>CM070698.1:19012166-20290776 GCA_036346265.1 Melocanna baccifera | reverse complement strand
GTGGTACCGTCTTGGCACCTTGCAGGGCTTCAGAGATGAAGTACACGGGGCGTTGACGAGCGCCTTCTTCGAGGACGAGGACGGCGCTGGCTGCTGTTGTTGAGGCGGCGAGGTAAAGCAGGAGGGGAGCCTCTGTTGCCGAGGCGACCAGAGTGGGTAAACTTGCGAGGTGCCGCTTGAGGTCGTCGAAGGTGCTCGCGCAATCGCTGTCCCAGCGAAAGACGTCACAACCGCGGAGGGTTTTGAAGAAGGGCAGGCCTCGCTCCGCCGCTCGGGATAAAAATTGGCTCAAAGCAGCCATCCGGCCAGCGAGTCGCTGAACCTCCCTTGTTTTGGGCGGTTCCATAGCGAGGATCGCGTCGATCTTGTCGGGGTTGGCCTGTATGCCGCGCCCCGACACCAGGAAGCCCAAAAGCTTTCCGGCGCGCACACCAAATACACATTTGTCCGGGTTGAGCTTGACGCCCGCCTTCCGGTGGTTGTCGAAGGTCTCTTGTAGATCCTGGCTATGAACGGCCAACTGCTTGGTTTTGACGACCACGTCGTCGACGTATGCCTCCACATTCCTCCCCAACTGGGAGGTCAATGCCAGCGCAATGAGGCGTGTGAAAGTTGCGCCAGCATTTTTCAAGCCGAAGGGCATCCTGACAAAGCAGTATGTTCCTATCGGGGTGATGAAGCTAGTTTTTTCTTCATCATCCTTGGCCATGTGAATTTCATGATATCCGGAGTAGGCGTCCAGGAAGCTCATAAGTTCACAGCCGGCGGTGGCGTCGACCAGCTGGTCGACGCGTGGTAGGGGGTAGTCATCCTTCGGGCACGCCTTGTTGAGGGCGGTGAAGTCGATGCACATGCGCCAGGCACCACTGGCTTTCTTGACCAATACCGGGTTAGCCAACCACTCTGGGTGCTGGACCTCGCGAATGACCCCTGCCTGCATGAGCTTCGCTACTTCCACCTTGGCCGCTTGTTGCCGGTCGGCAGACATACGCCGAAGCCGTTGCCTAACCGGCTTGGCGTCCGAACGGACCGCCAAGGCATGCTCGATGAGAGAACGGTGCACTCCCTTGATGTCCTCCGGGGACCATGCGAAGATATCGATGTTGTTCTGGAGGACCTGAAGTAATTGCTGCTCCACCTCCGAAGGGAGGCTGTCGCTGACAGAGACGACGTGGCCGCCGACCCAGAGGCGGACCCTTTTGATGCCGCCTTCCGGTCGAGGCTTAGGGGTCCATCCCGGGGCGGATGGGGTGGCCGCCTTGAGCTTGCTGGCGAGCATATGCACCCTGTGGCAGGGGCTCGTAAGCTCCAAGCGTCGGGCGAGGTCCTGACTACCATGGACGGTGATGACGCCCTGCGGGCCCAGGAGCTTCAAACACAAGAAGCCATAGTGCGGGACCGCTCCAAAGGAGACAAGGGCGGGGCGGCCTAGAATGGCGTTGTACGGGCTTGGGGTGTCCGCGACATCGAATATGGCGTCCTCGCTCCTGACGTTGTTGCCTTGAAAAAGGAAACGGAGACATATTTGGCCGGTGGCTAGGTTGTCGCCCCTCAAAGCCGCACAATGGTCCCGATGGCCGCAAATGGTCGTGAGGAATCCCCATGCGCGCCGAGAACCTCCGCGAAAAGCACATTCGCCGAGCTACCTCCATCAATAGGGCGACGCGCCGACATCGCACCCTTGATGCCCGCGCGATGAGCAGAGGGTCGTGGTGGGGAAACCCACGCCCGGCGCCCGCAGCGCAAAGTGACCTCACCCTGGGCCGCACCGGGTCGTGAACGCTGCGAGGTCCCCACCGAGGAACCCCCAGAGATGACGCCGATAACTGAACTCGCAGGGCACGCGTGTGGCAGCCGCGAACAGTTCCTCGGTGCCATAGTTCTCGTGTTGGGCGGGCTCGCCTTCCTTGCATGGCCCACACGGTTGCACGAAGATCTCGCCAACTCGCCGGGAGCGTGTCGAGGGTCGGGCGGCGTTGGCTCCGACCCGCGCGGCCGGCGGGCGGGGACGCCGGCCGCTCGCCGGGCGATGGCGGGCAGAGTCAATCGCCAGCGCCGACGCCGGCGGGCAGAGTCGATCGCCGCTACGTCGGCGATGGCGGGGTAGGAGTCGATCGCCGCGTCGACGCTGGCGCGGTAGGAGTCGATCGCCGCGTCGACGATGGCGGGGTAGGAGTCCATCGCCGCGTCGACGATGGCGGGGTAGGACATCGCACGACGAATCTCGTTGCCTTTGCCCGCGGCCGCCAACGCCAAGGCCGGTCGGTGCCGACGCTGCCCTCCCGGCTCCCTCCTTTGTCGCCGCCGATGATGATACTTTTTCGTGCCATCTCGAGGCTGGCTCGCGTTCGCCCCCATGGATTCGCGCCAATCTGTGGTTAAGGCATCAAACAGAGAGAGGTATGGTAGTGGAGAGTTAGGTGAGCGAATGACCTCTCGGTCTGTCCAAGAATGAGATATATATGTACTTTACGCAGAGCTTACAAGGATTCCTTGCAGCTTCGCAACCCATCGATACAGGCTAGCTGGGTTCAGGTGGGGGCCACTCTACAACACATGCATTCACTCTGTTAAAACTCCTGGTGTAACTTGCGTAAGTACTTTATGTGCTTACCTTGGGAGTACTTTATGTGCTCACCTTGCTAAAATCTGTTGCCAGATGATGACGTCAACAACTTCGTGAGGATGGTGACGACTAGGTCACGTCTTCGATCGATTCGCCTGTGGGGGCGGGATGGGCCGCTTTGCTTATTGGTTTTCTTCCACTGCTTATATTTAATTTTGGTTTATAAACCATTGATGTAAACTTTGGCCATCAAGCCCATATTTAGTTAATGAATAAATGTCATTGTGCATGATATTAATCTTTGTTATCCACTGTGTGCACTAGCTTGATCCTGGACTAGTGCGATTTACACAGAGGATCCAGGAGTCGTTGCTCCGGGGTCGGACACAAAGGATGGCTGAAAGGTTAATTTGCATAAATGACATTTGAAGTTAAATACAGTAAATAGATTGAAAGCGAACTTTAAGTAAAGCAATAATAAATAAATAATCAAAGGAATTGACATAGCCACTTGCGGACATCCCATCCACAAGCTAAACCAACCGCTTATGGACCTCCCATCCATAAGTTAAACCAACAGTGAATTAACCATTCACTGTCTAACCACAATCCACGAGTTTACAGAAATAACTACCCCTCGTGTGAAATCACCGAGCATTGTCCATGACCGAGGACGCGGCTATTCGAATAGTTTTACACTCTGCAGAGGTTGCACAACCGTACCCACACGATGTAATTAACCTCAGCTTAAGGTAATCACAACAAGGCCTTTACAAAGTTCAGTTACAACTCAATCCGCCCGCTAGGGTTTCGCATCACACCCCCCCTTGCGCCACATGGAAATCAGCAACCATGTTCATCTCAATGGCAAGATTAAAGTTGAAACCTCCCAAATTAGTCAGCCAGGTCCATCCCATACTAGACATGTGGTTTGCACGGTAAGGCTCAGATCAATGGTGCACAAAGTTAAGTCCTTAACAATCCCCGGGCGAGGCTACCACATTCCTCGAAGTGCACCAACACTTCCCCCTTTACTGCACGATCACTCGCCCGAGTGGAAACCAATTTGTATAACCATCGCCGATGACGCACCAACGTCATGGCACAGATTTTAATAAACGTGGCACCAACCACAGTTCCATATCTCATTAAGTCAAATTTATAATTCACATGTGATGATAAACCCGATCGTAACTATAAGCAATGTTAAGCAATTCTATCGTACCAGCCCATGTGACAAATACCTATCATCACTAGTATGTTTCCCAACCTATGGTGACAAGGGTATCATGACATTCCAAATTATCAAGGAGGGATAAATTCAATTGGGACGATAACTACCAATACAAGGGTTTGTATAAAATAGCAATGCAATGTAATTTAAAACAAAGTAATTAAATAATAGATTGCAAACTGGGTTCAACATGATCAAAGGACATGACTTGCCTTGGTTATGCTCAGTGAGGTACTCCTGGTCTTCGGGCGTCGATCCTGCTCCTCCGGAATCCGAATCTAACGAGAGGGAAAACGACCGAAACAAAGAAAATACATAAAATGACAAGCAAATAAACTCCAAAATTCATAAAACTAGAACCAAAAGCTAGAGCTCGATTTTAGATGACTTTAGAAAAAAGAACGGGGTCAATCGGAGCTAGGATGGAGGAGAACGAGCTCTCGAAAAATAAATCCAAAAGGAAAACCAGGAAATTCGAAAAATGCACTGTTCTGTGGACCGGGCGCACGGAATACCGAGTCCACCGTGGACTCGACACACGGAATAGTGCACGCGGGGGCGGCGGCGCTGACGCTGCAGTAGCGTGGCGGCGTGGCAAAGAACTGGTGCTGCCACGTGGCACGGGGGTGACGTGGCGCTGACGTGGCTGCTGACGTGGCGCCCGGGGGTGGAAAATTGCTGACGTGGTAGGACACATGGCATTAGGGCTGACGTGGCGTGCCACGTGGGAAGGGCTGACGTGGCCGGCTCGGGATCCGACGGCAGCGGGTGTGACGTGTGGCGTGATCTGGATCTTCGATCCAGATCTGAATGGGCGGCGAGGATGAGGCGGCGTGTCGCGCGAAGCGTCGCGCGTCGTGCGGGCGCGAGCGGGAGAGCGGGTGGTGGCGACGCATGGCCTGGCGCGGTGCGCGAAGCGTCGCACGGGCGCGGGCGCGCGGGGTGCGCGGGGTTCAGGCGCGGTGATCAAGGCACACACGCGAGCGGGTCCGCGTGCGGGAGCAACGACGACGGGGGAGGCGACGCAGAAGGCGGGGCTCGACGGGGCTCACCGGCGACGGGGAAAGCGACGAGGACGGGGCTCCGGCGGCGGGGTGGCTCTGGCGACGACGCGGACGGCGGAGGCGCGGCACAGGCGGCGGCGAAGCGGCTCCGACGGCGGCGCGGGCGCAAGAACGGGCGAGGAGCGGCGACGATGAGGGTTTGGGTGCGGCACACGAACCGAGGGATGAACGCGATTAAAAACACGACACAGAGCAGTAGCGGGCGCGGGTTGGACGGTTGCGATCGAGATGCGTGGACACATCCGACGGCGAGGACGCGAGGGGCGGGGGCGCGCTAGGGTTAGGGTTCACGGCCGCGGTGCGGGGACGGTGCAGATGCGGCACGGGCACGGTCCAACGGCGGGCGAGGGGCGAGCGGATGCGCGCGGGGCGGCATATGCTGCCACGTGGCAAACCGAGCGGCCAGGATGCGAGCACAGCGCGGGCGTGCGGGAGTGGCTGGGTCGAGCGGATGCGCGCCAGGTGGCAGCGGGGAAGGATCGGGTGGCGGGGTGGAGAGGCGGCTGTGAGCGTGCGGGAGAGGGGCGGCGCAGATGGCGCCACGTGGCGCGGGCGGGGATCCGGTGGTGGAGGGAGAAGTGGGGCGAGAGCGGGCTGGGCCGAGGGAGGCGGCGGGGAAGAGGCCGGGGATGGGCGACGCGTGTCGCGGGGGGGGGGGGGCATCGGACGGCGGGGAGCGGTGGGGAGGTTTTCTTTTCCTTTTCTTTTTCCAGATATTCAATTAAAAGAGAAGGAGCTCTAGAAAATAGCAGATAAATCCCAAAAATTCACCAAAAATACCAGAAAATTCCTTGAGACCTGAAGAATCCAAATAAAATATTTTCAACTTATGTTAATGTTTATTTTACTCAGATTAAATCATTTCAAAATTTAGAAATTCATTTGAAGCTTAATTTAATTTCAGAAAATACCAGAAAATTTCTTGTGACCCAAGGAACTCAATTACAATATTGTCGGCTAATGTTGAGGTTTAATTTAATCATATTAAATTCTTTAAAGTTTTACAAAATTTAATTTAAGCTTGATTAAAATTCAGGAAAATTCCAAAATTTTATTTTTAAATTCAAGATTTTAAAAAGCTCTGTAAATCAGGATGTTACAGTAGTGGCGGCCGACGACGCCTGTGTTGGAGGAGAAAAGGAGGGGCAATCGGCAGTGGATGGCAGCGTAGTGGAAGGGAGGCGCGGCCGAGAGGAGGGGGAGGTGAAGGGAGAGGAGAAGGGAGGAAGGCGTGGAGATGGCCGCAGCTTGTGGCAGTGTGGAAGGCGTTGGCACGTCAGTGAGCTGGTCAGGCCTCGTCGACAGCCGTAGGTGGAAGATATGGGGGTTGGGGAGAAGCACACGGGAGCAAGGGAAGAAGAAAGCTGGGCTTGAGCTTTTCCATGGCCAGCAGTAGGGTTCTGAGGCAAGGGGGAATTTTGGCTATTTTGCAATTAGCCATCTAGATTTTCAGGAATTGCAATCAATTCCTTTCCCTATTTGATTTCTTCTGATTTTGACCTCCAGAGCTCCGTTTTCTTTGAAGTTTGATCCTACATGTCTGTGATGACACGTACATTTGTATGGAGCAGTCCCAGAATGGAAAATTTGTTGTTTATGTACCTCGATCGTGCTAGTCTACAAAAAATAACAAAAAAATATAAAATGATCCAAATTGAGCAATTAATTATAGATAAGCATGTAAATGATGATAAATGGTCCTGAAATGCGAAAAATGAAAGGGTAAAATGACATGAAAATATATGTAAAAATGATATATGTCATGCATAAGCTTCCAAAGGAGGCTAGCTAACAAACTCTCTAACATCTTCGCCGTGAGAGAAGAAATTTACAAGCCTGCGGAAGATGATCCAGCCATTTACAAGGTACTAAGCAATTCAATAATAACAGCAAGGAAGCTTAAAATCTTTCAAATAATTTTTTAATAAATATATGTCCTTATGGTTTTTACCATACTAACTAGGTGGCATCTTACAGTCAAATTGGCCCTGATACCACCACTTTCGAGACCGAATTTCTGAATTCAAACTCTATGTATTACTGCACTAGTCCCATATCAAAACTAGTGCACACAGTTAATATAGTGATGAATACATAACTAGCAATACTTTATTACAATAATAGAGTACCAGCCTTATGGCCACTTAGTACAAATGATGATGTAAAACCTCACAAAACTACAAAACTTAGTAGAAGCAAAACAAATAAACTCTGAAGATATCCCATCAATGTGCCAAAGGCAATTAACTAGGGAAGTGCAACATAATACTCTGGGTAGCCTTCGTCAAATCCACATGCATAGTAGTCATAATCTCCTTCTTGATCTTCATAATCCTTTGAGATATTTTTGAGCATAGCATGTGAATACATAAAGTACTCCGCAAATCTTAACAAAATGCAATTATATGTAGGACTTAACAAAGGAAGGTTAATATGGTTCTTTTGCACAAAGTAGCATTTTAAGTTCAATTACCATTATAGAGTTTTAAAGCATCAATTTAATAAAATAATTGCAATAGAAAAATTAACATGAATTTTCTAGTGAAGGTTCTGTGACATTCCAAAAATTGAGAATGATAGTTAAGGTGTATGTGGTAGGGGTGGCCCCCACCTAAACCTGGATAGCCTGTCTAAGGACATAGTTGCCCTTGGTCGTAGGCTTCGGTGTAAGGTTACGATTGTAAACACGCTCCTTTACGAGGGCACAGATACATATATACCATACCAGCCCTTGGCATAGACCAAGAGGTCATTTTGTTCACCTAACTCTCCACTACCATACTCTCTCTCTCTGTTTGGTCTGTAGCCACAACAGTTGGCGCCGTCCGTGGGGACGACGGAAGCAAGAAGACCTCAAGAAGGATGGCACCAACATCGTCGGCGGCGGGGAGGAAAGGGGTCGCGGAGGCGTCACCTCGCGTCTGCATCGGCCTTGCGGTGTCGACATTGGCGGCCGTAGGAGTGAACGATAACACTCACGGCGCAGCCGTCGACTCCAACCCCGCCGCGACGCGGCCGTCGACTCAACCCGCCGCCGCCGCGCGGCAGTCGACTCAACCCCACCTTCGCCGACGCAGCCGTCGACTCCAACCCGCCTTCGTCGCCGCAGCCGTCGACTCCAACCCCGCCTTCGCCGACGCAGCCGTCGAATCCAACCCCTCTTTCACCGACGCAGCCGTCGACTCCAACCCCGCCCGGCTACCACGGCCTTTGGCGGGCGATATCGGAATCGCACCGCACCCAAGGAGACACAGAAATGTCAAGCGGCACCGGTAATACTGCGACTTGGGCCAGTAACGCGGGAATCCACCACACCGACGGGGCGGACAATCCGACGGCGCGGGCGGCGGTCGCGACTGCCAAGCCAGCGCGATCAAGCGCGCCGCCCATTTTGACTACGCCCGCAGTACACAGATCCCAGCCGACCGCCTTCCATGCGCTCCGGCGGGAGCTGGCAGATCTCCACGACACCATGAGCGCCATGCAAGAGGCTTCGAGCCTGTAGATCCCGACGACCGTCGCGCTGGGGACCCGTCCACAGCACTCGCAGCAAGCGCCCCCGCAGATTCAGATCGTTAACGTCATCTCCGGAGGTTCGTCGTCGGGGGCCTCGCAACAGCCATAGCCGGGAGTAGCTCAGGGCGAAGTCACCTTCGCGCCCGTCGACACCCGGGGCGTGGAGTTTCCTCACCACGACCCCCTGCTTGTCCGGGTCGACATTGCAGGATGCGACGTCTGGCGCGTCCTCATCGACGGAGGCAGTTTGGCGAATGTGCTTTTCGCGAAGGCCCTCGGTCGCATGGGAATCCCTCGCCATCGATTGCAACCATCAAGGACCCCACTATGTGGCCTCGGTGCCCAACCCCTATGTACATTAGGCCAAGTACACCTCCAAGTCTCCTTCCATCAAGGTGATAATATCAGGGCCGAGGGCGTCGTCTTTGACGTCGCAGACACCCCAAGCCCGTACAATGCCATTCTGGGCCGCCCTGCCCTCATCTCCTTCGGGGCGGTCCCACATTATGGCTTCCTGTGCCTGAAGCTCCTGGGCCCGCGAGGCGTCATCACTATCTTCGGCGACCAGGCCCTTGCCCGACGCATGGAGTTCACCAGTCCCCGCCGTAGGGTGCACGCCCTCGCAGGCAAGCCTAAGGCGGACACACCATCCGCCCCGGGGTGGACCCCCAAGCCTCGACCAGAGGGCGAAGTCAAGAGGGTCCCGCTCCAGGCCGACGGCCGAGTCGTCTCCATAGGCGACGGTTTCCCCCCGGAGATGGAGCGAGAGCTCCTCCAAGTTCTCCAGAACAACGCAGATGTCTTCGCGTGGTCCCCGGAGGACATCAAGGGTGTGGACCGCTCCCTCATCGAGCACAACCTCGCGGTCCGTCCGGACGCCAAGCCGATCAAGCAAAGGCTTCGACGCATGTCCGCGGACCGGCAGCAGGCGGCCAAGGTGGAAGTGGTGAAGCTCATGCGTGCTGGCGTCATTCGCGAAGTTCAACACCCGGATTGGCTCGCCAATCCGGTGCTAGTGAAGAAAGCCAGCGGCGCCTGGCGCATGTGCGTCGATTTCACCGCCCTCAACAAGGCGTGCCCGAAGGACGACTACCCCCTCCCGCGCGTCGACCAACTAGTCGACACTACGGCCGGCTGCGAACTCATGAGCTTCTTGGACGCCTACTCCGGTTATCATCAAATCTGCATGGCTAAGGATGACGAAGACAAAACCAGCTTTATAACTCCGATAGGAACATACTGCTTTGTCAGAATGCCCTTTGGCCTGAAGAATGCCGGCGCAACTTTCACCCGCCTCATTGCGCTGGCGCTGACCTCCCAGCTAGGGAGGAATGTCGAGGCGTACGTTGACGATGTGGTCGTCAAAACCAAGCAATTGACAACTCACGACCATGATCTCCAAGAGACCTTCGATAATCTCCGGAAGGCGGGCATCAAGCTCAACCCGGACAAGTGCGTGTTCGGTGTATGGGCGGGCAAGCTTTTGGGCTTCTTGGTGTCGAGGCGCGGTATCCAAGCCAACCCCGACAAAGTCGACGCAATCTTTGCCATGGAACCGCCCAAAACGACACGGGAGGTCCAAAGGCTCGCTGGCCGCATGGCCGCACTGAGCCACTTTTTGTCCAGGGCAGCGGAACGCGGCCTGCCCTTCTTCAAAACCCTACGCGGTTGCGATGGTTTCCGTTGGGGCGCCGACTGCGCCAGCGCCTTTGACGACCTCAAGAAGCACCTTGCAAGCCAACCCACGCTGGTCGCCCCGGCACTAGAGGCTCCCCTTTTACTTTACCTTGCCGCCTCCGCGACAGCCATCAGCGCCGTCCTCGTTCTTGAGGAGGGCGTTCGCCAACACCCAGTCTACTTTGTCTCCGAAGCCCTCCAAGGCGCCAAGACGCGGTACACGGAGCTTGAGAAGTTGTCTTATGCCCTAGTCATGGCCTCGAGAAAGCTCCGACATTACTTCCTCACCCACCCAATCACTGTGCCGTCCTCGTTCCCTCTGGCGGAAATGTTGCACAATAAAGAGGCCACGGGATGCATCGGCAAGTGGGCAGCCGAACTAGCCCCTTTTTCCCTAACACATGCTTCGCGCATAGCAATCAAGTCCCAAATCCTTGCGGACTTCCTCGCGGAGTGGACCCCAGCGGTCCAACACGCCGAGCAGCCGGAGGACCCGGTATGGACGCTCGACACCGACGGCGCGTACTGCGTCTCCGGCGCAGGCGTGGGGGCGGTGGACACTACGCCGGAGCGACACCGCCTGTTATACTCGGCGCGCCTCGCATTTCCTGCCACCAACAACACCGCGGAGTATGAGGCGCTACTCTTCGGCCTAGCAAAGCTCAAAGCTCTGGGGGCGTGGCGAGTCCTCGTCCGCACGGACTCCAGGCTGGTGGCGGGGCAAGTCGACAAGTCCTACCAAGCCAAGGACCCCGACCAGGCCAAGTACCTGGCGGCTGTGTGAGCCAAGGAGCGGCATTTCCTGGGTGTCACGGTCAAGGCCATCCCCCGAGCCAAAAACGAGCAAGCGGACATTCTTGCAAAGGCCGCCAGCCAACAACTCCCCGCCCCCGAAGGTGCATTCTACGAGGTCTTGCACGCGGCTGCCATCGCGCAGGACAATCGTGACGCTGCCCTAGTCCACCAGATCACCCATCGAGCGTCGGCGAGCCAATTCACGCTTCTTACAGGCATCGCCGAGCTCGACGACCAGCGACCGACTCGCCGCCTACGGTGCGCGCCAAATCCTTCCAGCTTCTCGACGGACTGCTCTACAAAAGAGGAGTCTGCGCACCGCTCCTACGGTGCCTCTCATGTGAAGAAGGACAGCACCTTCTGGCGGAAATCCATGCGGGCCTTTTCGGCTCGCATTTGGCACCAAGGTCGCTCGTCGGCAAGGCATTTAGGCAGGGCTTCTACTGGCCAACTGCCGTCGCTGACGCCCAAGAACTGGTGCGTCGGAGTCAAGGCTGCCAATGGATGGGGCGGGTAATTCATAGACCCCCCATCGGCCTCAACCCCATCCCCCCTGTATGGCCGTTGGCACGGTGGGGCATTGACGTGGTCGGACCTCTGCCCCGAGCCCCAGGAAATTTGAGCTTCATCGTGGTCGCTTTGGAATATTTTTCCAGGTGGCCAGAGGCTGTGGCGCTAGCCACGATCACCTCAACAGCCATGCAGCCATGCAGAGTACCCAAGGAGATCACTGCCGACAATGGTCTGCAGTTCGACTCCGCTCCGTTTCGGGAGTTCTGCGACGACATGGGCATCATACTTCGGTTCACCTCGGTCGGATACCCACAGTCCAACGGAGCGGTCGAGCGGGCGAACGGCGCCATTTCCGCAGGAATCAAAAAATGCCTTGTCGGGCTACCAAAAGGCAAGTGGCCCGGCGAGCTCCACAACGTCCTCTGGTCGCTTCGCACAACAACGACACATCCGACGGGATTCACGCCGTTCAAACTCCTCTTCGGTGATGAGGCAATGACGCCCGAAGAGATCAAGACCGGCTCACGAAGGGTCCTCGCCCAGGCACCAGACGAAGAGCGCCAGTTGTCCCTAGACCTCCTCGACGGAGAGTGCGTCAAGGCCACCCAACACGTCGCCAAGTACGCCCGCCAAATGGCCCGCAGCCAGAACCGTTTCTTTTATCCGTAAGCATTCCAGCCGGGGGACCTTGTCCTCAGGAGGGCGCTTCGCGCGGACAAGGTCGGCAAGCTGGAGTCCAAGTGGGAAGGCCCGTACATTGTCGCAGTAGCACTGCAGCGAGGAGCTTATCACCTCGCCACGCTGGAAGGGCAGACACTCCGCCACACATGGAATGCGGACAGGTTGCGGAGGTACTATGTCTAGGCCAATAAGGGTCGTCGTCGTGGCCGCCCAACACCAGAGGCTTCTCGCCTCACCATCACGGCGACGAGTGCAGTGGTTAGTTCATAACCTCATGACCTTTTGTACTTGCTCAACCGTGCAAACAGGAATTTAACAAAGTTCGCCGTTTGCGAGGCTATTCATGCTCCCCTACTAAAAACGTGCGGGGGCTCGCCCCCGCACGCACTCCACAGAGTATAAATAAGATGCGGGATGCCGCGCACGCGCCGGTGTTGTCACCTCGCGTACTCCACGGAGTATAAATAAGACGCGGATGTTTTCCCTGCGCACTCTACCGAGTATAAACAAGACGCGGGATTCCGCGCACGCGCCGGTGTTGTCACCTTGCGTACTCCCCGGAGTATAAAGACGTGGTTGATGTTCCCACGCACCGCACGGAGACCCACCTCCGCACGTGCACCACATGGAGACTCACCTCCGCACCCGTAGGCATAGAGACTCCTCTCCGCACGCGCACCACACGGAGACTCACCTTCGCACACGCACTCCACAGGGGTCCGCCTCCGCACGCACTCTACGGAGTATAAATAAGACGTAGCGACAAGGTCCGCCTCCGCATGCACTCTACGGAGTATAAATAAAACGTAGCGTCGAGGTCCGCCTCCGCACGCACTCTACGGAGTATAAATAAGACATAGCGTCGAGGTCCGCCTCCGCATGCACCCTACGGAGTATAAATAAAACGTAGCGGGGGGACGCCCCCGCGCGCACTCTGCGGAGTATAAATAAGACGCGGATGTTTTCCCTGCGCACTCTACTAAGTATAAACAAGATGCGGCTGTCCCACGCGCGCGTTGGCGTACCCTCCGGAGCCTAACTAAGCCGTGGTTGATAGTCCCACACATGCTCCGGAGTATAAACTAGACGTGGATGTTTTCGCTGCACACTCTATTGAGTATAAACAAGACGCGGCTATCCCGCGCGCGCGTTGGCGTACCCTCCGGAGCCTAACTAAGCCGTGGTTGATAGTCCCACGCATGCTCCAGAGTATAAACTAAACGTGGATGTTTTCCCTGCGCACTCTACTGAGTATAAACAAGACGCGGCTGTCCCGCGCGCGCGTTGGCGTACCCTCCGAAGCCTAACTAAGCCGTGGTTGATAGTCCCACGCATGCTCCGGAGTATAAACTAGACGTGGATGTTTTCCCTACGCACTCTACTGAGTATAAACAAGACGCGGATGTCCCGCGCGCGCGTTGGCGTACCCTCCGGAGTGTAACTAAGCTGTGGTTGTGTTAGTGATATGCCCTAGAGGCAACATGGAGATGTTGTATATATCACATACTATGTTTATGATACATTACTTTGTTCCTTGGAATAGACATCATCATTATTGATCAATGAGTATGTGACTTATTCATGAGACTCTTAAATACTAAGATGTTGCTATTTCTAAATGATCCCTGGTCGTATATCATATGAGGAACAAATATGATTCAAAGACAAAGATCAGCATATGTATTGATGGATGATCATGTCTCATGGATCATGGTATGGTGATACCAAATCAATAATATGGACATGTGTTAGTGAACATATGTTGGATAGACCTGCCATGAGACAACTGCAGAGATTCCATGTGTCATCGTTGGTCTCAAGTAGTGTTTATGTAGAGTCCTTAGACTTGAGGTCATCATGGTTCCCAACATGAGTAGTAGCTTATTTTGGGACTACTAATCACTACTCCGTGAATCGGGTAGTCATAAAAGTAGTCTTCGGGTTTGCCATGAAACATGTAGTGGGATGTGAATGATCAAGATAGAATTTGCCCCTCCTTATGGGAGAGATATCTCGGGCCTCGATGTAATGGATTATGAAAGTGCATGGCCATGCCAAGGTGATTGAGGAGTCAATCACAAGTTTATAATCCATCACGGAATCGAGAGAGTGATTGAGCTATTAAGAGGATGACACAGGTCTCGCCTTGAGCTCAATCTATATCGTGAGGCAAAGGGATTCGTACATGAGAGAACATTACAGGTTCAGCCGATATGATCTTTACATATACTTTGGGGTTAATATGTCTTACTAGAGGCCGCTATTAACAGGGTGACCGGAAAGGTGTTTCCGGGTCACGACCAAGTATACGTGAACCTCTGTGGTCGCACGCTTAACGGGTTGGAACACCGATTCAATATGATTCGGATATGGGCTCAATTTGGATAAAGATCCGAATAGACTCCTAATGGGCCTTGGTCCGCAAGGCCCACGTGAGGAGGTCTATATATATGGAGGCGAGGGGCGGAGGGGATGTGTGCCTGTTAACATCTAGCAAAACCCTAGCCGCCACCTCCCGAGCCAAACCCTAGCTGCTCACGAGTGCTAGTACACTCGCGATCGGCGCCCGACCGGACGTGTGGATACCGGTGGAGGCGCTGCGTTGCGATCTTGATCGGCGTGCGCGGAGGAGACGATCTGTTCGGACGATCGGCTACTTCCACTACTACCTCGACGCGCGTGATTGGATCGGTTTCAATTCTTCTTCATTGCGCTGCGCGTCTAAGTGGTAACGATCCATGATCCTTCCTTAGCATGATGTTCTTGGGTGCGCGGTAGAAAAGTTTTGTTTTCTGCTTCCGTAGCCCACGCGTATTCCTTTAGGTTGATAGTCCCACGCATGCTCCGGAGTATAAACAAGACGTAGATGCCCCGTGCGCAACGGAGCAGGGCGCTAGCTCCGCTGCCACCGCTTTGAAGGGTAGGGGACGGAATGTCCACCCCAACTACGCGCCAACCCCGTCGCCACCAATCTTCGCCCGGAGGGCACTGTTGCCTCTACAAGAAGTGAACGTGGTCGGGAGGTGCCCACCTCCGCCGCCCTAACAGTCAACAGTACAAGCAACATGCAGTTGGGCAGTACTCGACACAACGGTCAGTGGTCCCCTTTACCATTAGCAAGCAAAAGAAAACAACAGCAAAAGCAAAAGTTACATCGCAACCATCAGCCCCCGGACGACACTAGGAGTTCGCGCCGTCTTCGGCGCGCTGACGAGCCTCCTCCAACCACTCGAGGAAGTTGCCTTCCCGGTGTAGCGTCCGCCGCAACAACACTTGGGCCGCCTCCTCTCCAAAGTGGCCCCAGATCCCTTTGTAGAAACTCTACAAGGCGGGCATGGTGGTGCGGACTGCGCCGGACCATACCCCGGCCCCGGACGGAGCACTCAAGCCGGGAGCGGCCAGCTCCTCCACGTGCTCGCACCCCCAGTCGTGGAGCGTGGCAAATGCGAGGCACGCACTAGCGTAGCCGCAGTGATCGCCGAAGGCTTTCGCACCGCGCAGCGCCAAGCTCGACCCCTCCTCAATCCGCGCCAACGATTGCGTCACATCCGCGGCGTCGTGGGCAAGGTCCGGCACGACGACGGAAAGGCCCCGCAAGGCCCCCTCCAAAGACTCCATGGCCCTCCAAGCTGCCGCGGATGCGTCGCCCAAAGCCCGGCTCCTCTCCTCCAGGGCCACGGTAAGCTGGGCCTTCTCCTCTTCCAGCGCGCCCGATCGCCCAAATGGCCGCACGCTCCTCTCGCACAAGCACGTTGGGCCTCTTCGCCGCGCGCACTTCCGCCTCTAACACACGATGCGTCGCCGTGGCATGAGCCTCGCCGGCGCACGTTTGCTCCTCCAGCGCCCTCCGTTCGCGGATGCGTACCTCATCCAGAGCCCGACCGATGGCGATCGCCTAACTGAAGGACTACGGGTAGGCTACACTAGCGCATATTAAAAATTTCTACCCATAAACCAAGATCACTGCAGTTATAGATCACGGTCTTACCACTAGACGCGCAGGTGCGGAAGATGATGTAGCACGTCGGGGCAGAGTAGTCGTACTACTTCCTCGTTTGCGGTTCATCCAAACGCTACAGATGCAGCGCCGCCAAAGGTATCCACACGTACAGGAGGAAGCGACGCACGCCAGATTACTAGATCCGTGCGAGCGACAAGGGCGTGGGAGGGGTGGCGGCCAGGGTTTGAGGATGTCACGAAAAACTCATCCCTAACCCTGTGCGCCCCTGCCCTCCTTTTATAGACGTCCTTACAATGGGCTTTTACGAATAGAGGCCCATTAGGACTCAATGCCCAGTCCAACTCGAATCCAATCCGAATTAGGCTTCAGCCCTTAAGTGTGTGACCCTATAGGTTCACGTATGTTTAGACATGACGCGAGTACACCTACTCGGTCAATAGTTGGTAGCGGCCTCTAGCAAGACGTACCAACTCCTAAACACACATAAAGATCATATCGGACGAACCATCACAACGTTATGTACATGCCAATCCTTTTGTCTCATGATATTCGGTCGAGCTCCAAGCTGACCACTCTTTCGATCCCGTGATTGAAATCCCTTACTAGGTTAACTCTTAACCTTAAGTAGCATGGCCATGCATTTCTAGATCCGATCACTCGAGGGGCCCAGAGATATCTCTCTCAGGTAGAGAGGGGCAAATCCCATCTCGACTGACCATGCCTTGCAGCATGCTTCATGACAAACCCGAAAGCTACCTTTATAACTACCCGATTCACGAGTAGCGTTTGATAGCCCCTAAGTAGGTCGATTCACATCCCAATTACATGCGACAATCTCGTGTCCGAGGACAAGGCGTATACATTGTGTAGAGAGAATCATAAGTATAATAGCTATGTCTCATGTTGGGTCGGTCCAACCCCATGTCTTAAACATGTGTCCACATTATTGGTTTGACATCTCCATGTCTATGACCTGTGAAACATGGTCATCAACCGATACATATGCTAATCCATCATTCACGTGTGTCCTTACATGAACTCCGACTAGGGACAACTTTAGAATAACCATACAAGTAAAGAGTTTCACAAACAAGTCACATACTTGTTAATCAATACAAAGGTAATATTCAAGGAACATTTATTAAATCATGGATACAACGAAATATCATCATCTCTATGATTGCCTCTAGGCATATTTCCAACATCTCCCACTTGCACTAGAGTCAATCTAGAAGATATCTAATACCCATAGCTCTTGTGTGCGCCTCATGCTTAGGTCAGGGAGAGGCTTCACAAAGGATCTGAAATATTCAAACTGTATGTATTTTGCATATCTTTAAATCTCCTCGATTGAGAATCTCTCGAATGAGATGAAACCGCCGCATTACGTGTTTGTTCTTTTGGTGATTCCTTGGCTCTTTGGCTTACGCAATGGCCCCACTTGTTATCACAAGAAAGATCCGCAGGATCGCATGCACTAGGAACCACACTTAGTTCAGTTATGAACTTCCTTATCCAAACACCTTCCTTTGCCGCTCGAAAGTCGCAATGTACTCGACCTCCGTTGTAGAGTCGCACAGCAGTCTCGCTTGGAACTCTTCCAACTTACCGCACCACCGCTCAAAATGAACACATAACCCGATTGCGATTTGTATCGTCTTTGTCGGTTTGGAAGCTTGCATCGTGTAACCATTTACAACGAGCTCTTCCTCACCTCCGTAGACTAGGAACACATCCTTAGTTCTTTTCAAATACTTGAGGATGTTTTTAACCGCTGTCGATGACTCTCACCGATCACTAGTATCTCGCTCGTAACACTTAGAGCATAAGAAATATCTGCGAGTACATATCATAGTATACATGATAGATCCAATTGCGAAGCATATGGAATCTTATTCATGCGATCTCGCTCATCAGTTGTCGAAGGACACTGAGTCTTGCCAAGATTTATGCCATGAGACATGGGCAAGAACCCTTTCTTTGCCTCCTCCATGTTGAACCGTTTCAACACTTTGTCAATGTAAGTACTCTGGCTTAATCCTATTAGCCTTTTTGATCTATCTCTATAGATCTTAATACCCAAAATATATGCCGCTTCCCCTAAGTCCTTCATTGAAAAACTATTTTTCAGTGAGGTCTTAACGGACTCGAGCATAGGAATATCATTTCCAATCAGTAATATGTCATCTACATATAAGATTAGAAATACGAGCGAGCTCCCACTTGCCTTTTTGTAAACGCAAGATTCTTCTTCGTTTTTTATGAAGCCAAAACCTTTGACCACTTCATCAAAACGAATGTTCCAACTCCGAGATGCTTGCTTCAATCCATAAATGGATTTTTGAAGTTTGCATACTTTTCTAGCATTGTTTGATCGACAAAACCCTCGGCTGTATCATATACACGCCCTCGGTTAAATTTCCATTAAGGAAAGCCGTTTTGACATCCATCTGCCATATCTCATAGTCGAAATATGCAGCAATAACTAGAATGATCCGTATAGATTTAAGCATCACTACAGGCGAGAAGGTCTCATCGTAGTCAACTCCTTGAACTTGCCGAAACCTTTGCGATAAGTCGAGCTTTATGGATATGAACATTTCCATCCATATCAATCTTCCTTTTATAGATCCATTTGCACTCTATGGTTTTAACACCATCAGGCGGGTCAACCAAGTTCCAAACTTGATTGTCTCCCATGGATGCTATCTCGGATCTCATGGCATTGTGCCATTTCTCAGAGTCTGGGCCCATCATTGCTTCCGCATAGGTCGAAGGCTCATCATTGTCTAACAATAACATATCCCGCATATTGCGGAGCCTTTCCGACCTTCGTGGTGGTGGTGCTTCCTTTGCCATGGGTTCCTCAACTTGTTCTGCCATGTGGGCATCATTCGTCGAGTCTTCCCTGATTGGTTCATCTTGAACCTCTTCAAGCTGCACCGTTTTTCCACTTGTCTCCCTGTTGAGAAACTCTTTCTCTAGGAAAACACCACTTCGAGCGACAAACACTTTGCCCTTTAGTCGGTTGTAGAAGTAATATCCAAAAGTTTCCTTCGGATATCCCACGAAAATGCATTTATCCGACTTGGGTGTGAGCTTGTCCGACTGAAGTCGTTTGACAAACGCCTCACATCCCCAAATCTTTAGAAAAGACAAACGTGACTCTTCCTACCCATATCTCATATGGTGTCTTAACTACGGATTTAGACGGTACCTATTAAGTGTGAAAGCTGCCATTTCTAGAGCGTAACCCCAAAATGATAATGGTAGATCTGATCGCTCATCATCGATCGAACCATGTCCAACAAGGTCCGATTACGCCGCGGATACCCGTTTCTTTGAGGCGTTCGGGCGGTGTTAGTCGTGGAACAATTCCGCAACTCTTCGATGATTGCTAAATTCATGACTCAAATACTCGCCACCACGATCAGATCGCAGAGTCTTAATTTTCTTGGCACGTTGATTTTCAACTTCATTCTGGAACTCTTTGAACTTTTCAAAAGTTTCAGACTTATGCTTCATTAAGTAGACATAGCCATATCTACTAAAATCATCAGTGAAAGTTATGAAGTAATGAAATCCACCTCTAGCAGTCGTGCTCATTGGCCCACATACATCGATGTATGATTTCCAATAAGTCCGACGCCTCTCAAAAGTACCATTGAAAGGTGACTTGGTCATCTTACCAAGCAAACAAGCTTCACATGTCTCGTATGATTCAAAATCAAACGGTTAGAAGACCATCAACATGGAGCTTCTTCATGCGCTTTTCACTTATGTGACCCAAACGACAATGCCAAACATAGGTGGGATTCAAATCATTAGGTCGAAGTCTTTTAGCATTTATGTTAAAGATAGGCGCATCATCAAGATTTAAAATAAATAACCCATTCACAATGGGCGCAAAAGCCATAAACATTTCATTTTTAGTAATCAAACAACCATTGTCTTTACTTGCAAATGAATAACCATCTCTCATCAAACATGAGGGGATAGAATGTTTCACTCATACTAGGAACATAATAACAATTATTCAATTCCATAATAAATCTTGAAGGAAGCTGAAGTTGCATGGTGTCGACGGTTAACGCAAAGAACCCTTGCTTTATTTCCGACGCGAAAATCAACTTCACCTCTTGCGACTCCTCTACTTCTTATTAACCCCGCATCGAGTTGCAAATGTGAGCAAGCGATCCGTATCAAATACCCAAGAATTAATAGGAGAATCAGCGAGAAAATATCTAAAACATTTATGACAAGTGTACCATGGGTGGAAGTCTTACTTCCAAGATTCTTCTTGCATTCATCGGAATCCAAGTACTTCTTGCGCTTTCTCTTCCGTGGCGCCTCTTTACAATAGAAGCATACTATCTCGGCTCGTGTCCATCTTAGGCTTAGGCGTTGGCTTCTTAGATCATATCTTTAACCTTGCCCTTATTCTTTGCCCATGACTTCTTACCCTTTTCTTGAAGCTAGACTTGTTCTCACACCATCACATGGCTAGGCCCCGCACACTTCTTAATGTCACTATCTACTGCTTTGAGCATCCCACAAAGCTCATTAAGGCCCTTTTCCACCCCATGCATATGGTAGTTCGAAATGAAATGTCCATAGCTAGGTGGAAGAGACGCCAAATGAAATCGATTGCCAACTCTTGGCTAATTGGAAAACCAAGTTTATCCAAAGTCCGATCAGAACCAACCATTTTGATCACATGTGGGCCTACGGGTGCACCTTCAGTTAACTTGCATTCCAGAAAAGCCTTAGAGACATTGAACCTTTCAGTCCTGGCCTATGTCTGGAACATGTCCTTAAGCGCCATGATCATATCATACGCTTCCTGATCCTCAAACTGCTTTTGAAGGTCAGGTTCCATGCATGCAAGCATAAGACAGCTAACCTCAAGAGAGTCATCACATGCTTTCTTGTAGGCAGTTTTAACAGCAGCAGCCGCATTGATAGCAGGCTCTTCTGGAATTTGGGTGTCTAGAACATTTTCCTTTTATCCGCCCCGAGAACAATTCTCGTGTTACTGGACCAAATCCAATAGTTTGTTCCATTTAATTTTTCTTTCTCAAGAATCGATCGCAAAGCAAAAGGGTTTGCGCGGTTGCTAGATGCCATTGATCTACAACAAAAAATGCAAAATACTAAGACAAATAAAACCATGATAGAGTAAAATGTATTAAACAAATTTAATAGAATGTACTCCCACTAAAATCAATATCCCTCTATTGATTCTTAGCGATTCAAGATCCGTAATTAACTAGTCTACTAGTGAGCTTTTGCATCACCGCTAGAGACAAGGTAATTCGTAAGTAACACCTTACTAATCATATCTCTATATGACTCTTGTTGTTGGGTGACATCTCTATGCCTCGGCGCCCAACCTTTATGCCCCAAGGTCCATAACCTTTATGATAACCTTGTTAAGTTCACCAATCCTTATGCATGTAGGTATCCGATACAAACCCATCTAGTCAAGGAAGGTTGATGGTGCCCTAATTTTATAGACCCACCATCAATTTACAAGACATGGGATGGTGCAGAGTTTAGTTGGGAGGGCATATGTTTAACTTAACATTATGTGAGGGATCACTATACTTCTACCATTCAAACATGCATAGGAGTATAACAACAGAATAGCATTCACACGCTTGTGACTCAAGATGGCCCATTTTCTCATGGTGATCTCCATCGCCATAGAATCATCCACCATGATGATCTCCATCTCCATGGTTCATGTGTGCCATCCCTCCAAGTGATGTGTCCTCCAAGTACTAATATAAGCTATTACTCATAACAGCTAGAATAAAATACATGGTTACAAGGAATCATCACAAGTCGGCACGCAGGCCGTTAATACAATACTTTGACAACACAATGGCTCCAAAGTGTTGCCGAACCCACGACACGCAGTCATGAAAATATTACAAACATGCATCACATACACATTAGGCCATACTGGTCACATACATTCTGCAAAAACAAGTTATGCATAGATTCGCAATCTACCGATAAGGGTCGAGGGGTTTCCCCATCGGATTCGAAGGCGGCGCCCTACCGCGTATCTATGCAATCTATGCAATTTTTACTTAGGATTTTGATCGGCAAATCATATTTACCCCAAATCGACTATTGTTCCGATTCGACCAATTTGCATTGATCTTCGCGTGCCGCAACCGGTTTTACGTGTCACCGCTACCCCCGATGGTGATTCGACCGGTAGGGGTATGTTGTGGCACGACCTTAGCAAAGATAATCACGGAATATCGATTATTAATCTAGGTTCCGATTCGACCAATCAAATTGATCTTCGCATTCTGCAATCGGTTTTACGTGTCACTGTCTACCCCGATGGTGATTCCGACCGGTAGGGGTATGTTGTGGCACGACCTTAGCAGTATGATCATGGAAACCAGATCTATCCATTACCAGAACTATACAATCGATCACATCGATCATACCGACTTACATATCGCCATATGCAAATCACCCAACCTATAACATGACAAAGAATGGCTCGATACCACGAAGGACTACGGGTAGGCTACACTAGCGCATATTAAAAATTTCTACCCGTAAACCAAGATCACTGCAGTTATAGATCACGGTCTTACCACTAGACACGCAGGTGCAGAAGATGATGCAGCACGTCGGGGCAGAGTAGTCGTACTTCTTCCTCGTTTGCGGTTCGTCCAAACGCTATAGATGCAGCGCCGCCAAAGGTATCCACACGCGGGAGGAAGCGACGCGCGCGGATTACTAGATCCGCGCGAGCGACAAGGCGTGGGAGGGTGGCGCCGTGGTTTGAGGATGTCACGAAAAACTCATCCCTAACCCCGCGCGCCCGCCTCCTTTTATAGACGCCCTTACAATGGGCTTTTACGAATAGAGGCCCATTAGGACTCAATGCCCACCCAACTCGGATCCAATCCGAATTAGGCTTCACCCTTAAGTGTGTGACCCTATAGGTTCACGTATGTTTAGACATGACGCGAGTACACCTACTCGGTCAATAGTTGGTAGCGGCCTCTAGCAAGACGTACCAACTCCTAAACGCACATAAAGATCATATCGGATGAACCATCACAATGTTTTGTACATGCCAATCCTTTTGTCTCATGATATTCGGTCGAGCTCCAAGCTGACCACTCTTTCTCGATCCCGTGATTCAAATCCCTTACTAGGTTAACTCTTAACCTTAAGTAGCATGGCCATGCATTTCTGGATCCGATCACTCGAGGGGCCCAGAGATATCTCTCTCAGGTAGAGAGGGGCAAATCCCATCTCGACTGACCATGCCTTGCAGCATGCTTCATGACAAACCCGAAGCTACCTTTATAACTACCCATTCACGGAGTAGCGTTTGATAGCCCCTAAGTAGGTCGATTCACATCCCAATTACATGCGACAATCTCAGGTCTGAGGACAAGGCGTACACATTGTGTAGAGAGAATCATAAGTATAATAGCTATGTCTCATGTTGGGTCGGTCCAACCCCATGTCTTAAACATGTGTCCACATTATTGGTTTGACATCTCCATGTCTATGACCTGTGAAACATGGTCATCAACCGATACATGTGCTAATCCATCATTCACGTGTGTCCTTACATGAACTCCGACAAGGGACAACTTTAGAATAACCATACAAGTAAAGAGTTTCACAAACAAGTCACATACTTGTTAATCAATACAAAGGTAATATTCAAGGAACATTTATTAAATCATGGATACAACGAAATATCATCATCTCTATGATTGCCTCTAGGGCATATTTCCAACACTAACAACACGATATCGCTGTTTAGCATACATGCGGTAGGTGATGTCAATGGCGGGCTCAGGAGCTTACCTTCATCGCCGCCGCACCCAGTGCGAGCGCGAGCAGGTCCCCCCCGCATGACGACAGCGCTCGCCGATCCAACCTGCTGTCACCACATTCCGCGGCCCCGTGGAAGGCACGGAGCACCTCCGGTTGTGGCACGAAGTCGGATACAGTGAGCCTTGGGGGCCTCGTGGCGGCATCAGGTGTCCGCGTTGCGTTTCGCGCAACGTCACCACTGACCTCGCAGACACCACCGCTGCTCGATCCTTGTTCGCGCCTGGGTGACTTCCCCTCTCCTGACATCGACGACGGCAAGAGCGAACAAATCGGAGAAAGCTTCGCGAAGTCATGGGGAGAAAATGAACTACGCCTACCTCTGCCACCCCCACTATGGTGTGGGGAGGTGTCGGCTCAGCCCCTGCCTGGGAAGCAATAACCCCCTCCTCAGTCGGGGTAGCCTCACGATCGGATACGAGGCCCCCGCCGACCGCGCCCACCACATGGAATTGCGCCGCCCGCGAAGGCGATTGCACCCGGCGGAAGATGCACCTCCAACCGCTCCAGTGCCTGCACCTTTCGGCGCAGGCGGCATGTCCGCGGCGGCTGTAGCAGGTGACGACAACGAGTGCTCCGCTGCTCCAGCTCTCGCCAGGCCTGGCGCCGGCGGAAGGCTTATGGTAGCCACCATGGGTAACGGCGGCGCGGGAGGCAGGTCTTCGCTGACTGGTATCGGCGACAAGGCATCGTCTTCAACGACATCGCTGCCAAGGCCCGCCTCGCCACCTAGGCCCTCGCTGGCCGCAGCTTGACCCTCCGCGCTGCCACACTCGGACCCACCCCCTGACACATCATCCAAATCAGCGGCCTCTGCCGCTAAGCCGGCGGACGGGTCAGAAATAGCAGCTCGGGACCGGGACCTTCGCCGCCAAGGAGACGCCCCTGCCCCGCCGGCACCATCACGCCGATGGGGTGAACTCCACACCGGCACTGGGCGCTCGGGCACAGCGAGGCCTAGGACTTCGCACACCCGGTTTATCCGCCTTAGCCTCGCAGGCCTGGTTGCGGCTTCGCGCAAGGTGTGCTCTTTCCACGTGTACGATCCCAGGAAGGCATCGACGGCACGCTCAGCGTCCCTCAACGAAAGCATTACACGGCCGGCGGGCTGCAGCAGCGACGACACCGAGGGGCGGACGCCATCCCTCCCCGTATCACCCCGTTTATATCTCCACAGGCCGGAGAGCGGAGACACCCCGTACATGGTAAATTCCTCTGCAAGATCACGCATGTTGAACCGAAGGGTGACGCCGCCAAGTCTCCGCGCCTACCATCGATCTCGCCACCGCTCGGCCCGGCAGCGATAAAGCTATCGGCCGACCACGCTCGCAGATTGCTGGTCGGCATCACGCGGTAGTAGAACCACTGCCGCAGCCACCCCTCCCACTTCTCCTTCGTCGCCAGAGCGGGGACCAGATGCGCGTAGCCCGATCGCACCATGAAGTGGACGCTGCCAAAATTGGACAGTTCCCCTCCTCTGACTCTCTTTGGCTGACAGCGTGCATCATGAAGAAGGGCGAATAAGCTCGCCCGGGGATGACCGCCTTCCACTCGGATTGCCCAGGCGAACACCGCCAAGCGGACTATCGCATTCGGGATCAGTTGCGCCAATCCCAACCCATAAGCCTTCAAGACCTCACCGACAAACAGCATCGACGGCATCCGGAGTCCCGCCTCGAAGAAGGCGGCGAAGACAATCGCCTCCGACTCCTCGGGATGAGGCTCCACTTCGTCGCGGGGGGCAGGCGAGCTCCATGATGGTCATCTATCTTCTTCCCCTGTAGGAGAGCTTCGATCGTCTCCTCTGTGGCAAGGCTTCGCCCAAGCACCGCGGAGCATTGCCCTTGCGAGCTCCGCCGGGCGTTGTACACCTTCTGGGCCTGCAACGGCTTACGAGCCACCACCGAAAATTTCACCTCAGGCGGCGTCAAGCCGCGCTGGCCCGACGAAGCGCTACCGCTCAGCCAGCGGTCGGAACCCCTATGGCTTGACATCCCTCTTTCCGCACGACGGATCGCTAGAGCAGAGGCGAGTGGATTTCGCACAGCAACGCGAAGCAACCAACTGGGCACACGCGAACGGGATGCACGCATGTGCGCCAGTAAAGCACCTTTTATACAGCCCCTTCGCGTCCCACCATCGGGAGGGCAACCGGCGGAAGCCGTCGGTTCGTCCTGCCCACGATCCGGAAGTGTAACTGACCACGGGATGGCTCGCCGCGTGTCTCGCCTCTCTTGGGAACAGATGCAGGCGCGCTGTCGCACGGCTGCTGACATCCCACGGCACACCAACCAGGCAACGACGCGTGTACCCTCACCTCGGGACCATGCGTACGACTGTCGCAGGCCGCCCCGCGCCAAACAAGGTTTTTCACCTCCGCAGCACGACCCCGGCGACAGCTGTGACCCTGCGGAGGGAAGGCTCCAAGACCGTGAACGACTTCGACGCTTCGACGAAGTGCCGGACTCGGGCGACAAGCGACATCAGTTTTGCCTCCCCGAAGCCTCTCTCTCTGCGGGGCCACCCCGTGTCTGTCCTCGGACGCAGCTTTCGAAGGGGCCCCTTCCACTCTAGTGACCCGGGACGCCCCGGGCACTCATTGCATTTTATACCCCTTTACCCTCGCCGCAATTGTTCCCGCACCTAATGTACCCCTTACCTTTTCGCGGATGCCAGGTTGCAGAAGGCGCTGGCGCGGCGGGCCATTCGGGCGAGGTCCACATCGACAAGGTCCCCGCTCCTACGCCGCCAACGTGATGCCCCCGCAACCATCCAACGCAAGCCCTCAACAGCGACTTCGCTCCGGCCCACCGGCCCCAACTACACGGAGCCACGAGGGCCTACATTCGCCGAATCATCCGCGCCCACAACCGCGCACTGTCACAGGCCGCAGGGACGGAGGGGGCCAAAGGACTCGGCGGCATGGCTTCGGCCTGTGAAGCCCTTCACCATGAGAGGCTCCTGTGGTAGGGGTGGCCCCCACCTAAACCTGGCTAGCCTGTCTAAGGACATAGTTGCCCTTGGTCGTAGGCTTCGGTGTAAGGTTACGATTGTAAACACGCTCCTTTACGAGGGCACAGATACATATATACCATACCAGCCCTTGGCATAGACCAAGAGGTCATTTTGTTCACCTAACTCTCCACTACCATACTCTCTCTCTCTGTTTGGTCTGTAGCCACAACAGTGTAATTTGTGAATATTTTGAATTCTAGCATTTTTTGTTATTTTAATTTTCTGAGTTCTTTGGTTTTGATTGAGGTTCCAAAAACATAAGAAATAATATAATAAGTAAAGTGTAAAAAAATAAAAGGGGAATACCAAAAAGAAAGAATATACTTTATAAAAGAAAATTCTAAATTAAAATATGAATATGAAAAGATGATCCAAAATTTGCCCCAAAATTCCCAAAAGTGAATTATCAATAAAATGAAAATGGAGGCATACAAAATATAGGAAAATATAAAAAGAAAAGTAAAAAAACAGAAATGATATCCTGAATTTTTATGCATGAAATTTTATGTACAATATATATACACCCATAAGCCCCAAAAATACAAATAGCATTCAAATAAAAATAAATCAAGAAGACAAAAAAGAAGAAGAAGAGAATGAGGGAGGCTTCGGCTGGCCCACCGGCCCACGGCCTTCGCCCCCCTCCCCTCTCCTTCTCCCTTCTCCTTTCTCTTTTGCTCGCTCGCTCACAGCCTCCCCTTCCCTTTCCCCAGATTCCCGCAACTGCGGCCCCACCTTTGCACCTTCCTTCGAACTGGTGGTCGACAGCACGCCTCCTCAACCCCATGCTGCCGCTTGCCTCCATGGTACGCCACAAGCTCCCTTGTCCCCCTCCGAGCGCGATAGTAACATCCTAATTTTCTGGAATTTATAAAGCCCTGTTTTCAAAAATAAATTTTCTAGAATTTTCTGGAATTAAAACAAGCTTAAAATGAATTTTTAAAAATTAAAATGATTTAATATGATTAAAATAAACTTTAACAAAAGTTGAAAATATTTTACTTGAGTTCCTCAAGTCTCAAGGAATTTTTTGGTATTTTTTGTGAATTTTTGAGATTTATTTGCTATTTTTCTAGAGCCTTTTGATTTTATTTGGAATTTTAGAAAAGAAAAATGCGGGGAAATCCTAAAAAAAGAGCCCCAGGGGCCGAAATCCCCTCAGCCCACGTCTCCTCGGCCCACCTCCTCCGCCGCCTCTAGGCCACACGTCGACGCCCTGCGCCCAAGCCGACCCACCTTCCTCTCGGCCCACCTGCGCGCACGCCCTGCCCTAGTGCCGCAACTGCGCAGCTGCTCGATCTGTCACGCGGCAGCATCCCGCCACGTCCACGCTGTGCCCCGCCCGAACTCCGCCTTGGTCGTTCGATCCGCCGCATCTCAGCCCCCCCGGACGCCTCGATGCGTGTGCTTTAAATTCTGCCACCACCGCCCTCAGTTCTTGTGCCCTACCGCCGTCACCCGCCACCAATCGTTCACCGCCACCCCCTCGACGACCGTGCCACCGCGCCCATCATCGGAGGCCTCGCATCGCCATTCCGCCACCTCTCCTCCATCACCATTTCCCGCCGTCGTCCTCACTTGCCGCCGCCGTCTCGCCGTCACTAGTAAGGCCGCTGTTGCCATACCGCCACCCCTCCTCCATCACCATTATTTTATGCTTCCAAACTCGTCAACTTGTTTACCCATCTGGGCGGATGGTTCGGGGGTGTGGTAAGGTAAATATATGAGAGTGTGGAATGTGGCACAACCGCCTAGATAACTCTTAGGACCGAATCTAGTCAGGACATCCCATTGTAAAATAGTACAGCCACAAGTCTGCAAAGTGCAACTTGGCTGAGTAAATCTATCGAACCTTGGACTCATCTCACAGGTAAGGGAAAGGAGTGTGGAAATGCAAGGGCCTGTTGTGGCTAAAGGGACACCGAGAGGAGGATGAAGTTTTTCTGTCATACTAGCGCTATGGGGAGTGGAGCCTAGAGGCGCTAGTATTAGTGGTTAACATCCCGCGCAATGTATAGAGCCCACCGTAAGTGGGAGCAGCCCATAGGGTGAGATGAGAATAAGAGGCCAGATGGCTTGAAAGGTTACTTTGATGATCTACTCAACTGCGTGACTAAGGAATCATGTAGAGCAGCGAGCGGATTGTCTCTTATGGTGAAAGTGTACACGCTCTGCAGAGTCAAAACTATTCGAATAGTCGTGCCCACGGTCAAGGGTGGACATGGGAACCTAACCTGGATATAGTTCTATTTCAAAAATAAAATTTTTGTGGGAGGGACTTGGAAAGAAAAATGGAGGGAGATGGACAGCCCTGAATTTGTGTTGCCCTGGGTGTCGCCTCAGTGATAATGTAAGCGGCTATAACGCTGAAAAGTTAATATATGGTGCAGGTGACATGAAAAGATGGATGAAATCTGTACCACTAGTATGATTACTATTCATTTCCTAAATCACTATGCATTTGTACAAATGGCTAGGTCTTAGGGAATTTTTTATGTAATATATTTGAAAAGAAATTCTCGACAAATAAAACAACCAGAGCCTACCCTTTGAAAGCCATGTATGTTAATTAATTGCATTATGTGTATTGGCTCATGGAGCACGGTGGATTATGTGTTCACCCTCGCATCATCATATCCAGAAGCAGGATGTCAAGACTACTATGCCTACGATGACGCACCAAGCAATGTAGCAGACGATGGCAATTAGGGCGAGTTTCACAGTGTTAAGTCCTAAGCAAGTAGACCTGCTGGAAGGGTGTGCACCTATTATTACCTAGGGTTGGGCAATATAGTCTACACATAATTACACCTCAGTCGCTTGCTTGTGGCTATTGGTCCCGTATTTGTTCGTTTTTCCACTGCTATCCTTTTGAACTGCAAGTAATTGGCCTTGGTGGCCTGTTAAGTAAAACTGTCACCCGAGGTGGTGTATTTTAAAACTCTGTTGTATAATATTATTGCTTGACAAATTACGTGCTGTTTTTAATGCTTTGCGAGATGCACGTTTGTTTGGTAACTTTGAGAAGTGCACCTTTTGCACCGATCGAGTATCGTTTCTTGGCTATGTTGTTACTCCACAGGGCATTGAAGTTGATCAGGCCAAGATCATCGCTATCCAGAGTTGGCCGCCTCCTAAAACGGTCACACAAGTGCGGAGTTTTCTCAGGTTCGCTGGCTTCTACTGGCGTTTTGTTCGGGATTTCAGCACCATCGCTGCATCACTGAATGAGCATACAAAGAAGGGTGTTCCTTTTACTTGGGGCACCATGCAACAACATGCTTTCGACGTTCTCAAAGATAAGTTGACACACGCCCCTTTGCTTCAACTCCCTGATTTTTGCAAGACTTTTGAATTAGAATGTGATGCTAGTGGCATATGTCTTGGTGGTGTGTTAATTCAAGAAGGAAAACCTGTTGCTTACTTTAGTGAAAAATTGAGTGGGCTTAGTTTGAACTATTCTACCTATGATAAAGAATCATATGCTCTAGTTCAAACTTTGGAAACATGGCAACATTATTTATGGCCCAAAGAGTTTGTAATACATTCTGATCATGAATCTTTGAAGCATATTCGAGTCAAACCAATCTGAACCATAGACATGCTAAGTGGGTTGAGTTTATTGAGTCCTTCCCTTATGTCATTAAACATAAAAAAGGCAAAGAAAATGTAATAGCTGATGCATTGTCTAGGAGATATACCATGCTTTCACAACTTGACTTAAAAATCTTTGGATTAAAGACAATAAAGGAGCAATATGTGAATGATGCTGATTTTAAAGACGTGTTGCTCAATTGTAAGGAGGGAAAGGGTTGGAATAAATTTGTGGTGCATGATGGTTTCTTGTACCGTGCTAACATGCTAACAAGCTATACATTCCAGCTAGCTCTGTTCGTCTTTTGTTGGTACAGGAGGCGCCTGGAGGAGGATTAATGGGTCACTTCAGCGTGAAGAAGACTGAGGATATTCTGACCCACCACTTTTATTGGCCAAAGATGAGGTGCAACGTCGAACGTTTCATTGCCCACTGCACCATGTGCCAAAAAGCTAAGTCACAACTTAATCCTTATGGTTTATACATGCCTCTTCCTGTACCAAGCACACCTTGGGAAGATATTTCTATGGATTTTGTTTTAGGTCTGCCTAGAACAAAGAAGGGGAGGGGTAGTATTTATGTTGTCACGGTTAGATTTTCTAAGATGGCTCATTTTATACCATGTCATAAAAGTGATGATGCTACAAATGTTGCTAATTTGTTCTTTAAGGAAATTGTTCACTTACATGGTATTCTGAATACGATAGTTTCAGATTGTGACGCTAAATTTTTTAGTCATTTTTGGAGGACCTTGTGGGCTAAATTGGGGACTAAGCTGTTATTTTTCACTACTTGTCATCCTCAAACCGATGGACAAACTGAGGTAGTCAATATAACATTTTCTACTATGCTTAGGGCTGTGCTTAAAAAGAACTTAAAAATATGGGAGGAATGTTTGCCTCATGTGGAATTTGCTTATAATCGCTCGCTGCATTCTACCACAAAGGCATGCCCTTTTGTGATTGTTTATGATTTCATCCCTCATGCACCTATTGACTTGTTGCCTCTTCCTGCTTTGGAGAAGGTAAATCTTGATGCTCAATAGCGTGCTGATTTGATACTTAAGATGCATGAGACAACTAAAGAGAACATTGAGCTCATGAATGCTAAATATAAAGTTGCTGGTAGTCAGGAACACAAGCATATTACTTTTGAGCCGGGTGATCTTGTGTGGTTACATTTGCATAAAGAGCGATTCCCTGAATTGAGAAAGTGTAAACTTATGCCTCGTGTAGATGGTCCTTTTAAAGTGCTTGAATGTATTAATGATAATGCATATAAGTTAGACTTACCAGCAGATTTTGGGGTTAGCCCCACCTTTAACATTGCAGATCTACGACCATTCTTCAGCGCGGAAGATGAGCTTGAGTCAAGGGCGACTCCAATTCAAGAAAGGGAGGATGATGAGGACATCACTTCTACTGATATGAACACTCCTCTTACTGCTTCCATGAATAATGGGTAAGGTCCAATTACTCGGGCACGTGCTCATCAACTCAACTATCAGGTAAACTCATTTTTAGGAGTTAATAATATTTCCGCTGAGAATTCGATACTTTCTAAGACTTGTGATTTTCTTGTTCTTAGGAACCATGGAGAAGAACCACGCGAGCTCAAGTGTAGAAGTGGAACCGTCAAGCGCAATCTAACTCATTCGCGAGTTCGACTCAAATTCGGACTACTTGACAGCGCCTACTTCAAACGGTCATAACTTTTGATCTAGAAGGTTTCTCGTGGCCCGTGAGTACTCGTTGGAAAGATTTTGGAGTCTACTTTTAGATGAATCTAGTCTCACCTCGACATTCCATCCGAGCCGATCAAAAACTGCAAAATAAGTTACATTACTTTTCCAGTCTGAGTCGAAGTGGGCCTTGGGCCTTGTAATCAATTCCTGTTCGGCTTCCAAGTGTGTTGGCCGACCCCCAATAGTACCTCACCCCCTTTTATTAGTTAAGTACGGTGTCCCCCTCCCCTATTTAAGGAGGTCGCACCCCTTTAGTTTTTCCTGGGTTTTTCTTAAGAGTTTATTCTGCTTAGCAGTCTCACCGCACGTCTGGTTGAGGAACCGCAACTTGTGAACTTAATCTTTATTTGCAGTACAATTTTAGATTGCATCTTGTACTCTGTTGCTTGTGTTCTCAATTCGCTTGTAGGAGATAGCCTTCTTGGCGAGGTCAACCGCGTTCGGCACGGTTGGTAACCATCGAAGCAGTGGTGTAGTGGTTGTGAGGGGATCGATCTGTTTTGGTCGGAGCCTTTGGATCATCAACGTCGAGTTCTCCACAATCGACTTATCAGTACCTCTCAGAAGATCAGACCATCGTCACATTAGGGTGAATAGATGGTTTAATTTTTTTGTTGCCAAAACTGAGTTTCATGCAAAATTTAAATGCAACGTAGCATGCGAGTGGAGGCCAGCACCAAGCAAGGCTTAGTTGACCGCCTTGGAGCCAAGATACCGAGAGGGAGCACATGGCAGAAACGGTAGGGCCGCTGAGGACAGCAAGGCAAGCAGTGCACACCGATAAAAGACTAGTGCATCCCCATTTCCATGTCCCAAATCCCATATTCAACAATTTTTCTTTATTATATTATAATTTCTCTAAATTATTTGAGATATTGTCTCTAGTACAAATAATTTGTACTTTGAGTTTTGCTACTATAGATCGACCTCTATTTCTTCATTAAAGCAATATCTTATTAACTATGAACACCCATTCTGATAATCCTAGGTCCAGATGAAAGAGTAACCCAAGAATGGTTCTTGTTTTTGCAACTTTAGTTCAATAAACTTTGACTTGTTTTTGCCCATCTTGCTGCATTAGAGAGTAAATTTGTGTTCTGTATTTCATCTGAACATAACATGGAGGTCTAGGTTATAAGTGTCTAAAAGCAGGTAATATATGAGCAGGCACTCTCTTGTACCTACTAATATGTGGTTAAGAATTAGATATCTACACCTTTTTTTTGTTTCTTTTAACTTTATCTCATACATGCTAACATGTGGCTGAAAATATGATGATTGCTGCGATTTGTTTAGCCCATGGAGTAATATTTTCCTGTGATGGGCATGGCAAAGCAAATGGAGGTTACTGGCATACAATTTCTTAATTACATTAGCCTATAGGTACGCTGTCAATCACTATTTGATTGTCCTCGTGAGAAGATGAACATATAACCATTTCTTAATCGGGCGTAGGAGAATGGGAGGGCTAATGAATTCAATTCTTTGGCACGACGGTCAGAAACAGTTCTACAAGGTTGGTCTCTTCTCTGCAGTAGTTCTCTAAGGTAAGCATGTGTCCACCTGCAGCTCAAGTCCCTGCGGCAAATATGATGAAATAAAGCAGGAGACAATGACTTAGGTCAGCACATGCCTATTCTTAGATCTTCTAAAAGCTTGCTATCTTTTAATAACATAAGATGGCCTCAATTCTTGCTAAAATGTTACTTTAGCTGTGAACTTCCTGTGCACTACAGGCGATTTGCAATTAAAGTATTAACAAGTTTGAAAAATTTGATGCCTTTGTATGTTATTTGTTTGGTTCGGCAAATTTAGAAGTTGCAGTTGTATTGTATATATGTTATTTGTAGAAACCATATTTATTTGTGCCTTGCTTTCATTAACCAGTGCTGCATACTAATGTTAATTTATTTGTGTTGTATACACTCTCAAGAGCAGGAGACATGTAACACCCTGTTTTTTTGGAGTTTTTAAAGCCTTTTTATGAAAAATGAATTATTGGAATTTCTCTGGAATTAATAAAGCTTAATTTGAATTTTTAGAAACTAAAAAGGATTTAATATGATTAAAATATACTTTAACATAAGTGGAAATTATTTTATTGGAGTTCCTCAGGTCTCAAGGAATTTTTTGGTATTTTTGGTGAATTTTTGAGATTTTCTGCTATTTTCTAGAGCTTTTGGATCATTAGTTGAATTTCTGGAAAAGAAAAGGAAATTAAAAATCTCCCTGCCGTCTGATCACGAGCCCACGCCGCTCGCTCCACCCCTGCCTCGCCCCACCCCTCGGCGCCCGATTTCCTTCCACTGCCACGCAGCGTCCATCCCCACGTCCCGCTCGCACCGCCTCACCCCACAGCGTGGTCGTCCAATCGGCCATGAGGCGACACCAGCGCTGCCCCCTTCGCGCCCGCGCTCGGTTGCCCTAGCGCCGCCCGCCCGTGGCCGTTGGATCCGCCCCGCACCGCGTGTCGCCATCTCGGCCGTCCGTGTGTCCTAACCGCGCCAGTTTCGCGCTCGTGCTGTAACCAATCGAGAGTCCCACGGTTCGTGTGTTTTATACACTGTTCTTGCCTCGGTTCGCATGCACATCACCGCCGTCGCCCTCGCCCCATTTCTTCACCTTGCGCCGCCGTCCCCGGAGCTGCGCCGCCGCTGCCTCGTGCGTCCCCGTCCTCGCCCGAAGCCACCGGAGCTGTAGCCGTCACCGAGCCCCCGGCGGTGAGCCTCCTCGCCCGCATCGCCTCTCCGTCACCCGCGTCGCCGCTCCGTCGCCCGCGTCGCCTCCTCGGTCCACAAGCCGCACCACTGCGCCACGTCCGCGACGCTTCGCCTGGCGCGCCAGGCCACGCGTCGGCCATCGACCGACTCCCGCCTCCGAATCGCCCAATCCGAGCCGCTCACCTAGATCTGAGCCAGCGGCTTGGATGCAGCCACACGTCCTCTTCCCCGCCGTCGGATCCCGTCGCCGCGCCCGAACCCCTCCACGTCGACCCTACCCACGTGCCAAGCCATGTCAGCCCTAGGCTATGGGCATGCCACGTGTCGCGCCGCGTCAGCGCCACGTCAGCCGCAACCCACCCCAGGTGCCACGTAAGCGCCATGTCGCCTGCCACGTGTCAGCACCAGCGCACGTCACATCAGCCACGCCAGCCCCCGTGGCATGACACTGTTCCGTGCACCGGGTCTACCATGGACTTGGTCTCCCGTGAGTCGGGTTCACAGCACAGTGCAATTTTCGATTTTTAGGGTTTTCCTTTAGGGTTTATTTTCTGAGAGCCCGTTCTCCTCCGTCCTAGCTCCGATTGACCCCGTTTTTTTCTAAATTCATCTAAAATCAAGCTCTAGCTTTTGGTCCTGGTTTCGTGATTTTTGGAGTTCATTTGCTTATCATTTTATGTGTTTTTGTTTTTTGAGTCGTTTTCTCTCTCGTTAGATTCGGATTCCGGAGGAGCAGGATCTACGCCCGAAGACTCCGAGTACCTCACTGAGCATAACCAAGGCAAGTCATGTCCTTTGATCATGTTGAACCCAGTTTGTAATCTATTATTTAATTATTTTGTTTTAAATTATCTTGCATCGCTATTTTTATTCAAAACATGTAATTGGTAGTTATCGTCCCAATTGATTAAATGCCTCCTTGATAACTTTGAACACCTTGATGCCATTGTCACCATAGGATTGGGTAATTCAATAGTGATGCTATGTTATTTGTCACATGGGTTGGTACGATAGAATGCTTAGCTTTGCTTATAGTTACGAATGGATTCATCATCACATGTGAATTATTAATTTGACTTAATGAGATATGGAACAGTGGTCGATGCCACATTTATTAAAATGTGGGTCATGACATTGGTGTGTCACTGGCGTAGTTATATAAACTTGGTTTTGCACTCGGGCGAGTGATCGTGCAGTAAAGGGGGAAGGACATGTTCACTTCGGGGGATGTGGTAGCCTCACTCGGGTAATGTTAAAGACTTAACTTTGCGTGCCATTGATCTGAGCTTTATCGTGCAAACCACATGTCTAGTATGGGATAGACCTGGTTGACTAATTTGGGATGTTTCAACTTTAATCTTGCCATTGAGATGAACATGGTTGCTAATTTCCATGTGGCGCAAAGGGGGTGTGATGCGAAACCCTAGCGGGCAGGATTAGGTTGGAATTGAACTTTGTAAAGGCCTTGTTGTGATTTCTTTATGCCGAGGCTAATCACATCGTGTGGGTACAGTTGTGTAACCTCTGCAGAGTGTAAAACTATTCGAATAGCCGCGTCCTCGGTCATAAACAATGCTCGGTGATTTCACACGAGGGTTAGTGATTTCATTTTAAACTTGGTGGTTTATGTTGGAAGTGAACAGGTAGTCCACTGTTGGTTTAACTTGTGGATGGGATGTTCACAAATAGTTTATTTCAATTTCTTTGATTACTTATTCATTATTGTTTTATTTAAAGTGCGCCTTCAATCTATTTATTGTATTTACATTCAAATACTATTTATGCAAATTAACCTTTCAGTCTTCCCTTGGTAAGCCTTGCATATTATATTGCATTTATTTGTTACAAACGACTTGCTGAGTACTAATGTTGAGGACGAGGAGTATTATCAGCAGGAGGTTCCAGAAGAAGAGTACTTCGACTGTTAGTGATATGCCCTAGAGGCAACATGGAGATGTTGTATATATCACATACTATGTTTATGATACATTACTTTGTTCCTTGGAATAGACATCATCATTATTGATCAATGAGTATGTGACTTATTCATGAGACTCTTAAATACTAAGATGTTGCTATTTCTAAATGATCCTCGATCGATATCATATGAGGAACAAATATGATTCAAAGACAAAGATCAGCATATGTATTGATTGATGATCATGTCTCATGGATCATGGTATGGTGATACCAAATCAATAATATGGACATGTGTTAGTGAACATATGTTGATAGACTCGCCATGAGACACCGCAGATTCCATGTGTCATCGCTGGTCTCAAGTAGTGTTTATGTAGAGTCCTTAGACTTGAGATCATCATGGTTCCCAACATGAGTAGTAGCTTATTTTGGGACTACTAAACACTACTCCGTGAATCGGGTAGTCATAAAAGTAGTCTTGGGTTTGCCATGAAACATGTAGTGGGATGTGAATGATCAAGATAGAATTTGCCCCTCCTTATGGGAGAGATATCTCCGCCCTCGATGTAATGGATTATGAAAGTGCATGGCCATGCCAAGGTGATTGAGGAGTCAATCACGAGTTTATAATCTATCACGGAATCGAGAGAGTGATTGAGCTATTAAGAGGATGACACAGTCTCGCCTTGAGCTCAATCTATATCGTGAGGCAAAGGGATTCGTACATGAGAGAACATTACGAGTTCAAATGATATGATCTTTACATATACTTTGGGGTTAATATGTCTTACTAGAGGCGCTATTAACATGGTAACCGAAAGCGCTTCGGTCACGACCAAGTATACGTGAACCTGCTGTGGTCGCACGCTTAACGGGTTGGAACACTAATTCGAATATGATTCGAATATGGGCTCAATTCGGATAGAGATCCGAATAGACTCCTATTGGGCCTCGGTCCACGAGGCCCACGTGAGGAGGTCTATATATGGAGGCGAGGGGCGGAGGATTCATCCTGTTAACATCTAGCAAAACCCTAGACGCCACCTCCCGAGCCAAACCCTAGCTGCTCACGAGTGCTAGTACACTCACGATCGGCGCGCTCCACCCCGGGACGTGTGGATACCGGTGGAGGCGCTGCCGTTGCGGTCTTGATCGGCGTGGCGTGGAGGAGACGATCTGTCGGGACGATCGGCTACTTCCACTACTACCTCGACGCGCGTGATTGGATCGGTTTCAATTCTTCTTCACTGCGCTGCGCATCTAAGTGGTAACGATCCATGATCCTTCCTTAGCATGATGTTCTTGGGTGCGCGGTAGAAAAGTTTTGTTTTACGCAAGAGCCTACGCGTATTCCTTTAGTGGTATCGAGCCATCTTGCTTAGTTTGCAATCGGATTAGCGCATATGTTGATATGCGATAGTAGTAGATTGGATCTATTACGCCTAAATCGTAGCACGGGTTGATGAGATCAATCGATCATAAGGGGTTGAAATAGGTATGAGTTGATAGCATCATCTTTACTATTATAAAAGAAGGAGTTGGTGGTTGCCGAAACCTTCATCCAATCTGGACCGTCGGATCTTCCTCCCCTCCCACCACCCGACCAACCCTAAAACCTCCAACCGTCGCCCCCTCCTCCCCTCCCCCCGGCCTCCTATCTTCCCCTCCCCGCCCCCCCCGCCTCCTCCCCATCGCTCCTCCTCTACCCCCCGCCCCCTCCCCTCCCGGCCTCCCCGCCTCTCGCTCTCCCCCGCTGCCCCCTCCTCCCCCTCCCCCAGCCGCCCCCCGCCGTCCTCCTCCCTCTCCCCCGCTTCCCTTCGCTCTCCCCCCACCTCGCTCGCCCCCTCGCTCTTCCCGCCTCTTCGCTCTCCTCCCGACACCTGCCCCCGCCTCCCCTCACTCTCCCCCCGCCCCCGCCTCCTCCTCCCACCCCGCGCGCCCACCTCCCCTCGCTCTCCCCGCCTCCCCTCGCCCTCCCCGCGAGCTCGCCGAGAACCTCTTCCCCGACGCCACCGATGACGCCGCCCCGCCCTCGCTCACCATCGAGGAGACCCTCGTCGCCGTCCCGGGTGTGCAGCTCCACCTCATCGACCCCGACCGCAGCCTCAACCTCGGCACCGGCACGCTCTCCGTCGTCCGCCTCCGCCAGGGCGACCATTCCGTCACCGTCCTCGCGCGCCTCACTCCGGAGAAGCGCCAGCAGCGCCGCGGCCTCTTCATTTTCTTGAGCATCGGGCGGTCAATGGCTGTGGCCGCGCAGAGCCGTGCGAAGGGCCGCCACCCGCGGCAGTCTTTGGAGGGCACGCCTCCACCGCCTTCATCTCCAACCTGCCCTACACCTTCAAGTCTTCTGACGTAAGCGCGAGCTCCTCCTAACCCTTACGAATTTACAACTTAGAGTCTTGGAGGCAAGTGCTTTGGATTTACAATGTGAGATATGCTTTGTATTGTGTAGCTCGAGGAGGTGTTTAGCGAGGTCGGACCGGTGAGGCGCTGCTTCATGGTCGCGCCAAAAGGTGAGAGGATTTAGCTTGATTCTATAATAGCATGAACCATCATTAGATGATGCTAAGTTTGCTGAATTATTTTGCATGAGATCTGCTTATATTTATCACCGCTTGCCTAATCAAGATACACGAAACAGTGGAGCCATAAGAGCTATGAACAAAATGGGCATTTATTTTTGGTTTGCATACTACTATACAAGTTTGTTAATAATGTGGATGTGGAATCTTAGAAAGAAGCCTTATATGTCATAAAAAAATAAATTTAAAGAAGTTAATTACAACTAATGATTACAGCTTGTTCTTTAATCAAAACAATTGACCTTACCGCTTCCCTTTTTCCTTCTTTAATACTTCGTTGGTTTAGGTTTCATGGCTTAGCCGAGTTTGACCGTAAAAGCAAAGTCATCGCGGCGCCTATCCGATCATAATGCACGAAGAAGGAAGCCACAACCAGAGACAATTTCATTCAGTTCATCAAGGCTCTCCACGATGTTTTATGGTAGCACTGATCCCTTAGTTGCTTTGGGGATTCAATAAACTAATTTATTATCTACAACTTTCCTGTTGGTATCCATAGTGCAAAAAACTCTTATTTTACCATATCAATCTCCAACTGCGTGACACTCATTCATTATAACTTTGGATGTTAAAAGAGAACTGGTGCCAAACAGTTTGTTCTTTTCGTCATGCAAAAAGAGAATTGGTGCCAAATAGTTTGTTCTTATCTTCATGCACCTTACTCGCTTAACTTTCATGCTTGTGGTATTATACGACAGTGGTGCCCTATACTTTATAAACTGATGAGATGGTTCCAAGCATGGAAAAGAACCTAATTTTAGATCGTGGAGGACATGTTTCTACTTTTTCTATTGCAGCGCCTTGACACATGGCTTTGACATTATCTGTTATTATGCCTTATTCTCTTTATGTAGTTTAATTGATGACTGAATGCGAATTCTTCAACCAAATTTGCACTTCGGAAATAACAGGACAATACTTAAGCATCGCAATAAGCACTGCTTCAGTTTTCTGCAGATACATGTTTGGTGTTACACAGTGATTCAATTTTTTTGGAAGAGAACCTAACCCAACTTCTTTGGTATTATTTGATGACAATACATAGTAATCACACTGTCATAAAATCCTTCACAAATCTTTGTTCTCTCTAGATATATATTTTTCCTTGTACTGAAACAATTTAGCCTTAATTTTGGTATTGTTTGCATTGCAGATGGTAGGTAACAGAATCTTTTCTTTAGCCAATCTCCTTTTGGTCAAGTGAGAAGCAATGCAATTTCTTCATGGGATAGCTTGGGAGGCTTCAAATTTACGGAAACCAAACTTCCGTGGATGAAGCCAATGAAAATGGTAGGCCTTGATGAGTTGCATTTCTCTAACCCGCAGATGCCAAATAATGTTGTGGCGCATGTCAGACATCATCATGATTTCGATAGGCTTATGCCATTCAAGGGAACCAACACAAAGGTCCTCAACCAAGGTACTTTTCTAACTACCAATCTATTACCAAACTTAAATAAAAGATTAAAAAAAGCTGTGGCAGCACTTAAATTTTAGCCATATGCTTTGATGATGTCTGTGTCCGTGCAACATAGATGATGAGTATGTTTGAGTCCTGTGCTTGTTTCTCATTAGTTATGGGTTATTTTATCGAATCATGCAATGATACATATGTTTTAGCAGTGGTTTGGTCAAGATGGTAAATCAGAAAGCGGATGGAGATTTAACTCCACTTCATATGGCGGCGTTAAACAGGCACGTAGAGTGTGTACAATTGTTACTGGACTTGGGAGCATCTGTTTCTGAGGTCACCATTGAAGATGGAACAACTATTGACTTTATAGGTATTTGCAATCGTTTCTTTTATCGTTGCTTGTCAACTCAATAATAATTTTCCTTTATGTATTTGTTATTTCTCACTCTGTTGTTGTTGATAGCACACTCCTGCTCAATGCTTGACATTATCGATATTGGAACATTGTGTATTGTCAGCAAATTAACTTAAATACCTCGTCTTAAATTGATTCAATTATTGTCTTGCAAATGTACTTTATTATACATATACTGATGGGATGCCATGAATGGAAAAAAATCTTCATCCACTTGGAATGTATTACCATTTGTTCCTCTACTACTGTCTGCACTTCTATGTCTTTTAGTTTTGTACTTTGATGTTGCTAAAATTTATGTTTCTTCTGTAAGCACCATTGATTATGTTAGCCATTTGTTAGTACAAAATTTGGCCATGTGTGGCGTAATCTTTATTGCTCTTGGCTCATGTACTTGAAGCTGTAGGTTTGGAATTTTTCTAAAAATATGTACCTTTGTATGATTGTATATATAGTATTGTTACATCTTACTAATATGATGCTTGATTTATTTACGAGTATGAACATATATGTTTTGTTTGATACATGATGACGTAAGAAAAAGTTGATATTTATTATTCAGTTTAAGATAATATTTGATAGTACGCACCGCTTTTATTTGGTTTTCCGTTGCAACGCACGGGCACATAACTAGTAAGGCCAAAAAGATTAGTTCGTGCTCCTTCTTTGATGTACGCGCGACTTGCCCCTACCGGCTGGAATCACCATCGGGGCTAATCTGCAAGACAATCGTGAGATCGAGCCAACAGATCGAGGTCTTGTGTTGTGGTCTCCTCAAGTATACCGATCGCGATGATCAATATGATTGATCTAATGAAAATTGAGACATTTTGAATGGCTCGGATTTGGGTTGATTTGATCAGCTCGATAAGATTTTCATAGCGATTTCATAGATGCGATCTATGTAATTCTGTGAGGTTTTCAGGGACCGCCGTGTGTATCCCCCCCTTGTATAGCGTCTTGGGTTCACATCGTTAGGTAGAATGCGATTCTACGTCTAACTTGTTTTTGCAGAGAATGATGTGAATAGTATGGCCCTATAGCTTATTTGAATGTATGAGATGTATGCGATGCATGTAACATTCGCTCATGGCTGCGTGTCATGATTATTTCAGCTATTGTTAGCTGTATATATTGTATTTAACGACTGCGTGTAACCTTAATGCTTGAATCTATCTTTGTAATCTTCAATTTCTAGCTATTATAGGTAGTAGCCTAGTTTTGAGGTTACAAGCTTTTAAGCACGGTGGCCTAAAGGAGTGATGTGGAGGATGGAGATCGTCTACACCTACTTGGAGATGGATATCACCATTTTTGGGCCATACTACTTCACAGTTAAATGTGTTTATCTATGATGTTATCTATCTTATTCTTATGCAATGATATATGTGATATGTTGCTTTGGTAGGATAGAATCCTCTAAAAATTAGGTGTTAATGCCCTTCCATATGTTGCACCAAAGATAATGATCACCGCATGGTAGGTCTACCAAAGTAGAGTGCCATCGGTTATCATCATCATTTGGGGTAGATGTCGGACATCTACATGCGGAAGCATTTGGTTTACTTAACAAGGTTATCAAAATAGTTTTGGACCTTGGGGCATAGATTGGGGCCGAGGCATACTGATGTCACCCAAAGTAGAGTCACATAGGGATGTGATTAGTAAGGTGTTGCTTACCCATGTCACTAGTTTTCTAGCCGTGATGCCAAAGCTCACTAGGAATTAGTGAAATGAGGATCTTTACCCACTATGTAACTTAGAGGAGTTTTGTTGCAAAACTCATAGTGGGAGTCTTTTGCTAAATAGTTTAATAAAAGATGAACATAAACATAGTGCTAAACTTTGCATATTCTTGTGTTGTAGATCATGTCAGCTAACGCCGCATCCAGTACTTTTAATTTGCGATCTATTCTTGAGAAAGAAAAACTCAATGGAACAAACTTTTTGGATTGGTATCGCAACTTGAGAATTGTTCTCAAGCAAGAGCGCAAGGAGTATGTCCTTGAGTCTCCTTACCCAAGACTTGCTCGATAATGCTCTCTGTGGCTGCACGGAGAGCTTATGAGAAGCAAACAAATGATTGCCTTGATGTGAGCTGTCTCATGCTTGCCACAATGTCCTCTGAGCTTGAAGCAATATGAGAACACAGATGCCTACAATATCATTGTGGGGTTACGTGGTATGTTTGAGAACCAAGCAAGGGTGAGAGGTTCAATACTTCAAAGTCCTTATTTGCGTGCGAGCTTGCGATGGAATCCCACACCCTCATGTGATTAAGATGATTGGCTACATTGAGAGTCCGGAAAAGCTTGGTTTTCCCTTAGCCAAGAGTTGGCTATCGATGTGATTCTCCGATCGCTTCCCGAGCTTTGAGCCATTCATAATGAACTTTCACATGAACAACTGGACAAGACCTGGCCGAGTTGCATGGGATGCTAAAATCTGCGAGAAAGCATTAAGAAAAGCAGCAATCATGTGATGATGATGCGAGAAAGGCAAGGGCAAGCCCTATGTCAAGAGAATCGCGGTCAAAACAAAGAAAGCTCCCGATGCGATCGCGAGCGGTTCTAAGGCCAAGAAAGACAAGAAGGGCGATGCTCATCCCGATGCGATTGTTACTACAGTAAGCAATCGTGACATTGGAAAAGGAACGCCCAAAGTACTTGGAGGATCTTGAGAAGAAGAAGGGAAGTACGACTTCCACCTGTATAAATGTTATAGAGATCAATCTTGCTACTTCATCAACGATTCTTGGGTATTTGATACCGGATCGGTTGCTCACATTTGCAAATCGTTGCGTGGGCTAATAAGAAGTAGAAGTTTGAGGAGGAGCGAAGTGGATCTTCGCGTTGGCAATGGAGCAAAAGTTGCTGCGGTAGCTGTTGGCACCATGCCATTGTCTTTACCTTCGTGATTAGTTTTGGAATTGAATAATTGTTATTGTGTTCCATCTCTTTCAAAGAACATTATTTCTGCTTCATGATTGCAAGCAGATGGTTATGACTTTAAATCTATGGACAATGGTTGTTCTCTTTATTTCAAAGATATGTTCTATTGTCATACTCCATTGGTGAATGGGTTATACGTTCTTACTCTTGAAGGGTCACGGTCTATAACATTAATGCAAAGAGGCAACGTCCAATGATTTGAATCCCACGCTTATTTGGCACTCGCCGCTTAGGTCACATAAATGAGAAACGCATGCGTAAGCTCCATAGAGATGGTATTCTGCACTCATTTGATTTTGAATCATTAGAGACATGCGAATCTTGTTTACTTGGCAAGATGACAAAGGCACCTTTCACCGGTCAAGGTGAACGGGCAAATGACTTATTGGCACTTGTACATACCGATGTATGTGGACCAATGAGCTTAATAGCCGAGGTGGTTTTCGAGATTTCATAACTTTTATCGATGACTTTAGTAGATATGGGTATATCTACCGATGAAGCATAAGTCCGAATCCTTTGAAAAGTTCAAAGAATTCCAAAATGAAGTGCAAAATCATTTAGGCAAGACAATCAAGTTTCTACGATCCGATCGTGGAGGCGAGTATTTGAGCCATGAGTTTGGCAATCATCTAAAGGATTGTGGAATTGTTCCACAATTGACTCCGCCAGAACACCTCAATGGAATGGGGTATTCGAACGGAGAAATCGCACCTTATTAGATATGGTGCGCCCATGATGAGTCAAAGTGATCTTCCGTTGTCTTTTTGGGTACGCTCTTGAAACAAATGCGTTCACACTAAACAGGGTTCCATCAAAATCGATAGAAAAGACACCATATGAGATGTGGACAGGACAACGCCCTAGCTTGTCTTTTCTTAAGATTTGGGGATGTGAGGCTTATGTAAAACGTTTACAATCTGATAAGCTCACTCCTAAATCTGATAAATGCTTCTTTATCGGGTATCCTAAGGAAACAAAAGGATATTACTTTTATAATCGAGGAGAAGGCAAAGTGTTTGTCGCTTGGCATGGTGTCTTCTTAGAGAAAGAGTTTCTCTCAAGAAGGGATAGTGGGAGCACAAGTGCAACTTGAAGAAATTCAAGAAACACTGATAACGTTTCAGCTCCTCTGAAACCACAACAGATGAACAAACTGTTGAAGAACTCGTGGACACACCAGACCACGTGAGGTCGAAGGTCACGTCGTGCACCGAGAGGTACATGTTCTTGACTACTCAACAACGGGACATATTGTTGTTAGACAACGATGAGCCTAAGACCTATGAAGAAGCAATGGTGGGACCAGACTACGAGAAATGGCTTGAAGCCATGAGATCCAAATTGAATCCATGCACAAGAATCAAGTTTGGAACTTGGTTGATCCACGATGGTGTTAAAACCATTGAATGCAAATGGGTTTTCAAGAAAAGATAGACATAGATGGAAATGTTCACATCTATAAAGCGCGATTGGTGGCCAAAGGTTTCAAACAAATTCAAGGTATTGATTATGATGAAACTTTTCGCCTGTCGCAATGTTAAAGTCTATTCGGATCATTCTAGCGATTGCTGCATATTTCGACTATGAAATATGGCAAATGGATGTCAAAACAGCTTTCCTTAATGGAAATCGAGTGAGGATGTGTACATGACACAGCCCACGTGTTTTGTCGATCCGCAATCGCTTGGAAAGATATGCAAGCTCCAAAGATCCATTTATGGATTAAAGCGAGCATCTCGAGTTGGAACATTCGCTTTGATGAAGTAATCAAAGGGTTTGGTTTCATCAAGAACGAAGAAGAGCCTTGTGTTTACAAAAGGCTAGTGGGAGCGCACTCGTATTTACGGTCTTATATGTGGATGACATATTACTCGATCGGAAATGACATTCCTTTGCTCGAATCATTAAGTCTTCATTAAAAATAGTTTCTCTATGAAAGACTTAGGAGAGGCAGATATATTCTGGGCATCAAGATCTATAGAGATAGATCAAAAGGCTAATTGGATTAAGCCAAGATACGTACATTGACAAGGTGTTGAAAAGGTTCAATATGCATGATTCCAAGAAAGGTTTTCTACCTATGTCACATGGTATAAATCTTAGCAAGAATCGGTGTCCTAGTACACCGATGAGCGGGATAAAATGAATGCGATTCCATATGCTTCGCTATTGGGTCCATCATGTATGCCATGCTTTGTACACGTCCGATGTTTCAGATGCTTTAAGTGCTACGAGTAGATACGATCGATCGGTGAAAGTCACTGGATTGCCGTAAAGAACATCTTGAAGTACTTGAGAAGAACTAAAGATGTGTTCCTTGTCTATGGAGGTGAGGAAGAGCTCGTTGTAAATGGTTACACCGATGCTAGCTTCCAAACCGACAAAGATGATTTTAGATCGCAACTGGATTTGTGTTCTCACTCGAATGGCGGTGCGGTAAGTGGAAGAGTTCCAAGCGTGAGACGGTTCTTGATTCTACAACGAAACCGAGTACATAGCGACTTCGAAGCCGCCAAAGAGGCTGTTTGGATCAAGAAATTTATTTCTGAGCTTGGTGTGATGGCTAGTGCCTCCAGCCCAATGGACCTCTTCTGTGACAATAGTGGGGCCATTGCACAAGCCAAGGAGCCTAGATCGCACTAGAAGTCCAAGCACATTTTACGGCGATTTCATCTCATCCGCGAGATAGTGGAGAGAGGCGATGTGAAGATATGCAAAGTACAAACGGATTTGAACATTGCAGATCCGTTGACAAAGCCGCTTCCCACCAAAGCATGAGGCTCACACTAGGGCAATGGGTATTAGATACCTACATGGTTGACTCTAGTGCAAGTGGGAGATCATAGTGATATGCCCTAGAGGCAACATGGAGATGTTGTATATATCACATACTATGTTTATGATACATTACTTTGTTCCTTGGAATAGACATCATCATTATTGATCAATGAGTATGTGACTTATTCATGAGACTCTTAAATACTAAGATGTTGCTATTTCTAAATGATACTGATCGTATATCATATGAGGAACAAATATGATTCAAAGACAAAGATCAGCATATGTATTGATTGATGATCATGTCTCATGGATCATGGTATGGTGATACCAAATCAATAATATGGACATGTGTTAGTGAACATATGTTGATAGACTGCCATGAGACACTGCAGAGATTCCATGTGTCATCGCTTGGTCTCAAGTAGTGTTTATGTAGAGTCCTTAGACTTGAGATCATCATGGTTCCCAACATGAGTAGTAGCTTATTTTGGGACTACTAAACACTACTCCGTGAATCGGGTAGTCATAAAAGTAGTCTTCAGGTTTGCCATGAAACATGTAGTGGGATGTGAATGATCAAGATAGAATTTGCCCCTCCTTATGGGAGAGATATCTCTGGGCCCCTCGATGTAATGGATTATGAAAGTGCATGGCCATGCCAAGGTGATTGAGGAGTCAATCACGAGTTTATAATCTATCACGGAATCGAGAGAGTGATTGAGCTATTAAGAGGATGACACAGGTCTCGCCTTGAGCTCAATCTATATCGTGAGGCAAAGGGATTCGTACATGAGAGAACATTACAGGTTCAGCCGATATGATCTTTACATATACTTTGGGGTTAATATGTCTTACTAGAGGCCGCTATTAACATGGTAACCGGAAAGGCGTTTCGGGTCACGACCAAGTATACGTGAACCTTCCGGGGTCGCACGCTTAACGGGTTGGAACACTAATTCGAATATGATTCGAATATGGGCTCAATTCGGATAGAGATCCGAATAGACTCCTATTGGGCCTCGGTCCACGAGGCCCACGTGAGGAGGTCTATATATATGGAGGCGAGGGGCGGAGGGGATTCATCCCTGTTAACATCTAGCAAAACCCTAGACGCCACCTCCCGAGCCAAACCCTAGCTGCTCACGAGTGCTAGTACACTCACGATCGGCGTTCCAGCCCCGGACGTGTGGATACCGGTGGAGGCGCTGCTCGTTGCAGTGCTGATCGGCGTGCGTGGAGGAGACGATCTGTTCGGGACGATCGGCTACTTCCACTACTACCTCAACGCGCGTGATTGGATCGGTTTCAATTCTTCTTCATTTGCGCTGCGCGTCTAAGTGGTAACGATCCATGATCCTTCCTTAGCATGATGTTCTTGGGTGCGCGGTAGAAAAGTTTTGTTTTCTGCTTCAGTAGCCTACGCGTATTCCTTTATCGACGACTTCACGGATTAGGCTTCGTTCTCCACTCGATAGCCTGTGGGCTTGTCAATTGGCCGCTACGCTTTATTTTGGATTTCCGCTGCTAGTTTAAAGCCCTTCCGGCTAGAGATATTGTAAGCTTGACCATAAGGTCGTACTTTTGAGATTTATCGATATTTGAGTTTTCCCTTTACTTTAGCGTGTGTATGGTTTTGATTACATCTATGTTTGACTGTGTGCACTAGCGTGATCCTGGACTAGTGCAGTTTACACAGAGAGTCCGAATTTATATATTTGTGTCTCGACAGAGATGGTATTAGAACCATATCGACTGTGGGACGAATCCCTAGTTAGAATGGTCGTTTAGCCCAATATTTTATTTTCTAAATCAAACCAACCAAATTGGATACTTAGTAATATCTCTATCTCCTTTCCTCTTTCTTAAGGATTCTTGTTCTTCGCCCTACTCTTTCAAAATTTATTTTTCCAAATCTTTAAACTGATCTTTCCTTTATAAATGCATTAGATGTCCCAAGCTTCTTTCAGCCAGATGGGAGGATGGAGAGCACTTCTTCGTGTCTTATTGCGGAGCCTTGGATTAAAGAGATTGCCCGTCTACCTCACCAAGAATGAGAAAAATAAAGGACAACGCCTCGGAAGCATCACCAGGTTGTACTTCACCACCCGAGTCGGCAAGCAGGTTCTACACCACGGTTTCAAGAATACTGGTGCATGTGGAGAGGAGTCAGCAGAAGGAGCTGCGTACAAAGCCATCCGACGACTTTGCAAGCTATACAAGATCAACATGTCCAGACTCGTTCGGAAATTCAAGGAGCAGTGTGAAGCTACCGAGTTTACCGGAGCCAGTCAGGGAGGAGCCCCGACCGCAGTCGCCAGTACCTCTACCGTCACCTACACCGCTGAGCCCGGAGCAGAGACAACGCATCACCGGTGATCATCGAGCATACCTGCTGGCTAGAGATATTATAAGCTTGACCATAAGGTCGTATTTTTGAGATATATCGATATTTGAGTTTTCCCTTTACTTTAGCGTATGTATGGTTGTGATTACATCTATGTTTGACTGTGTGTACTAGCGTGATCCTAGACTAGTGCAGTTTACACAGAGAGTCCGAATTTGTATATTCGAGTCTCGACAAGACATGAGAACATGGATGTCCATATTGTGTGTGCCGCACAATGAACTTATACTTGCATTTCTGATATGTTACATTAGTGAAGTTTCAAGCAATGATTTTCACCGCAAATTTCTCTGCGTCACTTTCTGGACCATTTTCTTATATTCCAATTTTGCTTCAATTTGGGATTCATCAACTGTATAAGTGTTCATAAATTATCTTCCAGAGAAAAATAAAAAGTTTTACATTTTACACATTTTCCAACATCCTAAATTTTTGGATGTTACAACCAATGCAGCATCTTCGACAATTACCTTAGATTTTCTGACATTTTTCCAAGATAGTGCCAAATAATTTTAAAAAGAGGGGGGTGCTACATTGCATCTATGATGATACCAAAATACTAGCACTAGTGGTTTGTGGATGGAAAGGAAACAACTATGGACTGCATGCATGTCGTGATTGCAGCACAACCGTAGGAGAAAGGGTCAATGAACCTCGCAGAATGAGGTTTCTGCTATTAATAGCACATGTTGTGTGGTTAGAATAGATGAACTTGCTCTATATAAATTGGTCAAAATCCAACACCTCCCTTGGTGCAAAGATGTGGAGCATGACTAAATCCATCCATTTCAACTGCAGTGCTCGCACGGGCCGAGCCACAGAGATCGCGGCTATTTTCCTCCTTGTGGTTATTCTCGCTACCACCTTCACCACATCCACGTGTGCAGCTACCGACACAAAGCCACCATCAGTTGTGGTGGGCAAGCCATCATCCTCCGCCGTGGCAGAGTTCCTCCGTGCCCGCTGCAACACCGTGGGGGAGGTATTTTTTGAACCACTGCTATAACTCTCTCCTCCCACACGCAGACAACTTCTACGGCAGCGATGTCAAGCTTGCCAACACTACCATCGCCATCCTGGTTGGCCAACTCCAAGCCTCGCTAAGGGAGATGCGCCACGCCAACAGCACGGGCAAAGACGCGATGATTGGTCGGCGAAACGGGTGCCTTCAGTTGATCGGAGAAGCCACCGATGGTGATAGAGAGGAGCTAGCCAGCCTCCGCCGCCTTGAGCTACGAGCAACAGTGGGAAGCTGAGCGGGCAGGACCTAGAGGATGTAAAGAATTGGATCGATAAGGTGAAGAAGAAGATCGGTGAGTGCTCTATGGATCTGGTTGCGATTGAGGCAGCTCCGTAAATTTACATGGTTGCTAGGGTCTATAGCGTATGATGGATGTGTGCACCTACTCCCTAGCATACACGACGATCTAGTACGTACATCCATTGTTTTCATGCATTGCATGGGCATGTACGTACGTACGACTAATGTACCTATGTGCCCACAAAAACATGTGCATGTTAATCACACAGCTCGACATGTACTGCATCTGCATGCATTCGTATGGTAGGGTAGCCCAATCTATTACTGGAACTAGTTTGCACAGAAGCATACAAGGTGATATAGACGGACAAGTTGGTAGTACTCCTACTTACGTACGTCACTACCGCTAAGGATCTCTCGTGACAGTTTAGAATATTTTTGATAGGCCACATCAAAATGTTAGTAACTTCAATTTTTTTGCGACGGGTTTATATCGCTTTTAGGATATTAAACACTATATTGCCTGTTGGTGTTGCCAATACCCCTAAGGAAAACACATGTTCATGTCGCCCTTTTCATTGACCATATTTAATGAGTAGCTAATCAGATTTGGTTGGTTTTGTGCCATGTTTAGATGTTTCTTGTCTAGATATGAAAGCAGGGGCAGTACTAACGCAGTTCATTGGTTCATTTGGGCACCCAAATTTTTTAAGGAAATACCCCATATTTAGTAGGTATATTACTCTTGTTAGTGAAAAACTATAGCCCAGCTGAATGTTCAAGGAGGTTAGGCTGGCTATCGAGCTTAACAAGCTGTTATCGAGCTTTGTTCAAAATTGATATAGTTCAACTTTAAATCATTTTATTTATCTTTTAAGTGGTTGTTTTAAATTTGAGCTAAGGAGCCACTATTGAGATGAGTCTCATCAACTTTTTGACTCGAAATAGTCTAATTTCAATTTTCCACTCATAAACAATTTTGATTCGAGCCAACACGAACATTTTTGCCAGCCGAATAGAGGGGGTGAATAGATGGTTTAATTTTTTTGTTGGCAAAATAGAGTTTGATACAAAATTTAAATGCAAGGTAGTAAGCGATTGGAGGCCAGCACCAAGCAAGGCTTAGTTGACCGCCTTGGAGCCAAGATACCGAGAGGGAGCACATGGCAGAAACGATAGGGCCGCCAAGGACAGCAAGGCAAGCATTGCATGTCGACAAAAGGCTAGTGCATCCCCATTTCCATGTTCCAAATCCCATATTCAACAATTTTTCTTTGTTATTTTATAATTTCTCTAAATTATTTGAGATGTTGTCTCTAGTACAAATAATTTGTACTTTGAGTTTTGCTACTATAGATCGACCTCTATTTCTTCATTAAAGCAATATCTTATTAACTATGAACACCCATTCTGATAATCCTAGGTCTGGATTTAAGAGTAACCCAAGAATGGTTCTCTATTTTAAGGTTAGCAATATTCATTCATATGGTATCGGTAGATTTGAGAAAGGTGGACTATGTTAGTGTTTGCAACTTTAGTTCAATAAACTTTGACTTGTTTTTGCCCATCTTGCTGCATTAGAGAGTAAATTTGTGTTCTGTATTTCATCTGAACATAACACGGAGGTCCAGGTTATAAGTGTCTAAAAGGATGTAATATATGAGCGGGCACTCTCTCGTACCTACTAATATGTGGTTCAGAATTAGATATCTACACCTGTTGTGGCTACAGGCCAAACAGTAAAGAAGGGGACTCGTAGGAGAGGAAGAGGAGAGCCAGATCTGTGGGAGTGTCGGTAAGAATGAGGGGGATCCTCCCCTCCTGCCCCTCCTGGGGGCTTATATACATGAGTGGGGTAGAATGAGAAATCACCATTCTACCCCTGGGTGCTTTACAGAGGATGAGGGTACATTGGTATATTTACGCCTCTACTTTATTGAGCCTATTACATATTATGCTAGTTGCGAGGCCCAGTCACAGGGGGTTGGGCCACCCCCACAATAGTACTCCCTCGTCAGTAAAGGCAGAGGTCCCGATGGGCGAGCTGGCGCGCCACATTATCCCAACCCCCCGTTCCCCGACAACAAGTACCGACGGGCCGAAGCAACTAGTAGCTTGCATCCTGTAAGGCAGTGCCTACAAAGAGGTTCGCAGGATCCCACTCGGAAGCTGGGTCGTCACCTACGAGGCGGTCGGCGAGGAGCTGCTCCGAAGTTGGATCGTCCCGCCGGGGCCGTACCTACCAGGCGGACGATGAAGTCCTGCGTCTGAGCCAAGCCGTCTCGCTGAGGCCTTGCCTACGAGGCGGACGGCGAAGCCGTCACCGCCCCGTCGAGGCAATGCCTACGGGACGGGCGGCGAGGCACTGCTCCGAAGCCGGGTCGTCCCGCCGAGGCCGTGCCTACCAGGCGGACGACGAAGCCGTCGTCGCCCCGTCGACGCAATGCCTACGAGACGGGCGATGAGGCGCTGCTCTGAAGCCGGGTCGTCCCACTGAGGCCGTGCCTACCAGGCGGACGACGAAGTCGTCGTCGGAAAGTCCTCCTTGCTGCAAAAACAGTGCCTGCGGAGGACGGGTGCTCGTGGCGTAGGCCGAGGGCGCTACGCACACGGAGGCAGGGAGGCGAAGCCACCGTTCCCCTACCTTCGAAAAGAGTGCCGCGGAGGGTGGGCGCTTACAACGTAGGCTGAGGGCGATACGCAAGCGGAGGCAGGGAGGCGAAGCTGCCGTTCCCCTACCTTCCAAGAGAGTGCCCGCGGAGGGCAGGTGCTCGTGGCGTAGGCCGAGGGCACTACGCACACGGAGGCAGGGAGGCGAAGCCGCTGTTCCCCTACCTTCGAAAAGAGTGCCCGCGGAGGGCGGGCGCTTAAAATGTAGGCCGAGGGCGCTACGCTCGCGGTGGCAGGGAGGCGAAGCTGCCATTCCCCTACCTTCAGAAAGAGTGCCCGCGGAGGGTGGGTGCTCGTGACGTAGGCCGAGGGCACTACGCACACGGAGGCAGGGAGGTGAAGCCGCCGTTCCCCTACCTTCGAAAAGAGTGCCCGCGGAGGGCGGGCGCTCGTGGCGTAGGCCGAGGGCGCTACGCACACGGAGGCAGGGAGGCGAAGCTGTCGTTCCCCTACTTTCAAAAAGAGTGCCCGCGGAGGGTGGGTGCTCGTGGCATAGGCCGAGGGCGCTACGCACACGGAGGCAGGGAGGCGAAGCCGCCGTTCCCCTACCTTCGAAAAGAGTGCCCGCGGAGGGCGGGCGCTCGTGGCGTAGGCCGAGGGCGCTACGCACACGGAGGCGAAGCTGCCGTTCCCCTACCTTCAAAAAGAGTGCCCGCGGAGGGCGGGTGCTTGTGACGTAGGCCGAGGGCGCTACGCACACGGAGGCAGGGAGGCGAAGCCACCGTTCCCCTACCTTTGAAAAGAGTGCCCGCAGAGGATGGGCGCTTACAACGTAGGCCGAGGGCGCTACGCACGCGGAGGTAGGGAGGCGAAGGTGCCATTCCCCTACCTTCAAAAAGTGTGCCCGCGGAGGGCGGGTGCTCGTGACGTAGGCTGAGGGCGCTATGCACACGGAGGCAGGGAGGCGAAGCCGCCGTTCTCCTACCTTCGAAAAGAGTGCCCGCGGAGGGCGGGCGCTTACAACGTAGGCCGAGGGCGCTACGCACGCGGAGGCAGGGAGGCGAAGCTGCCGTTCCCCTACCTTCAAAAAGAGTGCCCGCGGAGGGTGGGCGCTCGTGGCATAGGCCGAGGGCGCTACGCACACGGAGGCAGGGAGGCGAAGCCGCCGTTCCCCTACCTTCGAAAAGACAATGCACTCCCTGGTGCAACGTGCACGAAGATGCGATACCCAGGCAGTACGCCACAATAGTGAGGCACTCCCTGGTGTCTCGACCATCATGTAGCTTTTATACTCCATAGAGTGCGTGGGAACATCGACCACATCTGTTTATACTCGTAAAGAGTACACGTAGTGGCAGCACTAACGCATACACGAAAGAGTATGCGGAGTGGTACCATCAGCGCGTGCGCGGGACATCCGCGTCTTGTTTATACTCAAGTAGAGTGCACAGGGACAGCATCCGCTGCGTCTCGTTTGTACTCCGGAGGGGGCGTGATTCTTCAATCACGGCTTACCGGTCACTCACGGAGGGTACGCCATCGCGTGCGCGGGACATCCGCGTCTTGTTTAGACTCAGTAGAGTGCGCACGGACAACATCCGCGTCTAATTTGTTCCCCGGAGTATGCGTGGGAATATCGACCACGGCTTAGCTATGCTCCGGAGGGTACGCTAACGCGCGCGCGGGACACCCACGTCTTGTTTATACTCAGTAGAGTGCGTGCGGAGGCAAGGCTCGACGCTACGTCTTATTTATACTCCGTAGAGTACGTGCGGAGGCGTCCCCCCGCTACGTCTTATTTATACTCCGTAGAGTGCGTGCGGAGGCAAGCCTCGACGCTACATCTTATTTATACTCCGTAGAGTGCGTGCGGAGGCAAGCCTCGACGCTACGTCTTATTTATACTCCGTGGAGTGCGCACGTGAATCCGGGAGGCAAAGACCGTGCGTCTTAGTCTAATTTAGACTCCGTAGAGTGCGCACGTGAATCCGGGAGGCGGAGACCATGCGTCTTATTCTAATTTAGACTCCGCAGAGTGCGTGCGGAGGCAAGGCTCGACGCTACGTCTTATTTATACTCCGTAGAGTGCATGCGGAGGCAAGCCTCGACGCTACATCTTATTTATACTCCGTAGAGTGCGCACGTGAATCCGGGAGGTGGAGACCGTGCGTCTTATTCTAATTTAGACTCCGCAGAGTGCGTGCGGAGGCAAGGCTCGACACTACGTCTTATTTATACTCCGTAGAGTGCGTGCGGAGGCAAGCCTCGACGCTACGTGTTATTTATACTCCGTAGAGTGCGTGCGGAGGCAGGCCTCGACGCGACGTCTTATTTATACTCCGTAGAGTGCGTACGGAGGCAAGCCTCGACGCTACGTGTTATTTATACTCCGTAGAGTGCGTGCGGAGGCAGGCCTCGACGCGACGTCTTATTTATACTCCGTAGAGTTGCTCGATGCAGAGTCGAACGGCGCCTTCGCGGAGTCTGGAGCGAAGACTCGTGTTGGGCGTTGGTCGGTGCAAACTCCGGAGGCATTGGCGGAGACTTCGAAGAGGCTCGGTGCGGAGGCTCGACGACGTGCGCAAGCTTGGCGCGGAGGCTCGGCTACGTGCGCAAGCTCGGCGCGGAGGCTTGACGTCGCGCAGAAGCTTGGCGCGGATGTTCGATGGCGAAGCGCGGGCTTTTGTCTTGACGCGGAGGCCACCTCGGAGCCAGGCTTCAGCGGCGCGGAGGAGTGCTACTCCCCGGTGGCTGTTGATGTCGACGTAAGTCTTCGCTGACAGATGTGCGCTGCAGCGCCATCACCCGGGGTTGTGTCGTCGTCGAGCAAGTAGACGAAGGCGAACTGCTGCTGCATCTGCCACTGTGCGGCCCCGTCTCCGCGTGGCCTTCCGCTCTGTGCGGACACCTTCGGGTCAGCTCGTAGCTTCACGGTGACCGTCGCGCTCGAGCTAGAGTCCGTCGTCGCGCAGCCTTCGCTTCGTTGCTGCGGTCCACGCTCGTTCTGCTCAGCACCGATGGCCTCCGAGCGGGAGCCCATGAAGACGAGTCTCCGTGTGCAGCGAAGCCCGCTCCGCAACACGCACGGGATGGTCACATGCACGCCTTCCTACTAGGTGGATCTCTTTTGGCATAATTTGCGATTGTGGAAAGCATATAGCATTACTCTACAGGTTAGCAAGCATAAAAGGTGCTTGTTTTGTTTATGAACTTTCTAAGCGCCTCTGACATGTTGACAAACAACTTGCAGTCACATGGTGTGTTTAGAGAGTATCTTGATCTTCTTAATGCCTTGGGGGGCGTCCTTTGCCTTCGCTTCACCGTAGTCTGAGCAGGCCGCACCGACGGGGTCTGCGCCGATCTTCATCGGAGTCCAGAGCTCGCCGGTGAACTCCGAGTGCTCTTCACCAGACCCTGTGCGGGCGCAGACTGGCTTCTATCACCGCCTACCCGCCGCATCGACATATGCCTTCGCTCCCGCGTCGGTTTTCGGTGTCGACCCGTAATGAAAAAAATCTACAATTAGTGTATTAGCTCAAATAGCGTTGAATGAGTGGTACCTCGTCATGAGCTTCTTGCATGCATGAGTTAGTCTACACGCACGTATCCCTGCATGCATGCCCGCTTGCTGCCTGTAAGCATTCATGCATGCATGCATTAGTACACATGCATGGGTGTACCTGATTAGCCACCAACACCGAGCTTGATCGGGAATATATGTAGGTATCCATGGTGGTATGCATTGGTATGAAGCTACTAAAGGAATACGCGTAGGCTACGGAAGCAGAAAATAAAACTTTTCTACCGCGCACCCAAGAACATCATGCTAAGGAAGGATCATGGATTGTTACCACTTAGACGCGCAGTGCAGCGGAAGAAGAATTGGAAACCGATCCAATCACGTGCGTCGAGGTAGTAGTGGAAGTAGCCGATCGTCCCGAACAGATCGTCTCCTCCACGCACGCCGATCAACACTGCAACGAGCAGCGCCTCCACCGGTATCCACACGCCCGGGTGGGCGCCGATCGCGAGTGTACTAGCACTCATGAACAGCTAGGGTTTTGCTCGGGAGGTGGCGGCTAGGGTTTTGCTAGATGTTAACAGGACGAATCCTCACCCCTCGCCTCCATATATAGACCTCCTCACGTGGGCCTTGCGGACCGAGGCCCATTAGGAGTCTATTCGGATCTTTATCCGAATTGAGCCCATATCCGAATCATATTCGAATCAGTGTTCCAACCCGTTAAGCGTGCGACCCTGTAGGTTCACGTATACTTGGTCGTGACCCGGAAACGCCTTTCCGGTCACCCTGTTAATAGCGGCCTCTAGTAAGACATATTAACCCCAAAGTTTATGTAAAGATCATATCGGCTGAACCTATAATGTTCTCTCATGTACGAATCCCTTTGCCTCACGATATAGATTGAGCTCAAGGCGAGACCTGTGTCATCCTTTTAATAGCTCAATCACTCTATCGATTCTGTGATGGATTATAAACTTATGATTGACTCCTCAATCACCTTGGCATGGCCATGCACTTTCATAATCCATTACATCGAGGGGCCCAGAGATATCTCTCCCATAAGAAGGGGCAAATTCTATCTTAATCATTCACATCCCACTACATGTTTCATGGCAAACCCGAAGACTACTTTTATGACTACCCAGTTATGGAGTAGTGTTTAGTAGTCCCAAAATAAGCTACTACTCATGTTGGGAACCATGATGATCTCAAGTCTAAGGATTCTACATAAACACTACTTGAGACCAACTGATGACACATGGAATCTCTGCAGTGTCTCATGGCAGGTCTATCCAACATATGTTCACTAACATATGTCCATATTATTGATTTGGTATCACCATACCATGATCCATGAGACATGATCATCAATCAATACATATGCTGATCTTTGTCTTTGAATCATATTTGTTCCTCATATGATATACGATCAGGGATCATTTAGAAATAGCAACATTTCAGTATTTAAGAGTCTCATGAATAAGTCACATACTCATTGATCAATAATGATGATGTCTATTCCAAGGAACAAAGTAATGTATCATAAACATAGTATGTGATATATACAACATCTCCATGTTGCCTCTAGGGCATATCACTAACAGCTACCACACCGCCGGCGACATGGAGAACACCCCTGCGACGTCAACATCCGTCGGTCACAGCCTCCGCGCTGCGGGCTGCGTCTGCGGAGGCCACCTCGCGCTCCACGCCTGCGAAGACCTCTCCGCGCTACGCGAACCCGGATGCCAGCGCCCAAGCTTTGCCGCCTTTGCGCTTTCGCGCAGCCACCTGAGGGTGCCTGGGGGGTACTCGAGCGAGAGCGGCCCGACGAGGTTGGGCGAGCTCGACGGCCTCCAGCCGAGCCTAGACGGGCATGTATGCCTGGATGGTATGTTGCTCGCTGCCAACGAGCGGAGCCTAGCGGCATGCGGATGCAGGCAGACGCGGAGGGACGCGCCGAGCGAACACCGGCGAAGTTACGGTGGGGCCGATGAAGACCGACGAAGACGTCTCGGAGCCCAGGCGATGTGGCATTGGCAGGCGCGGAGTCTGGTAGAGGCCCTCAGAGTCGACGCGGAGTTGCCGCAGAGCTCAGCAGAGTTGACGCAGAGTCCGGCGTTGGCGCAGGCAAGGCCTTACTCTGGTACAGAGACTCGACGTCCTGTGGAGGCTTAGTGCAGAGGCTCGACACGGGGCTCTACACCGTGCGGGGGCCCAAGGAGGTGCCAACACGGAAGGCTGCGACGCAGCTCGGCGCGGAGGCTCGACGTCGTGTGGATGCTTGGTGCAGAGACTCGACGACGTGCGCAGGCTCGACGCGGAGGCTCGACGTCGTGTGGATGCTCGGCGCTGAGACTCGATGACATGCGCAGGCTCGACGTCATGTGGATGTGGATGCTCGGCGCAGAGACTCGACGACGTGCGCAGGTTCGGCGTGGAGGCCGCAGAGCGAAGGCCTCACATCGTGTAGAGACTTGCGGGGGCTTGACGTGGAGACCATGACTCGGAGATGCAACATTGCACGGAGACTCTCGGGAGCCCTGCCGCCAAGGCCTCCAAGACACCACTTCCCCGATCTGCTCGGCCAGATCTGGATCTGGAAAAGAAATGAATCTGTGTGCTCACCACACCTCTGCCATATTTAATGAGGTGCATATATGTTCCGAAGCGAACAGGCTAGCGGCAAGATGAACTTATCTGCGATGCCTCATGATACGTGCAACCTGAGGTGCTTCTATTCCGCGCTAGGAAGCTCCTTCGATGGTAGCTGGCGAGGTCGACCGTCGCGACGACGGTGGCGGGGTCGTCGTTGCAGAGGCGGTCGTGGTCGCCTCTACCACGTTCTCATTCGCGCCTGCTGTCGACACCGGAGCCCTGGTGCTGGCGCGGAACTTCACCGCCGATGATGATGCTTTCTCCGGTGCGATCCTTCTCGATGTCTTGAGGCTTGCTCTCGTCGTCCCCACGGACGGCGCCATCTGTTGTGGCTACAGGCCAAACAGTAAAGAAGGGGACTCGTAGGAGAGGAAGAGGAGAGCCAGATCTGTGGGAGTGTCGGTAAGAATGAGGGGGATCCTCCCCTCCTGCCCCTCCTGGGGGCTTATATACATGAGTGGGGTAGAATGAGAAATCCCCATTCTACCCCTGGGTGCTTTACAGAGGATGAGGGTACATTGGTATATTTACGCCTCTACTTTATTGAGCCTATTACATAATATGCTAGTTGCGAGGCCCAGTCACAGGGGGTTGGGCCACCCCCACAACAACACCTTTTTTTGTTTCTTTTTACTTTATCTCATACCTGCTAACATGTGGCTCAAAATATGATGATTGATGCGATTTGTTTAGCCCATGGAGTAATATTTTCCTATGATGGGCACGGCAAAGCGAATGGAGGTTACTGGCATACAATTTCTTAATTACACTAGCCAGCAGGTACGCCATCAATTACTATTTGATTATCCTCATGAGAAGATGAACATATAACCATTTCTTAATCGGGCGTAGGAGAATGAGAGGGCTAATGAATTCAATTATTTGGCACGACGGTCAGAAACAGTTCTACAAGGTTGGTCTCTTCTCTGGAGTAGTTCTCTAAGGTAAGCATGTGTCCACCTGCAGCTCAAGTCCCTGCGGCAAATATGATGAAATAAAGCAGGAGACAATGACTTAGGTAAGCACATGCCTATTCTTAGATCTTCTAAAAGCTTGCTATCTTTTAATAACATAAGATGGCCTCAATTCTTGCTAAATGTTACTTTAGCTGTGAACTTCCTGTCCACTACAGGCGATCTGCAATTAAAGTATTAACAAGTTTAAAAAATTTGATGCCTTTGTATGTTATTTGTTTGGTCCGGCAAATTTAGAAGTTGCAGTTGTATTGTCTATATGTTATTTGTAGAAACCATATTTATTTGTGCCTTGCTTTCATTAACCAGTGCTGCATGCTAATGTTAATTTCTTTGTGTTGTGTACACTCTCAAGTGCAGGAGACATGAGAACATGGATGTCCATATTGTGTGTGCTGCACAATGAACTTATACTTGCATTTTGGGATGTTACATTAGTGAAGTTTCAAGCAATGATTTTCAATGCAAATTTCTCTGCGTCACTTTCTGGACCGTTTTCTTATATTCCAATTTTACTTCAATTTGGGTTTCATCAACTGTATAAGTGTTCATAAATTATCTAGCAGAGAAAAATAAAAAAGTTTTAAAATTTACACATTTTCCAACATCCTAAATTTTAGAATGTTACAACCAATGCAGCATCTTCGACAATTTCCTTAGATTTTCTGACATTTTTCCAAGATAGTGCCAAATAATTTTAAAAAGAGGGGGGTGCTACATTGCATCTATGATGATACCAAAATACTAGCACTGGTGGTTTGTGGATGGAAAGGAAACAACTATGGACTGCATGCATGTCGTGATTGCAGCACAACCGTAGGAGAAAGGGTCAATGAACTTCGTAGAAAGAGGTTTCTGCTATTAATAGCACATGTTGTGTGGTTAGAATAGATGAAGTTGCTCTATATAAATTGGTCAAAATCAAACACCTCCCTTGGTGTAAAGATGTGGAGCATGACTAAATCCATCCATTTAAATTGTAGTGCCCGCACGGGCCGAGCCACAGAGATCATGGCTATTTTCCTCCTTGTGGTTATTCTCGCTACCACCTTCACCACATCCACGTGTGCAGCTACCCACACAAAGCCACCATCAGCTGCGGTGGGCAAGCCGTCATCCTCCGCCGTGGCGGAGTTCCTCCGTGCCCGCTGCAACAACGTGGGGGAGGTATTTTCGAACCACTGCTATAACTCTCTCCTCCCACACGCAAACAACTTCTACGGCAGCGATGTCAAGCTCGCCCACACAGCCATCGCCATCCTTGTTGGCCGACTCCAAGCCTCGCTAAGGGAGATGCGCCACGCCAACAGCACGGGCAAAGACGTGATGATTGGTTGACGAAATGGGTGCCTTCAGTTGATCGAAGAAGCCACCGATGGCGATAGAGAGGCGCTAGCTAGCCTCCGCCGCCTTGAGGCTACGAGCATCAGTGGGAAGCTGAGCGGGCGGGACCTAGAGGATGTAAAGAATTGGATCGATAAGGTGAAGAAGAAGATCGGTGAGTGCTCTATGGATCTGGTTGCGATTGAGGCGGAGCTACCTGTGACTCTGAAAGTGCAAGATGACCTGTATGTCGCAATCCCTCTCTTCAAAGCCATACTAAAGTGAACCAACCCTGCCACTTCGGCCGATTGGTTTTGATATTCCTGTAGCCCAGAATGCATTTTTCCAACTTGTGTGTGGGAAATTAAGCCATGTATGTTTTATTTCGGCATTTATGATTCATGTAATTTGTAAGCAACTATGCTTAATGTTGCTTTACATATTATGATCTTATTATTTTATCTCACCTTAAATATATAAGGATGTGTAGAACAAGCAAATAGATAACACCTAGGCAGCGCAGAGTGTGCTTGTTTGTTGCCGAAATTCACATATATTTGCAGATATGTAAATCAAAATGGGCAACATATCCAAAGAAAATCTCGCTAATAAAGGCCTAACAAATTTGCATAAAATAGGAAGTGGATTAGGAAGAATTCCTAGCATATGAAAATGTCCAATTTTAAAATAGGTGTGTAGCCTTTTTCGGAAGACTGTTTGGTGGTACACGTATTTGCATATAATATGGATCTCTGGATCGTTGTTCTTCCGCTTGCAATCACCTCACAATAAAATACATGTTTCTACACATATATCAATGGTGGTGCCCGTGGAAATCATCCTCTTGAGAGACATTGTTGTCACTCGACTCAAGCATCGATTTTTAGAAGCTGAGGGTAAAGTCCACACATTCGGCCTCATGGACATGACGTTGTTTGCCATGCATCCTCAAGATCTGCCACCTCGTCGAGCAGCTCACAACTCAAGGACCAGGACTTTCCAAATGGTCACAACTATGATACGAGTGATGGCGACTTGTGCGTCCCGGGGTGCCTGTGCAGGCAATGCTGAAGCTAGAACTTGATTCGCACGTGCGGAGCTAATCAAAGTGTTTATCGATGGTATTGTATTGCCCACAAAAACATGTGCATGTTAATCACATAGCTCGACATGTACTGCATCTGCATGCATTGGTATGGTAGGGTAGCCTAATCTATTCCTAAGTCTAAAATGCTTCCAGGAAAATTTTATGATTTTTCTGGAATTTTTTTAGACATTAAATATTATTATTATTTTTTCTAAGTATTTATAAAGTTTCTAGTATTTTTTGAAATTTTTTTCCAAAAATAAAAATCAAATTAATCCTAGCCTGCCACGTGTCATTCTCCGATTAAATCCATCTCTCTCCACGATTTAATCCTAGCCATACAAAGTCACTTACCCCTTCATATTCATCCAAAAGCCTTGAGCTATTCACTTGCCACGTGTTGCAAATCCGACGGCCCGTACCCCTTCACTTCCCCTCTCTCTCACCGACACATGGACCCCACATGTCATATGTTTCTTCAACTTCTCCTTCCTCCTCCTCCCACTCTCTCTCCCCTCCACCATTAGAGCCGAAATAAAGCTTTGATTGCCGTCCGTTTCCTCCTCTTAACTCCTGATTAAAGCGTGAAAACAGATGCCCTAATCACCCCCACTAATCCACCAGCTGTTTTCCCCTTTAATTCGCTCTCAAAACCGTCGGCCCCTTCCTCTCCTCTCTCTTCCCATAAATTCCCGAATGCCGGCTCTTCTTTCATCCTTTCGGCCTTCTTTCACCGCCGTCCTTCCCCTCTCCTTCGGTTGTCGCCACCACCATCTTCCGCTACCGCCGGCTAATGGAATACGCGTAGGCTACGGAAGCAGAAAACAAAACTTTTCTACAGCGCACCCAAGAACATCATGCTAAGGAAGGATCATGGATCGTTACCACTTAGACGCGCAGCGCAGCGGAAGAAGAATTGGAAACCGATCCAATCACGCGCGTCGAGGTAGTAGTGGAAGTAGCCGATCGTCCCAACAGATCGCTCTCCACGCACGCCGATCAAGATCGCAACGAGCAGCGCCTCCACCGTATCCACACGCCCGGGGCGAACGCCGATCGCGAGTGTACTAGCACTCGTGAGCAGCTAGGGTTTGGCTCGGGAGGTGGCGGCTAGGGTTTTGCTAGATGTTAACAGGGATGAATCCCCTCCGCCCCTCGCCTCCATATATATAGACCTCCTCACGTGGGCCTCGTGGACCGAGGCCCAATAGGAGTCTATTCGGATCTCTATCCCCTGTGTGTCTTCTCTGTGATTTTCTCTCTAATCATTTTCCTCCTTGTTTATTTTGTCTTGTTGATGCTTCCTTGTCATGAAAGATCAAGAGCTCACTTGGCAAGGGGTGTCTAGTTAGTGCGTGCTTGTGTGAGGTTGTAGGTTCAAATCCTGGGCATGCATTTTCGGTTGGACTTCAGCCAATTTTTGTTAACCTTTAGTCAATGACAAGCGGGACCCACTTGTCATAAATTATTAAAATAAAAATCTGTACCCCAATGACAACCGGGCCCCACACGCCATACACTCAAATATATCCAAAAATCATCCAAAAATAAGTTTCCAGAGAATATTCCCTCGGATTTGCATTTTCTGGAATTTCCAATTCATTCAAACTTCCAATCGCTCGTTCTCCGTCGTCCGAACTCCGAATCCATAACCTTTCTCTAGATATATATTTTATATTTTTGTGATTTTATTTGTATTTATTTATTTATTTGCATTTATCGTTTCGCGTGTAGAACTCGACGTCGCTGAAGAGTTTGTCGAGACGCAGCAAGAGGGATCATATAGTGCGCAAGAAGGCAAGTCTCCTTGACCATTTTGCTCCTAAATTTTGTAAATGATTTCATGATTATTTTAAAATTAATTGCATGGCTATGTTGTATAAATTGTTAATTTTAGTTGTAGAAAATTTAGATAAATACCTAAACTTGTTATACCTCCTTTGGAATTGTTTACCATGTACCTTTGTCAACATAGGATACCCTTTGGCTCATAGATGAGTTATTATTACTTTTTGTGAAATTTAGAATAATAGTAAATGCTTAGTCTAGCTGTTCCTTTAAATCATCTGTATGAGGAAAAATCTATTGATGATTGATTTTAAATTTTATATGTTTGTTAAATTAGTGGCAATAGAGGTTGTCACTGTTATTTCAAAATAAAAGGAAATATATAAAACAAAATTTGACTAGGGTGGATGGAAGGATTGGCTGGTGCGGAATTAGCACAAGAACTTGGATTGTGAATGTTCCACCCTAGTCACTTAAGGACCGACTCTTGTGTTTGTCCAAACTGAGCAATTCCGTACAACCACAAGTTAAAATGGGTATAACCTAGCTAACTAACTTACGATAGTTTAGTATAGATGCCGCCATCGGAAAATGGGTACCAGGGATTTACTGGTTTACTCACAGTGAGGGACAGGGATTTACTGTACTCACATGGTGCAAGAGGGGGCTTCTGACTGTGGTGGATTTAACCCTTCAACGGTGAAACCTCAACAGGTGGTATCTAACTAGACTAGAGTGAGGTAAAGGCTTTGTGATATTTTATCTGGGTCTCATGCCAAAGGAAGCATGTTGACTATTAAGATAATTTATCTCTTGTGGGTAAAGCTGTACAAACTCTGCAGAGTAATAAACTATTCGAATAGCCGTGCCCACGGTCAAGGGCGGGCAAGGAATGCATTCACATGGTAGACATTTGGTTTTGGTTTTAAAAATAAAATGTTTTGAAAAACTTGGGAGTGGAAGGAACTCTTGAGATTTTGGCCTGGTGGTTGAAACCAGTGCGAGTGGTTGGAACCCATAAAAGTTTAGATTTGGCGGATGTAGCCTTTGTACTAGTGTTGGTGGATAAAACCTTCACTAAGTTGTCTTAAATATTTTCAACTATTGAAAACCAGTTATTCAATCAATTGCTTTTGAAATAATTATTTAAATTTAAAATAAATGCTACTTTATGCAAAAGAACCATATAACCCTTCTTTGTTAAGCCCTGCATCTATTGCATCTTTCCCAAGACTTACGGAGTACATTTTTGTACTCACCTGTTGCTCTCCAATTCAAACATCAGAAGACTTTGACGACCAAGAGATGGATGGCCACTACTTTGAGGGAGCTGGAGAGGAAGGCTTTGCAGAGGACTTGGCCGCGTCGCTCCAGTCAATTGCCTGTGGCAGATTGATGGGCCGATTTTATTGAAATGTTTTTGCTTCCGCTGTATTTTGTTTGGTGTGGTTCTGTGAACCTCAGTTGTAAGGCAATGGCCAAGAAGTATGAACTTCAGTTATTATTGTAATAAAGCGTGGTTGGCAATGTATCAATTTCTGTTTAACTATGTGTACTAGCATTGATCTAGGACTAGTACTGTAATACACAGGAGGTCCAGGAGTTTCAACTCCGGGTTCTCACAGAAGTGGTATCAGAGCCGACTTAACTGTAGGACGAGCCCTAGATTTTGGCAAAGCCTTAAGGATCTATATTTAATAAAAAGTTATGTACAAAAATATAAGTTTCTTTGCTTCTACTCTTCTCTTACTTAGTATCTTGTTCTTGTCTTCCTTTTCACTCTTTAAAAATCTTTACTGATCTCCCCTATTTTCAAATTTGTAGATGGCAGGTTCGTCGTCATCAGCTTCATGGGACTACCTTTCTCACGGTGAGAGCGAGGGAGCATTTGTGAGTCTTCTGCGGCAGCTGATGCAGTTCTTGAAGTATACTCAGCAGCCTATGTTCAGAGGGCGGAAGACCAGAATCATGAATATGGATTCATGGACCATGGAGGTGTTCCTCTACGCTCAGGAGGGGAAGTTTGACTCCATTGAATGTCAGATTGAGCATCCTTGGACCCATTGCTCAGATGCTATGCAGGATGCAGCCCAGTTAGCAATCGTAGACTTATGCAAGAAGCATAAAGATATATGTTGTACGGGTTGCCTCCACCTAAACCCGACTAGCCTGTTGGGAAGACCGTAAACCATGCACTAAGGACGTAGTTGCCCTCGGGTGGAGGCTTCGGGGTGAGGTTACGATTGTAAAGGCTCTCCTTACGAGGGAACGCATATATGTCATGACCAGCCCTTAGAAAAGACCCAAGAGGTCATTTGCTCACCTAACTCTCCACTACCATACCTCTCTCTGTAGCCACAACAGTTTGCACCGTCCGTGGGGACGACGGAAGCAAGAAGATCTCAAGAAGGATGGCACCAACATCATCGGCGGTGAAGAGGAGGAAAGGGGTCGCGGCGAGGCCTCGCGTCAGCGTCGGCACCGAGGCGTCGGCATCGGCGGTCGTGGGAACGAACGACAACACTCACGACGCAGCGATCGACTCCAACCCCGCCATCGCCGACGTCGACTCCAACCCCGCCATCGCCGACGTCGACTCCAACCACGCCTTCACCGACACAGCGGTCGACTCCAACCCCGCCATCGCTGATGTCAACTCCAACCCTGCCTTCACCGACGCAGCGGTCGACTCCAACCCCGCCATCGCTGACGTCGACTCCAACCCCGCCATCACCGACGCAGCGGTCGACTCCAACTCCATTATCGCCGGCATAACGATCGACCCCGCCAGCTACCACAGCACTGACCGGGCGGAGCGGGGAGCTAGCGTCAGCGCCCACGGAGGCATGGCCATCACCTTCGCCCCCGGTACAGAAGCGCCAAGTGAACACCCCCGCAGGTTCAGGTCTTCAATGTCATCTCCGAAGGTTCGTCGTCGGGAGCCTCGCAGCAGCCAAGGCCGGGAGTAGCTCAGGGCGAAGTCACCTTCGCGCCCACCGATGCCCGAGGCGTGGAGTTTCCCCACCAAGACCCTCTGCTCATCTGAGCCGACATTGCAGGATGTGACGTCCGGTGCGTCCTTGTTGACGGAGGTAGTTCGGCGAACGTGCTTTTTGCGGAGGCCCTTGACCGCATGGGAATCCCTCGCTCTCGACTGCAGCCATCGAGGACCCCGTTGCACGGCTTCGGGGGCCAATCGTTAAGCACATTGGGCCAAGTATATCTCTAGGTCTCCTTTCATCAGGGCCATAACGTCAGGACCGAGGGTGTCATCTTCGACGTCGCGGACACCCCAAGTTTGTACAATGCCATTCTAGGTCATCCCGTCCTTATTTCCTTCGGGGCGGAGTCAAGAGGGTACCCCTCAAGGCCGACGGCTGAATCATCTCCATAGGCGACGGCTTCCCCCTGGAGATGGAGCAAGAGCCACTCTAGGTTCTCTGGAACAATGCAGATGTCTTCGCGTGGTCCCCGGAGGACATCAAGGGCGTAGACCGCTCCCTCATCGAGCACAACCTAGCGGTCCGTCGGGATGCTAAGCCGGTCAGGCAAAGGCTTCGGCGTATGTTCGTTGACCGGCAGCAGGAAGTCAAGGTAGAAGTAGTGAAGCTCCTGCAGGCTGGCGTCATCCGCGAAGTCCTGCACCCAAATTGGCTGGCCAACCCGGTGTTGGTGAAGAAAGCTAATGGTGCCTGGTGCATGTGCATTGACTTCACTGCCCTCAACAAGGTGAGCTTTTGGGCTTCCTCGTGTCGGGGCGCGGCATCCAAGCCAACCCCGACAAGGTCGACGTAATCCTCGCCATGGAGCCGCCCAAAATGACACAGGAAGTCCAAAGACTCGCTGGCCGCATGGCTGCGCTGAGTCGCTTTTTGTCCAAGGCAGCGGAGCGTGGCCTACCCTTTTTCAAAACCCTGGACGGCTGTGATGGGTTTCGTTGGGACGCCGATTGCGCCAGCGCCTTCGATGACCTTAAGAAGCACCTTGCAAGCCTACCCACTCTGGTCGCCCCGGCACCAGAGGCTCCCCTCTTGCTTTACCTTGCCGCCTCGGATGCAGTCGGCCGCCGCCTCGCTCGAGAGAAGGCGCTTGTCGCCGCCACTACTTCGCCTCGGCCCTCCAAGGCGCCAAGACGCGGTACACGGAGCTTGAGAAGTTGGCTTACGCGCTAGTCATGGCCTTGAGAAAGCTCCGACACTACTTCCTCGCCCATCCAATCACTGTGCCGTCCTCGTTCCCTCTGGCGGAGATGTTGCACAATAAAGAGGCCGCGGGACGCATTGGTAAGTGGGCAGCCGAACTCGCCCCTTTTTCCCTGACATATGCTTCGCGCACAGTAATTAAGTCCCAAATCCTTGCGGACTTCCTCGCGGAGTGGACCCCCGCGGCCTAGCACGCCCAGCAGTTGGAGGACCCGGTGTGGACGCTCGACACCAACGTAGCCTACTGCGTCTCCAGCGCGGGCATGGGTGCAGTGGTCACTACGCCGGAGCGACACCGCCTGTTATACTCGACGCGCCTCGCATTTCCCGCCACCAACAACACTGCGGAATACGAGGCGCTACTCTTCGGCCTAGCGAAGCTCAAAGCTCTGGGCGCGCGGTGAGTCCTCGTTCGCACGGACTCACGGCTAGTGGCGGGGCAAGTCGACAAGTCATACTAGGCCAAGGACCCCGACCTCGCCAAGTACCTGGCAGCCGTGCGAGCCAAGGAGCGACATTTCCTGGGCGTCACGGTCAAGGCCATCCCCCCGAGCAGAAAATGAGCAAGCGGACATCCTCACAAAAGCCACCAGCCAGCAACTCCCTGCTCTCGAAGGCGCATTTTACAAGGTCCTGCACGCGGCGGCCATCGCGCAGGACAAACGCGTCGCGGCCCTAGTCCACCAGATCACCTATCAGGGTGACTAGCGAGAGGCAGTTCACGCCTTCTTATAGGGCATTACCGAGCCTGACGACCCCGTCGAGCTTCGCCGCCTACAGTACCGTGCTAGATCCTTCCAGATACTCGACGGAGCGCTCTACAAAAAGGGGTCTGCGCACCGCTCCTACGGTGCCTCCCGCGCGAAGAGGGACTCGCATTTGGCGCCGAGGTCACTCGTCAGCAAGGCATTTCGGTAGGGCTTCTTGTAATATCCCAAAATTAAATTTTCTTTAGAGAGGGGGTTTTCCTGAAAATTCTGGCAACTTGGGCCTAGGTTGTGGCCCAAAAGGGGGAGGCACCCCTCCCCTCAAACCCTAGCTTCTCCTACCCCCAGTCTTGCAGCCGCCCCTCCCTCTCCCCCCTGCGCCCTCCCCCTTCCCCCCTGTGGCCGAGCACCCCTGCGCCCTCCCTGTGGCCGAGCGCCTCCCCTGTGCCCTCCCTGTGGCCGAGCGCCTCCCCTGTGCCCTCCCCTGGCCGAGCTCCCCTACGCCCCTCCATGTTGCCTCCTGTGCGCCGCCCCTCCCTCCTCCCTGCCCCTGCGCACAGCCCCTCCCCTCTCCTCCCTGTCTTGTGCGCCAAAGGAAGGGAAGAGAAAAGGAGAGAAAGGAAAAGGGGAAGAGGAAGGAGGGAAGGAGTTTGTGGGGTGTTCGTGGTGTTCTTCGGCAATTCGTCAAGGGTAATCCCTGTTTTCCCCAATTAGATATATATTTTTGTTGTGGAAGCAATGTTGGTATTCTGGACTGTTTGGGCAGATTGCGTTGGTCGGCTGTTTTAGGGTAGTTGTGTGGGGATTCAGGTCTGGACTTCTCCTAGAGAGTTGTAGAGGACGTCTTTATCTTTCCATGAAGTGCTAGAACGTGTTGATCCGACCTTTGTAGCAAACGTTATGATTTTTCTTGTAGGACTGTTCTGCAGATCGGCAGTTTTCTCTAAGTTTTTGGTAGATTGGTTTTGGCGAATAGAAAACGGCAGAATCAGAGGTTCTTCATATTATGAAAGTTGTAGATAATTGTCTTAGCTTTCCAGGAAGGTCAAGAAAGTATTATTTGGACACTTGGTCTGAAAGTTATGGCATTTTTAGTGCGCTCTCCAGAGAGCCCGACGTGAGCATCGATATTTTAGAGAGTTGGATGTTGCGGGTAGGAGATGGCCGAATCAGGGAGGCACCCCAACTAGGTTTAGTTAGATAAGTTAATTATCTGTCCATAAAGTCAAAGAAAAGCCTATTCGGACACCTGTGCTAATAGATATGAATTTTTGATGTGGACTGTCCATAGAGGTAGGCGGGGTGACGAATTGTGCTAGTGCATGTTTGTTTTTATTTGAGCGAGGATTCGCTACAGTTATCTTAGCAATTATTATAATTATTATTCAGGTGGAGGACGGATCCCAAAAGCGGCACCTTCTACACGTTCTCCGTTTTCTCGCGGTTAAGGCAAGTATAATGAGGGTTTAATATTGATAAGGTGGAAGTTCGATGTTTGTTCAATGGTATGAATATATGTGTGTTTATGGTTGTGGTAACAATGTATTGGTGCTATATAGGGGTGTTGCAATTTATAGTGCTTATGAGTATTTCTGGTGCATAGATATTGTGAATGCAAGAATTATTTTATTAGAGCATTCACGCATATGCATCATGTTGATTGCATAGATATTGTGAATGCAAGAATTGTTTTATTGGAGCATTCACGCATATGCATCATGTTGATTATTTGAAGTCTTGGTCACGAGATGACTAAGCGCCGAGGTCCCCGTCATGTTGATGACATGACGGGCTACAGGTCCCCATACTTGTGGAGTATGGGCACTGGTCCTCGCACTGTGGTACAGGCATGGGTGTGCATCGACGGATGCACACTTTGCATTACCGGTAACATGCAAAAGAGAAAGAGATAAAGAGTTTTTGATCATTGTGCATTGCATGGCTTGTTTATATGGATGATGAATGGGTTGGTGAAGTGATGGGCATAAATGAATTCGTTCTATCCATTATATTTGCTGAGTCGTTGGACTCACTCTTGTTGTTGTTGTTTTATTTAGGTACTGTTACGAGATCGGCATGCATGGGAAATGGGAAGGAATAAGCTTGTTGCACATGCACGTTCCACACAGAATAGAAATTAAAGGCAGGAGAATTAAAACTTTAAACTATTTGCTTAGCCGTGAACTTATTCCTCGAGAATTGTCTATTATAATTGATTTTGCTTTTAGAATCTCTGATTTAGATAAATAACAAAGGAGGCTCTGCCGAAATTTTGTATAACGTAATTAGCTAACTTTGATTTACTTCTAGTTTGGTAGCATTCCAGGTCTTTGCTAGACTGGGGTGCTACAGTTGGTATCAGAGCCAGGTTGTAGGTCCGTGGTTAACGAAATATTAATTTTGACACACTAAGCACTAAAGGTGGGAATGGGGTTTGCATTGTATCTACGTTTCCGTCAGTTATCATAGTTGAATGTATGCTTAATGTTTGACTGTGTACGTGTTATGAGATGATCTTTTGTGCCTATGATTTGATTATATAATTGTTAGGTGTGGTGATAGTTGATGTCGAGAGATAGAGATCGCGGTGTGGCCATTGACATGGCCAGGTTATATCACTATTTGTGGTATTGAAACGGTGAATGATTTTTCCTTGAGCAACTTAGTTTCAGAGGTTAGGAATGAGTTCTTTAGAAAAGTTTCTCTCTTCCTTGAATTGAATTTGGTCAATTCTTATCCTGTGGTGGTGGATGAATTTATCTTGGGCTCGTGGTTCATTGTAGTTGAGGGTTTTCAATTGGTTTCTACCTATTCTTTGAAGTAATTATTGTTTCTCGGGCTATTGAGACACTTATGCTACTTGTGAGTATTGTGGATTTGCAAGGTTGGTCCCTTCGGGGGAGTTTTGTTTTGTTGTGAAACATGTCTCATTTGTTCGCTTGGTATTCTTGTTAAGGAAAGTTTTGTGTTGCAAATTCTTTATCATGTGAAAGCTTTGGCTTTATGTAATTCTTTTGGATTATTCTAAATGTTGAAGTTTAATACCTCTTTTTTCTGAAGGGAGGTGTTAAAATCCTTTTGTGATGTCTTGTTATGGTCAAGTCAGAGTTGGTAATCAAATAAATTGATATTGTATGGGTATCCTTGGAAGAGAAACCGAATAAATTGATGTTGTCTTCTTGTGGTTGTTCATGAACTATGTATGAATAGGGCTATTCCTAATGGAATCAATAGAGTTACTAAGAGGCGTGGAACTTCAATGAACTGGTTGATCAATAGGAGAGACAAACTTAGTAAACTTTTGGGATAAATTGGATCAACAGGTCTCAATGGATTAATCTAACAATTTAGGATAGTTAAATTCAAAAGGTGTTGGATTACTGTATTAATGGATATTAATCTTGGAGTTATCTTTGTGGATACTTAGTGTTCGTATGTAATTGCTAAGTGCAAACGTTGGGGTTTAAAAACGTGATCTATATTTACATAAAGGTGGGATTGTCAGATGATGTTATGTCTTTGATGAAAGAGTTTTGGTGGAATCATTAAAAGTGTGTAGTAGATCTCCTCTAATTTAAAGCGGTTGTCGTAGTGAGGTTGTAAGGTTTTGAAATACTTTCAATTTGAGGATGGGATGATAAAGTAGCATGGAACTATCTGACGAGATTTTGGAGGGCTTTATAATGGAAGGGTAGACGATAACGATTCTTGTTAAGAGTGTATTATTCTTGATGTTAGTAAGATTGTTGCAATCTTCTTGGAAAAAAACATTTTGAAATAAGTTATTATGTTCTTTTGGAAAGGTTTAGGATGCGCTGGTTGGCTATGATGATTCATGCTAAGAATATATAATGATGAGGTTAGTAAAGCTGAGTATGAGATGATGAGGGTAGTGCTGATTCTGTTAGAAGTAAAAGAATTTGTTCATCTTTCGTGATGTCAGTTAAATGAAATGTTTGGAGTTTTGCATTCATGATCCTATGGGAGTTCATGAATTATTGTGGTATCTAAAATTAGTTTGCGCAGAGTGACGTATTGGAAGGTCCTATCGGTTCTTAAGTAGTTCTTGTGATTTGAGCTTAAAGGATTGTTTGCTTGAAGGTGGTAAAGTGATATTTCCATTAAAGAAAATTATGTCCTTTATTAAATTGAAGGGTGTAGTAGAGGTATTCGCGGTTGGATTCAAGTTTTGTACCTTGCAGCTTATTGAAGCGTGCTTAACCTCGTTGGGTTGCCTCAAAGGAGTTCCTCAAGTTCCAAAAGCAGTGCTTTATTTATTTATTTTCGGTTGAAGTTTGATATTTTCTTCTTGTGGGACTTGTGCACTCAACTGCAGTCTCGTCTTCTATTTTCCAAGATCTTGGCTATTTGACTTTTTTTCCTTGGTCTTGTGTCTCTGGTGAGTGGTAAATGTTTTACTATGTGCTGAAAAAAAATATTTCTATTTATATCTTCTTCTGAGGAAGGATTAACCAATCCGTGTTGCAAAGCCTTTTAGGTTGTATAATGGCAACTTGATAGTGGTGGTCAAGTAGATGATTTTGGTGAGATTGTAGGTGTCAAGTTGTTTGAGAATTCATTGAGTGATAAATTGATTTCTTGGAATAATTCTCAGTGTGGATTTGATTTAAATAGAATGTTTGTCTTTGGAGCTAACTGATCTTATGGATTGCAATTAGTAGAACCTATAGTAGATTGTGGTTCAAGAATGTTTCAATTATTTTGATGGAACATTAGAATTATCAAAAGTATGAGAATCTGGATCGATCTTACTAGAGTATTGGGATTGGGCACTTTGCAAGGTTTAGTAGGATGATTATGGTGGTGTAGTTAATGAGATTGTAATGGTGAAGAAGTCTAACCACTATGGGAATCGTTGGGATAGAAGGGATTGTTGAATTATTGCTACGCAAGATTTGGCTTTAGTAAGTAACCCTCCAAGAGTTAGAATCTTTCTAAAGATAATTAGGTTGAGAATATGTTTTCATGTGATTGTTAATGATGGAGCATGCTTGATTATGGTAATTTTAGTCACCAATTCGAGAGTCTTCATATCAATTATATCGAAGTACATATATAGGAGGCCTGGAGATGGAAAAAATATTGGTTTGGTGTTTTATGCTAGAACCTTGGAGGCTAATGATGTTGTGTGTGGGAATATTGGAACAAAGGGATTCTAAATAGTGTGATACTCCTTGATAGTGTCCTTTGGGTGAGGGAACTGAGTGTGTGTGCTGAGAATTTCAAGTTGATTACCCTTAAAAGGATTGTGGTGAAGTGATTGTGGGTGAAAACAATGATTAGGTGTATTGGAAATTATTTATCAAAGTAACCCTGTTGGTAGAGGAGTTGGCTAGAGTATGTTATTGTGAGGACAGTAGAGTCTCTCCACAAAGGTGTGGTTTATGCACTCTGTTTGAGTATAGGGTTGATGTTGCCAGTTTAAGAGAAATGAGTTAGTGTGGTGTGTGATGATTTGGAATCTTGTGATTCAAGAGAAAGTTTATTCCTAAGAAAAAAACAATATTTCTTTTCGGGTAGAAAAATGCTCTCTTGATTCTTATTTGAGCTATGTGATGATAGCAAAAGCCTTTTGTGGTTTGAGTTGACTTTATGTTGGCATGTGTGGTTTTTCCAGTTCGAAAAAAAAACCACAAAGGAAGGTTTGGCATTGGAGTGATTCTCTTCTGCCTTATGTGTTGTTATTTGCAAATTACCTACTTGGAATGTGGAGAGGTTCTCATGTTGAAGCCTTGATTTTTTTAGATTTGATTATTTTGGTGGGGAGCTGGTGAAGTGTGATTGTGACGAGAATGCTTTATCCTCAGTGCTCCTTGTTAAGGTAAAGAGATCGATTAAGAGTTGGAACAAGAGCTTCATTTGGTGTGCAGGTTGGTACCAAAGAGAATGATAACTCGAGGTATATTTAATCGCATTTGTAGTTGTGAGGATTTGGAGGGTGGTGTATCGCTAGGATCGCCTTGGGTCCTAGGGTGGGATACACAACGTTATGTATGACCTGGTGGTGAGGAGATACCTACGAGATCCAGAGCTATATATTTTACTAGAACCGTTAATACTTGAACATGATTTGTCCTTGAGTCCAAGCCAGTGCGAATGCTGGAAAGATTAGAGAAGGCATTGAGGAATAAAACTCTAAAGTATGTCAAGGTGCTCTGATCGTAGCAGTCTGAAAGGGATGCCACTTGGGAATTAGAGTCTCGTATGCGTGAGCAATATCCAGATTTGTTCAGAATAAGTGCGTGTTAATATGATTAAGTTTAGTTGTGATTAATCCTTGGTGTAAGCACAGAAAGAATTCGGGGTCGAATTCTGTTTAAGGGGGTAGAATGTAATATCCCAAAATTAAATTTTCTTTAGAGAGGGGGTTTTCCTGAAAATTCTGGCAACTTAGGCCTGGGTTGTGGCCCAAAAGGGGGAGGCACCCCTCCCCCAAACCCTAGCTTCGCCCCCACCTTGCAGCTGCCCTCCTCTCTCCTCCTCGCAGCCGCCTCCCTCTCCCCTGCGCCTCCCCTTCCCCATGTGGCCGAGCTCCCCTGCGCCCTCCCTGTGGCCGAGCGCCTCCCCTGCGCCTCCCCGGCCGAGCTCCCCACGCCTCCATGCTGCCTCCTCAGTGCGCCTCCTCCTCCTCCTCCTGCCTCGCAAGACAGCTCCCCCCTCCTCCCCTGTCTTGTGCGCCAAAGGAAGGGAAGAGAAAAGGAGAGAAAGGAAAAGGGGAAGAGGAAGGAGGGAAGGAGTTTGTGGGGTGTTCGTGGTGTTCTTCGGCAATTCGTCAAGGGTAATCCCTGTTTTCCCCAATTAGATATATATTTTTGTTGTGGAAGCAATGTTGGTATTCTTGACTGTTAGGGCAGATTGCTTTGGTCGGCTGTTTTAAGGTAGTTTCGTGAGGATTCAGGTCTGGACTTCTCCTAGAGAGTTGTAGAGGACGTCTTTATCTTTCCATTAAGTGCTAGAACGCGTCGATCCGACCTTTGTAGCAAAAGTTATGATTTTTCTTGTAGGACTGTTCTGCAGATCGGCAGTTTTCTCTCAGTTTTTGGTAGATTGGTTTTGGCGAATAGAAAACGGCAGAATCAGAGGTTCTCCATATTATGAAAGTTGTAGATAATTGTCTTAGCTTTCCAGGAAGGTCAAGAAAGTATTATTTGGACACTTGGGCTGAAAGTTATGGCATTGTTAGTGCGCTCTCCAGAGAGCCCGACGTGAGCGTCGATATTTTAGAGAGTTGGATGTTGCGGGTAGGAGATGGCCGAATCAGGGAGGCACCCCAACTAGGTTTAGTTAGATAAGTTAATTATCTTTCCATAAAGTCAAAGAACAGCCTATTCGGACACCTGTGCCAATAGATATGAATTTTTGATGTGGACTGTCCATAGAGGTAGGCGGGGTGACCGGTAGGATTTGGGATTTGGGAACCGAGATTGACGAATTGTGCTAGTGCATGTTTGTTTTTATTTGAGCGAGGGTTCGCTACAGTTATCTTAGCAATTATTATAATTATTATTCAGGTGGAGGACGGATCCCAAAAGCGGCACCTTCTACACGTTCTCCATTTTCTCGCGGTTAAGGCAAGTATAATGAGCGTTTAATATTGATAAGGTGGAAGTTCGATGTTTGTTCAATGGTATGAATATATGTGTGTTTATGGTTGTCGTAACAATGTATTGGTGCTATATAGGGGTGTTGCAATTTATAGTGCTCATGAGTATTTCTGGTGCATAGATATTGTGAATGCAAGAATTATTTTATTGGAGCATTCACGCATATGCATCATGTTGATTGCATAGATATTGTGAATGCAAGAATTATTTTATTGGAGCATTCACGCATATGCATCATGTTGATTATTTGAAGTCTTGGTCACAAGATGACTAAGCGCCGAGGTCCCCGTCATGTTGATGACATGACGGGCTACAGGTCCCCATACTTGTGGAGTATGGGCACTGGTCCTGTACTGTGGTACAGGCATGGGTGTGCATCGACGGATGCACACTTTGCATTACCGGTAAAATGCAAAAGAGAAAGAGATAAAGAGTTTTTGATCATTGTGCATTGCATGGCTTGTTTATATGGATGATGAATGGGTTGGTGAAGTGATGGGCATAAATGAATTCGTTCTATCCATTATATTTGCTGAGTCGTTGGACTCACTCTTGTTGTTGTTGTTTTATTTAGGTACCGTTACAAGATCGGCATGCATGGGAAATGGGAAGGAATAAGCTTGTTGCACATGCACGTTCCACGCAGAATAGAAATTAAAGTCAGGAGAATTAAATGATTGATGCAAGAACCTTTTAGATACCATCTGATCATTATCTTTGGATTTAATTATAATAAGAATATAGGGTGTTTCCGGTGCTCTTCTCTAAGTATTATATTCATGAAGGGTTTGGTAAACTTTAAACTATTTGCTTAGCCGTGAACTTATTCCTCGAGAATTGTCTATTATAATTGATTTTGCTTTTACAATCTCTGATTTAGATAAATAACAAAGGAGGCTCTGCCGAAATTTTGTATAACGTAATTAGCTAACTTTGATTTACTTCTAGTTTGGTAGCATTCCAAGTCATTGCTAGACTGGGGTGCTACACTTCTACTGGCCAACCGCCATTGCTGACGCCCAAGACCTTGTGCGCCAATGTTAAGGCTGCCAATGGATGGGACGGGTCATTCACAGACCCCCGACCGGCCTCAACCCCATTCCCCCCGTATGGCCGCTGGCACGGTGGGGCATCGACGTTGTGGGACCTTTACCTCGAGCCCTAGGAGATTTGCGCTTTATAGTGGTCGCTCTGGAATATTTTTCCAGGTGGCCAGAGGCTATGGCACTAGCCAAGATCACCTCAGCAGCCATGCAGCGCTTCCTTTGGCAAAACATCATATGCCGCTTTGGAGTGCTCAAGGAGATCACCGCCGACAATGGCCTGTAGTTCAATTCTGCTCCGTTCAGGGAGTTCTGCGACGACATGGGCATCACACTGCGATTCGCTTCGGTTGGGCATCCACAGTCCAATGGAGCGGTCGAGCGGGCGAACGATGCCATCTTTGCCAGGGTCAAAAAGCGCCTTGTCGAACTACCAAAGGGCAAGTGGCCAAGCGAGCTCCACAGTGTCCTCGGTCGCCCGCATAACAAATGACACGCCGACGGATTCACGCCGTTCAAACTCCTCTTCGGCGATGAGGCAATGATGCCCGAAGAGATCAAAGCCGGCTCGCGAAGGGTCCTTACCCAGGCACCAGACGAAGAGCGCCAGTTGTCTCTGGACCTCCTCGACGGAGAGCGCGTCAAGGCCACCCAGCACGTCGCCAAGTACGCGCGGCAAATGGCGCGCATGCATGGCCGCTCTGTGTACCCGTGAGCATTCCAGCCGGGGGACCTAGTCCTCAGGATGGCGCTCCGCGCAGACACAGTCGGCAAGCTGGAGTCCAAGTGGGAAGGCCCATACATCGTCGCGGTAGCATTGCAGCAAGGAGCTTATCACCTCGCCATGCTTGAAGGGCAGACACTCCGCCACACCTGGAATGCGGATAGGTTGCGGAGGTACTATGTTTAGGCCAATAAAGGCCAACATGAAGCAGCGAAGAAACAGTAGAGGCTCCGCATCTCACCGTCGCGACAACGAGTCCAGGGGTTAGTCTTTGACCTTTTGTACTCGCTCGCCCGCGCAAACGGGAATTTAATAAAGTTCGCCATTTGCGAAGCTATTTGTGCCCTCCACCAAAAACACGCGGAGGCTTGCCTCCGCACGCACTCCTCAGAGTATAAAAAAGACGCGAACGTTTTCCCTGCGTACTCTACTGAGTATAAACAAGACGCGGAATTCCGCGCACGCGTCGGTGCCACTACCACGCGTACTCCTCGGAGTATAAAAACGTGGTCGATGTTCCCACGCACTGCATGGAGACCCACCTCCGCACACGCACCGCATGGGGAGTCACCTCCGCACATGCACCGCATGGGGAGTCACCTCCGCACACACACCGCACAGAGACTCACCTCCGCACACGCACTCCACGGAGGTCTGCCTCCGCACACACTCTACGGAATATAAATAAGACGTAGCGTCGAGGTCCGCCTCCGCACGCACTCTACGGAGTATAAATAAGACGTAGTGTTGAGGTCCGCCTCCGCACGCATTCTACGGAGTATAAATAAGACGTAGCGTCGAGGTCCACGTCCGCACGTACTCTACGGAGTATAAATAGGACGCAGCGGGGGGACGCCTCCGTGCGCACTCTACGGAGTATAAATAAGATGCGGATGTTTTTCCTGCGCACTCTACTGAGTCTAAAGAAGACGCGGATGTCCCGCGCGCGCGTTGGCGCACTCTCCGGAGCCTAACTAAGCCGTGGTTGATAGTCCCACGCATGCTTCGGAGTATAAACTAGACGTGGATGTTTTCTCTGCGCACTCTACTGAGTCTAAACAAGACGCGGATGTCCCGCGCGCGCGTTGGCGTACCCTCCGGAGCCTAGCTATGCCGTGGTTGATAGTCTCACGCATGCTCCAGAGTATAAACTAGACGTGGATGTTTTCCCTGCGCACTCTACTGAGTCTAAACAAGACGCGGATGTCCCGCGCGCGCGTTGGCGTACCCTCCGGAGCCTAACTAAGTCGTGGTTGATAGTCCCACGTGTGCTCCGGAGTACAAACTACGGAGCGCTCGCGCATCTACTTCGACTAGGTGCCAGCTCCGCTGTCAGCACTTCAAAGGGTAGGGGACGTAGCGCGATCGCGTCTACTTCGACTAGGCGCCAGCTCCGCTGCCACCACTTCGAAGGGTAGGGGACGGCGCGCGATTGCGCCCACTTCGACTAGGCGCCAGCTCCGCCGCCACCACTTCGAAGGATAGGGGACGGAGCGCTCGCGTGTCTACTCCGGCTGGGCGCCAGCCCCGCCGCCACGTGCTCGCGCGACTACTTCAAAAATGCGCTAGCTCCGTCGCCGCCACTCTTCGCCCACAAGGCGCTATTACCGTTAGCATAAGCGAAGAACAATCAACTGTACAAGCAGCATGCAGCTCTGGAGTACTCGGCGAAACGGTCGTTTCTTTCATAAACAAGAGAAAGAAAACAACTACAAAAGCAAAAGTTGCATCACAACCACGAGCTCCCGGCACCACCCTAGGTGTCAGCGCCATCTTCGTTGCGCTGACGAGCCTCCTCCAACCACTGAAGGAAATTACCTTCCCGGTGTAACGTCCGCCGCAACAGGACTTTGGCCGCTTCCTTTCCAAGGTAGCCCCAGATCCGCTCGTAGAAGCTCTGGACGGCGGGCATGGTGGTGCGGACTGCACCGGACAATACGCCGGCTCCGGTCGGCACACTCAGATTGGGAGCGGCCACCTCGTTCACATGCTCACACCCCCAAGCGTGGAGCGTGGCAAAGGCGAGGCAGGTGCTGGCGAAGCCGCAGTGATCGCCGAAGGCTTTTGCACCGCGGAGTGCCAGGCTCGAGCCCTCCTCAATCCGTGTCAACAACTGCGCCACGTCCGCGGGGTTGTGAGTAAGGTCCGGCACGACGACGGAAAGGTCCCGGAGAGCCCCTTCCAACGACCCCATGGCCCTCCACGCCGCCGCAGACGCGTCGCCCAGAGCCTGGTTCCTCTCCTCCAGGGCCAAGATAAGCTGGGCTTTCTCCTCCTCCAGCGCGCCGATTTGCCCAAGCAAGCTAGCACGCTCCTCTGCTGCGGCACGCTGGGCCTCTTCGGCAGCACATTGCGCCGCCGCCGCCGCGCGAACTTCCGCCTCTAATAGGGAGATGCGTTCGTCCTTCGTGGCGTGAGCCTCGTCGACAGCGCGAAGCTGTTCCTCCAGCACCCTTCGCTCGCGGATGCGCGCCTCATCCAGCGCCCGGCCGATGGCGACCGCCTAATAGTAGAAGGACATGGCTATTTAGCATGCACGCAGTAAGCGATGTCGATGGCGGGCTCAGGTACTTACCTTCATCCCCGCGGCGCCCAGTGCGAGTGCAAGAAGATCCCCCTGCACGACGACAGCGCTTGTCGATCCAGCTTGCCGTCACCGCACTCCGCGGCTCCGTCGAGGGCATAGAGCGCCTCCGGATGCGGAACGAAGTCAGACACGGCGAGCCTTAGGAGCCTTGCGACAGCATCAGGCGTCCGCGCTGTGTTCTGCGCAACATCACCACTGACCTCGTAGACAACTCCGCTGCTCGATCCTTGGCCGCGTTCGGGCGACTTCCCCTCTCCTGATGTCGACGACGGCATGAGCGAGCAAATCGGAGAGAGCTTCGCGAAGTCGCGGGGAGAAAAGGAATTACGCCTATCTCCGTCACCTTCCACTAAGGCGTGGGGAGGTGTCAGCTCAGCCCCTGCCCGGGAAGCAATGACTCCCTCCTCGGTCGGAGTGGCTTCCCAGTCAGACCCCAGGCCCCCACGCGCGAAGGCGATCGCACCCGGCGGCACTTCGCCACTGGAGAGTCAGGAGACGCACCCTCGACCGCTCCAGTACCTGCACCGGCCGGGGCAGGTGGCACGTCCGCAGCGGCTGCAGCAGGCGATGACGACGAGTACTACGCCGCTCCAGTTGTCTTAGGAGCTGGAGCAGGCGGAAGGTCCGTGGCAACCGCCATGGGCGACGACGGTGCGGGAGGCAGGTCCTCGCCGATCGGCACAGGCGACACGGCCTCATCTTCAACGACGTCGCTGCCAAGGCCCACCTCACCACCACCTAAGCCCTCGCTGGGGGCAGCATGACCCCCCGAGCTACCATGCTCGGACCCGCCACCTGACACGTCATCCAACTCAGCGGCGCCTGCCGCTAAGCCGGTGGGCGAGTCAGAAACAGCGGCTCTGGACCGAGCCCTTCGCCGCCGGGGAGACGCCCCCGCCTCGTCAGCACCATCGCGGCGACAGTTTGGACTCCGCAACGGCACTACGCGCTCCGGTACAACGAGCCCTAGGACCTCGCACACCCGGTTTATCCGCCCTAGCTTTGCAAGCTCGGTTGCGGTTTCGCGCAGGGTGTGCTCTTTCGGCATGTACGGCCCCAAGAAGGCCTCGACGGCACGCTCCGTGGCTTCCAACGAAAGCACTGCACGCGAAGTGTGGTCCCATTTACAACACAGTTACATATACATACGCAGCACACAGTCGAAGCACATACCACAGCCAGGGGGCTGCTGCAGCGACGACACCGAGGGACGGACGCCATCCTGCTGGATATCACCTCGCTCATATCTCCACCGGCCGGAGAGCGGAGACACCCCGTACATAGTGAATTCCTCGGCAAGATCGCGCATGTTGAACCGGAGGGTGACGCCGGCGAGTCTCCGTGCCTGCCGTCGATCATCGCTCACCGGTTTCAGCCCGAGACAACAGTCGAAAGCTATCGGCTGACCCCAGCACCGCAGGTTGCTGGTAGGTGTCACGCGGTAGTAGAACTACTGCCGCATCCACCCTTCCCACTTCTCCTTCATCGCCAAAGCGAGGACAAGATTCGCGTAGCCCGACCTCACCACGAAGTGGACGCTGCCAAAATTGGACAGTGCCCCTCCTTCGACCCTCTTTGGCTGACAGCGCGCGTCATGAAGAAGGGCGAACAAGCTCGTGCGGGGATGAGCGCCTTCCACTCGGACCGCCCAGGCAAACACCGCCAAGCGAAATATCGCATTCGGGGTCAGTTGCGCCAACTCCAGTCCGTAAGCCTCCAAGACCTCACCGACAAAGAGCGTCGATGGCATCCGGAGTCCAGCCTCGAAAAATACGGCGAAGACAATTGCCTCTAACGCCTCGGGATGAGGCTCCACTTCGTCGCGGGTAGGCAGGTGAGCTCTGTCGCGCTCCTCTATCTTCGTCGCGGGATGGCATCAGGAGGGCTTCGATTGTCTCCTTCGTGGCAAGGCTCCACCCTAGCACCCCGGAGCAGTGCCCTTGCGAGCTCCGCCTGGCGTCGTACCGCTTGCGGGCCTGCAATGGCTTATGAGCCACCAGCGAGAATTCCGCGGCTGGCGCCGTCACACCGCGCTGGCCCGACGAGGCACTACCGCTAAGCCGGCAACCGGAATCTCTGTGGCTTGCCATCCTTCTTCCTGCACGGAGGATTGATGGGGCAGGAGGCGTGTGGATTTCGCGCAGCAGCACAGAGCAACCTGGCGAACGCATGCGGGCGAGAGGCACGCCCGTGCGCCGATAAAGAACCCTTTATACAGACCCTCCGCGTCCCACGATCAAGAGGGCAACCGGCGGGAGCCCGTCGATTCACCCCCCCCCCCCACGATCGGGAAGCGTAACCGTCCACGGGATGGCTTGCCGCATGTCCCGTCTCTCTTGGGAACGGACGTGGGCTTGCGGTCGCAAGACTACTGACATCCCACGGCGCACCAACCAGGCAACACCGCGTGTACCCCTCCCTCGGGACCGTGCGTACGACTGCAGCAGACTGCCCCAGCCTTTTCAGCACTCCGCGCAACGACTCCGGACCGAGCGAGGACTCGCCTCACCAACACAGTGTTGCGCGGGAAGGCCTGGTCCGCCCCACGCCAAATAAGGTCTCCACGCCACTCCTCGCGCGTTCGACGCCTTTGGCTCTGTAGCATGGCCCCCGGCGACAACTGTGGCCTCGTGGCGGAAGACTCCAAGACCGTGAGCGACTTTGACGCCTCGACGAAGTCTCCGCCCCCGCAGGCCAAGTACGACTGCGCCAAGCGACCCCAACTCCGCCTTCTGCGAAGCCTTTGCCTCAGCGGGACAACCCCGGCACTCATTGCACATCATACCCCTTCACTCTTAGCACAACCGTTTTCGCACCCTAATGTGTCCCATGCCTTCCCATGGATGCTAGGTTGCAGAAAGCACTGACGCAGCGAGCTAGTCGGACGGAGTCCGCATCGACGAGGTCTTCACCTCTGTAGTGCAAACGTGACTCCGCTGCGGCCACCCAGTGTAAGACTTCAACAGCGGCTCCGCTGCGGCCCCCCGACCTCGACTCCGCAGAGCCACGAGGACCCACATGTGCCAAATCATCTGCGTCCACAACCACATAATGTCACAGGGCGCAGGGACGGAGGGGGCCAAAGGGCTCGGCAACATGGCTTCGGCCTGTGAAGCCCTTCACCATGAGAGGCTCCTGTTGTAGGGGTGGCCCCCACCTAAACCCGGCTAGCCTATTGGGAAGACCGTAAACCATGCACTAAGGACGTAGCTGCCCTCGGGCGGAGGCTTCGGGGTGAGGTTACGATTGTAAGGTGCTCCTTACGAGGGAACACATATATGTCATGACCAGCCCTTGGGAAAGACCCAAAAGGTCATTTGCTCACCTAACTCTCCACTACCATACCTCTCTCTCTGTTTGGTCTGTAGCCACAACAATATACTATGGCAGTCACCCTTCAGTTTCTTTCTGACCACGAGAGCAGGACAGACCCACCCGGAGCCCTATCAGATCGTGGTGGACGACCCTCGCCTGTCTCATCAGGTTCAGCTCACATAGGCGACGTCAGTGACCTACGCCAGAGCGCTACAGGAGATAGGACTTCTTCGGATGCTTCTCACTTTGAGCTACGAGCACTCCGACACCCTTCGTGCACAGCTTCTACAGAGTGAGTCTGCCCACGCTGTTGCAAACCAGGCGAGGATTGCTGCCGAGGCCGAAGTGGAGCGTCTTCGAGCTTCATCGACTGCACCGACCCTGCAAACCCCTGCTGCTGCATCAGTCAGATTCCCAAGACCTCGTACCAGGCTCACCGCGAGAAAGAGTGTGCGACGCCCTAGTCCGATACTCGACGTCGACGTTGGAGGATCTAGCAGAGGACGCCTTCGCTCTCGTTCCAGTTCGCCCATCTTCAGTCAGAGTCGATCGCGGTCCCGTTCTCCAAACAACTGCACTACATGTGGACAGAGTCATTCTATTGATTCGGAGGAGGACCCAGAGGAGGATCCAGAGGAGCGCATCATCGTGGAGGATGATTAGATGTTAGACAGTAGTACCCCTTTTGAGTTGTCTTCGATGTTAGAACGCCTTATAATTATGAGATTAATATAATGGACTGTACGGAGCCTTGAGCACTTGTGGTACAGCCATTCTTAAAACTAATTTGAATTTCAAAGTTGCGTTTTCTAGCTGTTGCTTTGTCCTCGTGTGTTGGTTTGGGATGTTGTTAGTTGCCCCTATTCCTTATCTATGCTTTTCCCTCTTACCTTGTGCTTTTCTTGGTGGAGCTTCAGATGGTGAATACAAGAAGAAATGTCAGCAATAATCAAGGACCCAATGACAATAATGCCCCAATTCCGCCTCCGCCAGCTCAAGCCCCAAATATGGAGCAGATGACGGCTATGCAACTGCAGCTTCTTCAAGCTTTGGCCCAGATTCAAGTTCATCAGGCTCATCAAGCACCGGCTCAACCACCTCAATCCAAACATGGTGAATTTATGAGGACTCGACCCCCGACTTTCGCAGGATCTGTTGATCCGTTGGAAGCGGATGATTGGATTAAGAAAGTAGAAAGGAAGTTGAATTTGGCTCAATGCAATGAGAATGAAAAAGTCTTGTATGCTGCCCATCAACTTAAAGGAGTTGCTGCAAATTGGTGGGAAAAATTTTGCGCTGCACATCAAGATGCTCAGAACATTGTTTGGGCAGAATTTGTGGAAGTTTTTCGTAACGCTCACATACCTATGAGCATCATGGAAATGAAAAGGAAGGAATTTCACCAACTGCAACAGGGAAACCTTAGCGTTTCCGCATACTTGAGTAAGTTCATTCAACTATCAAGGTATGCACCAGAGGATGTAGCAACTGATGTTGCAAAGATTTGGAGGTTCATGGGAGGATGGGATCCTAATCTCAAGGTGCAATTAGTATCCAATGACTATCCTACTTTTCAGCATTTGGTGAATAAGACACTTGTTCAAGAAGATGCCCAGCGCCAGCTTTATGAATCTAGGAAGAGGAAGTTTCAAGCTCAACAGAATGCAAGTTGCTCTCGTCATCGTTCCGCTTCACAGCAGTTCAGCCGTCCTCCATTGCCCAGTCAGCCGAGGACACCGATTTCTGCACCTCACCCTATTCCTCAAGCTTCTCGAGTTGGGAATGCAGTTCAACCTCAGCAGAGTAAAAGCACAGCTGCAGGAGTGCAATGCTTCAACTGCAAGAACATGGGGCATTATGCTAATAGCTGTCCCCAGAAGCGTCAAACGGTAACTCCAGTTCGCTTCAATCTTGATTCTACACCGGCAAGAGCTCCAACCACTGGTCAAGGACGTGAAAGCCCTCAGACTCCCAAGACTCCACAGATGTTCAGTAAGGGCGTATCAATCATGTCACTACAGAGGTAGCACAAGATACACCATACGTGGTTCTGCATAAGTTTCTTGTTAATTCAATTCCCGCAATTACATTATTCAATTCTGGAGCTTCGCATTCCTTCGTATCAAAGGCTTTTGTTGAAAGAAATAATTGGAGTGTTTGTTTGCTAAAGAACCTTATGTTAGTCCAATCACCTGGGAAAGAATTGAGGACTAATTTGGTTTGCCCTAGAGCAACCATAGATATAAATGGAGTAAAGTTCCTAGCGAACGTTATTATAATAGACTCCGAAGGCATAGATATAATACTTGGTATGGATTGGTTGACCAAGTATACAGGGCAAATAGATTGTGCCAATGGTGCCATTATCCTCACCAACTCTGATGGAATTCAGATAAGGTATGAGTCCAGTATGCCCTCAAAGAAGGAAAGTGTGTTAACCTGCTTAAAAGGGCAAAGTTTGGAGGATGTGCCTGTAGTAAGTGAATACGCTGATGTATTTCCTGAAGATTTGCCAGGAATGCCACCAGATCGAGAGATTGAATTTGTTATAAATCTGGTGCCTGGTACAGCTTCAATTTCTAAGAGACCATATCGGATGTCAGCTAATGATTTAGCAGAAGTTAAGAGGCAAATTCAAGAATTGCAGGAGAAGGGTTTCATTAGACCAAGTTCTTCACCTTGGGGAGCCCCAGTGCTTCTAGTAAACAAGAAGGATGGTAGCCAGCGTATGTGTGTAGATTATAGAGCTCTAAATGAGGTAACAATCAAGAATAAGTATCCTTTGCCCAGGATTGATGATTTGTTTGATCAGCTGAAAGGATCAAGTGTCTTCTCTAAGATTGATCTTCGGTCGGGATACCATCAATTGAAAATTAGACCAGAAGATATACCTAAAATAGCCTTCTCTACTCGATATGGATTATATGAGTATACGGTGATGTCTTTCAGTCTGACAAATGCACTGGCATACTTTATGAATTTGATGAATAAAGTATTCATGGACTATTTAGATAAGTTTGTTGTTGTCTTCATAGATGACATTCTTATCTATTCCAAGAATGAGAAAGAACATGAAGAGCATCTAAGGATAGTTTTGCAAAGGCTCAGAGAACATCGGTTGTATGCCAAGTTCAGCAAGTGTGCATTTTGATTGAAAGAAGTTGATTTCTTGGGACATGTAATTTCTGCAAAAGGAGTATATGTGGATCCAGGAAAAGTTAAAGATGTGCTCAATTGGACTTAACCCAAGACAGTAATAGAAATCCAGAGTTTTATGGGATTAGCAGGTTACTATCGTCGTTTCATTGAAGGATTTTCCAAGATTGCCAGACCTCTCACCCAGTTATTAAAGAAGGAAAAGAAATTTGAATGGAGTAAATCTTGTGAGGACAGTTTTCAAGAGTTAAAGAAGAGGTTAACTTCTGCACCAGTTTTGCGGTTACCTGATATCAGGAAAGACTTTGAAGTTTATTGTGATGCGTCGAGACAAGGTCTTGGTTGTGTACTAATGCAAAAAGGAAAAGTGGTAGCCTATGCATCAAGGCAGTTAAGACCGCATGAGAAAAATTATTCCACTCATGATTTAGAGCTAGCTGCTGTTGTGCATGCTCTAAAGTTGTGGAGGCATTACTTAATCAGTAATCGATGTGAAATAAGTTTGAAGTATATATTTACACAACCTGATCTTAACCTAAGACAAAGAAGATGGCTCGAATTGATAAAGGATTATGATGTGGGAATACACTATCATCCAGGAAAGGCTAATGTAGTAGCCGAAGCTTTGAGTCGGAAGAGCCATGCTAACAAACTGTTGATTCAAGATAGTCAGTCAGTTCTTCGTGAGGATTTTCAGCGACTTAACCTGGAAATGGTAAATGAAGGAGTTCTTTCTACGTTGAAGGTTCACCCTACTTTGGAAGATCAGATCAAGGCAGCCCAAAAAGAGGATGAATATGTTAAAGAAATTAAAGAGAATATGAAGAAAGGTAAAGCACCTGGATTTTCAAAAGATGAAGAAGGAATTCTTTGGTTTGGAAAGAGAATTCTCGTACCCAAGAAAAAGGAAATAAAAGATTTGATACTAAAGAAAGCTCATGAGCAGGATACTCTATTCATCCCAGAAGCACAAAAATGTACCAGGATCTCAAGGAAAGTTATTGGTGGTCAAGTATGAAAAAAGAAATTGCAGAGTATGTAGCTTTGTGTGATGTATGCCAGAGAGTTAAAGCAGAGCATCAAAGACCTGCTGGACTTTTGCAACCTCTGCAGATACCTGAATGGAAATGGGAGGAAATCGGAATGGATTTTATAACCGGATTGCCAAGGACCAAGTCAGGTTATGATTCGATATGGGTTATAGTGGATCGCTTAACAAAAGTTGCACATTTCATACCAGTAAAGACTACTTATTCAGGAGATAGATTGGCAGAACTTTACATGTCAAGAATTGTGTGTTTACATGGAGTTCCAAAGAAGATTGTATCGGATAAAGGATCTCAATTTACCTCAAGGTTCTGGCGGAAGCTTCATGAAGTTTTGGGCACCAATCTAAATTTTAGTACTGCTTATCATCCTCAAACAGATGGTCTGACAGAGAGAGTCAATCAAATATTGGAAGATATGTTGAGAGCTTGTGTATTAGCAAATAAAGCCAGTTGGGACCAAAGTTTTCCTTACGCAGAATTCTCCTACAATAACAGTTATCAGTCTAGTCTGCAGATGTCCCCATTCGAAGCTTTATATGGCAGAAAGTGTAGGACACCTTTATATTGGTCAGAGACAGGAGAAAGTAAAGTGTTTGGACCTGATGTTTTGAAGCTAACCGAAGAGCAAGTTCGCTTAATTCAAGGCAGGTTGAAAACAACACAGACCAGACAAAAGAGTTATGCAGATAATCGTCGCAGAATGTTAGAGTTTGTGCCAGTGGATCATGTGTATTTGAAAGTGTCACCTCTAAAAGGGATGCGTAGTTTCAGAGTTAGTGGTAAGCTTGCTCCGAGGTATATTGGACCCTTTCCAGTTTTAGCCAGAAGAGGAGAAGTTGCCTATCAGTTGAAGCTCCATTCCCAGCTATCAGATGTGCATGATGTTTGTAACATCCCAAAAATTTGCTTTCTTTAAAATTAATTCCAAAATAATTATTTAAAAATATTTTGATCTTATTTGGATTTATCTGGATTTTATTTAAAAATTTAAAGCAAGAAAATATATTTAAAATATTTTATTAAAGCTAAAAAGAGTTTATTTTATTTTTCCTAGCCTTCCCTAAATTATTAATTAATTTTTTAGAATTTTCTGGAATTAAAAATCAATTTCAAAAGTTAAAAAGTATTTTATAAAAATATAAAATGCAAATCTGAAATTAAAAATATTTTTCCTAAGTCTAAAATGCTTCCAGGAATATTTTATGATTTTTCTGGAATTTTTGGACTATATTAGCTATTTTCTAAGTAGTTATAAAGTTTCTAGTATTTTCTGAAATTTTATTCCGAAAATAAAAATCAAATTATTCTTAGCCGCCACGTGTCGCTCTCAAATTAAATCAATCTCTCTCCACGTTTTAATCCTAGCCACCGATGATCACTTACCCCTTCATAAAATCCAAAGACCCTCATCTACTCACTTGCCACGTGTCAAAAATCCGACGGCCCGTACCCCTTCATTTCCCCTCTCTCTCACTGACACATGGACCCCACATGTCATATGTTTTTTCAACCTCTCCTTCTTCCTCCTCCCACTCTCTCTCTCTTCCACCATTAGAGCCGAATTAGAGCTCTTAAAACTCCGCCGTTTCTCCCACTTAACTCCCGATTAAAACATGGAAATGGACGCCCTAATCACCCTCATCAATCTTCCGGCCGTTCCCCAACCTTTAACCTTCTCAAAATCGAAATCTCTTCCTCCCTTATCTTTCTATAAATTGGCCTTCCTCACCATTCTCTTCCTTTTCCTCCTCATTTTCGCCGGCTCCCGCCTCCCACCTCTCCCGCCGCCTCGCGCAGCCCGGCCGCAGCCCCGCCGCCGTCGCGCTCGCCGCCACCCGCACCTCCCCACCGCCGCCACCATCTCCCGCCGCCGCCGCCCCTACTACCCCCACCGCCGCTCGCCGCCCCGCCTCCGGCCGCCGGCGAGTTCGCCGGCCGCGCACTTTCTTCCCGTGCGTTTCTCTGTAATTTTTCCATCTAATCATTTTCATTCTTGTTTATTTTGTCTTGTTGATGCTTCCTTGTCATGAAAGATCAAGAGCTCACTTGGTTAGTGGAGGCAAGCTAGTGCATGCATGTGGGAGGTGGTGGGTTCAAATCCTGGGAATGTAATTTTCGGTTGGACTATTAGCCAATTTTTGTTCACCTTTTAGTCAATGACAAGCGGGACCCACTTGTCATAAATTATTAAAATAAAAATCTGTACCCAATGACAACCGGGCCACACACGTCATACACTCAAATATATCCAAAAATAAGATTCCAGAGAATATTCTCTCGGTTTTGCATTTTCTAGAATTTCCAATCCATTCAAACTTCCAAATGCTCGTTCTCCGTCATCCAAACTCCGAATCCGTTGATTCTTTTTCCTAAATTCATCTAAATTCAATATCTTCCTTCCAGTATATATTTTATATTTTTGTGATTTTATTTGTATTTATTTATTTATTTGCATTTATCGTTTCGCGCGTAGAACTCGACGTCGCCGAAGGGTTTGTCGAGACGCAGCAAGAGGGATCATTTAGCGCGCAAGAAGGCAAGTCTCCTTTGATCATCTTGTGCCTATGTTTGCTAAAATCATTTTATTATTTTTAATTTAGATGCATATCTATGTTACATAAAATGATAACTTATGTCTTAAGGTATTAGTTAATCCAACCTTGTTATGCCCTCAATTGCAGTTGAATGCCATGTACCTTTGTAACCTTAGGATGTTCTTTGTCTCAATAATGAGATTATTATTAAATCTTTGACAAATATTAGAATGGTAGTAAAATGCTTAGTCATGCTATTTAACCTTTGTAACCTTGGAATGGGAAATTATAATTCTTTAAACTAGTCTGTTGTATTCAGAAATTTAGTGGCGATTAGTGTTGCCACTGTTCTTTTTAAATAAAATAAAATGGTGAAAATTGGTTTTAGACTTGGGCGGATGGTTGGTTTGGATTGGTGCGGTAAGCACGAGATCTTGTAAAGTGTATATGCCGCCCTAGTCAATTAAGGACCGACATTTGTGATTGTCCAGACTAAGCACTATCGTACAACCACAAGTCTATATGGGTACGAACTAGCCAAATAACTTACGTTAGTTTAGTTTAGGTGCCATCAGTGGAAAATGGGTGCCGTGGATTTATCGTTTACTCATAGTGAGGGACAGGATTTATCAGACTCACATGGCGCAAGAGGGGCTTCGATCGTGGTGGATTTAACCCTTCAATGTGAAACCTCGTGGTGGTATCTAGCTAGACTAGAGTAAGGTAAAGGCTTTGTGATATTTTATCTGGGTCTCATGCCAAAGGAAGCATGTTGACTATTAAGATAATTTGTCTCTTGTGGGTAAAGTTGTACCAACTCTGCAGAGTAATAAAACTATTCGAATAGCCGTGCCCACGGTCAAGGGCGGGCAAGGAATGCATTCACATGGTAGACCTTTGGTTTTGATTTTAAAAATAAAATGTTTTGGGAACTCGGGAGTGCTTGGAACTCTCGGGAGTGTGTGTCCTGGCGGATGGAGCCAGTGAGGGTGGATGGAACCCGTAATTTTAAACCTTGGCGGATGGAGCCTTTGTACTAGTGTTGCTGGTTGGAACCTTCGCTAGAAAATTGTATCTTGTCTCAGTATTGCAACTATTTTGTTAAATTGATGCTTTCAAAATTACATAATGGTATTTGAAATAAAATATTACTTTGTGCAAAAGAACCATATAACCTTCCTTTGTAAGCCCTGCATCTATTGCATCTTTCCCAAGACTTGCGGAGTAGTTTATGTACTCACATACTACACTTTAAAACAACTCTCAGAGGAGGTTGAAGCTCAAGAGGCGGACTACGACTACTTCGTGGATGGATTCGATGAAGGCTTTCCGGATTTCTAGGTTGCGTTTCCCCAGTCAATTGTCTGTGGCGTATTGATGGGTCTTGCTTAAGTTTCTTTTGCTTCCGCTGTAATTTTTGTTTGGTGTGAGGTCTTGAAACCTCATTTGTAATAAAAGACTTCGAGGTCTGTACTCTCGATTATTGTAATAAAGCGTTGTTGGTTATATATCATGTCTGTTTAACTGTGTGCACTAGCTTTGATCTAGGACTAGTGCGGTAATACACAGAAGATTCTAGAGTTGCTGCTCCGGGGTCTCACAGAAGTGGTATCAGAGCCAATTTGACTGTAGGGCGTAACCTAGTTAGAATGGCCGTTATTAGAAAATTTTCAAAATTTATTTTATAAAATAAAAAAAATATTAATTAATAATGTGCTTTTCTCATCTTTTCCCTTCTTTCTATCCTTACCTTCATCAGGGTATTCTGTCTTATCTATCTGTTTACTCACTTTTAGGAATGGTAATTGTATCCACTTTCCTTTGTAATTTCTATAGATGGGTTAGAGAGATCAAGTCTGAGAAGCACCCAGAGGACCGTGTCGTCATGAAGATTAAGGAGTAGTTCTTTAGTTCATAGTACCCAAGTAAAGTCCTACGATTTTAGAACGCTTACGTATATTGCATGTTGGTGCTAGATGGACTGTACCAAGCCTTTGTGTGCTTGTAGTACAACCATCTTTTTAAAAAAAACTATTTTGTTTTCGAGCTAAGCTTCTCCTGGTTGGAGTTTGCTTCTCTCTTGTGTGTTTTGTTTGGGATGTTATTTAGTTGTTCCCCGACCTCTTATCTATTCTACTTCCCTCTTATCTTGTGCTAACCCCAGTTGCCGCTTCAGATGGTGAATACAAGGAGTAACGTCAGCAACAATCAAGGACCCAATGACAACAATGCCCCAATTCCGCCTCCGCCAGCTCAAGCCCCAAATCTGGAGCAGATGATGGCCATGCAATTGCAGCTTCTTCAAGCCTTGGCCCATAATCAAGTTCATCAGGCTCATCAAGCACCTGTTCAGTCCAAGCTTGGTGAATTCATGAGGACTCGACCTCCGATTTTCGCAGGATCTGCTGATCCGTTGGAAGTAGATGATTGGATTAAGGAAGTGGAAAGGAAGTTAAATTTAGCTCAATATAATGAGAATGAAAAAGTCTTGTATGCTGCCCATCAACTCAAGGGAGTTGCAGCAAACTGGTGGGAAAACTTTTGCGCTGCACACCAAGATGCTCAGAATATTGTTTGGGCAGAATTTGTGGAAGCTTTTCGAACCACTCACATACCTTTGAGCATCATGGAAATGAAAAAGAAGGAATTTCATCAACTGCAACAGGGAAACCTTAGCGTTTCTGCGTACTTGAGTAAGTTCATTCAACTATCAAGGTATGCACCAAAGGATGTAGCAAATGATGCTGCAAAGATTTGGAGGTTTATGGGAGGTTTGGATCCTAATCTCAAGGTGCAGTTGGTATCTAATGATTATCCTACTTTTCAACATCTGGTGAATAAAGCACTTGTTCAGGAAGATGCTCAATGTCAACTACAGGAATCTCGTAAGAGAAAGATGGCTTTTCAGACGTAGTATAATGCAAGCAGTTCAAGACCCCGAATTAATCCACCCTTGTTCAACCAAGCTCCAACAGTAGCAGATACACTAAGAACTCCAAGATCAACACCCCGTTCAGTGATGCAAGAACCCCACATCTACACCGGAGTTCGACCTCAGAAAAGCAATACATCAGCTGTAGGAGTGCAATGTTTTCGGTGTCACGAGATGGGGCATTATGCTAGCAAGTGCCCACAGAAGCCTCAAGTTATCACTCCAATACCTTTCAATTTGGGGACTACACCAGAGCGAGCTTCAGCTGCAGGGCAAGGACGAGGAGTATCTCAGACTCCAGGAAAAACTCTGAGGACCCCGCAATCGCAAGGGAGAGGACGAGTTAACTACATCACCGTGAATGATGCTTCAGAGGCAGTGACCAATCTTGGTAAGCTTCTTGTTTATTCGGTACCAGCCTAATCCCGCTTTGGTCTGTAATCGAAGCAACATAGGAGCACGATGAAGATCTAAGAGCCGAGTTTCCCTCTCCTTTCTTTTTCCTAGTCCGTCCGAATCTCGGGGACAAGATTCTTGCTAAGGGGAGTAGATTTGTAACATCCCAAAAATTTACTTTCTTTAAAATTAATTCCAAAATAATTATTTAAAAATATTTGGATCTTATTTGGATTTATCTGGATTTTATTTAAAAATTTAAAGCAAGAAAATATATTTAAAATATTTTATTAAAGCTAAAAAGAGTTTATTTTATTTTTCCTAGCCTTCCCTAAATTATTAATTAATTTTTAGAATTTTCTGGAATTAAAAATCAATTTCAAAAGTTAAAAAGTATTTATAAAAATATAAAATGCAAATCTAAAATTAAAAATATTTTTCCTAAGTCTAAAATGCTTCCAGGAATATTTTATGATTTTTCTGGAATTTTTGGACTATATTAGCTATTTTCTAAGTAGTTATAAAGTTTCTAGTATTTTCTGAAATTTTATTCCGAAAATAAAAATCAAATTATTCTTAGCCGCCACGTGTCGCTCTCAGATTAAATCAATCTCTCTCCACGTTTTAATCCTAGCCACCCATGATTACTTACCCCTTCATAAAATCCAAAGGCCCTCATCTACTCACTTGCCACGTGTCAAAAATCCGACGGCCCGTACCCCTTCATTTCCCCTCTCTCTCACCGACACATGGACCCCACATGTCATATGTTTCTTCAACCTCTCCTTCTTCCTCCTCCCACTCTCTCTCTCTTCCACCATTAGAGCCGAATTAGAGCTCTTAAAACTCCGCCGTTTCTCCCTCTTAACTCCCGATTAAAACATGGAAATGGACGCCCTAATCACCCTCATCAATCTTCCGGCCGTTCCCCAACCTTTAACCTTCTCAAAACCGAAATCTCTTCCCCTCCCTTATCTTTCTATAAATTGGCCTTCCCTCACCATTCTCTTCCTTTTCCTCCTCATTTTCGGCCAGCTCCCGCCTCCCACCTCTCCCGCCGCCCGGCCGCAGCCCGCGCGCGCGCGCGCCGCTCGCGCCACCCCGCACTCTCCCACCGCCGCCACCATCTCCCGCCGCCGCCGCCCCTACTACCCCCACCGCCGCTCGCCGCTCGCCGCCCCGCCTCCGGCCGCCGGCGAGTTCGCCGGCCGCGCACTTTCTTCCCGTGCGTTTCTCTGTAATTTTTCCATCTAATCATTTTCATCCTTGTTTATTTTGTCTTGTTGATGCTTCCTTGTCATGAAAGATCAAGAGCTCACTTGGTTAGTGGAGGCAAGCTAGTGCATGCATGTGGGAGGTGGTGGGTTCAAATCCTGGGAATGCAATTTTCGGTTGGACTATTAGCCAATTTTTGTTCACCTTTAGTCAATGACAAGCGGGACCCACTTGTCATAAATTATTAAAATAAAAATCTGTACACAATGACAACCGGGCCCCACACGTCATACACTCAAATATATCCAAAAATAAGATTCCAGAGAATATTCTCTCGGTTTTGCATTTTCTAGAATTTCCAATCCATTCAAACTTCCAAATGCTCGTTCTCCGTCATCCAAACTCCGAATCCGTTGATTCTTTTTCCTAAATTCATCTAAATTCAATATCTTCCTTCCAATATATATTTTATATTTTTGTGATTTTATTTGTATTTATTTATTTATTTGCATTTATCGTTTCGCACGTAGAACTCGACGTCGCCGAAGGGTTTGTCGAGACGCAGCAAGAGGGATCATTTAGCGTGCAAGAAGGCAAGTCTCCTTTGATCATCTTGTGCCTATGTTTGCTAAAATCATTTTATTATTTTTAATTTAGATGCATTGCTATGTTACATAAAATGATAACTTATGTCTTAAGGTATTAGTTAATCCAACCTTGTTATGCCCTCAATTGCAGTTGAATGCCATGTACCTTTGTAACCTTAGGATGTTCTTTGTCTCAATAATGAGATTATTATTAAATCTTTGACAAATATTAGAATGGTAGTAAAATGCTTAGTCATGCTATTTGACCTTTGTAACCTTGGAATGGGAAATTATAATTCTTTAAACTAGTCTGTTGTATTCAGAAATTTAGTGGCGATTGGAGTTGCCACTGTTCTTTTTAAATAAAATAAAATGGTGAAAATTGGTTTTAGACTTCGGCGGATGGTTGGTTTGGATTGGTGCGGTAAGCACGAGATCCTGTAAAGTGTATGTGCCGCCCTAGTCAATTAAGGACCGACATTTGTGATTGTCCGGACTAAGCACTATCGTACAACCACAAGTCTATATGGGTACGAACTAGCCGAATAACTTACGTTAGTTTAGTTTAGGTGCCATCAGTGGAAAATGGGTGCCGTGGATTTATCGGTTTACTCATAGTGAGGGACAGGATTTATCAGACTCACATGGCGCAAGAGGGGCTTCGATCGTGGTGGATTTAACCCTTCAGCGGTGAAACCTCAGCGGGTGGTATCTAGCTAGACTAGAGTAAGGTAAAGACTTTGTGATATTTTATCTGGGTCTCATGCCAAAGGAAGCATGTTGACTATTAAGATAATTTGTCTCTTGTGGGTAAAGTTGTACCAACTCTGCAGAGTAATAAAACTATTCGAATAGCCGTGCCCACGGTCAAGGGCGGGCAAGGAATGCATTCACATGGTAGACCTTTGGTTTTGATTTTAAAAATAAAATGTTTTGGGAACTCGGGAGTGGTTGGAACTCTCGAGAGTGTGTGTCCTGGCGGATGGAGCCAGTGAGGGTGGATGGAACCCGTAATTTTAAACCTTGGCGGATGGAGCCTTTGTACTAGTGTTGGTGGTTGGAACCTTTGCTAGAAAATTGTATCTAGTCTCAGTATTGCAACTATTTTGTTAAATTGATGCTTTCAAAATTACATAATGGTATTTGAAATAAAATATTACTTTGTGCAAAAGAACCATATAACCTTCCTTTGTAAGCCCTGCATCTATTGCATCTTTCCCAAGACTTGCGGAGTAGTTTATGTACTCACATACTACACTTTAAAACAACTCTCAGAGGAGGTTGAAGCTCAAGAGGCGGACTACGACTACTTCGTGGATGGATTCGATGAAGGCTTTCTGGATTTCTAGGTTGCGTTTCCCCAGTCAATTGCCTGTGGCGTATTGATGGGTCTTGCTTAAGTTTCTTTTGCTTCCGCTGTAATTTTTGTTTGGTGTGAGGTCTTGAAAGCTCATTTGTAATAAAAGACTTCGAGGTCTGTACTCTCGATTATTGTAATAAAGCGTTGTTGGTTATATATCATGTCTGTTTAACTGTGTGCACTAGCTTTGATCTGGGACTAGTGCGGTAATACATAGAAGATTCTGGAGTTGCTGCTCCGGGGTCTCACAATGTTTTCCATGTGTCACAGTTGAAAAAGTGCCTAAGGGTGCCAGAAGAGCTTATGCCTTTAGAGGAAGTGGATTTGACATATCCAGAGTTTTCGGTCAAAATTTTGGAAGAAGCAGAGCGCTGCACAAGAAAAAAGACTATCAAATTTTTTAAGGTGCAATGGAGCAACCTTTCAGAGTCGGAAGCAACCTGGGAGCGTGAAGAGGATCTCAGAGCAGAGTTTCGTAGTCTTTTTCCCAGTCCTTCCGAATCTCGAGGTCGAGATTCTTTCTAAGTGGGGTAGGTTTGTAACATCCCAAATTTTGAATTTCTTTGGAAAGAATAATTTTAAATTAATTAATTCAAATTATTTGGATTTATCTGGATTTTATTTAAAAATTTAAAGCACAAAAATGTATTTTAAATATTTTATTAAAGCTAAAAAGAGTTTATTTTATTTTTCCTAGCCTTCCCTAAATTATTAATTAATTTTTGAGAATTTTTTGGAATTAAAAATCATTTTTAAAAGTTAAAAAGTATTTTATAAAATTATTAAATGCAAATCTGAAATTAAAAATATTTTCCCTAAGTCTAAAATGCTTCCAGGAATATTTTATGATTTTTCTGGAATTTTTTTAGACATTAAATTTTTTTCTAAGTATTTATAAAGTTTCTAGTATTTTCTGAAATTTTATTCCGAAAATAAAAATCAAATTAATCCTAGCCTGCCACGTGTTGTTCTCAGATTAAATCCATCTCTCTCCACGATTTAGTCCTAGCCATACAAAGTCACTTACCCCTTCATATTCATCCAAAAGCCTTGAGCTATTCACTTGCCACGTGTCGCAAATCCGACGGCCCGTACCCCTTCACTTCCCCTCTCTCTCACCGACACATGACCCCACGTGTCATATGTTTCTTCAACTTCTCCTTCTTCCACCTCCCACTCTCTCTCTCCTCCACCATTTAGAGCCGAAATAAAGCTTTGATTGCCGTCCGTTTCCTCCTCTTAACTCCTGATTAAAGCGTGAAAACAGATGCCCTAATCACCCCCACTAATCCACCGGCCGTTTTCCCCTTTAATTCGCTCTCAAAACCGTCGGCCCCTTCCTCTCCTCTCTCTTCCTATAAATTCCCGAATGCCGGCTCTTCTTTCATCCTTTCGGCCTTCTTTCACCGCCGTCCTTCCCCTCTCTCTTCGCCCGCCCGCCTCCCCCGCCGCCACCATCTTCACGCTGCCATGCCACCGGGCCCCGCCGCCGCCGTGAGAAGGTGCGCTGCCGCCCCTACTACCCCCGCCGCCGCTCGCCGCCCCGCCTCTGGCTGCCAGCGAGTTCGCCGGCCACGCATTCCCCCTGTGTGTCTTCTCTGTGATTTTCTCTCTAATCATTTTCCTCCTTGTTTATTTTGTCTTGTTGATGCTTCCTTGTCATGAAAGATCAAGAGCTCACTTGGCTAGGGGTGTCTAGTTAGTGCATGCTTGTGTGAGGTTGTGGGTTCAAATCCTGGGCATGCATTTTTGGTTGGACTTTAGCCAATTTTTGTTAACCTTTAGTCAATGACAAGCGGGACCCACTTGTCAAAATTTTGGCCCACACGCCATACACTCAAATATATCCAAAAATCATCCAAAAATAAGATTCCAGAGAATATTCCCTCGGATTTGCATTTTCTAGAATTTCCAATTCATTCAAACTTCCAATCGCTCGTTCTCTGTCGTCCGAACTCCGAATCCAGTGATTCAAATTTCTAAATTTATCTAAAATCGTAACCTTTCTCCAGATATATATTTTATATTTTTGTGATTTTATTTGTATTTATTTATTTATTTATTTGCATTTATCGTTTCGCGTGTAGAACTCGACATCACCGAAGAGTTTGTCGAGACGCAGCAAGAGGGATCATATAGTGCGCAAGAAGGCAAGTCTCCTTGAACATTTTACTCCTAAATTTTGTAAATGATTTTATGATTATTTTAAAATTAATTGCATGGCTATGTTGTATAAATTGTTAATTTTAGTTATAGAAAATTTTGATAAATACCCAAACTTGTTATACCTCCTTTGGAATTGTTTACCATGTACCTTTGTCAACATAGGATACCCTTTGGCTCATAGATGAGTTAGTATTACTTTTTGTGAAATTTAGAATAATAGTAAATGCTTAGTCTAGCTGTTCCTTTAAATCATCTGTATGAGGAAAAATCTATTGATGAATGATTTTAAATTTTATATGTTTGTTAACTTAGTGGCAATAGAGGTTGTCACTGTTATTTCAAAATAAAAGGAAATATATAAAATAAAATTTGACCAGGGTGGATGGAAGGATTGGCTGTGCGGAATTAGCACAAGAACTTGGATTGTGAATGTTCCACCCTAGTCACTTAAGGACCGACTCTTGTATTTGTCCAAACTGAGCAATTTCTACAACCACAAGTTAAAATGGGTACAACCTAGCTAACTAACTTACGATAGTTTAGTATAGATGCCGCCATCGGAAAATGGGTACCAGGGATTTACTGGTTTACTCACAATGAGGGACAGAGGATTTATCAGACTCACATGGCGCAAGAGGGGCTTCGATCGTGGTGGATTTAACCCTTCAGCGGTGAAACCTCAGCAGGTGGTATCTAACTAGACTAGAGTGAGGTAAAGGCTTTGTGATATTTTATCTGGGTCTCATGCCAAAGGAAGCATGTTGACTATTAAGATAATTTATCTCTTGTGGGTAAAGCTGTATAAACTCTGTAGAGTAATAAACTATTCGAATAGCCATGCCCACGGTCAAGGGCGGGCAAGGAATGCATTCACATGGTAGACATTTGGTTTTGGTTTTAAAAATAAAATGTTTTGAAAAACTCGGGAGTGGAAGGAACTCTTGAGATTTCGGCCTGGTGGTTGAAACCAGTGCGGGTGGTTGGAACCCATAAAAGTTTAGATTTGGCGGATGTAGCCTTTGTACTAGTGTTGGTGGATGAAACCTTCACTAAATTGTCTTAAATATTTTCAACTATTGAAAACCAGCTATTCAATTAATTGCTTTTGAAATAATTATTTAAATTTAAAATAAATGCTACTTTATGCAAAAGAACCATATAACCCTTCTTTGTTAAGCCCTGCATCTATTGCATCTTTCCCAAGACTTGCGGAGTACATTTTTGTACTCACCTGTTGCTCTCCAATTCAAACATCAGAAGACTTTGATGACCAAGAGATGGATGGCCACTACTTTGAGGGAGCTGGAGAGGAAGGCTTTGCAGAGGACTAGGCCACGTCGCTCCAGTCAATTGCCTGTGGCAGATTGATGGGCCGATTTTATTGAAATGTTTTTGCTTCCGTTGTATTTTGTTTGGTGTGGTTCTGTGAACCTCAGATGTAAGGCAATGGCCAAGAAGTATGAACTTCAGTTATTATTGTAATAAAGCGTGGTTGGCAAAGTATCAATTTCTGTTTTACTATGTGTACTAGCATTGATCTGGGACTAGTACTGTAATACACAGGAGGTCCAGGAGTTTCAACTTCAGGTTCTCACAAGTACTAACGCAGTTCATTGGTTCATTTGGGCACCCAAATTTTTTGAAGGAAATACCCCGTATTTAGTAGGTATATTACTCTTGTTAGTGAAAAACTATAGCCCAGCTGAAGGTTCAAGGAGGTCGGGTTGGCTATCGAGCTTAACAAGTTGTTATCGAGCTTTGTTCAAAATTGATATAGTTCAACTTTAAATCATTTTATTTATCTTTTAAGTGGTTGTTTTAAATTTGAGCTAATGAGCCACTATTGAGATGAGTCTCATCAACTTTTTGTCTTGAAATAGTCTAATTTCAATTTTCTACTCATAAACTATTGTAATCACAGCAATTCTGATTCGAGCCAACATGAACATTTTTGCCAGCCGACTATTTCAATGCAAGGGGGGTGAATAGATGGTTTAATTTTTTTTGTTGGTAAAACTGAGTTTGATACAAAATTTAAATGCAAGGTAGTAAGCGATTGGAGGCCAGCACCAAGCAAGGCTTAGTTGACCGCCTTGGAGCAAAGATACCGAGAGGGAGCACATGGTGGAAACGGTACGGCCGCCGAGGACAGCAAGGCAAGCATTGCACGCCGACAAAAGACTAGTGCATCCCCATTTCCTTGTCCCAAATCCCATATTCAACAATTTTTCTTTGTTATTTTATAATTTCTCTAAATTATTTGAGATGTTGTCTCTAGTACAAATAATTTGTACTTTGAGTTTTGCTACTATAGATCGACCTCTATTTCTTCATTAAAGAAATATCTTATTAACTATGAACACCCATTCTGATAATCCTAGGTCCGGATGAAAGAGTAACCCAAGAATGGTTCTCTATTTTAAGGTTAGCAATATTCATTCATATGGTATCGGCAGATTTGAGAAAGGTGGACTATGTTAGTGTTTGCAACTTTAGTTCAATAAACTTTGACTTGTTTTTGCCCATCTTGCTGCATTAGAGAGTAAATTTGTGTTCTGTATTTCATCTGAAGATAACATGGAGGTCCAGGTTATAAGTGTCTAAAAGCATGTAATATATGAGCGGGCACTCTCTCGTACCTACTAATATGTGGTTCAAAATTAGGTATCTACACCTTTTTTTTGTTTCTTTTTACTTTATCTCATACCTGCTAACATGTGGCTCAAAATATGATGATTGCTGCGATTTGTTTAGCCCATGGAGTAATATTTTCCTGTGATGGGCATGGCAAAGCAAATGGAGGTTACTGGCATACAATTACTTAATTACATTAGCCTGCAGGTACGCTGTCAATCACTATTTGATTGTCCTCATGAGAAGATGAACATATAACCATTTCTTAATCGGGCGTAGGAGAATGGGAGGGCTAATGAATTCAATTATTTGGCACGACGGTCAGAAACAGTTCTACAAGGTTGGTCTCTTCTCTGCAGTAGTTCTCTAAGGTGAGCATGTGTCCACCTGCAGCTCAAGTCCCTGCGGCAAATATGATGAAATAAAGCAGGAGACAATGACTTAGGTAAGCACATGCCTATTCTTAGATCTTCTAAAAGCTTGCTATCTTTTAATAACATAAGATGGCCTCAATTATTGCTAAATGTTACTTTAGCTGTGAACTTCCTGTCCACTATAGGCGATCTGCAATTAAAGTATTGACAAGTTTGAAAAATTTGATGCCTTTGTATGTTATTTGTTTGGTTCGGCAAATTTAGAAGTTGCAGTTGTATTGTCTATATGATATTTGTAGAAACCATATTTATTTGTGCCATACTTTCATTAACCAGTGCTGCATACTAATGTTAATTTCTTTGTGTTGTATACACTCTCAAGAGCAGGAGACATGAGAACATGGATGTCCATATTGTGTGTGCTGCACAATGAACTTATACTTGCATTTTTGAGATGTTACATTAGTGAAGTTTCAAGCAATGATTTTCACTGCAAATTTCTCTGCGTCACTTTCTGGACCGTTTTCTTATATTCCAATTTTACTTCAATTTGGGTTTCATCAACTGTATAGGTGTTCATAAATTATCTTCCAAAGAAAAATAAAAAAGTTTTAAAATTTACACATTTTCCAACATCCTAAATCTTAGGATGTTACAACCAATGCAGCATCTTCGACAATTTCCTTAGATTTTCTGACCTTTTTCCAAGATAGTGCCAAATAATTTTAAAAAGAGGGGGTGCTATATTGTATCTATGATGATACCAAAGTACTAGCACTGGTGGTTTGTGGATGGAAAGGAAACAACTATGGACTGCATGCATGTCGTGATCACAGCACAACCGTAGGAGAAAGGGTAAATGAACCTCGCAGAATGAGGTTTCTGCTATTAATAGCACATGTTGTCTGGTTAGAATAGATGAACTTGCTCTATATAAATTGGTCAAAATCCAACACCTCCCTTGGTGTAAAGATGTGGAGCATGACTAAATCCATCCATTTCAATTGCAGTACCCGCACGGGCCGAGCCACAGAGATCATGGCTATTTTCCTCCTTGTGGTTATTCTCGCTACCACCTTCACCACATCCACGTGTGCAGCTACCGACACAAAGCCACCATCAGTTGCGGTGGGCAAGCCGTCATCCTCCGCCGTGGGGGAGTTCCTTCGTGCCCGCTGCAACACCGTGGGGGAGGTATTTTCGAACCACTGCTATAACTCTCTCCTCCCACACGCAGACAACTTCTACGGCAGCGATGTCAAGCTCGCCCACACTGCCATCGCCATCCTAGTTGGCCGACTCCAAGCCTCGCTAAGGGAGATGCGCCACGCCAACAGCACGGGCAAAGACGCGATGATTGGTCGGCGAAACGGGTGCCTTCAGTTGATCGGAGAAGCCACCGATGGCGATAGAGAGGCGCTAGCCAGCCTCCGCCGCCTTGAGGCTACGAGCAGCAGTGGGAAGCTGAGCGGGCGGGACCTAAAAGATGTAAAGAATTGGATCGATAAGGTGAAGAAGAAGATCGGTGAGTGCTCTATGGATCTGGTTGCGATTGAGGCGGAGCTACCTATGACTCTCAAAGTGCAAGATGACATGTATGTCGCAATCCCTCTCTTCAGGATTGTTCCTGTATGCCGCACGGTTTGGCAAACTCGCTCCAGGGATCAAGTAATCTTGTGCTCAATCCCTCGAATGGGTGGAAGTCCTGGAGGTATCTCATCAGGAAAAACATCTCTAAACTCCTGCAAAAGGTTAGTGACAGGAGCAAGCAAAGTGCAAGGCATATTATCAAGAGAAAATAAAGCATCTTTGCACACAAAAGCATAGCATGTATCATTAACATCATCAATTTTAGCAAGGTCTGATTTTGTGGCAAGCATAATAGAATTTTTCAAATTGATTACTTGCTGTTTTTCAGATTTAACATGTTCCTTTGGATCATTAGCAGCAGTAGCTCTCTCCCTATCGGCCTCTATAATCTCAGCTGGGGACAAAGGCAGTAAAATAACTTTCTTTCCCTTATGCATAAAATGTATTTGTTACTACTACCATGGTGTAAAGCATCATTATCAAATTCCCAAGGTTGACCCAATAAAAGAGAGCATGCTTGCATGGGAACCACATCACAATCAACATGATCAGCATAACTACCAATAGAAAAATGGACTCGACATGTTTGTGTTACCTTAGCTTTTCCAGAGTCATTTAACCACTGAATATGGTATGGATGTGGATGCGGTCGCGTGGTCAAGCCAAGCTTCTTGACCAAATCAAAACTCACCAAGTTGTTGCAGCTTCCTCCATCAATGATGACACGTGCGCGCCAGTTCTTGATTGCGAAGAAAGTCTGCTAGTCCTAGTTGCTGGCCTAAATATGTCTTATAGCAGGTATGATATGATGAACAAGGAATCGACCAGAATAGTAAAGCAAAGATAGCAACAAAGATGGCCAGGCAAAGACAACACAAAACAAATGAATCTCTGTCACATAAAACTGTGCTCACTCTTTTTTTTTCTTCTTTTTTTTGTTTTTTTTGCCACGGAGAGCACTCTCTCTCTTCTGGTGCAGAAAATTTTTTATTTTTGTTTCTTTTTTCTTTTATTTTTTTCACAAATCAGAGCATAGAAATAGGAACCACACAAAGTTTCACCTCAATCTGATGTAAGGTGTGGCCTACAGAAAATGATGAATATGCTGTAAATTCGGGGATGAAAGTTCGGAGCTCGAGTACTACACTTCCCAGGCCGAATTTGGGCAAAATAAATTCGCCGAACCTCGCAAAGCGGGCAGTATCGGATGTAAAATTTAATTTCAGCCAATTTCAAAAAAAAATCGCCTGATTTCGAGTCTGTATGCGAAAGTTACGGCCGTTTGAAGTTGGACCTCCGAGTTATGGTTTCTGTGGAGGTCAAAACGAGATCGGGTGGAGGAAATTGGTGAAAATTGGGGGCGGAAGCTCGGAAAAAGGGTGGAGGATGGTGTTGGGTGATCACGAGACAAAAACAGAGGGTGGGATATGGGTGGGAAGCTGGGTGATCACGAGACAAAAACAGAGGGTGGGATATGGGTGGGAAAACAAAAGTTGACGGCTAGGGTTTGTATGATAGATAGCGGAAGCAAGACAACCCGAAACAAAACGCGATCTAAACCAGCAACACAACTCGACTAAGGACACAAACTCAACACTACGGACTCTAAAATCAAATTGTGCAAAAGGCTAACGAGATCTGGGACAAGGAACAACCTATGACTACAATTTTTTGGACTCTAGGATGAAACCGAAAACAACAAGGGTAGGGTAAACTCGAACCTGAAGGAACACCTGAAGCTCTGATTACCACTTGATGGGAACGGGGTCTCGATCTTCCAACAAGTTGTGGATATGTTCGATTTGGTGGAGGCGCGACACAAATCGATCCGGCTTCCGGACAACACGTTCCGAACCCCGCAATCGCAGCACCACGTCTCCTCAGGTTATCAACCGTGCGCTGCTCGGTTGACCTCGCCAAGAAGGCTAATCCTCGCCTGCGAATCGAAGAACACAAGCAAGAACAAGGAAGAACACAACGGAATTGCAGATGTATTGGTTTAGCACTCGAAAGTTGGGGTCTCACAAACCGATGAACGGCGAAACTGTTCAAGACAAAATTAATCTAAGCAAAACCCAAACCCTAATGGTGGGGGTGGTGGCTGTATATAGAGGAGATAGGGGCGTGCAAGACCCCTGGACGCGCCCTAATGGGCTCCAACACGATACAAAGCCGAAGGCCCAAAAGACGGTGGCGCAGCACCCTGATAGATTCTGAACACCTACTTGTTTCGATGATTCCCGTTGACTCAAAAGGAATTTTGACATGGGACTAGAGCCATTGGAAAGGTCTCCTTCTTAGCTTTCCATACATATGTGGAACGTCCAAAACGGAGCCCGTATGTGTCCTGGGCGTCCGTTTTACTGCAGGCTGGTCCTGAAGGCCGAGGCAGACTCGAACTCGAGTTGGACTAGGCCTCCGGCTTGACTTGGACGTCCTTGCTGGTCTTCTCTGCCTCCACACCTCTCTCCATGTACTTCATGACCCTCTCCAATGTTCCTAAGCAAGATAACATCATTAGGTAGCAAGCTATTCTCAAAACTATAAAAAGGATCGCTTAAGAACGAGCTCACCTCTAGATTTAATTGTCGCATGCGAGCTCGGGTCATTGGACCTTGCATAACGGTTGGAGGAGCAGTGGTTGCGTCCGAAGGAGTGATGTCCTCATCAGCAGGGGCAGTACTAACGCAGTTCATTGGTTCATTTGGGCACCCAAATTTTTTAAGGAAATACCCGTATTTAGTAGGTATATTACTCTTGTTAGTGAAAAACTATAGCCCAGCTGAAGGTTCAAGGAGGTCGAGCTGGCTATCGAGCTTAACAAGTTGTTATCGAGCTTTGTTCAAAATTGATATAGTTCAACTTTAAATCATTTTATCTATCTTTTAAGTGGTTGTTTTAAATTTGAGCTGCTGAGCCACTATTGAGATGAGTCTCATCAACTTTTTGACTCGAAATAGTCTAATTTTAATTTTCTACTCATAAGCTATTGTAATCGTAGCAATTTTGATTCGAGCCAACACGAACATTTTTGCCAGCCGACTAGAGGGGGTGAATAGATGGCTTAATTTTTTTGTTGGCAAAACTGAGTTTGGTATTGTTGTGGCTACAGACCAAACAGAGAGAGAGAGTATGGTAGTGGAGAGTTAGGTGAACAAAATGACCTCTTGGTCTATGCCAAGAGCTGGTATGGTATATATGTATCTGTGCCCTCGTAAAGGAGCGTGTTTACAATCGTAACCTTACACCAAAGCCTACGACCAAGGGCAACTATGTCCTTAGACAGGCTAGCCAGGTTTAGGTGGGGGCCACCCCTACCACAGGAGCCTTTCATGGTGAAGGGCTTCACAGGCTGAAGCCATGCCACCGAGTCCTTTGGCCCCCTCCGTCCCCTGCGGCCTGTGACAGTGCGCAGTTGTGGGCGCGGATGATTCGGCGAATGTAGGCCCTCGTGGCTCCGTGTAGTTGGGGCCGGTGGGCCGGAGTGAAGTCACTGTTGAGGGCTTGCGTTGGATGGTTGCGGGGGCATCGCGTTGGCGGCGTAGGAGCGGGGACCTTGTCGATGCGGACCTCGCCTGAATGGCCCGCCGCGCCAGCGCCTTCTACAACCTGGCATCCGCGAAAATGTAAGGGGTACATTAGGTGCGGGAACAGTTGCGGCGAGGGCAATGGGGTATAAAATGCAACGAGTGCCCGGGGCGTCCCGGGTCACCAGAGTGGAAGGGGCGCCTTCGGAAGCTGCGTCCGAGGACAGACACGGGGTGGCCCCGTAGAGAGAGAGGCTTCGGGGAGCCAAAACTGATGTCGCTTGTCGCCCGGGTCTGGCACTTCGTCGAAGCATCAAAGTCGTTCACGGTCTTGGAGCCTTCCCTCCGCGGGGTCACAGCTGTCGCCGGGGCCATGCTGTGGAGGCGAAAAACCTTGTTTGGCGCGGGGCGGCCTGCGACAGTCGTACGCATGGTCCCGAGGTGAGGGTACACACATCGTTGCCTGGTTGGTGTGCCGTGGGATGTCAGCAGCTGTGCGACCGCGCGCCCGCATCTGTTCCCAAGAGAGGCGAGACACGCGGCGAGCCATCCCGTGGTCAGTTACACTTCCGAATCGTGGGCGGGATGAACCGATGGCTTTCGCCAGTTGCCCTCCCGACGGTGGGACGCGAAGGGGCTGTATAAAAGGTGCTTTACTGGCGCACGGGCGTGCATCCCATCCGCGTGCGCCCAGTTGGTTGCTTCGCGTTGCTGTGCGAAATCCACTCGCCTCTGCTCTAGCGATCCATCGTGCGGAAAGAGGGATGGCAAGCCACGGGGGTTCCGACCGCCGGCTGAGCGGTAGCGCTTCGTCGGGCCAGCGCGGCTCGACGTCGCCTGAGGTGGAATTTTCGGTGGTGGCTCGTAAGCCGTTGCAGGCCCAGAAGGTGTACAACGCCCAGCGGAGCTCGCAAGGGCAATGCTCCGCGGTGCTTGGGCGAAGCCTTGCCACAGAGGAGACGATCGAAGCTCTCCTACGGGAGAAGAAGATAGATGACCGTCATGGATGATACGGGGTCGCCCGATCTTCTCGACGTAGGATGGATACTCGCGGGAGTCTTGATGAATCGTAGCTATCCTCCAATGCCAATGCAAGGGACGAACACTCTTTAATCCGCCAAAACACACTCGCGTCGATTTCGCCGACCACCAAGCGAAGATCTATCATGCACCCAATTCCCAGCGGAAAAGCTGAACGATCTTGATTGAAGAACACTCCTAATTCCCTCACGGAATTTCAGCAGCAATGATAAACTCGAACAAAGTTTAGTAGATTGATTATTCTCAAAGGTGGTCTGAGCCCTTAGGCTGCCAATACATGGCTTATATAGGACCTTGGGACGTCCATAGAGTCCACAAATCTAGTACAACTCAACCCTACATGGTTTTAGATACGAACTCTCACAAAAAGGAAACTAGATTTTACAGCCATCACATTGTTTCGGTCATAACTTTTGATCCGTGATGAATTTAATGCTGAGACCAGATCCATTGCGTAGCCCTTGAAATTATCTTTCCAATGAGTACAAGAACGCCTAAATCGGAGTCCGATTGTGAAAGTTATGACCTTTTTAGTAAGCGCCTGTCAGGCTGTCCCGAACCGAATCCGAATTGAATTCTGAGTTGAATCCGAGTTTGAATCCAATTGGCCTTGTGGGAGGTACGAATTTTGCTTGAAAATCTTATCCAAAACTTGTAGTTTAAGTCCTTGGGTTTCTCCCTTTTGCTCTCCCACTATATGGGCTTTCTTCCTTCATGTCTTTGGCACCTAATGTCGTTATCTTCTTCCTTTTGTCTCTCCATTCCTTTGCCATTGACAAACCTAAGAATGTACCATTTGATAACATGAGGTAGTATTTCATTCTTATGAATAATAACATAATATTTTATTTGAAATGAGTTCACCTGGCAATGTTTCATGCGGCTCAATAGTTCCTTCCAGTTGAATAATATATTTAACTGAAAAGTACAAGACACGTGCGTATCCGCATCATCCTCCCCTTCTTCAAGAAAAGCCGTTCTCGGCTTTTGATAGCCTGAAATTGTACTAAACAAAGAATACAACGTGTACGCATGGTATATATATTTGTCGTCAACACTTTTTTGGATTATCTCATCATGAATTTCAGAATGTGTTATAAACAAAAACAACAACACATATCCATGGTATATGTAAGTGTCAATTGTTGTGACATTCTCATTATTTTGCATAAACTGATCAATATAGTCGTGACGAAAATATGTATACATTTCAATATTATTTTTCACAGCATTCTCCCTCCCATAAAAGAAAGTCGTCCTCGACTTTTCTAAGGACATAGACAGATCATTAAGAGGCAAAATCAGATTTAGTTGTTTAGATATGGGAGAGAAAATTTTTATCGGCTTCCATGCTTCAACTGCGTTACTTTGATTATTTTTACATGATTGTACATTAAAGATCGAACAAGTAGACTTATGAAATCTTTCTAAACAGTACGTGCTATTATTGAAATCCATCTTATTGTGATCATAACATGGCATATAAGATTGTTTATCCATAATATTCGATTTTAATTCAGCAAGCTTATCACATGTAATGCAAATTCTGTGAATATAAAATTTATCATCTACACCATAATCTCCAATCAAATTGAACTTATATGTGTAGGCATAGGTACTAACTAGTGAGTTTGAACTTGAAATTTCAGCAACATTTTCAATCACAATAGATAGCTCTCTAGGATCATCAAACATGATGTAGTACAAAGAATCATTAGGAGATATTCTAGTAAGAACTTCCTTATGAGTAATCAATTCCACATTATGTAAATTGAGCAAAGAAATTTCAGAACATGGAATTGTTGGTTGATGATATGAGTTCTCACAATTACTCACCTTTGCACAATTAAATTCAGCACCAATAGTGTTACCTTTGTCGTCCTCCACAGATGATGTAGGCACTGAGGGTTTAAAATTCTTAGGATGCACCCACGGGGCAGCACGCACTTTCTCCCTTCCCGTGGTTATCTCCTCCTCGTTTTTCTTCAAAAGTGCCGGTTGTTGAATGTTCAATTCTTCATCTTTAATGTCAACCTGCACAATGTGAGAAACAACAGTAGAAGTAGATATTAATGTGTTAGTTTCAGTTTCATCTTCACTTTGTTTATCTTCTATTTCTCTCTTTTCTTTTGGTGTGTCTCTCACACTCTCAATTTGGATGCTCTCAACCTCACATATGGTAGAATCACACAGCTCACTCTTTTTGTCACTCTCACTCAATTTGGCTATGTGGCTCTCCTCCTCGTATGGGTTGTGATGTATCTTAGGAGCCATATGTAGTTTTGGAATACTATATATCTCCTTCACCAAAGGGAAAGTCCCATGCTCGGTCATCTTCTCATGTACCACACTAGTAGGGGTAGAAGAACTGATGTATGGACATGAGGAGAATTGTAGTGTACATTTCTCCATAAGTCTCTTCTCCACTTCAATAGCATAATTCACAAGATCTTGCACACTACCAAAATATTGATGTTGAAGTGTAGTGGCGATCTTAGAATTCAATCCTCTTTTGAAGTGTGTCTTCTTTTGTAGTTCACTGGTGACACCGGCTCGACGTAATGCATCTTGTAGCTCAAAATAATATTCTTGCACTGTATTACTCTCTTGTGTGATACTCTCCAAATAGCGAAGCAATCCCTGTGCATAATAGGGTGGCACAAATTCTCTCCTCATAAGTGCCTTCAAATCTGACCAAGATTTAATAAATTCGTTTCCAAATTGTTGATGCCACCAACTATAAGCATAATCTTCAAATTCTTTAGTGGCACACATCACCTCTTGGTCTTTGGGAAGCTTTTGAAATCTAAATACTTTCTCCATTCGCCATTCCCACTCAAGATACTCCTCTGGTTCTTCACTGCCATAAAAAGGATTAAAGCTATCTTCGACTTGTTGTGGATGAAGTGCTCGCACAATATCATTCACAATGTTCGAGCGTAACACTTTCATTTGATAATTGAATTCAATTCGCATATCTTGCACGAAATTGTTGATCTCCGCCTTGAGTTTTGCTTTCATGGCAGAAGATGTGGCAGCAAACTCATTGCGCAAAGTCCCCCTCGAAGCTTGGAATTGATCCGCCGGGGTATGTTTCTCTCCCATATTATCGTCTCCACCTATCATGATTAGTTGTACAAAAAAGGCACAAATACCACAACATATATATGATATGTGGAGTTCACTCTATCTCTCTTTTTCCTCAACAAGTAAAGTTCTTACCTTTCCGAAGTGAATTGAGGCTAAAAGAAACTTACACTTGGTGGTGGCTACAATAGCAAGTGATGATCAAGCGGATTTAAAAGTGACTCACAATTGCAAGGCACAGTATATTTAGTGGAGCTTGGTATGGAAGTGTTTATTCTACGCAATCTGAATTCACGATGTTGTAAAATTAAGTAATAATCCAAGTTAGAAAATTCGTGTCTATGTGCTGATCCACAAGATATAAGTGAAGGATATGAACATACACACAATGATCAATGTGACTCAATGCAAACAAAGGAATGAGCTAAAAGAAACAATCGGGAAATATTAGCTCGTTTTGCACCAAGTTCTAGGAGAGACGCTAGCCAATTGCAATAAAATGAATTTGAGGGCACAAGATTGTCCAAAGAAATTAAATACACAATCTGAATTTATGGACTAAGATTAACTAACCCAAATTCGGCCAATGCTTTATTTTCTTTCTTTCTTTCTTTATTTTTTTGCTCAAGCCGTGGCTCCTCTTTTTTTTTCAATCGGTTGCCTTCTTTTTTTTTAGCTTTTTTTTTATACTCAAGGCCGAACTAGGTTTAATTGTTCGTAGATTCTATGCAAGTCCAAAGTTGTTCAACAATGTGTAGATAATTCTAGAACAGCCCTAAAGCAATTATCAAAGACTAGTCTCAAGGTTCAAAGGATTTAAGCGAAGATCTGAATATGTGCAACTAATATTCTTGTGGCCAAATCAATCAAGAAAAAGAAAACCCAGATATATTCGGATGTGATATTCTTTCAAGATGCACAAAGATCTTATGTGGACAGCAAGAACAAGATTTCAAAAAGTAAATTGAATCTACTTTTTTTGGATGCTAATTGAAAGATCAACTAGCGGATTTTCAAAAGTTCAAAATAACAACGATGAAGCAACGCAAAAGGACACTAAGATCAGCACGTAAATAAAATTTCTAATGGATCAAAACTTAATAAAACTCACGAAAATAACAGATGCAAAACTAGGGTTTGGATTTTTTTTTGTTGCAATTTTCGGTTTATTGGACTATAGGACAGAAATAAATCAATCTAAAAGTAAAGGGATAAGATCCTACCGAGTAAACCACGCTTTGATACCAGATGATACGGGGTCGTCCGATCTTCTCGACGTAGGATGGATACTCGCGGGAGTCTTGATGAATCATAGCTATCCTCCAATGCCAATGCAAGGGACGAACACTCTTTAATCCGCCAAAACACACTCGCGTCGATTTCGCCGACCACCAAGCGAAGATCTATCGTGCACCCAATTCCCAGCGGAAAGGCTGAACGATCTTGATTGAAGAACACTCCTAATTCCCTCACGGAATTTCAGCAGCAATGATAAACTCGAACAAAGTTTAGTAGATTGATTATTCTCAAACGTGGTCTGAGCCCTTAGGCTGCCAATACATGGCTTATATAGGACCTTGGGATGTCCATAGAGTCCACAAATCTAGTACAACTCAACCCTACATGGTTTTAGATACGAACTCTCACAAAAAGGAAACTAGATTTTACAGTCGTCATATTGTTTCGGCCATAACTTTTGATCCGTGACGAATTTAATGCTGGGACCAGATCCATTGCGTAGCCCTTGAAATTATCTTTCCAATGAGTACAAGAACGCCTAAATCGGAGTCCGATTGTGAAAGTTATGACCTTTTTAGTAAGCGCCTGTCAGGCTGTCCCGAACCGAATCCGAATTGAATTCTGAGTTGAATCCGAGTTTGAATCCAATTGGCCTTGTGGGAGGTACGAATTTTGCTTGAAAATCTTATCCAAAACTTGTAGTTTAAGTCCTTGGGCTTCTCCCTTTTGCTCTCCCACTGTATGGGCTTTCTTCCTTCATGTCTTTGGCACCTAATGTCGTTATCTTCTTCCTTTTGTCTCTCCATTCCTTTGCCATTGACAAACCTAAGAATGTACCATTTGATAACATGAGGTAGTATTTCATTCTTATGAATAATAACATAATATTTTATTTGAAATGAGTTCACCTGGCAATGTTTCATGCGGCTCAATAGTTCCTTCCAGTTGAATAATATATTTAACTGAAAAGTACAAGACACGTGCGTATCCGCATCAATGGAGCTCGCCTGCCCCCCCGCGACGAAGTGGAGCCTTATCCCGAGGAGTCGGAGGCGATTGTCTTCGCCGCCTTCTTCGAGGCGGGACTCCGGATGCTGTCGACGCTCTTTGTCGGTGAGGTCTTGAAGGCTTATGGGTTGGGATTGGCACAGCTGACCCCGAATGCGATAGTCCGCTTGGCTGTGTTCGCCTGGGCAATCCGAGTGGAAGGCGGTCATCCCCGGGCGAGCTTATTCGCCCTTCTTCATGATGCGCGCTGTCAACCAAAGAGAGTTAGAGGAGGGGCACTGTCCAATTTTGGCAGCGTCCACTTCGTGGTGCGATCAGGCTACACGCATCTGGTCCCCGCTCTGGCGACGAAGGAGAAGTGGGAGGGGTGGCTGCAGCAGTGGTTCTACTGCCGCGTGACGCCGACCAGCAATCTGCAGAGCCAGGGTCAGTCGATAGCTTTCGACTGCTGCCCGGGGCTGGAGCCGGTGAGCGAGGATCAGTGGCAGGCGCGGAGACTTGGCGGCGTCACCCTTTGGTTCAACATGCGCGATCTTGTGGAGGAATTTACCATGTACAGGGTGTCTCCGCTCTTCGGCCTGTGGAGATATAAATGGGGTGATACGCGGAGGGATGGCGTCCGCCCCTCGGTGTCGTCGCTGCAGCAGCCCGCCGGCCGTGTAATGCTTTCGTTGAGGGACGCTGAGCGTGCCGTCGATGCCTTCCTAGGATCGTACACGTGGAAAGAGCACACCCTGCGCGAAGCCGCAACCAGGCCTGCGAGGCTAGGGAGAATAAACCGGGTGTGCGAAGTCCTAGGCCTCGCTGTGCCCGAGCGCCCAGTGCCAGTGCGGAGTTCACCCCGTCGGCGTGATGGTGCCGGCGGGGCAGGGGCGTCTCCCCGGCGGTGAAGGTCCCGGTCCTGAGCTGCTATTTCTGACCCGTCCGCCGGCTTAGCGGCAGAGGCCGCTGATTTGGACGACGTGTCAGGGGGTGGGTCCGAGCGTGGCAGCGCGGAGGGTCATGCTGCGGCCAGCGAGGGCCTAGGTGGCGAGGCGGGCCTTGGCAGCGACGTTGTTGAAGACGACGCCTTGTCGCCGATGCCAGTCGGCGAAGACCTGCCTCCCGCGCCACCGTTACCCATGGTGGCTACCATAAGCCTTCCGCCGGCGCCAGGCCTGGCGAGAGCTGGAGCAGCGGAGCACTCATCGTCGTCACCTGCTGCAGCCGCCACGGACATGCCGCCTGCGCCAGAAGGTGCAGATACTGGAGCGGTTGGAGGTGCATCTTCTGGCTCTCCAGCGGCGAAACGCCGCCGGGTGCAATCGCCTTCACGGGTGGCGCAATTCCATGTGGCGGGCGCGGTCGGTGGGGGCCTGGTATCCGACCGCGAGGCTACCCCGACTGAGGAGGGGGTTATTGCTTCCCAGGCAGGGGCTGAGCCGACACCTCCCCACACCGTAGTGGGGTTGGCGGAGGTAGGCGTAGTTCATTTTCTCCCCATGACTTCGCGAAGCTTTCTCCGATTTGTTCGCTCATGCCGTCGTCGACGTCAGGAGAGGGGAAGTTGCCCGGGCGCGGACAAGTATCGAGCAGCGGTGGTGTCTGCGAGGTCAGTGGTGACGTTGCGCGAAACGCAACGCGGACACCTGATGCCGCCACGAGGCCCCCAAGGCTCACCGTATCCGACTTCGTGCTACAACCGGAGGCGCTCCGTGCCTTCCACGGGGCCGCGGAATGTGGTGACAGCAGGCTGGATCGGCGAGCGCTGTCGTCATGCGGGGGGACCTGCTCGCGCTCGCACTGGGCGCGACGGGGATGAAGGTAAGCTCCTGAGCCCGCCATTGACATCACCTACCGCATGTATGCTAAACAGTGATGTCGTGTTGTTAGGCGATCGCCATCGGTCGGGCTCTGGATGAGGTACGTATCCGCGAACGGAGGGCGCTGGAGGAGCAGCTTCGTGCAGCCGACGAGGCTCATGTGATGTGACGATGGCCTAATCTTCCGAGAGGTACTGATAAGTCGATTGTGGAGAACTCGACGTTGATGATCCAAAGGCTCCGACCAAAACAGATCGATCCCCTCGCAATCACTACACCACTGCTCCGATGGTTATCAACCGTGCCGAACGCGGTTGACCTCGCCAAGAAGGCTTTCTCCTACAAGTAAATCGAGAACACAGGCAAGAGAGTAAAAGATGCAATCTGAAATTGTATTGCGAATAAAGATTAAGTTCACAAGTTGGGGTTCCTCAACCGAACGTGTGGTGAGACTGCAAAGCAGAATAAACTCTTAAGAAAAACCCGAGGAAAACTAGAGGGGTGCGACCTCCTTAAATAGGAGTGGGGGAGGCCACACTTATCTAACAAAAGGGGTGTGGTACTATTCATAGTTACTGTTCATGTGAACAGTACACCCATCATTAGTGCCGGCCCAAATAGTCTAAGTGTGATTACAAGGCCCAAGGCCCACTTTGACTCGGACTAGAAAAGTGGCATCACTTGTTTTGCAGTTTCTGCTCGACTCGGGTGGAATTTCGAGGTGAGGCCAAGTTCATCTGAAAGTAGACTTCAATATCTTTCCAACGAGTACTCACGGGTCCCGAGAAACCTTCTGGATCAAAAGTTATGGTCGTTTGAAGTAGGCGCTGTCCAGCAGTCCGAATCTGATCTGGAGGCCGAATTGGGTTCCAAAATGTGTTCCGCTTGAACTCTTGCTTTAGTTGATCCAAAAATAATGTGGTGACCTTGAGCAAGAGTTGGAAAAGGCGTTGACTTGATCTTGATATATTGGTCGACTTCCCTTTAGGTGGCCCCCAACCACGAGCGTGTAGCGTTGATGCAATCATCCTCGTATAGCTTTTGTTATGTTGATTCTTGGGAACTTTGGTCATATGCGTATGTGGCATGGTCACATTATCCTGTGACGATGGCCCGATCTTCCGAGAGGTACTGATAAGTCGATTGCGGAGAACTCGACGTTGATGATCCAAAGGCTCCGACCAAAACAGATCGATTCCCTCGCAATCACTACACCACTGATCCGTTGGTTATCAACCGTACCGAACGCGGTTGACCTCGCCAAGAAGGCTATCTCTTGCAAGCGAACCGAGAACACAAGCAAGAGAGTAAAAGATGCAATATGAAATTGTATTGTGAATAAAGATTAAGTTCACAAGTTGGGGTTCCTCAACCGGACGTGCGGTAAGATTGCTAAGCAGAATAAACTCTTAAGAAAAACCCGAGGAAAACTAGAGGGGTGCGACCTCCTTAAATAGGAGTGGGGGAGGGCACACATATCTAACAATAGGGGGTGTGGTACTATTGATGGGTGTACTGTTCACGTGAACAGTACACCCATCATTAGTGCCGGCCCAAATAGTCTAAGTGTGATTACAAGGCCCAAGGCCCACTTTGACTCGGACTGGAAAAGTGACGCTACTTGTTTTGCAGTTTCTGATCGACTCGGGTTGAATTTCGAGGTGAGGCCAAGTTCATCTGAAAGTAGACTTCAATATATTTCCAACGAGTACTCACGGGCCCCGAGAAACCTTCTGGATCAAAAGTTATGGTCGTTTAAAGTAGGCGCTGTCCAGCAGTCCGAATCTGATCTGGAGACCGAATTGGATTCCAAAATGTATCCCGCTTGAACTCTTGCTTTAGTTGATCCAAAAATATTGTGGTGACCTTGAGCAAGAGTTGGGAAAGGCGTTGACTTGATCTTGATATATTGGTCGACTTCCCTTTAGGTGGCCCCCAACCACGAGCGCATAGCGTTGATGCAATCATCCTCGTATAGCTTTTGTTATGTTGATTCTTGGGAACTTTGGTCATATGCGTATGTGGCGTGGTCACATCATCATGCCACGACGGACGACCGCATCTGTGTGTTAGAGGTGGAAGTGTGCACGGCCGAAGAGGCCCAACGTGCCGCGGCAGAGGAGTGTGCCGGCTTACTTGGGCGAATCGGCGTGCTGGAAGAGGAGAAGGCCCAGCTTACCGTGGCCCAGGAGGAGAGGAGACGGGCTTTGGGCGACGCATCCGCGGCAGCTTGGAGGGCCATGGAGTCTTTGGAGGGGGCCCTGCGAGGCCTTTCCGTCGTCGTGCCGGACCTTGCCCACGACGCCGCAGACGTGAGGCAATCGTTGGCACGGATTGAGGAGGGGTCGAGCTTGGCGCTGCGCGGTGCGAAAGCCTTCGGCGATCACTGCGGCTACGCCAGCGCGTGCCTCGCCTTTGCCACGCTCCACACCCGGGGGTGCGAGCACGTGGAGGAACTGGCCGCTCCCGGCTTGAGTGCTCCGTCCGGGGCCGGGGTATGGTCCGGCGTAGTCTGCACCACCATGCCCGTCATGCAGAGTTTCTACAAAGGGATCTAGGGCCACTTTGGAGAGGAGGCGGCCCAAGTGTTGTTGCGGTGGACGCTACACCGGGAAGGCAACTTCCTCGAGTGGTTGGAGGAGGCTCCTCAGCGCGCCGAAGACGGCGCGGACTCCTAGTGTTGTCCGAGGGCTGATGGTTGTGATGTAACTTTTCCTTTTGCTGTTGTTTTCTTTTGCTTGCTAATGGAAAAGGGGACCATTGACCGTTGTGTCGAGTACTGCCCAACTACATGTTGCGTGTACAGTTGACTGTTAGGGTGGTGGAGGTGGGCACCTCCCGACCACGTTCACTTCTTGTAGAGGCAACAGTGCCCTGCGGGCGAAGATTGGTGGCGACGGGGTTGGCGCGTAGTTGGGGTGGACATTCCGTCCCCTACCCTTCGAAGCGGTGGCAGCGGAGCTGGCGCTCTGCTGGGGTAGACGTGATCGCGCTCCGTCCCCTACCCTTCGAAGTGGTGGCAGCAGAGCTGGCGCCCTGCTGGGGTAGACGCGATCGCGCTCTGTCCCCTACCCTTCGAAGCGGTGGTAGCGGAGCTGGCGCCCTGCTGGGTTAGACGCGATCGCGCTCCGTCCCATACCCTTGAGAGCAGGCGGCGAGCCGCGCCCGCCCAGGTAGACGCGATCGCGCCCGTCCCCTACCCTTCGGTGGTGGCGGCGAGCCGGCGCTCGCTGGGTAGACGCGATCGCGTTCCGTCCCCTACCCTCGAGCGGTGGCGGCGGGCCGGCGCCTGCTGGGTTAGACGCGATCGCGCCCGTCCCACACCTTGAGCGGTGGCGGCGAGCCGGCGCCTGCGGGGTAGACGCGATCGCGCTCCGTCCCCTACCCTTCGAAGCGGTGGCAGCGGAGCTGGCGCCCTGCTGGGTTAGACGCGATCGCGCTCCGTCCCCTGCCCTTCCAAGCGGTGGCAGCGGAGCTGGCGCCCTGCTAGGTTAGACGCGATCGCGCTCCGTCCCCTACCCTTCGAAGCGGTGGCAGCGGAGCTTGCGCCCTACTGGGGTAGACGCGATCGCGCTCCGTCCCCTACCCTTCGAAGCGGTGGCAGTGGAGCTGGCGCCCTGCTGGGGTAGACGCGATCGCGCTCTGTCCCCTACCCTTCGAAGCGGTGGCACTGGAGCTGGCGCCCTGCTGGGTTAGACACGATCGTGCTCCGTCCCCTGCCCTTCAAAGCGGTGGTAGCGGTGTTAGTGATATGCCCTAGAGGCAACATGGAGATGTTGTATATATCACATACTATGTTTATGATACATTACTTTGTTCCTTGGAATAGACATCATCATTATTGATCAATGAGTATGCGACTTATTCATGAGACTCTTAAATACTAAGATGTTGCTATTTCTAAATGATCCCTGATCGTATATCATATGAGGAACAAATATGATTCAAGGACAAAGATCAGCATATGTATTGATTGATGATCATGTCTCATGGATCATGGTATGGTGATACCAAATCGATAATATGGACATGTGTTAGTGAACATATGTTGGATAGACCTGCCATGAGACACTGCAGAGATTCCATGTGTCATCAGTTGGTCTCAAGTAGTGTTTATGTAGAGTCCTTAGACTTGAGATCATCATGGTTCCCAACATGAGTAGTAGCTTATTTTGGGACTACTAAACACTACTCCGTAACTGGGTAGTCATAAAAGTAGTCTTCGGGTTTACCATGAAACATGTAGTGGGATGTGAATGATCAAGATAGAATTTGCCCCTCCTTATGGGAGAGATATCTCTGGGCCCCTCGATGTAATGGATTATGAAAGTGCATGGCCATGCCAAGGTGATTGAGGAGTCAATCACGAGTTTATAATCCATCACGGAATCGAGAGAGTGATTGAGGTATTAAGAGGATGACACAGGTCTCGCCTTGAGCTCAATCTATATCGTGAGGCAAAGGGATTCGTACATGAGAGAACATTACAGGTTCAGCCGATATGATCTTTACATATACTTTGGGGTTAATATGTCTTACTAGAGGCCGCTATTAACAGGGTGATCGGAAAGGCGTTTCCGGGTCACGACCAAGTATACGTGAACCTACAGGGTCGCACGCTTAACGGGTTGGAACACAGATTCGAATATGATTCGGATATGGGCTCAATTCGGATAAAGATCCGAATAGACTCCTAATGGGCCTTGGTCCGCAAGGCCCACGTGAGGAGGTCTATATATATGGAGGCGAGGGGCTGAGGGGATTCGTCCCAGTTAACATCTAGCTAAACCCTAGCCGCCACCTCCCGAGCCAAACCCTAGCTGCTCATGAGTGCTAGTACACTCGCGATCGGCGTTCCAGCCCCGGACGTGTGGATACCGGTGGAGCGCTGCTCGTTGCAGTGCTGATCGGCGTGCGTGGAGGAGACGATCTGTTCGGGACGATCGGCTACTTCCACTACTACCTCGACGCGCGTGATTGGATCGGTTTCCAATTCTTCTTCAGCGCTGCGGCGTCTAAGTGGTAACGATCCATGATCCTTCCTTAGCATGATGTTCTTGGGTGCGCGGTAGAAAAGTTTTGTTTTCTGCTTCCGTAGCCTACGCGTATTCCTTTAAGCGGAGCTAGCGCCCTGCTGGGTTAGACGCGATAGCGCTCCGTCCCCTGCCCTTCGAAGCGGTGGCAGCGGAGCTGGCGCCCTGCTGGGTTAGACGCGATCGCGCTCCGTCCCCTACCCTTGAGCGGTGGCGGCGAGCCGGGCGCCTGCTGGGGTAGACGCGATCGCGCTCCATCCCCTACCCTTCGAAGCGGTGGCAGCGGAGCTGGCGCCCTGCTGGGTTAGACGCGATCGCGCTCTGTCCCCTACCCTTCCAAGCGGTGGCAGCGGAGCTGGCGCTCTGCTGGGTAGACGCGATCGCGCTCCGTCCCCTACCATTCAAAGCGGTGGCAGCGGAGCTGGCGCCCTGCTCCGTTGCGCACGGGGCATGTACGTCTTGTTTATACTCCGGAGCATGCATGGGACTATCAACCACGGCTTAGTTACGCTCCGGAGGGTACGCCAACGCGCGCGTGGGACATCCGCGTCTTGTTTATACTCAGTAGAGTGCGTAGGGAAAACATCCACGTCTAGTTTATACTCCGGAGCATGCGTGGGACTATCAACCATGGCTTAGTTAGGCTCCGGAGGGTACGCCAATGCGCGTGCGGGACAGCCGCGTCTTGTTTATACTCAGTAGTGTGCGCCGGAAAAACATCCACGTCTAGTTTATACTCCGGAGCATGCGTGGGACTATCAACCACGGCTTAGTTAGGCTCCGGAGGGTACGCCAACGCGCGCGCGGGACAGCCGCGTCTTGTTTATACTCAGTAGAGTGCGTAGGGAAAACATCCACGTCTAGTTTATACTCCAGAGCATGCGTGGGACTATCAACCACGGCTTAGTTAGGCTCCGGAGGGTACGCCAACGCGCGCGCGGGACAACCGCGTCTTGTTTATACTCAGTAGAGTGCGCAGGGAATACATCCACGTCTAGTTTATAGTCCGGAGCATGCGCAGGGGGGCGTCCCCCCGCTATGTCTTATTTATACTCTGTAGAGTGCGTGCGGAGGCGGATCTCGACGCTACGTCTTATTTATACTCCGTAGAGTGCGTGCGGAGGCGGACCTTGTCGCTACGTCTTATTTATACTCCGTAGAGTGCGTGCGGAGGCGGACCCCTGTGGAGTGCGTGTGCGAAGGTGAGTCTCCGTGTGGTGAGCGTGCGGAGAGGAGTCTCTATGCCTACGGGTGCGGAGGTGAGTCTCCATGTGGTGCACGTGCGGAGCTGGGTCTCCGTGCGGTGCGTGGGAACATCAACCACGTCTTTATACTCCGGGGAGTACGCGAGGTGACAACACCGGCACGTGCGCGGAATCCCGCGTCTTGTTTATACTCGGTAGAGTGCGCAGGGAAAACATCCACGTCTTATTTATACTCCGTGGAGTACACGAGGTGACAACACCGGCACGTGCGCGGCATCTCGCGTCTTATTTATACTCCATGGAGTGCGTGCGGGGGTGAGCCCCCGCACGTTTTTAGTAGGGGGGGCATGAATAGCCTCGCAAATGGTGAACTTTGTTAAATTCCTGTTTGCACGGGTGAGCGAGTACAAAAGGTTATGAGGTTATGAACTAACCACTACACTCATCGCCGTGATGGTGAGGCGGGAAGCCTCTGGTGTTGGGCGGCCACGACGGCGACCCTTATTGGCCTAGACATAGTACCTCCGCAACCTGTCTGCATTCCATGTGTGGCGGAGCGTCTGCCCTTCCAGCGTGGCACGGTGATAAGATCCTCGTTGCAGTGCTGCTGCGACAATATATGGGCTTTCCCACTTGGACTCCAGCTTGCCGACCGTGTCCGCGCGAAGCGCCCTCCTGAGGACAAGGTCCCCCAACTGGAATGCTCGTGGATACACGGAACGGTTCTGGCTGCGAGCTATTTGGCGGGCGTACTTGGCGACGTGTTGGGTGGCCTTGACGCGCTCTCCGTCGAGGAGGTCCAGGGACAACTAGCGCTCTTCGTCTGGTGCCTGGGCGAGGACCCTTCGTGAGCCGGTCTTGATCTCTTCGGGCGTCCTTGCCTTATCACCGAAGAGGAGTTTGAATGGCGTGAATCCCGTCGGACGTGTCGTTGTTATGCGGAGTGTTAGTGATATGCCCTAGAGGCAATATGGAGATGTTGTATATCACATACTATGTTTATGATACATTACTTTGTTCCTTGGAATAGACATCATCATTATTGATCAATGAGTATGTGACTTATTCATGAGACTCTTAAATACTAAAATGTTGCTATTTCTAAATGATCCCTGATCGTATATCATATGAGGAACAAATATGATTCAAAGACAAAGATCAGCATATGTATTGATTGATGATCATGTCTCATGGATCATGGTATGGTGATACCAAATCAATAATATGGACATGTGTTAGTGAACATATGTTGGATAGACTCGCCATGAGACAACTGCAGAGATTCCATGTGTCATCGTTGGTCTCAAGTAGTGTTTATGTAGAGTCCTTAGACTTGAGATCATCATGGTTCCCAACATGAGTAGTAGCTTATTTTGAGACTACTAAACACTACTCCGTGGCTGGGTAGTCATAAAAGTAGTCTTGGGTTTGCCATGAAACATGTAGTGGGATGTGAATGATCAAGATAGAATTTGCCCCTCCTTATGGGAGAGATATCTCTGGGCCTCGATGTAATGGATTATGAAAGTGCATGGCCATGCCAAGGTGATTGAGGAGTCAATCACGAGTTTATAATCCATCACGGAATCGAGAGAGTGATTGAGCTATTAAGAGGATGACACGAGTCTCGCCTTGAGCTCAATCTATATCGTGAGGCAAAGGGATTAGTACATGAGAGAACATTACGAGTTCAGTGATATGATCTTTACATATACTTTGGGGTTAATATGTCTTACTAGAGGCGCTATTAACATGGTAACGGAAAGGCGTTTCGGGTCACGACCAAGTATCGTGAACCTCTGTGGTCGCACGCTTAACGGGTTGGAACACTAATTCGAATATGATTCGGATATGGGCTCAATTCGGATAGAGATCCGAATAGACTCCTATTGGGCCTCGGTCCACGAGGCCCACGTGAGGAGGTCTATATATATGGAGCGAGGGGCGGAGGATTTGTCGGTTAACATCTAGCAAAACCCTAGCCGCCACCTCTCGAGCCAAACCCTAGCTGCTCACGAGTGCTAGTACACTCGCGATCGGCGTTCGGCCGGGACGTGTGGATACGGTGGAGGCGCTGCTCGTTGCGATCTTGATCGGCGTGCGTGGAGAGACGATCTGCTCGGGACGATCGACTACTTCCACTACTACCTCGACGCGTGTGATTGGATCGGTTTCCAATTCTTCTTCCGCTGTGCTGCGCGTCTAAGTGGTAACGATCCATGATCCTTCCTTAGCATGATGTTCTTGGGTGCGCGGTAGAAAAGTTTTGTTTTCTGCTTCCGTAGCCTACGCGTATTCCTTTAGTGGTATCAGAGCCATCTTGCTTAGTTTGGAATCTGGATTAGCGCATATGTAGATATGCGGTAGTAGTAGATTGGATCTATTACAGTCTAGATCAGGTGGTTCATATGATGAATCGGTGGTAGCACGGGTTGATGAGATCAATCGGTCATAAGGGGTTAAAATAGGTATGAGTTGATAGCATCATAAGGCCAAAAAGATTAGTTCGTGCTCCTTCTTTGATGTACGCGTGACTTGCCCCTACCGGCTAGAATCACCATCGGGGCTAACCGCGCGCACAATCGGTAGATCGAGCCAACAGATCGAGGTCTTGTGTTGTGGTCTCCTCAAGTATACCGATCGCGATGATCAATATGATTGATCTAATGAAAATTGAGACATTTTGAATGGCTCGGATTTGGGTTGATTTGATCGGCTCGATAAGATTTTCATAGCGATTTCATAGATGTGATCTATGTAATTCTGTGAGGTTTTGGCGCCCACGAACCCGACGGCTCCCCTCGACCCTCGCCCACCGACCGGCGTGTATCCCCCTTGTATAGCGTCTTGGGTTCACATCGTTAGGTAGAATGCGATTCTACGTCTAACTTGTTTTTGCAGAGAATGATGTGAATAGTATGGCCCTATAGCTTATTTGAATGTATGAGATGTATGTGATGCATGTAACATTCGTTCATGGCTGCGTGTCATGATTATTTCAGCTATTGTTAGCTGTATATATTGTATTTAACGACTGTGTGTCGACCTTAATGCTTGAATCTATCTTTGTAATCTTCAATTTCTAGCTATTATAGGTAGTAGCCTAGTTTTGAGGTTACAAGCTTTTAAGCATGGTGGCCTAAAGGAGTGATGTGGAGGATGGAGATCGTCTACACCTACTTGGAGATGGATATCACCATTTTTGGGCCATACTACTTCACAGTTAAATGTGTTTATCTATGATGTTATCTATCTTATTCTTATGCAATGATATATGTGATATGTTGCTTTGGTAGGATAGAATCCCTCTTAAAATTAGGTGTTAATGCCCTTCCATATGTTGCACCAAAGATAATGATCACCGCATGGTAGGTCTACCAAAGTAGAGTGCCATCGGTTATCATCATCATTTAGGGTAGATGTCGGACATCTACATGCGGAAGTATTTGGTTTACTTAACAAGGTTATCAAAATAGTTTTGGACCTTGGGGCATAGATTGGGGCCGAGGCATACTAATGTCACCCAAAGTAGAGTCACATAGGGATGTGATTAGCAAGGTGTTGCTTACCCATGTCACTAGTTTTCTAGCCGTGATGCCAAAGCTCACTAGGAATTAGTGAAATGAGGATCTTTACCCACTATGTAACTTAGAGAGAGTTTTGTTGCAAAACTCATAGTGGGAGTCTTTTGCTAAATAGTTTAATAAAGATGAACATAAACATAGTGCTAAACTTTGCATATTCTTGTGTTGTAGATCATGTCATTAACGCCGCATCCAAGACTTTTAATTTGTGATCTGTTCTTGAGAAAGAAAAACTCAATGGAACAAACTTTTTGGATTGGTATCGCAACTTGAGAATTGTTCTCAAGCAAGAGCGCAAGGAGTATGTCCTTGAGTCTCCTTACCCGAAGACTTGCTCGATAATGCTACTGTGGCTGCACGGAGAGCTTATGAGAAGCAAGCGAATGATTGCCTTGATGTGAGCTGTCTCATGCTTGCCACAATGTCCTCTGAGCTTGAAGCAATATGAGAACACAGATGCCTACAATATCATTGTGGGGCTACGTGGTATGTTTGAGAACCAAGCAAGGGTCGAGAGGTTCAATACTTCAAAGTCCTTATTTGCGTGCGAGCTTGCGAAGGGAATCCGTCGACCCTCATGTGATTAAGATGATTGGCTACATTGAGAGTCCGGAAAAGCTTGATTTTCCCTTAGCCAAGAGTTGGCTCGATGTGATTCTCGATCGCTCCCCGAGCTTTGAGCCATTCATAATGAACTTTAACATGAACAACTGGACAAGACCACGGTGAGTTGCATGGGATGCTAAAATCTGCGAGGATAGCATTAAGAAAAGCAGCAATCATGTGATGATGATGCGAGAAAGGCAAGGGCAAGCCCTATGTCAAGAGAAGCGCGGTCAAAAGAAAGAAAGCTCCTGATGCGATCGCGAGCGGTTCTAAGGCCAAGAAAAACAAGAAGGGCGATGCTCATCTCGATGCGATTGTTACTCTGTAAGCAATCGGGACATTGGAAAAGGAACGCCCAAAGTACTTGGAGGATCTTGAGAAGAAGAAGGGAAGTATGACTTCCACTCCGGTATAAATGTTATAGAAATCAATCTTGCTACTTCTTCCACTAATTCTTGGGTATTTGATACGGATCGGTTGCTCACATCCGCAAATCGTTGCAGGGGCTAATAAGAAGTAGAAGTTTGAGGAGGAGCGAAGTGGATCTTCGCGTTGGCAATGGAGCAAAAGTTGCTGCGGTAGCTATTGGCACCATGCCATTGTCTTTACCTTCGAGATTAGTTTTGGAATTGAATAATTGTTATTGTGTTCCATCTCTTTCAAAGAACATTATTTACGCTTCATGTTTGCAAGCGAAGGTTATGACTTTAAATCTATGGACAATGGTTGTTCTCTTTATTTCAAAGATATGTTCTATTGTCATACTCCATTGGTGAATGGGTTATACGTTCTTACTCTTGAAGGGTCACGGTCTATAACATTAATGCAAAGAGGCAGCGTCCAAATGATTTGAATCCCACGTTTATTTGGCACTGCCGCTTAGGTCACATAAATGAGAAACGATGCGAAGCTCCATAGAGATGGTATTATGCACTCATTTGATTTTGAATCATTAGAGACATGCGAATCTTGTTTACTTGGCAAGATGACAAAGGCACCTTTCACGGTCAAGGTGAGCGGGCAAATGACTTATTGGCACTCGTACATACCGATGTATGTGGACCAATGAGCTTAACGACTAGAGGTGGTTTTCATGATTTCATAACTTTTATCGATGACTTTAGTAGATATGGGTATATCTACGATGAAGCATAAGTCGAATCCTTTGAAAAGTTCAAGGAATTCCAAAATGAAGTGCAAAATCATTTAGGCAAGACAATCAAGTTTCTACGATCCGATCGTGGAGGCGAGTATTTGAGCCATGAGTTTGGCAATCATCTAAAGGATTGTGGAATTGTTCCACAATTGACTCCGCCAGAACACCTCAATGGAATGGGGTATCGAGCGAGAAATCGCACCTTATTAGATATGGTGCGCTCCATGATGAGCCAAAGTGATCTTCCGTTGTCTTTTTGAAGTGCGCTCTTGAAACGACGCGTTCACACTAAGCAGAGGTTCCATCAAAATCGATGGAAAAGACACCATATGAGATGTGGGCGGGACAACGTCCTAGCTTGTCTTTTCTTAAGATTTGGGGATGTGAGGCTTATGTAAAACGTTTACAATCTGATAAGCTCACTCCTAAATCGATAAATGCTTCTTTATCGGGTATCCTAAGGAAACAAAAGGATATTACTTTTATAATCGAGGAGAAGGCAAAGTGTTTGTCGCCTGGCATGGTGTCTTCTTAGAAAAGAGTTTCTCTCAAGAAGGGATAGTGGGAGCACAAAGTGCAACTTGAAGAAATTCAAGAAACACACGATAACGTTTCAGCTCCTCTGAGAACCACAACAGATGAACAAACTGTTGAAGAACTGTTGTGGACACACCAAAGACCACGTAGGTCGAAAGGTCACGTCGTGCACTTGAGAGGTACATGTTCTTGACTACTCAACAACGGGACATATTGTTGTTAGACAACGATGAGCCTAAGACCTATGAAGAAGCAATGGTGGGACCGGACTACGAGAAATGGCTTGAAGCCATGAGATCGAAATTGAATCCATGCACGATAATCAAGTTTGGAACTTGGTTGATCCACGATGGTGTTAAAACCATTGAATGCAAATGGGTTTTCAAGAAAAGATAGACATAGATGAAAATGTTCACATCTATAAAGCGCGATTGGTGGCCAAAGGTTTCAAACAAATTCAAGGTATTGATTATGATGAAACTTTTTCGCCGTCGCAATGCTAAAGTCTATTCGGATCATTCTAGCGATTGCTGCATATTTCGACTATGAAATATGGCAAATGGATGTCAAAACAGCTTTCCTTAATGGAAATCTGAGTGAGGATGTGTACATGACACAGCCCACGATTTTGTCGATCCGCATGTCGTTGGAAAGATATGCAAGCTCCAAAGATCCATTTATGGATTAAGCGAGCATCTCGGAGTTGGAACATTCGTTTTGATGAAGTAATCAAAGGGTTTGGTTTCATCAAGAACGAAGAAGAGCCTTGTGTTTACAAAAGGCTAGTGGGAGCGCACTCGTATTTACGGTCTTATATGTGGATGACATATTACTGATCGGAAATGACATTCCTTTGTTTCGAATCATTAAGTCTTCATTAAAAATAGTTTCTCTATGAAAGACTTAGGAGAGGCAGCATATATTCAGGCATCAAGATCTATAGAGATAGATCAAAAGGCTAATTGGATTAAGCCAAGATCGTACATTGACAAGGTGTTGAAAAGGTTCAACATGCATGATTCCAAGAAAGGTTTTCTACCTATGTCACATGGTATAAATCTTAGCAAGAATCGGTGTCCTAGTACACACGATGAGCGGGATAAAATGAATGCGATTCCATATGCTTGGCTATTGGGTCCATTATGTATGCCATGCTTTGTACACGTCCGGATGTTTCGTATGCTTTAAGTGCTACGAGTAGATACGATCGAGATCGGTGAAAGTCACTGGATTGCCGTAAAGAACATCTTGAAGTACTTGAGAAGAACTAAAGATGTGTTCCTTGTCTATGGAGGTGAGGAAGAGCTCGTTGTAAATGGTTACACCGATGCTAGCTTCCAAACCGACAAAGATGATTTTAGATCGCAATCTGGATTTGTGTTACTGCTTGAATGGCGGTGCGGTAAGTGGAAGAGTTCCAAGCGTGACGGTTGCTAATTCTACAACAAAAGCCGAGTACATAGCGCTTAGAAGCTGCCAAAGAGGTGTTTGGATCAAAAATTTATTTCGAGCTTGGTGTGATGGCTAGTGCCTCGGCCCAATGGACCTCTCTTGTGACAATAGTGGGGCCATTGCACAAGCCAAGGAGCCTAGATCGCACTGAAGTCCAAGCACATTTTACGGCGATTTCATCTCATCCGCGAGATAGTGGAGAGAGGCGATGTGAAGATATGCAAAGTACAAGCGGATTTGAACATTGCAGATCCGTTGACAAAGCCACTTCCCACCAAAGCATGAGGCTCACACTAGGGCAATGGGTATTAGATACCTACATGGTTGACTCTAGTGCAAGTGGGAGATCATAGTGATATGCCCTAGAGGCAACATGGAGATGTTGTATATCACATACTATGTTTATGATACATTACTTTGTTCCTTGGAATAGACATCATCATTATTGATCAATGAGTATGTGACTTATTCATGAGACTCTTAAATACTAAAATGTTGCTATTTCTAAATGATCCTCGATCGTATATCATATGAGGAACAAATATGATTCAAAGACAAAGATCAGCATATGTATTGATTGATGATCATGTCTCATGGATCATGGTATGGTGATACCAAATCAATAATATGGACATGTGTTAGTGAACATATGTTGGATAGACTGCCATGAGACAACTGCAGAGATTCCATGTGTCATCGGTTGGTCTCAAGTAGTGTTTATGTAGAATCCTTAGACTTGAGATCATCATGGTTTCCCAACATGAGTAGTAGCTTATTTTGGGACTACTAAACACTACTCCATAACGGGTAGTCATAAAAGTAGTCTTGGGTTTGCCATGAAACATGTAGTGGGATGTGAATGATCAAGATAGAATTTGCCCCTCCTTATGGGAGAGATATCTCTGGGCCCCTCGATGTAATGGATTATGAAAGTGCATGGCCATGCCAAGGTGATTGAGGAGTCAATCATAAGTTTATAATCCATCACGGAATCGAGAGAGTGATTGAGCTATTAAGAGGATGACACAGGTCTTGCTTTGAGCTCAATCTATATCGTGAGGCAAAGGGATTCGTACATGAGAGAACATTACAGGTTCAGCCGATATGATCTTTACATATACTTTGGGGTTAATATGTCTTACTAGAGGCCGCTATTAACAGGGTGACCGGAAAGGCGTTTCCGGGTCACGACCAAGTATATGTGAACCTACAGGGTCGCACGCTTAACGGGTTGGAACACTAATTCGAATATGATTCGGATATGGGCTCAATTCGGATAGAGATCCGAATAGACTCCTATTGGGCCTCGGTCCACGAGGCCCATGTGAGGAGGTCTATATATATGGAGGCGAGGGGCAGAGGTGATTCGTCCCTGTTAACATCTAGCAAAACCCTAGCCGCCACCTCCCGAGCCAAACCCTAGCTGCTCACGAGTGCTAGTACACTCGCGATCGGCGTTCGGCCCGGGCGTGTGGATACGGTGGAGGCGCTGCTCGTTGCGATGTTGATCGGCGTGCGTGGAGAGCGATCTGTCGGGACGATCGACTACTTCCACTACTACCTCGACGCGTGTGATTGGATCGGTTTCCAATTCTTCTTCCGCTGTGCTGCGCGTCTAAGTGGTAACAATCCATGATCCTTCCTTAGCATGATGTTCTTGGGTGCACGGTAGAAAAGTTTTGTTTTCTACTTCCGTAGCCTATGCGTATTCCTTTACGGAGCGACCAGAGGACGTTGTGGAGCTCGCTGGGCCACTTGCCTTTTGGTAGCCCGACAAGGCATTTTTTGATTCCTGCGGAAATGGCGTCGTTCGCCCGCTCGACCGCTCCGTTGGACTGTGGGTGTCTGACCGAGGCGAACCGAAGTATGATGCCCATGTCGTCGCAGAACTCCCGAAACAGAGCAGAGTTGAACTGCAGACCATTGTTGGCAGTGATCTCCTTGGGTACTCCAAAGCGGCATATGATGTTCTGCCAAAGGAAACGTTGCATGGCTGTCGAGGTGATCGTGGCTAGCGCCACAGCCTCTGGCCACCTGGAAAAATATTCCAAAGCGACCACGATGAAGCGCAAATTTCCTAGGGCTCGGGGCAGAGGTTCGACCACATCAATGCCCCACCGTGCCAACGGCCATACAGGGGGGATGGGGTTGAGGCCGGTGGGGGGTCTATGAATTACCCGCCCCATCCATTGGCAGCCTTGACACCGGCGCACCAGTTCTTAGGCGTCAGCGACGGCAGTTGGCCAGTAATAGCCCTGCCTAAATGCCTTGCCGACGAGCGACCTTGGCACCAAATGCGAGCCGCAAAGGCCCGCGTGGATTTTCGCCAGAATGTGCTGTCCTTCTTCACGTGAGAGGCATCGTAGGAGCAGTGCGCAGACTCCTCTTTTGTAGAGCAGTCCGTCGAGAAGCTGGAAGGATCTGGTGCGGCACTGTAGGCGGCGAAGGTCAGCGGGGTCGTCAGGCTCGGCGATGCCCTGTAAGAAGGCGTGAATTGGCTCTCGCCAGTCGCCCTGATGGGTGATCTGGTGGACTAGGACAGCGTCGCAATTGTCCTACGCGATGGCAGCCGTGTGCAGGACCTCGTAGAATGCACCTTCGGGGGCGGGGAGTTGTTGGCTGGCGGCCTTTGCAAGAATGTCCGCTTGCTCGTTTTTGGCTCGGGGGATGGCCTTGACCGTGACACCCAGGAAATGTTGCTCCTTGCCTCGCACAGCCACCAGGTACTTGGCCAGGTCGGGGTCCTTGGCTTGGTAGGACTTGTCGACTTGCCCCGCCACCAGCCTGGAGTCCGTGCGGACGAGGACTTGCCGCGCCCCCAGAGCTTTGAGCTTTGCTAGGCCGAAGTGTAGCGCCTCGTACTCCGCGGTGTTGTTGGTGGCAGGAAATGTGAGGCGCGCCGAGTATAACAGGCGGTGTCGCTCCGTCATAGTGACCACCGCCCCCACGCCCGCACCGAGACGCGATCTGCGCCCGTCGGTGTCGGCGTCCATACCGATCCTCCGGTGCTCGGCGTCTTTGGACCGTGGGGTCCACTCTGCGAGGAAGTCCGCAAGGATTTGGGACTTGATTGCTGTGCACGAAGCATGTGTCAGGGAAAAAGGGGCGAGTTTGGCTGCCCACTTGCCGATGCGTCTCGTGGCCTCTTTATTGTGCAACATCTCCGCCAGAGGGAACGAGGACGGCACAGTGATTGGGTGGGCGAGGAAGTAATGCCGGAGCTTTCTCGAGGCCATGACTAGGGCATAAGCCAACTTCTCAAGCTCCGTGTACCGTGTCTTGGCGCCTTGGAGGGCTTCGGAGACAAAGTAGACTGGGCGTTGGCGAACGCCCTCCTCAAGAATGAGGACGGCGCTGACGGCTGTCACGGAGGCGGCAAGGTAAAGTAAAAGGGGAGCCTCTGGTGCTGGGGTGACCAGCGTGGGTAGGCTTGCAAGGTGCTTCTTGAGGTCGTCGAAGGCGCTGACGCAGTCGGCGCCCCAACGGAACCCATTGCAACCGCGCAGGGTTTTGAAGAAGGGCAGGCCGCATTCCGCTGCCCTGGACAAAAAGTGGCTCAGTGCGGCCATGCGGCCAGCGAGCCTTTGGACCTCCCGTGTCGTTTTGGGCTGTTCCATGGCAAGGATTGCGTCGACTTTGTCGGGGTTGGCTTGGATACCGTGCCCCGACACCAAGAAGCACAAAAGCTTGCCCGCCCGTACACCGAACACGCACTTGTCCAGGTTGATCTTGATGCCCGCCTTCCGGAGATTGTCGAAGGTCTCTTGGAGATCATGGACGTGAGCTGTCAATTGCTTGGTTTTGACGACCACGTCGTCAACGTACGCCTCGACATTCCTCCCTAGCTGGGAGGTCAGCGCCAGTGCAATGAGGCGGGTGAAAGTTGCGCCGGCATTCTTCAGGCCAAAGGGCATTCTGACAAAGCAGTATGTTCCTATCGGAGTTATAAAGCTGGTTTTGTCTTCGTCATCCTTAGCCATGTAGATTTGATGATAACCGGAGTAGGCGTCCAAGAAGCTCATGAGTTCGCAGCCGGCCGTAGCGTCGACTAGTTGGTCGATGCGCGGGAGGGGTGTCGTCGCCGAACACGCACGCCTTGTTGAGGGCGGTGAAATCGGCGACATACGCCAGCGCGCGCGGCTTTCTTCACTAGCACCGGATTGGCGAGCCAATCCAGGTGTTGAACTTCGCGAATGACACCAGCGCGCAGGAGCTTCACCACTTCCACCTTGGCCGCCTGCTGTCGGTCCGCGAACATGTGTCGAAGCCTTCGCTTGACCGGCTTGGCGTCTGGACGGACCGCGAGGTTGTGCTCGATGAGGGAGCGGTCCACACCCTTGATGTCCTCCGGGGACCAAGCGAAGACGTCTGCGTTGTTCCGGAGAACTTGGAGGAGCTCTCGCTCCATCTCCGGGGGGAAACCGTTGCCTATGGAGACGACTCAGCCGTCGGCCTGGAGGGGGACCCTCTTGACTTCGCCCTCTGGTCGAGGCTTGGGGGTCCACCCCGGGGCGGATGGTGTGTCCGCCTTAGGCTTGCCTGCGAGGGCGTGCACCCTACGGCGGGGACTGGTGAACTCCATGCGTCGGGCAAGGGCCTGGTCGCCGAAGAGAGTGATGACGCCTCGCGGGCCCGGGAGCTTCAGGCATAGGAAGCCATAATGTGGGACCGCCCCGAAGGAGATGAGGGCAGGGCGGCCCAGAATGGCATTGTACGGGCTTGGGGTGTCCGTGACGTCAAAGACGACGCCCTCGGCCCTGATATTATCACCTTGATGGAAGGAGACTTGGAGGTGTACTTGGCCTAATGTACATAGGGGTTGGCCACCGAGGCCACATAGTGGGGTCCTCGATGGTTGCAATCGATGGCGAGGGATTCCCATGTGGCCGAGGGCCTCCGCAAAAAGCACATTCACCGAACTGCCTCCGTCGATGAGGACGCGCCAGACGTCGCATCTTGCAATGTCGACCCGGACAAGCAGGGGGTCGTGGTGAGGAAACTCCACGCCCCGGGCATCGGCGGGCGCGAAGGTGACCATGCTGAGCTACTCCGGCTGTGGTCGCGCGAGGCCCCGGCGGCGAACCTCGGAGATGGCGTTTGGCGATCCACGAATCTGCGGGGCGCTTGCTGCGAAGTCGCGTGGGCGGGTCCCAGCGCGACGGCCGTCGGGATCTGCAGGCTCGAAGCATCTTGCATGGCGCTCACGGTGTCGGAGCGCATGGAAGGCGGCCGGCAGGGATCTGTGTATTGCGGGCGTAGTCAAAACGGGCGGCGCGCCTGATTGCGCTGGCTTGGCAGCCGCGACCGCCGCCCGGGCCGCCGGATTGTCCGCCCCGTCGGTGTGGTGGATTCCAGCGTTACTGGCCCAAGTCGCAGTATTACCGGGCCGCTTGACATTTCTGTGTCTCCTTGGGTGCCGGCGGTAGTTCCGTGTACCGGCTCACCGGTGCTGTGGTAGCTGGCGGGGTTGGAGTCGACGGCTGCGTCAGTGAAGGAGGGGTTGGAGTCGACGGCTGCGTCAGCGAAGGCGGGGTTGGAGTCGACGGCTGCGTCGGCGAAGGCGGAGTTTTAGTCGACGACTGCGTCGACGAAGGTGGGGTTGGAGTCGACGGCTGCGGCGACGAAGGCGGGGTTGGAGTCGACAGCTGCGTCGGCGAAGGAGGGGTTGGAGTCGACGGCTGCGCCGTGAGTGTTATCGTTCACTCCTACGGCCGCCAATGCCGACACCACGAGGCCGATGCTGACGCGAGGTGCCGCCTCCGCGACCCCTTTCCTCCCCACCGCCGACGATGTTGGTGCCATCCTTCTTGAGGTCTTCTTCCTTCCGTCGTCCCCACGGACGGCGCCAACTGTTGTGGCTACAGACCAAACAGAGAGAGAGAGAGTATGGTAGTGGAGAGTTAGGTGAACAAAATGACCTCTTGGTCTATGCCAAGGGCTGGTATGGTATATATGTATCTGTGCCCTCGTAAAGGAGCGTGTTTACAATCGTAACCTTACACCGAAGCCTACGACCAAGGGCAACTATGTCCTTAGACAGGCTAGCCAGGTTTAGGTGGGGGCCACCCCTACCACAGGAGCCTCTCATGGTGAAGGGCTTCACAGGCCGAAGCCATGCCGCCGAGTCCTTTGGCCCCCTCCGTCCTGCGGCCCTGTGTGACAGTGCGCGGTTGTGGGCGCGGATGATTCGGCGAATGTAGGCCCTCGTGGCTCCGTGTAGTTGGGGCCGGTGGGCCGGAGCGAAGTCGCTGTTGAGGGCTTGCGTTGGATAGAGTAACCCAAGAATGGTTCTCTATTTTAAGGTTAGCAATATTCATTCATATGGTATCGGCAGATTTGAGAAAGGTGGACTATGTTAGTGTTTGCAACTTTAGTTCAATAAACTTTGACTTGTTTTTGCCCATCTTGCTGCATTAGAGAGTAAATTTGTGTTCTGTATTTCATCTGAACATAACATGGAGGTCCAGGTTATAAGTGTCTAAAAGCATGTAATATATGAGCGGGCACTCTCTCGTACCTACTAATATGTGGTTCAGAATTAGATATCTACACCTTTTTTGTTTGTTTTTACTTTATCTCATACCTGCTAACATGTGGCTCAAAATATGATGATTGCTGCGATTTGTTTAGCCCATGGAGTAATATTTTCCTGTGATGGGCATGGCAAAGCAAATGGAGGTTACTGGAATACAATTTCTTAATTACATTAGCCTGCAGGTACGCTGTCAATCACTATTTGATTGTCCTCATGAGAAGATGAACATATAACCTGTAACATCCCAAAAATTTTATTCCTTTATTAAAATGTTTATTGGGTTTCATGGATTTTATTCCAAAGCCCTGAATTGAGAAAATTAAAAATTTCTATTTTATAAAGGCCAAAATGAATTTTCTGTATTTTCATGAAAATGAAAATAAATGTATTTCATCTTCCTAATGTCAAATCTGTAATTATATTAATTTTCAGGAATTTACAAGAATTAAAACTACCCTTTTAAAGCTAATTTGTATTTTTGTAAAAATCAATTATCAAAATGGGTTGGAATTATTTTTATCAAGTCCCAAATAGTCCCTCTCCGCCGATTACCCGCTCCGGCCACCCTCGGGACTCGTGAGCGGTACCGATCGACTCCCCTCACTCCTCTCTACGTTTTGGTGCCGTCGTCGGCGCCATTGCCTCGTCGTGTGCGCCGGCGACCTTCGGACCGGCGCGCCGCCGCAGCCGGCGCCGCGTCGGCCGCGCCGTGGTGGAGGTGGCGTGGTAGCCAAGTGGCGGCCAGCTGGGCGCCACGCTAGCGCCATCCGAGCCCCTCCTCTCCACCTCACGCGTGCCTGTCCTCGTCGGCATATTGCCGTGACGTGGCAACGACGAGGCGGCCACGTGGTGCCAAGTGGCAGCCACGTGGAGGCCACGTCAGCCCTACCGATTTTAAATTAATCCAAAAATTCTTGCTGACGTCATAACTCAGATTTTTCTTTAAGAAAATAATTCAGGCTGACGTCATAAATGCTTTTTCGGTTTAAAAATAATTCCAAAAATTGGTATTTTCTTTTTATTTGTATTAAAACTTTGGAAGGCTATAACTTTCTCATTTTAACTCCAAATTGACCCGTTCAAATTTCTAAATTTTTCTAAAATCATGATCTATCCATTTCTGGCATTATTTTGAAAATTTGAGTTTATTTGAATTTTGTTTTTGAATTTTCTTTGAATTGGCTCTTTACGTTAGATTTTGACGATTCCGGAGAGTTCGAGTTCGACGATTCTCAGCAGGACTTCGATCAAGGCAAGTTACACCTTTGACCATGTTGACTCCAGTATTTCAAATTTATTTATGTTGTTTTACTGTATATGCATGCGTATCTTTATTCAAATTTAGTTCAAATTCGATTTAAACATAGTTACACCCATGATCCTTTGCCTATAGCCAATTTTAAATCTCGGATTCATATACCTTGTCACCCTAGCTGAAAACTAGTTAGTACCATAGTATTGACTAGAAATTTTATAGAAATGCTTAGCCTGGCTTAGTATAATTTTAGGTGGGATCAACTATTTCACATGAAATGACAGTTCCTTTTGAAATCTTGACTGCGGTGGGTCAAGGATGGTTTATGAAAACGGTTTTAAAATGAAAATAGAAACTTATGATTTGGACTTAGGCTATTTGTTGTGGCTACAGACCAAACAGAGAGAGAGGGGTATAGTAGTGGAGAGTTAGGTGAGCAAATGACCTCTTCTGTCTTTCCCAAGAACCAGTCATGATATATAAGCATTCCCTCGTAAGGGGTGACTTTACCATCGTAGCCTTACCCGGAGTCCCTCACCGAGGACAGACTGTGTCATTTACATGACTTACAACCTTCTCCACAGGCTAGCTGGTTAAGGTGGGGGCCACCCCTACAACAGGAGTCTCTCATGGTGAAGGGCTTCACAGGCCGAAGTCATGTTGCCGAGCCCTTTGGCCCCCTCCGTCCCTGTGGCCTATGACGTTGTGTGATTGTAGGCGAAGGCAGCAGAGCTGTTGTTGAAGTCTCGCGGTTAGTTGTCGCAGGCGGAGTCACGCCTGTGCTGCGAAGGCGAAAGCCGTAACGATTTGTACTGCGGAGGCGATGACCTCGTTGATGCGGGAGGAGCGGGCAGGTGCTGGAGGTTGGTGTGTCCCATGCGCACGAGCAGCCATGTCGGTCCGACTCCCGTTGGTAGGACACGTGCGGTCGGGCGCGACGGTTGAGGCTCCACCGGTTGCGCTCCCGAGCGCGGCTATATATGCAGTCGTAGCGGTGTGACAAAGGACTGCTGGGACGGCCTATCTCAAGAATATACCTCTTCCTCTCATGAGCATGCGACAGGGTTAGCGTCGGCCAAGGTGCTCTTGCGCATGCTTGTGGAAGGAAGAAGGTGCATTCTTGAGTTGGCAGAAAGGTTCGCGCCCCATGCCGACGAGGAAGCATTGGGCATTGCGTCTGGGGCATCCTTCGGTCTTCGGTCATGGCGGTACCTTATGCTCCGGGGCGACAGCAGCCGGGACACGGTGTGCGTTCAGCCGATCGCGAGTGTACGCGCCTTGCTGGCGGCTGGCTCCGCGCCGGTCGGTGCGGACTCCCGCCAACTAATTCGCTGCGCCAGTGTCCTTTGTGACCTAGCCTCCATGGAAAGGCATGGAACACATTAGAGTAGAAAAAAAGGTTGGAGTAAGAGCGGAGGGGTGTAGTGTGCGGCAAGTGTCGGGGTTGTCCCGAGCCACTGGAGTAGAAGGGGTGCCTTATGGCGCGGCGTGCGAAGGCGCGGCTCCGTGTTGAAGGGCCTGAGCCGATGGCGGACCAAGGGCTGCGCCGCGCGGGCTGAGGTCTTGTCTAGGGCGAAGTCGGAGTCGTTCTGCTGAGAGGAAGGCTTTGTGAAAAGCGGGTCTTGTGGGCTCTTGGCGGTGTCGCACGAGAGTGGAGACCCTCTCGACGTGGCTATGTGCACGAGTGCAATCCAGTAGGGATGCCGCACGCGTATGAGCGGTCGGGCCACTTCGGCTTCCTCCGGGTGCAGCTCTCCGCGCGTGGGCGGTGTTTGGATTTCCGCCGATTGCGCTTCTTGTTCTGTTCATGAACATGCAGTGAAATGTTGCCATGTTGATGAACAAAAGGAGGCCTATTGTCGAGCACAATATTGCTGCGATCGCCGGCCGCCGCGCGTGGCTCCGCGAGCGCTTCCTGAGGCGGCAGGTGTCTCCTGGCGCGCCTCTTGTTAGTGATATGCCCTAGAGGCAACATGGAGATGTTGTATATATCACATACTATGTTTATGAAACATTACTTTGTTCCTTGGAATAGACATCATCATTATTGATCAATGAGTATGTGACTTATTCATGAGACTCTTAAATACTAAGATGTTGCTATTTCTAAATGATCCCTGATCGTATATCATATGAGGAACAAATATGATTCAAAGACAAAGATCAGCATATGTATTGATTGATGATCATGTCTCATGGATCATGGTATGGTGATACCAAATCAATAATATGGACATGTGTTAGTGAACATATGTTGGATAGACTGCCATGAGACACCGCAGATTCCATTTGTCATCGCTTGGTCTCAAGTAGTGTTTATGTAGAGTCCTTAGACTTGAGATCATCATGGTTCCCAACATGAGTAGTAGCTTATTTTGAGACTACTAAACACTACTCCGTGAATCGGGTAGTCATAAAAGTAGTCTTGGGTTTGCCATGAAACATGTAGTGGGATGTGAATGATCAAGATAGAATTTGCCCCTCCTTATGGGAGAGATATATCTGGGCCTCGATGTAATGGATTATGAAAGTGCATGGCCATGCCAAGGTGATTGAGGAGTCAATCACGAGTTTATAATCCATCACGGAATCGAGAGAGTGATTGAGCTATTAAGAGGATGACACAGGTCTCGCCTTGAGCTCAATCTATATCGTGAGGCAAAGGGATTCGTACATGAGAGAACATTACAGGTTCAGCCGATATGATCTTTACATATACTTTGGGGTTAATATGTCTTACTAGAGGCCGCTATTAACATGGTAACCGGAAAGGCGTTTCCGGGTCACGACCAAGTATACGTGAACCTACAGGGTCGCACGCTTAACGGGTTGGAACACTAATTCGAATATGATTCTAATATGGGCTCAATTCGGATAGAGATCCGAATAGACTCCTATTGGGCCTCGGTCCACGAGGCCCACGTGAGGAGGTCTATATATATGGAGGCGAGGGGCGGAGGGGATTCATCCCTGTTAACATCTAGCAAAACCCTAGCCGCCACCTCCCGAGCCAAACCCTAGCTGCTCACGAGTGCTAGTACACTCACGATCGGCGTTCCAGCCCCGGACGTGTGGATACCGGTGGAGGCGCTGCATTGCGATCTTGATCGGCGTCGCGGGAGACGATCTGTTCGGGACGATCGGCTACTTCCACTACTACCTCGACGCGCGTGATTGGATCGGTTTCCAATTCTTCTTCCGCTGCGCTGCGCGTCTAAGTGGTAACGATCCATGATCCTTCCTTAGCATGATGTTCTTGGGTGCGCGGTAGAAAAGTTTTGTTTTCTGCTTCAGTAGCCTACGCGTATTCCTTTATGTGATGCATGTAACATTCGTTCATGGCCTGCGTGTCATGATTATTTCAGCTATTGTTAGCTGTATATATTGTATTTAACGACCTACGTGTCGACCTTAATGCTTGAATCTATCCTTGTAATCTTTAATTTCTAGCTATTATAGGTAGTAGCCTGGTTTTGAGGTTACAAGCTTTTAAGCATGGTGGCCTAAAGGAGTGATGTGGAGGATGGAGATCGTCTACACCTACTTGGAGATGGATATCACCATTTTTGGGCCATACTACTTCACAGTTAAATGTGTTTATCTATGATGTTATCTATCTTATTCTTATGCAATGATATATGTGATATGTTGCTTTGGTAGGATAGAATCCCTCTTAAAATTAGGTGTTAATGCCCTTCCATATGTTGCACCAAAAGATAATGATCACCGCATGGTAGGTCTACCAAAGTAGAGTGCCATCGGTTATCATCATCATTTGGGGTAGATGTCGGACATCAACATGCGGAAGCATTTGGTTTACTTAACAAGGTTATCAAAATAGTTTTGGACCTTGGGGCATAGATTGGGGCCGAGGCATACTAATGTCACCCAAAGTAGAGTCACATAGGGATGTGATTAGCAAAGTGTTGCTTACCCATGTCACTAGTTTTCTAGCCATGATGCCAAAGCTCACTAGGAATTAGTGAAATGAGGATCTTTACCCACTATGTAACTTAGAGGGAGTTTTTGTTGCAAAACTCATAGTGGGAGTCTTTTCCTAAATAGTTTAATAAAAGATGAACATAAACATAGTGCTAAACTTGCATATTCTTGTGTTGTAGATCATGTCAGCTAACGCCGCATCCAGTACTTTTAATTTGCGATCTGTTCTTGAGAAAGAAAAACTCAACGGAACAAACTTTTTGGATTGGTATCGCAACTTGAGAATTGTTCTCAAGCAAGAGCGCAAGGAGTATGTCCTTGAGTCTCCTTACCTCGAAGACTTGCCTGATAATGCTACTGTGGCTGCACGAAGAGCTTATGAGAAGCAAACGAATGATTGCCTTGATGTGAGCTGTCTCATGCTTGCCACAATGTCCTCTGAGCTTCAGAAGCAATATGAGAACATAGATGCCTACAATATCATTGTGGGGTTACGTGGTATGTTTGAGAACCAAGCAAGGGCTGAGAGGTTCAATACTTCAAAGTCCTTATTTGCGTGCGAGCTTGCGAGAAGGGAATCCGTCGACCCTCATGTGATTAAGATGACTGGCTACATTAAGAGTCTGGAAAAGCTTGGTTTTCCCCTTAGCCAAGAGTTGGCTACTGATGTGATTCTCCAGTCGCTTCCCCCGAGCTTTGAGCCATTCATAATGAACTTTCACATGAACAATCTGGACAAGACCCTGGCTGAGTTGCATGGGATGCTAAAATCTGCTGAGGAAAGCATTAAGAAAAGCAGCAATCATGTGATGATGATGCAGAAAGGCAAGGGCAAGCCCTATGTCAAGAGAAGCGCGGTCAAAAGAAAGAAAGCTCTTGATGCGATCGCGAGCAGTTCTAAGGCCAAGAAAGACAAAAAGGGCGATGCTAATCCTGATGCAGATTGTTACTACTGTAAGCAATCAGGACATTGGAAAAAGAACTGCCCAAAGTACTTGGAGGATCTTGAGAAGAAGAAGGGAAGTACGACTTCCACTCTGTATAAATGTTATAGAGATCAATCTTGCTACTTCATCAACTGATTCTTGGGTATTTGATACCGGATCGGTTGCTCACATTTGCAAATCGTTGCAGGGGCTAATAAGAAGTAGAAGTTTGAGGAGGAGCGAAGTGGATCTTCGCGTTGGCAATGGAGCAAAAGTTGCTACGGTAGCTGTTGGCACCATGCCATTGTCTTTACCTTCGGGATTAGTTTTGGAATTGAATAATTGTTATTGTGTTCCATCTCTTTCAAAGAACATTATTTCTGCTTCATGTTTGCAAGCAGAAGGTTATGACTTTAAATCTATGGACAATGGTTGTTCTCTTTATTTCAAAGATATGTTCTATTGTCATACTCCATTGGTGAATGGGTTATACGTTCTTACTCTTGAAGGGTCACCGGTCTATAACATTAATGCAAAGAGGCAATGTCCGAATGATTTGAATCCCACGTTTATTTGGCACTGTCGCTTAGGTCACATAAATGAGAAACGCATGCAGAAGCTCCATAGAGATGGTATTCTGCACTCATTTGATTTTGAATCATTAGAGACATGCGAATCTTGTTTACTTGGCAAGATGACAAAGGCACCTTTCACCGGTCAAGGTGAACGGGCAAATGACTTATTGGCACTTGTACATACTGATGTATGTGGACCAATGAGCTTAATGACGAGAGGTGGTTTTCATATTTCATAACTTTTATCGATGACTTTAGTAGATATGGGTATATCTACGATGAAGCATAAGTCGAATCCTTTGAAAAGTTCAAAGAATTCCAAAATGAAGTGCAAAATCATTTAGGCAAGACAATCAAGTTTCTACGATCCGATCGTGGAGGCGAGTATTTGAGCCATGAGTTTGGCAATCATCTAAAGAATTGTGGAATTGTTCCACAATTGACTCGCCAGAACACCTCAATGGAATGGGGTATCGAACGGAGAAATCGCACCTTATTAGATATGGTGCGCTCCATGATGAGCCAAAGTGATCTTCCGTTGTCTTTTTGAAGTGCGCTCTTGAAACAGTGCGTTCACACTAAACAGGGTTCCATCAAAATCGTGAGAAAAGACACCATATGAGATGTGGGCAGGACAACGTCCTAGCTTGTCTTTTCTTAAGATTTGGGGATGTGAGGCTTATGTAAAACGTTTACAACTGATAAACTCACTCCTAAATCGATAAATGCTTCTTTATCGGGTATCCTAAGGAAACAAAAGGATATTACTTTTATAATCAAGGAGAAGGCAAAGTGTTTGTCGCTTGGCATGGTGTCTTCTTAGAGAAAGAGTTTCTCTCAAGAAGGGATAGTGGGAGCACAATGCAACTTGAAGAAATTCAAGAAACACTGATAACGTTTCAGCTCCTCTGAAACCACAACAGGATGAACAAACTGTTGAAAACTGTTGTGGACACACCAAAGACCACGTAGGTCGAAGGTCACGTCGTGCACCGAGAGGTACATGTTCTTGACTACTCAACAACGGGACATTTTGTTGTTAGACAACGATGAGCCTAAGACCTATGAAGAAGCGATGGTGGGACCAGACTACGAGAAATGGCTTGAAGCCATGAGATCCAAATTGAATCCATGCACGAGAATCAAGTTTGGAACTTGGTTGATCCACCTGATGGTGTTAAAACCATTGAGTGCAAATGGGTTTTCAAGAAAAAGATAGACATTGATGGAAATGTTCACATCTATAAAGCGCGATTGGTGGCCAAAGGTTTCAAACAAATTCAAGGTGTTGATTATGATGAAACTTTTTCGCCCGTCGCAATGCTAAAGTCTATTCGGATCATTCTAGCGATTGCTGCATATTTCGACTATGAAATATGGCAAATGGATGTCAAAACAGCTTTCCTTAATGGAAATCTGAGTGAGGATGTGTACATGACACAGCCCACGATTTTGTCGATCCGCAATCGATTGGAAAGATATGCAAGCTCCAAAGATCCATTTATGGATTAAAGCGAGCATCTCGGAGTTGGAACATTCGTTTTGATGAAGTAATCAAAGGGTTTGGTTTCATCAAGAACGAAGAAGAGCCTTGTGTTTACAAAAGGCTAGTGGGAGCGCACTCGTATTTACGGTCTTATATGTGGATGACATATTACGATCGGAAATGACATTTCTTTGCTCGAATCTGTTAAGTCTTCATTAAAAATAGTTTCTCTATGAAAGACTTAGGAGAGGCAACATATATTCTGGCATCAAGATCTATAGAGATAGATCAAAAGGCTAATTGGATTAAGCCAAGATACGTACATTGACAAGGTGTTGAAAAGGTTCAACATGCATGATTCCAAGAAAGGTTTTCTACCTATGTCACATGGTATAAATCTTAGCAAGAATCGGTGTCCTAGTACACCCGATGAGCGGGATAAAATGAATGCGATTCCATATGCTTGGCTATTGGGTCCATTATGTATGCCATGCTTTGTACACGTCGGATGTTTCAGATGCTTTAAGTGCTACGAGTAGATACGATCGAGATCGGTGAAAGTCACCGGATTGTCGTAAAGAACATCTTGAAGTACTTGAGAAGAACTAAAGATGTGTTCCTTGTCTATGGAGGTGAGGAAGAGCTCGTTGTAAATGGTTACACCGATGCTAGCTTCCAAACCGACAAAGATGATTTTAGATCGCAACTGGATTTGTGTTCTGCTGAATGGCGGTGCGGTAAGTCGGAAGAGTTCCAAGCGTGAGACGGTTGCCGATTCTACAACGGCCGAGTACATAGCGCTTCAAGGCGCCAAAGAGGCCGTTTGGATCAAGAAATTTATTTCGAGCTTGGTGTGATGGCTAGTGCCTCCACCCAATGGACCTCTCTGTGACAATAGTGGGGCCATTGCACAAGCCAAGGAGCCTAGATCGCACCAGAAGTCCAAGCACATTTTACGGCGATTTCATCTCATCCGCGAGATAGTGGAGAGAGGCGATGTGAAGATATGCAAAGTACAAACGGATTTGAACATTGCAGATCCGTTGACAAAGCCGCTTCCCACCAAAGCATGAGGCTCACACTAGGGCAATGGGTATTAGATACCTACATGGTTGACTCTAGTGCAAGTGGGAGATCATTAGTGATATGCCCTAGAGGCAACATGGAGATGTTGTATATATCACATACTATGTTTATGATACATTACTTTGTTCCTTGGAATAGACATCATCATTATTGATCAATGAGTATGTGACTTATTCATGAGACTCTTAAATACTAAAATGTTGCTATTTCTAAATGATCCTCGATCGTATATCATATGAGGAACAAATATGATTCAAAGACAAAGATCAGATATGTATTGATTGATGATCATGTCTCATGGATCATGGTATGGTGATACCAAATCAATAATATGGACATGTGTTAGTGAACATATGTTGGATAGACTGCCATGAGACACCGCAGAGATTCCATGTGTCATCGCTTGGTCTCAAGTAGTGTTTATGTAGAGTCCTTAGACTTGAGATCATCATGGTTCCCAACATGAGTAGTAGCTTATTTTGGGACTACTAAACACTACTCCGTGAATCGGTAGTCATAAAAGTAGTCTTCGGGTTTGCCATGAAACATGTAGTGGGATGTGAATGATCAAGATAGAATTTGCCCCTCCTTATGGGAGAGATATCTCTGGCCCTCGATGTAATGGATTATGAAAGTGCATGGCCATGCCAAGGTGATTGAGGAGTCAATCACGAGTTTATAATCCATCACGGAATCGAGAGAGTGATTGAGCTATTAAGAGGATGACACGAGTCTCGCCTTGAGCTCAATCTATATCGTGAGGCAAAGGGATTAGTACATGAGAGAACATTACAGTTCAGCGATATGATCTTTACATATACTTTGGGGTTAATATGTCTTACTAGAGGCCGCTATTAACATGGTAACCGGAAAGGCGTTTCCGGTCACGACCAAGTATACGTGAACCTCTGGTCGCACGCTTAACGGGTTGGAACACTAATTCGAATATGATTCGGATATGGGCTCATTCGGATAGAGATCCGAATAGTCCTATTGGGCCTCGGTCCACGAGGCCCACGTGAGGAGGTCTATATATATGGAGGCGGGGGCGGAGGATTTGTCCCGTTAACATCTAGCAAAACCCTAGCCGCCACCTCCCGAGCCAAACCCTAGCTCTCACGAGTGCTAGTACACTCGCGATCGGCGTTCACCCGGGCGTGTGGATACCGGTGGAGGCGCTGCTGTTGCGATCTTGATCGGCGTGCGTGGAGGAGACGATCTGTCGGGACGATCGGCTACTTCCACTACTACCTCGACGCGCGTGATTGGATCGGTTTCCAATTCTTCTTCACATTGCACAAGGCGTCTAAGTGGTAACGATCCATGATCCTTCCTTAGCATGATGTTCTTGGGTGCGCGGTAGAAAAGTTTTGTTTTCTGCTTCCGTAGCCTACACGTATTCCTTTACCTCTCCGGCGCGCGGTTGCGTGTTGACGTCGGGGGCAGAGCCGGGGACTGCCTTGCGAAGCCAAAAAATGCCTCCGAAGGCGGAGACAAGTTATCTCGCGTAGATTCCCGAGCAAACACGTGGCGAGGCGCTATTGGCGCGCCGTGCGCTGTCAGGGCCCTTGGTGCAACCGCCACCTGACCGGGTGCAGCACGCATGGATAGATGTGCCAGTACGGTGGCGATCGTGGGAAGGTGGGTGGTTCGCCTCCCAGCAGTTATGTTCATCGATGGCGCGGAAGACACAGGAGTATTAAGTACCCCTTGTGCTAGGCTATTTGCCTTTTCATTGCCTTGTCTTCCAGCCCCCGATCACGCGAGACGGTCTCCTGGCCTCCTTGCTTCCTCATACGTCTCGGAGCTTCCAGAGGAACGATGGCATACGACGGGGCGCGCGCGCGGCCGACGACAGCGCCGTCGTCCAGCGGGCGTCGCCGCTCTAGGTGAGGTACACCCTCGAGGGGCGCGGGTCTGCGCCTGCGGACAAGTGGTGGACGATGGCGAAGAGAGCAGGGGGACCGTGCTCCAGCATCCTGGGCTCAACGCTGGTGACGGAAGAGACGATCCGTGGCCTTCTGCGTGATGGGAAGCTGTCGGATTGCCGGGATGTGCGACTGCCCGCGGGCGACGAGATAGAGCCGCACCCCAAAATATCAGAGGCAATCATGTTCGTCACCTACTTTGAAGCTGGGTTACGCATTCTGGCCGCCCAACTTGTCGGAGACGTCCTGCGGGCCTTTAGGCTTGAGCTGGCGCAGGTAACGCCGAATGTGATAGCCCGTCTTGCCGTGTACAGTTGGGCGATGCGCACGGAGGCGTGCTGGCCGACCGCGTCACTATTCGCATTTCTCCACGATGTCCGATGCGCGGCAGAGGATGAGGGGGACGGGGCGCTACCCGCCTTCGGCGGCGTCGATCTTGCGCTGCGCCTGGAGTGTGAGAAGATATTTCCCTCGGAGTCGAGTCGGGCAGAGTGGGAGCCGAACTGAACGTGGCGGTGGTTTTACCACCGTGTGGCCAGCGGTAGCGGCCTTGAGTGCTCGGGGTGGCCGGTAGCGGTTACCACCATGCCCGGCGCGCCCCTAAATGATGACGACGAGTGGATAGCCCGGAGGCTTGTGGGGATCACCGCTCGCTTCAACATGCGCGACCTCGCTGAGGAGTTCGTCATGTACGGCGTGGCGTGTTGCTCCTGGGAGGCTTCAACGCGACAACGTCCGCCCTTCCGTGTCTTCGCTGCCGAGGCCCTCCGGTCCGCGTAAGTTGTCTTGGAGTTTGCCTTCGTGTGGCATTTGTCTAGGCTGTTGTTTTTACAACGTGCCCCTGTGCCCTTCGCAGGTATTTCCCTGGGGGACGTGGAGCATGCAGTGAGTGCGTTCCTTGGACCGTACACAGCCAGGGAGCACGCGCTGCGCATGTCTGTGACCGCGGAGGCAGGTCTGCGATGATTGAACCGCGTGTGCAAAGCCTTGGGTATTAGGGTGCCAGAATGCGTTGTTCCGGCCCCCATCCCGCCTCGCTGTTATTCCACGGGGGAGGGGGTACTAGCGGACACGGGTTCCGGCTCGGCGGAGCATACAGACTTGGAGGCAGGGGCGAGTGCTGCCTCGCCACCAGCCAGCCTTGGGACGGAGCCATCGCTCCCGGAAGATGCCGGGGCGGAGCCGCTGCTCGCGGCGGATGCTGGGGCGGAGCCATTGCCCGCGGAGCTCATTCCCACGATCGTGGGACCTCCTTCTGTGGCGGTTTCTGAGGTGGGGCCGCCTTCTTATTCCCCGAAGGCGAAGCGACCCCGCATACCGTCGCCCCTTCGCTCGGCTGGAGGGTTCATTGTAGCGAGCCAGGTCAGAGCCATATGGGACTCCGACTCAGACACCGAGTGCTTCGGTGCCCCCGCGGCCCCGATCCAGGCTGCGGCTGCCGGGGACAAGGGCTTGGTGGAGCTAAGCTCTGACACCGAAGTTCCCCCGCTTGGCGAGGTGGATGGGGATGCGGAGGTCCTTGCGGATTTGGGCGGGGCTGAAGGTAGGCATTCCTTGATTGTGACCTGCTAGGTATTCGCAGGGCTGACCGTCGTGTCCCCGTGCAGCAACATGGTTCCCCGAATGCCGATGGTCTTCGGAGCCCGAAGACGGCTGCTTGGGAGGGGCGTCTGGCGCCGCCGAGACCATTGCCGCGGATGCCGCCCGTCGTCTGGCAGATTTCGTCCCTCGAACAGAGGTGTTGGCGGCGTGGCGGGGGAGCCACGGATAGTGCAGTCGCGAGCTTAGATTGTGACGCACTGCAGATCTGCGGGCCTGGATTGCATGAAGGGGTGCTGGAGGTCTCTGAACTGAGGGTGAGTGCCTGACCCCGAGCAACACGTAGCCATTGGGAGGTGTACTAATTGCTTCATTGTGTAGATCTTCACCCTTAGCCGGGCGTTGCAGGCGGCCCATGTCCGGGAACGGGAGGCTTTGGAGGATCAGCTGCGCGCCGTCGAAGGGGCCCTGCGCACGTCAGAGGAGGCGCATTCTGCTAAGGATGACCGCGTGCGGTTCCTGGAAGCGGAACGCGCGGCGACCGTCTCATATGCCACGGAGCGCGTGGCATCGATTTAGCAGGCCGCGGTGGTGGAGCGTGACGGGCTACTCCAGTAGGTTGCCGCGCTGGAGGAAGAGAAGGGCCGCCTCGCTACGTCCCTGAGGGAGCGGGATGAGGCGCTGGGTGCCGCCTCGGCGACGGCGTGGGAGGCTATGTTGGCCCCATAAGGTACCCCTGAAAATCTTGTTGCGGAGGTACCGCCCCGCTCCTTCGGACCCGAAGAGCTTCCACGGACACTTCAACTGATTATGGAGGCTACTGATCTAGCTCAGGAGGCCGCGACATCTTTTGGCAACTACTGCTCCTACATGACTGCTTGTCTAGCGTGCACTCTTCTCCAACACCGGGGTGCCGTCACGTCGACAAATTGGGTGACCCGCAGCTGGAGATGCCCGCTGGGGCTGGGGTGATGTCTGGTGCCGTGCGCGCCGTTCGACCCGCCGTTTGGTTTTTTCACGAGCGGATCTGGGAGTACATTGGGGAGGTCACGGCGAAGGTGGAGCTGCGGCGGAACATGTACGGCGAGGGGAACCTTGGCGAGTGGCTTGATAAAGTTGCTCGGCGCGACGATGACAGGGCCGGCAGCTCAAAGCAGGTGTGACCCCTGGTTCTTGTACGTTGGTGTGTGTTGTAAGCTTGTGTACCCCCTGCCGCGGATGAAGTGAAAATTGCTTCGCCTCTTTGATCGACCTTGCCACGTTGTTCCGAGCAGCTGCCCGATGGGGACCTGCTGCTGATTTTTGACGTCATAACCCGGCGCCGCTTACGTCGCTGGTGGTGGGCCAAAGATTCCCTCGACTTCTGGGCGAACCGACCCTCGTCGGGCAGGACTTCGACGCGTGAGATCGTCCCAGCGAGGCCAGACGAGTAGTGCCGGCCTGGCGGGTTTTGTAAGAACGTTGTGGTAGCGTGGTAGACAAGCCGGGACATTCGTCACCACCATCGTTTTTGGATGCGTCCGCTTTGTGCCTTCTCTTCTTTTTTTGTGGTGTTTGTTGGTCGAGGCAGACGCTTGGGGTAGGCGTGGAGGTGGGGCGCAGGCAAAGTGGACGCGCGAGCGCTCCATCCCCTACCCTCCGGCGGTGGCACGAGCCGAGCTCGCCGGCGGTAGACACGCGAGCGCCCGCCCCTACCCTCCGGCGTGGTGGCAGCGCCGGGCGCCAGCCAAAGTAGACGCACGAGCGCTCCGTCCCCTACCCTCCGAAGTGGTGGTAGCGGAGCTGGCGCCTAGCCGAAGTAGACGCGCGAGCGCTCCGTCCCCTACCCCTTGCGCTAGGTAGGATAAGATAAGCATGGGGAGGGACCGGGATCTAGCCTCATAGGTCCTGCCCTTGGTGGTCAACAGAGGACCTCACGGGCGGCACTGTTTCGCTGAGTTTCTAGATGCCGATGGGACAACTGAGGCGGGATCAACGGAAGTCCGCACATGGCGTCGTACGACTGCGAGGGAGGTTTCCCCTGGCCATCGTTCATTGCGTCAGGCCCCGCGGGGTAGGGGGGACGCGTTGAGCGCAGGGGGCGTGGCCGTGACATGGGGCGACGCTATAGCACCACGTGCCCCTGGGGCGGGTGATGGGACTCTTGAGGCGTAATGTCCGTGGTCTTGCTTCCGGGGCTCTTTTAAAAAGGGGGGCGAGTAGCTGAATGGAGTGGCACTCGCCTTTCCAGCCATCGCATCCCCACAACTTCTAGCGAAACTGCGGTCCTCAGTGTGTTCCAACTTCGCCCGGTAGCATGGAGGGCTCCAGGGCGTAGCTGATGCCACCTGGGCGATCGCGGGGCCGGGCATCCCGCCCATGCGGAGGGATGCTTTACCGCGATGTGTCTTCCCCTCACCCACGCGCCGAAGAGCCGTGGATGGTGCGGGGTGGTGGGAAATTCACTTGTACTTCATCAAGGCCACGTCCCGCCGTGCTATCCCATGCAGGCGCCTGTTCTCTCCCCCATTCTCCTCCCCTGAGATGAGGGGAGCAGGAGGGGGCTTGGCACTTGCGGTGCCGGAGGGGGTCGTGCTGCTACAAAGACGGGCGCCGACTCCACCAGCTCGGGGTGGCACACCCTGGAGGGCCTTGGGCACTCTCCGTCTTGTGGTGCCTTATTGTGGTGATGCCGCATCCTGAGCTCGAACGTCAATGGCCGTTCGCTGGAGCGGCTTCCTGCGTCGGGGGGGACTGCATCCACGTGGGCGCCTTCGCCGGGAGCGTTTGGTTTCTCGACCCCTCTGTAGAGGCGCTGGACATTGAGCTCTTGCGCCGCCTGCTTGGTCGGCATGCAGAAGTGCTAAGCGTAGGCCCCACGTTGACCTCCTGCGCGTCGCTCCTGCACTTGCGGCCGCCTGTCCATGCGGCGCGCGTAGTTTGCTGGGATAGCGCGAAGCCTCTGGAGTCCGTGCGCCGTTGTATGTGGACACCAGCGTGTGCGCGGAACATTCGCGTCTTGTCTAGACTCTATAGAGTGCGCAGGGAAAACATCCGCGTCTTTGTTTGTACTCCGGAGAATGCGTGAGACTATCAACCATGGCTTATTTAGGCTCCAGAGGATACGCCATCGCGCGCGCGGGACATCTGCGTCTTTTTTAGACTCAGTAGAGTGCGCAGGGAAAACATCCGCGTCTTTGTTTGTACTCCGGAGAATGCGTGAGACTATCAATCACGGCTTATTTATGCTTCGGAGGGTACGTCATCGCGCGCGCGGGACATTCGCGTCTTGTTTATACTCAGTAGAGTGCGCAGGGAAAACATCCGCGTCTTATTTATACTCTATAGAGTGCGTGCGAGGGCGTCCCCCCGCTGCGTCTTATTTATACTTCGTGGAGTGCGTGCGAGGGCGTCCCCCCGCTACGTCTTATTTATACTTCGTGGAGTGCGTGCGGAGGCGGACCTCGTCGCTACGTCTTATTTATACTCTGTAGAGTGCGTGCGGAGGCGGACCTCGTCGCTACATCTTATTTATACTCCGTAGAGTGCGTGCGGAGGCGGACCTCGACGCTACGTCTTATTTATACTCCGTAGAGTGCGTGCGGAGGCGGACCTCGTCGCTGCGTCTTATTTATACTCCGTAGAGTGCGTGCGGAGGCAGACCTCGACGCTACGTCTTATTTATACTCCGTAGAGTGCGTGCGGAGGCGGACCTCGTCGCTGCGTCTTATTTATACTCTGTAGAGTGCGTGCGGAGGCGGACCTCGACGCTACATCTTATTTATACTCCGTAGAGTGCGTGCGGAGGCGGACCTCGTCGCTACATCTTATTTATACTTCGTAGAGTGCGTGCGGAGGCGGACCTCAACGCTACGTCTTATTTATACTCCGTAGAGTGCGTGCGGAGGCGGACCTCCACGCAACGTCTTATTTATACTCCGTAGAGTGTGTGCGGAGCCGGACCTCTGTGGAGTGCGTGTGCGGAGGCGAGTCTCCATGATGTGCTTGTACGGAGGTGAGTCTCCGTGTTGTGCGTGTGCGGAGGTGAGTCTCCGTGTTGTTCGTGGTAACATCAACCACGTCTTTATACTCCTAGGAGTATGCGTGGTGACAACACCAGTGCCACTCCCTGTAACGCGAGCGGGAGCCCCTTCGCCTTGGTAGTGTCATCTTCGCCTGCCGCCTCGATGGCGGTCGCGTACACGCACACGAATTCTCGGGGATCTGTGTCGCCCTTGTACGATGCAATGGAGCTGGGGAATTTAAAATCCTCCAGCCACGCTGCCTGCTGTAGGCCCGCCGATAGCGGGGACTCCGGGTCCACATGCCGCAGCAAAGCGCGACTGGATGTGGGGGCGTCTCGGCTATCTCTGCGCTCAGGCGTGGGCTCCGACGCGACCACCGGTGTGGTCGGCTAACCCCGAGCCTCCTGCATTCGCTGCACGGCTCCCTAGAGATCCGCCAATTCCTACTGGAGTGTGCCGAGGGCTGCCAGCAGGGCAGTCTCCACTGCGGTCGCACGGTCGAGGTAGTCGCAACCACTCCGGCGCCGGCGGTAGGGCCCATGTCGCCGGAGGGGCCGCTTGGTGCTCTCGTAGCGGGTGTAGGGGCGGCGGTCGCGTCTCGATGGGCGTCGGGGCTACCGCTCCCTAACACCCGACCTGTATCGTCGGGGTCGGCTATCACACCGGTGGCGGGGTGGCGCACGACGTGCGGGGTGGGGTCGGCCGTCGCGTCAGCGGTGGCGGGGTCGGTGGAGTTGGTGATGGCGGGGTCGATGGTCGCGCGATGATCGTCGTCATTTTCGCCCCCGATCACCGACGCCGAAGCCCTGGTGCTGACGCGGGGCCTCGCCACGACCGCCTCCTTCTTCTTCGCCACCGATGATGCCTTCTTCGGTGCCATCCTTGTGATCTTGAGGCTTGCTTCCGTCGTCCCTATGGACGGTGCCAACTGTTGTGGCTACAGACCAAACAGAGAGAGAGGGGTATGGTAGTGGAGAGTTAGGTGAGCAAATGACCTCTTCTGTCTTTCCCAAGAACCAGTCATGATACATAAGCATTCCCTCGTAAGGGGCGACTTTACCATCGTAGCCTTACCCGGAGTCCCTCACCGAGGACAGACTGTGTCATTTACATGACTTACAACCTTCTCCACAAGCTAGCTGGTTTAGGTGGGGGCCACCCCTACAACACTATTGGTTAGGTGGTGGGGTGCCGACATGCCTCGTGTTTGGTGACACCTGGTTGATTGTCGTGCATGTGGGTATGTGGTTGAGCCTAAGTCGGATTAAGGACCATTTTTGTGATTCATTTTACGAAGTCACTTCGTACTACCACAAGTCCGGTATGGGACGGACCTGGCTAAGTAATTTGTGAAGTTCCAAATATAGTCTCGCTATAGGCTGAATGTGAGCGTGGCGTAGGCCGCGAGAAGTCTCACATGGCACCAGAAGGGGCTCCAACTCATGGATTTGAGTTGTGGTGAAACCTTAGTGGCGGTGTGATTATTTTGGCTATGGATCATCGGAACAGCCTTGTCATGAACTCTCCACCGCACACCAAAGGCAGTGTGTTTATCGCGTGGCTCAAGTGAGAGGAAATGTCTTGTGGGTAAAGTTGTACACCTCTGCAGAGTAACAAACTATCTGGATAGCCGTGTGCACGGTCATGGACATGCTAAGTAGAGTTTTCACAGATTAGACTTGGCTTTTATAAAACTCAATTTTTCAGACAGGCAACAGTGGTTTTGACAATGGTCCGGGTGGGATGCCGGTGGTTAGGTTAGTGTAGGTTGGAGTCTACACTAACGATAATACTTTGGTTAAAATATTATTTCGTATGATGTATTAAATTTTCAGCTTTTGCACTCATGCTATTGTATTTAAATTCAGTACTGCTTTTCGCACAAATAAACGTAATAAGCCTTCCTTTGTTATCCCTATGCATGCATGAAGTCTGTTAAATTCCTGATGTAACTTGCATAAGTACTTAGGTGCTTACCTTGAGAGTACTTTATGTGCTCACCTTGCTAAATCTGTTGCCAGACTTCGACGGCGACTACGACGGTGAGGACTACTTCAGCGAGTAGGATGCGTCTTACAGTCATTCGTCTGTGGGAGGCTGGATGGGCTGATCTGCTACCTTTATTGTTTTCCGCTGCTTTTATTTTCTATTGGCCTTGTGCCATGTTATTGTAAGACTTGGCCATAAGGCTGTATTTTCGTTTAATAATATCCTGTGGTGATTTTGCATGATATACATTACTGTTGACCCTGTGTGCACTAGCTTTTCCTGGGATAGTGCGATTTACACAGAGGGACTTGGAGTTGTTGTTCCGGGTCCCGACAGAAATGGTATCAGAGCAACAATGACCCTAAGACGCGACCTTAGCTTGAGACCAACCTTAAGGATATATGTTGATAAGAAACACCTCTTTTAAAATCATTTCTTCCTTTGCTTAGTCTCTTACCAAAACTAGTTACTAACTTCCTCTCCTCTTCAAAATTATAGATTGAGCAACCTACCCGCGTCTCCCATGGGACCCTTGTCGGACTCTTCGCGGACGACCTATACAAACTCATGTAGGAGCTGAAATTCCGTCCCTACCCTCTCTACCAAGGATACTTGGGCATGTACAGAGACGAGGAGCACTGGAGAGTGGAAGTGAAGATTTTTCAATAACTATGCAGCCGACGCGGTCGTCCACATCTTCGACGCCCCCCTACCTCGAGCTACCTTCTTCGACGGCGTGCAAGATGCAGCTCGAGAAGCCATTCACCAGTTGAGGAACATCTACACCCGGGACCTGCAGCGCACAGACTTCTGATACTTCCCCATGAAGACCCCTCTCGGTGCTACCAGCGACTTCTCCTCCATAGAGTACGAGAGCAACCCCCGTCTCATACGGCAGGTGGAATTCACCAAGTCTATGGATCACATGTACCAGACCACTCTGGACGAGCTGCACACCGCGACTCAGAAGCTTCGCGCGGTAGAAGAAGAGTTGGCCAATTACCGCGCCAACGATGAGGACTCCGCTACCTCAGAGCCACCCCCGAAGAGGTTCAAGCGTAGCGCCAGTGTTTAGGGAACCCCGAGTCTTAGCTTTAGAGCGCTACCTGCGAGCGGTAGTCCTTGTTAACAGCCGCAAGACTATTATAATAAAATAAAAGGAAGTTTTATTTGGATCTTATGTGTGTTTTCCCTGCTCCTGTGTTTGTGTTGGTGGGATTGTTACAAGATCCTCTCCTTTTAGTTCTCTCTCTCCTCTAAATCTGGAAGCTTCGGTAGATGGTGAACACGAGGAGGAACCCCAACGACAATGCTAACACCGGAGCTCAAGGGAGCCAGCCAGTGCCCATTCCTCCGCCTCCGCCGGCAGCAGGACCAGATTGGGCCCAGTTCATGGCTAACCAGAATCAGTTGATCCAGCTGTTAGCTCAGACCATCAACAACCCCGCTCCTCATCAACTGGCCCAAGCCCCTCCCAATCGGCTTTCGGAGTTCCTAAGGATCAATCCACCGACTTTCACCGGCAGTGCCGAACCCATGGACACCGACGATTGGCTCAGGTCGATCAGCAAGAAGCTGGATATTTTGTAGTGTACTGATCGGGAGCGAGTCCTGTTCGCTTCCCACCAGCTAAATGGACCTGCGTCTCAATGGTGGGACACCTTCACGGCCTCGCATGCTAACCCCCAGACTGTGACATGGAACAAGTTTGAGCAAAGTTTCCGCAAGGCTCACATCCCCACCGGTACCATGGCCTTGAAGAAGAAGGAGTTCCGAGCCCTGCGTCAAGGGAGCCATACCGTCAATGAGTACGTGCAGAAGTTCAACCAGCTGGCCCGCTATGCGCCAGAGGATGTGGCCTCCGATGAAGCCAAGCAGGAACGGTTCATGGAGGGCCTGAACGACAACATCTCAGCGCAGCTGATAGCGGGTGAGTACACCGACTTCCACCAGCTAGTCAGCAAGGCCATCCGCCAGAAGGGCAAGCACATGGAGATGGAAACCCGGAAGAGGAGAATGGCAGATCAGAGGAACAACTCTGGAGGTTCTCACAAGGTTCGTAGTGCCCCTCCGCACACGAACAAGTTTCGACCTCAGGGCAGCAACTTCAAGACCCAGACGGGCAAGTTCAAGTCCTCGACCAGCCGCCCACCGTTCCAAGCCAGTCGCCAGCAATTCTAGACCAACCGCACCCCAACCGCCGGTGGCCAAGGGCAGAAAAACAGTCCCCCATCAGATGGAGTGACCTGTTTCTATTGCAAAGAACCAGGGCACTATGCCAAGGCATGCCCAAGAAGATGCAAGCGACAGCAACCCAGGAGCCTCCAGAAGTCAGAACCAGGGGCAGCAGAAACCGCAGACCTTCATCAAGGGGAGAGTGAACCATGTGACAGCGGAAGAATCGTAGGCTGCACCGGACGTTGTGCTGGGTATGTTTCTTGTCAACTCAGTACCAGCATCAGTTCTTTTCGATTCCGGAGCATCGCATTCTTTTGTGCCAAAAACCTTTGTGGATAAGCATGGGCTGGGCATGGTGACTCTTAGCAACCCTTTGATAGTTCACTCCCCTGGAGCAGAAATGAGGGCAGGGACCTTGTGCCCGAAAGTAGATGTAACACCCCAGAATCCACATCACCCTGGGATGTTACTAAACCACTCTACAGCTAGCCAAAAATTTCAAGATAATTTATTTCGGCAACAATTTCTAGACATGAAGCATTAAGCGGAAGCATAAACAACTAAGGGAAATAAGATAATGGTAACAAGTTCAATAACAACCTCTAGCAGAATAAATCAAGAATAGTTTACAAGATCATCATTATTAAATAAAACAACCATCTATGGATAGATAGGCATTTGGCTAGAAATCCATCGACTTTATTACAGCACGAATTGATGAATCAAGTGCATTATTATGGTGCCGCTCTACCCATCCCATGAATGCTCAGGAATCACCTGTGGGGGGGGGCAAACAAGGGTGAGATAAAAATCTCAGCAAGCAAACTATTTAACAGGCTATTCAGACTACAAACAAATATACAACATCATTAAAGTATTCACATGTCCACATCTACAATGTGCATCCATATTCATTAACAAGCTAATTAAACTACAATGATATTAAGCATCAATATCCATTTCCCAAATGACCACAATTATTGCCTCAACCATATTTTCTACCAGTAATAGTAAAACATTAGCAAATGAATCTTGATTAACTACTTCATATCATCCACCACCACCACTACCAATGACAATAAAGCATTAACACGATTTACCTCACTAACTTTATCATTCCTCGTGTCCACAACTGCTATCACCACTTACCACAAGAGAAAAGAATCTCATGCCACAATCACAACCCCCTATCATACCATAAGGGATGAACCACAATCTACAACCACAACCACTTTCCTCATACCACAAGTGGCTCTCATGAGCCAATTCCACACTACAACTATGAAGTTGCAGTTCTTTGTAAAATAACTTCACCACAATATATTGCATAAGGATGCAAATGATCTTTCCACAATGCAATGCATACGCATGCTATACTCCACTGCACCTTTACCCAACAAGGTAAAAGTGTGCATGGTGCTACGGCAATGCACGATGCTGTACCGGTACGGTCGCGGCTATAAGCGGCGACATCAACAATGCAAATGTCATGACATGTTATGAATGATATGATAAACATAAGCCACAAGAATTTAACCACGAAGGTCAATCACATAACCCATAATATATTTATCAAGATTGCTACCACCACAACTACAAGTATTCACTAAGAATACTACCACCGAGACCACAATAATAACAACTTCGAGGGCATCAAAATGATCCTCATGAATTTAACGACAAGGAAATACCGTCATATCCACCATGCATTTACTTTCGTATACCACAATTAGCTCATTAAGCAAATTACCACAATACTACCAAAACTCATCCAAACATGGCAAGTGATTAATATCTTGCTACCACATTCTTACTTAGAAAGCATGTAATCATGGCATATCATTTAACATTTTGTAAATCATGTATATTGCAAGTAGTAAGAATAACGGGTTAAACGGTAGCACATCCGCTACGTTTACTTGCCTCTACCGGCGAAGCGATGAGATCACGCGCGTTCAGAAGCAAAACCGCCTGTCCAAAAAGGTATCTCTCAGCACAAAAAACAGCAATACAATCACGACTCTCAAAGAAAAGGTATCGCTAAGCCCCAACATCCCACAACAACCTTTCCCACATAACGGTTCTACAATCTTCCCACTACAGCGGCGCTACTTAACATTTTCCTATCTTTAAAAATATAACACTAATCACAGCAAAAGATATATATCTAGATTCCTCACTTAAATACCTACATTTTTTATGTAGATCACATATTTTTATTTTGTCATTAACAAGGTGATATCTAATGCACAAAATAGAGGACGTACTCTGTTCTGAAAGTCTGGACAGCTGACTTGTAATGCGTCCCCAGAACAGATCAAGACTCTAAAAATTCTGGTTCTTTTACAGCAACTAGATTACTGAATTTCCTACAACTTTCTCAATGGTGGCCAAAAATATAAAATTCATCTTCTACCCCTAATTCCCATCTGAACAGCGGTCTGTCCCTGTCTGCGCCCCTGACGGACAGCGAGATTGCAGACCCTAGTACGCCTAAATTACGTGGCCAAAACTTCTGAAAAAAATAAAGTAGATGCGTATCGTCGTCCTCTACGTTTTTCCTTTTGGGGAGACCCTCGGGAAAAATCGTCTGGGGGGTCTAAACCGCACGAACAGTAACAGCGCGCGATTGGATCAACAGACAATCACCCGAGATTCTCTAATTGGAGAATCTAATTGCTAATCCCCCATCAAAATCTCGTGCTAAGAACCCTAATTACAGCAAAATAAGAGGGTAACTGAGATAAGGAATTTACCTAGGGGATCCCATAGGATCACCCCTTCTTCCCTTCTCTTCTTCTCCTTCTTCTCCTCTTCCTCCTCCTCTTCTTCCTCTTCCTCTTGGTTTCTCCTTGCACCAAAGGGGCAGAACTTGAGAGGAGGGAGAGGGGCACAAGGGGGAGGGGAAGGTGGCGGCCAAGGGGTGGAAAAGGGGAGGGGGTGGCCGGCCACATGGGTTTTATGGGGGGTGGGGTGGCTATGGTTAGGGTTTGGGGGGTGCGGCCACCCCTTGGGCCTATTGGCCTAAGGTGGCAAGCCCACCCTCCAGCCCGCCCGCTCAAAGGTTTTTTTATTTATTTACTTCATTCATTTTTGATTTTATACTATTCCACTATTTTGTTTTCTCTTCCCCCGTTTTACTGAAAATCCGGGCGACTTCGCAATTATTTTATAAACCGACGCTGAATCGACGTTCAGGGTATTACATTCTCCCCACCTAAAAAGGATTCGTCCTCGAATATAACTCCTCAACCCACGAGACAAAGAACAATTAAGGAAAGAGAAACCAAGGGATAGAGCATCCCAAGGGAACCGCAACTACGGGTACTGTTCCGCCTCGAAGAGCTCAGGCTCTTCTTGTGCATCCGGTCTTCAAACTTCCACGTCGCCTCCCACTCGGACTGATTCATCCAGAGGGCCTTCACATACTTGTTGGCCCTCTTACTCACGGCCAGTTCCGGCGAGCCCACGATTCACGTTGGTCTAAGCCGATCATCCACATAACTCTTAGGCCAGCTCTAAGCGGCCAACGGGTCTTGCTATTTTCGTAAAAATTTTCTGCGATAACTATCAAACCACTTTCTAATACCGTCCTCTTTCTTAGAACATTTTTATCTATTTATTATAATCGGGATAGTACATTGTACCCCTTTAAAACAATTTGACCACAGATTCCATTTACAACATTCTACTCGAAGCACAAACAATATCTTTTACAAATAGAACCCAATAAAAGAAGAATAAAGGATTCTCAAGTAACACACTAGCAACCAGCTTTCTTTTAGAGGACCACGATCCAAATCAAAGGATTCATCCCAAAATATTTTCCACTCTCCAAGCAGACAATTGGAGAAACCACACCACATAAGCCAAGAGTGAAAATCACTCGACAGACCAAAACAATCATTGTCTTTTGCTAGCTGGAAAAGACTGCGCCTCAATACCAAACAATTCAATTTGCAGATGACCTCTGCCAAAACACACAGCATAAACAAGTATCAAGCGAGCATTTCACTACTCGAGATAACAAATATTTTCCACTCCATTCCCTTTCAAAATTTTAACTTTCTTGAACAGAGTATTTCCAACTCATTGCCCAACACACCCTCTCTTTTAACTCAAGTTGGCTACCTCAACAATAAGCCCAAACTGAGTACATCATCTACACTCTTGTAGAAAGACTCACTGCTCCCAAAAAAACATACTCCAGCTAAGACCTCAACCAACGGAATTATGTTGAGAAATAATTCCTAATGAGCCTCAATCCCTTAAGGATAACAACCCGAAATTATTTTCACACCCACACATAATCATTAGTAGCACCTCGAGGATGCTATCTACAATCATCACTCTATTTGGTATCCACTCTGTTCCACTATTCCCACACGGAGACACTGGGTCTCTAAGGTTCTACCTTAACAAAAGGTAAAGCTCCGACTCATCTTTCAAGACTCCTACCACAACTTCCCGTATAAGATAGGGAAGACCTTAGGTGGAAACCCCTTCCACTCCATAATTAACATACGCTCAATTCTTAACATCAATAAATTATTTGACTCCAAGTCAACATTCTATTTAAATCAAATTCTTCCCAAGGATTATCCTACGGAGACAATGTATATCCAATGCACCACAATTATCGTGATATTTAAGGCTTCCAATAAAACATCTATCAGACCACCACTGTCTAGTTGCCAACACGCAACATAAAGGCTTCGCAACCCACAACAATTACCTAGATCTTAGAAGAAGAGGTAAGAAGAAATAGATTTCAGCATACAGAAATCGCTATCATTCACAGTAGCCAAAAGACCAAGAGAAAATCAAATAGCAATGAGGTTGAAAAAACACAAGATGAGACCATCTGTACCTCAAATACTTCTAGTACATCTCTTTCTTTTAACAAGAAATAATTTCCTTTGATTACAACATCCCGCCAATTCCAATAAAAGATGCTTGAAGACTACAACACAAGGTTCAGATAAAACCAATAAAAGCATTCATCACGCCACTTTGCTCAAAAATAATTTTTGGCTACCACATAAGTCATAAGGTCCAAAAAGAAGACCCCAACTGCGAAACTCAAATCCTTTAATTCAATTAGTATCATGAAACTAACAAATTCCTTTATTTTTAAAACATTCAACATCATAACCACAACTACATGCTATCAATTGTATTAACAACAAGATAAAACATTCTTTGCAAGGATAATCATATCCTCTTACTCCTTCATATTTTCCAAAAGGAACACCATAAATCACTTCATCATGTTCTTATTATCTAAATAAGGTTCCAACTACTTAATCTAGGAAAAATCTAGAGCATAAGCCACCATATTAAAATAAAGCTCTTTACCAAGATGATATTAGAACATGACATCCTTGCAAACATGCTAGTATAAAACTCTTATTAGATTTCATATACTCAATTCTTATTGATGCTCAACTCCATTTAGCACAATTGATTGCTCTCTAGCCATTACTGTCAATAATTGATTATTATTTTTTCATCATCATAGAATTAATGATCCTATCTCTGTTTTGCAATCACAAAAATAATTATGAACATAGATTCAATATCCCACCTTATGTTCAGAAATTAGAACAAAATAACTTTAAACTTCAATAATACCAGCTTCATAAGACAAGATTCTACAAGTCAATGCATCGACCTTCATCCATTTCTTTATACATGTTTTAATAATTTAGCATGGTAAAAGTTATATAAATTTAGCAGTTGTATATGCCCATCAAGTATGTAAGAGATGACATATTAAAGGTTGATATTACTAAGACAATATTCCAACATCTCCTTAACCATCCCAAATGGTTAGATTAATTACTTAAGACCACATAATCCAATCTACCCAATAAGTTGGAAATTTAAACAACCACAATAATCAAACCATTTTTTTATATTTCTCAATAACTGCATGAGTTCTAAACATGTATAGACAAATTCTTAATCATATTTCTTCAAGAAACTACAACAGATCAACATCATATTAATCAACCTCACTTCTAAGGATATTGGTAGAAGTTAATCATATACCACGCCAGCATCTCAACTTGATAATTCACAGCTTATCAATGATTTACATAATTGCTAACTCCTACTTAGATACAACAAAATATCACAAAGGGTTTTAACACTTCCTTTTAGAAAAGAGATGATTCAAACTTCAATAACCAAAATAACTCAAAAGAAATGCATAGAGCCAATGCTTCCACAAGTTAACGTACTTCCAACATAAAACTTTGATTTCTTTTCAAAATATCAACGAATTAATAAGTCACATTTTCTAGTAAGAAAGATAGAACAACACGAAAAAACCAATCTCATCAATTAACAATGCTCACGAGCAGCAAAAGCAACTCATCAATTGGAAAGAAATAATATTTGGTCTCAAGTACAATTAGAGGCCTATTGGCACTCAACAATTGCATTGAACCGCTAACCTGAGAGAAAACTCATTAACCACAATAGGCCAAGAATTGGCCAAAATCAGCACAAGAAAGAAACACTTGTAAGAAACTTACCCACGACATCCGCAACTAAGTTGTCGAGAGCCGAATATGCAAATTCGGTCTCTCTGTGTAAACTGCACTAGTCCAGGATCACGCTAGTGCACACAGTCAAACATAGATGTCATCACAGTCATACACACGATAATAATAAAGGAAAACTCGAATATCGATAAAATCTCAAAGGTACGACCATATGGCCAAGCTTACAATATCTCTAGCCGGAAGGGCTTAACAAAAATAGCAGCGAAAATCCAAAATAAAGCGTAGGAGCCAATCGACAAGCCCACATGCTATCGAGTGGAGAACGAAGCCTAATCCGTGAAGTCGTCGTAGAACTCTCCTTCTGGAACCTCCTGCTGATAGTACTCCTCTCCCTCAACTGAGCAACATAGGCGTAAAGCCGTGAGTACATTGGTACTCAGCAAGTCGTTTGTAACAAATGAATGCAATATAATATGCAAGGCTTACCAAAGGAAGGCTGAAAGGTTATTTTGCATAAAGGCATTTCACATTGAAATATGATAAATAAATTGAAAGCGAAATTTGACTGAAAACAATAATAATAAATAATCAAAGGAATAAACATAAACCACTTGTGAACACCAATTCACAAGCTAAACCAACAGTGAACTACCTGTCCACCTCCAACATAAACCACCAAGTTGTAAATGAAAACACTAACCCTCGTGTGAAACCACCGAGCACTGTCCATGACCGAGGACGCGGCTATTCGAATAGTTTTACACTCTGCAGAGGTTGCACAACTGTACCCACACGATGTGATTAGCCTCAATCTTAGGAAATCACAACAAGGCCTTTTCAATGCTCTACCTCAACCCAATCCTGCCCGCTAGGGTTTCGCATCACACCCCCCTTGCGCCACATGGAAATCAGCAACCATGTCCATCACAATGGCAGAATTGGATTGAAATATTACAAATTAATCAGCCATGTCTATCCCATACTAGACATGTGGTTTGCACGATTAAGCTCAGATCAATGGCGCACAAAGTTAAGTCCTTAACATTACCCGGGCGAGACTACTACATCCCCCAAAGTGCACCTGCACTTCCCCCTTTACTGCACGATCACTCGCACGAGTGCAAAACCAAATTTGTATAACCAAGCCAACGACACACCAATGATGTGGCACAAATTTTAATAAACGTGGCACCAACCACAGTTCCATATATCATTAAGTCAATTTAATAATTAACATGCGATGATGAGACCAAACGTAAATATAAGCCAACTAAGCAATTCTATCGTGCCAACCCATGTGACGAATAATCTAGTATCACTAGTATGTTTCCCAACCTATGGTGACAATGGTATCATGACATTCCAAAATCTCAAGGAGGGATAGATTCAAATTGGGATGATAACTACCAATACGAGATTTGAATAAAAATAGCAATGCAATGTAATTTAAAACAAAATAATTAAATAATAGTTTGCAAAATTGGGTTCAACATGATCAAGGGACACGACTTGCCTTCGTTATGCTCAGCGGGGTACTCCTGGTCTTCTGGCGCAAAACTTGCTCCTCCGGAATCCGAATTTAACGAGAGAGAAAACGACCGAAAACAAAGAAACACATAAAATGATAAGCAAAAGAACTCCAAAATTCACAAAACCAGAACCAACAGCTAGAGCTCGATTTTAGATGAATTTAGAAAAAAGAACGGGGTCAATCGGAGCTAGGACGGAGGAGAACGGGCTCCCGGAAAATTAATTCAAAAATTAATTCGGAAAAATCGGAAAAGTTTCTTGTCTTTGTGGACCCGGTCCATGAAATTCCGAGTCCACCGTGGACTCGGTCCACGTAACAGTGCACGGGGGAGAGAGGGTGCTGACGCGGCGGGGCTGCTGACGTGGCGCGCGCATATGCTGCCACGTGTCACCCGGCTGACGTGGCGGTGGCGACGCGGCCGCCACGTGGCTCGGGACGGCTCGGGGCGACGTGGCGCCGACGGCATGCCACGTGTCATGCCACGTGGACTAGGGCTGACGTGGCACGCGCTGGTGCTGCCACGTGGCTAGGCTGAGCTGGCGGCTCGGCGCGGGCGGCGACGGCTTGATCCGACGGCGGGATGCGGGCCGCGGCACGATCCGACCTTCGGTCCAGATCCGGAGAACGGCGAGGATGAGCGGCGCGGCGACGGAGGATCGGCGACGCGTGGCGGCTCGCCGCGCTGGCGTCGTGGCGCGCGCGGGGGAGATGGCGACGCGTGGCAGCGCGGGGCGGATCGGCAACGCGGCAGCGCGCGCGCGCTGGCGCGCCGCGGGCGCGCGAGTCGCGCGCGCGCGCTGGTCCGGCTCGAGGACCGAGGCGGAGCGGGTGCGGGTTCGGCGACGGGTGGGCGACGCGGCGACGGCGAGAGGGGAGGCGAGATGGCTCACCGGCGAGGTCTTCGGCGATGGCGGCGGGACGGGCGCACGGAGGGGCGACGGCGGCGGCAGCGGCGACGACGAGCGGCTCCGGCGACGCGCGGCGCGCGAGGGCGGCGGCGGGCGGCGGCGACAGTACGTGTGGCGGACACGCTAACCGAGGATGAACGCGAGTTTTAACACGCGAACCGAGGAATTCGATCCGATTACGGCGACGGTCGCGCGACGCGGGCGGGTTAGACGGCTAGGATGCGCCACGCGACAAGATCGGACGGCGGGACGCGATTAGGGTTAGGTTAGGGTTCGCGGCGCGGGCGGACGGCTGCGATCGCGCGGCGCGCGCGATCGAGCGCGCCGAGGGCGCGGCGGGCGCGGCGGCGACGGCGCGGCTGGTGCCGCCAGCCACGCGCGATGCGCGACGCGTGGCGCGGCTGGATCGAGCGGCGAGGCGGCGGAGTCTGCGCGAGAAAGGGTGCTGTGGCGCGCGGCGCGGATTGGCGACGCGTGGAGGAGAGAGGAGATCGGGCGGTGAGGGCTGCCCGGGAATTTTATTTTCTTTTCTTTTCCGAAATTCAAATAAACTTCTAAAAACTCTAGAAAATAGCAAATAAATCCCAAAATTCACCAAAAATACCAGAAAATTCCTTGAGACCTGAGGAACACAAATAAAATATTTACCACTGATGTTAATGTTTATTTTAATCATATTAAATTATTTAAAACCTTAAAAATTCATTTGAAGCTTCAATTAATTTGAAAAATTCCAGAAAATTCATTTTTAAAATCCGTGCTTTAAAAATCTCGAGAAAAACAGGATGTTACAAACCTTACCCCTTAAACGAGATCTTGACCCGAGATCCGGGCCAACTAAGAGAATAGGTTCGAACTCCGCTCTGAGATCCTCCTCGCGCTCCTGTGGCTTCCTCCTCGGAATGGTTGCTCCACCGAACTTTGCAAAACGGACCTCTTTATTCCGGTGACTCGCTCGACACTTCTAAGATTTTGACTGGTGCTCTTTGTACAGCAGATCCTCCTGCGCAGTCAACGGCCTCAATCGCACAACCTCCTCTCGTGCGCGCAGCACTTCTTGGTGGGACACATGAAAACGCCATGTACCCCATCAAGGACGCAGTAGCTCCAATCGATAAGCAACCTCTCCCTGTGTTTGAGAATCCCGAACGGACCAACATATCTCGGTGCAAGCTTCCTTTTAGCTGAAACCTCTTCACACCCTTGAATGGTGTGATCCTAAGATACACAAAATCGTCGGCTCAAAACTCGCCTCGGCGTCTGTATCGCATAGCTTTTACATGCGGCACAGGCGGCTTTCAACCTTTCTCAGATCAAGCGGACCTTATCCTCGCCTTCTTTCAAACGATGCGGGCCAAAACTCGACCTTCCCGTCTCTTTCCAATTGAGAGGGTCCCGCATTTCTGCCATACAATGCCTCAAACGGTGACATCGCAAACCGGCACGATAATCGTTGTTGTATGAGAACTCGCAAAGGTAAACAATTGTCCCACTTAGACCCATGATCAAGCACACAAAGCTCTCAACATGTCCTCGAAACTGATTAACTCGCTCTGTCGACCATCCATGCGAGGATGATATGCTTTATCTTGAAATTGGATGAGTTCCCATAGCCTTATGGAAACTACCCCAAAACCGGAGGTGAATCTGCGATCCACGATCGACACAATCTTCTTGGGCACACCATGCAACCGACGATCCTGGACATATATAGCTCGCCAATCTGTCACCACCGTAAGTCGTCTTAAGCGGAATAAAATGAGCAACCTTGGTCAATCGATCCACAATGACCCAAATCGAATCATAGCCCTCTTTGGTCTTAGGCAAACCGACTATAAAGTCCATACCAATTTCTTCCCACTTCCACTGGGAACTTTCAACTGGTGTAGCAAACCCGCAGTCTCTCGGTGCTCGCCTTTACTCTCGACAAACATCACAAAGGGCTACATACTCGATCTCACGCTTCATGCTTGGCCACCAATACCTATCCTTAATGTCCTGGTACATCTTGGTACTGCTGGATGAATCGAATACAACACGACTCATGAGCCTCTTTTAACAACACATCCTTTAGTTCTTGCTTGTTGGGTACACACAAACGCCGCTTGAACCACAAGGTTCCTGGTCATCCACCAAAATCCCGACTCTTTACCTTCACTTAAGTTCTTTCGACCCATTGAAATGCCTCATCGTCCGATCGAGCTCGCGAATCGACCATCCAAAGTAGGTCGTGATCTCCATAGCCGCCAAAATCACGCTCAACCAACTCAAGGCTAACCTTCAAATTCCTCATGCAAAGTGGTGACTCTCTCGAACCATCACCTGAATTGCAGTATACCTTTCTCGCTCAAGGCATCTGCAACAACATTAGCTTTCCCGTGATGATAATGTATGCCAACATTATAATCCTTTATCAGCTCTAACCACCTCCTCTCGCTCGAGGTTAAGCTCGGACCAGGTAAAGATGTATTTCGACTCTTATGATCCGTGTAAACCTCACATCCGTTACCCATCGTAATGACGCCAAATCTTTAAAGCATGCACTACACCGCCAATTCTAAATCATGGGTAGGGTAGTTCTCCTCATGCGGTCTCAATCGGCGTGAGGCATACGCTACCACTCTCTTGTCTTGCATCAAGACACAACCCAAGCCTTTGCGCGAGGCATCGCAAAATATCTCAAATCCTTATTAATATCAGCAACACAAGCACCGAGGCTGTGGTCAAACTCTCCTTAAGTTTCAAAACTCTTCTCGCACTCTGGCGTCAAGTGAATTTCTTTTCCTTTTGAGCAATGCGTGAGGGTCCAGCCACACCGAAAATCCTCAATAAAGCGACGGTAGTATCCTGCCATACCAGAAAACTCCCGACTGGTAATCAAGTGGGTGATCGCCAATCCAAAACATCACTTACTTTCCCGGTCAATCGCGACTCATTCTCTGTCAACACATGCCCTAGAAAGGCGACTTTCTTCATCCAAAACTCACATTTGCTGAACTTTGCATACAACTGATTATCTCTCAATTTCTCCAATGCTAATCTCAAGTGTTCCTGATGTTCTTCCTCAGTCTTGGAGTATATCAAAATGTCATCAATGAACACAACAACAAACTTGTCCAAATATTCCATAAACACCTTATTCATCAAATACATGAAATATGCTTTGGAGCATTAGTCAAACCAAATGACATCACTTTGAACTCGTATAGACCATAACGAGTCGAGAAGGCCGTCTTGGGTATGTCCTCCTTACGTATCCTCATCCGATGATATCCTCGATCTCAAATCAATCTTGGAGAACACTCCTGCTCCTTAAGCTGGTCAAACAGTCATCGATCCCGGCAGAGGGTACTTATTTTTGACGGTGACCTCATTAAGTGCTCAGAGTCCACACACATGCGCCGACTACCATCCTTTTTCTTGACGAACAACACTGGCGCTCCCCACGGGACGAACTCGATCTGATGTAACCCTTATCCAAAAGCTCCCGAATTTGCTTCTTCAACTCGCTAAGTCATTGGTCGGCATCCGATAGGGTCTCTTGGAAATCGGAGCGGTACTGCACAAGCTCAATCGTAAATTCAACCTCCTCTCTCGTGGCATACCCGAAGATCATCTGGAAACACGTCGGGTACTCTCGACAACCGTACACCTTCCAAGCGGATTACCTTGCTCGCAAATCATGATAGCTCTGCCGACATTCATCGCCGCGAATCGCACCTTAACTCCCTCGAATTGGTTAAGGTCATCGCTCGCTCCTACGCCTAACATCGCCGCCGCTGGCCAATCCATTCCCAAGATTACATCTAGGGATTGCATATCCAATAAAATCAGTCGGCCTCAACTCAACTCCCGAATGGTTATCCTAACTCTGGACAACCTAGGTTGGATCTCAACTCGGATCCGGGATTGGATTAAAAGAATGATCCAAGAGCAACAGTTTTCAATTGTTGCTTTAAAGCAAAACTCAGAAACAAACGAATGCGAAGCTCGTAATCAAATAAAGCGGTGGCGGGAACCGAATGTACGAAACGTCATCGATCACAACGTCTCGTTGCTGCTGGGCATCCTCTGCGGTGACGTGGTTCACCGACCTCACCACCGGCCCCTGCCGCTCGTCCCGAGGCCGGGTGCTCCTCGCCCCGCTCCGGGGTAAGGGTACGACCGGGTGTGGCTCCCAAGTCAAAGCGAATCGGCGTCGGGGCTCGCCTCGAGGGCACTTGCTAGCATAGTGTCCCACCTCATGACACTTGAAGCAAGTGACGGATGCTTTGCTGAATTATTGCTCTTCTGCTGCTGCTGTCCCATCGGAACCACCAGGACGCCTGCCTGACCAAATCGCGTGGTGTCTGCGCTGGGTCCAAATCACAAGATCGCTGCTGCTTCTTTGTGGCACTCGTGCAGTGGTAGGAACCAAAACGAGGCCTCGAGAGGCTGGTGTGACCGTGATCCTCGCCGATCAACCTCCTCTTGCGAGACTCCTCGAGCTCGCGCGACTCTCCTCGATGAGAATGGCCTTATCCACCAACCTGCTGAAATCGGCATAGTCGTTGCCTCGACTTGCACCTTCAAAGCCGGGTTCAAGCCTTTCTTGAACCTCTTACGCGAGCCGCATGCCGTCGCTACATCCTCTGGCGCATAGCGAGCCAACCGAGTGAATTTATTGAGATATTCACTCACCGACTGAGTTCCTCTGCTTTGGAACTCCCAAACTCATCCTTCTTCATCTCGACCACTCCATCCATGACATGAGCGGTATGGAAAGCCTTGGCGAATTCCTTCCAAGTGATGTTGTCTTTGGTTCTCATGGGCGCGCAAAGAGTTCTCCCACCACTCTGCTGGGTCCCTCAAGCCGATGTGCTTGCATACAAAACCTTCTCCTGTCCGGTGCAGAGCCAAGTTCAGTTTCTTCTCAACCGAACGGACCCAATCGTCGGCCTCCAAAGGCTCGACGAACAGGAGAAAACAGCGGTCTCGTCCTCATAAACTCTGCATAGCCGGTCTGGCGACGAGTGCCGGTGGTGGTATCGCTCTGGTCTTGTCGCATCATAGTCTGCATACCCTGCATCATGGTCTGCATCATCTGAGTCTGGGCCATCAAGAACTGACTGAGGGCAGGATCCAAGGTAGGTGGCACCGTTGCGCAAAGATCGCTCTGAGTCCTGGTTTGCCTGATTGGCCGGAGGAGTTCTGGTATCAACCATCTTGCTCTGAAAAGAAAACAACTGCTGACTGACCAAAGGTAAAAGACGAGAGGGAAAAGCATAGATAAGGGGTAAATGCGTCTAAGGGGGTTTTGCTTAATGGAGACCTAACCTAAACAAACACTTAGCCAAAAGGCTAACTAAGAAACTGAACAAAAATAAACTCCATTAAAAGATTGACATGATCGCAATATAATGCTTTTAAGGCAATATTTGCAGCTCACATCACACACAACTGCAAATAAAATCCAACGTGTCTACTCGCACTATCTACTCTGAAGGCTCCCACTCGGGTCCTGACAAATAGGGTACACTGATATCGTCCTCAGAATCGCTGTAGACAACCCACGAGTTGCGGATCGGCGGCGACTGCTCTCTGACTGGGGCTGGAGTGAACCGACTGAGGTAGGCGCAACGATCCCCGGTGATACGACGTCTCTCCTCTGGGCTCGGCGGTGTAGGCGGCGGTAGAGGTACTTGCGATCGCGGTCGGGGCTCCTCCTGCATCGCTCGTAGTCTCGGGTGGCTCCGTCTCGCTCCTTGAACTTCCTGACGAGTCCGCCATGTTGATCTTGTATAGCTTGCAAAGTCAACGGATGGCTTTGTGCGCAACTCCTTGTCGACATCTCCCACCGCACCGTGTTCTTGAAATCGTGATGTAGCACCGCTTGCCGACTCGGGTGGTGAAGTATAGCCCGAGATGCTCCCGATGCGTTGACCTTTTTGCTTCTCATCCTTGGTGAGGTAGACGGGCAGTCTCTTAAATCCGAGGCTCCGCAACAGAACACGTAGAAGTGACCTCCATCCTCCTGTCGGGCTGTAAGAAGCTTGGGACATCTAATGCATTTATAAGGGAAAGATCAGTTTATAACTTTAGGAAAATAAATTTTGCAAGAGTTGGGGCGAGAGACAAGAATCCTTAAGAATGAGGTAAGAAGATAGAGATATTACTAAATATCAAGTTTAGTTGGTTTGATTTAGAAAATAAATTTTTGGGTTACGACCAATCTCACTAGGGCTTCGTCCTACAGTCGATATGGCTCTGATACCATCTCTGTCGAGACCCGAATATGCAAATTCGGTCTCTCTGTGTAAACTGCACTAGTCCAGGATCACGCTAGTGCACACAGTCCAACATAGATGTCATCACAGTCATACACACGACAATAATAAAGGAAAACTCGAATATCGATAAAATATCAGAGGTACGACCTTATGGCCAAGCTTACAATATCTCTAGCGGAAGGGCTTAACAAAATAGCAATGAAATCCAAAATAAAGCGTGGCGACCAATCGACAAGCCACAGGCTATCGAGTGGAGAACGGCCTAATCCGTGAAGTCGTCGTAGAACTCTCCTTCGGAACCTCCTGCGATAGTACTCCTCTCCTCAATCGAGCAACATAGGCGTAAAGCCGTGAGTACATTGGTACTCAAGAAGTCGCTTGTAACAATAAATGCAATATAATATGCAAGGCTTACCAAAGGAGGGCTGAAAGGTTAATTTGCATAAAGGCATTTATTGATGAAATATATTAAATAACTTGAAAGCGAAAGTTAATCGAAAACAGAAACAATAGATAATCAAAGGAATAAACATGAACCCTTGTGAACACCAATTCACAAGTTTAAACCAACATGAACTACCCGTCCACTCCCAACATAAACCACCAAGTTATAAATGAAACACTAACCTCGTGTGAAATCCCGAGCACCGCCCATGACCAGGACGCGGCTATTCGAATAGTTTTACACTCTGCGGAGGTTGCACAATCTGTACCCACACGATGTGATTAGCCTAGGCCTAAGGAAATCACAACAAGGCCTTTACAATGCTCTACCTCAACACAATCCCGCCCGCTAGGTTTCGTGATCACACCCCCTTGCGCCACATGGAAATCAAGAACCATGTCCATCACAATGGCGAATTGAATTGAAATATTACAAATTAATCAGCGAGTCCATCCCATAATAGACATGTGGTTTGCACGATTAAGCTCGGATCAATGGCGCACAAAGTTAAGTCCTTAACATTACCCGGCGAGACTACCACATCCCCCCAAAGTACAATTGTACTTCCCCTTTCTTGCACGATCACTCGCTTGAGTGCAAAACCAATTTGTATAACCAAGCCAACGTCACACCAATGGCGTGGCACAAATTTTAATACACGTGGCACCAACCACGCTTCCATATGTCATTAATTCAAATTAATAATTTAACATGTGCGATGAGATCAATCGTGAATATAAACCGGCTAAGCAATCTAATCGTACCAACCCATGTGATAAATAAACTAGCATCACTAATAAATTTCCCAACCTATGGTGACAATGGCATCATGGTATTCCAAAGTATCAAGGAGGTATAATTTCAATTGGGACGATAACTACCTGTGCAAAGGTTTGAATAAAAATAGCAATGCAATGTAATTTAAAACAAAATAATTAAATAATAGTTTGCAAAATTGGGTTCAACATGATCAAGGGACACGACTTGCCTTCGTTATGCTCAGCGGGGTACTCCTGGTCTTCTGGCGCGAAACTTGCTCCTCCGGAATCCGAATCTAACGAGAGAGAAAACGACCGAAAACAAAGAAACACATAAAATGATAAGAAAAAGAACTCCAAAATTCACAAAACCAGAACCAACAGCTAGAGCTCGATTTTAGATGAATTTAGAAAAAAGAACGGGGTCAATCGGAGCTAGGACGGAGGAGAACGGGCTCCCGGAAAATTAATTCAAAAATTAATTCGGGAAAATCGGAAAAATTCTTGTCTTTGTGGACCCGGTCCATGAAATTCCGAGTCCACCGTGGACTCGGTCCACGTAACCGTGCACGGGGGAGAGAGGGTGCTTACGCGGCGGGGCTGCTGACGTGGCGCGCGCATATGCTGCCACGTGTCACCGGGTTCAGCGGCAAGGCGGGCGGCGGCGGCGGCAGCGAGGAGGCGGCGATAGCTCACCGGCGAGTCTTCCAGCGGCAGCGGCGGACGGCGCACGAGGGGCGCGAGCGGCGCGGCAGCGCGCATGCGGCGAGCGCTCTCCGGCGATAAGCGCGGCGCGAGCGGCGAGGGCGGTGGCGGCGAGTTAGTGTGGACGCACACGAACCGAGGATGAGCGCGAGTTTTAACACGCGAACCGAGGAATTCGATCGATTCTGGGCGGCGGTCGCGGCGCGGGCGGGTTAGGCGGCTGAGATGCGGCCACGCGACAAGATTGGGCGGCGGGGGCGCGATTAGGGTTAGGAGTTAGGTTCGCGCGCGCGGAGCGGGCGAGCGCTGCGATCGCGCTGCGCGCGCGATCGAAGCGCGAGCGGCGCGGCGCGGCGCGGCGACGGGCGAAGGCGGTGCCGCCGCAGCGTCGTGCGGATCATAGCGTGCGTGGGCGGGATCGGGCGGCGGGGCGAGCGGGTGCGGGGCGGCTGAGGGCGGCCCGGGGAATTTTATTTTCTTTTCATTTTCCAGAAATTCAAATAAACTTCTAAAAACTCTAGAAAATAGCAAATAAATCCCAAAAATTCACCAAAAATACCAGAAAATTCCTTGAGACCTGAGGAACACAAATAAAATATTTACCACTTATGTTAATGTTTATTTTAATCATATTAAATTATTTAAAACCTTAAAAATTCATTTGAAGCTTCAATTAATTTCAGAAAACTCCAGAAAATTTATTTTTAAAATCCAGGCTTTAAAAATCTCAGAAAAACAGGATGTTACACGTGGCGTGCCACGTGGGAGGGTGACGTGGCGCGGCTCAGCGGCGGCGGGAATTCGACGGTCGCGGAGGCGACACGCGGTGCGATCTGAGCCCTCAGCTCAGATCTGGATTTGCGGCGGGGATGCAGCGGCGCAGAGGCGGGACGGCGGCGATGGGCGACGCGTGGCGGGCACGTCGCGTGAGGCGTCGCGCGGACGCGGGCGCGCGGGCGAGGCGGGAACTCGTCGGCGGGATCCGACGGCGGAGGGAGCGACGCGTGGCGCACGCTGGTGCCTCGCGGCTCCGATCTTGGACGGACGGCGGGGATGCAGAGGCGCGGAGGCGGGACGGCGGCGATCGGCGGCAACGTGGCTCGGCGCGCGCTGCGCGGCGTTGCTTGTGGCGCGGCGCGCTAGGGTTTGCGCGCGCGTCGCGGCGCGGCGGCGGAGGCAGCGATCGGGCGGCGGGAAGCGTGCGGCGGCGAGGCGGCGGAGGAGCTCACCGACGGCGGCCGGCGAGCAACAACGGCAGCGACGCGGCAGCGAAGCGGCGCGAGGACGCGCGGGGTGCGAGGCGGCCGGGGCGGCGGACGCGAGGGAGCGAGGCGAGGGTTCGGCGGCGGCGAAGAACAGGCACGTGAACCGAGGTGGGCGGCGGGGTTTTAACACGTGAACCGAGGCTATCCCGATCGGATACGGCGACGGTTGCGGAACGGGCGAGATTTGGACGGCCGAGATTGCGACGCGTAGACGCATCCAACGGCATCAAGCGGGCGGGGCTGGGCGCTGCTGGGCCGCCGCTTGGCGCATCCGATGGCGCGAGGCGGTTAGGGTTAGGGTTTGCGGCGCGGCACGGGCGCGGGGATCCGACGGCGCGGAGAGCGGGGAGGCGGGGGCGGCTGAGCGGCGGGGCTGGGCCAACGCGATGCCGACGCGTGGCACGGGGGAGGATCGGACGGCTGAGGCCTTTTCCCCTATTCTTTTATTTCCAAAAATTCAAATAAACTCCTAAAGGCTCTAGAAAATAGCAAATAAATCCCAAAAATTCAGCAAAAATACCAGAAAATCCCTTGAGACCTGAAGAATCCAAATAAAATATTTCCAACTTATGTTAATGTTTATTTTAGTCATATTAAATCATTTAAAAAATTCTAAAATTCATTTGAAGCTTGAATTAAATTCAGAAAATTCCAGAAAATTTATTTTTAAAATCCTGGCTTTAAAATTAGCAGAAAAATAGGATGTTACATAAGTTACCCGAGGTAACTGCATCACTGTTCCCATACCACGAACGGTGGTATAAACTGGCAATGCTCATGGCAACAGCTACAACCTCTACATCTTATTATTGACTGTCCTCACTCATAGCAGTCATAGAAACAAATCATAAGCATACACGATTATCTCATAGCAGGAATCATCAATATATTATGTCAAAGCATGAATGCAAAGCTTGACCCATCCCATCCTACAGTGCACCAGTGTGTCAATTTAATATTTTTAATTACCACGGACCTAAAGCCCGCTCGATACCAATTGTAACACCCGTAATCCACATCACCACAGGATGTTACTAAACCACTCTCTGACTAGCCAAAAATTTCAAGATAATTTATTTAGGCAACAATTTCTAGACATGAAGCATTAAGCGGAAGCATAAATAACTAAGGAAATAAGATAATGGTAACAAGTTCAATAACAACCTCTAGCGAGAATAAATCAAGAATAGTTTACAAGATCATCATTATTAAATAAAACAACCATCTATGGATAGATAGGCATTTGGCTAGAAATCCATCGACTTTATTACAGACACAATTGATGAATCAAGTGCATTATTATGGTGCCGCTCTACCCATCCATGAATGCTCGGGAATCACCTGTGGGGGCAAACAAGGGTGAGATAAAAATCTCGACAAGCAAAGCATTTAACGAGCTATTCGGACTACAAACAAATATACAACATCATTAAAGTATTCACATGTCCACATCTACAATGTGCATCCATATTCATTAACAAGCTAATTAAACTACAATGATATTAAGCATCAATATCCATTTCCCAAATGACCACAATTATTGCCTCAACCATATTTTTTACCAGCAATAGTAAAACATTAGCAAATGAATCTTGATTAACTACTTCATATCATCCACCACCACCACTACCAATGACAATAAAGCATTAACACGATTTACCTCACTAACTTTATCATTCCTCGTGTCCACAACTGCTATCACCACTTACCACAAGAGAAAAGAATCTCATGCCACAATCACAACCCCCTATCATACCACAAGGGATGAACCACATATTGGAATACGCGTAGGCTACGGAAGCAGAAAACAAAACTTTTCTACCACGCACCCAAGAACATCATGCTAAGGAAGGATCATGGATCGTTACCACTTAGACGCGCAGCGCAGCGGAAGAAGAATTGGAAGCCGATCCAATCTCGCGCGTCGAGGTAGTAGTGGAAGTAGCCGATCGTCCCGAACAGATCGTCTCCTCCACGCACGCCGATCGGCCATCGCAACGAGCGGCGCCTCCACCGGTATCCACACGTCCGGGTGGGCGCCCGATCGCGAGTGTACTAGCACTCGTGAGCAGCTAGGGTTTGGCTCGGGAGGTGGCGGCTAGGGTTTTGCTAGATGTTAACAGGGACACATCCCCTCCGCCCCTCGCCTCCATATATATAGACCTCCTCATGTGGGCCTCGTGGACCGAGGCCCAATAGGAGTCTATTCGGATCTCTATCTGAATTGAGCCCATATCCGAATCATATTCGAATTAGTGTTCCAACCCGTTAAGCGTGCGACTCTGTAGGTTCACGTATACTTGGTCGTGACCCGGAAACGCCTTTCCGGTTACCATATTAATAGCGGTCTCTAGTAAGACATATTAACCCCAAAGTATATGTAAAGATCATATCGGCTGAACCTGTAATGTCCTCTCATGTACGAATCCCTTTGCCTCACGATATAGATTGAGCTCAAGGCGAGACCTGTGTCATCCTCTTAATAGCTCAATCACTCTCTCGATTCCGTGATGGATTATAAACTCGTGATTGACTCCTCAATCACCTTGGCATGGCCATGCACTTTCATAATCCATTACATCGAGGGCCGAGATATCTCTCCCATAAGGAGGGCAAATTCTATCTTGATCATTCACATCCCACTACATGTTTCATGGCAAACCCGAAGACTACTTTTATGACTACCCGATTCACGGAGTAGTGATTAGTAGTCCCAAAATAAGCTACTACTCATGTTGGGAACCATGATGACCTCAAGTCTAAGGACTCTACATAAACACTACTTGAGACCAACGATGACACATGGAATCTCTGCGGTGTCTCATGGCGAGTCTATCAACATATGTTCACTAACACATGTCCATATTATTGATTTGGTATCACCATACCATGATCCATGAGACATGATCATCAATCAATACATATGCTTGATCTTTGTCTTTGAATCATATTTGTTCCTCATATGATATACGATCGGGGATCATTTAGAAATAGCAACATCTTAGTATTTAAGAGTCTCATGAATAAGTCACATACTCATTGATCAATAATGATGATGTCTATTCCAAGGAACAAAGTAATGTATCATAAACATAGTATGTGATATATACAACATCTCCATGTTGCCTCTAGGGCATATCACTATGAGTCTCCCACTTGCACTAGAGTCAACCATGTAGGTATCTAATACCCATTGCCTAGTGTGAGCCTCATGCTTTGGTGGGAAGCGGCTTTGTCAACGGATCTGCAATGTTCAAATCCGTTTGTACTTTGCATATCTTAACATCGCCTCTCTCCACTATCTCGCGGATGAGATGAAATCGCCGTAAAATGTGCTTGGACTTACAGTGCGATCTAGGCTCCTTGGCTTGTGCAATGGCCCCACTATTGTCACGATGAGAGTCCATTGGGTGGAGGCACTAGCCATCACACCAAGCTCGAAATAAATTTCTTGATCCAAACGGCCTCTTTGGCGGCTTCAAGCTGCTATGTACTCGGCCACATTGTAGAATCGAACCGTCTGCGCTTGGAACTCTTCCAGACTTACCGCACCGCCATTCGAGGCGAACACAAATCCAGTTGCGATCTAAAATCATCTTTGTCGGTTTGGAAGCTAGCATCGGTGTAACCATTTACAACGAGCTCTTCCTCACCTCCATAGACAAGGAACACATCTTTAGTTCTTCTCAAGTACTTCAAGATGTTCTTTACGGCAATCCAGTGACTTTCACGGATCTGGTATCTACTCGTAGCACTTAAAGCATCTGAAATATCGGGCGTGTACAAAGCATGGCATACATAATGGACCCAATAGCGAAGCATATGGAATCGCATTCATTTTATCCCGCTCATCGGTGTACTAGGACACCGATTCTTGCTAAGATTTATACCATGTGACATAGGTAGAAAACCTTTCTTGAAATCATGCATGTTGAACCTTTTCAACACCTTGTCAATGTACATATCTTGGCTTAATCCAATTAGCCTTTTGATCTATCTCTATAGATCTTGATGCCCAGAATATATGCTGCCTCTCCTAAGTCTTTCATAGAGAAACTATTTTTAATGAAGACTTAATGATTCGAGCAAAGGAATGTCATTTCCGATCGGTAATATGTCATCCACATATAAGACCGTAAATACGAGTGCGCTCCCACTAGCCTTTTGTAAACACAAGGCTCTTCTTCGTTCTTGATGAAACTAAACCCTTTGATTACTTCATCAAAGCGAATGTTCCAACTCCGAGATGCTGCTTTAATCCATAAATGGATCTTTGGAGCTTGCATATCTTTCCAACGGATTGCGGATCGACAAAACACGTGGGCTGTGTCATGTACACATCCTCACTCAGATTTCCATTAAGGAAAGCTGTTTTGACATCCATTTGCCATATTTCATAGTCGAAATATGCAGCAATCGCTAGAATGATCGAATAGACTTTAGCATTGCGACGGGCGAAAAAGTTTCATCATAATCAATACCTTGAATTTGTTTGAAACCTTTGGCCTGTCGCGCTTTATAGATGTGAACATTTCCATCTATGTCTATCTTTTCTTGAAAACCCATTTGCATTCAATGGTTTTAACACCATCAGTGGATCAACCAAGTTCCAAACTTGATTCTTGTGCATGGATTCAATTTGGATCTCATGGCTTCAAGCCATTTCTCGAGTCTGGTCCCACCATTGCTTCTTCATAGGTCTTAGGCTCATCGTTGTCTAACAACAATATGTCCCGTTGTTGAGTAGTCAAGAACATGTACCTCTCGGTGCACGCGTGACCTTCGACCTACGTGGTGCTGGTGTGTCCACAACAGAGTTCTTCAACAGTTTGTTCATCTGTTGTGGTTACAGAGGAGCTGAAACGTTATCGGTGTTTCTTGAATTTCTTCAAGTTGCACTTTGTGCTCCCACTATCCCTTCTTGAGAGAAACTCTTTCTCTAAGAAGACACCATGCCGAGCGACAAACACTTTGCCTTCTCCTCGATTATAAAAGTAATATCCTTTTGTTTCCTTAGGATACCCGATAAAGAAGCATTTATTAGATTTAGGAGTGAGCTTATCAGATTGTAAACGTTTTACATAAGCCTCACATCCCCAAATCTTAAGAAAAGACAAGCTAGGGCGTTGTCTGTCCACATCTCATATGGTGTCTTTTCTCTGATTTTGATGGAACCTGTTTAGTGTGAGCGCGCCGTTTCAAGAGCGTACCCCAAAAAGACAACGAAAGATCACTTTGGCTCATCATGGGCGCACCATATCTAATAAGGTGCGATTTCTCCGTTCGAGATACCCCATTCCATTGAGGTGTTCTGGCGAGTCAATTGTGGAACAATTCCACAATCCTTTAGATGATTGCCAAACTCATGGCTCAAATACTCGCCTCCACGATCGGATCGTAGAAACTTGATTGTCTTGCCTAAATGATTTTGCACTTCATTTTGGAATTCCTTGAACTTTTCAAAGGATTCGGACTTATGCTTCATCGGTAGATATACCCATATCTACTAAAGTCATCGATGAAAGTTATGAAATCACGAAAACCACCTCTGTTCATTAAGCTCATTGGTCCACATACATCGGTATGTACGAGTGCCAATAAGTCATTTGCCCGTTCACCTTGACCGGTGAAAGGTGCCTTTGTCATCTTGCCAAGTAAACAAGATTCGCATGTCTCTAATGATTCAAAATCAAATGAGTGCGAATACCATCTCTATGGAGCTTACGCATGCGTTTCTCATTTATGTGACCTAGCGGCGATGCCAAATAAGCGTGGGATTCAAATCATTGGACGTTGCCTCTTTGCATTAATGTTATAGACCGGTGACCCTTCAAGAGTAAGAACGTATAACCCATTCACCAATGGAGTATGACAATAGAACATATCTTTGAAATAAAGAGAACAACCATTGTCCATAGATTTAAAGTCATAACCTTCGCTTGCAAACATGAAGCGAAATAATGTTCTTTGAAAGAGATGGAACACAATAACAATTATTCAATTCCAAAACTAATCCTGAAGGTAAAGACAATGGCATGGTGCCAACAGCTACCGCAAGCAACTTTTGCTCCATTGCCAGCGCGAAGATCCACTTCGCTCCTCCTCAAACTTCTACTTCTTATTAGCCCCGCAGCGATTTGCGGATGTGAGCAACCGATCCGGTATCAAATACCCAAGAATTAGTGGAAGAAGTAGCAAGATTGATTTCTATAACATTTATACCGAGGTGGAAGTCATACTTCCCTTCTTCTTCTCAAGATCCTCCAAGTACTTTGGGCGGTTCCTTTTCCAATGTCACGATTGCTTACGATGTAACAATGCATCGGGATGAGCATCGCCTTTCTTGTCTTTCTTGGCCTTAGAACCGCTCGCGATCGCATCGGGAGCTTTCTTTCTTTTGACGCGATTCTCTTGACATAGGGCTTGCCCTTGCCTTTCTGCATCATCATCACATGATTGCTGCTTTTCTTAATGCTTTCCTCGTGATTTTAGCATCCCATGCAACTCGGCCGAGTCTTGTCCAGATTGTTCATGTGAAAGTTCATTATGAATGGCTCAAAGCTCGGGGTGGCGGCGGAGAATCACATCGATAGTCAACTCTTGGCTAAAGGAAAACCAAGCTTTTCCGGACTCTCAATGTAACCAATCATCTTAATCACATGAGGGTGGACGGGATTCCCTACGCAAGCTCTGCACGCAAATAAGGACTTTGAAGTATTGAACCTCTCACCCTTGCTTGGTTCTCAAACATACCACGTAGCCCCACAATGATATTGTAGGCATCTGTGTTCTCATATTGCTTCGAAGCTCGAGAGGACATTGTGGCAAGCATGAGACAGCTCACATCAAGGCAATCATTCGTGTGCTTCTCATAAGCTCTCCGTGCAGCCACAGTAGCATTATCGAGCAAGTCTTGGGTAAGGAGACTCAAGGACATACTCCTTGCGCTCTTGCTTGAGAACAATTCTCAAGTTGCGATACCAATCCAAAAGTTTGTTCCATTGAGTTTTTCTTTCTCAGAACAGATCGCAAATTAAAAATCTTGGATCGGCGTTAGTGACATGATCTACAACGCAAGAATATGCAAAGTTTAGCACTATGTTTATGTTCATCTTTTATTAAACTATTTAGCAAAAGACTCCCACTATGAGTTTTGCAACAAAACTCCTCTAAGTTACATAGTGGGTAAAGATCCTCATTTCACTAATTCCTAGTGAGCTTTGGCATCACGGCTAGAAAACTAGTGACATGGGTAAGCAACACCTTGCTAATCACATCCCTATGTGACTCTACTTTGGGTGACATTAGTATGCCTCAGCCCCAATCTATGCCCCAAGGTCCAAAACTATTTTGATAACCTTGTTAAGTAAACCAAATGCTTCCGCATGTAGATGTCCGACATCTACCCCAAATGATGATGATAACCGATGACACTCTACTTTGGTAGACCTACCATGCGGTGATCATTATCTTTGGTGCAACATATGGAAGGGCATTAACACCTAATTTTAAGAGGGATTCTATCCTACCAAAGCAACATATCACATATATCATTGCATAAGAATAAGATAGATAACATCATAGATAAACACATTTAACTGTGAAGTAGTATGGCCCAAAAATGGTGATATCCATCTCCAAGTAGGTGTAGACGATCGCCATCCTCCACATCACTCCTTTAGGCCACCATGCTTAAAAGCTTGTAACCTCAAAACTAGGCTACTACCTATAATAGCTAGAAATCGAAGATTACAAAGATAGATTCAAGCATTAAGGTCGACACGCAGGTCGTTAAATACAATATATACAGCTAACAATAGTTGAAATAATCATGACACGCAGGCTATGAACGAATGTTACATGCATCACATACATCTCATACATTCAAATAAGCTATAGGGCTATACAAGGGGGGGATACACACGGCGGTCCCTGAAAACCTCACAGAATTACATAGATCGCATCTATGAAATCGCTATGAAAATCTTATCGAGCCGATCAAATCAACCCAAATCCGAGCCATTCAAAATGTCTCAATTTTCATTAGATCAATCATATTGATCATCGCGATCGGTATACTTGAGGAGACCACAACACAAGACCTCGATCTGTTGGCTCGATCTCATCGATTGTGCGCAGATTAGCCGATGGTGATTCCAGCCGGTAGGGGCAAGTCGCGCGTACATCAAAGAAGGAGCACGAACTAATCTTTTTGGCCTTGTGATGCTATCAACTCATACCAATTTCAACCCCTTATGACCGATTGATCTCATCAACCCGTGCTACCTTATTTAGACTGTAATAGATCCAATCTACTACTATCGCATATCAACATATATGCGCGATCCAGATTGCAAACTAAGCAAGATGGCTCGATACCACTATTGGAATACGGCGTAGGCTACGAGCGAGAAAACAAAACTTTTCTACCGCGCACCCAAGAACATCATGCTAAGGAAGGATCATGGATCGTTACCACTTAGGCGCGCAGCGCAGCGAAGAAGAATTGAAGCCGATCAATCTCGCGTCGAGGTAGTAGTGGAAGTAGCCGATTGTCCCGAACAGATCGTCTCTCCACGCACGCCGATCAGCCTTTGCAACGAGCGGCGCCTCCACCGTATCCACACGTCCGGGCCGAACGCCGATCGCGAGTGTACTAGCACTCGTGAGCAGCTAGGGTTTGGCTCGGGAGGTGGCGGCTAGGGTTTTGCTAGATGTTAACAGGACACATCCCTCCGCCCCTCGCCTCCATATATATAGACCTCCTCACGTGGGCCTCGTGGACCGAGGCCCAATAGGAGTCTATTCGGATCTCTATCTGAATTGAGCCCATATCCGAATCATATTCGAATTAGTGTTCCAACCCGTTAAGCGTGCGACCCTGTAGGTTCACGTATACTTGGTCGTGACCCGGAAACGCCTTTCCGGTTACCATGTTAATAGCGGTCTCTAGTAAGACATATTAACCCCAAAGTATATGTAAAGATTATATCGGCTGAACCTGTAATGTCCTCTCATGTACGAATCCCTTTGCCTCACGATATAGATTGAGCTCAAGGCGAGACCTGTGTCATCCTCTTAATAGCTCAATCACTCTCTCGATTCCGTGATGGATTATAAACTCGTGATTGACTCCTCAATCACCTTGGCATGGCCATGCACTTTCATAATCCATTACATCGAGGGGCCTAGAGATATCTCTCCCATAAGGAGGGGCAAATTCTATCTTGATCATTCACATCCCACTACATGTTTCATGGCAAACCCGAAGACTACTTTTATGACTACCCGATTCACGGAGTAGTGATTAGTAGTCCCAAAATAAGCTACTACTCATGTTGGGAACCATGATGACCTCAAGTCTAAGGACTCTACATAAACACTACTTGAGACCAGCGATGACACATGGAATCTCTGCGGTGTCTCATGGCAGTCTATCCAACATATGTTCACTAACACATGTCCATATTATTGATTTGGTATCACCATACCATGATCCATGAGACATGATCATCAATCAATACATATGCTGATCTTTGTCTTTGAATCATATTTGTTCCTCATATGATATCGATCAGGATCATTTAGAAATAGCAACATCTTAGTATTTAAGAGTCTCATGAATAAGTCACATACTCATTGATCAATAATGATGATGTCTATTCCAAGGAACAAAGTAATGTATCATAAACATAGTATGTGATATATACAACATCTCCATGTTGCCTCTAGGGCATATCACTAACACCACAATCTACAACCACAGCCACTTTCCTCATACCACAAGTGGCTCTCATGAGCCAATTCCACACTACAACTATGAAGTTGCAGTTGTTTGTAAAATAACTTCACCACAATATATTGCATAAGGATGCAAATGATCTTTCCACAATGCAATGCATACGCATGCTATGCTCCACTGCACCTTTACCCAACAAGGTAAAAGTGTGCATCGTGCTCTGACAATGCGATCTTTGTGCCGCACGATCGCGGCTATAAGCGGCGACATCAACAATGCAAATGTCATGACATGTTATGAATGATATGATAAACATAAGCCACAAGAATTTAACCACGAAGGTCAATCACATAACCCATAATATATTTATCAAGATTGCTACCACCACAACTACAAGTATTCACTAAGAATACTACCACCGAGACCACAATAATAACAACTTCGAGGGCATCAAAATGATCCTCATGAATTTAACGACAAGGAAATACCGTCATATCCACCATGCATTTACTTTCGTATACCACAATTAGCTCATTAAGCAAATTACCACAATACTACCAAAACTCATCCAAACATGGCAAGTGATTAATATCTTGCTACCACATTCTTACTTAGAAAGCATGTAATCATGGCATATCATTTAACATTACGTAAATCATGCATATTGCAAGTAGTAAGAATAACGGGTTAAACGGTAGCACATCTGCGACGTTTACTTGCCTCTACCGGCGAAGCGATGAGATCACGCGCGTTCAGAAGCAAAACCGCCTGTCCATAAAGGTATCTCTCAGCACAACAAACAGCAATACAATCACGACTCTCAAAGAAAAGGTATCGCTAAGCCCCAACATCCCACAACAACCTTTCCCACATAACGGTTCTACAATCTTCCCACTGAAGTGGCGCTACTTAACATTTTCCTATCTTTAAAAATATAACACTAATCACAGCAAAAGATATATATCTAGATTCCTCACGTAAATACCTACATTTTTCATGTAGATCACATATTTTTATTTTGTCATTAACAAGGTGATATCTAATGCACAAAACAGAGGACGTACTCTGTTCTGAAAGTCTGGACAGCCGACTTGTAATGCGTCCCCAGAACTGATCAAGACTCTAAAAATTCTGGTTCTTTTACAGTAACTAGATTACTGAATTTCCTACAACTTTCTCAATGGTGGCCAAAAATATAAAATTCATCTTCTACCCCTAATTCCCATCTGAACAGCGGTCTGTCCCTGTCTGCGCCCCTGACGGACAGCGAGATTGCAGACCCTAGTACGCCTAAATTACACAGCCAAAACTTCTGAAAAAAATAAAGTAGATGCGTATCGTCGTCCTCTACGTTTTTCCTTTTGGGGAGACCCTCGGGAAAAATCGTCTGGGGGTCTAAACCGCACGAACAGTAACAGCGCGCGATTGGATCAACAGACAATCACCCGAGATTCTCTAATTGGAGAATCTAATTGCTAATCCCCCATCAAAATCTCGTGCTAAGAACCCTTATTATAGCAAAATAAGAGGGTAACTGAGATGAGGAATTTACCTAGGGGATCCCATAGGATCACCCCTTCTTCCCTTCTTTTCTTCTCCTTCTTCTCCTCTTCCTCCTCCTCTTCTTCTTCCTCTTCCTCTTGGTTTCTCCTTGCACCAAAGGGGCAGCACTTGAGAGGAGGGAGAGGGGCACAAGGGGGAGGGGAAGGTGGCGGCCAAGGGTGGAAAAGGGAGGGTGGCGGCCACATGGGTTTTATGGGGGGTGGGGTGGCTAGGGTTAGGGTTTGGGGTGCGGCCACCCCTTGGGCCTATTGGCCTAAGGTGGCAAGCCCACCCTCCAGCCCGCCCGCTCAAAGGTTTTTTTTAATTTATTTACTTCATTCATTTTTGATTTTATACTATTCCACTATTTTGTTTTCCCTTCCCGCGTTTTACTGAAAATCCGGGCGACTCCGCAATTATTTTATAAACCGACGCTGAATCGACGTTCAGGGTATTACAGTAGAATTGCTCATAGATCTTTTGGTTTTGGAATCGCAAGGGTTAGACGTTATTCTCGGAATGAACTGGTTAGCCAAGAATCAAGGCCAGATCAATTGTGCTACCAGGTCCATCGCCCTCACCAACGACCAAGGTGTAGAAGTGGCCTTCTCTCCTCAAATTCTGGAAGTAGAAGAATGTGCCCTCTTCCTCCTTCAAGTCTTGGAAGAAGTGCCAATAGTGCGGGAATACCCGGATGTTTTTCCCGAGGAATTACCAGGAATGCCGCCGGATAGGGAAATCGAGTTTGTGATTGACCTAGTCCGGGCACATACGATTTCCAAGAGACCATATCAGATGCCTGCTAACGAGTTAGCAGAGTTAAAGAAGCAGCTTAATGAATTGGAAGACAAGGGATACATCCGGCCTAGTTCCTCACCTTGGGGAGCACCCGTCTTGTTTGTCAAGAAAAAGGATGAAAGTTTGAGGCTATGTGTGGATTACAGAGCGCTCAATGATGTCACAATCAAGAACAAGTACCCTCTGCCCAGGATTGACAACATGTTTGATCAATTAAAAGGAGCTGGTATATTCTCCAAGATTGACCTACGGTCAGGATATCACCAGTTGAAAATCCGTGAAGAGGACATTCCCAAGACTGCATTCTCCACCCGCTACGGACATTATGAGTTCACGGTCATGTCGTTTGGACTGACCAATGCACCGGCCTATTTCATAAGCATGATGAACAGTGTATTCATGAAATGCTTGGACAAGTTTGTGGTAATATTCATCGATGACATTCTCATCTACTCCAAGGATGAAGAAGAATATGAGCAACATCTCAGGATAACTTTAGAAAAACTTCGAGAGCATCAGCTTTTTGCCAAATTCAGTAAATGTGAATTTTGGCTAAAAGAGGTTGCCTTCCTTGGACATATCGTGACAGCCAAAGGAATTGCTATAGATCCTTCCAAGATAGAAGCATTGATGGAGTGGAAGCAACCAAAGTCCGTGACAGAAGTCAGGAGCTTCCTTAGACTTGCGGGTTATTACCGCTGGTTCATAGCAGGATTCTCCGAGCTAGCCAAGCCAATGACACAGTTGTTGAAAAAGGAAAAGAAGTTTGAATGGATGAAAGCTTGTGAACAGAGTTTTCAGACTCTTAAGAAAAGGCTAGTCTCAGCACCCGTGCTTGTTTTGCTGGACGTGCATAAAGGCTTCGAGGTGTTCTGTGATGCCTCTCGCCTAGGCTTAGGCTGTGTCTTGATGCAAGAAGGCAAGGTAGTAGCCTATGTGTCGCGCCAACTCAAGCCTCATGAGTGCAATTATCCTACTCATGACTTGGAGTTAGCAGCTGTAGTGCACGCTTTGAAAATCTGGCATCACTATCTTATCGGTAACCATTGTGAAGTATACACGGACCATAAGAGCTCGAAGTATATCTTCACCCAGGCAGAGCTCAACCTGAGGCAGCGATGGTGGTTAGAGTTGATAAAAGACTACAACATTGGTATACATTACTATCCCGGAAAAGCAAATGTTGTGGCCGATGCCCTGAGCAGGAAATCTTATGCGAATGTGGGGTTATCGGAAGAAGACCAGACCCGACTTCAGGAGGGAGTCGCCCGTCTAAGTCTGAATTCGGCCAATCTGAGTATTCTATCCACTCTGGAAATACAACCTGCCTTGCCTGATCAGATTAAGGAGGCTCAGAAGGTTGACGAGGATATTCAAGAAATCAAAAAGAATATGAGAAGAGGCAAAGCACCAGGATTCAGTGAAGATGAGTATGGCACGGTTTGGTTCGAGAACCGCATCTGTGTGCCAAATAATCAGGAGATCAAAACCATGATCCTGAAAGAAGCTCATGACACCCCATACTCCATTCACCCAGGTCGTACCAAGATGTACCAGGACTTAAGGGAAAGATACTGGTGGGTCAGTATGAAAAGAGAAATAGCAGAGTATATTGAAGCCTGTGACACCTGTCAACAAGTCAAAGCAGAGCATCAGAGACCAGTTGGACTTTTGCAACCATTACCAATTCCAGATTGGAAGTGGGAGGAAATCGGTATGGATTTCATAACCGGACTTTCGAGGACGCAATCAGGTTATGATTCAATCTGGGTAATCATAGACCGATTGACTAAAGTGGCTCACTTTATACCAGTCAAGACCACTTATTCCGGGAGTAAGTTAGCCGAGCTATACATGTCCCGGATAGTGTGCCTACATGGTGTTCCCAAGAAGATAGTGTCAGATCGAGGCAGTCAGTTCACTTCTCGATTCTGGCAAAAACTGCACGAAGAGTTAGGGAGCAAGCTCAGTTTCAGTACCACTTACCATCCCCAAACAGATGGTCAAACAGAACGAGTTAATCAAGTACTCGAGGATATGCTGAAAGCTTGTACTCTGGATTTCGGGAACAGCTGGGACCATTCATTACCCTATGCAGAGTTCTCGTACAATAATAGCTACCGGGCCGATCATAGATGGCACCTTCAAGCCTTGTATGGCCGAAAGTGCAGGACACCCTTGCTTTGGGATCAGCAAGGAGAACCTCAAGAAGCTGGACCAAATCTGCTTCAAGATGCCGAAGATAAAGTTAAGAAGATCAGAGACAGACTGAAGATAGTCCAATCTCGACAGAAGAGTTATGCGGACAACCGTCGTCAAGATTTGACCTTTGAGGTCGGAGACTACGTCTATCTCAGAGTGTCCCCACTCAGAGGAGTTAAAAGGTTTCAAGTTAGAGGAAAGCTAGCACCAAGATTTGTAGGACCTTTCAAGATTCTAAACCGAAGAGGTGAAGTCGCCTATTAGTTAGACTTGCTGCCAAGCATGTCAGGAGTGCACAACGTCTTCCATGTCTCCCAGCTGAAGAAGTGCCTCTGGGTACCCGCAGAGCAAGCCGCCTTGGAAACCTTCGACTTCAGGATGACCTCACCTATCAGGAGCAGCCGATCAAGATCCTCGAGACAGCAGAACGTCAGACCAGAAGGAAGACCATCAGATTCTGCAAAGTTCAGTGGAGCAACCACACCGAAGACGAAGCCACCTGGGAGCGAGAAGAGGACTTGAAGGCCAGCCATCCCCATCTCTTTCGCTAGCCAGTGCAAATCTCGAGGGCGAGATTTCTTTTAAGGGGGGTAGGTTTGTAACATCGCAAAAATTTTATTCCTTTATTAAAATATTTATTGGGTTTCCTGGATTTTATTCTAGAGCCCTGAATTGAGAAAATTAAAAATTTCTATTTTATAAAGGCCAAAATGAATTTACTATATTTTCATGAAAATAAAAATAAATGTATTTCATCTTCCTAAAGTCAAATCTATAATTATATTAATTTTCAGGAATTTACAAGAATTAAAACTACCCTTTTAAAGCTAATTTGTATTTTTGTAAAAATCAATTATCAAAATGGGTTGGAATTATTTTTATTAAGTCCCAAATAGTCCCAGAAGGTTCTCTGAATTTTTTTGGAATTTTTAAAATTTATTTGGTATTTTTTGAGTATTTTAAAGCCTTTAACTCATTTCTAAAAATCAAAAAGAAAATAAAAATTCAAAACCCTCTCCCGGGCTGCCAAGTGTCGAGCATTGAGCGATCCTCCCGCCATCGGATCTATTTTCAACCGTCCGATATCACTTACCATTTCATCCCGCCTTCCCCTCATCCCGAGCCGACGCGTGTCACGCATCGAGCCGTCCGTTGCCCCGCCCGATTCAATCTCAGCCATCCACACTAACTTACCGCTTCACCCGCCCTACCTCTCTCTCTGGCCGATGCGTGGAGCGATCCGTGATGTCCGTTGTTGCTGGATTCAATCCCACGCGTCCATAGCCACTTAACCCCTCGCCCGAGACCCCAGCGGCCCAGATTTCGTCTCTGTTGCCGGATTGAATCCTGGCCCTCCTAGTCGTCGAAGTACTCTCCTTCTGGAACCTCCTGCTGATAATACTCCTCGTCCTCAACTGAGCAACATAGGCGTAAAGCCGTGAGTACATTGGTACTCAGCAAGTCATTTGTAACAATAAATGCAATATAATATGTAAGACTTACCAATGGAAGGCTGAAAGGTTATTTTGTATAAACAATATTTGAATGTAAATACAATAAATAGATTGAAGGCACACTTTAAATAAAGCTATAATGAATAAGTAATCAAAGGAATTGAAATAAACTACTTGTGAACATCCCATCCACAAGCTAAACCAACAGTGAACTACCTGTTCACTTCCAACATAAACCACCAAATTTAAAATGAAATCACTAACCCTCGTTTAAAATCATCGAGCATTGTCCATGACCGAGGACACGGCTATTCAAATAGTTTTACACTCTGCAGAGGTTGCACAATTGTACTCACATGATGTGATTAGCCTCGATATCAGGAAATCATAACAAGGCCTTTACAAAGTTCAATTCCAACCTAATCCTGCCCGCTAGGGTTTCGCATCACACCCCCCCTTGCGCCACATGGAAATCAGTAACCATGTTCATCTCAATGGCAAGATTGAAGTTGGAATATCCCAAATTAGTCAGCTAGGTCTATCCCATACTAGATATGTGGTTTACACGATAAAGCTCAGATCAATGGCGCACAAAGTTAAGTCCTTATGTTTACCCGGGCGAGGCTACCACATCCCCCGAAGTAAACCTGCACTTCCCCCTTTACTACACGATCACTCGCCCGAGTCCAAAACCAAGTTTGTATAACCATGCCAATGACACACCAATGTCATGGCCCAAATTTTAATAAACGTAGCACCAACTACAGTTCCATATCTCATTAAGTCAAATTGATAATTCACATGTGATGATGAACCCAATTATAAATTAAGCAAGACTAAGCACACTAGTCGTACAACCCATGTGACAATTAACATAGCATCACTAGTAAATTTCCTCACCTATGGTGACAACGGTATCATGGTGTTCAAAATTATCAAGGAGAGATATAATCAATTGGGGCCATAACAACCAGATACAAGGTTTTGTAATAAAGTAGGGATGCAATGTAATTTAAAACAAAATATTTAAATAATAGATTACAAACTGGGTTCAACATGATCAAAGGACACGACTTGCCTTGGTAATGCTCAGTGAGGTACTCTTGGCCTTCGGGCGCAGCTCCTGCTCCTCCGGAATCGGAATCTAACGAGGAGAAAATGATCGAAATAAGAAAAATACATAAAATGATAAGCAAATGAACTCCAAAAATCATGAAACCAGAACCAAAAGCTAGAGCTCGATTTTAGATGAATTTAGAAAAAGAATGGGGTCAATCGGAGCTAGGACGGAGGAGAATGGGCTCTCTAAAAATAAACCCTAAAGAAAATCAGAAAAATTAAAAAACGGTACTGTGCTGAAGACTTGGCCCACGGGAAAACCAGTCCATCGTGGACCCGACGCACGGAACAGCCAACCATGTTCATCTCAATGGCAAGATTAAAGTTGAAACATCCCAAATTAGTCAGCCAGGTCGATCCCATACTAGACATGTGGTTTGCACGATAAAGCTCAGATGAATGGCGCACAAAGTTAAGTCTTTAAATCTACCCGGGCGAGGCTACCACATCCCCCGAAGTGAACCTGCATTTCCCCCCTTTACTGCACGATCACTCGCCCGAGTGCAAAACCAAGTTTGTATAACCACGCCAATAACACACCAATGTTATGGCACGAATTATAATAAATGTGGCACCAATCACGGTTCCATATCTCATTAAGTCAAATTATTAGTTCACATGTGATGATAAACCTAATCGTAATTTAAACGAGGCTAAGCATGCTAATCGTACATCCCATGTGACAAATAACATAGCATCACTAGTAAATTTCCCAACCTATGGTGACAATGGTATCATAGTGTTCAAAATTATCAAGGAGGGATATAGTCAATTAGGGCGATAACTATCAGGTACAGGGTTTGTAATAAAGTAGCAATGCAACGTAATTCAAAATAAAATAATTAAATAGTAGATTACAAACTGGGTTGAACATGATTAAAGGACATGACTTGCCTTGGTTATGCTCAATGAGGTACTCGGAGTCTTCGGGCGTAGATCCTGCTCCTCCGGAATCCGAATCTAACGAGGGATAAAATGACCGAAATAAGAAAAATACATAAAATGATAAGAAAATGAACTCCAAAAATCATGAAACTAGAACCAAAAGCTAGAGCTCAATTTTAGATGAATTAAAAAAAACAGGGTCAAACGGAGCTAGGACGGAGGAGAACGGGCTCTCGGAAAATCAACCCTAAAGGAAAATCAGAAAAGTTACTGTGCTGTGGACCGGGCTCACGAAAAACCCAGTCCACGGTGGACCCGGTGCACGGAACAGTGTCACGCCGTGCGCGCGGGCGTGGCTGACGTGGCGCGGGCGATGAGTTTTTGCTGACGTGGCGGACACGTGGCATGCTGACGTGGCTAGGGCTGACGCGGCACGGCTTGGACGCGGCGGCGGTGCGGGATCGGACGGTGGGGATGATGACGCGTGGCTACATCTGGGCCGCTGGCTCAGATCTAGATGAGCGGCTCAGATCGGGTGACTCGGAGGCGGGGCGGCGGCCGATGGCCGACACATGGCCTGGCGCGCCGCACGAAGTGTCGCGAACGCGGCACGGGCGCGGCTCGGGGACCGAGGGGCGGAGCGGGACGCGGGGTCCGATGAACGTGGGCGACTCGATGGAGACTTAGGCAACGGGGACGGCGCGGGGAACTCACCGGCGATGTTGGGGAAGGCGGCGATGGGGACGGGCTCCGGCAACGGCGCGGACTCCAGTGATAGCGCGGGCGTGAGGTCAGGGCGAGGGTGACGGAGAGAGGGGCGTGCACACGAACCGAAGCAAGAGCGGCAGTTTTAACATGCAAACCGAGGTGTTCGATTCAGAGACGGTGCGGAGCGGACACGAACGCGGTCGGGCGCACGGACGGCTGGGATGAAACCACATGGTGCGGAGCGGCATCGGACGGGCTAGGACGGAGCGTGGGCATGGACGGCGGGGATGCGGCTACGTAGCGAGGAGGCGATCTTTGGTGCTGCGCGTGGCGAATCAACGATCGAGGGCGGGCAGTGTGCGAGCGGCTCGACATAGCGCGGGTACGGGGATGGGTGACGCGTGGGCGGGGGAGCGGGCGAGGGCGCGGGAGTGGGTCAGATGGCCGATGCGTGGAGAGAGAGAGAGAATCGGGCGGCTGGGGCTTTTCCCTTTTTCTTTTCTTTTCTAGAAATTCAAATATAATCCAAAAAGCTCTAGAAAATAGCAAATAAATTCCAAAAACTCACCAAAAATATCAGAAAATTCCTTGAGAGACAAGGAACTCAAATAAAATATTTTCAACTTATGTTAATGTTTATTTTATTCATATTAAATCATTTTAAATTCTAAAAATTCATTTGAAGCTTGAATTAATTCCACAAAATTCCAAAAATTTTATTTTTGAAAATTGGGCTTTATAAACTCTAGAAAAACAGGATTTAAACTCTAAAAAAATATTACTCAATGAGCAAAACAAATCACAGCAATCATCATATTTTGAGCCACATGTTAGCAGGTATGAGATAAAGTAAAAAGAAACAAAAAAGGTGTAGATATCTAATTCTGAACCACATACTAGTAGGTACTTGCATTTAAATTTTGTATCAAACTCAGTTTTGCCAACAAAAAAATTAAACCATCTATTCACCCTCTAGTCAATTTGGCAAAAATGTTCGTGTTGGCTCGAATCAAAATTGCTGTGATTACAATAGTTTATGAGTAGAAAATTGAAATTAGACTATTTCGAGTCAAAAAGTTGATGAGACTCATCTCAATAGTGGCTCATTAGCTCAAATTTAAAACAACCACTTAAAAGATAAATAAAATGATTTAAAGTTGAACTATATCAATTTTGAACAAAGCTCGATAACAGCTTGTTAAGCTCGATAGCCAGCCCGACCTCCTTGAACCTTCATCTGGGCTATAGTTTTTCACTAACAAGAGTAATATACCTACTAAATACGGGGTATTTCCTTAAAAAATTTGGGTGCCCAAATGAACCAATGAATCTGCGTCGATCGCCCTCGCTTTCATCTCTAGACAAGAAACATCTAAACATGGTACAAAACCAACCAAATCTGATTAGCTGCTCATTAAATATGGTCAATGAAAAGGGTGACATGAAAATTTGTTTCCTTAGGGGTATTGGCAACACCAACAGGCAATATAGTGTTTAATATCCTAAAAGCGATATAAACCCGTCGCAAAAAAATTGAAGTTACTAACATTTTGATGTGGCCTATCAAAAATATTCTAAACTGTCACAAGAGATCCTTAGCGGTAGTGATGTACGTAAGTAGGAGTCCTACTAACTTCTCCGTCTATATCATCTTGTGTGCTTCTGTGCAAACTAGTTCCAGGAATAGATTGGGCTACCCTACCATACGAATGCATGCAGATGCAGTACATGTTGAGCTATGTGATTAACATGCACATGTTTTTGTGGGCACATAGGTACATTAGTCGTACGTACGTACATGCCCATGCAATGCATGCAAACAATGGATGTACGTACTAGATCACCGTGTATGCTAGGGAGTGGGTGCACGCATCCATCATACGCTATAGACCCTAGCAACCATGTAAAATTACGGAGCTGCTACAAAGTTTTTCTTTACCATTCTGTTGTGGCGAGCAATACAATACCATCAATAAACATTTTGATTAGCTCCACACGTGCGAATCAAGTTCTAGCTTCAGCATTGCCTGCACAGGCAACGCGGGCCGCACAAGTCGCCATCACTCGTATCATAGCTCGACGAGGTGGCAAATCTTGAGGATGCATGGCAAATAGCGTCATGTCCATGAGGCCGAATGTGTTGACTTTACCCTCAGCTTCTAAAAACCGATGCTTGAGTCGTGTGACAACAACGTCTCTCAAGAGGATGATTTCCACGGGCACCACCATAGATATATATGTAGAAACATCTATTTTATTGTGAGCTGATTGCATGCGGAAGAATAACGATCCAGAGATCCATATTATATGCAAATACGTGTACCACCAAACTATCTTCTAAAAAAGGCTACGCACCTATTTTAAAATTGGACATTTTCATATGCTAGGAATTCTTCCAAATCCACTTCCTATTTTTTGCAAATTTGTTAGGTACTCTTAAGCGAGATTTTGCTGGATATGTTGCCCATTTTGATTTACATATCTGCAAATATATGTGAATTTTGGCAACAAACAAGCACACTCTGCGCTGCCTAGGTGTGATCTCTTTGCTTGTTCTACTCATCCTTATATATTTAAGGTGAGATAAAATAATAAGATCAAAATATGTAAAGCAACATTAAGCATAGTTGCTTACAAATTACATGAATCAAAAATGCCAAAATAAAACATACATGGCTTAATTTCCCACACACAAGTTGGAAAAATGCATTTTGGGCAACAAGAATATAAAAACCAATCGGCCGAAGTGGCAGTGTTGGTTCACTTTAGTATGGCTTTGAAGAGAGGGATTGCGACATACATGTCATCTTGCACTTTGAGAGTCACAGGTAGCTCCGCCTCAATCGCATCCAGATCCATAGAGCACTCACCGATCTTCTTCTTCACCTTATCGATCCAATTCTTTACATCTTCTAGGTCCCGCCCGCTCAGCTTCCCACTGTTGCTCGTAGCCTCAAGGCGGCGGAGGCTGGCTAGCGCCTCCCTATCGCCATCGGTGGCTTCTCCGATCAACTGAAGGCACCCGTTTCGCCGACCAATCATTGCGTCTTTGCCCGTGCTGTTGGCATGGCGCATCTCCTTTAGCGAGGCATGGAGTCGGCCAACCAGGATGGCGATGGCAGTGTGGGCGAGCTTGACATCGCTGCCGTAGAAGTTGTCTGCGTGTGGGAGGAGAGAGTTATAGCAGTGGTTCGAAAATACCTCCCCTACGGTGTGGCAGCGGGCACGGAGGAACTCCGCCACGGCGGAGGATGACGGCTTGCCCACCGCAATTGATAGTGGCTTTGTGTCAGTAGCTGCACTCGTGGATGTGGTGAAGGTGGTAGTGAGAATAACCACAAGGAGGAAAATAGCCATGATCTCTGTGGCTCGGCCCGTGTGGGCACCGCAATTGAAATGGATGGATTTAGTCATGCTCCACATCTTTACACCAAGGGAGGTGTTGGATTTTGACCAATTTATATAGAGCAAGTTCATCTATTCAAACCACACAACATGTGCTATTAATAGCAGAAACCTCATTCTGCGAGGTTCATTGACCCTTTCTCCTACGGTTGTGCTGCAATCACGACATGCATGCAGTCCATAGATGTTTCCTTTCCATTCACAAACCACCAGTGCTAGTATTTTGGTATCATCATAGATACTGTGTAGCACCCCCCTCTTTTTAAAATTATTTCGCACTATCTTGGAAAAATGTTAGAAAATCAAAGGAAATTGTCGAAGATGCTGCATTGGTTGTAACATCCTAAAATTTAGGATGTTGGAAAATGTGTAAATTTTAAAACTTTTTTATTTTTCTCTAGAAGATAATTTATGAACACTTATACAGTTGATGAAACCCAAATTGAAGTAAAATTGGAATATAAGAAATCGGTCCAGAAAGTGACGTAGAGAAATTTGCAGTGAAAATCATTGCTTGAAACTTCACTAATGTAACATCTCAAAAATGCAAGTATAAGTTCATTGTGCAGCACACACAATATGGACATCCATGTTCTCATGTCTCCTGCACTTGAGAGTGTATACAACACAAAGAAATTAACATTAGTATGCAGCACTGGTTAATGAAAACATGGCACAAAGAAATATGGTTTGTACAAATAACAAATAGACAATACAACTGCAACTTGTAAATTTGCCGGACCAAACAAATAACATACAAAGGCATCAAATTTTTCAAACTTGTTAATACTTTAATTGCAGATCGCCTGTAGTGGACAGGAAGTTCACAGCTAAAGTAACATTTAGCAAGAATTAAGGCCATCTTATGTTATTAAAAGATAGCAAGCTTTTAGAAGATCTAAGAATAGGCATGTGCTTACCTAAGTCATTGTCTCCTGCTTTATTTCATCATATTTGCCGCAGGGACTTGAGCTGCAGGTGGACACATGCTTACCTTAGAGAACTACTACAGAGAAGAGACCAACCTTGTAGAACTGTTTCTGACCGTCGTGCCAAATAACTGAATTCATTAGCCCTCCCATTCTCCTACGCCCGATTAAGAAATGGTTATATGTTCATCTTCTCATGAGGACAATCAAATAGTGATTGACAGCGTACCTGCAGGCTAATTTAATTAAGAAATTGTATGCCATTAACCTCCATTTGCTTTGCCATGCCCATCACAGGAAAATATTACTCCATGGGCTAAACAAATCGTAGCAATCATCATATTTTGAGCCACATGTTAGCAGGTATGAGATAAAGTAAAAAGAAACAAAAAAAGGTGTAGATATCTAATTCTGAACCACATATTAGTAGGTACGAGAGAGTGCCCGCTCATATATTACATGCTTTTAGACACTTATAATCTGGACCTCCCTGTTATGTTAAGATGAAATACAGAACACAAATTTACTCTCTCATGCAGCAAGATGGGCAAAAACAAGTCAAAGTTTATTGAGCTAAAGTAGCAAACACTAACATAGTCCACCTTTCTCAAATCTGCCGATACCATATGAATGAATATTGCTAACCTTAAAATAGAGAACCATTCTTGGGTTACTCTTTCATCCGGACCTAGGATTATCAGAATGGGTGTTCATAGTTAATAAGATATTGCTTTAATGAAGAAATAGAGGTCGATCTATAGTAGCAAAACTCAAAGTACAAATTATTTGTACTAGAGACAACATCTCAAATAATTTAGAGAAATTATAAAATAACAAAGAAAAATTGTTGAATATGGGATTTGGGACATGGAAATGGGGATGCACTAGTCTTTTGTCGGCGTGCAATGCTTGCCTTGCTGTCCTCAGCGGCCCTACCGTTTCCGCCATGTGCTCCCTCTCGGTATCTTGGCTCCAAGGCGGTCAACTAAGCCTTGCTTGGTGCTGGCCTCCAATCGCTTACTACCTTGCTTTTAAATTTTGTATCAAACTCAGTTTTGCCAACAAAAAAATTAAACCATCGATTCACCCCCTCTAGTCGGCTGGCAAACATGTTCGTGTTGGCTCGAATCAAAATTGCTGCGATTACAATAGTTTGTGAGTAGAAAATTGAAATTAGACTATTTTGAGTCAAAAAGTTGATGAGACTCATCTCAATAGTGGCTCATTAGCTCAAATTTAAAACAACCACTTAAAAGATAAATAAAATGATCTAAAGTTGAACTATATCAATTTTGAACAAAGCTCGATAGCCAGCCCGACCTCCTTGAACCTGCAGCTGGGCTATAGTTTTTCACTAACAAGAGTAATATACCTACTAAATACGGGGTATTTCCTTAAAAAATTTGGGTGCCCAAATGAACGAATGAACTGCGTTAGGACTGCCCTTGCTTTCATCTCTAGACAAGAAACATCTAAACATGGCACAAAACCAACCAAATCTGATAAGCTGCTCATTAAATATGGTCAATGAAAAGGGCGACATGAAATGTGTTTTCCTTAGGGGTATTGGCAACACCAACAGGCAATATAGTGTTTAATATCCTAAAAGCGATATAAACCCGTCGCAAAAAAATCGAAGTTACTAACATTTTGATGTGGCCTATCAAAAATATTCTAAACCGTCACGAGAGATCCTTAGCGGTAGTGACGTACGTAAGTAGGAGTACTACCAACTTGTCAATCTATATCATCTTGTATGCTTCTGTGCAAACTAGTTCCAGGAATAGATTGGGCTACCCTACCATACAAATGCATGCAGATGCAGTACATGTTGAGCTATGTGATTAACATACACATGTTTTTGTGGGCACATAGGTACATGAGTCGTACGTACGTACATGCCCATGCAATGCATGCAAACAATGGATGTACGTACTAGATTGCCGTGTATGCTAGGGAGTGGGAGCACGCATCCATCATACGCTATAGACCCTAGCAACCATGTAAATTTACGGAGCTGCTACAAAGTTTTTCTTTACCATTCTGTTGTGGCAAGCAATACAATACCATCGATAAACATTTTGATTAGCTCCGCACGTGCGAATCAAGTTCTAGCTTCAGCATTGCCTGCACAGGCAACCCGAGCCGCACAAGTCGCCATCACTCGTATCATAGTTGTGACCATTTGGAAAGTCCTGGTCCTTGAGGTGTGAGCCGCTCGACGAGGTGGCTGATCTTGAGGATGCATGGCAAACAGCGTCATGTCCATGAGGCCGAATGTGTTGACTTTACCCTCAGCTTCTAAAAACTGATGCTTGAGTCGAGTGACAGCAACGTCTCTCAAGAGGATGATTTCCACGGGCACCACCATAGATATATATGTAGAAACATCTATTTTATTGTGAGCTGATTGCATGCGGAAGAACAACGATCGAGAGATCCATATTATATGCAAATACGTGTACCACCAAACAGGCTTCTGAAAAAGGCTACGCACCTATTTTAAAATTGGACATTTTCATATGCTAGGAATTCTTCCTAATCCACTTCCTATTTTTTGCAAATTTGTTAGGTAATCTTTGTTTAGATTTTGCTGGATATGTTGCCCATTTTGATTTACATATCTGCAAATATATGTGAATTTTGGCAACAAACAAGCACACTCTGCGCTGCCTAGGTGTGATCTCTTTGCTTGTTCTACTCATCCTTATATATTTAAGGTGAGATAAAATAATAAGATCAAAATATGTAAAGCAACATTAAGCATAGTTGCTTACAAATTACATGAATCATAAATGCCAAAAAAACATACATGGCTTAATTTCCACACACAAGTTGGAAAAATGCATTTTGGGCAACAAGAATATCAAAACCAATCGGCCGAAGTGGCAGCGTTGGTTCACTTTAGTATGGCTTTGAAGAGAGGGATTGCGACATACATGTCATCTTGCACTTTGAGAGTCACAGGTAGCTCCGCCTCAATCGCATCCAGATCCATAGAGCACTCACCGATCTTCTTCTTCACCTTATCGATCCAATTCTTTACATCTTCTAGGTCCCGCCCGCTCAGCTTCCCATCTTGTTGCTCGTAGCCTCAAGGCGGCGGAGGCGGCTAGCGCCTCTCTATCGCCATCGGTGGCTTCTCCGATCAATCAAGGCACCGTTTGCCACCAATCATCGCGTCTTTGCCCGTGCTGTTGGCATGGCGCATCTCCTTTAGCGAGGCATGGAGTCGGCCAACCAGGATGGCGATGGCAGTGTGGGCGAGCTTGACATCGCTGCCGTAGAAGTTGTCTGCGTGTGGGAGGAGAGAGTTATAGCAGTGGTTCAAAATACCTCCCCTACGGTGTTGCAATGGGCACGGAGGAACTCCGCCACGGCGGAGGATGACGGCTTCCCACCGCAATTGATGGTGGCTTTGTGTCGGTAGCTGCACTCGTGGATGTGGTGAAGGTGGTAGCGAGAATAACCACAAGGAGGAAAATAGCCATGATCTCTGTGGCTCGGCCCGTGCGGGCACCGCAATTGAAATGGATGGATTTAGTCATGCTCCACATCTTTACACCAAGGGAGGTGTTGGATTTTGACCAATTTATATAGAGCAAGTTCATCTATTCTAACCACACAACATGTGCTATTAATAGCAGAAACCTCATTCTGCGAGGTTCATTGACCCTTTCTCCTACGGTTGTGCTGCAATCACGACATGCATGCAGTCCATAGTTGTTTCCTTTCCATTCACAAACCACCAGTGCTAGTATTTTGGTATCATCATAGATACAGTGTAGCACCCCCCTATTTTTAAAATTATTTCACACTATCTTGGAAAAATGTTAGAAAATCAAAGGAAATTGTCGAAGATGCTGCATTGGTTGTAACATCCTAAAATTTAGGATGTTGGAAAATGTGTAAATTTTAAAACTTTTTTATTTTTCTCTGGAAGATAATTTATGAACACTTATACAGTTGATGAAACCCAAATTGAAGTAAAACTAGAATATAAGAAAACGGTCCAGAAAGTGACGTAGAGAAATTTGCAGTGAAAATCACTGCTTGAAACTTCACTAATGTAACATCTCAAAAATGCAAGTATAAGTTCATTGTGCAGCACACACAATATGGACATCCATGTTCTCATGTATCCTGCTCTTGAGAGTGTATACAACACAAAGAAATTAACATTAGTATGCAGAACTGGTTAATGAAAGCAAGTCACAAAGAAATATGGTTTCTACAAATAACCTATAGACAATACAACTGCAACTTCTAAATTTGCCAGACCAAACAAATAACATACAAAGGCATCAAATTTTTCAAACTTGTTAATACTTTAATTACAGATCGCCTGTAGTGGACTGGAAGTTCACAGCTAAAGTAACATTTAGCAAGAATTAAGGCCATCTTATGTTATTAAAAGATAGCAAGCTTTTAGAAGATCTAAGAATAGGCATGTGCTTACCTAAGTCATTGTCTCCTGCTTTATTTCATCATATTTGCCGCAGGGACTTGAGCTGCAGGTGGACACAAGCTTACCTTGGAGAACTACTATAGAGAAGAGACCAACCTTGTAGAACTGTTTCTAACCGTCGTGCCAAATAACTAAATTCATTAGCCCTCCCATTCTCCTACGCCCGATTAAGAAATGGTTATATGTTCATCTTCTCATGAGGACAATCAAATAGTGATTGACAGCGTACCTGCAGGCTGATTTAATTAAGAAATTGTATGCCACTAACCTCCATCTGCTTTGCCATGCCCATCACAGGAAAATATTACTCCATGGGCTAAACAAATCATAGCAATCATCATATTTTGAGCCACATGTTAGCAGGTATGAGATAAAGTAAAAAGAAACAAAAAAAGGTGTAGATATCTAATTCTGAACCACATATTAGTAGGTACGAGAGAGTGCCCGCTCATATATTACATGCTTTTAGACACTTATAACCTGGACCTCCCTGTTATGTTCAGATGAAGTACAGAACACAAATTTACTCTCTAATGCAGCAAGATGGGCAAAAACAAGTCAAAGTTTATTGAACTAAAGTTGCAAACACTAACATAGTCCACCTTTCTCAAATCTGCCGATACCATATGAATGAATATTGCTAACCTTAAAATAGAGAACCATTCTTGGGTTACTCTTTCATCCGGACCTAGGATTATCAGAATGGGTGTTCATAGTTAATAAGATATTGCTTTAATGAAGAAATAGAGGTCGATCTATAGTAGCAAAACTCAAAGTACAAATTATTTGTACTAGAGACAACATCTCAAATAATTTAGAGAAATTATAAAATAACAAAGAAAAATTGTTGAATATGGGATTTGGGACATGGAAATGGGGATGCACTAGTCTTTTGTCGGCGTGCAATGCTTGCCTTGCTGTCCTCGGCGGCCCTACCGTTTCCGCCATGTGCTCCCTCTCGGTATCTTGGCTCCAAGGCGGTCAACTAAGCCTTGCTTGGTGCTGGCCTCCAATCGCTACTACCTTGCTTTTAAATTTTGTATCAAACTCAGTTTTGCCAACAAAAAAATTAAACCATCGATTCACCCCCTCTAGTCGGCTGGCAAACATGTTCGTGTTGGCTCGAATCAAAATTGCTGCGATTACAATAGTTTGTGAGTAGAAAATTGAAATTAGACTATTTTGAGTCAAAAAGTTGATGAGACTCATCTCAATAGTGGCTCATTAGCTCAAATTTAAAACAACCACTTAAAAGATAAATAAAATGATCTAAAGTTGAACTATATCAATTTTGAACAAAGCTCGATAGCCAGCCCGACCTCCTTGAACCTGCAGCTGGGCTATAGTTTTTCACTAAGAAGAGTAATATACCTACTAAATACGGGGTATTTCCTTAAAAAATTTGGGTGCCCAAATGAACGAATGAACTGCATTAGGACTGCCCTTGCTTTCATCTCTAGACAAGAAACATCTAAACATGGCACAAAACCAACCAAATCTGATAAGCTGCTCATTAAATATGGTCAACGAAAAGGGCGACATGAAATGTGTTTTCCTTAGGGGTATTGGCAACACCAACAGGCAATATAGTGTTTAATATCCTAAAAGCGATATAAACCCGTCGCAAAAAAAATCGAAGTTACTAACATTTTGATGTGGCCTATCAAAAATATTCTAAACCGTCACGAGAGATCCTTAGCGGTAGTGACGTACGTAAGTAGGAGTACTACCAACTTGTCAATCTATATCATCTTGTATGCTTCTGTGCAAACTAGTTCCAAGAATAGATTGGGCTACCCTACCATACAAATGCATGCAGATGCAGTACATGTTGAGCTATGTGATTAACATACACATGTTTTTGTGGGCACATAGGTACATGAGTCGTACGTACGTACATGCCCATGCAATGCATGCAAACAATGGATGTACGTACTAGATTGCCGTGTATGCTAGGGAGTGGGAGCACGCATCCATCATACGCTATAGACCCTAGCAACCATGTAAATTTACGGAGCTGCTACAAAGTTTTTCTTTACCATTCTGTTGTGGCAAGCAATACAATACCATCGATAAACATTTTGATTAGCTCCGCACGTGCGAATCAAGTTCTAGCTTCAGCATTGCCTGCACAGGCAACCCGAGCCGCACAAGTCGCCATCACTCGTATCATAGTTATGACCATTTGGAAAGTCCTGGTCCTTGAGGTGTGAGCCGCTCGACGAGGTGGCAGATCTTGAGGATGCATGGCAAACAGCGTCATGTCCATGAGGCCGAATGTGTTGACTTTACCCTCAGCTTCTAAAAACTGATGCTTGAGTCGAGTGACAGCAACATCTCTCAAGAGGATGATTTCCACGGGCACCACCATAGATATATATGTAGAAACATCTATTTTATTGTGAGCTGATTGCATGCGGAAGAACAACGATCCAGAGATCCATATTATATGCAAATACGTGTACCACCAAACAGGCTTCTAAAAAAGGCTACGCACCTATTTTAAAATTGGACATTTTCATATGCTAGGAATTCTTCCTAATCCACTTCCTATTTTTTGCAAATTTGTTAGGTACTGTTAAGCGAGATTTTGCTGGATATGTTGCCCATTTTGATTTACATATCTGCAAATATATGTGAATTTTGGCAACAAACAAGCACACTCTGCGCTGCCTAGGTGTGATCTCTTTGCTTGTTCTACTCATCCTTATATATTTAAGGTGAGATAAAATAATAAGATCAAAATATGTAAAGCAACATTAAGCATAGTTGGTTACAAATTACATGAATCATAAATGCCAAAATAAAACATACATGGCTTAATTTCCCACACACAAGTTGGAAAAATGCATTTTGGGCAACAAGAATATCAAAACCAATCGGCCGAAGTGGCAGCGTTGGTTCACTTTAGTATGGCTTTGAAGAGAGGGATTGCGACATACATGTCATCTTGCACTTTGAGAGTCACAGTAGCTCCGCCTCAATCGCATCCGATCCATAGAGCACTCACCGATCTTCTTCTTCACCTTATCGATCCAATTCTTTACATCTTCTAGGTCCCGCCCGCCGCCTTCCCACTGTTGCTCGTAGCCTCAAGGCGGCGGAGGTCGGCTAGCGCCTCTCTATCGCCATCGGTGGCTTCTCCGATCAATCAAGGCACCCGCTTCGCCACCAATCATCGCGTCTTTGCCCGTCTTGTTGGCATGGCGCATCTCCTTTAGCGAGGCATGGAGTCGGCCAACCAGATGGCGATGGCGGTGTGGGCGAGCTTGACATCGCTGCCGAGAAGTTGTCTGCGTGTGGGAGGAGAGAGTTATAGCAGTGGTTCAAAATACCTCCTACGGTGTTGCAATGGCACGGAGGAACTCCGCCACGGCGGAGGATGACGGCTTGCCCACCGCAATTGATGGTGGCTTTGTGTCGGTAGCTGCACTCGTGGATGTGGTGAAGGTGGTAGCGAGAATAACCACAAGGAGGAAAATAGCCATGATCTCGTGGCTCGGCCGTGCAAGGCACCGCAATTGAAATGGATGGATTTAGTCATGCTCCACATCTTTACACCAAGGAGGTGTTGGATTTTGACCAATTTATATAGAGCAAGTTCATCTATTCTAACCACACAACATGTGCTATTAATAGCAGAAACCTCATTCTGCGAGGTTCATTGACCCTTTCTCCTACGGTTGTGCTGCAATCACGACATGCATGCAGTCCATAGATGTTTCCTTTCCATTCACAAACCACCAGTGCTAGTATTTTGGTATCATCATAGATACTGTAGCACCCCCTCTTTTAAAATTATTTCGCACTATCTTGGAAAAATGTTAGAAAATCAAAGGAAATTGTCGAAGATGTCAGATTGGTTGTAACATCCTAAAATTTAGGATGTTGGAAAATGTAAATTTTAAAACTTTTTATTTTTCTCTAGAAGATAATTTATGAACACTTATACAGTTGATGAAACCCAAATTGAAGTAAAACTGGAATATAAGAAAACGGTCCAGAAAGTGACGTAGAGAAATTTGCAGTGAAAATCACTGCTTGAAACTTCACTAATGTAACATCTAAAAAATGCAAGTATAAGTTCATTGTGCAGCACACACAATATGGACATCCATGTTCTCATGTCTCCTGCTCTTGAGAGTGTATACAACACAAAGAAATTAACATTAGTATGCAGAACTGGTTAATGAAAGCAAGTCACAAAGAAATATGGTTTCTACAAATAACCTATAGACAATACAACTGCAACTTCTAAATTTGCCAGACCAAACAAATAACATACAAAGGCATCAAATTTTTCAAACTTGTTAATACTTTAATTACAGATCGCCTGTAGTGGACTGGAAGTTCACAGCTAAAGTAACATTTAGCAAGAATTAAGGCCATCTTATGTTATTAAAAGATAGCAAGCGTTTAGAAGATCTAAGAATAGGAATGTGCTTACCTAAGTCATTGTCTCCTGCTTTATTTCATCATATTTGCCGCAGGGACTTGAGCTGCAGGTGGACACATGCTTACCTTAGAGAACTACTATAGAGAAGAGACCAACCTTGTAGAATCAAGCTTTCACCGTCGTGCAAATAACTGAATTCATTAGCCCTCCCATTCTCCTACACCCGATTAAGAAATGGTTATATGTTCATCTTCTCATGAGGACAATCAAATAGTGATTGACAGCGTACCTGTAGGCTAATTTAATTAAGAAATTGTATGCCACTAACCTCCATCTGCTTTGCCATGCCCATCACAGGGCTAAACAAATCGTAGCAATCATCATATTTTGAGCCACATGTTAGCAGGTATGAGATAAAGTAAAAAGAAACAAAAAAGGTGTAGATATCTACTTCTGAACCACATATTAGTAGGTACGAGAGAGTGCCCGCTCATATATTACATGCTTTTAGACACTTATAACCTGGACCTCCCTGTTATGTTCAGATGAAGTACAGAACACAAATTTACTCTCTAATGCAGCAAGATGGGCAAAAACAAGTCAAAGTTTATTGAACTAAAGTTGCAAACACTAACATAGTCCACCTTTCTCAAATCTGCCGATACCATATGAATGAATATTGCTAACCTTAAAATAGAGAACCATTCTTGGGTTACTCTTTCATCCGGACCTAGGATTATCAGAATGGGTGTTCATAGTTAATAAGATATTGCTTTAATGAAGAAATAGAGATCGATCTATAGTAGCAAAACTCAAAGTACAAATTATTTGTACTAGAGACAACATCTCAAATAATTTAGAGAAATTATAAAATAACAAAGAAAAATTGTTGAATATGGGATTTGGGACATGGAAATGGGGATGCACTAGTCTTTTGTCGGCGTGCAATGCTTGCCATGCTGTCCTCGGCGGCCCTACCGTTTCCGCCATGTGCTCCCTCTCGGTATCTTGGCTCCAAGGCGGTCAACTAAGCCTTGCTTGGTGCTGGCCTCCAATCGCTTACTACCTTGCTTTTAAATTTTGTATCAAACTCAGTTTTGCCAACAAAAAAATTAAACCATCGATTCACCCCCTCTAGTCAGCTGCCAAACATGTTCGTGTTGGCTCGAATCAAAATTGCTGCGATTACAATAATTTATGTGTAGAAAATTGAAATTGGACTATTTCGAGTCAAAAAGTTGATCAGACTCATCTCAATAGTGGCTCATTAGCTCAAATTTAAAACAACCACTTAAAAGATAAATAAAATTATCTAAAATTGAACTATATCAATTTTGAACAAAGCTCGATAGCCAGCCTGACCTCCTTGAACCTGCAGCTGGGCTATAGTTTTTCACTAACAAGAGTAATATACCAACTAAATACGGGGTATTTCCTTAAAAAATTTGGGTGCCCAATTGAACCAATGAACTGTGTTAGGACTGCCCTTGCTTTCATCTCTAGACAAGAAACATCTAAACATGGCACAAAACCAACCAAATCTGATAAGCTGCTCATTAAATATGGTCAATGAAAAGGGCGACATGAAATGTGTTTTCCTTAGGGGTATTGGCAACACCAACAGGCAATATAGTGTTTAATATCCTAAAAGCGATATAAACCCGTCGCAAAAAAATCGGTTACTAACATTTTGATGTGGCCTATCAAAATATTCTAAACCGTCACGAGATCCTTAGCGGTAGTGACGTACGTAAGTAGGAGTACTACCAACTTGTCAATCTATATCATCTTGTATGCTTCTGTGCAAACTAGTTCCAGGAATAGATTGGGCTACCCTACCATACAAATGCATGCAGATGCAGTACATGTTGAGCTATGTGATTAACATACACATGTTTTTGTGGGCACATAGGTACATGAGTCGTACGTACGTACATGCCCATGCAATGCATGCAAACAATGGATGTACGTACTAGATTGCCGTGTATGCTAGGGAGTGGGAGCACGCATCCATCATACGCTATAGACCCTAGCAACCATGTAAATTTACGGAGCTGCTACAAAGTTTTTCTTTACCATTCTGTTGTGGCAAGCAATACAATACCGTCGATAAACATTTTGATTAGCTCCGCACGTGCGAATCAAGTTCTAGCTTCAGCATTGCCTGCACAGGCAACCCGAGCCGCACAAGTCGCCATCACTCGTATCATAGTTGTGACCATTTGGAAAGTCCTGGTCCTTGAGGTGTGAGCCGCTCGACGAGGTGGCAGATCTTGAGGATGCATGGCAAACAGCGTCATGTCCATGAGGCCGAATGTGTTGACTTTACGCTCAGCTTCTAAAAACTGATGCTTCAGTCGAGTGACAACAACGTCTCTCAAGAGGATGATTTCCACGGGCACCACGATAGATATATATGTAGAAACATCTATTTTATTGTGAGCTGATTGCATGCGGAAGAACAACGATCCAGAGATCCATATTATATGCAAATACGTGTACCACCAAACAGTCTTCTGAAAAAGGCTACGCACCTATTTTAAAATTGGACATTTTCATATGCTAGGAATTCTTCCTAATCCACTTCCTATTTTTGCAAATTTGTTAGGTAATCTTGTTTAGATTTTGCTGGATATGTTGCCCATTTTGATTTACATATCTGCAAATATATGTGAATTTTGGCAACAAACAAGCACACTCTGCACTGCCTAGGTGTGATCTCTTTGCTTGTTCTACTCATCCTTATATATTTAAGGTGAGATAAAATAATAAAATCAAAATATGTAAAGCAACATTAAGCATAGTTGCTTACAAATTACATGAATCATAAATGCCAAAATAAAACATACATGGCTTAATTTCCCACACACAAGTTGGAAAAATGCATTTTGGGCAACAAGAATATCAAAACCAATCAGCCGAAGTGGCAGCGTTGTGTAACATCCCAAAATTTTGTTCCTTTATTGAAAATCAAATCTAGAATTTATTGGATTTTCTGGAGTTTTGTTAAAGTCCTGATTTGAGAAAAATTATAAACTTTAATTTATAAAAGTCAAAAATGAATTTATTGCATTACTGAAAGTTCTCTGAATTTTTCTGGATTTTTCAAAATTTATTTGGTATTTTTCTGAGTTTTCTAAAGCTTAATAGCCTTTCTGGAAATTCAAAAAAAGAAAGAAAATCCTAAAACCCCTCAGGCCGACAAGTGTCGCCCATCGGAGCCCCTCCGCCCGCCGGATTCCCCCTCAGCCGTCCGATCATATTTAAACCCTCTCCTCGCCTTCCCTCCCTCCGCGTGCGACGCGTGTCGCGCATCGGACCGTCCACTCCCGCGCCGGATTTAATCCTCGCCGCCCGCACCAACTTACCGCTTCACCGCTCCCCTCTCCGCTCCTGCCGCCACGTGGTTCGATCGGGACCGTTCATCGTTGTCGGATTCTATCCCGGCCGTCCGTGTTCACTTAACCCTCCGCCCGAAACCCCAACAGCTCAGATCAAGTCTCCCTTGCCGGATGGGATCTCAGCCGCACTCCTCACTTACCCTTCGCGCATCACCCGACGACCCGATTCCCCCTCACGCCACGCGTCGCTAATCGAACCACCGCCCGATTTCTTTCCCATTTTTCTCTCTCGCTGACCGGTGGGCCCTCCGTGTCAGCTTCGTCTTCCCCGCTCCCTTTCCTTTCTTCCTCGCGCGATCTCCGCTCGCTGCCGCCATTGCTGCCGCAAACCGAAGCTTTTAAAGCTTCGGTTTCCTTCCGAATTGATGCCCCGCGCCAACGGCCGATCGCAATTAATCCTCCACCGCGTCCGTTGCAGGCATTAATTCCCCAATTACGCCTCCTTCACCGTCGCGCAATTCCCAACCGGCGAGTTGCGCGCGACGGTTACCACCTCTCCCCGCCTATAAAAGGACCTCCCCGAGGTTCCTCCACCCACACCGCCGCTCCCTGTGCCTCCAATTCACAACATTGAGCCCCGGAGCCTCCCCTGCGCCCGATTTCCCTCCGCCGGCTCCAGCTACTCCGGCGAGCGATTCCGCCGCTCAAGCCCCTCGCCCCGCCGACACCTCCCGACCTTGCCGGTGCCCAGCGATCCTCGCGACCACTCCCCGAGCTGCGTCACGGAACCTCTCGTCGCCGTGAACCCTTCTCCGACCGCCGCCTCTCCGCCGATTTCCCTCTCGGTCATCCTCGGCCTCCGCGCAAGGTACCGGCGCACTCCCGCGTTCTCCTCGTCATATTGATACCTCGGCGGCGCGCCGCCACGGAGCTCCGGCGACCATCGAGCCCCGAGCGCCGCCATCGCCGCCAGCCACGTCGGCCGTCGGCCGAGTTGGCGGCGGCGTGGCAGCCGGTGGCGGCGGACGGCGCCACGCCGCGCCACCCGCACGCCCCTCGCCACTCGCGCGCGCGCGCCACGCCGGCATAAAGCCGTGACGTGGCGCAGCACGCGGCGACCACGCGGCAGCCCGTGGCGCCACGCCGCCACCACTGCTCCCGCGCGCCCGCCTGCCACCTCACCCCTCCCTCGGGTCCGTGGACTCGGTCCACAACACCCGTGCCCCACCTGTCAGCCTCTGCCCGATTATATTAATCCTAGGGCTGACGTCATAATCTATGTTTTCCTTTAGAAAAATAATTCGTGCTGACGTCATAAATCCTTTTTGGTTTAAAAATAAATCCAGGAAATACCCTTTTTTTTATTTTGAATTCAAACTTTGGAAGGCTATAACTTTTGCATTTTAACTCCAAATGGACCCATTCAAATTTCTAAATTTTTCTAAAATCATGATCTATCCATTTCTGGAATAATTTTGAAATTTATTTAAATTTTATTTGAATATATTTTGTAATTCCAAGGTTTAAATTTAAATTAAAACTTCCAACTTCTTTTAAAAGCCTCAATTCCTTTTTGAAAATTGTTGACCCACATCCAAAATACAAAATTCTGTCTCCCAGTTCATTTTATAATTTTTGGAAGTTATTTGGATTTAATTTGAATTTTTGTTTTGAATTTGCTTTGAATTGATTCTTTCGTTAGATATTGACGATTCCGGAGAGTTTGAATTCGACGAATCGCAGCAGGACTTCGATCAAGGCAAGTTGCACCTTTGACCATATTGGACCCAGTATTTTAAATATATTTATGTTGTTTTACTGTATATGCATGCGTACTTCTACTCAAATTAATTTAAAATCCAGTTTAAATGTTAGAAATACCCATAATCCTTTGATTATAGCCCATTTGAAATTCTAATTCATACACCTTGTCACCCTAGCTGAAAACTAGTTAATACCATAATATTGACTAGAAAATTTTGTAGAAATGCTTAGCCTGGCTTAGTATAACTGTAGGTGGGATAAATCTTTCACATGAAATGTCAGTTTGAAAAGAAACTTTGACTTCGGAGAGTCAAGGGTGGTTTATGGAAATTATTTAAAAATAAAAATAGAAAACATGTTTTGGACTTAGGCTAATGGTTAGGTGGTGGGTGCCGGTATGCCTCGTGTTTGGTGACACCTGGTTGATTATCGGGCACAGGGGTATGTGGTTGAGCCTAAATCAACTTAAGGACCGTTTCTGTGAATTATTTTACGAAGTCACTTTGTACTACCACAAGTCCGGTATGGGACGGACCTGGCTAAGTAATTTGTGAAGACTACTTCAGCGAGTAGGATGCGTCTTACAGTCATTCGCCTGTGGGAGGCTGGATGGGCTGTGCTGCCACCTTTACTATCTTTCCGCTGTTTTTGTTTATTTTGTTGGCCTTGTGCCATTATTGTAAGACTTGGCCTTAAGGCTGTATTTTCGTTTAATAATATCTCGTGGTTATTTTTGCATGATATACATTGCTGTTAAACCTGTGTGCACTAGCTTTTCCTGGGATAGTGCGATTTACACAGAGGGGCTCGGAGTTGTTGTTCCGGTCCCGGCGAAATGGTATCGAGCAACAATGACTCTAAGACGTGACCTTAGCTAGAGACCAACTTTAAGGATATATTTTAATAAGAAATGCCCCTTTTAAATTATCCCTTCCTTTTCTCAATCTCTTTACCAAAACCGATTACTAACTCCTCTCCCCTTCCAAATTTTAGATGGAGCAACCCACCCGCGTCTCCCATGGAACCCTTGCCGGACTCTTCGCGATGATCCAGACAACCTCATGCAAGAGCTCAACTTCCGCCCGTACCCCCTCTACCAAGGGTATGTTGGCATGTATGGAGACGAGGAACGCTGGAGGGTAGAAGTGAAGATCTTCAGAGATTTCGGAGCAAACGGAGCCATTTACGTGTTCGACGCACCCCTAACTCGAGCCACCTTCTTCAACGGAGTACAGGATGCAGCCCGAGAGGCCATTCGCCAGCTGCGGAACATCTACGTTTGAGACTTGCTGCGCACCGATTTCCGCTACTTCCCCATGAAGACTCCCCTGTGGGCTGCCAGCGACTTCTCGTCTACAGAGTATGAGAGCAACCCCCGCCTCATACGACTGGTGGAGTTCACCAAGTCCATGGATCACATGTACCAAAACACCCTGGACGAGCTGCACACCGCACGCCAGGCTCACGCGACGCCAAGAGGAACTTGCCGAGCTCCGTGTAGAAGATGCAGGTTCCACTGATTCCGGGCCTTTTCCGAGGAGGCTCGAGCGCAGCGCTAGTGTGTAGACAACCCCGAATCTTAGAACGCTATCCGTGAGCTGTAGTACTTTGTAAACAGCCATGAGACTATTATAATAAAATAAAAAGTTTTGTTTGGCTCTTATTCGTGTTTTCCTTGCTCTTGTGTGTTGTTTTGGTGGGATTATTACTAGAACCTTTCCTTTAGTTCTCTCTCTAAATCTGAAAGCCTCAATAGATGGTGAACACAAGAAGGAACTCCAGCATGGACAACGCCAACCCCGGAGCACAAGGAAGCCTGTCCGCTCCGATTCCACCACCCCCGCCAGCAGCAGGACCGGATTGGGCACAATTGATGGCCAATCAAAACCAGTTGATCCAGCTATTAGCCCAGACGATCAACAACCCTCAGGCTCATCATCAACCTGCCCAAGTACCTCCCAATCGTCTTTTTGAGTTCCTAAGGATCAAGCCACCCACCTTCGTCAGCAGTACTGAACCAATGGACGCCGACGACTGGATCAGGTCGATTGGCAAGAAGCTGGACATTCTGTAGTGCACTGATCGGGAGCGAGTCCTGTTCGCCTCCCATCAACTGAACGGGCCCACGTCTCAATGGTGGGACACTTTCACCGCCTCGCACGCCAACCCGCAGACGGTGACGTGGAACGAGTTCGAGCAAAGCTTTCGCAAAGCTCATATCCCCATCGGCACCATGGCCTTGAAGAAGAAGGAGTTCAGATCTCTACGCCAAGGAAGTCGTACTGTCAATGAGTACGTGCAGAAGTTTAACCAACTGGCCCGCTATGCGCCAGAGGATGTGGCTTCCGATGAAGCCAAGCAAGAAAGGTTCATGGAGGGCCTGAATGACAACATATCAAGATAAAGCGATATCGGTGACTATACTGACTTCCACCAGCTAGTCAGTAAGGCCATCCGCCAGGAGGGCAAACACATGGAAATGGAGACTCGGAAGAAAAGGATGGCGGACCAGAGAAACAACTCTGGAAGTTCTTTCAAGAATCACAGTACTCCTCCACACTCAAACAAGTTCAGACCCCAGGGCAGCAACTTCAAGAACCAGTCCAGCAGGTTCAAGTCCTCAACCAGCCGCCCGCCGTTTCAGGCCAACCGCCAGCAGTTCCAAAGCAACCGCACCCCAGTAACCGGTGGCCAGACGTAGAAGAGCAGTCCACCGTCTGACGGATTGACCTACTACTACTGCAAGGAACCAGGGCACTTTGCCAAGGCGTGCCCCAAGAAGATTCAAGCGGCAGCAACTTCAGGAGCTTCTGGAAGTCAGAACCAGGGCCAGCAGAAGCCGCAGACCTTCATCAAGGGGTGAGTGAACCATGTGACAGCGGAAGAGGCCCAGGCTGCACCGGATGTCGTGCTGGGTATGTTCCTTGTCAATTTAGTACCCGCATCAGTTCTTTTCGATTCCGGAGCATCACATTTATTTGTGTCAAAAACTTTTGTGGATAAACATGGGTTGGGCATGGTAACTCTTAGTAACCCCATGATAATTCACTCCCCGGGAGCAGAAATGAGATCAGGGACCTTGTGCCCGAAAGTAGAACTGCTCATAGATGGAACCCGATTCCTAGCCGACCTTTTGGTCTTGGAATTACAAGGATTAGATGTCATTCTTGGGATGAATTGGTTAGCCAAGAACCAAGGTCAGATCGATTGTGCTACCAGATCCATCACCCTCACCAATGACCAGGGCATAGAAGTGATCTTCTCTCCTCAAATCCCGAAGGCAGAGGAATGTGCCCTTTTCCATCTTCAAGTCTTGGAGGAAGTGCCGATCGTACGGGAATACCCAGATGTTTTTCCCGAGGAACTACCAAGGATGCCACCGGATAGGGAGATCGAGTTTGTGATTGACCTAGTCCCAGGCACCGCCCCGATTTCCAAGAGACCATATCGGATGCCTGCTAACGAGTTAGCAGAATTGAAGAATCAACTCAAGGAATTAGAAGACAAAGGGTATATCCGACCCAGTTCGTCACCTTGGGGAGCACCCGTCCTGTTCGTCAAGAAAAAGGACGAGAGTTTGAGGTTATGTGTGGACTACAGAGCACACAATGACGTAACCATCAAGAATAAATATCCCCTCCCCAGGATCGATGACCTGTTCGATCAGTTGAAAGGAGCCGGTATCTTCTCCAAGATTGATCTGCGATCAGGATACCATCAGCTGAAGATCCGTGAAGAAGACATTCCCAAGACTGCCTTCTCCACCAGATATGGACATTATGAGTTCACGGTCATGTCATTTGGACTGACCAATACACCAGCCTACTTCATGAGCATGATGAACAGTGTGTTCATGAAATACTTGCACAAGTTCGTAGTAATCTTCATCGACGACATCCTCATCTACTCCAAGAATGAAGAAGAGCACGAGCAGCACCTCAGGATCACCCTGGAAAAGCTTAGAGAGCATCAGCTTTTCACCAAATTCAGTAAGTGTGAATTCTGGCTAAAAGAGATTGCCTTCCTCGGACATATCGTAACAGCCGAAGGAATCGCTGTAGATCCTTCCAAGGTAGAAGCAATAATGGAGTGGAAGCCACCAAAGTCCGTAACTGAAGTCAGGAGCTTTCTTGGACTTGCGGGTTATTACCGTCGGTTCATAGCAGTATTCTCCGAGACAGCCAAGCCGATGACTCAGCTGTTGAAAAAGGAAAAGAAGTTCGTATGGACGAAGGCTTGTGAGCAAAGTTTTCAAACCCTTAAGAAGAGACTAGTCTCAGCACCCGTGCTTGTTTTGCTGGACGTGCATAAAGGCTTCGAGGTTTTCTGTGACGCCTCTCGCCTATGCTTAGGCTGTGTTCTGATGCAAGAAGGCAAAGTGGTAGCCTATGCATCGCGTCAACTCAAGCCTCATGAGTGCAATTATCCTACTCATGACTTGGAGTTAGCCGCAGTAGTGCACGCCTTAAAAATCTGGCGCCACTATCTTATTGGTAACCGTTGTGAAGTATACACGGACCATAAGAGTTTGAAGTATATCTTCACCCAGGTAGAACTCAACCTGAGGCAGCGAAGATGGTTGGAGTTGATAAAGGACTACGACATCGGTATACATTACCACCCCGGAAAAGCGAATGTGGTAGCCGATGCCTTAAGCAGAAATCTTATGCAAACATGGTGATATCGAAGAAGACCGACCGACTTCGGGAGGGAGTCGCCTGCCTAAGTCTAAACCCGATGGGACCAAGCACTCGCCACATCGAAATACAACTTGGCTTGCCCGAACAAATCAAGGAAGCTCGAACGTGGGCGAGGATATTCAAGAAATCGAAAGAATATGAGAAGAGGTAAAGCACCGTGATTCAAGAAGATGAGCATGGCACGGTTTGGTTCGAGAACCGCATCTGTGTACCAAACAATCAGGAAATAAAAACCCTGATTCTGAAGGAGGCTCATGACACCCCATACTCAATCCACCCAGGTCGCACCAAGATGTACCAGGATCTGAGGGAAAGATATTGGTGGGTTAGTATGAAAAGGGAAATCGCAGAGTTCATTGAAGCCTGCGACACCTGTCAACGGGTCAAAGCTGAACATCAGAGGCCAGCAGGACTCTTGCAACCATTGCCGATTCCAGAATGGAAGTGGGAAGAAATCGGTATGGATTTCATAACCGGACTTCCGAGAACGCAATCAGGCTACGATTCAATCTGGGTAATCGTAGACAGATTGACGAAAGTGGCTCACTTCATACCGGTCAAGACCACTTATTCGTGAAGCAAGTTGGTGAGTGTACATGTCTCGAATTGTGTGCCTGTATGGTGTACCCAAGAAGATAGTGTCAGATCGAGGTAGTCAGTTTACTTCTCGATTTTGGCAAAGGCTGCATGAAGAATTGGGTAGTAAGCTCAGTTTCAGTACCGCTTACCATCCCAGATAGACGGTCAAACAGAAAGAGTTAATCAGATACTCGAGGATATGCTAAGGGCTTGTACGCTAGATTTCGAGAACAGTTGGGACCGTTCAACGCCTATGCGGAATTCTCGTACAATAACAAACTACCAAGCCGATCTGCAGATGGCACCCTTCAAGCCTTGTATGGTCGAAAGTGCAGACCCCTTGCCGTGGGATCGGCAAGGTGAACCCCAAGAAGCTGGACCAAACTCGCTGCAAGACGCAGAAGATCAAGTGAAGAAGATCGAGAGCACTAAAGATAGCCCGGTCTCGACGTAAGAGCTACGCGGATAACCGTCGCCGAGACCGACCTTCGAGGTCGGCGACTACGTCTATCTTAGAGTATCCCCACTCAGAGGTGTGAAAAGGTTTCAAGTTAGAGGGAAGCTAGCACCACGATATGTGGGCCCTTTCAAGATTCTGGACCGAAGAGGTGCAGTTGCATATCAGTTAGACTTGCCGCCAAGCATGTCAGGGGTGCACAATGTCTTTCATGTCTCACAGTTAAAGAAGTGCCTCCGAGTACCCACAGAGCAAGCCGCACTGGAAACCTTAGACCTCCAGGATGACCTCACCTATCAGGAGCAACCAATCAAGATTCTCGAGACAGCAGAACGTCAGACCAGAAGGAAGACCATCAGATTCTGCAAAGTTCAGTGGAGCAACCACATCGAAGACGAAGCCACCTGGGAGCGAGAAGAAGAATTAAAGACCAGCCATCCCCATCTCTTTTGCTAGCCAGTGCAAATCTCGAGGGCGAGATTTCCTTTAAGGGGGGTAGGTTTGTAACATCCCAAAATTTTGTTCCTTTATTGAAAATCAAATCTAGAATTTATTGGATTTTCTGGAGTTATGTTAAAGTCCTGATTTGAGAAAAATTATAAACTTTAATTTATAAAAGTCAAAAATGAATTTATTGCATTACTGAAAGTTAAAACAAATGTATTTCAGCTTCCTAAAGTCAAACATGAGATTATATTAATTTTTCCAGATTTTAGAAAGAATTAAAACCTTCCCTTTTAAAATCAAATTGTACCTTTGCAAAATATACTTGTCAAAATGAGTGGGAAATATTTTATTTAAGTCTAGAATAGCTCCAGATAGTTCTCTGAATTTTTCTGGATTTTTCAAAATTTATTTGGTATTTTTCTGAGTTTTCTAAAGCTTAATAGCCTTTCTGGAAATTCAAAAAAAGAAAGAAAATCCTAAAACCCCTCGGGCCGACAAGTGTCGCCCAACGAAGCCTCTCCGCCCGCCGGATTCCCCCTCAGCCGTCCGATCACATTTAAACCCTCTCCCCGCCTTCCCTCCCTCCGCGTGCGACGTGTGTCGCGCATCGGACCGTCCACTCCCGCGCCGGATTTAATTCTCGCCGCCCGCACCAACTTACCGCTTCACCGCTCCCCTCTCCGCTCCTGCCGCCACGTGGTTCGATCGGGACCGTTCGTCATTGTCGGATTCTATCCCGGCCGTCCGTGTTCACTTAACCCTCTGCCCGAAACCCCAACGGCTCAGATCAAGTCTCCCTTGCTGGATGGGATCTCAGCCGCACCTCCTCACTTACCCCTTCGCGCATCACCCGACGACCCCGATTCCCCCCTCCTGCCACGCGTCGCTAATCGAACCACCGCCCGATTTCTTTCCGTTTTTCTCGCGACCGGTGGGCCTCCGTGTCGCTCCGCTTTCCCGCTCCCTTTCCTTTCTTCCTCGCGCGATCTCGCCGCGCCGCCATTCTTTATGAATCAAGCTTTTAAAGCTTCGCTTCTTCCGACTGATGCCCGCGCCAACGCCGATCGCATTGATCCTCCACCGCGTCCGTTGCGGGCATTAATTCCCCAATTCGCCCTCCTTCACCGTCGCGTTAATTCCCCAAACCCGCGAGTTGCGCGCGACGGTTACCGCCTCTCCCGCCTATAAAGGACCTCCCGAGGTTCCTCCACCCACACCGCCGCTCCCGTGCCTCCAATTCACAACATTGAGCCCCGAGCCCCCTGCGCCGATTTCCCTCCGCGGCTCCAGCTACTCCGGCGAGCGATTCCGCCGCTCAAGCCCCTCGCCGCCGACACCTACCCGACCTTGCTGGTGCCCAGCGATCCTCGCGACCACTCCCCGAGCTGCTGCGTCACGAAACCTCTCGCCGCGTGAACCCTTCTCGACCGCCGCCCCTCTCCGCCGATTTCCCTCTCGGTCATCCTCGGCCTCGCGCAAGGTACCGATGCACTCCGCGTTCTCCTCGTCATATTGATACCCTCGGTGGCGCGCCGCCACCGAGCTCCGGCGACCATCGCCCTCGAGCGCCGCCGCGCCAAAGCCACGTCGGCCGTCGGGCCGAGTTGGCGCGATGTGGCAGCAGGTGGCGGCCAGATCGGCGCCACGCCAGCGCCACCCGCACGCCCCCTCGCCACCTCGCGCGCGTGCCGCCACGTCGGCATAAAGCCGTGACGTGGCAGCCACGCAGCGACCACGCGGCAGCCCCGTGGCGCCACATCAGCGCCACCCCTCCCGCGCGCGCCACCACCTCACCTCCTCCTCGGTCCGTGGACTCGGTCCACAACACCCGGGCCCCACCTGTCAGCCTCGGGCCCGATTATATTAATCCTAGGGCTGACGTCATAATCTATGTTTTCCTTTAGAAAAATAATTCGTGCTGACGTCATAAATCCTTTTTGGTTTAAAAATAAATCCAGAAAATACCCTTTTTCTTTTATTTTGAATTCAAACTTTGGAAGGCTATAACTTTTGCATTTTAACTCCAAATGGACCCATTCAAATTTCTAAATTTTTCTAAAATCATGATCTATCCATTTCTGGAATAATTTTGAATATTTGAAATTTATTTAAATTTTATTTGAATATATTTTGTAATTCCAAGGTTTAAATTTAAATTAAAACTTCCAACTTCTTTTAAAAGCCTCAATTCCTTTTTAAAAATTGTTGACCCACATCCAAAATTCAAAATTCTGTCTCCCAGTTCATTTTATAATTTTTGGAAGTTATTTGGATTTCATTTGAATTTTTGTTTTGAATTTGCTTTGAATTGATTCTTTCGTTAGATATTGCCGATTCCGGAGAGTTTGAATTCGACGAATCGCAGCAGGACTTCGATCAAGGCAAGTTGCACCTATGACCATATTGGACCCAGTATTTTAAATATATTTATGTTGTTTTACTGTATATGCATGCGTACTTCTACTCAAATTAATTTAAAATCCAGTTTAAATGTTAGAAATACCCATAATCCTTTGATTATAGCCCATTTGAAATTCTAATTCATACACCTTGTCACCCTAGCTGAAAACTAGTTAATACCATAATATTGACTAGAAAATTTTGTAGAAATGCTTAGCCTGGCTTAGTATAACTGTAGGTGGGATAAATCTTTCACATGAAATGTCAGTTTGAAAAGAAACTTTGACTTCGGAGAGTCAAGGGTGGTTTATGGAAATTATTTAAAAATAAAAATAGAAAACATGTTTTGGACTTAGGCTAATGGTTAGGTGGGTGCCGGTATGCCTCGTGTTTGGTGACACCTGGTTGATTATCGGGCACGGGGGTATGTGGTTGAGCCTAAATCAACTTAAGGATCGTTTCTGTGAATTATTTTACGAAGTCACTTCGTACTACCACAAGTCCGGTATGGGACAGACCTGGATAAGTAATTTGTGAAGTTCCAATAATAGTCTCGCTATAGGCTGAATGTGAGCGCGGCGTAGGCTGTGGGAAGTCTCACATGGCACCAGAGGGGGCTCCAACTCGTGGATTCGAGTTGTGGTGAAACCTTAGTGGCGGCGTGATTATGTTGGCTATGAATCATTGGAACAGCCTTGTCATGAACTCTCCGCCGCACACCTAAGGTAGAGTCTTCACAGATTAGACTTGAACTTTCATAAAACATGGTTTTGGCAAAATAAACGTTGGATTTGGTCATGGTCCGGGTGGATTCCCGTGGATAGGTGTCGAGACCCGAATATGCAAACTCGGTCTCTCTGTGTAAACTGCACTAGTCCAGGATCACGCTAGTGCACACAGTCGAACATAGATGTCATCATAGTCATACACACGGTAATAATAAGGGAAAACTAGAATATCGATAAAATATCAAAAGTACGACCTTATGGCCAAGCTTACAATATCTCTAGCCGGAAGGGCTTAACAAGATAGCAGCGGAAATCCAAAATAAAGCGTAGCGACCAATCGACAAGCCACAGGCTATCGAGTGGAGAACGAAGCCTAATCCGTGAAGTCGTCGTAGTACTCCCCTTCTGGCACCTCCTGCTGATAGTACTCCTCTCCCTCAACTGAGCAACATAGGCGCAAAGCCGTGAGTACATTGGTACTCAGCAAGTCGTTTGTAACAATTTAATGCAATATAATATGCAAGGCTTACCAAGGAAGGCTGAAAGGTTAATTTGCATGAAGGCATTTATTGATGAAATACAGTAAATAATTTGAAAGCGAAAGTTAACTGAAAACAGTAATAATAGATAATCAAAGGGGTAAACATGAACCACTTGCGAACACCAATTCACAAGTTAAACCAACAGTGAACTACCTGTCCACTCCCAACATAAACCACCAAGTTATAAATGAAACACTAACCCTCGTGGTGAAATCCCGAGCACCGCCCATGACCGAGGACGCGCTATTCGAATAGTTTTACACTCGCAGAAGTTGCACAATGTACCCACACGATGTGATTAGCCTAGGCCTAAGGAAATCACAACAAGGCCTTTACAATGCTCTACCTCAACCCGCCCCGCCCGCTAGGGTTTCATCATCACACCCCTTGCGCCACATGGAAATCAAGAACCATGTCCATCACAATGGCGTAATCGAATTGAAATATTACAAATTAATCAGCCAGTCCATCCCATAATAGACATGTGGTTTGCAATGATTAAGCTCGGATCAATGGCGCACAAAGTTAAGTCCTTAGCATTACCCGGCGAGACTACCACATCCCCAAAGTACAATCAGATTTCCCTTTCTCGCACGATCACTCGCTTGAGTGCAAAACCAATTTGTATAACCAAGCCAACGTCACACCAATGCCGTGGCACAAATTTTAATACACGTGGCACCAACCACGCTTCCATAAATCATTAAGTCAAATTAATAATTTAACGGATGTGATGAGATCAAACGTAAATAATAATCGGCTAAGCAATCTAATCGTACCAACCCATGTGATAAATAAACTAGCATCACTAATAAATTTCCCAACCTATGGTGACAAAGGCATCATGGTATTTCAAAGTGTCAAAGAGGTGTAATTGCAATTGGGACAATAACTACACGTGCAATGGTTTGAATAAAAATAGCAATGCAATGTAGTTTGAAACAAAATAATTAAATAATAGTTTGTGAGATTGGGTTCAACATGATCAAGGAACACGACTTGCCTTCGTTATGCTCGTGAGGTACTCCCGGTCTTCTCAGCGCGAAACCTGCTCCTCCTAATCCGAATCTAACGAGAGAAAGCGACTGAAACAAAGAAACACATAAAATGACAAGCAAAAGAACTCAAAAATTCACAAAAACAGAACCAACAGCTAGAGCTCGATTTTAGATGAATTTAGAAAAAAGAACGGGGTCAATCGGAGCTAGGACGGAGGAGAACGGGCTCCCGGAAAATTAATTCAAACTTAATTCGGGAAAATTGAAAAAGGTTACTGTGCTGTGAACCCGGTGCACCAAATTCCGAGTTCACCGTGGACCCGGTCCACGTAACAGTGCACGGGGGGCGGCGGGCTGACGCGGCGGGGACGCGCTGACGTGGCAGCAGCATATGCTGCCACGTGGCGCGTGCTGACGTGGCAGCTGACGTGGCTGCCACGTGGCTCGGGGGGGACGGCTAGGGCTGACGTGGCGCTGACGTGGCATGCCACGTGTCGTGCCACGTGGCCTAGGGCTGACGTGGCACGCGCTGGTGCTGCCACGTGGCTAGGCTGAGCCGGCGCGCGCGGCGCGGCGGCGACGATCCGACGGCGGGAGGCGGACACGCGGCCGATTCGAGCCCTCGGCCGATCGAGCGGGCGGCGATCGATCGCGCGCGGCGCGGCGACGGGCGGATCGGCGACGCGTGGCGGCTCGCCGCGCTGGCGCCGTTGGCGCGCGCGGCGCGCGGCGGCGCGCGAGATCGCAGCGCGGGCGACGCGGGCGGCGCGCGAGGGTGGATCGGCGACGCGTGGCGGTCGCGTGCGAGGCGGCGGTCGCGGGCGCGCGGCGCAGCCGCGCGAGGCGAGGCGAGCGGGGCGAGCGGCGACGCGAGGCGACGCGGCGACGCGGCGAATCGGCGCGGAGCTCACCGGCGGCGACGCGGCGGCGGCTATCGCTCGCGCGACCTCGAGCGGCAGACGCGTCCGGCGGCGGGGCGGCTCGGCGACGGCGGCGAGTGCGAGGCGGGCGGAGGCGGCGGCGAGAGCTCGTCGGTGCGTGCACGCGCGAACCGAGGACGGCGCTGAGTGTTTATCACGCGAACCGAGGAGCTCGGATCGGTTCTGGCGGCAGCGCGACGCGACGGGTTAGACGGCTAGGATTGAGCCACGCGCGGATCGGACGGCCGGGATGGTTAGGGTTAGGGTTACGCGGGCGCGGGGTGAACGGCTGGGATCGCGCGCGCGCCGATCGGCCGAGGCGGGCGAGGCGAGGCGGCGCCCGTGCCGCCAGCGCGTCAGGCGAATCTTGCCGACAGCGTGGCGCGGCGAGATCGAGCGGCGGGGCGAAGCGGTGCGCGGGAAAGGGTACGCGCGCGCGGCGCGGATGGTTGACGCGTGGAGGAGAGAGGAAGATCGGGCGCGGAGGTTATTTCCTTTTCTTTTCTTTTTCCGAAATTCAAATAAACTTCTAAAAGCTCTAGAAAATAGCAAATAAATCCGGAAAATTCACCAAAATACTTAAAATTCCTTGTGACACAAGGAACTCAAATAAAATATTTTCCACTTATGTTAATGTTTATTTTAATCACATTAAATCGTTTAAAACTTTGAAAATTCATTTGAAGCTTCAATTAATTTCAGAAAATTCCAGAAAATTCATTTTTGAAATCCAGGCTTTAAAAATCTCAGAAAAACAGGATGTTACAAACCTTACCCCCTTAAACGAGATCTCGACCCCGAGATCTAGGCCAACTAAGAGAATAGGTTCGGGAACTCCGCTCTGAGATCCTCCTCGCGCCCCTGTGTGGCTTCCTCCTCGGAATGGTTGCTCCACTGAACTTTGCAAAAACGGACCGCTTTATTCCGGGTGACTCGCTCTGACACTTCCAAGATTTTGACCGGGTGCTCTTTGTATGACAGATCCTCCTGTAGGTCAACGGCCTCAACTGGCACAACCTCCTCTGGTACGCGCAGGCACTTCTTCAGTTGGGACACATGAAAGACGTCATGTACCCCACTGAAGGACGCAGGTAGCTCCAACTGATAAGCAACCTCTCCCCTGCGTTTCAGGATCCTGAACGGACCCACATATCTTGGTGCAAGCTTCCCTTTTAGCTGAAATCTCTTCACACCTTTGAATGGTGTGATCCTCAGATACACAAAATCATCTGGCTCAAAACTCAGCTCTCGACGTCTGGTATCTGCATAGCTTTTCTGCGGCACAGCGCTTTTCAACCTTTCTGAATCAAGCGGACCTTATCCTCGGCTTCTTTCAAACAATCGGGCCAAAACTCGACCTTCCCCGTCTCTTTCCAATTGAGAGGGTCTGCATTTCTGCCATACAATGCCTCAAGCGGTGACATCTGCAAACGGCACGATAATCGTTGTTGTATGAGAACTCGCAAAAGGTAAACAATCGTCCCACTTAGACCCATGACCAAGCACACGGGCTCTCAACATGTCCTCCGTAACTGATTAACTCGCTCTGTCGACCATCCATGCTGGGGTGATATGTCAGATTGAAATTCAGGTGAGTTCCCATAGCCTTATGGAAACTACCCCAAAACCGCGAGGTGAACTGCGATCCACGATCTGACACAATCTTCTTGGGCACACCATGCAAACTGACTATCCTGGACATATATAGCTCTGCCAATCTGTCACCACTGTAAGTCGTCTTAACTGGAATGAAATGAGCAACCTTGGTCAAACGGTCCACAATGACCCAAATCGAATCCTGACCCTCTTTGGTTTTAGGCAAACCGACTATAAAGTCCATACCAATTTCTTCCCACTTCCACTCAGGGACTTTTAATGGTTGTAGCAAACCTGCAGGTCTCTGGTGCTCTGCCTTTACTCTCTGACAAACATCACAAAGGGCTACATACTCAGCAATCTCACGCTTCATGTTTGGCCACCAATACTTATCCTTAATGTCTTGGTACATCTTGGTACTGCCTGGATGAATCGAAAATAGTGACTCATGAGCCTCTTTTAATAACACATCCTTTAGTTCTTGCTTGTTGGGCACACACAAACGCTGCTTGAACCACAAGGTTCCCTGGTCGTCCACTGAAAATCCTGACTCTTTACCTTCACTTAAATTCTTTCTGATCCGCTGAAATGCCTCATCATCTGACTGAGCCTGGCGAATCTGACCATCCAAAGTAGGCTGCATCTCCATAGCTGCCAAAAATCCTGGCTCAACCAACTCAAGGTTAAGCTTCTGAAATTCCTCATGCAAAGTCGTGACTCTCTCGAACCATCACCGAATTGCGGATACCTTTCGCTCAAGGCATCTGCAACCACATTAGCTTTCCCGGGATGATAATGTATGCCCACATTATAATCCTTTATCAGCTCTAACCACCTCCTCTGCTGAGGTTAAGCTCGGACTGGGTAAAGATGTATTTGGACTCTTATGATCCGTGTAAACCTCACATCTGTTACCCATCAGATAATGACGCCAAATCTTTAAAGCATGCACTACGGCTGCCAACTCCAAATCATGGGTAGGGTAGTTCTCCTCATGCGGTCTCAATCGGCGTGAGGCATAGGCTACCACTCTCTTGTCTTGCATCAAGACACAACCCAAACCTTTGCGCCAAGCATCGCAAAATATCTCAAAATCCTTGTTAATATCAGGCAACACAAGCACTTTGGGCTGTGGTCAAACTCTCCTTAAGTTTCAAAACTCTTCTCGCACTCTGGCGTCCAAGTGAATTTCTTTTCCTTTTTGAGCAAGCGTGTGAGGGTGCAGCCACACCGAGAATCCCTCAATAAAGCGACGGTAGTATCTGCCATACCAGAAAACTCGACTGGTAATCAAGTGGGTGATTGCCAATCCAAAACATCACTTACTTTCCACTGGTCAATCTGCGACTCATTCTCGCTGTCAACACATGCCCTAGAAAGGCGACTTTCTTCATCCAAAACTCACATTTGCTGAACTTTGCATACAACTGATTATCTCTCAATTTACGCAATGCTAACCTCAAGTGCTCTGATGTTCCTCCTCATCCTTGGAATATATCAAAATGTCGTCAATGAACACAACGACAAACTTGTCCAAATATTCCATAAACACCTTATTCATCAAATACATGAAATATCTTTGGAGCATTAGTCAAACCAAATGACATCACTGTGAACTCGTATAGACCATAACGAGTCGAGAAGGCTGTCTTGGGTATGTCCTCCTTACGTATCCTCATCTGATGATATCCTGATCTCAAATCAATCTTGGAGAATACTCCTGCTCCCTTAAGCTGGTCAAACAGGTCATCAATCCTGGGCAGAGGGTACTTATTTTTGACAGTGACCTCATTAAGTGCTCTGTAGTCCACACACATGCGCTGACTACCATCCTTTTTCTTGACGAACAACACTGGCGCTCCCCACGGGGACGAACTCGGTCTGATATAACCCTTATCCAAAAGCTCCTGAATTTGCTTCTTCAATTCTGCTAAATCATTGGCTGGCATCCGGTAGGGTCTCTTGGAAATCGGAGCGGTACCTGGCACAAGCTCAATCAGAAACTCAACCTCCCTCTCTGGTGGCATGCCTGGAAGATCATCTGGAAACACGTCGGGGTACTCTCCGACAACCGTACACCTCCAACTGGATTACCTTACTCGCAAATCATGGTAGCTCTGGTGGCACTCAGCGCTGCGAATCGCACCTTAACTCCGTCTGAATTGGTTAAGGTCACTGCTCGCTCCCCACAGCCTAACATCGCTGCTTATTCGGCCAATCCATTCCCAAGATTACATCTAGGGATCGCATATCCAACAAAATCAGTCGGCCTCGAACTCAACTCCTGAATGGTTATCCTAACTCTGGACAACCTGTGTTGGACCTCAACTCGGATCCGGGATTGGATTAAAAGAATGATCCAAGAGCAACAGTTTTCAATTGTTGCTTTAAAGCAAAACTCCGAAACAAGCGAATGCGAAGCTCGAATCAAATAAAGCGGTGGCGAGGCGAATGTGCGAAACGTCATCGATCACAACGCTCGCGCTGCTCAGGCATCCTCTGCGGTGGCGTGGTTCACGACCTCTCACCACCGGCGTCCCGCTGGCCTCGTCCCGGCCGGGTGCTCCCCCGCTGCTCGGGGTAGGGGTACGGCCGGTGTGGCTCCCAAGTCCAAGCGAATCGGTGTCGGGGCACGCCTCGAGGGCACTTGCTAGCATAGTGTCCCACTTCATGACACTTGAAGCAAGTGATGGACGCTGCTGGATTATTACTCTTCTGCTGCTGCTGCTGTCCATCGGGAACCACTAGGACGCCGTCTCGATCAAATCGCGCGAGTCCGAGTGGGGTCAGAAATCTCAAGATCTGCTGCTGCTGCTGCTTTCTTCTTTGTGGCGCTCGTGCGGTGGTAGGAACCAAAACGAGGCCTCGAGATCGGTGAGGCGTGATCCTCTGGATCAACCTCCTCTTGCGAGACTCCTCGAGCTCGCGGCGACTCTCCTCGATAAGTATGGCCTTATCCACCAACTGCTGAAAACTGGCATAGTCGTTGCCTACGACTTGCACTTTCAAAGCTGGGTTCAAGCCTTTCTTGAACCTCTTACGCGAAGCTGCATCTGCTGCTACATCCTCTGGCGCGTAGCGAGCCAACTGAGTGAATTTATTGAGATATTCACTCACTGACAGGTTCCTCTGCTGGAGCTCCCGAAACTCATCCTTCTTCATCTCAACCACTCCCTCCATGACATGAGCGGTGTGGAAAGCCTTGGCGAATTCCTTCCAGGTGATGTTATGCTGGTCCTCATGGGCGGCACAGTAGTTCTCCCACCACTCTGCTGCTGGTCCCTCAAGGCGATGTCTTGCATCAACACCTTCTCCTGTCGGTGCAGATCGAGCCAAGTTCGTTTCTTCTCAATCGAACGGACCCGGTCGTCGGCCTCCAAAGGCTCGATGAACGGAGAAAACAGCGGTCTCGTCCTCATAAACTCTGCATAGCCGGTCTGGCGACGATGTCTTGGGCGGTGGTATCGGCTCTGGTGCTGCTGCCGCATCATAGTCTGCATACCCTGCATCATGGTCTGCATCATCGTATGCGCCATCAAGAATCGGCGAGGCGGGGTCCAAGGCAGTGGCACCGCTGCGCGCATTTGTTCTCACGGGTCTGGTTCCCCAGTTGCGGTGGAGGAGTTCTGGTGTCAACCATCTTGCTCTGAAGAAAACAATCTATTTGGTGACCAAAGGCGAAAGACGAGAGGGAAAAGCATAGATAAGAGGTAAATGCGTCTAAGGGGGTTTTGCTTAATGGAAACCTAACTAAACAAACACTTAGCCAGAAGGCTAACTGAGAAACTGAACAAAATAGACTCCAATAAAAGATTTGACATGATCGCAATATAATGCTTTTAAGGCAATATTTGCAGCTCACATCACACTCAGCGCAAATAAAATCCAACGTGTCTACTCGCACTATCTACTCAAGGCTCCCACTCGGGTTCGGACAAATAGGGTACATCGCTATCGTCCTCGAGAATCGCGTAGACAACCCACGAGTTGCGGATCGGCGCGCATCGCTCTCGATCGGGGCGGAGTGAACCGACGAGGTAAGCGCGACGATCTCCGGTGATCTGACGTCTCTCCTCCGGGCTCGGCGGTGTAGGCGACGGTAGAAATCTTGGCGGCGCGGCGGGGCTCCTCCTGGGCCGCTCGTAGTCTCGGGGTGGCTCCGTACTGCTCCTTGAACTTCCGGACGAGTCTGGCCATGTTGATCTTGTATAGCTTGCAAAGTCGACGGATGGCTTTGTGCGCAACTCCCTGTGCTGACATCTCCCCACTGGCACCGGTGTTCTTGAAACTGTGATGTAGCACCTGCTTGCCAACTCGGGTAGTGAAGTATAGCCTGGAGATGCTCCCGATGCGTTGACCTTTCTGCTTCTCATCCTTAGTGAGGTAGACGGGCAGTCTCTTAAATCCGAGGCTCGCAATGCAACGCGTAGAAGTGACCTCCATCCTCCTGTCGGGCTGTAAGAAGCTTGGGACATCTAATGCATTTATAAAGGAAAGATCAGTTTATAACTTTAGGAAAACCAATTTTGCAAGAGTTGGGGCGAGAGACAAGAATCCTTAAGAATGAGGTAAGAAGATAGAGATATTACTAAATATCAAGTTTAGTTGGTTTGATTTAGAAAATAAATTTTTGGAGTTCGACCAATTTAACTAGGGCTTCGTCCTCTGATCGATATGGCTCGATACCATCTCTGTCGAGACCGAATATGCAAACTCGGTCTCTCTGTAAACTGCACTAGTCGAGATCACGCTAGTGCACACAAAACATAGATGTCATCATAGTCATACACACGTAATAATAAGGGAAAACTAGAATATCGATAAAATATCAAAATGCGACCTTATGGCCAAGCTTACAATATCTCTAGCGGAAGGGCTTAACAAGATAGCGGCGAAATCCAAAATAAAGCGTAGCGACCAATCGACAAGCCACAAAGCTATCGAGTGGAGAACGAAGCCTAATCCGTGAAGTCGTCGTAGTACTCCCCTTACGGCACCTCCTGCCGATAGTACTCCTCTCCTCAATCGAGCAACATAGGCGCAAAGCCGTGAGTACATTGGTACTCGGCAAGTCGTTTGTAACAATTTAATGCAATATAATATGCAAGGCTTACCAAGGAAGGCTGAAAGGTTAATTTGCATAAAGGCATTTATTGATGAAATATATAAATAATTTGAAAGCGAAAGTTAATCGAAAACAGTAATAATAGATAATCAAAGGGTAAACATGAACCACTTGTGAACACCAATTCACAAGTTAAACCAACGATGAACTACTGTCCACTCCCAACATAAACCACCAAGTTATAAATGAAACACTAACCCTCGTGTGAAATCCCGAGCACCGCCCATGACCGAGGACGCGGCTATTCGAATAGTTTTACACTCTGCAGAAGTTGCACAATCTGTACCCACACGATGTGATTAGCCTAGGCCTAAGGAAATCACAACAAGGCCTTTACAATGCTCTACCTCAACCCGCCCGCCCGCTAGGTTTCGTGATCACACCCCTTGCGCCACATGGAAATCAGCAACCATGTCCATCACAATGGCGAATCGAATTGAAATATTACAAATTAATCAGCCAGTCCATCCCATAATAGACATGTGGTTTGCACGATTAAGCTCGGATCAATGGCGCACAAAGTTAAGTCCTTAGCATTACCCGGCGAGACTACCACATCCCCAAAGTACAACGTACTTCCCCCTTTCTTGCACGATCACTGCCGAGTGCAAAACCAATTTGTATAACCAAGCCAACGTCACACCAATGCCGTGGCACAAATTTTAATACACGTGGCACCAACCACGCTTCCATAAATCATTAAGTCAAATTAATAATTTAACGGATGTGATGAGATCAAGCGTAAATAATAAGCGGCTAAGCAATCTAATCGTACCAACCCATGTGATAAATAAACTAGCATCACTAATAAATTTCCCAACCTATGGTGACAAAGGCATCATGGTATTTCAAAGTGTCAAAGAGGTGTAATTGCAATTGGGACAATAACTACATGCAATGGTTTGAATAAAAATAGCAATGCAATGTAGTTTGAAACAAAATAATTAAATAATAGTTTGTGAGATTGGGTTCAACATGATCAAGGAACACGACTTGCCTTCGTTATGCTCAGTGAGTACTCTGGTCTTCAGCGCGAAACCTGCTCCTCCGAATCCGAATCTAACGAGAGAAAGCGACGGAAACAAAGAAACACATAAAATGACAAGCAAAAGAACTCAAAATTCACAAAAACAGAACCAACAGCTAGAGCTCGATTTTAGATGAATTTAGAAAAAGAACGGGTCAATCGGAGCTAGGACGGAGGAGAACGGGCTCGGAAAATTAATTCAAACTTAATTCAGGAAAATTGAAAAAGGTTCTTGTCTTTGTGAACCCGGTGCACCAAATTCGAGTTCACCGTGGACCCGGTCCACGTAACGCTGCACGGGGCGGCGGGTCGACGCGGGGGCGCTACGGCGTGGCGGCGGCATATGCCGCCACGTGGCGCGTCTTGGACGTGGCGGTGACGTGGCTGCCACGTGGCTCGGGGACGGCTAGGGCGGCGTGGCGCCGCGTGGCATGCCACGTGTCGTGCCACGTGGCCTTAGGCTGGCGTGGCACGCGCCGTGCTGCCACGCGGCTGGCTGAAAGCCGGCGCGGCGGCGCGGCGGCGGCGACGGTATCCGGCGGCGGGAGGCGGACACGCGGCTCGATCTGAGCCCTCGGCTCGAATCGGCGGCGGCGAGATCGCGCGAAGCGCGCGGCGGCGGGCGGATCGGCGGCAGCGTGGCGGCTCGCCGCGCGCGGCGTCGCGGCGCGCGCCAGGCCAGCGGCGCAGCGCGAGATCGCAGCGGGCGGCGAGCGTGGTCGGGCGCGAGGGTGGATCGGCGACGCGTGGCGGCGCGTGCGGCGGCGACGGGTCGCGGCGCGCGCGCCTTGCAGCGCGAGGCGAGCGAGGCGGCGGGGCGACGGCGAGGCGACGCGGCGACGCGGCGAGCGGCGCGAGAGCTCACCGGCGGCGGCGCGGCGGCGGCTCTTCTCCGGCGACCTCGACGGCGGCGGTAGCATCCGCGGCGGCGGGACGGCTCGGCGGCGGCGGCGGTGCGAGGGCGCGGGCGGCGGCGGCGAGCTCCGTCGGTGCGTGCACGCGAACCGAGGACGGCGCTGCGTGTTTATCACGCGAACCGAGGAGCTCGGATCGATTCTGGCGGCAGCGCGGGCGCGACGCGGGTTAGACGGCTAGGATTGAGCCACGCGGCGGGATCGGACGGCCGGGATGGTTAGGGTTAGGGTTACGCGGCGCGAGGTGAGCAGCTGGGATCGCGCGGCGCACGATCGGGCGGCCGAGGCGGGCGAGGGCGAAGCGCGCAGTGCCGCCGCAGCCAGTCAGTATGATGCGCGACAGCGTGGCGCGCGGATCGGGCGCGAGGCGGCGGGTGCGCGGGGAAAGGGTACGCATGGCGGCGCGCGGCGGATGGTTGACGCGTGGAGGAGAGAGGAAGATCGGGCGGCGGAGGTTATTTCCTTTTCTTTTCTTTTTCCAGAAATTCAAATAAACTTCTAAAAGCTCTAGAAAATAGCAAATAAATCCGGAAAATTCACCAAAAATACCAGAAAATTCCTTGTGACACAAGGAACTCAAATAAAATATTTTCCACTTATGTTAATGTTTATTTTAATCACATTAAATCGTTTAAAACTTTGAAAATTCATTTGAAGCTTCAATTAATTTCAGAAAATTCCAGAAAATTCATTTTTGAAATCCAGGCTTTAAAAATCTCAGAAAAACAGGATGTTACAATAGGTTAGTGTGGGTTGGAGCCTACACTAACGGTATTACTTGTTAAAAACAATGTTTCATATACTGTATTAAAATTCAGCTTTTTGTATTTACGTTATTGTATTTAAATTCAAGTATTGCTTTCCGCACGTTACCCTATTAAGCTTTCCTTTGAAATCCCTTATGCATGCATTCACTCTGTTATATTTCCTGGTGTAACTTGCGTAAGCATTTACTTGCTTACCTTGGGAGTACTTCTGTACTCACCTTGCTAAATCTGTTGCCAGACTTCGACGGCGACTACGACGGTGAGGACTACTTCAGTAGTAGGGCGCCTCTTCACTCATTCGCTGTGGGAGGTTTGGATGGGCTGTCTTTGCCACCTTTACTATCTTTCCATGTTTTTGTTTATTTTGTTGGCCTTGTGCCATTATTGTAAGACTTGGCCTTAAGGCTGTATTTTCGTTTAATAATATCTCGTGGTTATTTTTGCATGATATACATTGCTGTTAAACCTGTGTGCACTAACTTTTCCTGGGATAGTGCGATTTACACAGAGGGACTCGGAGTTGTTGTTCCGGGTCCCGACACGTTGGTTCACTTTAGTATGGCTTTGAAGAGAGGGATTGCGACATACATGTCATCTTGCACTTTGAGAGTCACAGGTAGCTCCGCCTCAATCGCATCCAGATCCATAGAGCACTTACCGATCTTCTTCTTCACCTTATCGATCCAATTCTTTACATCTTCTAGGTCCCGCCCGCTCAGCTTCCCACTGTTGCTCGTAGCCTCAAGGCGGCGAAGGCTAGCTAGCGCCTCTCTATCGCCATCGGTGGCTTCTCCGATCAACTGAAGGCACCCGTTTCGCCGACCAATCATCGCGTCTTTGCCCGTGCTGTTGGCATGGCGCATCTCCTTTAGCGAGGCATGGAGTCGGCCAACCAGGATGGCGATGGCAGTGTGGGCGAGCTTGACATCGCTGCCGTAGAAGTTGTCTGCGTGTGGGAGGAGAGAGTTATAGCAGTGGTTCGAAAATACCTCCCCTACGGTGTTGCAGCGGGCACGGAGGAACTCCGCCACGGCGGAGGATGACGGCTTGCCCACCGCAATTGATGGTGGCTTTGTGTCGGTAGCTGCACTCGTGGATGTGGTGAAGGTGGTAGCGAGAATAACCACAAGGAAGAAAATAGCCATGATCTCTGTGGCTCGGCCCGTGCGGGCACCGCAATTGAAATGGATGGACTTAGTCATGCTCCACAACTTTACACCAAGGGAGGTGTTGGATTTTGACCAATTTATATAGAGCAACTTCATCTATTCTAACCACACAACATGTGCTATTAATAGCAGAAACCTTATTCTGCGAGGTTCATTGACCCTTTCTCCTACGGTTGTGCTGCAATCACGACATGCATGCAGTCCATAGTTGTTTCCTTTCCATTCACAAACCACCAGTGCTAGTATTTTGGTATCATCATAGATACAGTGTAGCACCCCCCCTCTTTTTAAAATTATTTCGCACTATCTTGGAAAAATGTTAGAAAATCAAAGGAAATTGTCGAAGATGCTGCATTGGTTGTAACATCCTAAAATTTAGGATGTTGGAAAATGTGTAAATTTTAAAACTTTTTTTTCTCTGGAAGATAATTTATGAACAGTTATACAGTTGATGAAACCCAAATTGAAGTAAAATTAGAATATAAGAAAATGGTCTAGAAAGTGACGTAGAGAAATTTGCAGTGAAAATCATTGCTTGAAACTTCACTAATGTAACATCTCAAAAATGCAAGTATAAGTTCATTGTGCAGCACACACAATATGGACATCCATGTTCTCATGTCTCCTGCTCTTGGGAGTGTATACAACACAAAGAAATTAACATTAGTATGCAGCACTGGTTAATGAAAGCAAGGCACAAAGAAATATGGTTTCTACAAATAACATATAGACAATACAACTGCAACTTCTAAATTTGCCGGACCAAACAAATAACATACAAAGGCATCAAATTTTTCAAACTTGTTAATACTTTAATTGCAGATCGCCTGTAGTGGACAGGAAGTTCACAGCTAAAGTAACATTTAGCAAGAATTAAGGCCATCTTATGTTATTAAAAGATAGCAAGCTTTTAGAAGATCTAAGAATAGGCATGTGCTTACCTAAGTCATTGTCTCCTGCTTTATTTCATCATATTTGCCGCAGGGACTTGAGCTGCAGGTGGACACATGCTTACCTTAGAGAACTACTACAGAGAAGAGACCAACCTTGTAGAACTGTTTCTGACCGTCGTGCCAAATAACTGAATTCATTAGCCCTCCCATTCTCCTACGCCCGATTAAGAAATGGTTATATGTTCATCTTCTCATGAGGACAATCAAATAGTGATTGACAGCGTACCTACAGGCTAATTTAATGAAGAAATTGTATGCCACTAACCTCCATTTGCTTTGCCATGCCCATCACAGGAAAATATTACTCCATGGGCTAAACAAATCGTAGCAATCATCATATTTTGAGCCACATGTTAGCAGGTATGAGATAAAGGAAAAAGAAACAAAAAAAGGTGTAGATATCTAATTCTGAACCACATATTAGTAGGTACGAGAGAGTGCCCGCTCATATATTACATGCTTTTAGACACTTATAACCTGGACCTCCCTGTTATGTTCAGATGAAATACAGAACACAAATTTACTCTCTAATGCAGCAAGATGGGCAAGAACAAGTCAAAGTTTATTGAACTAAAGTTGCAAACACTAACATAGTCCACCTTTCTCAAATCTGCCGATACCATATGAATGAATATTGCTAACCTTAAGATAGAGAACCATTCTTGGGTTACTCTTTCATCCGGACCTAGGATTATCAGAATGGGTGTTCTGTTAGTGATATGCCCTAGAGGCAACATGGAGATGTTGTATATATCACATACTATGTTTATGATACATTACTTTGTTCCTTGGAATAGACATCATCATTATTGATCAATGAGTATGTGACTTATTTATGAGACTCTTAAATACTAAAATGTTGCTATTTCTAAATGATCCCTGATCGTATGTCATATGAGGAACAAATATGATTCAAAGACAAAGATCAGCATATGTATTGATTGATGATCATGTCTCATGGATCATGGTATGGTGATACCAAATCAAGAATATGGACATGTGTTAGTGAACATATGTTGGATAGACCTGCTATGAGACACTACAGAGATTCCATGTGTCATCAGTTGGTCTCGAGTAGTGTTTATGTAGAATCCTTAGACTTGAGATCATCATGGTTCCCAACATGAGTAGTAGCTTATTTTGGAACTACTAAACACTACTCCGTAACTGGGTAGTCATAAAAGTAATCTTCGGGTTTGCCATAAAACATGTAGTGGGATGTGAATGATCAAGATAGAATTTGCCCCTCCTTATGGGAGAGATATCTCTGGGCCCCTCGATGTAATGGATTATGAAAGTGCATGGCCATGCCAAGGTGATTGAGGAGTCAATCACAAGTTTATAATCCATCACGGAATCGAGAGAGTGATTGAGCTATTAAGAGGATGGCACAGGTCTCGCCTTGAGCTCAATCTATATCGTGAGGCAAAGGGATTCGTACATGAGAGAACATTACAGGTTCAGCCGATATGATCTTTACATATACTTTGGGGTTAATATGTCTTACTAGAGGCCGCTATTAACAGGGTGACCGGAAAGGCGTTTCCGGGTCACGACCAAGTATACGTGAACCTACAGGGTCGCACGCTTAACGGGTTGGAACACTGATTCGAATATGATTCGGATATGGGCTCAATTCGGATAAAGATCCGAATAGACTCCTAATGGGCCTCGGTCCGCAAGGCCCACGTGAGGAGGTCTATATATATGGAGGCGAGGGGCTGAGGGGATTCGTCCCTGTTAACATCTAGTAAAACCCTCGCCGCCACCTCCCGAGCCAAACCCTAGCTGCTCACGAGTGCTAGTACACTCGCGATCGGCGTTCCAACCCCGGACGTGTGGATACCGGTGGAGGCGCTGCTCGTTGCAGTGTTGATCGGCGTGCGTGGAGGAGATGATCTGTTTGGAACGATCGGCTACTTCCACTACTACCTCGACGCGCGTGATTGGATCGGTTTCCAATTCTTCTTCCGCTGCGCTGCGCGTCTAAGTGGTAACGATGCATGATCCTTCCTTAGCATGATGTTCTTGGGTGCGCGGTAGAAAAGTTTTGTTTTCTGCTTCCGTAGCCTACGCGTATTCCTTTAGTGGTATCAGAGCCATCTTGCTTAGTTTGGAATCTGAATCGGTGGTAGCACGGGTTGATGAGATCAATCGGTAATAAGGGGTTGAAATAGGTATGAGTTGATAGCATCATATGGCCAAAAAGATTAGCTCGTGCTCCTTCTTTGATGTACGCGCAACTTGCCCCTACCGACTGGAATCACCATCGGGCTAATCACGCGCTGTCGATGAGATCGAGCCAACAGATCGAGGTCTTGTGTTGTGGTCTCCTCAAGTATACCGATCGCGATGATCAATATGATTGATCTAATGAAAATTCAGACATTTGGAATGGCTCGGATTTGGGTTGATTTGATCGGCCCGATGAGATTTTCATAGAGATTTTATAGATTGGATCTGAAACCCGCGGGGGGCGGCTCCCCCCTCGACCCCCCGCCCGCTGACCGGCCAGCGGGACCGCCGTGTGTATCCCCCCTTGTATAGCGTCTTGGGTTCACATCGTTAGGTAGAATGCGATTCTACGTCTAACTTGTTTTTGCAGGAAATGATGCCTACAATATCATTGTGGAGCTACGTGGTATGTTTGAGAACCAAGCAAGGGCTGAGAGGTTCAATACTTCAAAGTCCTTATTTGCGTGCAGGCTTGCAGAAGGGAATCCCGTCAGCCCTCATGTAATTAAGATGATTGGCTACATTGAGAGTCTGGAAAAGCTTGGTTTTCCCCTTAGCCAAGAGTTGGCTACTGATGTGATTCTCCAGTCGCTCCCCCCGAGCTTTGAGCCATTCATAATGAACTTTCACATGAACAACCTGGACAAGACCCTAGCTGAGTTGCATGGGATGCTAAAATTTGCCGAGGAAAGCATTAAGAAAAACAGCAATCATGTGATGATGATGCACAAAGGCAAGGGCAAGCCCTATGTCAAGAAAAGCGCGGTCAAAAGAAAGTTAGCCCCCGATGCGATCGCGAGCAGTTCTAAGGCCAAGAAAGACAAGAAGGGCGCTGCTCATCCTGATGCAGATTGTTTCTACTGTAAGCAATCAGGACATTGAAAAAGGAACTGCCCAAAGTACTTGGAGGATCTTGAGAAGAAGAAAGGAAGTATGACTTCCACTCCAGGTATAAATGTTATAGAAATCAGTCTTGCTACTTCTTCCACTAATTCTTGGGTATTTGATACCGGATCGGTTGCTCACATTTGCAAATCGTTGCAGGGGCTAATAAGAAGTAGAAGTTTGAGGAGGAGCGAAGTGGATCTTCGCGTTGGCAATGGAGCAAAAGTTGCTGCGGTAGCTGTTGGCACCATGCCATTGTCTTTACCTTCAGGATTAGTTTTGGAATTGAATAATTGTTATTGTGTTCCATCTCTTTCAAAGAACATTATTTCTTCTTCATGTTTGCAAGCAGAAGGTTATGACTTTAAATCTATGGACAATGGTTGTTCTCTTTATTTCAAAGATATGTTCTATTTTCATACTCCATTGGTGAATGGGTTATACGTTCTTACTCTTGAAGGGTCACCGGTCTATAACATTAATGCAATAAGGCAACGTCCGAATGATTTAAATCCCACGTTTATTTGGTACTGTCGCTTAGGTCACATAAATGAGAAACGCATGCAGAAGCTCCATAGAGATGGTATTCTGCACTCATTTGATTTTGAATCATTAGAGACATGCGAATTTTATTTACTTAGCAAGATGACAAAGGCACCTTTCACCGGTCAAGGTGAACAGACAAATGACTTATTGGCACTCGTACATACTGATGTATGTGGACCAATGAGCTTAACAGCCAGAGGTGGTTTTCGTGATTTCATAACTTTTATCGATGACTTTAGTAGATATGGGTATATCTACCTGATGAAGCATAAGTCTGAATCCTTTGAAAAGTTCAAAGAATTCCAAAATGAAGTGCAAAATCATTTAGGCAAGACAATCAAGTTTCTACGATCTGATCGTGGAGGCGAGTATTTGAGCCATGAGTTTGGCAATCATCTAAAGGATTGTGGAATTGTTCCACAATTGACTCCGCCAGAACACCTCAATGGAATGTGGTATCGAACGAGAAATCGCACCTTATTAGATATGGTGCGCTCCATGATGAGCCAAAGTGATCTTCCGTTGTCTTTTTGGGGTACGCTCTTGAAACACCAGCGTTCACATTAAACAGGTTCCATCAAAATCAGTAGAAAAGACACCATATGAGATGTGGACAGACAACGCCCTAGCTTGTCTTTTCTTAAGATTTGGGGATGTGAGGCTTATGTAAAACGTTTACAATCTGATAAGCTCACTCCTAAATCTGTAAATGCTTCTTTATCGGGTATCCTAAGGAAACAAAAGGATATTACTTTTATAATCAAGGACAAGGCAAAGTGTTTGTCGCGGCATGGTGTCTTCTTAGAGAAAGAGTTTCTCTCAAGAAGGGATAGTGGGAGCACAAGTGCAACTTGAAGAAATTCAAGAAACACTGATAACATTTTAGCTCCTACTGTAACCACAACAGGATGAACAAACTGTTGAAGAACTGTTGTGGACACACCAAAGACCACGTAGGTCGAAGGTCACGTCCCGCACTGAGAGGTACATGTTCTTGACTACTCAACAACGGGACATATTGTTGTTAGACAACGATGAGCCTAAGACCTATGAAGAAGCGATGGTGGGACCGGACTGAGAAATGGCTTGAAGCCATGAGATCCAAATTGAATCCATGCACGAGAATCAAGTTTGGAACTTGGTTGATCCACCTGATGGTGTTAAAACCATTGAATGCAAATGGGTTTTCAAGAAAAAGATAGACCTAGATGGAAATATTCACATCTATAAAGCGCGATTGGTGGCCAAAGATTTCAAACAAATTCAAGGTATTGATTATGATGAAACTTTTACGCCGTCGCAATGCTAAAGTCTATTCGGATCATTCTAGCGATTGCTGCATATTTCGACTATGAAATATGGCAAATGGATGTCAAAACAGCTTTCCTTAATGGAAATCGAGTGAGGATGTGTACATGACACAGCCCACGGGTTTTGTCGATCCGCAATCGCTTGGAAAGATATGCAAGTTCCAAAGATCCATTTATGGATTAAAGCAGGCATCTCGGAGTTGGAACATTCGTTTTGATGAAGTAATCAAAGGGTTTGGTTTCATCAAGAACGAAGAAGAGCCTTGTGTTTACAAAAAGGCTAGTGGGAGCGCACTCGTATTTCTGGTCTTATATGTGGATGACATATTACGATCGAAATGACATTCCTTTGCTCGAATCATAAGTCTTCATTAAAAAATAGTTTCTCTATGAAAGACTTAGGAGAGGCAGCATATATTCTAGGCATCAAGATCTATAGAGATAGATCAAAAAGGCTAATTGGATTAAGCCAAGATACGTACATTGACAAGGTGTTGAAAAGGTTCAACATGCATGATTCCAAGAAAGGTTTTCTACCTATGTCACATGGTATAAATCTTAGCAAGAATCAGTGTCCTAGTACACCTGATGAGCGGGATAAAATGAATGCGATTCCATATGCTTTGGCTATTGGGTCCATTATGTATGCCATGCTTTGTACACGTCCAGATGTTTCGTATGCTTTAAGTGCTACGAGTAGATACCAGTCAGATCCAGGTGAAAGTCACTGGATTGCCATAAAGAACATCTTGAAGTACTTGAGAAGAACTAAAGATGTGTTCCTTGTCTATGGAGGTGAGGAAGAGCTCGTTGTAAATGGTTACACCGATGCTAGCTTCCAAACTGACAAAGATGATTTTAGATCGCAATCTGGATTTGTGTTCTGCCTGAATGGCGGTGCGTTAAGTCGAAAGAGTTCCAAGCGCAGACGGTTGCCGATTCTACAACGAAGTCGAGTACATAGCAGCTTCTCAAGTCGCCAAAGAGGTCGTTTGGATCAAGAAATTTATTTCTGAGCTTGGTGTGATGGCTAGTGCCTCCAGCCCAATGGACCTCTACTGTGACAATAGTGGGGCCATTGCACAAGCCAAGGAGCCTAGATCGCACCAGAAGTCCAAGCACATTTTACAGTGATTTCATTTCATCCGCGAGATAGTGGAGAGAGGCGATGTGAAGATATGCAAAGTACAAACGGATTTGAACATTGCAGATCCGTTGACAAAGCTGCTTCCCCAGCCAAAGCATGAGGCTCACACTAGGGCAATGGGTATTAGATACCTACATGGTTGACTCTAGTGCAAGTGGGAGACTGTTAGTGATATGCCCTAGAGGCAACATGGAGATGTTGTATATATCACATACTATGTTTATGATACATTACTTTGTTCCTTGGAATAGACATCATCATTATTGATCAATGAGTATGTGACTTATTTATGAGACTCTTAAATACTAAAATGTTGCTATTTCTAAATGATCCCTGATCGTATATCATATGAGGAACAAATATGATTCAAAGACAAATATCAGCATATGTATTGATTGATGATCATGTCTCATGGATCATGGTATGGTGATACCAAATCAATCATATGGACATGTGTTAGTGAACATATGTTGGATAGACCTGCTATGAGACACTACAGAGATTCCATGTGTCATCAGTTGGTCTCGAGTAGTGTTTATGTAGAATCCTTAGACTTGAGATCATCATGGTTCCCAACATGAGTAGTAGCTTATTTTGGGACTACTAAACACAACTCCGTAACTGGGTAGTCATAAAAGTAGTCTTCGGGTTTGCCATGAAACATGTAGTGGGATGTGAATGATCAAGATAGAATTTGCCCCTCCTTGTGGGAGAGATATCTCTGGGCCCATCGATGTAATGGATTATGAAAGTGCATGGCCATGCCAAGGTGATTGAGGAGTCAATCACAAGTTTATAATCCATCACGGAATCGAGAGAGTGATTGAGCTATTAAGGGGATGACACAGGTCTCGCCTTGAGCTCAATCTATATCGTGAGGCAAAGGGATTCGTACATGATTGAACATTACAGGTTCAGCCGATACGATCTTTACATATACTTTAGGGTTAATATGTCTTACTAGAGGCCGCTATTAACAGGGTGACCGGAAAGGCGTTTCCGGGTCACGACCAAGTATACGTGAACCTACAGGGTCGCACGCTTAACGGGTTGGAACACTGATTCGAATATGATTCGGATATGGGCTCAATTCGGATAAAGATCCGAATAGACTCCTAATGGGCCTCGGTCCGCAAGGCCCACGTGAGGAGGTCTATATATATGGAGGCGAGGGGCTGAGGGGATTCGTCCCTGTTAACATCTAGCAAAACCCTAGCCGCCACCTCCCGAGCCAAACCCTAGCTGCTCACGAGTGCTAGTACACTCGCGATCGGCGTTCTAGCCCCGGACGTGTGGATACCGGTGGAGGCGCTGCTCGTTGCAGTGTTGATCGGCGTGCGTGGAGGAGACGATCTGTTCGGGACGATCGGCTACTTCCACTACTACCTCGACGCGCGTGATTGGATCGGTTTTCAATTCTTCTTCCGCTGCGCTGCGCGTCTAAGTGGTAATGATCCATGATCCTTCCTTAGCATGATGTTCTTGGGTGTGCGGTAGAAAAGTTTTGTTTTCTGCTTCCGTAGCCTACGCGTATTCCTTTATGTTCATAGTTAATAAGATATTGCTTTAACGAAGAAATAGAGGTCGATCTATAGTAGCAAAACTCAAAGTACAAATTATTTGTACTAGAGACAACATCTCAAATAATTTAGAGAAATTATAAAATAACAAAGAAAAATTGTTGAATATGGGATTTGGGACATGGAAATGGGGATGCACTAGTCTTTTGTCGGCGTGCAATGCTTGCCTTGCTGTCCTCGGCGGCCCTACCGTTTCCGCCATGTGCTCCCTCTCGGTATCTTGGCTCCAAGGCAGTCAACTAAGCCTTGCTTGGTGCTGGCCTCCAATCGCTTACTACCTTGCTTTTAAATTTTGTATCAAACTCAGTTTTGCCAACAAAAAAATTAAACCATCGATTCACCCCCTCTAGTCAGCTGGCAAACATGTTCGTGTTGGCTCGAATCAAAATTGCTACGATTACAATAGTTTATGAGTAGAAAATTGAAATTAGACTATTTCGAGTCAAAAAGTTGATGAGACTCATCTCAATAGTGGCTCATTAGCTCAAATTTAAAACAACCACTTAAAAGATAAATAAAATGATCTAAAGTTGAACTATATCAATTTTGAACAAAGCTCGATAGCTAGACCGACCTCCTTGAACCTGCAGCTGGGCTATAGTTTTTCACTAACAAGAGTAATATACCTACTAAATATGGGGTATTTCCTTAAAAAAATTTGGGTGCCCAAATGAACCAATGAACTGCGTTAGGACTGCCCTTGCTTTCATCTCTAGACAAGAAACATCTCAACATGGCACAAAACCAACCAAATCTGATAAGCTGCTCATTAAATATGGTCAATGAAAAGGGCGACATGACATGTGTTTTCCTTAGGGGTATTGGCAACACCAACAGGCAATATACTGTTTAATATCCTGAAAGCGATATAAACCCGTCGCAAAAAAATTGAAGTTACTAACATTTTGATGTGGCCAATCAAAAATATTCTAAACTGTCACAAGAGATCCTTAGCGGTAGTAACGTACGTAAGTAGGAGTACTACCAACTTGTCCGTCTATATCATCTTGTATGCTTCTGTGCAAACTAGTTCCAGGAATAGATTGGGCTACCCTACCATACAAATGCATGCAGATGGAGTACATGTTGAGCTATGTGATTAACATGCACATGTTTTTGTGGGCACATAGGTACATGAGTCGTACGTACGTACATGCCCATGCAATGCATGCAAACAATGGATGTACGTACTAGATCGCCGTGTATGCTAGGGAGTGGGTGCACGCATCCATCATACGCTATAGACCCTAGCAACCATGTAAATTTACGGAGCTGCTACAAAGTTTTTCTTTACCATTCTGTTGTGGCAAGCAATACAATACCATCGATAAACATTTTGATTAGCTCCGCAGGTGCGAATCAAGTTCTAGCTTCAGCATTGCCTGCACAGGCAACCCGGGCCGCACAAGTCGCCATCACTCGTATCATAGTTGTGACCATTTGGAAAGTCCTGGTCCTTGAGGTGTGAGCCGCTCGACGAGGTGGCAGATCTTGAGGATGCATGGCAAACAATGTCATGTCCATGAGGCCGAATGTGTTGACTTTACCCTCAGCTTCTAAAAACCGATGCTTGAGTCGAGTGACAACAACATCTCTCAAGAGGATGATTTTCCACTGGCACCACCATAGATATATATGTAGAAACATCTATTTTATTGTGAGATGATTGCATGCGGAAGAACAACGATCCAGAGATCCATATTATATGCAAATACGTGTACCACCAAACAGTCTTCTGAAAAAGGCTACGCACCTATTTTAAAATTGGACATTTTCATATGCTAGGAATTCTTCCTAATCCACTTCCTATTTTTTGCAAATTTGTTAGGTACTGTTAAGCGAGATTTTGCTGGATATGTTGCCCATTTTGATTTACATATTTGCAAATATATGTGAATTTTGGCAACAAACAAGCACACTCTGCGCTGCCTAGGTGTGATCTCTTTGCGTGTTCTACTCATCCTTATATATTTAAGGTGAGATAAAATAATAAGATCAAAATATGTAAAGCAATATTAAGCATAGTTGCTTACAAATTACATGAATCTTAAATGCCAAAATAAAACATACATGGCTTAATTTCCCACACACAAGTTGGAAAAATGCATTTTGGGCAACAAGAATATCAAAACCAATCGGCCGAAGTGGCAGCGTTGGTTCACTTTAGTATGGCTTTGAAGTGAGGGATTGCGACATACATGTCATCTTGCACTTTGAGAGTCACAGGTAGCTCCGCCTCAATCGCATCCATATCCATAGAGCACTCACCGATCTTCTTCTTCACCTTATCGATCCAATTCTTTACATCTTCTAGGTCCCGCCCGCTCAGCTTCCCACTGTTGCTCGTAGCCTCAAGGCGGCGGAGGCTAGCTAGCGCCTCTCTATCGCCATCGGTGGCTTCTCCGATCAACTGAAGGCACCCGTTTCGCCGACCAATCATCGCGTCTTTGCCCGTGCTGTTGGCATGGCGCATCTGCTTTAGCGAGGCATGGAGTCGGCCAACCAGGATGGCGATGGCAGTGTGGGCGAGCTTGACATCGCTGCCGTAGAAGTTGTCTACGTGTGGGAGGAGAGAGTTATAGCAGTGGTTCGAAAATACCTCCCCTACGGTGTTGCAGCGGGCACGGAGGAACTCCGCCACGGCGGAGGATGACGGCTTGCCCACCGCAATTGATGGTGGCTTTGTGTCGGTAGCTGCACTCGTGGATGTGGTGAAGGTGGTAGCGAGAATAACCACAAGGAGGAAAATAGCCATGATCTCGTGGCTCGCAAGTGCACCGCAATTGAAATGGATGGATTTAGTCATGCTCCACATCTTTACACCAAGGGAGGTGTTGGATTTTGACCAATTTATATAGAGCAAGTTCATCTATTCTAACCACACAACATGTACTATTAATACAGTTGATGAAATTATTTCGCACTATCTTGGAAAAATGTTAGAAAATCAAAGGAAATTGTCGAAGATGCTGCATTGGTTGTAACATCCTAAAATTTAGGATGTTGGAAAATGTAAATTTTAAAACTTTTTATTTTCTCCGAAGATAATTTATGAATACTTATACAGTTGATGAAACCCAAATTGAAGTAAAATTGGAATATAAGAAAACGGTCCAGAAAGTGACGTAGAGAAATTTGCAGTGAAAATCATTGCTTGAAACTTCACTAATGTAACATCTCAAAAATGCAAGTATAAGTTCATTGTGCAGCACACACAATATGGACATCCATGTTCTCATGTCTCCTGCTCTTGAGAGTGTATACAACACAAAGAAATTAACATTAGTATGCAGCGCTGGTTAATGAAAGCATGGCACCAATAAATATGGTTTCTACAAGGAACATATAGATAATACCACTGCAACTTCTAAATTTGACAGACCAAACAAATAACATACAAAGGCATCAAATTTTTCAAACTTGTTAATACTTTAATTGCAGATCGCCTGTAGTGGACAGGAAGTTCACAGCTAAAGTAACATTTAGCAAGAATTGAGGCCATCTTATGTTATTAAAAGATAGCAAGCTTTTAGAAGATCTAAGAATAGGCACGTGCTTACCTAAGTCATTGTCTCCTGCTTTATTTCATCATATTTGCCGCAGGGACTTGAGCTGTAGGTGGACACATGCTTACCTTAGAGAGCTACTGCAGAGAAGAGACCAACCTTGTAGAACTGTTTCTGATTAAGAAGTGGTTATGTCGGGACCCGGAACAACAACTTCAAGTCCCTCTGTGTAAATCGCACTATCCCAGAAAAGCTAGTGCACACGGTGGTCTCTGATAATGTATATCATGCAAAATCACCACATGATATTATTAAACGAAAATACGGCCTTGTGGCCAAGTCTTACAATAACATGGCACAAGGCCAACAGAAAATAAAAGCAGCGAAAAATAGTAAAGGTAGCAGATCAGCCCATCCAGCCTCCCACAGGCGAATGACTGTAAGACGCATCCTACTCGCTGAAGTAGTCCTCACCGTCGTAGTCATTTGTCAAGTCCGCAACAGATTTAGCAAGGTGAGCACATAAAGTACTCCCAAGGTAAGCACCTAAGTACTTACGCAAGTTACACTGGGAATTTAACAGAGGTCATGCATGCATAGGGATAACAAAGGAAGGCTTATTACGTTTATTTGTGCGAAAAGCAGTACTGAATTTAAATACAATAGCATGAGTGCAAAAGCTGAAAGTTTAATACATCATACGAAACAATATTTTAACCAAAGTATTATCGTTAGTGTAGGCTCCAACCTACACTAATCTAACCACAGGCATCCCACCCGGACCATTGTCAAAACCACTGTTGCCTGTCTAAAAAATCGAGTTTTATAAAAGCCAAGTCTAATCTGTGAAAACTCTACTCAGCATGTCCATGACCGTGGACACGGCTATCCAGATAGTTTGTTACACTGCAGAGGTGTACAACTTTACCCACAACACATTCCCTCTCACCTGAGCCACGCGATAAACACACTGCCTTTGGTGTGCGGCGGAGAGTTCATGATAAGGCTGTTTCGATGATCCATAGCCAAAATAATCACGCCGCCACTAAGGTTTCACCACAACTCGAATCCACGAGTTGGAGCCCCCTCTGGTGCCATGTGAGACTTCTCACGACCTACGCCACGCTCACATTCAGCCTATAGCGAGACTATATTTGGAACTTCACAAATTACTTAGCCAGGTCCATCCCATACCGGACTTGTGGTAGTACGAAGTGACTTCATAAAATGAATCATAGAAACAGTCCTTAATCCGACTTAGGCTCAACCACATACCCACATGCACGACAATCAACCAGGTGTCACCAAACACGAGGCATGCCGGCACCCCACCACCTAACCAATAGCCTAAGTCCAAATCATAAGTTTCCATTTTCATTTTTAAACCGTTTTCATAAACCATCCTTGACTCACCGCAGTCAAGATTTCAAAAGGAACTGTCATTTCATGTTAAATAGTTGATCCCACCTAAAATTATACTAAGCTAGGCTAAGCATTTCTATAAAATTTCTAGTCAATACTGTGGTACTAACTAGTTTTCAGCTAGGGTGACAAGGTATACGAATCCGAGATTTAAAATTGGCTATAGTCAAAGGATCATGGGTGTAACTATGTTTAAATCGAATTTGAACTAAATTTGAATAAAGATACGCATGCATATACAGTAAAATAACATAAATAAATTTGAAATACTGGGGTCAACATGATCAAAGGTGCAACTTACCTTGATCGAAGTCCTGCTGAGAATCGTCGAACTCAAACTTTCCAGAATCGTCAAAATCTAACGTAAAGAGCCAATTCAAAGGAAATTCAAAAACAAAATTCAAATAAACTCAAAATTTCAAAATGATGCCAGAAATAGATAGATCATGATTTTAGAAAAATTTAGAAATTTGAACGGGTCAATTTGGAGTTAAAATGAGAAAGTTATAGCCTTCCAAAGTTTTAATACAAATAAAAAGAAAATACCCAATTTCTGGAATTATTTTGAAACCGAAAAAGCATATATGACGTCAGCCTGAATTATTTTCTCAAAGAAAAATCTGAGTTATGACGTCAGCAGGAATTTTTGGATTTATTTAAAATTGGTAGGGCTGACGTGGCAGGGGGCTGACGTGGCCTCCACGTGGCTGCCACTTGGCACCACGTGCCCGCCTCGTGGCTGCCACATCACGACAATATGCCGACGTGGACAGGCACGCGCGAGGTGGCGAGGAGGGGCTCGGGTGGCGCTGGAGTGGCGCCCAGCTAGCCGCCACCTGGCTGCCACGCCACCTCCAGCTCGGCTCGACGGGCCGACGTGGCCTAGCCGGTGGCGGCGGCGCTCGGGGCCCGAAGGTCGCCGGCGCTCCGGCGGGCGGCGGCGCTGGCCGACGGCACCAAAACGTAGAGAGGAGTGAGGGGAGTCGATCGATACCGCGCACGAGTCCCGAGGGTGGTCGGAGCGGGTAATCGGCGGAGAGGGGCGACGGTCGGAGGAGGGTTCACGGTGGTGGAGGAGCTCCGGTGGCGCAGAAGCTTGGGGCAGCGGTCGTCGGGGATCACCGGGGCACGAGCAACGTCGGGGAGGCGTTGGTGCGGTTCAGGGAGACCGGAGCCAGTGGCAATTGCTCGCCGGAGTCGTCGGAGCCGCGGAGAGAAAAATCGGGCTTGGGGAGGCTCTGGTGCTCGGATGCTTCGATTGAGAGGTGAGGGAGAGGCAGTGTGGGTAGAGGGTCCTCGGGGTATCCCTTTTATAGGCGGGGAGAGGTGGTAACGGCCACGCACAACTCGCCGGTTTCGGAACGGTCGGGGAGGATCAATGCGACAGCGCACAGGGCGTGATTGGGGCTAATTACGCCTCACACGGATGCGGGGAGGTGCTAATCGGAATCTGCAGCGGTGCGGGGAAGTAAATGGCTAAGAAACTGAAGCTTTTAAAGCTTCGGTTTTCTGTTAATGGCAGTGGCAGCGGCGGAGATCGCGCGGGGAAGAAGGAAACCGATTGGGGAGGATGGATCTGACAGGTGGGGCCCGCCGATCAGCGAGAGAGAAGAAAAGGAAAGGGGCGGGGTGACGGTCAGATGCGTGACAAGTGGCAAAGGGGGAGGATGCGTGCTGTTGGATCCGAGCGAACCGTTAAGTGAGAGGGGAGGGCCAGAACGGATTAGGCTTCATTCTCCACTCGATAGCTTGTGGGCTTGTTGATTGGCTGCTACGCTTTATTTTTGGATTTCCGCTGCTAGTTTAAAGCCCTTCCGGCTAGAGATATTGTAAGCTTGACCATAAGGTCGTACTTTTGATTTATCGATATTTGAGTTTCCATTTACTTTAGCGTGTGTACGGTTGTGATTACATCTATGCTTGACAGTGTGCACTAGCGTGATCCTGGACTAGTGCAGTTTACACAGAGAGTCCGGATTTGCATATTCGGGTCTCAACAGATGGGCATGGCAAAGCAAATGGAGGTTACTGGCATACAATTTCTTAATTACATTAGCCTGTAGGTACGCCGTCAATCACTATTTGATTGTCCTCATGAGAAGATGAACATATAACCATTTCTTAATCGGGCGTAGGAGAATGGAAGGGCTAATGAATTCAATTATTTGGCACGGCGGTCGGAAATAGTTCTACAAGGTTGGTCTATTCTCTGCAGTAGTTCTCTAAGGTAAGCATGTGTCCACCAGCGGCTCAAGTCCCTACGGCAAATATGATGAAATAAAGTAGGAGACAATGACTTAGGTAAGCACATGCCTATTCTTAGATCTTCTATAAGCTTGCTATCTTTTAATAACATAAGATGGCCTCAATTCTTGCTAAATGTTACTTTGGCTGTGAACTTCCTGTCCACTACAGACGATCTGCAATTAATGTATTAACAAGTTTGAAAAATTTGATGCCTTTGTATGTTATTTGTTTGGTCCGGCAAATTTAGAAGTTGCAGTTGTATTGTCTATATGTTATTTGTAGAAACCATATTTATTTGTGCCTTGCTTTCATTAACCAGTGCTACATACTAATGTTAATTTCTTTGTGTTGTATACACTCTCAAGAGTGGGAGACATGAGAACATGAATGTCCATATTGTGTGTGCTGCACAATGAACTTATACTTGCACAAGGGTACGATTGTAAAAACACTCCCTACGGGGATATACATATACGTGATGCAAGCCCTGAGGAGGATAGCGTTGTTCACCTAACTCCCCACTACCATACTCTCTCTCTGTTTGGTCTGTAACCACAACAGTTGGCACCGACCGTGGGGTCGACAGGAGCAAGCCTCAAGATCTCAAGAAGGATGGCACCAAAGAAAGCTTCATCATTGATGGCGAAGAAGAAGGAAGGGGTCGCGGTGAGGTCCTGTGTCAACACCAGGGCTTCGGCATCGGCGGCTGCGGGTGCGAATGACGACGCTCACCGCGCGACGATCGACCCCGCTACTGCTGATGTGACGATCGACCCCGCCACCACCGACGTGACGATCGACCCCGCCACTACCGACGTGGCGGCCGACCGCCGCCTGCGCCAATGTGACGGTCGTCCCCGTCCTACGCGCGACGCCCCACCCAACCGCTGGCGCGACAGTCGACCCCAACAATACCGGTCGGGTGCCCGTGGAGGCGCGACCGCCGTCCCTACACCCGGTGCGGGAGCTCCAAGCGGTCTCGGCGGCGACACGGGCCCCGTCATCAACGCCGGAGTCCATCGTGTCGACGCGGCGGGAAACCCAAGAGCACAAGCCATGGTCATGCTTACCCCGGTAGCGCAACCAGGTGCGCCGATCGCTTCATCTACGCCAGTAGTGGAGAACGCCCTGCTGGTGGCCCTCGGCACGCTCCAGCAGGAGTTGGCGGATCTCCGCAGGGCCGTGCGCAGAATGCAAGAGGCTCAGAGTCAGCTAGCCCCGCCGATGGTCGTGCCGGAGTCCATGCCAGAACGAGCGGATAGCCGTGACGCCCCCACATCTAGCTGTACCTCGCTGCGACGTGTGGACCCGGAGTCCCCGTTATCTGCGGGCCTGCAGCAAGTGGCATGGCCGGAGGACTTCAAATTCCCTAGCGCCATCACGTCGTACAAGGGCGACACGGACCCCTGGGAGTTTGTACGCGTGTACGAGACCACCATCGAAGCCGCAGGCGGAGACGACACCATGAAGGTAAAGGGGCTCCCCCTCGCGTTGCAGGGAGTGGCGCTCTCTTAGTTCTTCACCATAGAGCCGAACTCCATCTACGCATGGGAGTAGGTCCACGACCGCCTCTACAACAACTTCCAGGGGAACTACGTCGAGCGCGTCGATGCGGATCAGCTCTTCGTGATCAAGCAAAAACCATCGAAAAAGCTTCGGGAGTACTTCAAATGTTTCGCGAAGGTCCGCTGCCAGGTTAAAGATGTCAACGAGACAACCATCATCAACACAGCGATACAGGATCTTCGCCCGGGGCCGCTAGCCAAATACAATGCGCGGAAGCCAATCAAGACGGTGGCGAAGCTCTTCGATAAGATGGAGGAGTACGCCCTAGCGGAAGAAGACACGCGGCGACGTCAAGGTAGCGATGCCAACGCCAGTCCAGCGGAGGATGCGGCGAAGAGCACCGACTCGCTGAAAGAAGACTCCTCGTGGAGCAAACGCAGGCAGGAGCCATCGAAGGACGCCTCCCAGCACAAGGACGCGTCGGTCGACAAGCCTAAGTGCGGCCATCAGAAGTCTCGGAGAGCCCGCTACGTCTTCAACATTAAGGGCAGCTCCAAAGACACCGCCCCCGCGGGTCGCGACGGCAAGGCTCACCGTGGTCGGGGGCGAGGCCGAGGCCCAGGTCGCGATAATCGAGCCCGCATGGAATATGGCGACCAGCACCACGCGCAGCGGTGCGAGGTGCATGGCCATGGTAACCATGACACGCGTGCATGCACCACCATTGCGGCACTTCGGCAAAGCGTCGCAAGGGATAGAAACATCAAGGCATGGCCGTCCATCGTGGCACACGCCCAGCGACCCCTCGACAGCCCTATCCGAATCCAGGATCAGGAGATGCAGCCTTAGGAGAGCCCCCTGCAGATCCAAGCCCCGGAGGGAGCCCAGCGCAGGATCATAAACGTCATCTCTAGGGGCTCCTCACTGGAGTTCGCGTCGGCGAGGCAACGAAAGGCCTACGTGCGAAGACTACACTACGTGGCGGCATACCCGGCACAGGCACCGCCGGACTGGGCGCAACACGAGATCACATTCGAGCCCGCCGATGCCGAAGGCGTGGAGTTCCCCCACCAAGATCCCCTGGTCATCCAGGTCATGATTGCCGGATACGACATCAGGCGTGTTCTCGTCGATGGAGGAGGAAACTCTGCGAACGTTTTGTTCGTGTTGGCCTTTGACCAAATGGGGATCCCCCGGAGTCGCCTGGGCGCATCGGAAGTTCCGCTGCAAGGCTTCAGAGGTTAGCCACTGAGGGCGTTGGGCCAGATATGCCTGCAGGTGTCCTTCGGCTAGGGTGACAACGCAACGAGCAAGGACGCCACATTCGACGTCATCGATATCTAGTACCCTTACAACGCCATATTGGGGCGACCAACTCTTAATTCTTTTGGGGCAGTCCCACACCACAGCTTCCTATGCATGAAGCTCCCAGGCCCGCTAGGTATCATCACCACCCACGGTGACCAGGACACAGCTCGACGCATAGAATTCAGCACCCGAGGCCCGTACCATGAACTCCAATGATGCTCCTAGCCCAGGCGTGCCAATACAAGGGCGCTTGCCGCCTTAGGAGGCACCCCGCCGCTTCAGCAACAAAAGCAGCAGAGGCTCCCAACCTCGCTGACACGATAGTGACAATCAAATGTTTAGTCCCCGGCCTTTTGTACTCACTCACCAACGCAAATGGGACCTTAATAAAGTTCACCGTTTGCGAAGTTAGTTGTGTCCCACACAAAAACACGCGGAGGCTCACCTCCGCGCACACTCTATGGAGTATAAATAAGACATAGCGTCGAGGTCCACCTCCACACGCACTCTACGGAGTATAAATAAGACGTAGCGTTGAGGTCCGCCTCCGCACGCACTCTACGGAGTATAAATAAGATGTAGCGTCGAGGTCTGCCTCCGCATGCACTCTACGGAGTATAAATAAGACGCAGCGGGGGGACGCCTCCACGCGCACTCTACGGAGTATAAATAAGATGCAGCGTCGAGGTCCGCCTCCGCACGCACTCTACGGAGTATAAACAAGACGTGGATGTTGTCCCTGCACACTCTACTGAGTATAAACAAGACACGGATGTCCCGTGCGCGCGTTGGCGTACCCTCCGGAGCCTAGCTAAGTCGTGGTTGATAGTCCCACGCATTCTCAAGGGTATAAACAAGACGCGGATGTTGTCCATGCTCACTCTATTGAGTCTAAACAAGACGCGGATGTCCTGTGCACGCGTTGGTTTTGTCGCTACGTATACTCTCCGAAGTATAAATAAGACGTGGTTGATGTTCCCATGCACTCTACAGAGTATAAATAAGACGCGGATATTGTCCCTGCGCACTCTACTGAGTATAAACAAGACACAGATGTCCCGCGCGCGCATTGGCGTACCCTCTAGAGCCTAGCTAAGTCGTGGTTTATAGTCCCACGTATTCTCCGAAGTACAAACAAGACACGGATGTTGTCCCTGCGCACTCTACTGAGTCTAAATAAGACGCGGATGTCCCATGCACACGTTGGTTTTGCCACCACGCGTACTCTCTAGAGTATAAATAAGACGTGGATGATATTCCCGCACACTCTCCGGAGTATAAATAGAGCGGAGCACGGGCACCAGAGGCTTCCCGTGCTTTCCACAAACCGCGTGCGCCACATGGATGGAATGCCGTGATTATAGGGGTGAGGTGCTGCACGTGCAAAGTTTTCAAGATATACGGGTGGGGCACCCATTATGGGACCCCTCGCCGGAGGCATTGAAAGCCTCCTCCTGGCACCATAGCCCGGTAGCAGCGTCATGCAAGATGAGCTCGCTTGTGAAACTATGGAGAAGAGGCGATGCAGGAGCTCAACGCCCTACACTTCTGGAGAAGAGAGGACAACACTCATTGAAGGCGCCCCCAAGGGCGTGCGACCCCGGCAAGGGGAGGTCGAAGTCCGCTTCTGGAGTTGCACAACCCCTTGTTGAGGTGCAAGCGAAAGGCCCCCCATCAGGACCATCCTCGAGCTTAGGGAGGAGACTGGGGGGAGGCAAGGTGCCTGTAAGAGGCACCCCAGGCGAGGCGTGACCTCACTGGTGGCAAAGGGAGGTCTACCCCTGAAGCCAGAAGTTTCCTCGCTGAAGTACAAGTGAATTGCCCGCCACCCCTCATCAGCCGCGGCCCTTAGGCAAGCTGGCGAAGGGGCACCACATCGCGGCATCACATCCACCCCGTGTGGACGTGGTGTTTGACTCCATGGCCGTTCTGGTGACATCAGCCACGCACAGGAAAAGAAGCACCGAAGGAAGCTAGGGCAGAGTAGGGGCTGCGAGTTTAAGAGGGGAAGTTGTAAGGGCACCAATGTTTAGAAATGCGAGTGGTACTTCACTCGCCCACTCCACTCCCCCTTTTTAAGGAGTCCCGGACGGGAGACCCCGCCAGTTGCACCCCAAGCATCTCATCGACCGTTCCAGGCGCATGTGGTGCAACAGTACCGTCCTGCCTCAACTACAGGGTTCTGCCAATTGTGCTTCACGCGCTCCTCTACCCTGGGGGGCCCCTGAAGCAACAGAGGACAGGCAAAGACCCCCACCAGCTGTAAAGTGACGTGCGCAGAGCTCCACGAATCCCGCTCCCAATGTTTCGTCAATATCCACAATTGCAAGGAAACAGTTGTGCCCATGAAGTCCCGCATCGACTGCTAAGGCCAGGGCCTACGGAGCTAGATTCCTGTAATCTCCCAAGCTTTATCCTTATCCTATCAAGCGGCTGGGGAGCGCTCGTGTGTCTACTTCGACTAAGCGCTAGCTCCGCTGCCATTACTTCGGAGGGTAGGGGCCGGAGCGGTCGCGCGTCTACTTCGGCTAGGCGCCAGCTCTGCTGCCACCACTTCGGAGGGTGGGGGCCGGAGCGCTCGCGCGCTAGTGCGTCTACTTCGACTAGCCAACAAACTTCACAAGAGAATCACAAAGCGGGTGTGCCCCAAGAAGGCAGCGGGCACGAGCATTTCGGCTTCTCTACCGTGTTGGTACACGAGTGCTTACAAAGGTCACTGCTGATAACATCCCCTATTACACAATACACTATCGGCCCCCTGCGAACGCTACTCATTCGGCTTCGCCCGGACGACCTCCTGCGCCAAAGCATCGCCCGTTGAGGGTTGATTCACCCAAAAATCCAGCGAGTCCTCAGCCCACCACCAGCACCGCAAACAGCGCCGGGTTATGGTGTCAAAAATCAGCAGTCGGTCCCCATCGGGCAGCTACTTAGAACACAATGGCATGTTGGTCAGAGCAAGGGAAGCAATCTCCACTTCATTCACAGAATGGGGCGCGTAGGTTACAACACACACCCACATACAAGAACTCCGGGGTCACACTTGCCTCGAGCTGTCGGCGCCATCATCGTCACGCCGGGGAACTTCATCCAGCCATTCGCCGAGGTTCCCTTCACCGTACATGGTCCGCCGCAGCTCTACCTTCGCTGCAGCCTCCTCGATGTACTCCCAGATCTGCTCGTGAAAAAACCAGTGTTGGAGATCACTCCGGCCCCAGTCGGCATTTCCAGTTGCGGGTCGCCCAATTCATCGACATGACGGCAGCCCAAGTGTTGGAGAAGCGCACAAGCCAGGCATGCGGTCACGTAGGAGCAGTGGTTGCCAAAGGACGTCGCGGTGGCGTGAGCAAGATTGGAAGCTTCCCCAATCCGCTGAAGTATCCGCAACAGCTCTTCGGGCCCGAATGAGTGGGGCGGCACTTCAGCGACAAAGTTTTCAAGGGTGCCCTCTAGAGCCAGCATAGCATCCCATGCCACCATCGAGGCGTCGCCCAAAGCGTGGTCCCGCTCCCTCAGAGACGCGGCAAGGCGGCTCTTCTCTTCCTCTAGCACAGAAACCTACTGGAGCAGGTCGTCCTGCTCCCCCACTGCCACCTACCGAGCTGCCGCCACAAGCTCCTCGGCATACGAGACGGCCCCCGCGCGTTCCGCCTCCTGGCGTCGAATGCGGTCGTCTTTAGAGAAATGCATCTCCTCCGCCGCATGAAGAGCTCCTTCAACGACGCGTAGTTGGTCCTCTAATGCCTCCCGCTCATGGGCATGAGCCACCTGCAGTGATGAGGACATCACTCCTTCGGATGCAACCGCTGATCCTCCAACCGTAATGCAAGGTCCAATGACCCGAACTCGCATGCGACAATTAAATCTAGAGGTGAGCTCGTTCTTAAGCGATCCTTTTTATAGTTTTGAGAATAGATTGCTACCTAATGATGTTATCTTGCTTAGAAACATTGGAGAGGGTCATGAAGTACATGAAGAGAGGTGTGGAGGCGGAGAAGACCAGCAAAGACGTCCAAGTCAAGTCGGAGGCCCAGTCCAACTCGAGTTCGCGTCTGCCTCGGCCTTCAGGACCAGCCTGCAGTAAAACGGACGCCCAGGACGCATACGGACTCCGTTTTGGACGTTCCACATATGTATGGAAAACTGAGAAGGAGACCTTTCCAATGGCTCTGGTCCCATATCAAAATTCCTTTTGAGTCAACGGAAAGCATCGAAACAAGTGGACATTCAGAATCTGTTAGGGTGCTGCGCCACCGTATTTTGGGCCGTTCGGCTTTGTATCGTGTTGGAGCCCATTAGGGCGCGTCCAGGGGTTTTGCACGCCCCTCACTTCTTTATATACAGCTGCCACCCCCACCATTAGGGTTGGGTTTTGCTTAGATTAATTCTGTCTTGAACAGTTTCGCCGTTCATCGGTTTCTGAGACCCCAATTTTTGAGTGCTAAATCAATACATCTACAATTGCATTGTATTCTTCCTTGTTTTTGCTTGTGTTCTTTGATTCGCAGGCGAGGATTAGCCTTCTTGGCGAGGTCAACCGGCTGCGCACGGTTGATAACCTAAGGAGACGTGGTGCTGCGATTGCGGGGTTCGGGACGTGTTGTTCGGAAGCTGGATCGATTTGTGTCGCGCCTCCACCAAATCGAACTTATCCAGAACCTGTTGGAAGGTCGGGACCCCGTTCCCATCATGCAGCGCCCGGCCAAGGGCGAGGGTCTACACGATGAAGCGGTCAGTACACCTCCGAAGGGCCACGCGCTGCTAATGGTCAGATACTTACCCTCATTTCGGAGATCTCTAGCACTCTCCCAAGGAGTCCCGACCCACAGGTCTGCAGTGCCTGGCGGTCTAGGCTCGCGGCCGCGCTATCCATGACCCCCTGCCAGGCTGCCAGCACCTCCGGTCGAGGGACGAAGTCCGCTAGGCTTTGTGCGGCATCCACGGTGATAGCTTCGGCGGCGCCGGATGTCCCTTCCGAACGAACGTCCTTGTGCTCCGAGGGCGCTCACGTTCGGGGAGGCATGTTGCTGCAAGGGGATATGACGGTCAGCCCTACGAACACCTAGCGGGATCACACCAAGCAATGAAAGCTTACCTTCAGCCCCGCCAGAAACAGCAAGGGCATCGGCGTCCCCCGACGCGATCACCCCGCCAGGCGGGGAGGCCTCTGTGTCGGAGCTTAGCTCCACCAGGCCCCCGCCCCCGGCAGCCATAGACCCGGAGGGGACCACAGGGACACCGAAGCAGGGGTACTTGGTGTCTGAGTCGGAGTCCCATAGGGCCCCGACCTTGCTCGCTACAACGAACCCCCTCGCAGAGCGAAGGGGCGATAGCATGTGGGGCCGCTTCGCCTTCGGGGAGCAAGGCGACAACCCCGCCTCGGTAAGCGCCGTAGGCAAGGAATCCGCCCCAGCATCCTCCACAGGCGATGGCTCCACCTCAACGTCGGCCGGTGTCGAGACCCGAATATGCAAATTCGGAGTCTCTGTGTATTCTACACTAGTCCTAGGATCACGCTAGTGCACACAGTCAAATATAGATGAAATCACAACCATATACACGCTAAAATCAAAGAAAAGCTCAAATAAAGATAAAACTCAAAAGGTACGACCTTATGATCAAGCTTACAATAGACTGGCCTGTAGGGCTTAACAAGAACTAGCAGCGGAAATCCAAAATAAAGCATAGTGGCGAATCGACAAGCCCACAAGCTATCGAGTGGAGAACGAAGCCTAATCCGCGTAGTCGTCGAAGTACTCTCCTTCTGGAACCTCCTCCTGGTGATACTCCTCTTCCTCAACTGAGCAACATTGGGCATAAAGCCGTGAGTACATTGGTACTCAGCAAGTCGTTTGTAACAAATGAATGCAATATAGTATGCAAGGCTTACCAAAGGAGGGCTGAAAGATTAATTTGCATAAAATGACATTTGAAGATAAATACAGTAAATAGATTGAAAGCGAACTTTAAGTAAAACAATAATAAATAAATAATCAAAGAAATTGAAATAACCACTTGCGAACCTCCCATACACAAGTTAAACCAACCGCTCATGGACCCCCATCCATAAGCTAAACCAAAGGTGAATTAACCATTCACTGTCTAACCACAATCCACAAGTTTTCAGAAAAAACTATACCTCGTGTGAAATCACCGAGCATTGTCCATGACCGAGGACGCGGCTATTCGAATAGTTTTACACTCTGCAGAGGTTGCACAACTGTACCCACACGATGTGATAATCCTCACGTTAAAGATAATCACAACAAGGCCTTTACAAAATTTCAATTCCAACCCAATCCCGCTCGCTAAGGTTTCGCCGTCGAGTAAGTTAACCACCTAGTCGATAATTGCCCCCTCTTGTGCCTCATGGAAATCAGCAACCATGTTCATCACAATAGCGAGATTGAAATTGAAATATCCCAAATTAATCAGTCAGGTCCATCCCATACCAGACATGTGGTTTGCACGGTAAAGCTCAGATCAATGGCGCACAAAGTTAAGTCCTTAACATTACCCAGGCGAGACTACCACATCCCTCGAAGTGCTCCAACACTTCCCCCTTTACTGCACGATCACTTGCCCGAGTGAAAACCAATTTTGTATAACCACACCAATGACACACCCATGCCATGGCACAAATTTTATAACTGTGGCACCAACCACGATCTGCTGTGGCTCTGACCATGATTCAATATCTCATTAGATCAAATTAATTAATTCACGTGTGATGATAAACCCAATCGTAAATTAGGCAAAACTAAGCATACTAGTCGTACAACCCATGTGACAATGGTATCATGGTGTTCAAAATTATCAAGGAGGGATATGAGAGACCATGTGGAGGTATACCCATGTTTGTGATGAGTAATTGATGGTTGGTTTAGTGATGTGAGGAGGACCGGGACTAGGCACAGGAGGTGTTGAGGTCCAGATAGTCAGAGACGCCGAAGATGATCGAGGCTGCTGAGGTGGTTGCGAGCTGGGAGATGAAGAACCGGAGCTACCCGTGACGAACACGACGGGTGATGACGAGCGAACCGGGACTAGACTCAGGGAGGAGTCAAGGTCCAGACGGTCAAGGTATCGGATGCGGAAGCTTCCGGGAAGGTGCTTGAGGGCAATTTGGTAATTTGACTCAAGCAAATGAGAGGATGGGTGGTTTCCCTCCAAAAATTCTGGTTGTTGACCTTTGCACTATTTGGTTGAGAGACATGGAGTGGATGGAGTATGCCACTTCTTGAATTTCCCTTTGGGGGAGTGGTTTCCCCCTTTGTCTCAAGTGCTGGAGGGCTGCTCTTTTTGGTCTATGCGTAGGAGATAGCTCTGTGTAGTGTGTGGAGCAGTAGATGTGAGCTCTGGTGGTGTCCTTCTTGTGTGAGCTCTAGGGTTCTTGGGTGTTAGCTCTCTTCTTTTGTGTGCTGCTCACTTGGGTCTGTGTGAGTAGGAGAGGAGAAAAGCAGTGAACTCAGGTGTAGAGAGTGTGTTCTTGAGTAGTGTATGCGTGGAAAAATGTAGTGAGTGGAGATGTAGAACATTTGTTTGTAATCATTCCTCTCCATGATTTTATATGAGAAGCCCTGTGATTGAATTTCTTTCGCTTAGTTTGCTCTTCGTACCTTCTTTCTCATCTGTTGTTTGAATTGATCTTTGAGCAAGGAGCTGTAGAATGAATTGCTTTGAACCGGGGATCATCTCGAAGCCATTTGGTTAGTATTACCCTGAGAGCTATCATTTTATCTCCATGTTTCTTCTCAAGAAATGAATCAAGACAACCTCTCCTGTTTTTGAGAAATTAGGGTCTAGAGGCAGGGGACCTTGAGGTTTCTTGTTTTCCCTTCAAAACCTTTGCTTCAGGTTTGTGTGTTCTTGCCTTGAGGTCATTCCCTTGAGTATTTCAAAGCCTCATGTGCAAAAGACTGAAGAATTACCACAGTTTGGAAAAGAGTTTCTTGTTTGGTTCCAATGTTCAGATTTCAGCTTAGATTTATGCTCCCTGTTATTCAGTTTGTATTTACTTGATTCTTGGAACTGAGCTGCTGTTTAAGTCAGAGTTCAGCTGAAATTGTCACAAAAAGAACAGTAAGATTTCATCAATTTCTCAGTTTTCAGGTTCTCAGCAGTAAATACTGTGCCTTGCTGTCATTTTCGGTTTGTACTTTTGATCTGCACAACTGCTTTCGGCTGACCTCTGGGTTGTGCTTTTAGTCTTCAAAAATGTGCAGCCTCAGTTCAGTTTACAGCAACAAGTGTCTTTCTATAGTCTATGTTTTCTAAATTTAGTTTAACCGAACTGAACTACTGCGCCCTGCTGTTTCTGATTCCTGCTGCCGTGTGCTGCTGTATTTTCTGCTGGCCGATTGGGTGTCCTGCTGGTATTACCGATCTGCAGTGATGTCCCAGAACCGAACTGCTCGCTGCTGTTTGGACTGCTGGCATCACTCGGTTTGGTGCTGCTCTGCTGTTGCCGAACTGGTGTTCTGAACCGATGCTATTGAGTTGCAGTTACCGAGCCCCTGCTGAAGGACTACAGGTAGGCTACACTAGCACATATTAAAAATTTCTACCCGTAAACCATGATCACTGCAGTTATAGATCACTGTCTTACCACTAGACGCGCAGGTGCAGAAGATGATGCAGCACGTCGGGGCAGAGTAGTCGTACTACTTCCTCGTTTGCGGTTCGTCCAAACGCTACAGATGCAGCGCCGCCAAAGGTATCCACACGTACGGGAGGAAGCGACACACGCCGGATTACTAGATCCGCGCGAGCGACAAGGGCGTGGGAGGGGTGGCGGCCAGGGTTTGAGGATGTCACGAAAAACTCATCCTCACCCTGTGCGCCCCTGCCCTCCTTTTATAGACGTCCTTACAATGGGCTTTTACAAATAGAGGCCCATTAGGACTCAATGCCCAGTCCAACTCGGATCCAATCCGAATTAGGCTTCAGCCCTTAAGTGTGTGACCCTATAGGTTCACGTATGTTTAGACATGACGCGAGTACACCTACTCGGTCAATAGTTGGTAGCGGCCTCTAGCAAGACGTACCAACTCCTAAACGCACATAAAGATCATATCCGACGAACCATCACAACGTTATGTACATGCCAATCCTTTTGTCTCACGATATTCGGTCGAGCTCCAAGCTGACCACTCTTTCTCGATCCTGTGATTCGAAATCCCTTACTAGGTTAACTCTTAACCTTAAGTAGCATGGCCATGCATTTTTGGATCCGATCACTAGAGGGGCCCAGAGATATCTCTCTCAGGTAGAGAGGGGCAAATCCCATCTCGACTGACCATGCCTCGCAGCATGCTTCATGACAAACCCGAAAGCTACCTTTATAACTACCCAGTTACGGAGTAGCGTTTGATAGCCTGTAAGTAGGTCGATTCACATCTCAATTACATGCGACAACCTCAGGTCTAAGGACAAGGCGTACACATTGTGTAGAGAGAATCATAAGTATAATAGCTATGTCTCATGTTGGGTCGGTCCAACCCCATGTCTTAAACATGTGTCCACATTATTGGTTTGACATCTCCATGTCTATGACATGTGAAACATGGTCATCAACCGATACATGTGCTAATCCATCATTCACGTGTGTCCTTACATGAACTCTGACTAGGGACAACTTTAGAATAACCATACAAGTAAAGAGTTTCATAAACAAGTCACATACTTGTTAATCAACACAAAGGTAATATTCAAGGAACATTTATTAAATCATGGATACAACGAAATATCATCATCTCTATGATTGCCTCTAGGGCATATTTCCAACACCTGCTACTCTACATGCTGCTGCTTCACTCCTACTACTTCTGCTACATGCTTTCCTGTGGTTTAATGTTCTGAACTTAGTCTTAAAATACTATTAGTCTTAGTATGCGATGATGAATGACTGTTGAATGCTTGTTATATAACTTGTGATATAATGAATGATGGCATGGTTTATGCAATGATAGCACTATGATCTGAAATGTAGGTCTGCATTCCTGTCTTTAGTTTAAATTGTTTGATTTTGCATTATGATCAATTAGCTATCTAGTAGTTCTTCATATATGCTCTTAGATTTAGAATCTTCTTATGCAAATGTTTTAGATGTAATATTAATTATGATCTTACCTTGTCTAGTTTAACTTCATCTGTGCTTCATAGCTCTCATAGCTATCGGAGAAGAAGTATGTGGATACTTCGGGGTGATTTTTGAAGGCACCATTCACCCCCCTCTCTTGCCAAGTCCGATCCTACAATTGGTATCAGAGTCGGTTAGCTCTTCTCGATAGATCTTAACCGGTCTGTGAGCCATGGCAACAGACAAGTATTCCACCAAGCCCCCGATCTTCGATGGGATCGACTATCTCTTCTGGAAGAGTCGGATGGAGTCGTACATACAGGCTCAGAGCTATGCGATTTGGCGAAAGGTCAAAACTCACTTTGCTGTTCCTGCCGATGAAAACATCAATGTGAATAACATGCTCGATGTTGAGATGAATGCTAAGGCAAGGAACATCATCATCCAAGGGTTGAGCTGAAACGAGTTTGATCGCATTTCACATCTTTCGTCGGCCTTCAATATTTGGACGACCCTCAATGCTTACCATGAGGGCACCACCCAAATTAAGACAGTACGACAGGACCAGTACAAGCGAGATTATAACAAGTTTGAAATGCTTGCTGGAGAGTCCCTGGATGAGTGCTTTGGGAGATTTCATAAGATTTTGAGCAACCTCCGAGTGGTCGGTCTCACATACCCCGACTCAGACAACGCTCGTCAAATGCTTTTGGCTTCGGATTTGCGTGTTTGGGAGATAAAGGTGACCACCATCAAGGACACGACCGATCTCTCGAACTTGACTCTTGATGCGTTGTACTCACGCCTCAAGACTCACGAGATTGACATAGTCTCTCGTAGGTCGAAGTCACAGTCGATGGCCTTAGTCACTGATCCCAGTCCAGCTTCTGGTTCTTCTACTGACACTCTCTCTGGTTTTTCTCTTGCTACTGTTTGTGAGATGGGTGATGACCTACTAGAACAGCTACCAGAAGACCAGTTAGCCCTCTTAGCCAGAAAATTCTCCCATACATACAAGAGAGTGAGGGACAGAAAGAGAGGAGGGCCTGTGATCTGCTTCGAGTGTGGTGGCCCCAACCACATTCGGGCAAACTGCCCCAAGCTGGAGAAGGGCAAGGGCGACTACGGCGGTTTGAGCAAGAACGACTACATCAACAAGAACCGCAACAAGAAGCCCCAGCTCATGCCCAAGGCAAGAAGAAGTTCCGCAACCTTGGCAAAGCTAAGAAGTTCTTCAATCAAGAACCCGAGGATGGCAACAACTTCACCGGCATGTGCTTCATGGCCCTTGAGGGCGACATCAGCGTCAACGAGCTCTACTCTGATTTTGATGAGGTATACCCTTCTTATGACCAGCTCAATGATGCTTTTCTTAAGTTAGGAAGATTTTATGCAAAATCTAGAGCTAGGTGTAGTGAGTTGGAGAAGGAAGTAGAGAGCTTGTCACGGGAGCTTACTTCACTTAGATCTGTTCTCTCCCGTGACGATTGTGATGTATGTTCTGCGTTGCTTGGTGACATGGAGAAGCTAAGGACATTGCATGATAGTGTGACCTCTGAGCTTGATATGCTTAAGGTGGAGAATGTTAGTCTGCTTGCTGAACTAGAGATGAGTAGGGTAGCCGCTCTTTCATATACTGTTGTTGGGACTACATCTTGCACCTCATGTGAGGATAAGGACAATGCATTTAGAGGTCTTTACACTATGCTTCTTGATCTGCCAGAAACATGTGAAAATTGCAATAACTTGAAATTGAACCTAAAAAGAGCAGATCATAAAATTGTTGAATTGCATGCTTCTTTGTTAGAGCCCATTGTTTCTTGCACGAACTGTCCTAAATTAACTGCTGAACTTGAATATGTCTCAAAACAGTTTTAAGAAATGATTGACCATAACAACAAGTTGGCTAAGTATGCGACTAAGGACCCTGTTAGCTCACCATGCAAAAGTTGTAAAAAACTAAAACTTAAACTCGTTGCTTTGAATGATAAATGTGTGAAGCTAACTAAGGATCTTCTAGAGAAGCCACAATCTTGTTGTGATCCTTGTGTTGTTATGGGGGAGAAGCCCAATGGTAAGGTAGAGACACATAGGCACGAGAACCAAATGGCTAGCAGTAGGACTATCCCTTCTGAGGTGGCTGTGCGTGCACATGACATTCGTTTCTCTGCTGTTGGTTCTTCTTCTTCTACTCCCTTACCTTCTGCTGTCTCTCTTTCCCCCTGCTCTTCTTGCACCTCTCTCTTTCAGGAGTGTCAGTATCTTATGAACAATCTTGAGAGGTTTGTAGGGGGCAAGAAGAAGCTAAATCTTATTCTAGACCAATCAAAAATTTGCAAATTCAATTAAGGTCTAGGATACGATTTTCTTGAGGATGTTAGGAAGCATCCACCTGCTGTTCTCAGACCCATAGTAGTAGGTGTGATCGAGGTCAAGTCCAGAACTGAAAAAGTTCAATTTAAATCAGCGGGCTTTGTCCAAGGGATTTCTGACAGTAAGGTGGTAACACCTGGTGCTTCGACCCCTCAGAAGGCGAAGTTTCACTGTACCTTCTGTCAGAAGGATGGACACATGATCGCGAGATGCTTCAGGCGCGCCAAGATCGCGTGGAGAGATCGTGTTCGCGATCTTAGGCGTATTCAGGGTCAGGCCCAGACCTTGAGTGCACCTAAGACCAGCACGAAGCTTAGTGTAGATCACTCTGAGGTGTTTGTGTAGCATTGAGGACTTGGTTTTTTTGGTGTTTCTGATTTCCATCCTCGATATGCCTCTGGTCATGACTTCCACCGTTCTGAGGGTAGATCTCGTTTCCCCCGTCGATATAGCTACCCGCGGCGTGATCATCGTGTTGTTGGTACTCCGACTCGCTCTCCCGTAGCAGTCGGACCCAATAACAGCTTCAGGTCTGCTAGTAGACCTTCTGACTCCTTGAGCAACAGAGAGCATAGGGTAGTTATAGGTCAGTCGTGTGTGGCTACTTCTTCTGCTAGGCGTGTGACTCAGTATTGGGTGCCAAAATCTCTTTTGATTTATCCTAGTACTGAGCCTTTACTCTCTGTTTGACTCAGGTTCGCCGGGCTGGGAAAGGAGAGGTTTGGCTTGTAGACTCCGATTGTTCTCGTCATATGACCGGAGACTCCCATTGGTTCTCTTCTCTAGCCCGTGCTCCAGGTGATGAGACGATTACCTTTGGAGACACTTCATTTGGGCGCGTCATCGCTAAAGATACTGTGCATGTTAATGATTCATTTATTTTAAAAGATGTTGCCTTAGTGAGTAAGCTGTAGTACAATTTGCTTTCAGTTTCTCAGATTACCGATGATGGTTTCGAGGTGAGCTTCAAGAAAAACAATTGCAAAATTCTTGATTCTTCGGGTAGTCTGGTTTGTGGGATTTCTCGTTATGGGAGGATCTTTCGTGCTAATTTTGCTGAGTCCTCTGGTGATCCTCTCAGGTGTTTAGTTGCTTTTGAGTCCCGTGACCTTACTTTCGGGCATAGGAGACTTGGTCATATTGGATTTGACCATTTGACTCGAGTTAGCGGCCACGATCTCATTCGTGGTCTGCCGAAACTCAAGATGGTCAAAGATCTTGTTTGCACTTCTTGCCGGCACGGCAAGATGGTTGCTGGTTCTCATCCTCCAGTCACAGTGACTATGACAGATGCACCAGGACAGCTGCTCCACATGGACACTGTTGGACCAGCTTGAGTGCAATCAGCAGGAGGGAAGTGGTATGTTCTTGTCATGGTCGATGACATCTCGAGGTACTCTTGGGTGTTTTTCTTAGCCTCGAAGGATGAGACATTTACATATTTTTGAGGTCTTTTTCGTAGGCTTTCTATTGAGCTCTCGGGTGCCTTATGAGCGATCCGCAGTGACAATGGCACGGAGTTCAAGATTTCCTAGTTCAAAAGTTTCTGCGATGAGACAGGTGTAGAGAACCAGTTCTCTTCTCCATACGTCCCTCAGCAAAATGGCGTTGTGGAGAGGAAGAACCTGTAACATCCCAAAAATTTTATTCCTTTACTAAAGTGTTTTCTGGATTTATTGGATTTTCCTGGATTTTATTCCAACCCTGAAATGAGAAAATAAATGTCCTATTTTACAAAAATCAAAAATAAAAGTATTTCATTTTATAAAGGTCAAAATAAATGCCTTTCATTTTCCTTAAGTCAAATTTTGCAAATATAATAAATGGTAGGAATTTATAAAGAATTAAAACCTTCCTTTCAAGTTCAAATGTGTTATTAGAAAATATAAATATCAAAATGGGTTGAAAATATTTTTATGAAGTCTAAAATAGTCCCAGAAGGTTCTCCGAATTTTTCTGGAATTTTCAAAGTTTATTTGGTATTTTTCTGAGTATTTTAAAGCCTTCAAACCATTTCTGAAATTCAAAAAGAAAATAAAACCCAAAACCCTCCCTGGGGCCGACACTTGTTGCCCATCGGCTCAGTCCGTGCCGCCGGGTTCTATCCGAGCCATCCGATCCCACTTACCCCTTCGCCCCACCTTCCCTTCCCCCCTGGTCGATGCGTGTCGTGCATCCAACCGCCCACCTCGCCCCCTGTTGCCGAAATCAATCACGACCGTTCCCCCGCATTTAAACGCTCAATCAGCTCGGATTCTCCCACGGTTGTCGGATCAAATCGTGACTGTCCCTGTTCACTTACCCCTTCGCGTAGCACCCTGCGGCCCCGATCGTCCCTCCTTGCCACCCGTCGCAAATCCAATCGTTGCCTCTCCCCTTTCCTTTTCTCCTCTCTCGCTGACCGGTGGTCCCCGAGGACCTCCCTGTGCTCAATTCCCTCTCCGCGGCTTCGACGACTCCGGCGAGCAATCGCCGCCGCCTCAAGCCTCCCCGAGCTTCACCGACACCACCCTGGTGTTGCTTGTGCCCCGGCGATCCCCAATGACCACCTCCTTGAGCCCGTGCGCCACCGGAAGCTCTCCGCCGCCGTGAGACCCTCTCCGACCGCCGCCCCTCTCCGCCGATCACCCGCTCCGGCCACCCTCGGGACTTGTGCGCGGTACCGATCGACTCCCCTCTCTTCCCTCAACATTTTGGTACCCTCGGCCGGCATCGCCGCCCGCCGGAGCACCGGCGACCCTCGGTCCCTGAGCGCCACCGCCGGCCGGCCCGCCACGTCAGCTGGCCGCGCTGACGTGGTAGCCGATGTGGCTGCCACACAGGCGCCACGTGTGCCCTCGGGCAGCCACGCCACCACCACCTACCCTCCCCATCACCCGCCTGCCACCTCACCCTCTCTCGAGTCCATGGACTCAGTCCACTAAACCTGGGCCCCACCTGTCAGCCTCTATTTAGTTATTTAATTCTCAGGGCTGACGTCATGCCGACGCAATAAATCCGATTTTTCAGTGTAAAAATAATTCAGCCAAAAAAGAATTACCCAGCTGACGTCATAATCTTTTATTTCCTTTAGGAAGATAATTCTTCCTGACGTCATAAATGCTTTTCGGTTTAAAAATAATTACAGAAATTGGGTATTGTCTTTTTAATTGTATTAAAACTTTGGAAGGCTAAAACTTCTTCATTTTAACTCCAAATTGACCCATTCAAATTTCTAAATTTTTTAAAAATCATGATCTATCCATTTCTGGCATACTTTTGAAATTTTGAATTTTTTTGAATTTTTTTTGAATTTCTTTTAAATTGGCTCTTTATGTTAGATTTTGACGATTCCGGAGAGTTCGAGTTCGACGATTCTCAGCAAGACTTCGATCAAGGCAAGTTACACCTTTGACCATGTTGAACCTAATATTTCAAATTTATTTATATTATTTTATTGTATATGCATGCGTACTTCTATTGAAATTTAATTTAAATTCAGTTTAAACTTTAGTGATGCCCATAATCATTTGATTATAGCCCATTTGAATCCCGAATTCATATACCTTGTCACCCTAGCTGAAAACTAGTTAGTACCATAGTATTGACTAGAAATTCTATAGAAGTTCTTAGCCTGGCTTAGTGTGATTTTAGGTGGGATCAACTATTTCACATGAAATGACAGTTCCTTTTGAAATGTTGACTTCGGTGAGTCGAGGATGATTTATGAAAATGGTTTTAAAATGAAGATAGAAACTTATGATTTGAACTTAGGCTAATGGTTAGGTGGTGGGTGCCAGCATGCCTCGTGTTTGGTGACACCTGGTTGATTGTTGTGCATGTGGGTATGTGGCTGAGCCTAAGTCAGCTTAAGGACCGTTTCTGTGAATCATTTTACGAAGTCACTTCGTACTATCACAAGTCCGGTATGGGACGGACCTGGCTAAGTAATTTGTGAAGTTCCAAATATAGTCTCGCTATAGGCTGAATGTGAGCGTGGCGTAGGCCGCGAGAAGTCTCACATGGCACCAGTGGAGGCTCCAACTCGTGGATTCGAGTTGTGGTGAAACCTTAGTGGTGGCGTGATTACTTTGGCTACGGATCATCGAAACAGCCTTGTCATGATCTCCTCGCCGCACACCAAAGGAAGTGTGTTAATCTAGTGGCAATATGGGATGATCATGTCTTGTGGGTAAAGTTGTACACCTCTGCAGGTCAAAACCAAGTTTTATATTTTCCTCTAAAACATTCATATACCTTCTTGACTCACCGAAGTCAAGAATACATTTTAGAAAATCATCGTTCTGAAGTGAAACAAATATTCCCATTTAAATCATTTTAAGCATGGCTAAGCAATTCTATAAATTTCTAGTCAATACTATTGTACTAACTATATTTTCATCTAAGGTGACGAGGCACAAGGGAATTCAATATCAAATTTGGCCATACACAAAGTATTTGGGTATAACTAGAATTTAAATCGAATTCAAACTATTTTTGAAGAAAAGTACGCATGCATAATAATTTTAAAAACAACATAAATAATTTAAATTACTGAGAGCAATATGATAAAAGGTGCAACTTGCCTTGCTTCGAAGTTTGCTGAGATTCGCTGAAGTTATACTCTCCGGATCAGTCGTAGTCTACACATGAAAAACCAAAACTAACTAAATTCAAATAAAATCCAAATAAAATCTAAAAATTATAAAATATATGCTGAGAGATAGAATATGAATTTAGGAATTTGAATGGATCCAATCGGAGTTAGGATGAAGGAGAGCGACTTCTCGCAGTTTGAATTCCAAATAAATAAATAAAAGGAATTATTGGAATTCCTTTCTTTGTGAAGGAAGAGTGGTCGGAAGCTACAATATTCGTGTATGGTTGAAACCATGATCGAAGGCGTAGTCGAAGATATGGTCAAAACCATAGTTGAATCATTGAAGATGCGGATGTCTAAGTCGAAGACAAAGACTCCAAGTATGGGTGCAGTCGAAGTCGAAGATTCGGACGAAGACCCAGTCGAATCTGTACAGTGGTCGAAGAACACTGTAGCAGTTGAGAACAAAAGGTAGTCGGAGTCGAGTGGTCGGGGCGGTAATGAACGATAGTGGTCGAAAGAAACTATGGTGGAAAGCGAAGGTACTCAGAGTTGGCTACGACTTCGATTACCGAGTATTCTTCCAACTACTCCTCACTGAAAAAGCGAAGATACTCGGAGACTTAGAGCGAAGAGTGACAATGGTCGGAAGCAACTACGGTCAGAGGTACATGGAGACCGCAGTGGTTGGGAGCGACTGTGGTCGTGAGCGGCCGTAGTCAGAAAAACAATTGTGGTCGAAAGGATTGGAGTTTATGCAGAGTGGTCAAAAGAATCGGATGGCTTGGAGAGGTCGGACGGCTACGAGTAGGCGGAGAGATCGAAGGGTTCAGAGAGGTCGGAGGGTGCGGAGGTTAAAACGGTCAAATAACCATGGTCGGTTCGAAGACGGAGGTCGAAGTCGAAGGCTCCGAGATTGAAGACCGAAGTCGAAGTCTTCGAGGTCGAAGGTCCAAGGCTAGAGTCAAAGTCTCCAATGGTCAAGGTGAAAGTCGGAGTCTCCGAAGGTCAAAGTCTCTGGGATGAAGATGGAAGTCGAAGTCGAAGATTCCGAGCAGTCAGAGTCTAAGAAGCCTCCGAATCAGTAGAGTCTAAGGAAGTCTCCGAACTGTCAGTGTCTAAGGAACCTCCGAACGATCAGAGTCTAAAGAACCTCTGGACGTTGGAGTCTTAAGAGCCTCTGGACACCGGAGTCTTATGAGCCTCTGAATGTCGAAGTCTAAGAATTGGATGGTTGGGAGAAGTCGGACGGCTTCACGTGACAAGATCCGAGCGATCCAACAGCGGCGAAGATCGGTGAGATGTACAAAAGAGGGAAAAGAGTATGAGTCTGGTTTTATCTTGGCGCAAGGTTCGGACTGCACAGAATTGGCTAGCGGCGAGGGTGTAGCGGAGGTGGGTACGATTATCGGTGGCATCGGCGAGGCGCAAGGAGGTCCAAGGTACCGACAATTCCTCGCTGGAGCTCTTCCGACGAAGAAAGGTTGAAGTCACTCGGTGCGATGAGTTTACGAGCGAAACCAAGGCAATTGGGTGAGAGGAACAGTGAAGTCAAGTTCATGGACGGTGATGCGACGCACGAAGCCCGTGGGCTCGCTGGTGGTGCGGGGCACGGCGGGGGTTGGCGAGGGGCGCAAAAGAGAGAGGAGACTGTGAGGAGTGTGTTGGTGCTCTTGTGCATTTCCACAAGTGGCTGGAAGGTGGTCGGCGGCGAGGTGAAGCGGTGGCGCAACTCGAGCGGCAGTATCGACGGTGTTCCGGCGGTGAGGACACTTAGCCAAGGGTAGTCAAAAAAATCCAAAAATTATGAAATATATACTGAAAGATATATTATGAATTTAGAAACTTGAATCACTGGATTCGGAGTTCGGACGAAGGAGAACGAACGATTGGAAGATTGGCAGATCAGAAAATCCTGAAATGAGAAAAATCAGGAATATTCCTAAGCAGAGAGCCCTTTCACTGTTTTGGTCGTGGTGCCGGTGAGAAAAGACACGGGAGGTGAAGCCAACTAGCAAAATGGGTTGCTAAGGACCCGAGGCACATGTAGAAAGTGACGGTACGTCAAACGGAGTACGGTGACGATGTGTACAACGACAACGACATAGGGTGGGAGAGAAGAATAATTTTTGGGCATAGAACAATGAGAAGTAAGGTGAGCACAGCCTAGAATGCAGTGAGGCAAAGCTAGGAAAAATATCGGCTAAGCCGAAAACTCACCGGAGGCGACGCAAATCGTTGTTTGAACGACGACGGTACCGAAACACAAAAAACTCAATATCTTTGTGCTCGGTAGAGTGAATCCAAAACCATCCGAAACGTAGCCACCTGGGATAGTTTGGCACGTTTTGACGTGAACGGATTGTTGAAAGTATTCCCGGACAGGCAGGGACACAAAGTGCTATTTGCGGCCATGGCAAGGTGTCGGGCGCGAAAATATGGGGAAGGTTTTTGGACAAACGGAGGGAAGCAGGCGTAGAACGAGTCGAGATGAACGCAACGGTGCAGACGGCTCGGCCAACGGACTTGCGAAACACGGTGGACAAGACGTTTAGCAGCCGACGGGCTGACATCGGCGTTCCGAGCAAACGGAGAGGAGTTAACATGTGAGAGTTGCGTGAAACGAAGAGTAGAGCGTGGGGAACGTGATGCTCACCTTGGTTTTGGTCGGGCATGCATGGTCGGTCGGTGGCGACGCGACGAACGGGGACCCGATTTGCCCACGGCGGCGACGATGCTCCGGCGAAGGGGAGGTGAGCACTGCGTAGAACGCGACGAGACGAAGCCGAGGATGTGCTCAAAAGTGGCCGGGCTCCACCGGATGAGGTGCAAAAAGTCAAAGAACGATGCTTGTACAATAAAAATAAAACTCCGATTGCGGCCAAACGAATGGGAGTGAGGACTTGGGATTTTCGAGATTGAGTGAGGATGAGGAGGGGCTCACGGTGCCCCCTTTATAGGGACGGGGGTGGACCGAGGAGGGAGATCAAAGGACCATGTCTTTGAATGGCATGGGTTAAATTCTCATGAAACGGCTCAAGAATGAGGGGGGAAAACGGTGGGAAATGAAGGAGCTTGATTGAATGGAGCTCAGCGTTATGCATTTCATGGCGTTTTGGCTCTGTGCACGAACGGTCTGCACGCTTGGGGAAGAAGAGAATAGGGAGGAGAGAGAAAAGAGTGAAAAGAAAAAAAGAAAAATAAAGTTTGAAAAAATTCCAAATTTTTTTTTCTAAAGATCCTTGGAACCTGAAAAGATTAAATAAGATAATTTTGGAATTTTTTGTCATTTATTTTAATTTTTTTTAAAAAATGTTTTTTCTTTACCTAGCTTAAAATAATACAATAAATAACAAATAAAGATTAAAAATCTTTTTAAAAAATCATAGAAGTTTCTAAAGCTATTTTGAACTTATAAAATATTTTCAACTAAAATTTACATTTTTTTATACAACATTTTTTTATTTAACAGAAAGCATCTTTTCTTTAAACAGAAAATTAGGTTAGCGAAAATTTTAAAATTTCAAGAAACCAAATAACTTTAATTTTTATTTTAAACTAACTTATTTATTATTTATTGTATTTTTATTTTTTTACTTAAATTACTTATCATAAAAATAACCTTTTTTAAGCAGAAAATCAGGTAATTAAATTTTTAAAAACTTAAAAAACCAAAAGTAAATGTTTTATTTTAAATTAAATCAAATATTTTGAAATAAACAGCTGAACTGTTACACTATCATACAAATAGCACCCCACCAAGATTTTAGAAGTGTTAGAGCATGTGACCAGGAACAAAGTTGTCCGTTTTTGCAGAGTTCAGTGGAGCAATCACTCAAAAGAGGAAGCCACCTGGGAGCGTGAGGAGGACCTCAAAGCCGAGTTTTCAAACCTATTCTCTTAGTGAGCTCGGATCTCGGGGTCGAGATCCCATTTGTAACATCCTGGTTTTCAGTTATTTATAAAAGCTGTTAAAACAAAATTGCATTTATGGAACTTTCTGAAATTTAATACGGCTTAAATTGAATTTCCAAAAATTAAAAAGGATTTAATCTGATTCAAATAAATATTAACATAAGCTGAAAATATTATATTGGGATTCCTTGTGCCTCAAGGATTTTTCTCGAATTTTTTGTGATTTTTTTTATTTATTTGCTATTTTCTAGAGCTCTTTTGAATTTATTTGAATTTTTTAAAAAGAAAAACTGGAGAAAACCCTTGTGAACAGTAACAGGCCCGACCAACCACTGTTCACAACCCAAACGCCCACCGCCGTGCGATCTAGCCCTTGCCACGTGTCGTACATCCATGCACCCACTCCATCGCCTCGTCGCAGCCGCCCGATTGCCTCCCTTGCCACGTGCCGGCCATCCGCGGGGTCGGGCACTGTGCATCCACGCACCCATGCACCGTCGTCCGATCACCGTCTCACCACGCGTCGTGCATCCAACTGTGCCACGTGTCGCAACCGCATTCACCGTCTCTGACCTGAACTCGTCGTCGTTTCCGCACCAGTCATCCTAAGTTTGCGTGCACAAAAGGTGCCGCCTCCCCGTCGTCACCTCCTACCCTAAGCGCTACCGCCGTCCTCGCCGCCGACGCCTCGCGCCGCTGACACCCCCAACCTCGTCGTCGCCATTGCACTCGCACGCCTACACTGAGTCGTCCCCGCCGCCGCCTCTCCACCCCTCACCGATAAGTCCGTCGCTGTCTCGACTCCCGCTGTTGCCGGAGCACCACCGCCGTCTTTGCACCCCACCGAACCAACCCCACCGCCGCACCGCACTGCCCCTCGGGCCACGTGCCCGTGACCCGCGCCCGCGCCGCCTCGCGCCGCACGTCGCCACACGTCGGCCATCCGACGGACCGACCTCCCCATCACCACCGTCGATCCAAATCTAGATCAACGGCCGAGATCATGCCACATGTCCACTCCCCACGCCGTCGGATCTCGCTGACGTCAGCCCACACCCGCGCGTCACTGATGGTTCATCTTCTCCGTGGACGTGGTCCACCGTGGTCCCGCGCGTCACTGACAGTGCGGACCCACCTATCAGAGGCACTGTGCCGTGGACCTATGGACCCGAACCGTCCGAGTCAGCAGCCCAGTCAGCAGACACATCAGCCCTAGCCGCCACATGGTGCCACGTGTCAGTGCCATGTCAGCCCCCCTCCCCCCCAAATGCCACGTGTCAGTGCCACGTTAGCACAGACCAACCCCCAAATGCCATGTCAGCCGCCACATGTCAATGCCACGTTAGCGCCATATCAGCACAGACCGACCCAGATGCCACATCAGCCGCCATGTCAGTTGCCACGTGTCAATGTCACGTCAGCCCTAAATCCCATGTGTCAGCAGCCACATCAGCCCTAGCCCCCGCGCACTATTTCGTCAGTCGAGTCCACCATGAACCCGCCTTTCCATGCACCGAGTCCACAGCACAGTAACTTTTTTGATTTTTAGTGGTTTTTCAACCCATTTAATTTTCTGAGAACCCGTTCTCCTCCGTCCTAACTCCGATTGATCCCGTTCGTTTTTCTAAATTCATCTAAAATCGAGTTCTATCTTTTGGTTGGCTTCAAGATTTTTGAAGTTCATTTGAATTTTACTAGATTTTATTTTATTATTTCAGTCGTTTTCTCTCTCGTTGGATACCGTCTTCGAAGGAGCAGGAGCGACAGCAGAAGATCCCGAGTTCCTCGCTGAGCCAAACCAAGGCAACTCATGTCCTTTAATCATGTTGAACCTAGCTTTCAATCTATTATTTATTTGTTTTGATTTAAATTATCTTGCACCGCTATTTTATTACAAACCCTCGTACTTGGTAGTTATCATCCCAATTGATTAATTTTTTCTTGATAATTTGAATGTCATGATGCATTTATCACCATAGATTATGAAATTATTTAATGATACCATACTAGATATCACATGGGAGGTACAGTTATATGCTTAGTCATGCTTGTAGTTCACTGGGTTCGTCATCACATGTGATTAATTAATAAATTTGACTTAATAAGATATTGAATCGTCGTTGATGCCACAGTTATAAAATTTATGCCATGACATTGGTGTGTCATTGGTGTTGGTTATACAAAACTGGTTTTCACTTGGGCGAGTGATCGTGCAGTAAAGGGGGAAGTGTGGATTCACTTCGAGGGATGTAGAAGTCTCGCCCGAGTAATATTAAGGACTTAACTTTGTGTGTTATTGATCTGAGTTTTACCATATAAACCACATGTCTAGTATGAGATAAACCTAACTCATTAATTTGGAATATTTCAATTTCAATCTCGTCATTGTAATGAATATGGTTGCTGATTTCCATAAGGTGCAAGGGGGTGATGCGAAACCCTAGCGGGCGGGATTGAGTTGAAGTTTAACATTGTAAAGACTTTGTTGTTATTTCCTTAGTGCGAGGCTAATCACAGTTGCGCAACCTCTGCAGAGTGTAAAACTATTCGAATAGCTGTGTCCCCGGTTATGGACAATGCTCGGTGATTTCACAAGAGGGGTAGAGCTTTCATAAAAAATTTGTTGGTTATTATTGGAAAGTGAATGGTTAGTTCACTGTTGGATTATCTTGTGGATAGGAGGTTTACAAGTGGCTTATTTAATTCTGTTGATTATTTATTTATTTATTTTTCTTAAAGTTCGCTTTTAATCTATTTATCATGTTTACTTTAAAATATCAATTTTTGTAAAAATTAACCTTTCAGCTATCCATTTGTAAGTCTTGCATATTATATTGCATCCATTTTTTACAAATAACTTGCTAAGTACTAATGTACTCATGGCTTTATGCCCACTGTTGCTCAGTTGAGGAGGAGGAGTTTTACCAGCAGAAGATACCAGAGGGAGGATACTTCAGCAACTTCTCGGATTAGAACTTCCTCCCTAGTTGATTGCCTGTGGGCAAGTCGCATGGCTTCTACATTTATTTCTGTTCTCCGTTGCTAGATTTTGAGTCTTTCGGGCTAGTGAGATTGTAAGCTTGGCCATAAGATCATACCTTGGATAATTATTAATATTTAAGTTTCTCCTTATTTTAGCATGTGTATGATTGATATTTCATCGAGGTTCAACTGTGTGCACTAGCGTGATCCTGGACTAGTGCAGTATACACAGAGAGTCCGGATTTGTATATTCGGGTCTCGACAGTCCACTGGTTTTATTATTTTTCTTTTTCTCCCTCTCTGACGGGTGGGATCCACTATCTTTTATTAATTCTTTCACTTTTCAGATGCTGACATGGGGGGCCCACTACGGCTATTAACTTCTCTTCCTCGGTTTCAGTGACAAGTGGGGCCACGGTGATTTAATATTTTGTGTAACGCTGATAGGTGGGACCGAATAAGAATTTAATTAAAATTGAGCCCACCCGACAGTGACTAATTAACTTAACTAACATCATTAGCATTAATTAATCACAGCGCTAATTATATTTCACCGATGAAAAGTGTAGTCCCTAATCTTCCGACGACGGCGAGGCTAACAGCGCTAATTAATAGAAGCAACAGGAGACGCGCTTCGCGGGGTGAATGGAGGGTCAGAACTATTGAGGTAGCCCCTGCTTGGTTGCCCCAGAGCGCGAACATCTTGACAGGGGCGTCTGGCTGGGGCCTCTCGGGGAGGGAGGCCGCTGCTGGCCGACCCGGCAGACAAAGGTGGTGATCTTGGATTTTTACAGTCTCTGGCCAGATGGATCAAGCCCTTGCAATGGAAACAGCGCGGCGGCAGCTGACACTCAGAGTGCTGATGGGTGGAGGACATGCAGTTGAAGCACTTGTCCAAAAGGAACCCGGGCGGTCCTTTGCGCTGAAGCTTGTGCCAATCGCCGGTGGCTCCTCCTGGTCGCAGCGACCGGCATGGCGCCGAGGCCTGCTTCGTCGAACTCGTCGCCAGCCTACGTCGTCGACGGGCGGAGGAGGTTGCTGACGATCCAAGACCACCTGGTTGAAGAACGTTTGGAGCAAAACGCACTTGATCATTTCCATTAGGAGTCTCAAATATATATAGCGTACAGATGAGTTCGGGTGGAAACTGAAACTGTTACCACCACGTATACGAAACCAAAAATACCGCTAACGGATATGGAAGAGAAACTCCTAATCAAAGCAACTAAATGCTTAGTGTGGTGTAGTCTCCAGAACGTCAAGGGGCCATTCATGGAGACGAGGGGCCATGCATGGAGACTGTGCTCGGCTAACACTGGTGCACAGGCCGGCAAGGAACAAATCGGGAAGAGGGCTTGGAGGTCCGGCTCCAGCGCAGCTTTCGTTTTGCCGCCCTCTGCCCTCAGCGGAGAGAGCTCCCGACGGATGACCTCAGTGAAGGAGTGGCGCAAAGGGGACGGTAGGGAACACGAAGCCGAGCTTGACGACGGACTTTTATCTCGCCACCGACGCTCTCGCGCTGTAAGCCTAGAAGTGAGGTCGGGGCCAACAACGACCGACTGGAGGGCGGCCCTCCTGGGGGACGACGACATGGTAACTAGAGCGACGGGAAGGTGGGCAACGGGCCCGGAGCGGGCACCGGCGGTCAGAGGTGGCCGTCAGGCCCGGAGTAGGCACCACGGGAGAGGAGGATTGGAGGCAAGCAGCAATCTTTCAATGCTAACCGTATTTTGTTGTGTTCAAAAGCTGTCTGCTCAATCCACTGATGGTAATTTAGTCGAGCATGTCTTTAATTGGTAAAGACATTGGTTTGTTTTGCGCTTTGCTTAGCATTCTCACGCTCAAAATGTTAACTGTTCTGCAGCCCCAGGTAACACTGTGCAAATCCACTGGTATATAATGACTAGCCCCTTTACTGATGAATCCACCTGCAAATTCTTCGAAACCCATGGATATTTTGGCTTAGATCCTGTCCAAGGATAATTACATGATTCTTTATTGTGGCCAGAAATTCAATTGAACTTTAACATATGGCTTCCTATATAGCTGCTAAGAATTAACTTTGACTTGATTCTTTATTTGCAGGTGACCTTTTTACAGCAAGGCACTCTCCCATGTGTTTCTGCTGATGGAAGGTTTATTATGGAGATACCATACAAGGTGCCTGTTTTCTTGCTTTATTTTTTTAATTTTATTTTCATCTGCCTCATTAAGCTCAATGCATTTGTCCATTGCAACTAAATTATGGCTTTTGTATTATGATAATAGAATTGGTTCAATGCTACTCTTCTCCGTGATAGTTACTGACATCTTTTCCAACATTCTGATAAAAACAAGGTGGCAAAGGCTCCTGATGGCAATGGGGGAGTATACGCTAGTAATCCCTTTATATCACAATGCATCAGTTGTATAATATTAGTGTTAGTCACAATTGTGTTGCTTATTTTTCTTTTACTGCACCTCGGCTCTAAAATCTAAAAAGTTGCTGGATGATATGGCTGCAAGAGGTGTAAAATATATATTGCTATGGAGTTGATAATGTATTGTTGAGTACTTTTTTTTTTTGAAAGTATCTTTGATGGAATTTATCTCCCTTTTAATTTGTCAATTAATAGTCAATTTCTCCGATACAGGTCCTGTTGCAGATCCAACATTCGTAGGATACTTCATTGATAAGGGTGTGTCTGCTGCTGCAAAGGTTGCAAGGAAGGTACGGCAATAGCTATCTAATTCCTAGCAGACTGATAAGTTATTCTTTTACTTGAATTATATATGCACCTCATTGATTGTTTATCATTATGCTGTGTTGTTTAGGCATATTGACAAGAGAAAGTTGGGAGTATTTGTTCAGCATGGTAGGGGTGGAGCTCTCTCTGTGGTTGAGTACAGTGAAATGGATGCAGCTATGACTACTGAAATCAATCAAACAACAGGACGCCTTCGTTGTTGTTAGAGCAATGTATGTTTCTTCTGATCCCTTTCCTCCTCCCACTGCCTCTCCTCCCTCTGCACTAACAATTTTGTATTCCTTTTATTTTGGTAGGTGTGCTTGCATATGTTCACTTTGGATTTTCTTAATCAAGTGGCAAATAGTCTTGAAAAGGACAGCATGTGAGTATTCTTATCAAAGCATTCTTTTGTTCTTGCACTTTATGCATTCATGACATTTGCTTTTGTTCCAATATATTTTTCTGTATGCAAAATTGTGGTGTAATCATATGTAAACTACCATGGCTAATAGAGTTTTATGTTCGTAGGTGCAAGTACAGGGAACAACTTTTAATAGACTTCACCAGTGTAATTGGCTATCTTTATTTGGTTAGTATCGAGAATATAGAGAAAATTAATTACTATGAAAAATCGTTTGTTACTACTTTCTCCTGATACAGCCGGTTGTGTTTCATCCTTCTCTTTTTATAATGTAATTGCTGCATATCTTAAACCAGCAGTTACTAATTCAGTATCAACTTACAATTTGCTCCATCATGGTTTGTGCTTAATTTGAAAACCGTGTGCCCAGTTATCATTTAGTGGAGAAGAAGTTTCCTTCAATCCATGGGCACACAACAGGCTTAAAACTTGAACAGTTTATATTCGACGTGTTCACCTATTCGCCATCAACAGTTTTTTTTGGGGTCTACTTCTTATTCACTATTGCTCCAACTAAAGCTGTCCCGTTCTTCTATTTCATTCCTGAAAGAAAACGTTAGTACACCTAACATTTCAGGTGTTGAGGGAGGAGGAATTTGCACCGGTATAGAATGCTAATGGTGCAACTTACGACACTCCTGATACTGTCAGATTAATGCTGCTTCACCTTCACAGCCGATTGGTGGTTGCTGCAGGTGGCTTCTTGACTCATTCCGCGCCCTTGTATATGACCGGTAATTGTTCTACCTGTATTATAGGGCATGTTTGATATGGTTGCGGCTTATGGTTTTTGACTGAAATTTTTGAATTTTAGCTGTTTGTGACAGAGATTATGGAGAGAGATACTCGCTTACGATTTTGAATGGTACAGATGTTAGGTTTTTAACGTATACTATAATTAACTTGTAGACTCCGTCTTAAAAAATACTCTGTTTGAAAGTTAAGTACTGTAGCAAAAGACAAAAGCCGTTTTGAGAAGCTGAAAAGAATATGTTCGGAAACTTTTGAGGACTGTCAACGACTGAAAAATTTTCAGATAGAAACTCATTGATTGTCATGATAACTTTGCTTGTACTTTTAGGTGTTTATATAAGTTTCTGCCCTTTGCTCTTATGCTGGAGAAAGCCTAGAAGCCATATGCCGCGGACGGACATTCCATGCACCAAGTGAGATTTCATTCTAGGTAGAGGTTGTCGAAAGCAACAGTTCCATACAAGAATCTCGAGGTCTGCAAATTTTCATTAGGACATGGGGTCAGATGGTTGGACTTGAGGTCTTGCAATTAGAATGTCGATATTAGTCAGCTTGTTGTATGCTGTGTGAGTAGAGTATTGTAATGAAACACTTGTTAGCCTTTGTCCTCTTAGCATTATTTCTCATTTGTCGCCCAAATTAATGTAGATTACCACAGGCCATTATCCAATCTTTGTCAAAAATAAATGTATCTCTGAAATGCCAAATACTTGCGTTTGCACAATCAGTACAACGCGCTACAATGTGAGAAAATTCAAAGAATGGAGTGCACTAATTTCTTCCTTTTCTTGTAAGTGGTACAATTGTTCTCTATCTATGATTGCTTCATGCAGATATTAGTGAGTCACAGTATGGTTTCAGCCATTGTTCTCCGTCTATGTAAGACGTGTTCAAGTAAGGCAATACTTGCACATCACTAAGCTTCCGAGCATATGGCACTCTATCTGTCAAGTTTGCACCATCACCTGTGCACTTGTACTGTCCATAAAATACAGTCCTGGCGATGCAAATCATACAAAAAAATGATGTTCATGTACTTTCTGATATGCAGATATAAGAATTAACAGTGGCACTGGAGGATGCATACTGATCTCTTGAAGGATCATTCCAATCATTCCATCCTTCAGAGGCAATGATGTCTGACATCGAAGTGTAGGCGAAGACGACGTGGGAATACGGTCTCCAAGCTCGGCCAAGCCATATCCGACCAGAGCGGCCGATGCTGCAATTGACAAATGAGTAGCCTGTGTTGTCGTCATCCGATTCCCGGGCATGTGCAGTGACTGCACCGGTGATGACTCTCAGCTCTGCAGGCACAGGATCCGCTATGGAAATCAATCTGCAACTCTGGGAAGTACACATGTAGAAGCAATTAGTGACTCTGTGCTTTGTGTCTTCCAATCCTTGAAATATACTTTTACTCACTTCATAGAGTGACCTAGCATCTCCAAAGATGAAGTCAATGGAGCCCTGGATGAAACATTCCTTGAAGTAATGCCGGCCCCGATCATCGTGAAGCGTATCTTGCGCACCGAAGAAGCCACAGCCCCAGAATGCCGATTGGTCACCGCTGATCCTCATTGCCACCGCCTGAGCACCGACATCACCGGGTCTTGGGATCGGTGCTACATTCTGGTGTCAAACAATTAGGAGAGTTAGCAACATTACCCATGGTGCAATCTCTGGCTTAGCTGAATATGTTGTGCAGTGTCTTCAATTACAATAAAGCTGATGTTCTTGGCGACGAAGCCTGCAGCAAAAACGGAGACTGAAGCGCTGTAGAACGTGCCGTGCGACGAGTTAGCGGTGTCGTTCCATGCAATCGCCGTCAGATCGAATCCCTGACCTTGAAATGTGATGTTGGGCTCGGTTGCCGGGACTGTCACCTTCTCACTGCAGCAATGTGGCTTCAGTAACAGAACGCTCAGTAACACTATGCTCTTGAGGGAGTACTGGGCGTCTGATTAAGGAAAATTGCTTACAAGTAGGTGCCCTTGTTGATCCATACAACATTCCTCTTTTGGCTGAATCTTGGGACAGCATTGACCGCTGCCTGCACCGTGGTGAAGTTGCAGCAGCCGTTAGGGTCAACGCAGAAGATCGACGTCGCCGCTGTGTCAAGCGGTGGGAAGTCCGGTGGGAAATCATCGCAAAGCGGGTTGTATTCGTCGCGGTAGTGATGATTGTTAGAAACGGAACCGGTTGTAAGCAAATAGAATGGAAGGGAAGGTGTTGCAAGATCAAGCAGGGCTCCAATGAATGAAGCGGTTGGGTTACTGAGATGAGCAAAGAACAGCAGAAATGCAGCAGCTACGCAGCAGGAGAGAGCAGCAGTAGGGGAAATGATCTTGGCGTTCATTTGTATTGATGGACTGAGCTCACTATTCCTTGGAGAGCCTACGATGGATATAGGGTTTCAAGAGGATGAAATGCACTTTAAGAAGCAGCTTAAATTGCATGCCTTGCAAACAACCGATCTCCTCTCTTCAAGCTTGAGACGCTGGTCAAGCCAGCCTACCACAGCTACCGCGCTACCAGCGTTGCATTTCGAACGAAAATTTTTCCATGTCGCTGTCAGAATCTTGAGACGATCTAACCAAGCAGTTGCTTCAAAGGTGGAGGTTCACGCAGCAACAATTTAGCATGGCAAATGCCCACAAGAAAAATACACTTGAGATCATGTGAAAACGATGCTTGTGATGCCCCAAACAGTAAAAGAGCAGTCAATCAATCAGAAAACGAAAATAAAAATACAGCGCACCATTTCATACCTTGGTAAAGTCATTGACATGATGAAATCTTTTACTACAAAGCCAACAAGACATAAACAAAGAGAACGCACGTCGCCTTCACAAGATGGAAAGAAACAGGCTGTTGATGATATTGCTTTAAGGTTCACGGTATGCCACAGGACCAAACCAACCACTGGGCAACAGCTACCACGATTTGCATGACCAGGGAGGTCTAAACAAAACTTGCACGGATACATTTCTTCAACATGCTCATATGAACGGTAAAGGTACAGGACCCCAAACCCATGGTCAAAACACCAAGCTGGAAGATTTCTAAGTGAACACTTTTATCTATAACTGCTCATTGATTAGACAATTTCGATAAGCTCAAGCTGCAACGAATGCCTTCTTCCCGCTGCCACCTGTGGATCCAGCTGGAATGACTTTAAGGACGTTGAACCTCACAATTTTTGACAAAGGCCAGCAGCAGACACACAAAAATATACATCAGCATCCAATAGTAGTCCAGTTCGACAGTTCAGGAAACCAAAACCAACAGGGGACTGGTAATCTTGGCCTGTTCCTTGAATCACGGTAAATTTTTTGCCAGAGTAAATTTACAGTAACCACCCAGTTGCTGGAACCCCAGTGTTGATTAGTAAACAAACCAATGATGGTTTTTTGAACATGGTTTGTAACATAAGAGCATTTTCATCCAAAACAACTTGAATATCAATATCTGGCGATGCTTGGTTATGACATCAACAATGTGATGCATCCCTCAGCATACTTCAAAGTTTTCCTAACCCCAACGGGAAAAATGGAAAAGAAAATGAAGGATCGAAAATGGCAACAGAGGGGGTGAATGGTGCCTTTTAAAAATTCCGTCCCAAGTATTCACTCACCTTTCAGCCAAGAACAAACTAAAAACAGCAAAGAAATCTTGACAAAACAGCAGTGAACTGCATCCTAAAACAGCACTAAAAACTGCAGAAACCTGCTCTACAAAACAGCACTGCTGGCTGAGAATAGAGCAGAAAAAATAGTAAATAAATTGCTGTCCAAAGCAGCCTGAAAAGCACAAAGTAAAAACTGAAAAACACAAAGTAAAAGCAGTTCAAAGAAAAAGCTGAAAAGCCTAAAGAAATCAGCAAAAAGAACTAGAGATTGCAGCAAAAAAATTCATGGATACTGCTATTTTGCTCTCGGGAATGTGCTAGTCATGGGACTGTGAGAAAATTCCCAGTTCAAAGTAAACTCATGTCCGCAGTTCCTCAAACAAAGACACACCTCAAAATAAAATAGATGAAGAACTGGAGAGGAGACTTTTGCTCTTAGGAATATGCTAGCCAACTGGCTTTGAGATGAAATCCGAATTAGAGTAAAAGAATCTACAGCAAATAGAGCATAAGTATAACAAGAAGATTTTCATATTTTTGCTCTTGTGAATATGCTAGCCAACTGGCTTTGAGAAAGTACTCAAATCATAGCAATGATTCAACCAAGCTAAACTCCAAAAAGAAAGAAACACCGGAATCAAACAATTTGCTTATGGAAAATAACCGACCAAATGGTCTTGAGACATATTTCCACCATAAACACGAGAAAAAATTACTCTCACAATTTTTCAAAAAAGAGGAAGAGAGATACCCCGGATTATATAAAGAAAATGTTTACAACCATCTCTCCCATCTCTCAACACACACATGGAGAGAACAAGTAAAACACTACTTCTCATGGAGCACAAGCATTAGGAAACCCTAACACTCACACCCCTCTCACATGCACACCTCTCCTCATGAGAGCACCTCTATTTATAGCCTCCACTAATGGGTTTACAAGCATACTTTACCCATTAGGTCACACCAACTCTCTATTAATGGGTTTACAAGCCTACTTTACCCATTAGGTCACACCAACTCTCCACTAATGGGTTTACACACCTTTTTACCCATTAGGTTACAACACCTCTCCACTAATGGATCATTTCCTAATAAAATCCACTTTGCCCATTCTTTCTTAACCCAATCCGCTTCTTTCTGTACAGTTTTGCGCATTTACCAAAATGTCACTCCTGCACCTTCCTGGAAGCTTTCTCATTTCTTGCCGCGCACGCCTCGCAACCACTTCGAGTCCTCACCGTCTTCGACACGTCCCGACCGCTCTGATCTCAGCACCACCTGTGCTTAGTCCGGTCACACAGTGTCTCGCCACGACTCTGTCTCAAAATCCTACAGTCATCACCGACAAGAAAACACATTACATAGCACCGCATAAGATATTATAATTAAATATCTGTATCAGTAATTAGCACACAAGAATGCTCGAAACAACTCAGACTTTTTAAAACATGTGTTAATTACTCATCACACAACCGGGGTTACCTCCACATGGTCTCACAATCTCCCCCTTGATGAGTATATTAACAAACACAGAAAAAGCATAAAGTTGAGTTTGAGAGTCAAACATGGTCTAAAAGAAAATCAAGGTAACTAAGACCATATTGAGAAAAGAGAAAACTGGAGCAGAAACTGAAAGAGCAAATTTTTCTGCAAAGCTCCAGAAGGCTTTTTCTCCAAAATTCTCCCCCTTTTGGCAATAAAATCATCAAGATGCTCAAGAGAGAATGAAATGACCTCAAGTTATTTATTTGAAGCATTGGAGCCATGAAGATTATCCTAAATGACTTTTTGAGTATTACACCAAGTCATAACTCGTAAGAATGCTATTAAGATCATGATAATTCATGTATAGACTAGCTAAAACACATAAGTCATATTATGAGAAATAGTCCACTTGCTTAGCATTTCAAGTCAAACGTGATTATAGTCTAGCCAAAGGTATCCAAGGATGATACAAGCCATGTCAAATAATCTAAGTGGAACCAAGACGCTAGTATTGAGACAGTTTAGAGTACTACTAGTTCAAGTATGACTCAATTGTTTATGTACTTGGTCTTTTTGTAAATAAGCAAATTTAGCACAATTGACTTTTTCCGAAGATCATTTTTGGTTTTATCTTAGCAAAGCAAGTCCTGGACTAGGAGTCATCCACAACTGCCTCCTAAGCTTCAACCATTTTCACAAATTTTCTTAGCCATGTGCCAGATCTCAAGCCTTATGCGACCACTCCAAGCGAGAAGTTTAAGGAAGTGATCTTGGTCATCAAAAACTCCCCTTGAGTTCATGCCTAGTGCAATGGCAAGTAGTCTCATGAGAAAGAGTTGGTGAGATCAGTTTTTTCGCACAAAAGAGATCATTTGCTTTTGCTAAAAGTGGTTTTTAGACCAAAGAGTTAATGATAATTCATGTGTCATAAACGAACTAACATAGCTCAATCTAAAGTTCAATAAAGATTCAAGACTCAACTCAACCTATTTGACATGGTATGGATCATAAAAGGATAACGAAAGATAGACTATTCTCAAAAGCTAACCAAGATAAGATTTAATTCAAGTTAAGCATTTTTTTAATTAACTTATCATGGCAAAGACTAGACTACACATATAAAGTCATGATAATCTAGCAATTGTAGCACAGATCATGGCAAGGTGTAAATCATTGTAAAACATGTTATAAAAGGATAATAATCAAGGCTCCATGTAGTTATATTACAATGCAGAATGAAATGCAAGAAAATCCAGCTCCCCCTCAACATGAGATGCGCTTTTAGTTCAAGTTGAGTTATGTCAAAATTAAATCCTAGCATACCCAAATGAACTCCCCCTAAACCAAAGCAATAAAATGAGAAGCTGGCAAGAAAATCAGAAAAGCAGTCCTTAAAGCATAGACAAGATATAGAGGATACGATGGCTCAGACTGACTCTCATCTACCCCATATGACTCTAGGACTCTCAGCTGGTCTCCTTACACACTAGGGAGTAAACATGTTCCCTATCTACCCAAGGGTGGCCCAAACCTCGCTAGACCTATAAGAAGTGAGTGAACTCAACCTAGTGAGAAGAGAGATAGCTAATAAGCAGCATCCTAGAGTCACAAGATGAGAGAAGGAGACTAAGTAATTAGACGAGAGAACCACTCAACTCTATGCTGGAAGGTCTAACCCGAATGCACCCTTATGCAAAAGCAATGAAAAAGGACAGAAGTATGTAAATATGATAGAGCAAGACGCACAAAGCTCCCCCTCACAACAGTCCATAAGGACATACTACTCCAAGCTCTCCCCGCAAGGCTGAAAACCTAGAGCTATCCAAAGGCTTGGTAAAGATATCAGCCAACTCGTGGTCACTCTCCACAAACTGGAGCACTATGTCACCCTTCTCCACATGGTCTCTAAGAAAATGATATCTGATATCGATGTGCTTGGTTCGAGATTCATGCACTGGGTTCTTAGCAATGTTAATAGCAGAAGTGTTATCACAAAAGAGTGGAACACTGTCTATAACTAACCCAAAGTCACGCAGGGTCGAAGCCATCCAGAGTATCTGGCTGCAGCAACTGGCGGCAGCAACGTACTCGGCTTCTGCGGTGGACTGTGCAACACCGGACTGCTTCCTAGAAGACCAAGAAAGAAGAGAAGTGCCGATGAATTGGCAGGTGCCAGATGTGCTCTTCCTGTCTATCCTACAGCTAGCAAAGTCTGCATCGGAGTAGGCTCTAAGGGAAAGACAAGAAGATGAAGAGTACCAGATACCATAGTCTATGGTAGCTCGAAGGTACCGGAAGATGCGTTTCACTGCCTGACGGTGAGATACGCAAGGTGAAGCCTGAAATCGAGCACACAGACACACAGAGAAGTGTATGTCCGGTCTCGAGGCAATGAGGTACAAGAGAGAACCGATCATGCTTCTGAACTCCTTCTGATCAACTGGCTCGCCATCCTCATCTGGATCAAGTGAAGTCGTTGACGCCATCGGAGTTGACACCGGCTTGCCATCACTCATGTCAAAGCGCTTCAGGAGGTCTCGAGTGTACTTGCCTTGATGCAAGAAGGTACCCTCTCTAGTCTGCTTGATTTGGAATCCAAGGAAGAAGCTCAACTCGCCCATCATGCTCATCTCAAACTCTGTACTCATGACATCCGAGAACTGAGAAACAAGAGCATGAGAGGAGCCACCAAAGATGATGTCATCCACATAAATCTGGATGAGTAGAAGGTCATTGCCATGCCTGCGAATGAACAAGGTCTTATCTACCTTACCCATCTCAAACCTATGACTCAACAGATAGGACTTAAGCATCTCATACCAAGCTCTAGGGGCTTGCTTAAGTCCAATAAGGGCTTTGGAAAGCTTGTAGACATGGTTTGGGTATTTGGGGTTCTCGAAACCTGGAGGCTGCCTAACATAGACCTCTTCCTCAATAAACCCATTGAGGAAGGCACTCTTCACATCCATTTGGTAAAGCTTGAAGTCCTTAGACGCCACAAAAGCAAGCAAGATTCTAATGGCCTCTAGCCTAGCCACAGGGGCAAATGTCTCCTCAAAATCTAAACCCTCAACTTGGGAGAAACCCTAAGCTACCAATCTAGCCTTGTTTCGAATGACTACCCCATCCTCACTCTGTTTGTTTTTCAACACCCATTTGGTACCTATGACATTATTACCTCTAGGGGGCTCGACAAGCGACTAGACCTTGTTCCTCTCAAATATTTTTAACTCTTCATGCATGGTATTGACCCAAGACTCATCAGATAGAGCATGACAAACATCCTTAGATTCGAAAGTGGCAACAAATGCCGTGTGTAAGCAGAAAAGAGATAAGCCAGATTTTGAGCGCGTGACCCGCTCATGAAGATCTCCTATCATCTGCTAAGAAGGATGACGACGCTGAATGTGTCGGGGAGGTCCTCGATGAGAAGAAGAAGTGTCCTCTACCTCATGAGCTGAGAGGTAGGAACAGAGCCACTAGCTCCTGAGGATGCGGAAGGAATGGGCTGATCTCCTTGAGGTGCGGTGGAAGAAGCAGACATCTCAAGTGGAGGAGAAACTGGATCGGGTAGACAACTCTCAGTGTCATCCTCCTCATCATCCACAAAGATGGGCTTGGACTGCTCTACTAAACCTGAGATATCGGGCCTAGTCCCCGGACTGGCCTCATCGAAGGTCACCTCGCAGGTCTCTATCATTTTGTTAGACTCGCAGTTCCAGACCCTATAAGCCCGCGAAGAAGTCGAGTAACCCAGAAAAATCCCATCACAAGATTGTGACTCGAACTTATCTAGGTTCCCAGACTTATAAAGCACTTGCAACCAAACACGTGAAAATGAGACACACTGGGTTTTCGCCCGTATCTCAACTCATAAGAAATGTGATGCAAATGTGCCCTCAGAAAAACTCTGTTTGAAACATGGCACGCGGTGGCTATCGCCTCAGCCCAAAACTTCCTAGGTGTAGAATACTCATTAAGCATCGTCCTGGCCATCTCGACCAAGGTACGATTCTTCCTCTCCACAACGCTATTTTGCTGAGGGACGTATGGAGAAGAGAACTGGTGCTCTACACCTGTCTCATCGCAAAATATCTCAAAGTAGATATTCTTGAACTCCGTGCCATTGTCACTGTGGATCGCTCGTAAGGCACCCAGAAGCTCAATAGAAAGCCTACTGAACAGACCTCGAAAATGTGTAAACGTCTCATCCTTCGAGGCTAAGAAAAATACCCAAGAATACCTCGAGAAGTCATCGACCACGACAAGAACATACCACTTCCCTCCTGCTGACTGCACTCGAGCTGGTCCAACTGTGTCCATATGGAGCAGCTGTCCCGGTGCATCGGTCATTGTAACTGTGACCGGAGGGTGAGAAGAGGCAACCATATTGCCATGTCGGCATGGAGCGCAAACAAGATCTTTGACCATCTTGAGTTTCGGCAGACCACGAATGAGATCTTGGCCGCTAACTTGGGTCAAATGGTCAAAACCAATATGACCAAGACTCCTATGCCAGAAAGTGAGATCACGGGATTCTGAAGCAACTAAACACCTAAGAGGATCGCCAAAAGACTCAACAAAATCAGCACGAAAGATCCTCCCATATCTAGAAATCCCGCAAACCAAACTCCCCGAAGAATCGAGAATTTTGCAATTATTTTTCTTAAAACTTACCTCAAAACCGTCATCGGTAAGCTGGAAAACTGAAAGCAAATTATACTGCAGCTTACTCACTAAGACAACATCTTTCAAAACAAAAGAATCATTAACGCGCACAGTATCTTTAGCGATGACGCGTCCAGATGAGGCGTCTCCGAAGGTGATCGTCTCATCACCTGGAGCTCGGGCTAGGGAAGAGAACCAACGGGAGTCTCCGGTCATGTGTCGAGAACATCCGGAGTCTACGAGCCAAACCTCTCTCTTCCCTGCCCGGCGATCCTGAGTCAACGAGAGAGAAATGGCTCAGTACTGGGATAAATCAAAAGAGATTTTGGAACCCAATACTGAGTCACACAAGCAAAAGAAGTAGTCACACACGACTGACCTCTAACTACCCTACGCTCTCCGTCGCTCAGAAAGCCAGAAGGTCTATGAGTAGACCTGAAGATGTTGTTGGGCTTGACTGCTATGGAAGAGCGAGTCGGAACACCAGCAACATGCGGATCTCGCCGCGGGTAGCTATCTCGATGGGAGAAACGAGATCTACCCTCAGGACGACGGATATCACGAACCGAGGCAAATCGAGGATGAAAATCAAAAGAACCAGAAAAACTAAGTCCTCGACCCTGCCAAAACACCTCAGACAGAACAACTCTAGACCTCGTGTCGGTCTTAGGTGCACTCAAGGTCTGGGGCTGACCCTGAATACGCCTAAGAGCCTGAGCACGGTCTCTCTGCACGATCTTGGCGCGCCTGAAGCATCTATCTATCATGTGTCCATCCTTCTGACAGAAGGTACAATAAAACTTCGCCTTGGTTATTGCAATTTCTTGTTATGGTCAACCATTTCTTGAAACTGTTTTGAGATAGATTCAAGTTCAGCAGTTAATTTGGGACAGTTCAAACATGAGGCAATTGGCTCAAGCAAAGAAGTATGCAATTCAGCAATTTTATGATCTGCTCTTTTTAAGTTCATTTTCAAGTTATTGCAATTTTCACAAGTTTCAGGCAGATCAATAAACATAGTGTAAAGACCTCTAAAAGCATTATCCTTATCCTCACATGAGGTGCAAGAAGTAGTCTGAACAGTAGAGGACATAGAAGCAGCCCTATTCATCTCTAGTTCAGCAAGTAGACTATCATTCTTCACCTTAAGCAAATCAAGCTCAGAAGTCAAACTATCATGAGAGGTCCTTAACTTCTCCATATCTCCTAGCAAAGAAGAATATACATCACATTCGTCATGGGAGGGAGCAGATATAAGTGAAGTATGCTCCCGTGACAATTTCTCTACTTCCTTCTCAAGATCTACAACCCTAGCTCTAGATCTAGCATAAAACTTTTCTAGCTTCAGAAATGCATCATAGAGCTGGTCGTAGGAGGGACCTACCTCCTCGGAGTCACTGTAGAACTCGTTGTCGCTGACGTCGTTGTCGTTGGCCATGAAGCACATGCCGATGAAGTCATCACCGTCCTTGGGATCTTGATCATCCTTGCCGTCGTCGTCGCTCCACCCCTCTATGTCGCTGTAGTCGATGTCGTCGAAGGCGGTGAGGACACGGTGGAAGAGCTTTTTGGCTTTGCCAAAGTTGCAAAACTTCTCCTTGCCTTGAGCATGAGCTGAGAGCTTCTTGTTGCGGTTCTTGTCGATGTAATCGCTCTTGCTCACACCGCCGTAGTCGTTCTTGCCTTTCTCCAGCTTGGGGCAATTTGCCCGAATATGGTTGGGGCCACCACACTCGAAACAAATTATCGGCACACTCCTCTTTCTGTCCCTCACTCTCTTGTAGGCATGAGAAAATTTTCTGGCTAAAAGGGCTAACTGATCCTCTGGTAGCTGCTCTAGTTGATCATCGGTTACATCACAGAGAGCCGCTAAGGAAAAACCAGAAGCAGGATTGGGATCAGTGACCAAAGCCATCGACTGAGACTTCGACTTACGAGAGACAATGTCAATCTCGTGAGTCTTGAGGCGTGAGTACAACGCATCAAGAGTCAATGTCGAAAGGTCAGTGGTGTCCTTGATGGTGGTCACCTTCATCTCCCAAACTCGCAAATCAAGAGCAGAAAGCATCTGACGAGCATTGTTCGAGTCAGAGTATGTGAGACCGACAGCTCGGAGATTACTCAGAATCTTGTGAAATCTCGAAAAACACTCATCCAGGGACTCGCCAGTGAGCATTTCAAACTTGTTGTAATCTCGCTTGAACTGGTCCTGTCGTACGATCTTAATCTGAGTGGTACCCTCATGGTATGCATCGAGAGTCACCCAGATGTCATAGGCCGACGAAAGATGAGAAATACGATCAAATTCACTCCTACTCAGACCCTGGATTATGATGTTCCTTACCTTAGCATTTGCCTCCACATCTGACATGTTATTCGCAGTGATGTGTTCATCAGCAGGAACAACAAAACGGGTTTTGACTTTTTGCCAGATCGCATAGCCCTGAGCCTGTATGTAAGACTCCATCCTACTTTTTCAAAAGGGATAGTCGACCCAATCGAAGATAGGTGGCTTGGTGGAATACCTGTCTGTTGCCATGGCTCGCAGACCGGTTAAGATCTATAGACGAGAATTAACCGGCTCTGATACCAATTGAAGGATCGAAAATGGCAATAGAGGGGGGGTAAATGGTGCCTTTTAAAAATTCCGCCCCAAGTATTCACTCACTTTTCAGCCAAGAACAAACTAAAAACAGCAAAGAAATCTTGACAAAACAGCAGTGAACTGCATCCTAAAACATCACTAAAAACTGCAGAAACCTGCTCTACAAAACAGCACTGCTGGCTGAGAATAGAGCAGAAAAAATAGTAAATAAATTGCTGTCTAAAGCAGCCTGAAAAGCACAAAGTAAAAGCTGAAAAGCATAAAGTAAAAGCAGCTCAAAGAAAAACCTGAAAAGCCTAAAGAAATCAGCAAAAAGAACTAGAGATTGCAGCCAAGAAATTCATGGATACTGCTATTTTGCTCTCGGGAATGTGCTAGTCATGGGACTTTGAGAAAATTCCCAGTTCAAAGCAAACTCATGTCCGTAGTTCCTCAAACAAGGACACACCTTAAAATAAAATAGATAAAGAACTGGAGAGGAGACTTTTGCTCTTAAGAATATGCTAGCCAACTGGCTTTGAGATGAAATCCGAATTAGAGCAAAAGAATCTACAGCAAATAGAGCACAAGTATAACAAGGAGATTTTCATATTTTTGCACTTGGGAATATACTAGCCAACTGGCTTTGAGAAAGTACCGAAATCATAGCAACGATTCAACAAAGCTAAACTCCAAAAAGAAAGAAACACCAGAATCAAACAATTTGCTTATGGAAAATAACCGACCAAATGGTCTTGAGTCATATTTCCACCATAAGCACGAGAAAAGATTGCTCTCACAATATTTCAAAAAAGAGGAAGAGAGATACCCTGGATTATATAAAGAAAATATTTACAACTATCTCTCCCATCTCTCAACACACAAACATGGAGAGAACAAGTAAAACACTACTTCTCATGGAGCACAAGCATTAGGAAACCCTAACACTCACACCCCTCTCACATGCACACCTCTCCTCATGAGAGCACCTCTATTTATAGCCTCCACTAATGGGTTTACAAGCATACTTTACCCATTAGGTCACACCAACTCTCCATTAATGGGTTTAAAAGCCTACTTTACCCATTAGGTCACACCAACTCTCCACTAATCGGTTTACACACCTTTTTACCCATTAGATTACAACACCTCTCCACTAATGGATCATTTCCTAATAAAATCCACTTTGCCCATTCTTTCTTAACCCAATCCGCTTCCTTTTGTGCAGCCTTGCGCATTTACCAAAATACCACTCCTGCACCTTCCTAGAAGCTTCCTCATTTCTTGCCGCACACGCCTCGCAACCACTTCGAGTCCTCGCCATCTTCGACACGTCCCGACCGCTCTGACCTCAGCACCGCCTGTGCTTAGTCCGGTCACCCAGTGTCTCGCCACGACTCCGTCTCAAAATCCTGCAGTCATCACCGACAAGAAAACACATTACATAGCACCGCACAAGATATTATAATTAAATATCCGTATCAGTAATTAGCATAAAAATGCTCGAAACAAACTCAGACTTTTTAGAACACGTGTCAATTACTCATCACACAACCGGGGTTACCTCCACATGGTCTCATAGAAAACAAAATAAATATCCCCAAAAGAACAAGATAAAGGATAGACCAGAAACACAAGAATTTTAGTTGTCTTGATTCTAAAAACCATTTTAAAGCAAATAGAAATCAGGAGTGGCTTCCGAGGTCTTGCACAGGGGCTGGAGTTTTCAAGCCACACATTCCCAAGTATCTGCGAGGTGAGGCCAACAGAATTGAACACATGAACTAAATAACAGATCAGCTAAAGAGCATTACCTGCACTGGCCAATGATGACATGGTCTCCTTCCTTGACACGGAAGCATGGAGAAATGTGAGCTGGAATGTTGGAATGCCTCTTCTCATACCTGCATGGTGAAGGGGTTCACCTTCCAATTTAGATGCCATCGCAGGTAAGAAGAATGACCTTATAGTCCTCTGATGCTTCACTTATCTCTGATACTTCTTCACAAAGTGGAGGTAGTTCTGCGGACAGTGATAGTTCTGTTCATCTTGGCACGTGGCATGTTCCAGAATAATTCTGCCTCTGATAGAAACAGTTCCAGTGAATGGGCACTTCTTGTCAATGTAGGTCCCTGAAATGGAATGAGTCAATAATTTGATTGCATTCGCCCTCAAATGGAATAGTTAATAATTGTTCTTATCATATATAGTACCATATCTCCTAAATGCACCATCGAGGTAATTACACCAAATGTGCAATATACATTGACAAATAAATATCCCATCCTAGCAAAAAGGAACGTTTTGAATAAACATTTTTCTTCATTTGTGCAGGCCCACCTTACAGGAGAGAAAAATTGCTACCTGGTCAATGGTCAGGAATAATGTCTACAATTATCAAGATTTTATCTAATAAGATGATTACAATAGCTAACAAATCATACTGCCGAGTAACGCAACTTTGAGCAGGCAACAGAAGCACTTCAAAGCTTCCTTGGAATCAGAAACTCATCCGGCTAGACATCAAGAGGCAGCTAGTTTAAGATCAGGCAACCACAGTTAATGATATGGGGGTGTAACATCTTGTTTTTCTGCATTTTATAAAGTCTAGAATTTAAAAATAAATTTTCTAGATTTTTCTGGAATTAATTCAAGCTTCAAATAAATTTTTATAATATAAAATAATTTAATCTGATTAAAATAAACCTTAACATAAGTTGAAAATATTTTATTTGGATTCTTCAGATCTCAAGAATTTTTCTGGTATTTTTGATGAATTTTTGGGATTTATTTGTTATTTTCTAGAGCTTTTGGATCTTTATTTGAATTTCTAGAAAAGGAAAGATAAATTAAAAACCCCGTCGCCACCCAGCCGTCGGATCCCGCCGCCCCCACGCGTCAGCCATCCAGCCCATCCTCTCGTCCCCTCCGCCTCGGCCCGGCCCGCCCGCTCCCGCGGCGCCCGATTGCCCCACCCCGCCACATGGTAGCATCCTCGCCGCCTGCTCGCGCGCACGCCCGCGTAACCCTAGCGCCGCCTTGTTCCCGCGCCTGCGACCATCTGATCTCCCCGCGATGCATCCCAGCCATACGCGTGTCCCAAACCGGTCCGCGTCCGCGTCGTGTCCGGATCGGTGGCCTCGGTTCGCGTGTATTTAACGCCGCTGTTGTCTTGGTTCGCGTCCACCTCCCTCGCCGTCGCCTCCCTCGCCTCGCGCCGCCATCACCGGAGTCCGTGCTACCGCCGGAGACCCCGCTGTCCTCTGCCTCCCCGCCGGTGAGCCCACCACCGCCTCCCTTCTCCCTGTCGCCGGTAAACTCCCGTGTCGCCTCCCGGTCGCCGGACGTGGCCACCGCCAGCGCCTCGGTCCTCGCACCTGCACCGTGCCCTCGTGCCCGCCAGCGCGCTCACGTCCACGACGCTTCGCGCGGCGCGCCCGAGCCACGCGGTGTCAATCGACGCCGCCCCGCCTCCGAACCGCTTGATCCTCGCCGCTCATCCAGATCTGAGACGAAGGCCGAGATCGCGCCACGTGGTCGTTCCCGACCCATCCGATCTCGCCTCTGCTGTCACGCCCGCGCAAGCCACGTCAGCCCTAGACATGTCAGCTGCCATGTCAGTCAAACCCGACCACGTGTGCCATGTGGCAGCCACGTCAGCGCCACGTCAGCTGACACGTGGCAGCACCAACGCACGCCACGTCAGCCACGCCCGCACCCGTGGCATGGCACTGTTCCGTGCGTCGGGTCCACGATGGACTGGTTTTCCCGTGGGCCAAGTCTTCAGCACAGTACCGTTTTTTAATTTTTCTGATTTTCTTTAGGGTTTATTTTTAGAGAGCCCGTTCTCCTCCGTCCTAGCTCTGATTGACCCCGTTCTTTTTCTAAATTCATCTAAAATCGAGCTCTAGCTTTTGGTTCTGGTTTCATGATTTTTGGAGTTCATTTGCTTATCATTTTATGTATTTTTCTTATTTCGATCATTTTCTCCTCGTTAGATTCCGATTCCGGAGGAGCAGGAGCTGCGCCCGAAGGCCAAGAGTACCTCACTGAGCATAACCAAGGCAAGTCGTGTCCTTTGATCATGTTGAACCCAGTTTGTAATCTATTATTTAAATATTTTGCTTTAAATTACATTGCATCCCTACTTTATTACAAAACCTTGTATCTGGTTGTTATGGCCCCAATTGATTATATCTCTCCTTGATAATTTTGAACACCATGATACCGTTGTCACCATAGGTGAGGAAATTTACTAGTGATGCTATGTTAATTGTCACATGGGTTGTACGACTAGTGTGCTTAGTCTTGCTTAATTTATAATTGGGTTCATCATCACATGTGAATTATCAATTTGACTTAATGAGATATGGAACTGTGGTTGGTGCTACGTTTATTAAAATTTGGGCCATGACATTGGTGTGTCATTGGCATGGTTATACAAACTTGGTTTTGGACTCAGGCGAGTGATCGTGTAGTAAAGGGGGAAGTGCAGGTTTACTTCGGGGGATGTGGTAGACTCGCCCGGGTAAACATAAGGACTTAACTTTGTGCGCCATTGATCTGAGCTTTATCGTGTAAACCACATATCTAGTATGGGATAGACCTAGCTGACTAATTTGGGATATTCCAACTTCAATCTTGCCATTGAGATGAACATGGTTACTGATTTCCATGTGGCGCAAGGGGGGGTGTGATGCGAAACCCTAGCGGGCAGGATTAGGTTGGAATTGAACTTTGTAAAGGTCTTGTTGTGATTTTCTGAGATCGAGGCTAATCACATCGTGTGGGTACAATTGTGCAACCTCTGCAGAGTGTAAAACTATTCGAATAGCCGCGTCCTCGGTCATGGACAATGCTCGGCGATTTCACACGAGGGTTAGTGATTTCATTTTAAACTTGGTGGTTTATGTTGGTAGTGAACAGGTAGTTCACTGTTGGTTTAGCTTGTGGATGGAATATTCACAAGTGGTTTATTTCAATTCCTTTGATTACTTATTCATTATTGTTTTATTTAAAATGCGCCTTCAATCTATTTATTGTATTTACATTCAAATATTGCTTATGCAAAATTAACCTTTCAGCCTTCCCTTAGTAAGCCTTGCATATTATATTGCATTCACTTGTTACAATCGACTTGCTGAGTATCAATGTACTCACGGCTTTATGCCTATGTTGCTCAGTTGAGGACGAGGAGTACTATCAGCAGGAGGTTCCAGAAGGAGAGTACTTCGACGACTTCACGGATTAGGCTTCGTTCTCCACTCGATAGCCTGTGGGCTTGTCGATTGGCCGCTATGCTTTATTTTGGATTTCCGCTGGTAGTTTTAAAGTCCTTCCGGCTAGAGATATTGTAAGCTTGGCCATAAGGTTGTACCTTTGAGATTTATCGATATTTGAGTTTTTTCCCTTTATTTTATCGTGTGTATGGTTGTGATTACATCTATGTTTGACTGTGTGCACTAGCGTGATCCTGGACTAGTGCAGCTTACACAGAGAGTCCGAATTTATATATTCGGATCTCGACAGGGGGTACAAAGGAAACAAGATTAAGGAGGTGAGAACAGAATGACCAATTGTCTAAATTTTATCTTCAATCTAGATATAAAAAAATTTAACAGTAGACACCTAAAAAACTAAATCATATATGGCAAACTTGAAAGGTGCATGAATTGCATAGTCATAGCCTCATAGCCAACACGTTATTTGTACCTTCAATTGCTTCCCTGGGAGTCTTGAAGCCGAGGCCAATATTCTTCCAGAAGCGGTTACCTCCCTTGCCAGGCTTCTTCCCTTTGCCAGATTTCTTTGGGCTGAAATAAAAAAAAATTGTTAAAGATTACGCATGTTGTATTTAAAGCACAGCAAGCAATAGAGGTAGAAGTAGAGTCCTCACCAAAGGAAGACCTTTGGCTGCTTCAAGAAAGCCTTCTCAGTCTGCACAAAGGAAAGAATAACATGCATCAAAACTAGGAAACCACTGTCCAATGATTACATTCTGCAATGCTTTGAACAAAGATGCCAAAAAGCCGCTCCAGAGACAAATTTCAAAGCACAACAAGTGCCACACACAATTTTAATGCTAAGGCCAAAAGAAAAGTCTCATACATGATGGGATACACACATCAACATGACCAATGAAACCTGCTAAAGGCATCTAGTTATCATGGCATTGGCATAGACCTACCTCCAACAGTTTGACATATTGCAAGAAAACAATTGCAGGGCTCAAAATACAAGACATCTCTGGTGACTAAAACAACACAGCCTTATATGTAACTTTACTTTGTAGTTTGTACTATGCAGCCTACTTCACGCATCTAAAGCCAATCTTGCGACCATATCCAACCCCCAAACCACAAAAAATCATCAAATTTTGGTCAATGCGCAGTGAGATAATATCAGGAAATCTTATCACAAATTACATAGTTCGACTTCAGCAACCATCACTTAAGGGTGGAGAGTGCTAAGCCGCAACCCAAATTACAGAATGTCATAGAATTACAAAATGGCCAACAACAACAACAATAAAACATAAAGCAACTCATCAACCCCGTAATATGATTTAGTGTGTCTTGAGTTCCAAACTACTCGCTTATCACCACCCCATCCCAAAACACATAACTTCATGGATTCAGGATTCTAAACAGAGCAAGGCAACCTACAAAATCTACCAAATTTTGCACCCGTTTCCCAACTCTATCCGCGCTGGACAACGCATCAACACGGGTAGGAGCCTACACTACACCGGATCAGGACAGGAGACGCGCAAATTTAACAACTGGTCCTAACGGGGCACGAGACAGGAGGCGAAACACAGCCCAATGGGCGGAGCGCGAGGGGGCGTTACCTGCTCCGCCATGGCTAGGAGGTGCCCAACAGCGAAGGGCTGGGGCAACATTGGCGCGGCGGCGGGCGGAGTTGGGGAGGGGCGGTGGTGGCTCAAACCAGACAAACCCTAACGCGAAAGGTGTGATGATCTTGAATTTTGGACGTATATAGCGCTGCATGACATCAAAATTCCAAAACTAACACCGCTCGCGTAGAAATTCCACTTCTGGAGCCGTTCCGACCGCACGACCTCCGCCTGACCGACATGTACCCAGTCGTGCGGTTTAGCACCGCACGACTGAGCTACAGTCGAGTCGTGCGGTCCGGGGCCGCATGACTACACTGTAGCATGCGGTCGTGTGGTACCAAACCGCATGACTGCACTGTGCTGGCCACTATGCAGTGCTTCACGAGTGCACGTTTGCTTTGCTGACTGCACGTCCAATCCCGCCGAAAGCTTTCACCGCGCGCTGGCCCGCTCGCACACACGTCGTGCAACAAATATGCATGGCCCCTCCCCGTTTCAGCACACACACTTAAAAACTCAAACAATAGCGTGAGGGAGGGAGAAGAAGCTCATTTGCTCATTTGCAGTTGGAGTTCAGCCAGAGCGAGGGAGGCAGTGAAGGGAAGTGAGTGAAAACACGTAGTTTCGAGTTGTTTTCGTTTAGAATCAGGGGATTTGGCAAGTACAAAAGTTGTAGATCGCCTCGTGAGCTTCAAGAAAAAGTAAGTCTTGTGCCCGTGCAACTATATTTTTATGTATGTCATTAGTCCATAATTAAGCAAACCGTATTTTGTTAATGTTATTTTATATCAATCTTTGATATGCTATATATTTGTAGCAAATCTTTCATATGTTACGCATGATGTATTGTAGTGTATGTAATGTTGTGCTTTATTTTTTGTGAACATATGTATTGTAATGTACTTTTATTTTGTGGAAAAATATGAACTTGTGGATGCGTATTTATGTTAGAGCATTTGTAGGTGATAACAATAGTAGCAGAATTAGAAACATACAATTAGTACGCTTACGGAAGCACTAGATACAGTACGGTAGGTGGTACAAATAAATTAGAAATAAATTTGTACATTAGAATAAAAATACAATAATAGTAATACAATGTATAGTACAATTAAATAAAGCATGTATTAGTAATTGGTTTTTTGCATTAATTGAGAAAAACATGCAATACAAAGTAGTAGTGAAGATAAAAACTAAAATATAGATTGAGAACTAAAAATATTACTAATTGATATTGCAGGTCATAGGTAAAGGAATACGCGTAGGCTACGGAAGCAGAAAACAAAATTTTTCTACCGCGCACCCAAGAACATCATGCTAAAGAAGGATCATGGATCGTTACCACTTAGACGCGCAGCGCAGCGGAAGAAGAATTGGAAACCGATCCAATCACGCGTGTCGAGGTAGTAGTGGAAGTAGCCGATCGTCCCGAACAGATCGTCTCCTCCACGCATGCCGATCAGCACTGCAACGAGCAGTGCCTCCACCGGTATCCACACGTCTGGGGCTGGAACGCCGATCGCGAGTGTACTAGCACTCGTGAGCAGCTAGGGTTTGGCTCGGGAGGTGGCGGCTAGGGTTTTGCTAGATGTTAACAGGGACGAATCCCCTCAGCCCCTCGCCTCCATATATATAGACCTCCTCACGTGGGCCTTGCGGACCAAGGCCCATTAGGAGTCTATTCGGATCTTTATCCGAATTGAGCCCATATCCGAATCATATTCGAATCAGTGTTCCAACCCGTTAAGCGTGCGATCCTGTAGGTTCACATATACTTGGTCGTGACCCGGAAACGCCTTTCCGGTCACCCTGTTAATAGCGGCCTCTAGTAAGACATATTAACCCCAAAGTATATGTAAAGATCATATCACTGAACTGTAATGTTCTCTCATGTACGAATCCCTTTGCCTCACGATATAGATTGAGCTCAAGGCGAGACTGTGTCATCCTCTTAATAGCTCAATCACTCTCTCGATTCCGTGATGGATTATAAACTTGTGATTGACTCCTCAATCACCTTGGCATGGCCATGCACTTTCATAATCCATTACATCGAGGGCCCAGATATCTCTCCCATAAGGAGGGGCAAATTCTATCTTGATCATTCACATCCCACTACATGTTTCATGGCAAATCCAAGACTACTTTTATGACTACCCGATTCGGAGTAGTGTTTAGTAGTCCCAAAATAAGCTACTACTCATGTTGGGAACCATGATGATCTCAAGTCTAAGGATTCTACATAAACACTACTCGAGACCAACGATGACACATGGAATCTCTGTAGTGTCTCATGGCAGTCTATCCAACATATGTTCACTAACACATGTCCATATTATTGATTTGGTATCACCATACCATGATCCATGAGACATGATCATCAATCAATACATATGCTGATCTTTGTCTTTGAATCATATTTGTTCCTCATATGATATACGATCGAGGATCATTTAGAAATAGCAACATTTTAGTATTTAAGAGTCTCATGAATAAGTCACATACTCATTGATCAATAATGATGATGTCTATTCCAAGGAACAAAGTAATGTATCATAAACATAGTATGTGATATATACAACATCTCCATGTTGCCTCTAGGGCATATCACTAACAGCCTCCCACATGCACTAGAGTCAACCATGTAGGTATCTAATACCCATTGCCCTAGTGTGAGCCTCATGCTTTGGTGGGAAGCGGCTTTGTCAACGGATCTGCAATGTTCAAATCCGCTTGTACTTTGCATATCTTCACATCGCCTCTCTCCACTATCTCGCGAATGAGATGAAATCGCGTAAAATGTGCTTGGACTTCAGTGCGATCTAGGCTCCTTGGCTTGCGCAATGGCCCCACTATTGTCACAGAGAGGTCCATTGGGCCGAGGCACTAGCCATCACACCAAGCTCGAAAATAAATTTCTTGATCCAAACGGCCTCTTTGGCGGCTTGAAGCTGCTATGTACTCGGCTTCATTGTAGAATCAGCAACCGTCACGCTTGGAACTCTTCCACTTACCGCACCGCCATTCAGCAGAACACAAATCCAGTTGCGATATAAAATCATCTTTGTCGGTTTGGAAGCTAGCATCGGTGTAACCATTTACAACGAGCTCTTCCTCACCTCCATAGACAAGGAACACATCTTTAGTTCTTCTCAAGTACTTCAAGATGTTCTTTACGACAATCCAGTGACTTTCACCGGATCTCGATCGTATCTACTCGTAGCACTTAAAGCATACGAAACATCCGGATGTGTACAAAGCATGGCATACATAATGGACCCAATAGCCAAGCATATGGAATCGCATTCATTTTATCCCGCTCATCGGTGTACTAGGACACCGATTCTTGCTAAGATTTATACCATGTGACATAGGTAGAAAACCTTTCTTGGAATCATGCATATTGAACCTTTTCAACACCTTGTCAATGTACGTATCTTGGCTTAATCCAATTAGCCTTTTGATCTATCTCTATAGATCTTGATGCCCGAATATATGCTGCCTCTCCTAAGTCTTTCATAGAGAAACTATTTTTAATTAAGACTTAACAGATTCGAGCAAAGGAATGTCATTTCCGATCGGTAATATGTCATCCACATATAAGACCGTAAATACGAGTGCGCTCCCACTAGCCTTTTGTAAACACAAGGCTCTTCTTCGTTCTTGATGAAACCAAACCCTTTGACTACTTCATCAAAACGAATGTTCCAACTCCGAGATGCTGCTTTAATCCATAAATGGATCTTTGGAGCTTGCATATCTTTCCAATCGATTGCGGATCGACAAAACCCGTGGGCTGTGTCATGTACACATCCTCACTCGATTTCCATTAAGGAAAGCTGTTTTGACATCCATTTGCCATATTTCATAGTCGAAATATGCAGCAATCGCTAGAATGATCCGAATAGACTTTAGCATTGCGACGGCGAAAAGTTTTATCATAATCAACACCTTGAATTTGTTTGAAACCTTTGGCCAACAATCGCGCTTTATAGATGTGAACATTTCCATCAATGTCTATCTTTTCTTGAAAACCCATTTGCACTCAATGGTTTTAACACCATCAGGTGGATCAACCAAGTTCCAAACTTGATTACTGTGCATGGATTCAATTTCGGATCTCATGGCTTCAAGCCATTTCTCAGAGTCTGGTCCCACCATCGCTTCTTCATAGGTCTTAGGCTCATCGTTGTCTAACAACAAAATGTCCCTTTGTTGAGTAGTCAAGAACATGTACCTCTCGGTGCACGACGTGACCTTCGACCTACGTGGTCTTTGGTGTGTCCACAACAGTTCTTCAACGCTTTGTTCATCCTGTTGTGGTTCTGTAGGAGCTGAAACGTTATCAGGTGTTTCTTGAATTTCTTCAAGTTGCACTGTGCTCCCACTATCCCTTCTTGAGAGAAACTCTTTCTCTAAGAAAACACCATGTCGGGCGGCAAACACTTTGCCTTCTCCTTGATTATAAAAATAATATCCTTTTGTTTCCTTAGGATACCCGATAAAGAAGCATTTATCAGATTTAGGAGTGAGCTTATCAGATTGTAAACGTTTTACATAAGCCTCACATCCCCAAATCTTAAGAAAAGACAAGCTAGGACATTGTCCTGTCCACATCTCATATGGTGTCTTTTCTACTGATTTTGATGGAACCCTGTTTAGTGTGAACACGGCTGTTTCAAGAGCGTACCCCCAAAAAGACAACGGAAGATCACTTTGGCTCATCATGGAGCGCACCATATCTAATAAGGTGCGATTTCTCCGCTCGATACCCCATTCCATTGAGGTGTTCTGGCGAGTCAATTGTGGAACAATTCCACAATCCTTTAGATGATTGCCAAACTCATAGCTCAAATACTCACCTCCACGATCAGATCGTAGAAACTTGATTGTCTTGCCTAAATGATTTTGCACTTCATTTTGGAATTCTTTGAACTTTTCAAAGGATTCGGACTTATGCTTCATCAGGTAGATATACCCATATCTACTAAAGTCATCAGTAAAAGTTATGAAGTACTGAAAACCACCTCTGGCTGTTAAGCTCATTGGTCAACATACATCAGTATGTACAAGTGCCAATAAGTCATTTGCCCGTTCACCTTGACCGGTGAAAGGTGCCTTTGTCATCTTACCAAGTAAACAAGATTCGCATGTCTCTAATGATTCAAAATTAAATGAGTGCAGAATACCATCTCTATGGAGCTTCTGCATGCGTTTCTCATTTATGTGACCTAGCGGCGATGCCAAATAAACGTGGGATTCAAATCATTGGACGTTGCCTCTTTGCATTAATGTTATAGACCGGTGACCCTTCAAGAGTAAGAACGTATAACCCATTCACCAATGGAGTATGACAATAGAACATATCTTTGAAATAAAGAGAACAACCATTGTCCATAGATTTAAAGTCATAACCTTCTGCTTGCAAACATGAAGCAGAAATAATGTTCTTTGAAAGAGATGGAACACAATAACAATTATTCAATTCCAAAACTAATCCTGAAGGTAAAGACAATGGCATGGTGCCAACAGCTACCGCAGCAACTTTTGCTCCATTGCCAACGCAAAGATCCACTTCGCTCCTCCTCAAACTTCTACTTCTTATTAGCCCCGCAACGATTTGCGATGTGAGCAACCGATCCGGTATCAAATACCCAAGAATTAGTGGAAGAAGTAGCAAGATTGATTTCTATAACATTTATACCTGGAGTGGAAGTCATACTTCCCTTCTTCTTCTCAAGATCCTCCAAGTACTTTGGGCAGTTCCTTTTCCAATGTCCTGATTGCTTACAGAGTAACAATCGCATCGGGATGAGCATCGCCCTTCTTGTCTTTCTTGGCCTTAGAACCGCTCGCGATCGCATCGAGCTTTCTTTCTTTTGACCGCTTCTCTTGACATAGGGCTTGCCCTTGCCTTTCTGCATCATCATCACATGATTGCTGCTTTCCTTAATGCTATCCTCGCAGATTTTAGCATCCCATGCAACTCACCCGGGTCTTGTCCAGTTGTTCATGTTAAAGTTCATTATGAATGGCTCAAAGCTCGGGGAGCGATCGAGAATCACATCGAGCCAACTCTTGGCTAATGGGAAACCAAGCTTTTCCGGACTCTCAATGTAGCCAATCATCTTAATTACATGAGGGTCGACGGATTCCTTCGCAAGCTCGCACGCAAATAAGGACTTTGAAGTATTGAACCTCTCACCCTTGCTTGGTTCTCAAACATACCACGTAGCCCCACAATGATATTGTAGGCATCTGTGTTCTCATATTGCTTCAAGCTCAGAGGACATTGTGGCAAGCATGAGACAGCTCACATCAAGGTAATCATTCGCTTGCTTCTCATAAGCTCTCCGTGCAGCCACAGTAGCATTATCGAGCAAGTCTTGGGGTAAGGAGACTCAAGGACATACTCCTTGCGCTCTTGCTTGAGAACAATTCTCGAGTTGCGATACCAATCCAAAAGTTTGTTCCATTGAGTTTTCTTTCTCAAGAACAGATCGCAAATTAAAAGTACTTGGATGCGGCGTTATGACATGATCTACAACACAAGAATATGCAAAGTTTAGCACTATGTTTATGTTCATCTTTTATTAAACTATTTAGCAAAAGACTCCCACTATGAGTTTTGCAACAAAAACTCCCTCTAAGTTACATAGTGGGTAAAGATCCTCATTTCACTAATTCCTAGTGAGCTTTGGCATCACGGCTAGAAAACTAGTGACATGGGTAAGCAACACTTTGCTAATCACATCCCTATGTGACTCTACTTTGGGTGACATTAGTATGCCTCGGCCCCAATCTATGCCCCAAGGTCCAAAAACTATTTTGATAACCTTGTTAAGTAAACCAAATGCTTCCGCATGTAGATGTTCGACATCTACCCCAAATGATGATGATAACCGATGGCACTCTACTTTGGTAGACCTACCATGCGGTGATCATTATCTTTGGTGCAACATATGGAAGGGCATTAACACCTAATTTTAAGAGGGATTCTATCCTACCAAAGCAACATATCACATATATCATTGCATAAGAATAAGATAGATAACATTATAGATAAACACATTTAACTGTGAAGTAGTATGGCCCAAAAATAGTGATATCCATCTCCAAGTAGGTGTAGACGATCTCCATCCTCCACATCACTCCTTTAGGCCACCATGCTTAAAAGCTTGTAACCTCAAAACTAGGCTACTACCTATAATAGCTAGAAATTGAAGATTACAAAGATAGATTCAAGCATTAAGGTCGACACGCAGGTCGTTAAATACAATATATACGGCTAACAATAGCTGAAATAATCATGACACGCAGGCCATGAACGAATGTTACATGCATCACATACATCTCATACATTCAAATAAGCTATAGGGCCATACTATTCACATCATTCTCTGCAAAAACAAGTTAGACGTAGAATCGCATTCTACCTAACGATGTGAACCCAAGACGCTATACAAGGGGGGGATACACACGGCGGTCCCGCTATGAAAATCGCTATGAAAATCTTATCGAGCCGATCAAATCAACCCAAATCCGAGCCATTCAAAATGTCTCAATTTTCATTAGATCAATCATATTGATCATCGCGATCGGTATACTTGAGGATACCACAACACAAGACCTCGATCTGTTGGCTCGATCTACTGATTGTGCGCGCAATTAGCCCCGATGGTGATTCCAGCCGGTAGGGGCATGTTGCGCGTACATCAAAGAAGGAGCACGAACTAATCTTTTTGGCCTTATGATGCTATCAACTCATACCTATTTCAACCCCTTATGACCGATTGATCTCATCAACCCGTGCTACCTGATTTAGACTGTAATAGATCCAATCTACTACTATCGCATATCAATATATGCGCTGATCCAGATTGCAAACTAAGCAAGATGGCTCTGATACCACTAAAGGAATACGCGTAGGCTACGGAAGCAGAAAACAAAATTTTTCTACCGCGCACCCAAGAACATCATGCTAAGGAAGGATCATGGATCGTTACCACTTAGACGCGCAGCGCAGCGGAAGAAGAATTGGAAACCGATCCAATCACGCGCGTCGAGGTAGTAGTGGAAGTAGCCGATCGTCCCGAACAGATCGTCTCCTCCACGCACGCCGATCAACACCGCAACGAGCAGCGCCTCCACCGGTATCCACACGTCCGGGGCTGGAACGCCGATCGCGAGTGTACTAGCACTCGTGAGCAGCTAGGGTTTGGCTCGGGAGGTGGCGGCTAGGGTTTTGCTAGATATTAACAGGGACGAATCCCCTCAGCCCCTCGCCTCCATATATATAGACCTCCTCACGTGGGCCTTGCGGACCAAGGCCCATTAGGAGTCTATTCGGATCTTTATCCGAATTGAGCCCATATCCGAATCATATTCGAATCAATGTTCCAACCCGTTAAGCGTGCGACCCTGTAGGTTCACGTATACTTGGTCGTGACCCGAAAACGCCTTTCCGGTCACCCTGTTAATAGCGGCCTCTAGTAAGACATATTAACCCCAAAGTATATGTAAAGATCATATCGGCTGAACCTGTAATGTTCTCTCATGTACGAATCCCTTTGCCTCACGATATAGATTGAGCTCAAGGCGAGACCTGTGTCATCTAAAGGAATACGCGTAGGCTACGGAAGCAGAAAACAAAACTTTTCTACCGCGCACCCAAGAACATCATGCTAAGGAAGGATCATGGATCGTTACCACTTAGACGCCAGTCAGCGCAGCTGAAGAAGAATTGGAAACCGATCCAATCACGCGCCGAGGTAGTAGTGGAAGTAGCCGATCGTCCCGAACAGATCGTCTCCTCCACGCACGCCGATTAGCACTCGCAACGAGCGCGCCTCCACCGTATCCACACGTCCCGGGCCGAACGCCGATCGCGAGTGTACTAGCACTCGTGAGCAGCTAGGGTTTGACTCGGGAGGTGGCGGCTAGGGTTTTGCTAGATGTTAACAGCACACATCCTCCGCCCGCCTCCATATATATAGACCTTCACGTGGGCCTCGTGGACCGAGGCCCAATAGGAGTCTATTCGGATCTCTATCCGAATTGAGCCCATATCCGAATCATATTCGAATTAGTGTTCCAACCCGTTAAGCGTGCGACCCTGTAGGTTCACGTATACTTGGTCGTGACCCGGAAACGCCTTTCCGGTTACCATGTTAATAGCGGTCTCTAGTAAGACATATTAACCCAAAGTATATGTAAAGATCATATCGGCTGAACCTGTAATGTCCTCTCATGTACGAATCCCTTTGCCTCACGATATAGATTGAGCTCAAGGCGAGACTTGTGTCATCCTCTTAATAGCTCAATCACTCTCTCGATTCCGTGATGGATTATAAACTCGTGATTGACTCCTCAATCACCTTGGCATGGCCATGCACTTTCATAATCCATTACATCGAGGGGCCCAGAGATATCTCTCCCATAAGGAGGGGCAAATTCTATCTTGATCATTCACATCCCACTACATGTTTCATGGCAAACCCGAAGACTACTTTTATGACTACCCAGTTACGGAGTAGTGATTAGTAGTCCCAAAATAAGCTACTACTCATGTTGGGAACCATGATGACCTCAAGTCTAAGGACTCTACATAAACACTACTTGAGACCAACTGATGACACATGGAATCTCTGCAGTTTTCTCATGGCAGTCTATCCAACATATGTTCACTAACACATGTCCATATTATTGATTTGGTATCACCATACCATGATCCATGAGACATGATCATCAATCAATACATATGCTGATCTTTGTCTTTGAATCATATTTGTTCCTCATATGATATACGACCAGGGATCATTTAGAAATAGCAACATCTTAGTATTTAAGAGTCTCATGAATAAGTCACATACTCATTGATCAATAATGATGATGTCTATTCCAAGGAACAAAGTAATGTATCATAAACATAGTATGTGATATATACAACATCTCCATGTTGCCTCTAGGGCATATCACTAACATCATCCTCTTAATAGCTCAATCACTCTCTCGATTCCGTGATGGATTATAAACTTGTGATTGACTCCTCAATCACCTTGGCATGGCCATGCACTTTCATAATCCATTACATCGAGGGGCCCAGAGATATCTCTCCCATAAGGAGGGGCAAATTCTATCTTGATCATTCACATCCCACTACATGTTTCATGGCAAATCCAAGACTACTTTTATGACTACCCGATTCCACGGAGTAGTGTTTAGTAGTCCCAAAATAAGCTACTACTCATGTTGGGAACCATGATGATCTCAAGTCTAAGGATTCTACATAAACACTACTCGAGACCAACTGATGACACATGGAATCTCTGTAGTGTCTCATGGCAGGTCTATCCAACATATGTTCACTAACACATGTCCATATTATTGATTTGGTATCACCATACCATGATCCATGAGACATGATCATCAATCAATACATATGCTGATCTTTGTCTTTGAATCATATTTGTTCCTCATATGATATACGATCAGGGATCATTTAGAAATAGCAACATTTTAGTATTTAAGAGTCTCATGAATAAGTCACATACTCATTGATCAATAATGATGATGTCTATTCCAAGGAACAAAGTAATGTATCATAAACATAGTATGTGATATATACAACATCTCCATGTTGCCTCTAGGGCATATCACTAACAATAGGAAGAGGTACACAATTAGCATAAAAATCTTAAAGTGCGGAATTGGCAAGTACAAAAGTTGTAGATCGCCTTGTGAGCTTCAAGAAGAGGTAAGTCTTGTGTCCATGCAACTATATTTTTATGTATGTCATTACTCCATAATTAAGCAAATCGTCTTTTATTAATGTTATTTTATGTCAATCTTTGATACGCTATGTATTTGTAGCCAATCTTCCATATGTTAGGCATGATATATTGTAGTGTGTAGACGTTGAGAAAGTACATATTTATGTTAGAGCATTTGTAGGTGATAACAATAGTAGCAGGATTAGAAATATACAATTAGTACGCTTAGAGAAGCACTAGATACAATATGGTAGGTGGTATAAATAAATTAGAAATAAATTTGGTACATTAGAATTAAAATACAATAACAGTAATATAATGTATAGTACAATTAAATAAAGCCTGTATTAAGTAAAAGTTAGAAAAGAAATGTACAAAAATTAGTAATTGGTTTTTTGGAATTAATTGAAAAAACATGCAATACAAAGTAGTGGTGAAAATAAAAATAAAAATATAGATTGAGAGCTAAAAATATTACTAATCGATATTGTAGGTTATAGGAAGAGGTACAAAATTAACATGTAAATCTTAAAGTGCGGTAGTGGGTGTTTGATGGTACAATTATTGCATGTTGTGTACTAAGATGGTTGATTATGCACTTATGTTAGGTACGCCATGGCTGACATTCAAGACTTGTTCGTATTAGACGGGAGTGCTCTCGTACGCGACGAGCCGTATGGGGCGAACCTGTCTAATTGTGATCGGACCGTGATCCAAGCACCCGGTCTGAACGCCATGAGCTTGTCTGAGCTACAGAGGTGTGTCCGTTCGGCGTTCGATCGGTACACCGCAAGGAAGAAGTTACGGTAGGGTTTAAAGTCAGCTACAAGAAGGTATGGCAGGCGAAACGAAAGGTGCTGCACCGTATGTTTGGGACTTACGAGGAGGCGTACGACCTGGTCCCGAGAATGTTGCAGCAAATTACATAATCAAACCCAGGCACCTACATTAACAGGCAGGAGAGGGTTCATCCTACGGAGGGTCCGAATTGTTTTATTCTTAACAAAGTGTTTTGGGCCTTCCATCAGGCGATACAAGGGTTCAGGTGGTGCCGTCCAGTGCTAACGATGGACGGGACGTTCCTATCCGGCAAGTACAAGGGTACTATCCTCACCGCAGTTGCAGCTGACGCAAATGACTAGTTAATTCTAGTGGCATTTGCAATTATAGAGAATGAGAATACAGAGAGCTGGCTTTGGTTCCTTACCAATGTGAAGCACTCCCTCAGCCAGTGCCCAAACAGGCCATCATCAAGCAACGCTCCGTAGTAGCAAGCACAATATTTTTGCTATACTCATTTTTGCTTCCATGTGTTTTGTGCGTTGCGATGCACTTTGCCATATGTTGGCAAGGTCCCTTCCAATATTGAGGAGCTGTACACTTTATTGGTTCCATGTCTCTATGTCGTGCACATTAGCTTGCAACATTTTACCGTGCGCATTTTATGTATATTTTGGTACATTCCGTATGTTTCCCTGTTGTGTGGGTCATATTCGTGTGCACATTTTATGTATGGTTGGTACATCCCGTATGTTTTCCTGTCGTTACGTTTGTTGTTAATTATATTGTCATTTGTTGCACATTTTATTACCAATCTAGACTAACTTGTTTTCCTTCTTTGGCAGGAGATGGATCGTTGGGATGAGCGGCACCGATGCCTGTCGTGGTTGTCGGGAGATAGGCCTCCGAGCTTCATCCTTAGGAGCCCCCAAGAGCACTGGCCTCTCAACCAGCGGTAAATCCCACTACTGCGGGACACCGGGCTGCTGCCCATTGCCCGTATGTTGGATTTACCGCATGCGTTCCAGTTTAATGCGGCGTTGCTGTCGGCTCTCGTTGATCGTTGGAGGCCGGAAACTCACACCTTCCACTTTCGGTGGGGCAAGATGACGATTACTCTGCAGGACCTGCACAACCGCGTCCTCATTGTGTCTGCATTTTGGCCATGCGGGTTGAGCATGCCGGCTTAGTATCAAGCGGTAATGTGGACCGAAGCCCTCCCTCCTTTCTAAGGGAAGGTCTTCCTTCGGTGACCCATAAAGGGTTCTCTACATAGGGGCCGGGGGACCAAGAGAATGACACCACAGCTGACACGTGTTGATGAGGGTAGGGTAGTCACGGGGCCCTCAAGCGCACGCGCATGGAAAAGGGCAGATGCCGAAGGAGGTGTCCTCATGTCATTTCATGTCCTTGTCAATTTTTGTGTGCGTGCCCACCGAAGTGGGTGAGGGCCACCCACTGCAAAGACTGGACGAGGCCAGCTTTGCGCACCGACATGACCAAAGACTGCAAAGACAGGACTACGTAGCTTTCTGCAATGAGGGGAAAGAGAGGTCAGCTTTACGCAGCGAGTACACATTGACATGACAAGACTGGGCAGCTTTGTGTAGTGAGGGGGACGAGTGGCCTGCTTTACGCAGCGACAAGACGAGACGGGCTGGCTTTGCGCAGTGACAGCACAAGACTGAGTAGCTTTGTGAACTAAGGGGAAAGAATGGCCTGCTTTACGCACCGACAAGACGAGACAGGCCAGCTTTGCGCATTGATAGCACAAGACTGGGCAGCTTTGCGCAGTGACAATACATGACAGGATGAGACGAGATGAGGGGGACCATCTCTGCACAGTTTCATTAATTCCCGGGGGCAGCTTTTCACGGCTCGAAATTAACTGCACCATACCAACCCCTGAGTCTACAAAAGGAAGTGCAAGGGATTGGAGAGAAGGCACTACAGAATCCAAATCCCACACTTTCAAGATGGACAAGAGGCAGAAGGCACAGTGGGAGAAGATGCAGAAGCAATGGGAGGAGACTCGCGACATAGCAAGATCTGTGGCGGCCGACGACGAATGGGTGAGGGAAGCTGCGGCGCGGGCCCAAGAGGTGGTGCGTGCAAGGAGGACAGCTCCCCGAGAAGACATCCCGCATCGCACCGACCCCCTCCCAGGGGTTCCAACAGAGCGTTCGCCGCAAGACCCGCCAAAGGGGGGAGAGGCCGCCCCTCTGTTGGTGTCAAGACCCATGTAAATTCTTCAAGTCGAAGCAGCGGCTCAGCCTGGGTATGCGCTACTGAGGTTGCGCAAACTACTCCAGTGAATATCCCGACCGACGTTGGGACACGAGCACTTATCGGCAGCCGGTAAGAACCGCTTACGGTGTGTTCCTCCCCACTACTTCTCTTTTTAAGTACGCACTAACATTTCCTGTGTACCCGCAGTCCCCGGAACCGCTGTGCGGGTAGCGCAAGTGGATCGACCTAGAGATCCACCCATACGACCAGTGGACTATCGACTTCCAGCAGTGGAATGACAAAAGGGCATCCGAGATTCACGAGGCGGAGCGCCGAAACGAAGAGCAGGCTGAACGTATACGTTGGGAGACACAAGCTCACGAAAGGGAGCGCGAAAGGAAGAGGGAGCTAGCGGCCAAGGCAAAAGAGGCAGCCAAGGAGTTCGACGCAGAGGTCGCAAGGAAGGGAAAATGGCCCCGGTCCACGCAGTAGGTGGGGCTGTTCCGCGCTGGTCCAGTGAATGGCCCCGATTATTCGGTTGTGTGTGTTCAGGTTCATTTTGATCCGCATAACAACGCGCACATGTATCGTAGGAGTATGTCGGTTTGTTTTCTCGTGCAACGCATGTAAACAAACTTTGTGCGCTATATTATTTCCATGTTTATCACTTAGCTTCACATTCAATTCTTCGTATCCTCAATATCTCTTACCTTTGTCCTTACCAGCCACTTGTACGCTAATCATATGTTCATCTTCTCTTTATAATCTTCTTCCGAATCTCTTTTACTAGTAATGCCCCACCAGTAGTACCAATGACGAGTTCAAACGGATCAAATAATATGAGATATGATGACTTAAATATCCAAATCTATGAAAAAACAAAATGAAAGGACTTAAATATGTATTCCAAAGCATTTCATCTTCTTTTGAGAAAGTTCTGTACTTTTCTCATTTTCACAAATTGCTAAAATTTCAGAACTTTGTATAGTTTTAAGTAGATTTGTGATTTTCATATCTTTTAATGTGCTCATAATCTGAGGTAGGCATAATTATGACTTTTGATCATCAGATATTGGTCTATATGGACAAATTTTCTCACAATTATTGGACTCTTGTAAGTCAGTTTTTCAGCTAGCTTTTGAAGCTCAATTGGAATGCACAAACTTTTACATAGTTTTCAGCACTTTTCTGATTTTCATATATTTTAATGTGCTCATAATCTGAGGTAGGCATAATTTTGACTTTTGATCATTAGATATTGGTCTATATAGATAAATTTCCTCAAAATTATTGGACTCTTGTAAGACAGTTTTTCAGCTAGCTTTTGAAGCTCAATTGGAATGCACAAACTTTCACATAGTTTTGAGCACTTTTCTGATTTTCATATCTTTTAATGTGCTCATAATCTGAGGTAGGCATAATTATGACTTTCGATCCTCACATATTGATCTATATGGACAAAGTTTCTCACAATTATTGGGCTCTTCTAAGTCAGTTTTTTAGCTAGCTTTTGAAGTTCAATTGAAATGCAAAAACCTCAAAATTTGCTACTTATATTGGAATGTCCAAGCCTTCAAGGAAACTATCATGAGTAAGATTTTTGAATATGTTTTAAATATATTTTTAAGTAATTAATCAAACTCCAAAATTAGTCATATGTATCTATTTTCATATTTTTATGCCCACATTAAGATGAATGAATTAGTATCAAGCTCCATGTGTTCAATATGTTTCAAATAGCTTTTCACGTTTCAGTTACAACACAATGCAGCAGTACCAAATTCGAAATACATAAAATTACATAAAACCAAAGTTTACAAAGCACATTTGCTACATCTAAAAATTATTACGGACAACTAATTAATATTTGCATTCATATGCACATGAAATACCGATAACCAGAAGTTCTGCATGACGAGACCTACATCTTTATGCACGTAACCAAATCCTGTGCGCCGTATCATTCCCATGTAGATTATGAAGTCTATTTTAATTATCACTTTCCTTCCTTCGTCCAATTGTTCCTATCAGAGTTGTCCTTAAAACAAATATCATTAAATTTCTTCTAATAAAACAACATAACATGATCGCAAAATAGTTTTGCCAATTGAACATATTTTTCATGGTCACCAATGTACGAAAATCACAAATAGATCAATCATTACTTCACACAAATTTCGTTCCTACTCTACCAAATAAAATTCTTAATTTTTGTAATTACAACAAAATTACACAAGCAGTAAACTGGACTCTACATAAAATTCATATTTTTCAAACATCATTTCATATTCTTTCTAAATATAACCTTACAAATACATATAAATTCTATACCCTAAATTCAATACACTCGGGGAAATATAACTTTACAAATACATATAAATACAATATCCAAAATTAATTCTATACATATAAATTTTATTCTATACATATCTAAAATTTTATTCTATCCAAAAATTAATTTTATACATATAAATTTGTTTCTAAATTTAACTTTATAAATACATACAAATGCAATACCCAAAATTAATAGATATTTGTAAATACAACTGCGGTTGGGTCGTGCGGTCGACCGAGCGATGCACAGTGTAAACGTGCGGTGCCGAACCGCACGACCGGTGCTACAGTGCAAACGTGCGGTCTAGGACCGCACGACTTGACTGTAGCTCGGTCGTGCGGTGCCGGACCGCACGACTGGGTACGTGTCGGCCAGGCGAAGGTCGTGCGGTCGGAACGGTGCCAGAACTGGAATTTCTACGCGAGCGGTGTTAGTTTTGGAATTTTGATGCCATGCAGCACTATATACGTCCAAATTTCGATGATCTTAGGGGCCGGTAACCAGTTGAAATTACATTATAACTAATAATATATTATTTAGTGTAATTAAATTAAAAAAAATTATAAATAGAAAAAAGGATTTGTTTATTATGGACAATGCAAACGAATATAGAAAAAGACAAAAAACCAAAAAAGTCAAAATAAGACAAAATAAGAAATAGCAAATTAGAAGTTAGAAGTCATAAACCTAAGCCAAAACGAGCGGCCCTTATATTGATGGGGGAGGGTTCTGGAGTTCGGTTTTGGTGTGTAATTGTGCAGATAGATCCCTACTAGTTCTCAAATTTGTGTTTCTCATATTCTCGTTTTGTAGACTGTAGAGAGGATTATCTTGAACAAAGTTACCATGGGAGCAAAGAAGGAACCAAAAACTTCACCAAAAATTGAGGAAGCATTTCAAGCTAGTAAATGAAGTAACAACGTAATTGGGTCCATCCTTAATTTTTTATAGTCCGTTGCGCGTCCAAACATACGATAGAAGCATTCCCATCGTATGCTCCGATGCACCATTTTTAAATAATATGTGCAATAATTTTAATCAATGTGTGCAATAAAATGCACCAATGATAACACAGTACAGATAAAAACTTGGAAAAATACCATCTTCTCACCGAAATTGCATGAAACCATTAGCTTGGACCTTAGCTATGTTTTTAAAATAAATTCAAATATCCCAAACAAATAAATTTTCATGTTGCAACATTGCAACATTTGAAAATAATAGTGGCAACATTCGATAATAATTGATGCAATATTTTTTTACAAGTATGCAATAACTGAGATAAATCTACAATAAATTATTTCTTCACGAAAACTGTGATGAAACATGAGTATACAATTTAGATGTGTTTTAAAACTAGTTTAGAAATCTCAAATAAAAAATACACCATGACAACACTTTATGATTGCTGATGCAACAATTAGAGACAATGCTCGTAACAAATTGAAATAGTACACAAGATTTTCATAACTTTACCTAGAGTTTATCACCAAACAAATTTATGTTGTTACAATGCTGCAATAGTCAAAAATAATAGTTGCAACATTTTACAACCAAGGATACACTAACCCGAGATAGATTTGCAGTAATGGAGAAAGGCTACAACAACAGGATAGATCTTGCAACAAATGAAGATAGGACCTGCAACAAAGCTATAAATGTTATAAAACAACCTCACCGAAACTGAGCTCACGAAAGGAGGAAGGAGACCGACACTCACACTACTACCTCATGTTAGCATGCCTAGATCTGGGAGAGGTGAGGCTGTCCTAGCACCATCACCTCATCACCCATCAACTGCATCATCCTCCGCTTGTCATCAACACCACCTTCTTTGACCTCGGCATCGCCAAATCTGATGAGCTCTAGCTAAGGTAGTGGCCACATACTTCATCTTTGGCTCTAACAAGTATGGTGAAGGTAGTAGGGAGCCATGGCTATGGAAGGTCGCACCTCATCAGTGCCAGAGTGGGTGGTAGAGGTTGAGAGCACTAGATTGAGGAAGAAATTAGGGGAGTGGATGTGAGATGAGGTAGCTAGGAGAGAGAGAAGGGGGAGCTTACGGGATAAAAGAAGATGAGATGCTGGAATGGCCTAATGAGAGAAGGAAGGTGGGGCTAAATTACAGCTACAGGAGTGAAGGGTGTCCATTTTTTCTCTCACACTGTACGCCTACATTGTATCATTATCCTTTTTATAAGAGAAAAGAGAGAATAAAGGTTTGCCCCTTCTTGAAAAACAAAAATAAGATTTGCTAAACCTAAAAAAATTACCACCCCTATCCTTCCCCTAACTCACGCTCCCCACTACTACCACATCCCAACATAAGTTGAGTGTGCAGCTGCTACCTCTACGATTTGTCGCCCACGTCGACAAGAGCACCATGTGCTACTGTCCTCCCTTCTCATGCTATCACCAATTATCATATCTCCTTGGTCGTTTCTTCACCACCCACTCAGCTATCATCACTATCGTTATTGGTCATATTCTTTTCATCTTATGACTTATGGTTTTCTCGAACAAACAAACAGGATGGCTTCTCCGCTATCTTTTCAAAGTAGCTTACCAAGATAACCTTTTCGAAGTGACTTATCGGCATTCGATTCATTCGTGCACAAGCACTTATGCTAGAAACAAAAGCCATAAATCGCAGTTATAAGCCATCAGCTATATCTGAAAAGAACGCACCTACAAGTCATACAACCCATTTCCACTGCATTTTTCCCCTCAACTTCATGCTCATCAAAGCAGCGCGTGGCAGTCGAGCGAGATAGGGATGTTGGATTTACCTCACATGATCGAAAGATTTTGACTGTTAGCTCAAAGACTTCGACTTTTAGCTCAAAGACTTTGACCGTGAGTACTCGGTAGACTTCGACTGTTAGCTCAAAGACTTCGACTGTGAGTACTCGGATGAACTACTCGGATGTATAGTACTCTTCCACAGTACTCATAGAACAGTACTCTGCTACAGTACTCATGGAAGTACTCATGGAACAACACTCGTGGAACAATACTCTGCTATAGTACTCATAGAATAGTACTTGGCACAACCCTCCTGAGTGCTCGGTAGTACTTGGAACTACTCCAGTATTCGATTTCCCACTCTGATCGAATACTTTGAAGACCCCAACCCACTCGACAAGGATTTGAGAGAGAACACAAAGACTTTTGTGTTGTGCCAACTTCCCCCTACAGCTTTTCGGGTTTCTTTTCCTTATATAAGAAATGAAAAACTACAGTTACTTACAACATTAAGGACTCTAATGCACACTAATGCTATTATATAAGGCACTAAACCAGTTGGACGTAAACACGCATGTCTCATCGACCGTTTATAAACAATTAAGACTGAAATGAAGCACTCCTAAGAAACTGATGACCGATTCTTACCAACTGCAAAGGAAATTAAAGTGACAAGATTACTCAACAAACTCCTCCTAATCTCATTTCTCATCAATTGATCCTGATTAAACCAAGCTTGATACACATCTATTGGAACCTGATGCATCCAAATGGTTTGGTAAGAACATCAGCAAGCTGCTCTTCCGTTGTCACAAAATCAACCACCATCTTCTTGTCCTCGATGCATTCCCTGATGAAGTGGTAATGAGTGTCTATGTGCTTACTGTGATCATGAAGAATTGGATTCTTGCATAATGCTATTGTGGATTTGTTATCCACCTTGAGAGTAAATCTCCTTGGCTCCTCATTCATCAACTCACCATACAATCAACTGAGCCAAACTCCTTGAATTGTGACAGTCGTAGCAGCGATGTATTCGACCTCACACAATGATAATGCTACCACCTTCTGCTTTTGGGATGCCAACTAACCAGGCCCCTCCCAAATATATACAAGACGCCAGTTGTGCTCTTGTGATCATCGACATCCTCGACCATATCTCTACCACTATACCTGATGAGCGGCAGTTTTTCTTCTCTTTCTCCTCGACGATAGAAACACTCCACATCAAGAGTACCACTGATATATCTCAAAATATGTTTCACAACCGCCTTATGTTTAGATTTTGGACTTTCCATGAAGCGGCTCGCATAGCCAACTGCAAAAGTAATATTGGGCCTTATGTGTACTAGATATCTCAAACTACCCACAATACTTCTATACCAAGTAGAATCAACAGGAGAATTCTCACTTACTTTGCTCAGTTTGAGTCTTGTTTCCATGGGAACTTGACATGGGTTGGACTCCTCCATCCCATTCTTCTTCAGTATATTCTTAGAGTAAGCCATTTGTTGCAACGTGATCCCTGGATTGCCTTGATCTAACTCTTTCCTGTATATGCAGATTCAGATGGACATTTCTTGAATCCTAGTGTCATGACACTGCTATCCAATTTGGAGTTCTATGCCCTTGGCGTGGCCCGTATAGAGCCTTCTTAAGCTTCGTGACTTTGTGATTATTTTCTTCATCAACAAACCCTAGAGGTTGGACCACATACACCTCTTCCTCCAATACACCATTGAGGAAAGTTGACTTAGCATCCATATGATGTATCTCCCAGCCTTCGTGTGTTGTGATTATAATGAGCAACCACACAGACTCAAGGCATGCAACCGACGCATATACCTCCTCAAAGTCTACTCCATACTATTGCACATAGCCCTTTACGATGAGCCTAGCTTTGTGCTTCACAATCTTCCCATCAGAGTCCTTGTTTACCTTATAAATACATTTTAGGCCTATTGGTCGATGTCCGGTTGGGAGATTAACAAGCCCCCACGTCTAGTTTTCTTCTATCGACTTGATCTCCTCTTGCATTGCCTATATCCACACTGAACTCTCTTCTGCCTCCATGAAACTTACCAGTTCATCTGCTGCCAGAAGGCTCATCTCACCAAATGCATATGCCAAATCTTGGACTGATGTAGTTTTATAGATGTTAGCCAGCGTTCGGTACCTGAGTGGCTCTTCATCGGTCTCTGAGGCATTGCTTAGTGGAGACACCCATTCGACACCCACTGGTGCCAACGATGTTGTTGGTGTTGGGGTGGACTCAGTGCACATCTTTGTCAGCTACCCATTGTGGTCGTATCTTCTTTGATCGACCACACTTGAGCTCACCTCAGGTGGTCGTGAGCTTCACGGCATCTACAATGATAATGTTGTTGCATCACCATGCCCATGAGACGACATTAGTCCTCCTCCATCTCTTGTGGACATGTAAGTTGTGTGCTCCACAATGAAAATCTCACCAATAGGATCCGTCTCCTTCTCGTTGTTGGATGTATCCCAGTCACATCTTGCATCTTCATCGAACACGACATCTCTGTTACATACACCTTGTTGTTGAGGGGATCATACATCTAGTATGCCTTGTTGCTGAGTTCATACCCAAAGAACACCATGAGAATACTTCTATCCTCAAGCTTCTCGATGTTTGGCTTTACATTCTTAACATAGCCTAGACACCGAAATGTGTAGAAATAATGCACATTCAGTTATCTTTCATACCAAGCTTCAAACGGGGTTTTCTCGTTAATACTTTGGGTAAGAGCATGGTTTAGGATGTATACCGATAGCGTGACAACTTCTCCCTAGAACCTTGATAGTGTGCCCTTTGCCTTCATCATGCTTCTCACCATCCAGATCACGATTTGATTGCATCACTCAACCATGCCATTTTGTTGTGGTGAGTACGGCACTGTGAGATGATGGATGATACCTTGATCTGCACAGTAGTCTCCAAACTCCACGGTCGTGAACTCTCTTCCACGATCTGTGCGTAGCACTCGTAGCTTATGCCTAACCTCTAGCTCGACACTTGCCTGGAAGCGCTTAAGAGTTGTCAAGGCCTCATCTTTTGTCTTCAGAAGCATCAGCCACATATAGCGACTATGGTCGTCGACCAGAAGCTAGAAATAACACCTGTCTCTTGGAGTTGGCAGTGTAATTGGTCCGCAAAGGTCGCCATGTACGAGTTCAAGTACTCGATCAGCTCGGTACTCAGCCTCCTTGGGAAACGAGTTCATCGTTGCTTCCCGACTAAACAACTTGTGCACACTTGATCCACCTGATCAATTTGAGGTAGTCCTTGGACCATCCCTTTCTAGGCCAGCCTTCAGAGTGAGTGCGGTTCTAAATTAGAACCGTCTGTGATAATAAATATCACAGACGGTACTAGTTTAGAATTGCCTGTGATAGTTATTATCATAAACGGTTCTAATTTAGAACTGTCTGTAATAATCTTCCTATATATACCCCAAACTAGGATTTTGCGTGTACACTGCAGTTTGCTCCAACCAACGCAGATAGACTTAATCGCCACGCGCTCTCCCGATCCAGTCCGTCGTCGCCGCCTTCCTGGAGCCCGTCGCCGCCGACTACTTCCCCGACCCCATCTGTCGCCGCCGACTTCCCGAAGCCCGTCGCTGCCGCCTACCCCGAGCCCATCGTCGCCTACTTCCCGGAGCCCCTTGCCATGCATACCATCAACGAGGATGCTGGCTTCATCGAGAGGTACATTGCAGCAGCACTGGTGGCTTACCGTGATAAGGAATATGTACTTATGCCCTACAATCAGGAGTTTCATTGGATTTTAATAGTAATTGTACCAAAATGAAATAAGGCAATATATCTTGATTCCCTAAGTAAGAATAAAACGGACTACACAGTTGTCGACCAAGTAATCGAACGATAAGTACATTTTCTCCATACATACCTATATTGTACTCTTTCTTTCTGTCGGACCCCGGAGCAACGACTCCTGGATCCTCTGTGTAAATCGCACTAGTCCAGGATCAAGCTAGTGCACACAGTGGATAACAAAGATTTATATCATGCACAATGACATTTATTTATTAACTAAATATGGGCCTGATGGCCAAATTTTACATCAATGGTTCATAAACTAAAAATACATATAGACAAAGTGGAAGAAAACCAATGAAGCAAAGAGCCCATCCCGCCGCCCACAGCAAATGATCAGAAGACGCGCCTAGTCGCCACCATCCTCACCGGGTTGTTGACGCCATCCTCCGCAACAGATTTTAGCAAGGTGAGTACATAAAGTACTCACAAGGTAAGCACATAAAGTACTTACGCAAGTTACACCAGGAGTTTTAACAGAGTGAATGTATGCATAGGGATAACAAAGGAAGGCTTATTAAGTTTATTTGTGCGAAAAAACAGTACTGAATTTAAATACAATAACATAAGTGCAAAAGCTGAATTTTATACAGTAGATAGAAATAATAATTTAACAAAATAATATCGTTAGTGCAGGCTCTGACCAAACACTAACCTAGTCACAGGTATCTCACCTGGTCCATCTTTTCAAAAGTTTTCACATGGATTTCATCTTTCCATATGCTTTTCAAAATCTCTTATAGATTCATTTTGTTAGTGCAGGCTCCGACCATACACCAACTTATTCACAGGTATCCCACCTGGTCATGGATTCCATCCATCCATCCATAAGATTTTTCAGAAATCATTTTAAAAACCAAAGCCTAATCCATGAAAAACTTTACCCAGCTTGCCCGTGACCGTGGGCACGGCTATCCAGGATAGATTAAACACTCTGCAGAGGTTGTACAGCTTTACCCACAAGATATGATTATCTCATATTGTCGGACACTACACGCTTCCATAGGCGTGCGACTGAGAAAACCATAACAAGGCCTTTACAATGCTAAGCCTTCAACTTGGTCACGCCGCCGCTAAGGTTTCACCACAACTTGAATCCACAAGTTGGAGCCCCCTCTTGTGTCGTGTGAGACTTCCCATGGCCTATGCCACGCTCACATTCAACCTATAGCGAGACCAAAGCCGGGACCTCACAAATTAGTCAGCCAGGACTATCCCATACCAGTCTTGTGGTAGTACGATGTGGCTTTGCAACAGTAGCTCATAGACCGGTCATTAATTTGACTTAGGCTCAATCCACATACCCACATGCACGACAATCAACCAGGTGTCACCAAACACGAGGCATGCCGGCACCCACCACCTATCCATTAGCCTAACACCAAATCATAAGTTTCTATTTTTATTTTTAAACCATTTTCACAAACCATCCTTGACTCACCGAAGTCAAGAACTCATTTTCAAATCATCATTTCATGAGAAAGATTTGATCCCACCTAAAGTTATACTAAGCCAGGCTAAGTGTAACATCCTGTTTTTCTGAGATTTTTAAAGCCTGGATTTTAAAAATGAATTTTCTGGAATTTTCTGAAATTAATTGAATCTTCAAATGAATTTTTAAAGTTTTAAATAATTTAATATGGTTAAAATAAACATTAACATAAGTGGGAAATATTTTATTTGTGTTCCTCAGGTCTCAAGAAATTTTCTGGTATTTTTGGTGAATTTTTGGGATTTATTTGCTATTTTCTAGAGCTTTTAGAAGTTTATTTGAATTTCTGGAAAAAGAAAAGAAAAGAAATTAACCTCAGCCGCCCGATCCCCCTCTCTCCTCCACGCATCGCCGATCCCGCGCCCGCCGCCAGACCCTTTCCCCGCAAGACTCCGCCGCCCGCCGCTCGATCCGCCCGCGCCACGCGTCGCGCATCCGCTGGCTGACGCTGGCGGCGCACCAGCGCCTGCCGCCGCCCGCGCTTCGCCGCCTCGGCCGCCGTCGATCACGCGCCGCGCGACGCAGCCGCCGCTCCGCGCCCGCGCGAACCCTAACCCTAACCCTAATCGCGCCGCCGTCGATCTTGCCGCGGGCCGCATCTCTAGCCGCCTAACCCGTCCGCTGCCGCGACCGCCGCCGTGAATCGATCGAACTCCTCGGTTCGCGTGTTAAAACTCGCGTTCATCCTCGTTCGCGTGCGTCCACACGAACTCGCCGCCGCCGCCTTCGCCCCGCGCCGCGCTGCCGCCGAGCCGCTCGCGCCACGCCGCTGCGCCCGCGCGCCTCCGTGCGCTGCCCCGCCGCTGCCGCCAAGACTCGCCGGTGAGCTATCGCCGCCTCCCTCTCGCTGCCGCCGCCGCCGCCCGCCGCCGAACCCGCACTCGCCCCGCCGGGTCTCGAGCTCGCGCCACGCGCTTCACTCAAGGCCGCGACGCCGCGCGGCGCGCGCGCCATGCGCCGCCGATCCGCCCGCGCCGCCACGCTGCCGCCATCTCTCGCCGCCGCTACGCGCGCGACGCCACGCGCTGGCGAGCCGCCACGCCGCCGCCGCCCTGCCGCCGCGCCGCGCGCCGCGCATCTCGCTGCCGCTTCGGATCTGGACCGGCGGTCAGATCGTGCCGCTGCGCCGCGCCCCGCTGCCGGATCGCCGCCGCCGCCGCGCCGAGCCGCCACCACTTCCCTAGCCACGTGGCAGCACCGGTAGCGTGCCACGCCAGCCCTAGTCCACGTGGCATGACACGTGGCATGCCACGCCGCCGCCACGCCGCCCCGAGCCGCCCTCGAGCCACGTGGCAGCCACGCCACCGCCACGCCACCGGTGACACGTGGCAAGATATGCGCGCCACGCCGCCAGCCGCGCCGCAAGCACCCTCTCTCCCCCGTGCACTGTTACGTGGACCGAGTCCACGGTGGACTCGGAATTTCATGGACCGGGTCCACAGCACAGTAATTTTTCTAATTTTCCCGAATTAATTTTTGAATTAATTTTCTGGGAGCCCGTTCTCCTCCGTCCTAGCTCCGATTGATCCCGTTCTTTTTTCTTAATTCATCTAAAATCGAGCTCTAGTTGTTGGTTCTGGTTTTGTGAATTTTGGAGTTCATTTACTTATCATTTTATGTGTTTCTTTGTTTTCAGTCGTTTTCTCTCTCGTTAGATTCGGATTCCGGAGGAGCAGGTTTCGCGCCAGAAGACCAGGAGTACCCCGCTGAGCATAACGAAGGCAAGTCGTGTCCCTTGATCATGTTGAACCCAATTTTTGCAAACTATTATTTAATTATTTTGTCTTAAATTACATTGCATTGCTATTTTTATTCAAACCTTTGCACTGGTAGTTATCGTCCCAATTGAATTTATACCTCCTTGATATTTTGAAATACCATAATGCCATTGTCACCATAGGTTGGAAAATTTATTAGTGATGCTAGTTTATTTATCACATGGGTTGGTTCAATTAGATTGCTTAGCCGATTTATATTTACGATTGATCTCATCACACATGTTAAATTATTAATTTGACTTAATGACATATGGAACTGTGGTTGGTGCCACGTGTATTAAAATTTGTGCCACGTCATTGGTGTGACGTTGGCTTGGTTATACAAATTGGTTTTGCACTCGGCCGAGTGATCTTGCAAGAAAGGGGAAGTACAGCTTGTACTTTGGGGATGTGGTAGTCTCGCCTGTAATGTTAAGGACTTAACTTTGTGCGCCATTGATCCGAGCTTAATCGCAAACCACATGTCTATTATGGGATGGACTCGCTGATTAATTTGTAATATTCCAATTCAATTCTGCCATCGTGATGGACATGGTTGCTGATTTCCATGTGGCGCAAGGGGGGGTGTGATGCGAAACCCTAGCGGGCAGGATTGTATTGAGATAGAGCATTGTAAAGGCCTTGTTGTGATTTCCTTAGGCCTAGGCTAATCACATCGTGTGGGTACAGCTTGTGCAACTTCGCAGAGTGTAAAACTATTCGAATAGCCGCCCCTGGTCATGGGCGGTGCTCGGGATTTCACACGAGGGTTAGTGTTTCATTTATAACTTGGTGGTTTATGTTTAGGAGTGGACAGAAGTTCATCGTTGGATTAACTCGTGAATTGGTGTTCACAAGTGGTTCATGTTTATTCCTTTGATTATCTATCATTCTCGCTTTCGCTAACTTTCGCTTTCAAGTTATTTAATATATTTCATCAATAAATGCCTTTATGCAAATTAACCTTTCAGCCCTCCTTTGGTAAGCCTTGCATATTATATTGCATCTATTGTTACAAACGACTTGCCGAGTACCAATGTACTCACGGCTTACGCCTATGTTGCTCGATTGAGGAGAGGAGTACTATCGCCAGGAGGTTCCGCATGAGAGTTCTACGACGACTTCACGGATTAGGCTTCGCTTCTCCACTCGATAGCCCGTGGTTTGTCGATTGGTCGCCACGCTTTATTTTGGATTTCCACCGCTATTTTGTTAAGCCCTTCCGCTAGAGATATTGTAAGCTTGGCCATAAGGTCGCACTGATATTTTATCGATATTCGAGTTTTCCTTTATTATTATCGTGTATGATCGTGATGACATCTATGTTTGATCGTGTGCACTAGCGTGATCCTCGACTAGTGCAGCTTACAGAGACCGAATTTGCATATTCGGTCTCGACAAAGATGGTATCGAGCCATATCGATCAGAGGACGAAGCCCTAGTGAGATTGGTCGAACCCAAAAATTTATTTTCTAAATCAAACCAACTAAACTTGATATTTAGTAATATCTCTATCTTCTTACCTCATTCTTAAGGATTCTTGTCTCTCGCCCCAACTCTTGCAAAATTTGTTTTCCTAAAGATATAAACCGATCTTTCCCTTTATAAATGCATTAGATGTCCCAAGCTTCTACACTCGACAGAGGATGGAGGTCACTTCTACGTGTTCTCGCTATGGAGCCTCGGATTTAAGAGATCGCCTGCCTACCTCACCAAGGATGAGAAGCAAAAGGTCAACGATCGGAGCATCTCCAGCTATACTTCACCACCCGAGTCGGCAGCGGTGCTACATCACGCTTTCAAGAACACCGGTGCGGGGGAGATGTCAAGACAAGGAGTTGCGCACAAAGCCATCCGCCGACTTTGCAAGCTATACAAGATCAACATGGCCAAACTCGTCCGTGGTTCAAGGAGCAATGACGGAGCCACCCCGAGACTACCAGAGCGGCCCGAGGAGCCCCGACCGCAGCCGCCAAGACGCTACCGTCGCTTACACCGCCGAGCCCAGAGGAGAGACGTCGATCACCGAGAGATCATCGCGCCTACCTCGCCGGTTCACCCCAGCCCGCCGAGAGCGATCGCGCCGATCCGCAACTCGTGGGTTGTCTACAACGATTCGAGGACGATATCGCAGTACCCTATTTGTCGACCCGAGTGGGAGCCTTCAGAGTAGATAGTGCGAGTAGACACGTTGGATTTTATTTGCGCTTGTGTGTGATGTGAGCTGCAAATATTGCCTTAAAAGCATTATATTGCGATCATGTCAATCTTTTAATGGAGTTTATTTTTGTTCGGTTTCTTAGTTAGCCTTTTGGCTAAGTGTTTGTTTAGGTTAGGTCTCCATTAAGCAAAACCCCTTAGACGCATTTACCCTTTATCTATGCTTTTCCTCTCATCTTTTACCTTTGGTCACCAACAGCTTGTTTTTTTTGAGCAAGATGGTTGATACCAGAACTCCTCCACCGCAATCAAAGAACCAGACCAGAGAACAAGGTCATGGAGCTGCCACCACCACCTTGATCCCGCCTCGCCGCTTTTGATGGCCCAACTCGGATGATGCACACCATGATGCAGGTATGCGGACTATGATGCAGCGACAAAGACCAGAGCCGCACCACCACCAAGACTCGTCACAGACCAGCTATGCAGAGTTTATGAGGACGAGACCGCTGCTTTTCTCCAAATCACGAGCCTTTGGAGGCCGACGATTGGGTCTGTTCGATTGAGAAGAAACTGAACTTGGCTCTGCACCGACAGGAGAAGGTTTTGTATGCAAAGACATCGCCTGAGGGACCAAAGCAAGCAGAGTGGTGGAGAACCATCGTGCGCCCATGAGAACCAAAGACAACATCACTTGGAAGGAATTCGCCAAGGCTTTCCATACCGCTCATATCATGGATGGAGTGGTCGAGATGAAGAAGGATGAGTTTCGGAGTTCCAACAGAGGAACTCGCAAGGAGTGAATATCTCAATAAATTCACTCAGCTTGGCTTCGCTCTCGCGCAGAGGATGTAGCGGCGCATGCAATTCGCGAAGAGGTTCAAGAAAGACTTGAACCCAGCTTTGAAGGTGCAAGTCGAGGCAACCACTATGCCGCCAGCAGCTTGGTGGATAAGGCCATTCTCATCGAGAAGAGTCGCCGCGAGCTCGAGGAGTCTCGCAAGAGGAGGTTGATCCAGCAGGATCACAACCACACCAGCCTCGAGGACTCGCTTTGGTTCCTACCACTGCACGAGTGCCATAGCAGCAAAGCAGCAGCAGCCTTCAGATTTCGGACCCCACTGCATAACGCGCCAGCCACCAGACGGCCCCGGTGGTTCCAGTGGACAGCAGCAGCAGAAGAGCAATAATTCAGCAGCATCCGTCACTTGCTTCAAGTGTCATGAGGTGGGACACTATGCTAGCAAGTGCCCTCAGAGGCAGGCCCCGACGCCAGTTCGCTTTGACTTGGGAGCCACACCGGCCGCACTTCCCTACCCCGAGCAGACGAGGAGCACCCCGCCTCGTGACGAGCCAGCAGGACGCCGGTGGTGAGAGGTCAGGTGAACCACGTCACCGCAGAGGATGCCCAGGCAGCACCAGACGTTGTGATCGGCACGCTTCGCATATCAGCCCCCGCCACCGCTTTATTTGATTCGAGCTTCGATTCGCTTGTTTCTGAGTTTTGCTTTAAAGCAACAATTGAAAATCGTTGCTCTTGGATCTGTTCTTTTAATCCAATCCCCCGGATCCGAGTTGAGATCCAACCTAGGTTGTCCAGGAGTTAGGATAACCATTCAGGGAGTTGAGTTCAGGGCCGACCTGATTTTGTTGGATATGCAGTCCCTAGATGTAATCTTGGGAATGGATTGGCTTCAGAAGCAGCAGGCAGTGTTAGACTGTGGGAGCAGAGCAGTGACCTTAACCAATTCAGAGGGAGTTAAGGTGCGATTCGCAGCCAGTGAGTGTCACCGAGCTACCATGATTTGCCAGAGCAAGGTAATCCAGTTGGAGGGTGTACCAGTTGTCAGAGAGTACCCCGACGTGTTTCCAGATGATCTTCCAGGTATGCCACCAGAGAGGGAGGTTGAGTTTCTGATTGAGCTTGTGCCAGGTACCGCTCCGATTTCCAAGAGACCCTACCGGATGCCAGCCAATGACTTAGCAGAGTTGAAGAAGCAAATTCAGGAGCTTTTGGATAAGGGTTACATCAGACCGAGTTCATCCCCGTGGGGAGCGCCAGTGTTGTTCGTCAAGAAAAAGGATGGTAGTCAGCGCATGTGTGTGGACTACTGAGCACTTAATGAGGTCACCGTCAAAAATAAGTACCCTCCGCCCGGGATCGATGACCGCTTGACCAGCTTTAAGGGAGCAGGAGTGTTCTCCAAGATTGATTTGAGATCAAGATATCATCGATGAGGATACGTAAGGAGGACATACCCAAGACGGCCTTCTCGACTCGTTATGGTCTATACGAGTTCACAAAGTGATGTCATTTGGTTTGACTAATGCTCCAAAGATATTTTATGTATTTGATGAATAAGGTGTTTATGGAATATTTGGACAAGTTTGTCGTTGTGTTCATTGATGACATTTTGATATATTCCAAGACCGAGGAGGAACATCAGAACACTTGAGATTAGCATTGCGTAAATTGAGAGATAATCGCTTGTATGCAAAGTTCAGCAAATGTGAGTTTTGATGAGGAAAGTCGCTTTCTAGGGCATGTGTTGACAGCAGTAAGGAGTCGCAGCTTGACCGTGGGAAAGTAAGTGATGTTTTGGATTGGCAAATACCCACTTCGCTTACCAGTCGAGTTTTCTGGTATGGCAGATACTACCGCCGCTTTATTGAGGGATTTTCCAAAGGTGGCTGCACTTCACGCAGCTTGCTCAAAAGGAAAAGAAATTCACTTGGACGCCAGAGTGCGAGAAGAGTTTTCGAAACTTAAGGAGAGTTTGACCACAGCCCAGTGCTTGTGTTGCTGATATTAACAAGGATTTTGAGATATTTTGTGATGCTTCGCGCAAAGGTTTGGGTTGTGTCTTGATGCAAGACAAGAGAGTGGTAGCCTATGCCTCACGCCAGTTGAGACCGCATGAGGAGAACTACCCTACCCATGATTTAGAGTTGGCAGCCGTAGTGCATGCTTTAAAGATTTGGCGCCATTATCGATGGGTAATGGATGTGAGGTTTACATGGATCATAAGAGTCTCAAATACATCTTTACCCACCGAGCTTAACCTCAGGCAGAGGAGGTGGTTAGAGCTGATAAAGGATTATAATGTGGGCATACATTATCATCCTGGGAAAGCTAATGTTGTTGCAGATGCCTTGAGCAGAAAGGTATACTGCAATTCAGTGATGGTTCGAGAGAGTCACCAGCTTTGCATGAGGAATTTGTGCTTAGCCTTGAGTTGGTTGAGCTGAATTTTGGCAACTATGGAGATGCAACCTACTTTGATGGTCGATTCGCGAGTGCTCACTCGGATGATGAGGCATTTCAATGGATCGAAAGAACTTAAGTGAAGGTAAAGAGTGAGGATTTTCAAGGATGACCAGGGAACCTTGTGGTTCAAGCAAAGATTTGTGTGTACCCAACAAGCAAGAACTAAAGGATGTGTTGTTAAAAGAGGCTCATGAGTCGTCAGATTCGATTCATCCAGCAGCACCAAGATGTACCAGACATTAAGGATAAATATTGGTGGCCAAGCATGAAGCGTGAGATCGCTGAGTATGTAGCCCTTTGTGATGTTTGTCAGAGAGTAAAGGCAGAGCACCAGAGACCTGCAGGTTTGCTACAGCCATTGAAAGTTCCCGAGTGGAAGTGGGAAGAAATTGGTATGGACTTTATAGTCAGTTTGCCTAAGACCAAAGAGGGCTATGATTCGATTTGGGTCATTGTGGATCGATTGACCAAGGTTGCTCATTTTATTCCAGTTAAGACGACTTACAGTGGTGACAGATTGGCAGAGCTATATATGTCCAGGATCGTCAGTTTGCATGGTGTGCCCAAGAAGATTGTGTCAGATCGTGGATCGCAGTTCCACCTCCCGTTTTGGGGTAGTTTCCATAAGGCTATGGGAACTCACCTGAATTTCAGTACAGCATATCATCCCCAGACAGATGGTCAGACAGAGCGAGTTAATCAGATTCTAGAGGACATGTTGAGAGCCTGTGTGCTTGATCATGGGTCTAAGTGGGATAGTTGTTTACCTTTTGCAGAGTTCTCATACAACAACAGTTATCAGGCCAGTTTGCAGATGTCACCGTTTGAGGCATTGTATGGCAGAAATGCAGACCCTCGCAATTGGAAAGAGACGGGGAAGGTCGTTTTGGCCCGCATCGCTTGAAAGAAGCTGAGGATAAGGTCCGCTTGATACAGGAAAGGTTGAAAGCTGCCTGTGCCGCATGAAAAGCTATGTAGATACCAGACGCCGGGAGCTTAGTTTTGAGCCAGACGATTTTGTGTATCTTAGGATCACACCATTCAAGGGTGTGAAGAGGTTTCAGCTAAAAGGGAAGCTTGCACCGAGATATGTTGGTCCATTCAGGATTCTGAAACGCAGGGGAGAGGTTGCTTATCAGTTGGAGCTACATGCGTCCTTCAGTGGGGTACATGACGTTTTTCATGTGTCCCACCAAGAAGTGCTCGCGCTGCACGCAGGAGGTTGTGCCAGTTGAGGCCATTGACCTGTAGGAGGATCTGTCGTACAAAGAGCACCCTGTCAAAATCTTGGAAGTGTCAGAGCGAGTCACCCGGAATAAAGAGGTCCGTTTTTGCAAAGTTCAGTGGAGCAACCATTCCGAGGAGGAGGCCACCTGGGAGCGCGAGGAGGATCTCAGAGCAGAGTTCCCGAACATATTCTCTTAGTTGGCCCAGATCTCGGGGTCGAGATCTCGTTTAAGGGGGTAAGGTTTGTAACATCCTGTTTTTCTGAGATTTTTAAATCCCGGATTTTAAAAATGAATTTTCTGGAATTTTCTAAAATTAATTGAAGCTTCAAATGAATTTTTAAAGTTTTAAATAATTTAATATGATTAAAATAAACATTAACATAAGTGGGAAATATTTTATTTGTGTTCCTCAGGTCTCAAGGAATTTTCTGGTATTTTTGGTGAATTTTTGGGATTTATTTGCTATTTTCTAGAGCTTTTAGAAGTTTATTTGAATTTCGAAAAGAAAAGAAAAGAAATTAACCTCAGCGCCCGATCTCTCTCTCTCCTCCACGTGTCGCCGATCCGCGCGCCACCGCCGCAGTACCCTTTCCCCGCGACTCCGCTCGCCCCGCCGATCTCGCTCCGCGCCACGCGTCGCACAGCATCATGCTGCGCACGCGCGGCGCAACTGCCGTCGCCGCCTCGCGCCGCGCGCCGCGCCGCCGCCGCTCGCGCGCGCCGCGAACCCTAACCCTAACCCTAATCGCGCTCGCCGTCCGATCTTGCCGCGGGCCGCATCCTAGCCGCCTAACCCGCTCGCGCCGCGACCGCCGCCTGTGAATCGGATCGAACTCCTCGCTCGCGTGTTAAAACTTCGCGTTCGTCCCTCGGTTCGTGTGCCCGCACACGAACTCGCGCCGCCGCCCTCGCTTCGCCTCGCGCTCGCTGCCGCCGGAGCCGCTCGCCGCCGCTGCTGCCGCTGCGTGCGCTCCTCCGTGCGCCGCCGCTGCCGCCGAAGACTCGCCGGTGAGCTATCGCCGCCTCCCTCTCGCCGCCGCCGCCGCCCGCCCGCTGCCGAACCCGCACTCGCCCGCCTCGGTCCTCGAGCACGCCGCGCAAGCCGCGCCACAAGCTCGCGCGCGCGCCGCCGCGCCGCGCGCGCGCTGGCCACGCTGCCGCCATCTCCTCGCCGCGCTGCGCGCGACGATTCGCGGCGCGGCGAGCCGCACGTGTCGCTGATCCGCCTGCCGCCGCGCCGCGCGCGCACCTCGCTGTCGCTTCCAGATCTGACCGGCGTCCAGATCGCGCCGCTGCGCTCGCGTCCCGCCGCCGGATCAAGCCGCCGCCGCCGCGCTCGAGCCGCCGGCTCAGCCTAGCCACGTGGCAGCACCAGCGCGTGCCACGCCAGCCCTAGTCCACGTGGCATGCCACGCCGCCCACGCCGCCCCGAGCCGCCCTCGAGCCACGTGGCAGCCACATCACCGCCACGCCACCGGTGACACGTGGAAGCATATGCGGCGCCACGCCAGCAGCCCCGCGCGTCAGACCTCTCTCCTCTGCATCGTTATGTGGACCGAGTCCACGGTGGACTCGGAATTTCATGGACCGGGTCCACAAAGACAAGAATTTTTCCGATTTTTCCGAATTAATTTTTGAATTAATTTTCCGAGCCCGCTCTCCTCCGTCCTAGCTCCGATTGACCCGTTCTTTTTCTAAATTCATCTAAAATCGAGCTCTAGCTGTTGGTTCTGGTTTTGTGAATTTTGGAGTTCATTTGCTTATCATTTTTTGTGTTTCTTTATTTTCAGTCGTTTTCTCTCTCGTTAGATTTGGATTCCGGAGGAGCAGGTTTCGCGCCAGAACACCAGGAGTACCCCGCTGAGCATAACGAAGGCAAGTCGTGTCCCTTGATCATGTTGAACCCAATTTTTGCAAACTATTATTTAATTATTTTGTCTTAAATTACATTGCATTGCTATTTTTATTCAAACCTTTGCACTGGTAGTTATCGTCCCAATTGAATTTATACCTCCTTGATATTTTGAAATACCATAATGCCATTGTCACCATAGGTTGGGAAATTTATTAGTGATGCTAGTTTATTTATCACATGGGTTGGTACAATTAGATTGCTTAGCCGGTTTATATTTACGATTGATCTCATCACACATGTTAAATTATTAATTTGACTTAATGACATATAGAACTGTGGTTGGTGCCACGTGTATTAAAATTTGTGCCACGTCATTGGTGTGACGTTGGCTTGGTTATACAAATTGGTTTTGCACTCGGGCGAGTGATCGTGCAGTAAAGGGGGAAGTACAGTTGTACTTTGGGGGATGTGGTAGTCTCGCCCGGGTAATGTTAAGGACTTAACTTTGTGCGTCATTGATCTGAGCTTAATCGTGCAAACCACATGTCTATTATGGGATGGACCTGGCTGATTAATTTGTAATATTCCAATTCAATTCTGCCATCGTGATGGACATGGTTGCTGATTTCCATGTGGCGCAAGGGGGTGTGATGAAAACCTAGCGGGCAGGATTGTATTGAGATAGAGCATTGTAAAGGCCTTGTTGTGATTTCCTTAGGCCTAGGCTAATCACATCGTGTGGGTACAGCTTGTGCAACCTCCGCAGAGTGTAAAACTATTCGAATAGCCGCCCTCGGTCATGGATGGTGCTCGGGATTTCACACGAGGGTTAGTGTTTCATTTATAACTTGGTGGTTTATGTTTGGGAGTGGACAGAAGTTCATCGTTGGATTAACTCGTGAATTGGTGTTCACAAGTGGTTCATGTTTATTCCTTTGATTATCTATTCACATCGTTTTCGCTAACTTTCGCTTTGAAGTTATTTAATATATTTCATCAATAAATGCCTTTATGCAAATTAACCTTTCAGCCCTCCTTTGGTAAGCCTTGCATATTATATTGCATCTATTGTTACAAACGACTTGCTGAGTACCAATGTACACACGGCTTTACGCCTATGTTGCTCGGGCTTGAGGGAGAGGAGTACTATCGCAGGAGGTTCCGTATGAGAGTTCTACGATGACTTCACGGATTAGGCTTCGCTCCACACTCGATAGCCCGTGGTTTGTCGATTGGTCGCCACGCTTTATTTTGGATTTCCGCTATTTTGTTAAGCCCTTCCGCTAGAGATATTGTAAGCTTGGCCATAAGGTCGCACTGATATTTTATCGATATTCGAGTTTTCCTTTATTATTGTCGTGTGTATGACTGTGATGACATCTATGTTTGATCGTGTGCACTAGCGTGATCCTCGACTAGTGCAAGCATACGAGAGACCGAATTTGCATATTCGGTCTCGACACTAAGCATTGCTATAAAATTTCTAGTCAATACTACAAGATCGACTAGTTGTTAGCTAGGTGACAAGGTATAGGAATTCGAGATTCAAATTGGGCTATAATCAAAGGATTATGGGTATAACTAAATTTAAAACAAATTTGAATTATACTTGAGTAAAGATACGCATGAATATACAGTAAAACAATATAAATACATTTGAAATATTAGGTTCAACATGGTCAAAGGTGTAACTTGCCTTGGTTCGAAGTTTGCTGGGGTTCGTTGAAATTATACTCTCCAGAATAGTCGTAGTCTACACGTGAAAAACTAGAACAAACCAAACTCAAATAAAATCCAAATAAAATCCAAAAATCATAAATATATGCTGGGAGATAGAATATGAACTTAGAAATTTGGATGGGTCCAATCGGAGTTAGGATGAAAGAGAACGACTTCTGGTAGTTTGAATTCCAAAGAACTGAATAAAAGGAATTCTTGGAATTCTTTTCTTTGTGAAGGAAAAGTGGTCGGAAGTTACAATATTTGTGTATGGTCGAAGCCATAATCGAATCAACGATTGAAGTTGCGAAGGTCAAAGGCTAGAGTCGAAGTCTCCGAAGGTCAAAGTCTCTAGGGATAAAGATCGAAGTCGAAGTTGAAGGCTTCGAGCAGTCGGAGTCCAAGAATCAGAGGGCTGGGAGAAGTCGGACGACTTCGCGTGATAAGATCCGAGTGATCCAATGGCGGCGAAGACTAGTGAGATGTACAAAAGAGGGAGAAGAGTATGAGTCCAATTTAACCTTGGCGCAAGGTTCGGGCTGCATAGAGTTGGCTGGCGGCGAGGGTGTAGCGGAGGCGGGACACGATTATCGACGACAGAGACTCTCCGACGACGGCTTGCTCGGAGAAGGGGCGTCGAAGGTTCGCGCGGGTCTGAGGAAGGTTACCAGCGACGGGGTACTCCGGTCATGCTCTGGCTCAAAAAAAGGGTGAAGGAGGTGCGCGCGGTCTTGTCGAAGGTGTTGGCGGTGGCAGCGTGGGCGTCGGCAGAAGAGACACTTCGGCGGCGGTATTGCTTGGCGGAGGGGTGGCGAGGTAAAGAAAAGAGAGAGGGGATTGCGAGAAGTGCATTCGTGCTCTTGTGCATCACCACAAGTGGTTGGAAGGTGGTTGGCGACGAGATGAAGCGGTGGCGCAACTCGGGCGGTGGTGACGACGGCGTTCCGGCGATGAGGAGACTCAACCAAGGGCGATCGAGAAAATCCAAAAATTATAAAATATATACTGAAAAAATAGATTATGAATTTAGATAAATTTAGAAACTTGAATCACCAGATTCAGAGTTCGGACGGAGGAGAACGAGCGATTGGAAGATTGTCGGATCAGAAAATGCTGAAAAAGGAAAAATTAGGAATATTCCTTCGGAATATTCCCGCGTGAACAGTAAATGGCAGCGGCTCTTTTCACTATTTTTGGCCGTGGCACTAGTGAGAAAAGGCACAGGAGGTGAAGCCAATGGGTTGCTAATGATCCGAGGCACATGTAGGAAGTGACGGCACGTCAAACGGAGCACGGTGACGACATGTACGGCGACAACGACATAGGGTGTGGAGAGAAGAAAAATTTTCGAGAATGGAATATGGAGAACTAAGGTAAGCACGGCCTAGAACGCGATGAGGCGAGTCTAGGAAAAATATCGGCAAAGCCGAACATTCACTGGTGGCGACGCAATCGTCGTTTGAGCGACGTCGGTGCCGAAACACGAAAAATTAAATATCTTTGTGCTCGGTCAGGCGAATCCAAAACCGTCTGAAACGTAGCCACCTGGGATGGTTTGGCACATTTTGACATGAACGGATAATCGAGAGCATTCCCGGACAGGCGGGGACGCGAAGTGCCATTTACGGCCATGGCGAGGTGTTCGGCGCAAAAATTTAGGAAAGGCTTTTGGACAAACGGAGAGGAGCACGGCGTAGAACGTGTCGAGACGAACTCAATGCCGTAGACGGCTCGGCCAACGGACTAGCGAAACACGGTGGACAAGACGTTAAACAGCCTACAAGCTGACATCGGCGTTCCGGGCAAACGGAGAGGAATTAACATGCGAAACTTGCGGCGAATCGAAGAGGGGAGTGTGGGGATCGTGATGCTCACCTTGGTTTTGGTCGGCATGCACGGTCGGCCGGTGGCGACGCGAGGAACGGCGACCCGTTTAGGCCCACGGTGGCGACGGTGTTCGCGGTTCCGCGGCGAGGTGAGCACCGCGTAGAACGCGACGAGGCGAAGCCAACGGTGTGGTCAAACGCGGCGGCGCTCCACCGGACGAGGCACAAAAGGCCGAAGAACGCCGCTTGAACTACAAAAGTAAAACTCCGATTGCGGCCAAACGAGTGGGAGAGGGGACTTGAGATTTTCGGGGTTGAGTGAGGATGAGAAGGGGCTCACGGTGCTCCCTTTTGTAGGGGTTGAGGAGGCCCGAGGAGGGAGATCGACGGGGTATGCCTTTGAATGATATTGTTTAAATCCCGCAAAAATGGTCATCAATGGGAGGGGAAACGGTAGGGGAATGAAAGAGCTTGATGAGGGGAGTTCAATGCAATTTATTGCGCTAAAAATCGTTGAGTAAATCACGAGTTATTGGAGATTGAAGAAAGCTCAACGTTTTTTTCATGGCGGCTCTGTGCTTCAGACCTTGCGCACGACGGGAGGAAGAAGGAAATTAGGAGAGAGAAAAAGAGAAAAAAGAAAAAAAAGAAAATTCAGAAAAATTTCAAAAAAATTTTCTAAAGATCCTTGGAACTTGAAAAGAATAAATAAAATAATTTTGGAATTTTTTGAACATTATTTTAATTTTTAAAAATATTTTTCTTTTTCTAGCTTTAAATAATACAATAAATAACAAATAAAGGCTAAAACTCTTAGAAAAATTCATAGAAGTTTTTGAAGCTATATTAAACTTATAAAAATATTTTCAACTAAAAGTTTGGTATTTTTCTTTATAAAATATTTTTTTGTTTAACAGAAAGGCTATTTTCTTTAACAAAAAATCAGGTTAGCTAAAAAATTTTAAAATTTCAGGAAACCAAATAACTTTGATTTTTGTTTGAAACTAACTTATTTAATACCTTATTTATTTATTTATTTATTTATTTTTATTTTTTTCTTAAATCACCTTGTCATAACCCTTTTTTTTGCCGAAAATCAGGCAATTAAATTTTTTTTTTGAAAAAAAACTTAAGAAACCAAAAGTAAATATTTTATTTTAAATTAAATCAAATATTTTGAAATAAACAGCTGGGCTATTACACTTTCCTTCCAAATGACTAAGGTCAACTTTTTCGAATCACGTAGGGCGTTCGCGATGTACGTTGCAATGGCAAAGCTCTCGACGCAAGGGGCCAAAGGCCTGACACATGTTCAAAAATTTAAGGTATTCACTAGTACATATTAATTAATTCTATGCAACAATTGGTAGTAATGCCTCTTGAATTAACATACTTTATTTTTTGTAGTACCACCAGCAGCCGCTGGGCAACACGTGTGGATTCTACGTTTGCCACCATATGATACCACTCCTCGATTCCTCGAGGATCACCAATTCCAACTCTAAGGTTTGTCAATCGTTCCATAATTACTTCATACTTATCAGGTTATATATATACGCACATTGATATTCCTATCGACAGGCTACGTTCATCCTGACAACTGCATTGAAACAGGCCGACCTTGAACAAATTCAAGGAGAGTGCGCGTACTTTTTGGTCGCTCAAGTCATAAATTTAGGTGGAGAGTTTCACAACGTAGAATGATTTTTTATTACTCTTATCACTCCAGAATCGAGGTCTCGCGAAAGGACATGTGCAGCCTGACAAGTTCGTTGATTATAGATCTGTTCCTTTCACAATACCTCGATTCCGGAGTGATAGAGCAATAAAAAAAGCAATGTTACCATCTAAGTGCAAATGCAATGTAGATCTTTTATAATTGTGTATTTGTTAATGGATATTTTATTTCATTTCAATTAATTGATTTGCGAAATGGATGTTTTATGTTTGTGAAATGAATTGAGATGTGAATTGGATGTTTTATGTTTGTGAAAAGAATTGATATATGAATTGTGGATGTTTTATGTTTATGAAATGAATTGAGATGTGAATTGTATGTATACATGTACATGTTAATCTGCTTGTTTCAGAGGGCATAGCTAGCATTTCCTGAGGCTAGCCAATAAACTGAAGTAGATTTAGGGGGTAGAAAAGAATATCACAGACGGTTTCTAATTAAAAACCGTCTGTGATAGCTATATTCACAGACAGTTTGAAACAAAAAACCGTCTGTGATATATCCATATCACAGTCGGTTTATAACCAAGAACTATCTGTGATATATTCATATCATAGACGATCTTGGTTACAAACCATCTGTGATATGGATATATCATAGATAGACGGTTCTTAGCCCATCACTTTACTTTTACATCCAAAAAATAGAAATAAATAGGTGCTAGCAGTTAGTCGAGAACAAAAAACATAAGACAGTGGAAAATTTTGATATATGTCACTTGAAAGCATCGTAACTAGGAAAATGACACTTATTGTTTGGTTCGCTAAATGCCATTTTCTCGTATTTTGCCGCATTACCACCTATTTCACATTTTGTCCCATTTTCTGCGAAATTTACCCCTACACCATTTTCTCGCTTGCGTCAAGAATCAAGATGGCTCCGAACAACCAGACCATCGCCTAGAACACGACCCGCCGCCGCCTAAACCCCAATGGCCTCGCCTCCTCGCCGGCAAGCATCTCCCTCGCCCGTCTGGTGCCTGCCGCTCGATACTGCTCCTCGGTACCTTACCAACCCCGGCCGCAACCGTGTACTCCTCTACGCTGCCCCATGCGGCCATCCCCGAGCTGGTGTCGCCAAGGCGGCCGCCCCTCCCAGACAGCCACGGTGAGGCCGCCGCCCCATCACCATGTTCTTTGATTCACGTGCAGCTCAACATGTGCTAATTTGGAGCATGGTCTGGAACTACTAATTTTGAGCACCTAGTTCGGTCCAATGAAGAGAAAAGGGAAAGGTAAAATGGGTAATTTAACTTGAGGAAAAATGGGAGAAGAGGAGAAATTGATGAGAAATGGAGCAAAATAAGAGAAAATGCCATTTAGCCAAGTAAACGCTAAGCGAGTGGCATTCTCCTAATTGCGATGTTTTAAACTGACATATACCAAATTTTGTCCAAAATGCTAACAACCTTATTGCCCTTCCATTCTGCCTCTATCCCCGGCTTGTCCCAGACGCTGCTCCGGTAGTTGTCTCTGCCTGCCGCTCTCGATGCAACGCTGCTCTCACAATTCATGGCCACTTACGCCCCGCTCAAGTTAGCTTCTGGGATCGCGACGGTGGCGATTTTTTCACTGTACCTGCTACAGTAAAATTTACTTTTTTTTCTTTTTTTTTTAAAATTTACTTATACTTTTTTTTTGTTTTTTATTTTCAATTTTTTATATATTTTTTACATTTAATTATACTCAATAAACCAACTCAGCTACAGTGTTTTTTCAGCCAGCTGCAGTGTTTTTTCAGCAAAAATCAAAAGCCATCGCTATTCCGATCACCCCCTTATTCTGCGATCAGTATACACTTTAGTTGGATTTACGTGTTGCTGGTTTGCTATAGACTATAGAGTAATGGAGAGAGTCCATACCATCTTGTGCAATGGTGATCCTCTTTGTCTAAGCTTAAGCGTTCGGTGGTGCATGGGAGACATTGTCCTTTTCCTTGGCTGTGGTGTGTGTTTTCCGTGCGTGCGAGCTGGTCGATGTTGTGCTAGTTGGTGTTAGGCTGCTTAGCCAAATGTTCAAAGGGCTCCTTTCTACCGGTATCTGCAGCTTGTTATTTTCTTACTCCTGCTTTATGAATATAATAGGTGCTTTATCAATATAATATGCAGCTCTCCTACCGTCCTTTTTTTTTTAGAAAAAAGACCATATCATCTTACATAAAAAAGAGAGTCCATATCAACCACCTCCGTATCACAAAAGCCCCACTCAAAAAAGGAAAAAAAAGTCAAAAGTACAGGGTTTTTTGGACTGACAAAAAGTACAATTTTCACTCTCTTATCTAAAAAACCGGACTAACAGCCACTCCATATTTCATTTTTGGTGCAATTTAGGGGCTTTTCAAATTCCAGTACATGTATTAGGTAGTGACTAACCCCCTTTGAGTTTGCCATATAGATATTATACATAGGTGTAAAACCCAAACGCAATTGAAGAGTGGACATCGGCTATCTGCCATATAGATATTGTACATAGGTGTAAAACCCAAACACACACACGTCCATCGAGGCAACACAACAGCATATCATCATCCACATTCTACTCTGGCGGCTATCGTGCTGCCCCACCAGTGGACGTGTGTGGTAACTGCAGGAGGAGACTCTACAGCACGACGCTTGGGGTGGCTCACAGCTCCAGCTTGGGCCGGTGGCAGTTATAGTAGTTGCTGGCAGCAGCCGGTGGTGTGGCCGATTGCGAAAGAGAGAAGAGAGGACATGAAGTTGACTATTGGGCTTGACTATATATTTCTCATTTTATTTGATATTTTGATGATTTTGCTATCATTCTAAAACCAGCTTACGTGTTAAAACAAACACTGCCATGTTGATGCCACGTTAGTTAAAACATGGGGCGTAGCCAAGGGGGTGGCTTGGTTAGGCTTCAGCCTACCCTCCCCTTTGGCAAGAACACCAGTTGTGCCATCAATAATATGTGAAATAGCACGGTAAATCTTGCACAATTTTAGTAAATAATAAACAAGTTTCTTCCTAAAACACACAACTGAACCAGAAATCAATACAATCAATTCATTTGTAGCACTAATATTTTATAGTACGATGGTAGCATGCAAATGGTTAATAGCGAAAAAGGGGCAAAGGAATAAAGATTACTAGAAAGGTACCAAGCACTCAGTCTGGTGTCCAAACAGTCTTGCTAGATAGAAATTCTAGTGGAATCAACACTTCATTTGATGGATCCAAAAGGGTAGAATACCCATTGAAGCAGACTTTAGGCAAATTCTGCAAATAAAAAAAGCTAATCATAAGGTAGAATTAAACTCCGCCTGTGTAGTTCATTATATAGCTTGTCCTAATCTGTTGAGAGAATATTTTTGGCAATGAATATTATCAAAACAGATTTACGCAATAAGATAGCGGATGAGTGGCTCAATGACTTGATGATGTGCTACATTGAGAGATCTTTAGAAGCATTGATGATGATAAAATCATAAACTATTTCCAAGGCATGAAGTCCCATAGAATGCATTTGCCCCGTGATTCAAATTGGTCTTGTGATTCAAACTAGCTTATTTGTGGTATGTTTTATATGATCTAAATTTTTATTGTTATTCATAATTTTCTATTGTATCACTGGTTTTGATATGTTTCATACACAGGTGACTTATCGCTACTCCGCACTCATGATAGAATAATTATATATTTTTGGGTATGCGCTTTCTATTATCAAGGTACCTTGTTTATCTGGTTTTCATTATTTGCCTCCAATTATGTACTTTGTGTATGAATTTAAATTTCATAAGAGTAAAAGACTATATTTATATCAACTTAGTTTAGTCTTATAAATAATTCAACCTACCCTCAATTTCATTCCTGACTTCGCCACTGGTTAAAACTACCTTCAATTAGTCTTAAGGGGGTAAAATAAACAATATTAATAGTCGACGGTTGCAAAACATTCAGTTTTGCACTTTCAAGTTGAAAGTTAGATAATCACAAATGTTCAACTCTTGTAAAGTGGACTTATTTCCAAAAATAAAGATAGCATAACACAACAATCTTAGCTCACATTATTCATGAATTCACAATTCGCTCCAAGCAAGCTAGGTTTCATGAGTTCAAGGACCCTATGTAGTCACCAGAGTTAGGAGCACATCCCGTAAATGTTTCTGTTGGACCATATGGCTTGATCTAGAATATTTATGATGATGAATAATTGACAAATGTTATTACGATATTATTTGAGGTGTGTGGTGTGTGTGGATCATGGTCTACGTCGTTGATCAGGAGATGACCTGGTGTAAGTCATGATTTAGAGGGTCAAGGATGTTGGAGGAGATGGTCGTGCTCAAGTTGGGACATGTGGAGATTAAAGATAGATGATGCGTGAGCTACAGAGGTATGTGTCGAGACCCGAATATGCAAATCCGGACTCCTTGTGTATTCTGCACTAGTCCTAGGATCATGCTAGTGCACACAGTCAAACATAGATGTCATCACAACCATATACACGATAAAATAAAGAAAAAGCTCAAATCTCAATAAATCTCAAAAGGTACGACCTTATGGTCAAGCTTACAATAGATTAGCCCGAGGGCTTAACAAAACTAGCAGTGGAAATTCAAAATAAAGCGTGGTGACCAATCGACAAGCCCACAGGCTATCGAGTGGAGAACGAAGCCTAATCCGTGAAGTCGTCGAAGTACTCTCCTTCTGGAACCTCCTGCTGGTGATACTCCTCTTCCTCAACTGAGCAACATTGGGCATAAAGCCGTGAGTACATTAGTACTCAGCAAGTCGTTCGTAACAAATGAATAGATTTATTTTGAGATTGCACAACTGTACCCACACGATGTAATTAGCCTCAGCTTAAGGTAATCACAACAAGGCCTTTACAAAGTTCAGTTACAACTCAATCCGCCCGCTAGGGTTTCGCATCACACCCCCCCCTTGCGTCACATGGAAATCAGCAACCATGTTCATCTCAATGGCAAGATTAAAGTTGAAACCTTCCAAATTAGTCAGCCAGGTCCATCCCATACTAGACATGTGGTTTGCACGGTAAAGCTCAGATCAATGGCGTACAAAGTTAAGTCCTTAACAATCCCCGGGCGAGGCTACCACATCCCTTGAAGAGTTCCAACACTTCCCCCTTTACTGCACGATCACTCGCCCGAGTGCAAAACCAATTTGTATAACCACCGCCGATGACGCACCAACGTCATGGCACAAATTTTAATACACGTGGCACCAACCACAGTTCCATATATCATTAAGTCAAATTGATGATTCACATGTGATGATAAACCCAATCGGAACTATAAGCAAAGCTAAGAAGTCTATCGTACCAACCCATGTGATAGATAATCTAGCATCACTAGTATATTTCCCAACCTAGGGTGACAATGGTATCATGACATTCCAAAATATCAAGGAGGGATAGATTCCAATTGGGAAGATAACTACCAATACGAAGGTTTGAATAAAAGTAGCGATGCAATGTAATTTAAAATAAAATAATTAAATAATAGATTGCAAACTGGGTTCAACATGATCAAAGGACACGACTTGCCTTGGTTATGCTCAGTGAGGTTCTCCTGGTCTTTGGGCGTCGATCCTGCTTCTCCAGAATCCGAATCTAACGAGAGAGAAAACGACCGAAACAAAAAAAAACACATAAAATAATAAGCAAATGAACTCCAAAAACCTCAAAACCAGAACCAAAAGCTAGAGCTTGATTTTAGATGAATTTAGAAAAAAGAACGGGGTCAATCGGAGCTAGGACGGAGGAGAACGGGCTCTCAAAAAATAAATATAAAATTAAATCGGGATAATTCGGAAATGTTACTGTGCGGTGGACCCAGCGCACGGAATACCGAGTCCACCGTGGACCCGGTCCACATAATAGTGCCATGCGGGCGGCGGTGCTGACGCGGCGGCTAGGGTTGACGGGGCGCGCGCATATGCCGCCACGTGGCATGGGGGATGACGTGGCGCTGACGTGGCTGCCACGTGGCACACGGGGTCGGGTATCGGCTGACATGGCCGACACGTGGCATGCCACGTGGCATGCCACGTCGGCTAGGGCTGACGTGTCTGCCGCGTCAGCTAGGGTTGACGTGACAGGGCTCGGCATGGGCGGCGGTGCTCGGATCGGGCGGCTGAGGTGCGGCTGTGTGGACGCAGCCGGGCCGTCCGGTCGGATCTGAGGCAACGGCGTGGATGGCGTGTTCGGGAGGCGGGGCGGCGGCCGATCGGCGACGCGTGGCCGCACGGCGCGCGAGGCGTCGCGGACGCGCGCGCGCGCGCCGTGCGTGGTGCGAAAGCGCGGGTTGGACAACGGGATTGCGCGTGCGGGTGGAATGGTGACGCGGCGGCGCGCGCGCGCGCGTCGCCGCACGCGCGGCACGTGGGTGGGCGCGGACGTGGGGCGGTGCACGGACCGAGGCAACGCGGGCGCGGTTGCGTCCGGCGACTCCGTGGCGACAGCGAGGAGGGAGGCGGCGACGGCTCACCGGCGGGGTCTTCGGCAACGGCGACGGGGACGGGCGCACGGAGAGGTGCACGGGCGGCGATAGCGCGACGGCGGAGCGGCTCCGGCGGCGGCGCGGGCGCGAGGACGAAGGCGAGGGCGGTGGCGACGTGGGTGCACGCGAGCCGAGGAGCGGATGGCGATTAAATCACGCGAACCGAGGCCACCGATCCGGACGCGGCGCGGACGCGGGCGGGACGCGGTCGGCGCGCTCGGACGGCGGAGATCACGCGAGGAAAGATCGGGCGGTCGCGGACGCGCGGGATACGGCGGCGGTAGGGTTAGGGTTACGCGCGGGCGCGAGCGCGGATGGGCGCCGCGTGGCTTAGGGGCGGATCGGGTGGAAGCGGCTGAGCGCGGGCGGGATCGGGCGGACGTGTTGGCACGGCTGGGCTGGTGCCGCCACGTGGCGGTGGGGAGGGATCGGACGGCGGAGAGAGGGCGCGCGCGGCGCTAGGGTTTGCGCGTGGCTAGGTGGCGCGGATGCGTGCCGGGTGGCGGGGTGGCGCGATCGGGCGGCAGGGAAGAGCTGCGCGGGCGGGGAGCAGCTGCGGCGGCGACGCGTGGTAGGCGGAGGAGCGGGCCGAGGGAGAGGTGGGCCGGATTGGTGACACACGGGCGGGGGAGGAGATCCGGCGGCCGGAAAGATTTTCCCGATGAAACTCTTTTCAGAAATTTCAAATAAAATTCCAGGGGCTCTAGAAAATAGCAAATAAATCCAGAAAAACACCAAAAATACCAGAAAATTCCTTGAGACCTGAAGAACCCAAATAAAATATTTTTAACTTATGTTGATGTTTATTTTACTCAGATTAAATTATTTTAAAATTCTAAAATTCATTTAAAGCTTAATTTAATTCCAGAACTACAGGCGATCTGCAATTAAAGTATTAAGAAGTTTGAAAAATTTGATGCCTTTGTATGTTATTTGTTTGGTTCGACAAATTTAGAAGTTGCAGTTGTATTGTCTATATGATATTTGTAGAAACCATATTTATTTGTGCCATACTTTCATTAACCAGTGCTGCATACTAATGTTAATTTCTTTGTGTTGTATACACTCTCAAGAGCAGGAGACATGAGAACATGGATGTCCATATTGTGTGTGCTGCACAATGAACTTATACTTGCATTTTTGAGATGTTACATTAGTGAAGTTTCAAGCAATGATTTTCACTGCAAATTTCTCTACGTCACTTTCTGGACCGTTTTCTTATATTCCAATTTTACTTCAATTTGGGTTTCATCAACTGTATAGGTGTTCATAAATTATCTTCCAAAGAAAAATAAAAAAGTTTTAAAATTTACACATTTTCCAACATCCTAAATTTTAGGATGTTACAACCAATGCAGCATCTTCGACAATTTCCTTAGATTTTCTGACCTTTTTCCAAGATAGTGCCAAATAATTTTAAAAAGAGGGGGGTGCTACATTGTATCTATGATGATACCAAAGTACTAGCACTGGTGGTTTGTGGATGGAAAGGAAACAACTATGGACTGCATGCATGTCGTGATCGCAGCACAACCGTAGGAGAAAGGATAAATGAACCTCGCAGAATGAGGTTTCTGCTATTAATAGCACATGTTGTGTGGTTAGAATAGATGAACTTGCTCTATATAAATTGGTCAAAATCCAACACCTCCCTTGGTGTAAAGATGTGGAGCATGACTAAATCCATCCATTTCAATTGCAGTACCCGCACGGGCCGAGCCACAGAGATCATGGCTATTTTCCTCCTTGTGGTTATTCTCGCTACCACCTTCACCACATCCACGCAGCAGCTCATCGACACAAAGCCACCATCAGTTGCGGTGGGCAAGCCGTCATCCACCGCTGTGGCGGAGTTCCTTCGTGCCCGCTGCAACACCGTGGGGGAGGTATTTTCGAACCACTGCTATAACTCTCTCCTCCCACACGCAGACGACTTCTGCGGCAGCGATGTCAAGCTCGCCCACACTACCATCGCCATCCTAGTTGGCCGACTCCAAGCCTCGCTAAGGGAGATGCGCCACGCCAACAGCACGGGCAAAGACGCGATGATTGGTCGGCGCGCACGGTGCCTTCGGGCTGATCGGAGAAGCCACCGATGGCGATAGAGAGGCGCTAGCCAGCCTCCGCCGCCTTGAGGCTACGAGCAACAGTGGGAAGCTGAGCGGGTGGGACCTAGAAGATGTAAAGAATTGGATCGATAAGGTGAAGAAGAAGATCGGTGAGTGCTCTATGGATCTGGTTGCGATTGAGGCGGAGCTACCTGTGACTCTCAAAGTGCAAGATGACATGTATGTCGCAATCCCTCTCTTCAAAGCCATACTAAAGTGAACCAACGCTGCACTTCGTCCGATTGGTTTTGATATTCCTGTTGCCCAAAATGCATTTTTCCAACTTGTGTGTGGGAATTAAGCCACGTATGTTTTATTTTGGCATTTATGATTCATGTAATTTGTAAGCAACTATGCTTAATGTTGCTTTACATATTATGATCTTATTATTTTATCTCACCTTAAATATATAAGGATGAGTAGAACAAGCAAAGAGATCACACCTAGGCAGCGCAGAGTGTGCTTGTTTGTTGCCAAAATTCACATATATTTGCAGATATGTAAATCAAAATGGGCAACATATCTAGCAAAATCTCGCTTAACAGTGCCTAAGAAATTTGCAAAAAATAGGAAGTGGATTAGGAAGAATTCCTAGCATATGAAAATGTCCAATTTAAAAATAGGTGCGTAGCCTTTTTCGAAAGACTGTTTGGTGGTACACGTATTTGCATATAATATGGATCTCTAGATCGTTGTTCTTCCGCATGCAATCACCTCACAATAAAATAGATATTTCTACATATATATCTATGGTGGTGCCCGTGGAAATCATCCTCTTGAGAGACGTTGTTGTCACTCGACTCAAGCATCAGTTTTTAGAAGCTGAGGGTAAAGTCCACACATTCGGCCTCATGGACATGACGCTGTTTGCCATGCATCCTCAAGATCTGCCACCTCGTCGAGCAGCTCACACCTCAAGGACCAGGACTTTCCAGATGGTCACAACTATGATACGAGTGATGGCGACTTGTGCGGCCCGGGTTGCCTGTGCAGGCAATGTTGAAGCTAGAACTTGATTCGCACGTGCGGAGCTAATCAAAATGTTTATCGATGGTATTATATTGCTTGCCACAACATAATGGTAATGAAAAACTTTGTAGCAGCTCTGTAAATTTACATGGTTGCTAGGGTCTATAGCGTATGATGGATGCGTGCACCCACTCCCTAGCATACACGGCGATCTAGTACGTACATCCATTGTTTGCATGCATTGCATGGGCATATACGTACGTACGACTAATGTACCTATGTGCCCACAAAAACATGTGCATGTTAATCACATAGCTCAACATGTACTGCATCTGCTTGCATTCGTATGGTAGGGTTGCCCAATCTATTCCTGGAACTAGTTTGCACAGAAGCATACAAGATGATATAGACGGACGAGTTGGTAGCACTCCTACTTACGTACGTCACTACCGCTAAGGATCTCTCGTGACAGTTTATAATATTTTTGATAGGCCACATCAAAATGTTAGTAACTTCAATTTTTTTGCGACGGGTTTATATCGCTTTTAGGATATTCAACACTATATTGCCTGTTGGTGTTGCCACTACCCCTAAGGACAACACATTTTCATGTTGCCCTTTTCATTGACCATATTTAATGAGCATCTGTAACACCCCAAAAATTTTACTCCTTTATTAAAACCATTTCTGGAATTTATTGGATTTTCCTGGAGTCTATTTCAAAGTCCTGATTTGAGAAAATTAAAAAAAACTCCTATTTACAAAAAGGTCAAAATGAATTTGTTGCATTTCATGAAAGTCAAAATAAATGTATTTCAACTTCCTAAAGTCAAATCTGTAATTATATTAATTTTTAGGATTTTATAAATAATTAAAACCTTCCCTTTTAAATCAAATTGTGATTTTGCAAAATATACTTATCAAAATGGGTGGAAAATATTTTTATTAAGTCCCAATTAGTCCCAGAAGGTTCTCTGAATTCTTCTGAAATTTTCAAAATTTATTTGGTATTTTTCTGAGTATTTTAAAGCCTCCTAGTCATTTCTGGAATTCAAAAAGAAAATAAAACCCAAAATCCCTCCCCGGCTGCCAAGTGTCAAGCATCGGATCAATCCGCGCCGCTGGATCTATTCTCAGCCGTCCGATACCACTTACCGATTCACCCCACCTCCCCACTCCCCGCGCACGACGCGTGTCGCGCATCGAACCGTCACCCTCCCCGCCCGACTCAATCCTCACCGCCCGCTTTCACTTACGCCGCGCTCCTTCCTTCGCCGCACGTGGCGCGATCCACACCGCCCCCTGTTGCCAAAAGCAATCTCGACCGTTCCCCGTCACTTAAACGCCTCCCCATCAACGCCATTGAAGCCGCAAACCAAAGCTTTTAAAGCTTCGGTTTCCTTCTGAATTGATGCCCCACGCCGATGGCAAATAGCAATCAAACCTTCACCGCGTCCGTTTCAGGCATAATCACGTTTAATTGCGCAGTTACGCCGTCGCGTTAACCCTTCCCGCCCGTTGCACTCCGGCGAACTTTGCGCGGCTGTTACCCCCCTCCCCCGCCTATAAAGTGTTAGTGATATGCCCTAGAGGCAACATGGAGATGTTGTATATATCACATACTATGTTTATGATACATTACTTTGTTCCTTAGAATAGACATCATCATTATTGATCAATGAGTATGTGACTTATTCATGAGACTCTTAAATACTAAGATGTTGCTATTTCTAAATGATCCCTAATCGTATTGTTAGTGATATGCCCTAGAGGCAACATGGAGATGTTGTATATATCACATACTATGTTTATGATACATTACTTTGTTCCTTGGAATAGACATCATCATTATTGATCAATGAGTATGTGACTTATTCATGAGACTCTTAAATACTAAGATGTTGCTATTTCTAAATGATCCCTGATCGTATATCATATGAGAAACAAATATGATTCAAAGACAAAGATCAGCATATGTATTGATTGATGATCATGTCTCATGGATCATGGTATGGTGATACCAAATCAATAATATGGACATGTGTTAGTGAACATATGTTGATAGACTCGCCATGAGACACTGCAGAGATTCCATGTGTCATCGCTGGTCTCAAGTAGTGTTTATGTAGAGTCCTTAGACTTGAGATCATCATGGTTCCCAACATGAGTAGTAGCTTATTTTGGGACTACTAAACACTACTCCGTGAATCGGGTAGTCATAAAAGTAGTCTTCGGGTTTGCCATGAAACATGTAGTGGGATGTGAATGATCAAGATAGAATTTGCCCTCCTTATGGGAGAGATATCTCTGGGCCCCTCGATGTAATGGATTATGAAAGTGCATGGCCATGCCAAGGTGATTGAGGAGTCAATCACGAGTTTATAATCCATCACGGAATCGAGAGAGTGATTGAGCTATTAAGAGGATGACACAGGTCTCGCCTTGAGCTCAATCTATATCGTGAGGCAAAGGGATTCGTACATGAGAGAACATTACAGGTTCAGCCGATATGATCTTTACATAAACTTTGGGGTTAATATGTCTTAATAGAGACCGCTATTAACATGGTAACCGGAAAGGCGTTTCCGGGTCACGACCAAGTATACGTGAACCTACAGGGTCGCACGCTTAACGGGTTGGAACACTAATTCGAATATGATTCGGATATGGGCTCAATTCGGATAGAGATCCGAATAGACTCCTATTGGGCCTCGGTCCACGAGGCCCACGTGAGGAGATCTATATATATGGAGGCGAGGGGCGGAGGGGAGGTGTGCCTGTTAACATCTAGAAAAACCCTAGCCGCCACCTCCCGAGCCAAACCCTAGCGCCACGAGTGCTAGTACACTCGCGATCGGCGCCCAGCCCGGGCGTGTGGATACCGGTGGAGGCGCTGCTCGTTGCGATCTTGATCGGCGCGCGTGGAGGAGACGATCTGTTCGGACGATCGGCTACTTCCACTACTACCTCGACGCGTGATTGGACGGTTTCCAATTCTTCTTCACACACAAGCTGCCTAAGTGGTAACGATCCATGATCCTTCTTTAGCATGATGTTCTTGGGTGCGCGGTAGAAAAGTTTTGTTTTCTCGCTCGTAGCCTACGCGTAATCCTTTAGTGGTATCGAGCCATCTTGCTTAGTTTGCAATCCGATCGCGCATATGTTGATATGCGATAGTAGTAGATTGGATCTATTACGCCTAAATCGGTAGCACGGGTTGATGAGATCAATCGGTCATAAGGGGTTGAAATAGGTATGAGTTGATAGCATCATAAGGCCAAAAGATTAGTTCGTGCTCCTTCTTTGATGTACGCGCGACTTGCCCCTACCGGCCGGAATCACCATCGGGCTAATCGCGCGCACAATCGATGAGATCGAGCCAACAGATCGAGGTCTTGTGTTGTGGTCTCCTCAAGTATACCGATCGCGATGATCAATATGATTGATCTAATGAAAATTGAGACATTTTGAATGGCTCGGATTTGGGTTGATTTGATCGGCTCGATAAGATTTTCATAGCGATTTCATAGATGCGATCTATGTAATTCGTGAGGTTTTCGTGGACCGCCGTGTATCCCCCTTGTATAGCGTCAGGTTCACATCGTTAGGTAGAATGCGATTCTACGCCTAACTTGTTTTTGCAGAGAATGATGTGAATAGTATGGCCCTATAGCTTATTTGAATGTATGAGATGTATGTGATGCATGTAACATCTGCTCATGGCTGCGTGTCATGATTATTTCAGCTATTGTTAGCTGTATATATTGTATTTAACGACTGTGTGTCGACCTTAATGCTTGAATCTATCTTTGTAATCTTCAATTTCTAGCTATTATAGGTAGTAGCCTAGTTTTGAGGTTACAAGCTTTTAAGCATGGTGGCCTAAAGGAGTGATGTGGAGGATGGAGATCGTCTACACCTACTTGGAGATGGATATCACCATTTTTGGGCCATACTACTTCACGCTTAAATGTGTTTATCTATGATGTTATCTATCTTATTCTTATGCAATGATATATGTGATATGTTGCTTTGGTAGGATAGAATCCTCTTAAAATTAGGTGTTAATGCCCTTCCATATGTTGCACTAAAAGATAATGATCACCGCATGGTAGGTCTACCAAAGTAGAGTGCCATCGGTTATCATCATCATTTGGGGTAGATGTCGGACATCTACATGCGGAAGTATTTGGTTTACTTAACAAAGTTATCAAAATAGTTTTGGACCTTGGGGCATAGATTGGGGCCGAGGCATACCGATGTCACCCAAAGTAGAGTCACATAGGGATGTGATTAGCAAGGTGTTGCTTACCCATGTCACTAGTTTTCTAGCCGTGATGCCAAAGCTCACTAGGAATTAGTGAAATGAGGATCTTTACCCACTATGTAACTTAGAGGAGTTTTTGTTGCAAAACTCATAGTGGGAGTCTTTTGCTAAATAGTTTAATAAAAGATGAACATAAACATAGTGCTAAACTTTGCATATTCTTGTGTTGTAGATCATGTCACTAACGCCGCATCCAAGATTTTTAATTTGCGATCTGTTCTTGAGAAAGAAAACTCAATGGAACAAACTTTTGGATTGGTATCGCAACTTGAGAATTGTTCTCAAGCAAGAGCGCAAGGAGTATGTCCTTGAGTCTCCTTACCCCAAGACTTGCTCGATAATGCTACTGTGGCTGCACGGAGAGCTTATGAGAAGCAAACGAATGATTGCCTTGATGTGAGCTGTCTCATGCTTGCCACAATGTCCTCTCGAGCTTGTAGCAATATGAGAACACAGATGCCTACAATATCATTGTGGGGCTACGTGGTATGTTTGAGAACCAAGCAAGGGCTGAGAGGTTCAATACTTCAAAGTCCTTATTTGCGTGCAGGCTTGTAGAAGGGAATCCCGACAGCCCTCATGTCATTAAGATGATTGGCTACATTGACTACATTGAGAGTATGGAAAAGCTTGGTTTTCCCCTTAGCCAAGAGTTGGCTACTGATGTGATTCTCCAGTCGCTCCCCCCGAGCTTTGAGCCATTCATAATGAACTTTAACGTGAACAACCAGGACAAGACCTTGGCTGAGTTGCATGGGATGCTAAAATCTGCCGAGGATAGCATTAAGAAAAGCAGCAATCATGTAATGATGATGCAGAAAGGCAAGGGCAAGCCCTATGTCAAGAGAAGCGCAGTCAAAAGAAAGAAAGCTCCTGATGCGATCGCGAGCAGTTCTAAGGCCAAGAAAGACAAGAAGGGCGATGCTCATCCCGATGCGATTGTTACTATCAGTAAGCAATCGTGACATTGAAATGGAACGCCCAAAGTACTTGGAGGATCTTGAGAAGAAGAAGGGAAGTATGACTTCCACTCTGTATAAATGTTATAGAAATCAATCTTGCTACTTCTTCCACTAATTCTTGGGTATTTGATACCGGATCGGTTGCTCACATCCGCAAATCGCTGCGAGGGCTAATAAGAAGTAGAAGTTTGAGGAGGAGCGGCGGATCTTCGCGTTGGCAATGGAGCAAAAGTTGCTGCGCGTAGCTGCTGGCACCATGCCATTGTCTTTACCTTCGTGATTAGTTTTGGAATTGAATAATTGTTATTGTGTTCCATCTCTTTCAAAGAACATTATTTCGCTTCATGTTTGCAAGCGTAAGGTTATGACTTTAAATCTATGGACAATGGTTGTTCTCTTTATTTCAAAGATATGTTCTATTGTCATACTCCATTGGTGAATGGGTTATACGTTCTTACTCTTGAAGGGTCACCGGTCTATAACATTAATGCAAAGAGGCAACGTCCAATGATTTGAATCCCACGCTTATTTGGCATCGCCGCTAGGTCACATAAATGAGAAACACATGCAGAAGCTCCATAGAGATGGTATTCTGCACTCATTTGATTTTGAATCATTAGAGACATGCGAATCTTGTTTACTTGGCAAGATGACAAAGGCACCTTTCACCGGTCAAGGTGAACGGGCAAATGACTTATTGGCACTCGTACATACTGATGTATGTGGACCAATGAGCTTAACAACGAGGTGGTTTTCATGATTTCATAACTTTTATCGATGACTTTAGTAGATATGGGTATATCTACCTGATGAAACATAAGTCCGAATCCTTTGAAAAGTTCAAGGAATTCCAAAATGAAGTGCAAAATCATTTAGGCAAGACAATCAAGTTTCTACGATCTGATCGTGGAGGCGAGTATTTGAGCCATGAGTTTGGCAATCATCTAAAGGATTGTGGAATTGTTCCACAATTGACTCGCCAGAACACCTCAATGGAATGGGGTATTCGAACGAGAAATCGCACCTTATTAGATATGGTGCGCCCATGATGAGCCAAAGTGATCTTCCGTTGTCTTTTTGGGGTACGCTCTGAAACAAACCGCTCACACTAAACAGGTTCCATCAAAATCAGAGAAAAGACACCATATGAGATGTGGACAGACAACGCCCTAGCTTGTCTTTTCTTAAGATTTGGGGATGTGAGGCTTATGTAAAACGTTTACAATCTGATAAGCTCACTCCTAAATCTGATAAATGCTTCTTTATCTGGGTATCCTAAGGAAACAAAAGGATATTACTTTTATAATCGAGGAGAAGGCAAAGTGTTTGTCGCCTGGCATGGTGTCTTCTTAGAGAAAGAGTTTCTCTCAAGAAGGGATAGTGGGAGCACAAAGGCAACTTGAAGAAATTCAAGAAACACTGATAACGTTTCAGCTCCTACAGTAACCACAACAGATGAACAAACTGTTGAAGAACTCTGTTGTGGACACACCAAAGCACCACGTAGGTCGAAGGTCACGTCGTGCACCGAGAGGTACATGTTCTTGACTACTCAACAACGGGACATATTGTTGTTAGACAACGATGAGCCTAAGACCTATGAAGAAGCGATGGTGGGACCGACTCGAGAAATGGCTTGAAGCCATGAGATCCAAATTGAATCCATGCACAGAATCAAGTTTGGAACTTGGTTGATCCACTGATGGTGTTAAAACCATTGAATGCAAATGGGTTTTCAAGAAAAGATAGACATAGATGGAAATGTTCACATCTATAAAGCGCGACAGGCCAAAGGTTTCAAACAAATTCAAGGTATTGATTATGATGAAACTTTTTCGCCCGTCACAATGCTAAAGTCTATTCGATCATTCTAGCGATTGCTGCATATTTCGACTATGAAATATGGCAAATGGATGTCAAAACAGCTTTCCTTAATGGAAATCTGAGTGAGGATGTGTACATGACACAGCCCACGTGTTTTGTCGATCCGCAATCGCTTGGAAAGATATGCAAGCTCCAAAGATCCATTTATGGATTAAAGCAGCATCTCGGAGTTGGAACATTCGCTTTGATGAAGTAATCAAAGGGTTTGGTTTCATCAAGAACGAAGAAGAGCCTTGTGTTTACAAAAGGCTAGTGGGAGCGCACTCGTATTTCCGGTCTTATATGTGGATGACATATTACCGATCGGAAATGACATTCCTTTGCTCGAATCATAAGTCTTCATTAAAAATAGTTTCTCTATGAAAGACTTAGGAGAGGCAGCATATATTCTGGGCATCAAGATCTATAGAGATAGATCAAAAGGCTAATTGGATTAAGCCAAGATACGTACATTGACAAGGTGTTGAAAAGGTTCAACATGCATGATTTCAAGAAAGGTTTTCTACCTATGTCACATGGTATAAATCTTAGCAAGAATCGTGTCCTAGTACACCGATGAGCGGGATAAAATGAATGCGATTCCATATGCTTCGCTATTGGGTCCATTATGTATGCCATGCTTTATACACGCCCGATGTTTCAGATGCTTTAAGTGCTACGAGTAGATACGATCGATCCAGTGAAAGTCACTGGATTGCCGTAAAGAACATCTTGAAGTACTTGAGAAGAACTAAAGATGTGTTCCTTGTCTATGGAGGTGAGGAAGAGCTCGTTGTAAATGATTACACCGATGCTAGCTTCCAAACCGACAAAGATGATTTTAGATCGCAACTGGATTTGTGTTCTGCTGAATGGCGGTGCAATGAAGTGGAAGAGTTCCAAACAGCAGACGGTTGCCGATTCTACAACAGCCGAGTACATAGCAGCTTCAAGCCGCCAAAGAGGCCGCTTGGATCAAGAAATTTATTTCGAGCTTGGTGTGATGGCTAGTGCCTCCAGCCCAATGGACCTCATCTTGTGACAATAGTGGGGCCATTGCACAAGCCAAGGAGCCTAGATCGCACTGTAAGTCCAAGCACATTTTACGGCGATTTCATCTCATCCGCGAGATAGTGGAGAGAGGCGATGTGAAGATATGCAAAGTACAAACGGATTTGAACATTGCAGATCCGTTGACAAAGCCGCTTCCCACCAAAGCATGAGGCTCACATTAGGGCAATGGGTATTAGATACCTACATGGTTGACTCTAGTGCAAGTGGGAGATCATTAGTGATATGCCCTAGAGGCAACATGGAGATGTTGTATATATCACATACTATGTTTATGATACATTACTTTGTTCCTTGGAATAGACATCATCATTATTGATCAATGAGTATGTGACTTATTCATGAGACTCTTAAATACTAAGATGTTGCTATTTCTAAATGATCCTGATCGATATCATATGAGGAACAAATATGATTCAAAGACAAAGATCAGATATGTATTGATTGATGATCATGTCTCATGGATCATGGTATGGTGATACCAAATCAATAATATGGACATGTGTTAGTGAACATATGTTGATAGACTGCCATGAGACATCGCAGAGATTCCATGTGTCATCGCTGGTCTCAAGTAGTGTTTATGTAGAATCCTTAGACTTGAGATCATCATGGTTCCCAACATGAGTAGTAGCTTATTTTGGGACTACTAAACACTACTCCGTGAATCGGGTAGTCATAAAAGTAGTCTTCGGGTTTGCCATGAAACATGTAGTGGGATGTGAATGATCAAGATAGAATTTGCCCTCCTTATGGGAGAGATATCTCTGGGCCTCGATGTAATGGATTATGAAAGTGCATGGCCATGCCAAGGTGATTGAGGAGTCAATCACGAGTTTATAATCCATCACGGAATCGATAGAGTGATTGAGCTATTAAGAGGATGACACAGGTCTCGCCTTGAGCTCAATCTATATCGTGAGGCAAAGGGATTCGTACATGAGAGAACATTACAGGTTCAGCCGATATGATCTTTACATATACTTTGGGGTTAATATGTCTTACTAGAGGCCGCTATTAACATGGTGACCGGAAAGGCGTTTCCGGGTCACGACCAAGTATACGTGAACCTACAGGGTCGCACGCTTAACGGGTTGGAACACTAATTCGAATATGATTCGGATATGGGCTCAATTCGGATAGAGATCCGAATAGACTCCTATTGGGCCTTAGTCCACGAGGCCCACGTGAGGAGGTCTATATATATGGAGGCGAGGGGTAGAGGGGATTCGTCCCTGTTAACATCTAGCAAAACCCTAGCCGCCACCTCCCGAGCCAAACCCTAGCTGCTCACGAGTGCTAGTACACTCGCGATTGGCGTTCCAGTCCCGGACGTGTGGATACCGGTGGAGGCGCTGCTCGTTACAGTGTTGATCGGCGTGCGTGGAGGAGACGATCTGTTCGGGACGATCGGCTACTTCCACTACTACCTCGACGCGCGTGATTGGATCGGTTTCCAATTCTTCTTCCGCTGCGTTGCGCGTCTAAGTGGTAACGATCCATGATCCTTCCTTAGCATGATGTTCTTGGGTGCGCGGTAGAATAGTTTTATTTTCTGCTTCCGTAGCCTACGCGTATTCCTTTAGTGGTATCAGAGCTATCTTGCTTAGTTTGGAATCTGGATTAGCGCATATGTAGATATGCGGTAGTAGTAGATTAGATCTATTACAGTCTAGATCAGGTGGTTCATATGATGAATCGGTGGTAGCACGGGTTGATGAGATCAATCGGTCATAAGGGGTTGAAATAGGTATGAGTTGATAGCATCATAAGGCCAAAAAGATTAGTTTGTGCTCCTTCTTTGATGTACGCGCGACTTGCCCCTACTGGCTGGAATCACCATCGGGGCTAACTGCGCGCACAATCAGTAGATCGAGCCAACAGATTGAGGTCTTGTGTTGTGGTCTCCTCAAGTATACCGATCGCGATGATCAATATGATTGATCTAATGAAAATTGAGACATTTTGAATGGCTCGGATTTGGGTTGATTTGATCGGCTCGATAAGATTTTCATAGCGATTTCATCGATGCGATCTATGTAATTCTGTGAGGTTTTCAGGGACCGCCGTGTGTATCCCCCCTTGTATAGCGTCGTGGGTTCACATCGTTAGGTAGAATGCGATTCTACGTCTAACTTGTTTTTGCAGAGAATGATGTGAATAGTATGGCCCTATAGCTTATTTGAATGTATGAGATGTATGTGATGCATGTAACATTCGTTCATGGCCTGCGTGTCATGATTATTTCAGCTATTGTTAGCTGTATATATTGTATTTAACGACCTGCGTGTCGACCTTAATGCTTGAATCTATCTTTGTAATCTTCAATTTCTAGCTATTATAGGTAGTAGCCTAGTTTTGAGGTTACAAGCTTTTAAGCATGGTGGCCTGAAGGGGTGATGTGGAGGATGGAGATCGTCTACACCTACTTGGAGTTGGATATCACCATTTTTTGGGCCATACTACTTCACAGTTAAATGTGTTTATCTATGATGTTATCTATCTTATTCTTATGCAATGATATATGTGATATGTTGCTTTGGTAGGATAGAATCCCTCTTAAAATTAGGTGTTAATGCCCTTCCATATGTTGCACCAAAGATAATGATCACCGCATGGTAGGTCTACCAAAGTAGAGTGCCATCGGTTATCATCATCATTTGGGGTAGATGTCGGACATCTACATGCGGAAGCATTTGGTTTACTTAACAAGGTTATCAAAATAGTTTTAGATCTTGGGGCATAGATTGGGGCCGAGGCATACTAATGTCACCCAAAGTAGAGTCACATAGGGATGTGATTAGCAAAGTGTTGCTTACCCATGTCACTAGTTTTCTAGCCGTGATGCCAAAGCTCACTAGGAATTAGTGAAATGAGGATCTTTACCCACTATGTAACTTAGAGGGAGTTTTTGTTGCAAAACTCATAGTGGGAGTCTTTTGCTAAATAGTTTAATAAAAGATGAACATAAACATAGTGCTAAACTTTGCATATTCTTGTGTTGTAGATCATGTCAGCTAACACCGCATCCAGTACTTTTAATTTGCGATCTGTTCGTGAGAAAGAAAACTCAATGGAACAAACTTTTGGATTGGTATCGCAACTTGAGAATTGTTCTCAAAGAAGAGCGCAAGGAGTATGTCCTGAGTCTCCTTACCCCAAGACTTGCCTCGATAATGCTACTGTGGCTGCACGGAGAGCTTATGAGAAGCAAACGAATGATTGCCTTGATGTGAGCTGTCTCATGCTTGCCACAATGTCCTCTCGAGCTTGAAGCAATATGAGAACACAGATGCCTACAATATCATTGTGGGGTTACGTGGTATGTTTGAGAACCAAGCAAGGGCTGAGAGGTTCAATACTTCAAAGTCCTTATTTGCGTGTAGGCTTGCAGAAGGGAATCCCGTCAGCCCTCATGTGATTAAGATGATTGGCTACATTGAGAGTCTGGAAAAGCTTGGTTTTCCCCTTAGCCAAGAGTTGGCTACTGATGTGATTCTCCAGTCGCTTCCCCCGAGCTTTGAGCCATTCATAATGAACTTTCACATGAACAACCTGGACAAGACCCTGGCTGAGTTGCATGGGATGCTAAAATCTGCCGAGGAAAGCATTAAGAAAAGCAGCAATCATGTGATGATGATGCAGAAAGGTAAGGGCAAGCCCTATGTCAAGAGAAGCGCGGTCAAAAGAAAGAAAGCTCCTGATGCGATCGCGAGCAGTTCTAAGGCCAAGAAAGACAAGAAGGGCGATGCTCATCCCGATGCGATTGTTTCATCTGTAAGCAACGTGACATTGGAAAAGGAACCGCCAAAGTACTTGGAGGATCTTGAGAAGAAGAAGGAAGTACGACTTCCACTCCGTATAAATGTTATAGAAATCAATCTTGCTACTTCTTCCACTAATTCTGGGTATTTGATACCGGATCGGTTGCTCACATTTGCAAATCGCTGCGGGGCTAATAAGAAGTAGAAGTTTGAGGAGGAGCGAAGTGGATCTTCGCGTGGCAATGGAGCAAAAGTTGCTGCGGTAGCTGTTGGCACCATGCCATTGTCTTTACTTTCGAGGATTAGTTTTGGAATTGAATAATTGTTATTGTGTTCCATCTTTTCAAAGAACATTATTTCGCTTCATGTTTGCAAGCGTATGTTATGACTTTAAATCTATGGACAATGGTTGTTCTCTTTATTTCAAAGATATGTTCTATTGTCATACTCCATTGGTGAATGGGTTATACGTTCTTACTCTTGAAGGGTCACCGGTCTATAACATTAATGCAAAGAGCCAACGTCCAATGATTTGAATCCCACGCTTATTTGGCATCGCCGCTAGGTCACATAAATGAGAAACGCATGCGAAGCTCCATAGAGATGGTATTCTGCACTCATTTGATTTTGAATCATTAGAGACATGCGAATCTTGTTTACTTGGCAAGATGACAAAGGCACCTTTCACCGGTCAAGGTGAACGGGCAAATGACTTATTGGCACTCGTACATACTGATGTATGTGGACCAATGAGCTTAACGACCAGAGGTGGTTTTCAGATTTCATAACTTTTATCGATGACTTTAGTAGATATGGGTATATCTACCGATGAAGCATAAGTCCGAATCCTTTGAAAAGTTCAAGGAATTCCAAAATGAAGTGCAAAATCATTTAGGCAAGACAATCAAGTTTCTACGATCTGATCGTGGAGGCGAGTATTTGAGCTATGAGTTTGGCAATCATCTAAAGGATTGTGGAATTGTTCCACAATTGACTCCGCCAGGAACACCTCAATGGAATGGGGTATCTGAACGGAGAAATCGCACCTTATTAGATATGGTGCGCCCATGATGAGCCAAAGTGATCTTCCGTTGTCTTTTTGGGGTACGCTCTTGAAACAACCTGCTCACACTAAACAGGTTCCATCAAAATCGTGAGAAAAGACACCATATGAGATGTGGACAGGACAACGTCCTAGCTTGTCTTTTCTTAAGATTTGGGGATGTGAGGCTTATGTAAAACGTTTACAATCTGATAAGCTCACTCCTAAGTCTGATAAATGCTTATCCTAAGGAAACAAAAGGATATTACTTTTATAATCAAGGAGAAGGCAAAGTGTTTATCGCCTGGCATGGTGTCTTCTTAGAGAAAGAGTTTCTCTCAAGAAGGGATAGTGGGAGCACAAAGCAACTTGAAGAAATTCAAGAAACACTGATAACGTTTCAGCTCTCTACGAACCACAACAGATGAACAAACGTTGAAGAACTCGTTGTGGACACACCAAAGACCACGTGAGGTCGTCGAAGGTCACGTCGTGCACCGAGAGGTACATGTTCTTGACTACTCAACAACGGGACATTTTGTTGTTAGACAACGATGAGCCTAAGACCTATGAAGAAGCGATGGTGGGACCGGACTACGAGAAATGGCTTGAAGCCATGAGATCCAAATTGAATCCATGCACGAGAATCAAGTTTGGAACTTGGTTGATCCACCTGATGGTGTTAAAACCATTGAGTGCAAATGGGTTTTCAAGAAAAAGATAGACATTGATGGAAATGTTCACATCTATAAAGCGCGATTGGTGGCCAAAGGTTTCAAACAAATTCAAGGTGTTGATTATGATGAAACTTTTTCGCCTGTCGCAATGCTAAAGTCTATTCGGATCATTCTAGCGATTGCTGCATATTTCGACTATGAAATATGGCAAATGGATGTCAAAACAGCTTTCCTTAATGGAAATCGAGTGAGGATGTGTACATGACACAGCCCACGGTTTTGTCGATCCGCAATCGCTTGGAAAGATATGCAAGCTCCAAAGATCCATTTATGGATTAAAGCAGGCATCTCGGAGTTGGAACATTCGTTTTGATGAAGTAATCAAAGGGTTTGGTTTCATCAAGAACGAAGAAGAGCCTTGTGTTTACAAAAAAGGCTAGTGGGAGCGCACTCGTATTTCTGGTCTTATATGTGGATGAGATATTACTGATCGGAAATGACATTCCTTTGCTCGAATCTATTAAGTCTTCATTAAAAAATAGTTTCTCTATGAAAGACTTAGGAAAGGCAGCATATATTCTGGGCATCAAGATCTATAGAGATAGATCAAAAAGGCTAAATGGATTTAGCCAAGATACGTACATTGACAAGGTGTTGAAAAGGTTCAACATGCATGATTTCAAGAAAGGTTTTCTACCTATGTCACATGGTATAAATCTTAGCAAGAATCAGTGTCCTAGTACACCTGATGAGCGGGATAAAATGAATGCGATTCCATATGCTTCGGCTATTGGGTCCATTATGTATGCCATGCTTTGTACACGTCCAGATGTTTCGTATGCTTTAAGTGCTACGAGTAGATACGATCGATCCAGTGAAAGTCACTGGATTGCCGTAAAGAACATCTTGAAGTACTTGAGAAGAACTAAAGATGTGTTCCTTGTCTATGAAGGTGAGGAAGAGCTCGTTGTAAATGGTTACACCGATGCAAGCTTCCAAACTGACAAAGATGATTTTAGATCACAATCTGGATTTGTGTTCTGCCTGAATGGCGGTGCGGTAAGCTGGAAGAGTTCCAAGCAGCAGATGGTTGCTGATTCTACAACAGAAGCCGAGTACATAGCAGCTTCTGAAGCTGCCAAAGAGGCTGTTTGGATCAAGAAATTTATTTCTGAGCATGGTGTGATGGCTAGTGCCTCCAGCCCAATGGACCTCTACTGTGACAATAGTGGGGCCATTGCACAAGCCAAGGAGCCTAGATCGCACCAGAAGTCCAAGCACATTTTACGACGATTTCATCTCATCCGCGAGATAGTGGAGAGGCGATGTGAAGATATGCAAAGTATAAACGGATTTGAACATTGCAGATCCGTTGACAAAGCCGCTTCCCCAGCCAAAGCATGAGGCTCACACTAGGGCAATGGGTATTAGATACCTACATGGTTGACTCTAGTGCAAGTGGGAGACTGTTAGTGATATACCCTAGAGGCAACATGGAGATGTTGTATATATCACATACTATGTTTATGATACATTACTTTGTTCCTTGGAATAGACATCATCATTATTGATCAATGAGTATGTGACTTATTCATGAGACTCTTAAATACTAAGATGTTGCTATTTCTAAATGATCCCTGATCGTATATCATATGAGGAACAAATATGATTCAAAGACAAAGATCAACATATATATTGATTGATGATCATGTCTCATGGATCATGGTATGGTGATACCAAATCAATAATATGGACATGTGTTAGTGAACATATGTTGATAGACTGCCATGAGACACTGCAGAGATTCCATGTGTCATCGCTTGGTCTCAAGTAGTGTTTATGTAGAATCCTTAGACTTGAGATCATCATGGTTCCCAACATGAGTAGTAGCTTATTTTGGGACTACTAAACACTACTCCGTGAATCGGGTAGTCATAAAAGTAGTCTTCGGGTTTGCCATGAAACATGTAGTGGGATGTGAATGATCAAGATAGAATTTGCCCTCCTTATGGGAGAGATATCTCTGGGCCCCTCGATGTAATGGATTATGAAAGTGCATGACCATGCCAAGGTGATTGAGGAGTCAATCACGAGTTTATAATCCATCACGGAATCGATAGAGTGATTGAGCTATTAAGAGGATGACACAGGTCTCGCCTTGAGCTCAATCTATATCGTGAGGCAAAGGGATTCGTACATGAGAGAACATTACAGGTTCAGCCGATATGATCTTTACATATACTTTGGGGTTAATATGTCTTACTAGAGGCCGCTATTAACATGGTGACCGGAAAGGCGTTTCCGGGTCACGACCAAGTATACGTGAACCTACAGGGTCGCACGCTTAACGGGTTGGAACACTAATTCGAATATGATTCGGATATGGGCTCAATTCGGATAGAGATCCGAATAGACTCCTATTGGGCCTTAGTCCACGAGGCCCACGTGAGGAGGTCTATATATATGGAGGCGAGGGTAGAGGGATTCGCCCTGTTAACATCTAGCAAAACCCTAGCCGCCACCTCCCGAGCCAAACCCTAGCTGCTCACGAGTGCTAGTACACTCGCGATCATGCCCACCCGGACGTGTGGATACCGGTGGAGGCGCTGCTCGTTACAGTGTTGATCGGCGTGCGTGGAGGAGACGATCTGTTCGGGACGATCGGCTACTTCCACTACTACCTCGACGCGCGTGATTGGATCGGTTTCCAATTCTTCTTCCGCTGCGCTGCGCGTCTAAGTGGTAACGATCCATGATCCTTCCTTAGCATGATGTTCTTGGGTGCGCGGTAGAAAAGTTTTGTTTTCTGCTTCCGTAGCCTACGTGTATTCCTTTATAAAGAGCACTCCCCGAGGACCCTCAACTCACACCGCCTCCCCTACTCCTCTCAATTTCAACGTTCAAGCCCAGAGGGCCTCCCTGTGCTCGATCCCCTCTCCGCAGCTCCGACAACTCCGACAAGCAATTCCGGCCGCCTCGGGCTTCCTTGCTTCTCGCCAACGCCTCCCCGACGTTGCTGGTGCCTAGGCGATCCCCGGCGACCCCTTCCTCGAGCTTCTGCGCCATCGGAGCCCCTCCGCTGCCGTGAGGCCCCTCTCCGACCACCGCCCCTCCCCACCGATCTTCTTCTCCGGCCGTCCCCGTGCACCGCGCAAGGTACCGGTGAACTCCCCGTACTCCCCTCTGCATGTTGCCCCCATCAGCCAGCACCGCCGCCCGCCGGAGCGCCGGCGACCCTCGGTCCCCGTGCGCCACCGCCGGCCGCCATGCCCCGTCAGCCGCCGGGCCAAGGTGGCAGCAGACGTGGCGGCCAGTTGGGCGCCACGCCAGCGCCACTCGAGCGCCTCCACGCCACCCCGCGCGTGCGCGGCCACGTCGGCATAAAGCCGTGACGTGGCAGCCACGCGGCAACCACGCGTCAGCCACGTGGAAGCCACGCCAGCGCCACCTCACCTACCGTGGGCTCGCGTGCCACGTCAGCCTTACTCTGGTCCATGGACCCATTCCACCGTAGACCGGCCCCACCTGTCAGCCTCTCCCCGATTATATTAACCCAAGGGATGACGTTATAATCCGTTATTTCCTTTAGAAAAATAATTCAGGCTGACATCATAAATCCTTTTCGGTATAAAAATAATTCCAGAAACTGAGTATTTTCTTTTTAATTGTAATTAAACTTTGGAAGGCTATAACTTTTGCATTTTAACTCCAAATTGACCCATTCAAATTTCTAAATTTTTCTAAAATCATGATCTATCTATTTCGGGAATAATTTGAATTTTGTTTGAATTGGCTCTTTACGCTAGATTTTGATGATTCCGGAGAGTTCGAGTTCGACGATTCCCAGCAGGACTTCGAGCAAGGCAAGTTACACCTTTGACCATATTGAACCTAATATTTCAAATTTATTTATGTTGTTTTACTGTATATGCATGCGTACTTCTATTCAAATTTAATTTAAATTCAGTTTAAACTTTAGTTATACCCATAATCCCTTGATTATAGCCCGTTTGAATCTCCAATTCATATACCTTGTCACCCTAGCTGAAAACTAGTTAGTACCATAGTATTGACTAGAAAATTTTGTAGAAATGCTGAGCCTGGCTTAGTATAATTTTAGGTGGGATCAAATTTTTCACATGAAATGACAATTCATTTTGAAAACTTGACTTCGGTGAGTCAAGTATGATTTATGAAAATGGTTTAAAAATGAAAATAGAAACTTATGATTTGGACTTAGGCAATTGGTTAGGTGGTGAGGTGTCGGCATGCCTCGTGTTTGGTGACACCTGGTTGATTGTCGTGCATGTGGGTATGTGATTGAGCCTAAGTCGGACTAAGGACCGTTTCTGTGATTCATTTTACGAAGTCACTTCGTACTACCACAAGTCTGGTATGGGACGGACCTGGCTAGGTAATTTGTGAAGTTCCAAATATAGTCTTACTATAGGCTGAATGTGAGCGCGGCGTAGGCTGTGGGAAGTCTCACATGGCACCAGAGGGGGCTCCAACTCGTGGATTCGAGTTGTGGTGAAACCTTAGTGGCGGCGTGATTATTTTGGCTATGGATCATCGGAATAGCCATGTCATGAACTCTCCGCCGCACACCTAAAGCAGTGTGTTTATCGCGTGGCTCAAGTGAGAGGGAATGTCTTGTGGGTAAAGCTGTACACCTCTGTAGAGTTTTAATCTATCCTGGATAGCCGTGTCCACGGTCATGGACATGCTGAGTAGAGTCTTCACAGATTAGACTTGTTTTTAGAAAACTTGTTTTCAGCAAACGACTGTGATTTTAATAATGGTCCGGGTGGATTCCCGTGGTTAGGTTAGTGTAGGTCGGAGCCTACACTAACGATATTATTTGCTTCAAACATTGTTCATATATCATATTAACAACTCAGCTTTCATACTTACGTGTTGTATTTAAATTCAAGTATCGCTTCTTCGCACAACTTACTATTAAGCCTTCCTTTGTTATTCCTATGCATGCATCTACTCTGCGATAATCCCGGTGTAACTTGCGTAAGCATTCATATGCTTACCTTGGGAGTACTCTTGTACTCACCTTGCTAAATCTGTTGTCAGACTTCGAGGACGACTACGACGGTGAGGACTACTTCAACGAGTAGGACGCGTCTTACAGTCATTCGCCTGTGGGAGGCTGGTTGGGCTGATCTGCTACCTTTACTGTTTTCCGCTATTTTATCTCTTTTGTTGGCCTTGTGCCCTTATTGTAAGACTTGGCCTTAAGGCCGTATTTTCGTTCAATAATATTCTGTGGTGATTTTTGCATGATATACATTGTTGTTAACCCTGTGTGCACTAGCTTTTCCTGGGATAGTGCGATGTACACAGAGGGACTCGGAGTTGTTGTTCCGGGTTCCGACAGAATGTGTCCACCTACAGCTCAAGTCCCTGCGGCAAATATGATGAAATAAAGCAGGAGACAATGACTTTGGTAAGCACATGCCTATTCTTAGATCTTCTAAAAGCTTGCTATCTTTTAATAACATAAGATGGCCTCAATTCTTGCTAAATGTTACTTTAGCTGTGAACTTCCTGTCCACTACAGGTGATCTGCAATTAAAGTATTAACAAGTTTGAGAAATTTGATGCCTTTGTATGTTATTTGTTTGGTCCGGCAAATTTAGAAGTTGCAGTTGTATTGTCTATATGTTCTTTGTAGAAACCATATTTATTTGTGCCATGCTTTCATTAACCAGTGCTGCATAGTAATGTTAATTTCTTTGTGTTGTATACACTCTCAAGAGCAGGAGACATGAGAACATGGATGTCCATATTGTGTGTGCTGCACAATGAACTTATACTTGCATTTTTGAGATGTTACATTAGTGAAGTTTCAAGCAATGATTTTCACTGCAAATTTCTCTGCGTCACTTTCTGGACCGTTTTCTTATATTCCAATTTTACTTCAATTTGGGTTTCATCAACTGTATAAGTCCATCCATTTCAATTGTGGTGCCCGCACGGGCCGAGCCACAGAGATCATTGCTATTTTCCTCCTTGTGGTTATTCTCGCTACCACCTTCACCACATCCACATGTGCAGCTACCGACACAAAGCCACCATCAATTGCGGTGGGCAAGCCATCATCCTCCGCCGTGGCGGAGTTCCTCTGTGCCCGCTGCAACACTGTAGGGGAGGTATTTTCGAACCACTGCTAGAACTCTCCTCCCACACGCAGACAACTTCTACGGCAGCGATGTCAAGCTCGCCCACACTGCCATCGCCATCCTGGTTGGCCGTCTCCAAGCCTCGCTAAAGGAGATGCGCCACGCCAACAGCACGGGCAAAGACGCGATGATTGGTCGGCGAAACGGGTGCCTTCAGTTGATCGGACAAGCCGCCGATGGCGATAGAGAGGCGCTAGCCAGCCTCCGCCGCCTTGAGGCTACGAGCAACAGTGGGAAGCTGAGCGGGTGGGACCTAGAAGATGTAAAGAATTGGATCAATAAGGTGAAGAAGAAGATCGGTGAGTGCTCTATGGATCTGGATGCGATTGAGGCGGAGCTACCTATGACTCTCAAAGTGCAAGATGACATGTATGTCACAATCCCTCTCTTCAAAGCCATACTAAAGTGAACCAACACTGCCACTTCAGCTGATTGGTTTTGATATTCTTGTTGCCCAAAATGCATTTTTCCAACCTGTGTGTGGGAAATTAAGCCATGTATGTTTTATTTTGGCATTTATGATTCATGTAATTTGTAAGCAACTATGCTTAATGTTGCTTTACATATTATGATCTTATTATTTTATCTCACCTTAAATATATAAGGATGAGTAGAACAAGCAAAGAGATCACACCTAGGCAGCGCAGAGTGTGCTTGTTTGTTGCCAAAATTCACATATATTTGCAGAAATGTAAATCAAAATGGGCAACATATCCAGCAAAATCTTGCTTAACAGTGCCTAACAAATTTGCAAAAAATAGGAAGTGGATTAGGAAGAATTCCTAGCATATGAAAATGTCCAATTTAAAAATAGGTGCGTAGCCTTTTTTGGAAGACTGTTTGGTGGTACACGTATTTACATATAATATGGATCTCTAGATCGTTGTTCTTTCGCATGCAATCACCTCACAATAAAATAGATGTTTCTACATATATATCTATGGTGGTGCCCGTGGAAATCATCCTCTTGAGAGACGTTGTTGTCACTCGACTCAAGCATCGGTTTTTAGAAGTTGAGGGTAAAGTCCACACATTCGGCCTCATGGACATGACGCTGTTTGCCGTGCATCCTCAAGATCTGCCACCTCGTCGAGCAGCTCACACCTCAAGGACCAGGACTTTCCAAATGGTCACAACTATGATACGAGTGATGGCGACTTGTGCGGCCCGGGTTGCCCGTGCAGGCAATACTGAAGCTAGAACTTGATTCGCACGTGCAGAGCTAATCAAAATGTTTATCGATGGTATTGTATTGCTTGCCACAACAGAATGGTAAAGAAAAACTTTGTAGCAGCTCCGTAAATTTACGTGGTTGCTAGGGTCTATAGCATATGATGGATGCGTGCACCCACTCCCGAGCATACATGGCGATCTAGTACGTACATCCATTGTTTGCATGCATTGCATGGGCATGTATGTACGTACGACTAATGTACCTATGTGCCCACAAAAACATGTGCATGTTAATCACATAGCTCAACATGTATTGCATTTGCATGCATTCGTATGGTAGGGTAGCCCAATCTATTCCTGGAACTAGTTTGCACAGAAGCATACAAGATGATATAGACAGACAAGTTGGTAGCAGTCCTACTTACGTTCGTCACTACCGCTAAGGATCTCTCGTGACAGTTTAGAATATTTTTGATAGGCCACATCAAATTGTTAGTAACTTCAATTTTTTTGCGACGGGTTTATATCGCTTTTAGGATATTAAACACTATATTGCTTGTTGGTGTTGCCAATACCCCTAAGGAAAACACATTTTCATGTCGCCCTTTTCATTGACCATATTTAATGAGCAGCTTATCAGATTTGGTTGGTTTTGTGCCATGTTTAGATGTTTCTTGTCTAGAGATGAAAGCAGGTGATGGGAACGGGGTCCCGATCTTCCAACAGATTCTGGATATGTTCGATTTGGTGGAGGCACGACACAAATCGATCCGGCTTCCGAACAACACGTTCCGAACCCCGCAATCGCAGCACCACGTTCCGAACAACTGTGCGCTGCCCGGTTGACCTCGCCAAGAAGGCTAATCCTCGCCTGCGAATCGAAGAACACAAGCAAGAACAAGGAAGAACACAACGGAATTGCAGATGTATTGGTTTAGCACTCGAAAGTTGGGGTCTCATAAACCGATGAACGGCGAAACTGTTCAAGACAGAATTAATCTAAGCAAAACCCAAACCCTAATGGTGGGGGTGGCGGCTGTATATAGAGGAGAGAGGGGCGTGCAAGACCCCTGGATGCGCCCTAATGGGCTCCAACACGATACAAAGCCGAAGGCCCAAAAGATGGTGGCGCAGCACCCTGACAGATTCTGAATGCCCACTTGTTTCGATGATTTCCGTTGACTCAAAAGGAATTTTGACATGGGACTAGATCCATTGGAAAGGTCTCCTTCTTAGCTTTCCATATATATGTGGAACATCCAAAACGGAGCCCGTATGCGTCCTGAGCGTCCGTTTTACTGCAGGCTGGTCCTGAAGGCCGAGGCAGACTCGAACTCGAGTTGGACTGGGCCTCCGGCTTGACTTGGACGTCCTTGCTGGTCTTCTCTGCCTCCACACCTCTCTCCATGTACCTCATGACCATCTCCAATGTTCCTAAGCAAGATAACATCATTAGGTAGCAATCTATTCTCAAAACTATAAAAAGGATCGCTTAAGAACGAGCTCACCTCTAGATTTAATTGTCGCATGCGAGCTCGGGTCATTGGACCTTGCATAACGGTTGGAGGAGCAGTGGTTGCATCCGAAGTGGTGATATCCTCATCATCCTCCCCCTCTTGAAGAGGAGTCGTCCTCGACTCAAGCTCATTTTCTTCTCCCAAGTATGGCTTCAAATCTGCAATGTTAAAGGTGGGACTAACCCCAAACTCGGAAGGCAACTCAAGTTTATATGCATTATCATTTATCTTCTCAACTATCTTAAAAGGACCAGCAGCTCTAGACATCAATTTTGACTTTCTTAACTCAGGAAATCTATCCTTTCGCAAGTGCAACCAAACAAAATCACCCGGTTCAAGTTTAACTTCCTTTCTACCTTTACTACCAGTAATCCTATATTTTTCATTCATCTTTTCAATATTTGCCTTAGTAGTCTCATGCATTTTGACAATAAAATCAGCACGCTCCTTAGCATCATTATGAACTCTCTCACTAGTAGGCAAAGGTAACATATCAATAGGGGCACGGGGATTGAATCCATACACTACCTGAAAAGGACTTACCTTGGTGGTCGAGTGTTCCGCTCGATTATATGCGAACTCAACATGCGGCAAACACTCTTCCCACAGCTTCAAATTGTTCTTTAAAACAGCTCTCAACATGGTAGACAATGTGCGGTTTACCACCTCGGTTTGGCCATCAGTTTGTGGGTGACATGTTGTAGAAAACAACAACTTTGTGCCCAACTTGTTCCATAGAGTACGCCAAAAATGACTCAAGAACTTGGCATCACGATCTGAAACAATAGTAGAAGGCATACCATGCAAATGAACTATCTCTTTGAAAAAGAGGTCAGCAATATGAACGGCATCATCGGTTTTATGACATGGTATAAAGTGAGCCATCTTAGAAAAACGATCCACAACAACAAAAATGCTATCCCCCCTCTTAGTCCTGGGCAATCCTAAAACAAAGTCCATAGAAATATCTGCCCACGGAATAGAAGGAACAGGAAGAGGCATATATAAACCATGTGGATTCAAGTGAGACTTAGCTTTTTGACATGTAGTGCAGCGAGCCACAAACCGCTCAACATCTCGCCTCATTTTTGGCCAAAAGAAGTGTGTGGCCAGAACGTCCTCCGTCTTCTTAGCACCAAAATGTCCCATCAAACCGCCTCCATGCGCCTCTTGCAACAACAAAAGACGAACGGAACCAACTGGAATGCATAGGCGGTTAGCTCTAAACAAGAACTCATCATTGATCACGAATTTATTCCATGCTTGTCCCTCTTTACAATGCAACAACACATCCTTAAAATCATCATCAAAAGCATATTGTCCTTTAATGGTTTCAAGACCAGAAATGCGAAAATCAAGTTGAGATAACATGGTATAGCGTCGAGACAAAGCATCAGCAATCACATTATCCTTCCCTTTCTTGTGTTTAATGACATAAGGAAAAGATTCAATAAATTCAACCCACTTAGCATGTCTACGATTCAAATTGGTTTGACTACGAATATGCTTAAGTGATTCATGATCGGAATGAATGACAAATTCCTTAGGCCATAAATAGTGTTGCCACGTCTCTAAAGAACGAACAAGAGCATACAATTCTTTATCATACGTGGAATAATTAAGATCAGGACCATTCAATTTTTCACTAAAGTAGGCAACAGGTTTGCCTTCTTGCATCAAAACACCACCAATACCAATTCCGCTAGCATCACATTTCAGCTCAAAAGTCTTACCAAAATCCGAAAGTTGGAGAAATGGTGCGTGTGTAAGCTTGTCCTTCAAAAGATTAAAGGACTCCTCTTGTGATGGCCCCCAATGGAACACGACTCCCTTCTTTGTCAACTCAATCAACGGTGTCGCAATGGTGCTAAATTCCTTGACAAAGCGGCGATAAAATCCTGCTAGGCCAAGAAAACTCCGCACTTGGGAGACCGTCATGGGCGTGGGCCAACTCCATATCGCCTCCACCTTGGCTATATCAACCTCAATTCCCTGTGGAGTCACAACATAGCCAAGAAAAGAGACTCGATCCGTGCAAAAGGTGCACTTCTCAAGGTTACCAAACAAATGTGCATCTCTCAAAGCATTAAAAACAGCACGTAAGTGATTCAAATGTTCATCCATGGACGTGCTATAAATCAAGATATCATCAAAGTAAACGACCACAAATTTGCCAATGAAAGGACGTAAAACCTCGTTCATTAATCTCATGAAAGTGCTAGGTGCATTAGTTAAACCAAAAGGCATGATTAACCACTCATACAAGCCGAACTTAGTTTTAAAAGCAGTTTTCCATTCATCGCCAAGTTTCATTCTTATTTGGTGGTATCCACTACGCAAGTCAATCTTTGTGAAAATTATAGCACCACACAACTCATCAAGCATGTCGTCTAGCCTAGGAATAGGTTGACGATACCTTATAGTAATGTTGTTAATGGCTCTACAATCTACACACATACGCCAAGAACCATCTTTTTTGGGAACTAAAAGAACAGGAACAGCACAAGGACTAAGGCTCTCACGTACATACCCATGGTCCAAAAGGTCTTGGACTTGTCGCTGAATCTCCTTAGTCTCTTCAGGATTGGTCCTGTATGCCGCACGGTTTGGCAAACTCGCTCCAGGGATCAAGTCAATCTTGTGCTCAATCCCTCGAATGGGTGGAAGTCCTGGAGGTATCTCATCAGGAAAAACATCTCTAAACTCCTGCAAAAGGTTAGTGACAGGAGCAAGCAAAGTGCAAGGCATATTATCAAGAGAAAATAAAGCATCTTTGCACACAAAAGCATAGCATGTATCATTAACATCATCAATTTCAGCAAGGTCTGATTTTGTGGCAAGCATAACAGAATTTTTCAAATGGATTACTTGCTGTTTTTCAGATTTAACATGTTCCTTTGGATCATTAGCAGCAGCAGCTCTCTCCCTATCGGCCTCTATAATCTCAGCTGGGGACAAAGACAGTAAAGTAACTTTCTTTCCCTTTATGCATAAAAGTGTATTTGTTACTACTACCATGGTGTAAAGCATCATTATCAAATTCCCAAGGTTGACCCAATAAAAGAGAGCATGCTTGCATGGGAACCACATCACAATCAACATGATCAGCATAACTACCAATAGAAAAATGGACTCGACATGTTTGTGTTACCTTAGCTTTTCCAGAGTCATTTAACCACTGAATATGGTATGAATGTGGATGCGGTCGCGTGGTCAAGCCAAGCTTCTTGACCAAATCAAAACTCACCAAGTTGTTGCAGCTTCCTCCATCAATGATGACACGTGCGCGCCAGTTGTTGATTGCGAAGAAAGTCTGCTAGTCCTAGTTGCTGGCCTAAATATGTCTTATAGCAGGTATGATATGATGAACAAGGAATCGACCAGAATAGTAAAGCAAAGACAGCAACAAAGATGGCCAGGCAAAGACAGCACAAAACAAATGAATCTCTGTCACCTAAAACTGTGCTCTCTCTTTTTTTTCTTTTTTTTCTTTTTTTTCTTTTTTTTTTGCCACGGAGAGCACTCTCTCTCTTCTGGTGCAGAAAATTTTTTATTTTTGTTTCTTTTTTCTTTTATTTTTTTCACAAAGCAGATCACAGAAATAGGAACCACACAAAGTTTCACCTCAATCTGATGTAAGGTGTGGCCTACAGAAAATGATGAATGTGCTGTAAATTCGGGGATGAAAGTTCGGAGCTCGAGTACTACACTTCCCAGGCCGAATTTGGGCAAAATAAATTCGTCGAACCCCGCAAAGCGGGCAGTATCGGATGTAAAATTTAATTTCACCCAATTTCAAAAAAAAATCGCCTAATTTCGAGTCCGTATGCGAAAGTTACGGCCGTTTGAAGTTGGACCTCCGAGTTATGGTTCCTGTGGAGGTCAAAACAAGATCGGGTGGAGGAAATTGGTGAAAATTGGGGGCGGAAGCTCGGAAAAAGGGTGGGGATGGTGTTGGGTGATCAGGAGACAAAAACAGAGGTGGGATATGGGTGGGAAGCTGGGTGATCACGAGACAAAAACAGAGGGTGGGATATGGGTGGGAAAACAAAAGTTGACGGCTAGGGTTTGTATGATAGGTAGCGGAAGCAAGACAACCCGAAACAAAACACGATCTAAACCAGCAACACAACTCGACTAAGGACACAAACTCAACACTACGGACTCTGAAATCAAATTGTGCAAAAGGCTAACGAGATCTGGGACAAGGAACAACCTATGACTACAATTTTTTGTAGGGATTTTTCTTGGACTCTAGGATGAAACCGAAAACAACAAGGGTAGGGTAAACTCGAACCTGAAGGAACACCTGAAGCTCTGATTACCACTTGATGGGAACGGGGTCCTGATCTTCCAACAGGTTCTGGATATGTTCGATTTGGTGGAGGCGCGACACAAATCGATCCGGCTTCCGAACAACACGTTCCAAACCCCGCAATCGCAGCACCACGTCTCCTCATCAGCAGGGGCAGTACTAACGCAGTTCATTGGTTCATTTGGGCACCCAAATTTTTTAAGGAAATACCCGTATTTAGTAGGTACATTACTCTTGTTAGTGAAAAACTATAGCCCAGCTGAAGGTTCAAGGAGGTCAGGTTGGCTATCGAGCTTAACAAGTTGTTATCGAGCTTTCTTCAAAATTGATATAGTTCAACTTTAAATCATTTTATCTATCTTTTAAGTGGTTGTTTTAAATTTGAGCTGATGAGCCACTATTGAGATGAGTCTCATCAACTTTTTGACTCGAAATAGTCTAATTTCAATTTTCTACTCATAAGCTATTGTAATCGTAGCAATTTTGATTCGAGCCAACACGAACATTTTTGCCAGCCGACTAGAGGGGGTGAATAGATGGCTTAATTTTTTTGTTGGCAAAACTGAGTTTGGTATTGTTGTGGCTACAGACCAAACAGAGAGAGAGAGTATGGTAGTGGAGAGTTAGGTGAACAAAATGAACTCTTGGTCTATGCCAAGGGCTGGTATGATATATATGTATCTGTGCCCTCGTAAAGGAGCGTGTTTACAATCGTAACCTTACACTGAAGCCTACGACCAAGGGCAACTATGTCCTTAGATAGGCTAGCCAGGTTTAGGTGGGGGCCACCCCTACCACAGGAGCCTCTCATGGTGAAGGGCTTCACAGGCCGAAGCCATGCCGCCGAGTCCTTTGGCCCCCTCCATCCCTGCGGCCTGTGACAGTGCGCGGTTGTGGGCGCGGATGATTCGGCGAATGTAGGCCCTCGTGGCTCCGTGTAGTTGGGGCCGGTGGGCCGGAGCGAAGTCGCTGTTGAGGGCTTGCGTTGGATGGTTGCGGGGGCATCGCGTTGGCGGCGTAGGAGCGGGGACCTTGTCGATGCGGACCTCGCCCGAATGGCCCGCCGCGCCAGCGCCTTCTACAACCTGGCATCCGCGAAAATGTAAGGGGTACATTAGGTGCGGGAACAGTTGCGGCGAGGGCAATGGGGTATAAAATGCAACGAGTGCCCGGGGCGTCCCGGGTCACCAGAGTGGAAGGGGCGCCTTTGGAAGCTGCGTTCGAGGACAGACACGGGGTGGCCCCGCAGAGAGAGAGGCTTCGGGGAGGCAAAACTGATGTCGCTTGTCGCCCGGGTCTGGCACTTCGTCGAAGCGTCGAAGTCATTCACGGTCTTGGAGCCTTCCCTCTGCGGGGTCACAGCTGTCGCCGGGGCCATGCTGTGGAGGCGAAAAACCTTGTTTGACGCGGGGCGGCCTGCGACAGTCGTACGCATGGTCCCGAGGTGAAGGTACACGCGTCGTTGCCTGGTTGGTGTGCCGTGGGATGTCAGCAGCTGTGTGACCGCGCGCCCGCATCTGTTCCCAAGAGAGGCGAGACACGCGGCGAGCCATCCCGCGGTAATTTACACTTTCGGATCGTGGGTGGGACGAACCGATGGCTTTCGCCAGTTGCCCTCCCGACGGTGGGACGCGAAGGGGCTGTATAAAAGGTGCTTTACTGGCGCACGGGTGTGCATCCCATCCGCGTGCGCCCAGTTGGTTGCTTCGCGTTGCTATGCGAAATCCACTCGCCTCTGCTCTAGCGATCCATCGTGCGGAAAGAGGGATGGCAAGCCATAGGGGTTCTGACTGCCGGCTGAGCGGTAGCGCTTCGTCGGGCCAGCGCGGCTCGACGTCGCCTGAGGTGGAATTTTCGGTGGTGGCTCGTAAGCCGTTGCAGGCCCAGAAGGTGTACAACGCCCGGCGGAGCTCGCAAGGGCAATGCTCCGCGGTGCTTGGGCGAAGCCTTGCCACAGAGGAGACGATCGAAGCTCTCCTACGGGAGAAGAAGATAGATGACCGTCATGGAGCTCGCCTGCCCCCCCGCGACGAAGTGGAGCCTCATCCCGAGGAGTCGGAGGCGATTGTCTTCGCCGCCTTCTTCGAGGCGGGACTCTGGATGCTGTCGACGCTCTTTGTCGGTGAGGTCTTGAAGGCTTATGGGTTGGGATTGGCGCAGCTGACCCCGAATGCGATAGTCCGCTTGGCGGTGTTCGCCTGGGCAATCCGAGTGGAAGGCGGTCATCCTCGGGCGAGCTTATTCGCCCTTCTTCATGATGTGCGCTGTCAGCCAAAGAGAGTCAGAGGAGGGGCACTGTCCAATTTTGGCAGCGTCCACTTCGTGGTCCGATCGGGCTACACGCATCTGGTCCCCGCTCTGGCGATGAAGGAGAAGTGGGAGGGGTGGCTGCGGTAGTGGTTCTACTGCCGCGTCACGCCGACCAGCAATCGCAGAGCCGGGTCACCGATAGCTTTATCACGCCGGGCCGGAGCCGTGAGCGAGGATCGCGGCAGCGCGCGAGACTTGGCGGCATCACCCTTTGGTTCAACATGCGTGATCTTGCGGAGGAATTTACCATGTACGGGGTGTCTCCACTCTCCGGCCTGTGGAGATATAAATGGGGTGATACACGGAGGGATGGCGTCTGCCCCTCGATGTCGTCGCTGCAGCAGCCCGCCGGCCGTGTAATGCTTTCGTTGAGGGACGCTGAGCGTGCCGTCGATGCCTTCCTGGGATCGTACACGTGGAAAGAGCACACCCTGCGCGAAGCTGCAACTAGGCCTGTGAGGCTAGGGCGAATAAACCGGGTGTGCGAAGTCCTAGGCCTCGCTGTGCCCGAGCGCCCAGTGCCGGTGCGGAGTTCACCCCGTCGGCGTGATGGTGCCAGCGGGGCAGGGGCGTCTCCCCGGCGGCGAAGGTCCCGGTCCCGAGCTGCTATTTCTGACCCGTCCGCCGGTTTAGTGGCAGAGGCCGCTGATTTGGACGACGTGTCAGGGGGTGGGTCCGAGCGTGGCAGCGCGGAGGGTCATCTTTGCGCGCCGAGAGGCCTAGGTGGCGAGGCGGGCCTTGGCAGCGACGTTGTTGAAGACGACGCCTTGTCGCCGATACCAGTCGGCGAAGACCTGCCTCCCACGCCACCGTTACCCATGGTGGCTACCATAAGCCTTCCGCCGGCGCCAGGCCTGGCGAGAGCTGGAGCAGCGGAGCACTCGTCGTCGTCACCTGCTGCAGCCGCCGCGGACATGCCGCCTGCGCCGGAAGGTGTAGATACTGGAGCGGTTGGAGGTGCATCTTCTGGCTCTCCAGCGGCGCAATTCCATGTGGCGGGCGCGGTCGGTGGGGGCCTGGTATCCGACCACGAGGCTACCCCGACTGAGGAGGGGGTTATTGCTTCCCAGGCAGGGGTTGAGCCGACACCTCCCCACACCGTAGTGGGGTTGGCGGAGGTAGGCGTAGTTCATTTTCTCCCCGTGACTTCGCGAAGCTTTCTCCGATTTGTTCGCTCATGCCGTCGTCGACGTCAGGAGAGGGGAAGTTGCCCGGGCGCGGACAAGGATCGAGCAGCGGTGGTGTCTGCGAGGTCAGTGGTGACGTTGCGCGAAACGCAACGCGGACACCTGATGCCACCACGAGGCCGCCAAGGCTCACCGTATCCGACTTCGTGCCACAACCGGAGGCGCTCCGTGCCTTCCACGGGGCCGCGGAATGTGGTGACAGCAGGCTGGATCGGCGAGCGCTGTCGTCATGCGGGGGGACCTGCTCGCGCTCGCACTGGGCGCGACGGGATGAAGGTAAGCTCCTGAGCCCGCCATTGACATCACCTACCGCATGTATGCTAAACAGTGATGTCGTGTTGTTAGGCGATCGCCATCGGCCGGGCTCTGGATGAGGTACGTATCCACGAACGGAGGGCGCTGGAGGAGCAGCTTCGTGCGGCCGACGAGGCTCATGTGATGTGACGATGGCCCGATCTTCCGAGAGGTACTGATAAGTCGATTGTGGAGAACTCGACGTTGATGATCCAAAGGCTCCGACCAAAACAGATCGATCCCCTCGCAATCACTACACCACTGCTCCGTTGGTTATCAACCGTGCCGAACGCGGTAGACCTCGCCAAGAAGGCTTTCTCCTGCAAGTGAATCGAGAACACAAGCAAAAGAGTAAAAGATGCAATCTGAAATTGTATTGCGAATAAAGATTAAGTTCACAAGTTGGGGTTCCTCAACCGGACGTGCGGTGAGACTGCTAAGCAGAATAAACTCTTAAGAAAAACCCGAGGAAAGCTAGAGGGGTGCGAACTCCTTAAATAGGAGTGGGGGAGGCCACAGTTATCTAACAAAAGGGGGTGTGGTACTATTCAAAGTTACTGTTCACATGAACAGTACACCCATCATTAGTGCCGGGCCAAATAGTCTAAGTGTGATTACAAGGCCCAAGGCCCACTTTGACTCGGACTCGAAAAGTGACATCACTTGTTTTGCAGTTTCTGCTCGACTCAAGTGCAATTTCGAGGTGAGGCCAAGTTCATCTGAAAGTAGACTTCAATATCTTTCCAACGAGTACTCACGGGTCTCGAGAAACCTTCTGGATCAAAAGTTATGGTCATTTGAAGTAGGCGCTGTCCAGTAGTCCGAATCTGATCTGGAGGCCGAATTGGATTCCAAAATGTGTCCCGCTTGAACTCTTGCTTTAGTTGATCCAAAAATAGTGTGGTGACCTTGAGCAAGAGTTGGAAAAGGCGTTGACTTGATCTTGATATATTGGTCGACTTCCCTTTAGGTGGCCCCCAAACACGAGCGCGTAGCGTTGATGTAATCATCCTCGTATAGCTTTTGTTTTGTTGATTCTTGGGAACTTTGGTTATATGCGTATGTGGCATGGTCACATCATCCTGTGACGATGACCTGATCTTCCGAGAGGTACTGATAAGTCGATTGTGGAGAACTCGACGTTGATGATCCAAAGGCTCCGACCAAAACAGATCGATCCCCTCGCAATCACTACACCATCGCTCGTTGGTTATCAACCGTTTAACGCGTTGACCTCGCCAAGAAGGCTATCTCCTGCAAGCGAACCGAGAACACAAGCAAGAGAGTAAAAGATGCAATATGAAATTGTATTGCAAATAAAGATTAAGTTCACAAGTTGGGGTTCTTCAACCGGACGTGCGGTGAGACTGTTAAGCAGAATAAACTCTTAAGAAAAACCCGAGGAAAACTAGAGGGGTGCGACCTCCTTAAATAGGAGTGGGGGAGGCCACACTTATCTAACAAAAGGGGGTGTGGTACAATTCACAGTTACTGTTCACGTGAATAGTGCACCCATCATTAGTGCCGGCCCAAATAGTCTAAGTCTGATTACAAGGCCCAAGGCCCACTTTGACTTGGACTGGAAAAGTGACATTACTTGTTTTGAAGTTTCTGCTCGACTCGGGTGGAATTTCGAGGTGAGGCCAAGTTCATCTGAAAGTAGACTTCACTATCTTTCCAACGAGTACTCACGGGTCCCGAGAAACCTTCTGGATCAAAAGTTATGATCATTTGAAGTAGGCGCTGTCCAGTAGTCCGAATCCGATCTGGAGGCCGAATTGGATTCCAAAATGTGTCCCGCTTGAACTCTTGCTTTAGTTGATCCAAAAATAATGTGGTGACCTTGAGCAAGAGTTAGAAAAGGCGTTGACTTGATCTTGATATATTGGTCGACTTCCCTTTAGGTGGCCCCCAACCACGAGCGCGTAGCGTTGATGCAATCATCCTCGTATAGCTTTTGTTATGTTGATTCTTGGGAACTTTGGTCATATGCGTATGTGGCATGGTCACATCATCCTGTGACGATGACCCGATCTTCCGAGAGGTACTGATAAGTCGATTGTGGAGAACTCGACGTTGATGATCCAAAGGCTCCGACCAAAACAGATCGATCCCCTCGCAATCACTACACCACTGCTCCGTTGGTTATCAACCGTGCCGGACGCGGTTGACTTCGCCAAGAAGGCTATCTCCTGCAAGCGAACCGAGAACACAAGCAAGAGAGTAAAAGATGCAATATGAAATTATATTGCGAATAAAGATTAAGTTCACAAGTTGGGGTTCCTCAACCGGACGTGCGGTGAGACTGCTAAGCAGAATAAACTATTAAGAAAAACCCGAGGAAAACTACAGGGGTGCGACCTCCTTAAATAGGAGTGGGGGAGGCCACACTTATCTAACAAAAGGGGGTATGGTACTATTCATAGTTACTGTTCACGTGAACAGTACACCCATCATTAGTGCCGGCCCAAATAGTATAAGTGTGATTACAAGGCCCAAGGCCCACTTTGACTCGGACTGGAAAAGTGACATCACTCGTTTTGAAGTTTCTGCTCGACTCGGGTGGAAGTTCGAGGTGACGCCAAGTTCATCTGAAAGTAGACTTCAATATCTTTCCAACGAGTACTCACGGGTCCCGAGAAACCTTCTGGATCAAAAGTTATGGTCGTTTGAAGTAGGCGCTGTCCAGCAGTCCGAATCTGATCTAGAGGCCGAATTGGATTCCAAAATGTGTCCCGCTTGAACTCTTGCTTTAGTTGATCCAAAAATAATATGGTGACCTTGAGCAAGAGTTGGAAAAGGCGTTGACTTGATCTTGATATATTGGTCGACTTTCCTTTAGGTGGCCCCCAACCACGAGCGCGTAGCGTTGATGCAATCATCCTCGTATATCTTTTGTTATGTTGATTCTTGGGAACTTTGGTCATATGCGTATGTGGCATGGTCACATCATCCTGTGACGATGGCCTGATCTTCCGAGAGGTACTGATAAATCGATTGTGGAGAACTCGACGTTGATGATCCAAAGGCTCCGACCAAAACAGATCGATCCCCTCGCAATCACTACACCACTGCTCCGTTGGTTATCAACCGTGCCGAACGCGGTTGACTTCGCCAGGAAGGCTATCTCCTGCAAACGAACCGAGAACACAAGCAAGAGAGTAAAAGATGCAATGTGAAATTATATTGCGAATAAAGATTTAGTTCACAAGTTGGGGTTCCTCAACCGGACGTGCGGTGAGATCTAAGCGAATAAACTCTTAAGAAAAACCCGAGGAAAACTAGAGCGATGCGACCTTCTTAAATAGGAGTGGGGAGGCCACACTTATCTAACAAAAGGGGGTATGGTACTATTCACAGTTACTGTTCATGTGAACAGTACACCCATCATTCGTGCCGGCCCAAATAGTCTAAGTGTGATTACAAGGCCTAAGGCCCACTTTGACTCGGACTGGAAAAGTGACATCACTTGTTTTGTAGTTTCTGCTCGACTCAGGTGGAATTTTGAGGTGAGGCCAAGTTCATCTGAAAGTAGACTTCAATATCTTTCCAACGAGTACTCACGGGTCTCGAGAAACCTTCTGGATCAAAAGTTATGGTCATTTGAAGTAGGCGCTGTCCAGCAGTCCGAATCTGATCTGGAGGCCGAATTGGATTCCAAAATGTGTCCCGCTTGAACTCTTGCTTTAGTTGATCCAAAAATAATATGGTGACCTTGAGCAAGAGTTGGAAAAGGCGTTGACTTGATCTTGATATATTGGTCGACTTCCCTTTAGGTGGCCCCCAACCACGAGCGCGTAGCGTTGATGCAATCATCCTCGTATAGCTTTTGTTATGTTGATTCTTGGGAACTTTGGTCATATGCGTATGTGGCATGGTCACATCATCCTGTGACGATGACCCGATCTTCCGAGAGGTACTGATAAGTCGATTGTGGAGAACTCGACGTTGATGATCCAAAGGCTCCGACCAAAACAGATCGATCCCCTCGCAATCACTACACCACTGCTCCGTTGGTTATCAACCGTGCCGGACGCGGTTGACTTCGCCAAGAAGGCTATCTCCTGCAAGCGAACCGAAAACACAAGCAAGAGAGTAAAAGATGCAATATGAAATTATATTGCGAATAAAGATTAAGTTCACAAGTTGGGGTTCCTCAACCGGACGTGCGGTGAGACTGCTAAGCAGAATAAACTATTAAGAAAAACCCGAGGAAAACTACAGGGGTGCGACCTCCTTAAATAGGAGTGGGGGAGGCCACACTTATCTAACAAAAGGGGGTATGGTACTATTCATAGTTACTGTTCACGTGAACAGTACACCCATCATTAGTGCCGGCCCAAATAGTATAAGTGTGATTACAAGGCCCAAGGCCCACTTTGACTCGGACTGGAAAAGTGACATCACTCGTTTTGAAGTTTCTGCTCGACTCGGGTGGAAGTTCGAGGTGACGCCAAGTTCATCTGAAAGTAGACTTCAATAGCTTTCCAACGAGTACTCACGGGTCCCGAGAAACCTTCTGGATCAAAAGTTATGGTCGTTTGAAGTAGGCGCTGTCCAGCAGTCCGAATCTGATCTAGAGGCCGAATTGGATTCCAAAATGTGTCCCGCTTGAACTCTTGCTTTAGTTGATCCAAAAATAATATGGTGACCTTGAGCAAGAGTTGGAAAAGGCGTTGACTTGATCTTGATATATTGGTCGACTTTCCTTTAGGTGGCCCCCAACCACGAGCGCGTAGCGTTGATGCAATCATCCTCGTATATCTTTTGTTATGTTGATTCTTGGGAACTTTGGTCATATGCGTATGTGGCATGGTCACATCATCCTGTGACGATGGCCCGATCTTCCGAGAGGTACTGATAAATCGATTGTGGAGAACTCGACGTTGATGATCCAAAGGCTCCGACCAAAACAGATCGATCCCCTCGCAATCACTACACCACTGCTCCGTTGGTTATCAACCGTGCCGAACGCGGTTGACTTCGCCAGGAAGGCTATCTCCTGCAAACGAACCGAGAACACAAGCAAGAGAGTAAAAGATGCAATGTGAAATTATATTGCGAATAAAGATTTAGTTCACAAGTTGGGGTTCCTCAACCGGACGTGCGGTGAGACTGCTAAGCAGAATAAACTCTTAAGAAAAACCCGAGGAAAACTAGAGCGATGCGACCTTCTTAAATAGGAGTGGGGAGGCCACACTTATCTAACAAAAGGGGGTATGGTACTATTCACAGTTACTGTTCATGTGAACAGTACACCCATCATTCGTGCCGGCCCAAATAGTCTAAGTGTGATTACAATGCCTAAGGCCCACTTTGACTCGGACTGGAAAAGTGACATCACTTGTTTTGTAGTTTCTGCTCGACTCAGGTGGAATTTTGAGGTGAGGCCAAGTTCATCTGAAAGTAGACTTCAATATCTTTCCAACGAGTACTCACGGGTCTCGAGAAACCTTCTGGATCAAAAGTTATGGTCATTTGAAGTAGGCGCTGTCCAGCAGTCCGAATCTGATCTGGAGGCCGAATTGGATTCCAAAATGTGTCCCGCTTGAACTCTTGCTTTAGTTGATCCAAAAATAATATGGTGAACTTGAGCAAGAGTTGGAAAAGGCGTTGACTTGATCTTGATATATTGGTCGACTTCCCTTTAGGTGGCCCCCAACCACGAGCGCGTAGCGTTAATGCAATCATCCTCGTATATCTTTTGTTATGTTGATTCTTGGGAACTTTGGTCATATGCGTATGTGGCATGGTCACATCATCCTGTGACGATGGCCCGATCTTCCGAGAGGTACTGATAAGTCGATTGTGGAGAACTCAACGTTGATGATCCAAAGGCTCCGACCAAAACAGATCGATCCCCTCGCAATCACTACACCACTGCTTCGTTGGTTATCAACCGTGCCGAACGCGGTTGACCTCGCCAAGAAGGCTATCTGCTGCAAGCGAACCAAGAACACAAGCAAGAGAGTAAAAGATGCAATATGAAATTGTATTGCAAATAAAGATTAAGTTCACAAGTTGGGGTTCCTCAACCGGACGTGCGGTGAGACTGCTAAGCAGAATAAACTATTAAGAAAAACCCGAGGAAAACTAGAGGGGTGCGACCTCCTTAAATAGGAGTGGGGGAGGCCACACTTATCTAACAAAAGGGGGTGTGGTACTATTCACAGTTACTGTTCACGTGAACAGTACACCCATCATTAGTGCCGGCCCAAATAGTCTAAGTGTGATTACAAGGCCCAAGGTCCACTTTGACTCGGACTAGAAAAGTGACATCATTTGTTTTGCAGTTTCTGCTAGACTCGGGTGGAATTTGAGGTGAGGCCAAGTTCATCTGAAAGTAGACTTCAATATCTTTCCAACGAGTACTCACGGGTCCCGAGAAACCTTCTGGATCAAAAGTTATGGTCGTTTGAAGTAGACACTGTCCAGCAGTCCGAATCTGATCTGGAGGCCGAATTGGATTCCAAAATGTGTCCCGCTTGAACTCTTGCTTTAGTTCATCCAAAAATAATATGGTGACCTTGAGCAAGAGTTGGAAAAGGCGTTGACTTGATCTTGATATATTGGTCGACTTCCCTTTAGGTGGCCCCCAACCACGAGCGCGTAGCGTTGATGCAATCATCCTCGTATAGCTTTTGTTATGTTGATTCTTGGGAACTTTGGTCATATGCGTATGTGGCATGGTCACATCATCCTGTGACGATGGCCCGATCTTCCGAGAGGTACTGATAAGTCGATTGTGGAGAACTCGACGTTGATGATCCAAAGGCTCCGACCAAAACAGATCGATCCCCTCGCAATCACTATACCACTGCTCCGTTGGTTATCAACCGTGCCGAACGCGGTTGACCTCGCCAAGAAGGCTATCTCCTGCAAGCGAACCGAGAACACAAGCAAGAGAGTAAAAGATGCAATATGAAATTGTATTGCGAATAAAGATTAAGTTCACAAGTTGGGGTTCCTCAACCGGACGTGCGGTGAGACTGCTAAGCAGAATAAACTTTTAAGAAAAACCCGAGGAAAACTAGAGGGGTGCGACCTCCTTAAATAGGAGTGGGGGAGGCCACACTTATCTAACAAAAGGGGGTGTGGTACTATTCATAGTTACTGTTCACGTAAACAGCACACCCATCATTAGTGCCGACCCAAATAATCTAAGTTTGATTACAAGGCCCAAGGCCCACTTTGACTCGAACTGGAAGAGTGACATCACTTGTTTTCCAGTTTCTACTCGACTCGGGTGGAATTTCGAGGTGAGGCCAAGTTCATCTGAAAGTAGACTTCAATGTCTTTCCAACGAGTACTCACGGGTCCCGAGAAACCTTCTGGATCAAAAGTTATGGTCGTTTGAAGTAGGCGCTGTCCAGCAGTCCGAATCTGATCTGGAGGCCGAATTGGATTCCAAAATGTGTCCCGCTTGAACTCTTGCTTTAGTTCATCCAAAAATAATGTGGTGACCTTGAGGAAGAGTTGGAAAAGGCGTTGACTTGATCTTGATATATTGGTCGACTTCCCTTTAGGTGGCCCCAAACCACGAGCGCGTAGCGTTGATGCAATCATCCTCGTATATCTTTTGTTATGTTGATTCTTGGGAACTTTGGTCATATGCGTATGTGGCATGGTCACATCATCCTGTGACGATGGCCCGATCTTCCGAGAGGTACTGATAAGTCGATTGTGGAGAACTCGACGTTGATGATCCAAAGGCTCCGACCAAAACAGATCGATCCCCTCGCAATCACTACACCACTGCTCCGTTGGTTATCAACCGTGCCGAACGCGGTTGACCTCGCCAAGAAAGCTATCTCCTGCAAGCGAACCGAGAACACAAGCAAGGGAGTAAAAGATGCAATCTGAAATTGTATTGCGAATAAAGATTAAGTCCTCCTCTTCTTGACAGAAAATCGTCCTCGGTTTTAATAGATGTGTGATCTCTCGTATTGCTTGATCTTGATCATAAATCGCGGTACATGACAAAGAACGCAACAAAATCGTATTATGTAATATCATAAGTTCTTTATCAAACAATGTAAAATCTCTTTGAAACAATTGTACCTGATTGGTAGTATTCTCACTGTATAGTGATAACACTTGGTATGTATGTGTCTCGTCTGGCTCTCCTTCTTTAGTACCTTGAGTGATGATAGACCCATTATCTTTACCTTTTTGGCTCTCCTCACATGATGTATGGGCATCTATGACCTCATCATCCTCCCCTTCTTGAATTGGAGTCATCCTCGACTTAAGCTCATCCTTCTCTTCAGTGTGGTTCTCAACTTCCTGCAGGTTGTTAGTCACAGAAAAAGGCACAACCACAGGTTTGTTCTCATGTGTACTATCATCAAACATTCTCAATTCTTTCTTAATCTGACTCTCAATCGTACAAGCAATTGTAAACAAATGAGAGAGAGAATTATATTCTTTGTGAACAAGAAGGTCTTGAATTTCCTGATTAAGCCCACTTAAGAATCTATTCTCCGTAGCTTCAACATGCTCTTTTAAGCCACAACGCAACAAACGAGTTTTCAAGTCATGATAGTATTCTCTTACAGTTCTACTACCTTGTCTTAAATGTTGCAATCTAACTAGCAAATAATCAGCATAATTTTTAGGAACAAATTCATCTCTTAAAAGTTTTTTCAAGGCATACCAAGTTTGAGGCACTCTACCATGTCTACTAAGATACTTCCACCAAATTATTGCATTATCAATAAAGACACTAGTAGCTACTCTAATCTTTTGCCTATCAGACCAATCATGGATTTCAAATTCTTTGTCTAACGCTAACTCCCAGTCAATATAGGCATCAGGATCAATTTTACCAGCAAAGGATGGAAAAACATACTTATCTTTGGTTAATGCATCATGTTCATACTCGCGTCCGTTGTTTGATGGCTGATTTGTCATTCTTTCAAGGCGTGTGGTGAGCGCGGCAAAACTCTCCTTGATGGAGCGCTGCAATGTATCTGTCATAGCTTGAAGCTTCCTATCGATGTCCTCATTATTGATGGTGCGTCGTTTCTCCAGAAACATCCTGAGTTCTCCCTTTAGTACACACTTGTCCGCAATAGATGAATCCCCTGTCATGGTTATTAGAAAACAAAAGACAACACAAGTGTATTATCCCTAACAACTACTAGGTGATGGGACAGTGAAAACACATTCTCTCAAGCGTCTTACCATAATCTTACAAGTGTTCTTACCAACGCAAACAGAAGGAGGTTCAACCGGTGGCTGGTTCGTGATACCGTGTCGAGCGTGGGTACGATTGCAAGAGGGGACCTATTCTGATCAAGAGTAGGTGGAGCTCGGAAGGCACAATATGGTAGCAAAGGAGAACAATCAGTTAATTTCAGAAAATTGCATTGAATTGAATTATAGTTCGTATCTAGCACTTAGCCTATGTTGCTGATCAAACAAGGATAGGAGAAGGCCAAAACAAGTGTGTAGCAATGTATAGGAGTGATGAACACAAGATAATTCAATAGAATGCAACGTGGATTTGAAAAGCACAAGGATTGACCCAAATCTAAAAATGGCAGATTTCTATCCACTGGACAAGATATCGGTATTTTGGCCGTAACTTTTTGTTAGTTTCCTATTTTTTGATGATTCTTTTTTTTATTTGTTTCCTGACGGATTTTTCTACAACTTTTCTTTTGGGGCCATGTTCTAGAAACTGACAGATAAAATCGCACAAAAATCACAAGTGCAGACTGTTACAGATTCAATCCCAAAATTTGGGTCAAATTGCACCACAGATATCTTTTAACTGCCTTGATGGAATGAATCAAAATTTTAGGGGCAGTTAGATACAGAAGTTACGGATCTAATGGCGGTGGTTTCACTTGAAAAGGATATCGGAAACAAAAGTTATTGCGTTTTTGGTGGCGGCTGCACAAGAGGGAGTCTTTTGGCCGAAAATAGGAATTAGGGTTTGATGAATTCTTGATGGTTTTGGACGTGGGGATTTTTTTTGGGGAGTTTTATGGAACCAAGAATATGACCAGCAACAAGACAAAAGCTAAAACAGATACAAACTCAATTTAGCAAACCGAAACTAACAAATTGAAAGGCACGACGGGGTTTGGACAGCGGAAATAAACTCTTTTTGCAGGGCAAATTTTCTGGACTATAGGACAATGAACATAAACTAATCTAAAAGGTACGAATTACCTCACGGGCAACCGTTGCTCTGATACCAACTGATGTGACGATGGCCCGATCTTCCGAGAGGTACTGATAAGTCGATTGTGGAGAACTCGACGTTGATGATCCAAAGGCTCCGACCAAAACAGATCGATCCCCTCGCAATCACTACACCACTGCTCCGTTGGTTATCAACCGTGCCGAACGCGGTTGACCTCGCCAAGAAGGCTATCTCCTGCAAGCGAACCAAGAACACAAGCAAGAGAGTAAAAGATGCAATATGAAATTGTATTGCGAATAAAGATTAAGTTCACAAGTTGGGGTTCCTCAACCGGACGTGCGGTGAGACTGCTAAGCAGAATAAACTCTCAAGAAAAACCCGAGGAAAACTAGAGGCGATGAGATTGGTAACTATCGATTTTGTGGAAGTGACTCTCGCGATCCGACTACAACCGTACGACGTCGCTTGCGCCTTAGCAATCGCTGAACCAACTCCGAGATGTTATTGATCTTGCTGGAAGCACGATCAACCTGAACACGAAGTTCAATCCCTGCAAGCAATCGAAGAACTAGCAAGAATAAGACGAAAAGCAATCTGATATTGCGAATAACAAAGTTGGTATTCAAAAACAAAGGTGGGATCCCGAAGGTAGTCTTGACAGGTGGTCGTCTGACACAACTGAAGAACCGAAGTTTGCGCAAAGGCTAAACCTAAACTCAACGAAATCCAAGTCCTAGCAGGGGGCGGTGGCTCCTATTTATAGAGAAACGACCAGGGGGGACGCCCTAGGGTTACAAGGCCCATGGGCCCAAGTGGTGGTGGCGCAGCACCCTTTTTGGATTCGGACTCAGAAACCAACGTGAATTGTTTTGATGATTGCGGCCGGCTCGGATGGAATTTGAAGATGAGGTTGGATCCGTTGGAAAGTAGACTTCATAAGCTTTCCATGAAGTACAAGAACGCCCCAAACGGAGTCCGTATGAAGAAGTTATGCCCGTTTGAATGTGGTACCAATGCAGTAGTCCGAATCCGATTCCAGAACGTGTCCAACTCGGATTCTTGCTTGACTTGATCTCAAAGTGACGTGGTGACCTCCATGATTCCGTCCTTGCATGTCCATGACTCCATGTCCCTTTCCTTCATCCTTTCCCAGGTTCCTAACCACGATTAAATCACTTGCATTAGGTAGTGGTCTATTCTCAGTAATATATGAACCTAGGAATGAATTCACCAGTAATTAAGTTGTGAGCACGAGCTCGAGTAAGTGGTCCTTGTTGTGGATGAGTTGTATCCATGGAAGGGATGTCCTCATCATCCTCCCCTTCTTGCATTTGAGTCGTCCTCGACTCAAGTTCATCTTCTTCCCCCAAATATGGCTTTAAGTCTGCAATATTAAATGTGGGACTAACCCGAATTCTCGCAGTGCATCAAGCTTATATGCATTATCATTAATCTTAGCTAACACCTTGAATGGACCATCAGCTCTAGGCATCAACTTAGACTTTCGCAACTCAGAAATCTATCTTTGCGCAAATGCAACAGACTAAATCACCAGTTCAAAAGTTAAACTCTTTCTACCACGACTACCAAAATCTTATACTTAGCATTCATGCGCTCTATGTTTTCTTTAGTTGTTTCATGCAATTTAAGGACAAATTCAGCACGCTTCTTAGCATCTAAATTCACTTTTTCAGAGATAGGGATAGGTAATAAATCAATAGGAGCACGAGGATTAAAGTCATATACTACCTGAAAAGGGCTCATCTTTGTGGTAGAGTGCAGCGATCTATTGTAAGTAAACTCTACATGAGGTAGACATTCTTCCCACGCCTTTAAGTTTTTCTTCAAGATAGCCCTCAACATAGTTGATAGCGTGCGGTTGACAACTTCAGTTTGTCCATCTGTTTGTGGGTGACAAGTAGTAGAAAACAGCAGCTTGGTACCCAATTTAGCCCATAATGTGCGCCAAAAGTGACTCAAAAACTTCGCATCTCGATCTGAAACAATGGTATTGGGCACTCCATGTAGTCGAACAATCTCTCTGAAAAATAAATCAGCAACATTTGTAGCATCATTGCTCTTATGGCAAGGTATAAAATGTACTATTTTAGAAAATCTATCGATCACCACAAAAACACTATCTCTCCCCTTCCTTGTGCGAGGTAATCCCAAAACAAAGTCTATTGAAATATCCTCCCAAGGAATGCTAGGTACAGGAAGAGGCATATATAAACCATGTGGATTAAGTCGGGACTTAGCTTTATTGCAGGTAGTGCAGCGAGATACATAGCGCTCAACGTCGTGCCTCATCCTTGGCCAATAGAAGTGTTCAGCGAGGATGTCCTCCGTCTTTTTGACACCAAAATGACCCATTAATCCTTCCCCATGTGCCTCCTGTAATAACAAACGACTGAACAGTGGGTGGAATGCGAGTTTGTTAGCTCTAAACAAAAATCCATTATTGAAAGCAAATTTATTCCAGCATCTACCATTTTTGCAATTGGACAGGCATCTTTAAACTCATCATCGAGGTGTATAGTTCCTTTATTGTCTCAAGCCAAAAATTCTACAATCAAGTTGAGACAACATTGTATACCGTCTAGACAAGGCATCAAGAATCACATTTTCCTTCCCTTTCTTGTGTTTTATGACATAAGGAAAAGATTCAATGAATTCAACCCAACGAGCATGTCTACGGTTCAGTTTAGATTGACTTCTAATATGTTTCAATGATTCATGATCAGAATGGATAACAAATTCTTTGGGCCATAAATAATGTTGCCATGTTTCTAAAGTTCGAACAAGGGCAAGTAATTCCTTATCATATGTAGAATAGTTCAAACTAGGTCCACTCAATTTCTCACTAAAATAAGCAACATGTTTACCTTCTTGTATCAACACACCACCAATTCCAATTCCACTAGCATCACACTCAAGTTCAAAAGTCTTACCGAAGTCAGAAAGTTGGAGCAATGGTGCATTTGTGAGCTTTTCTTTGAGAAGGTTGAAAGCTTCTTCTTGCGCTTTTCCCCATTTAAATGAAACACCTTTCTTTGTTAATTCATTAAGTGGTGCAGCGATGGTGCTGAAATCTTTCACAAAGCGGCGATAGAATCCCGTAAGTCCATGAAAACTCCACACTTGTGTGACCGTTTGTAGTGTTGGCCAGCTTTTTATAACTTCAATCTTGGCTTCATCTACTTCAATTCCCTGTGGAGTAACAATATAGCCAAGAAAACAAACTCGATCGGTGCAAAAGGTGCACTTTTCGAGATTACCAAACAAACATGCATCCCTCAAAGCAATGAAAACAGCACGTAAGTGTTCAAGATGTTCATCTAGTGACTTGCTGTAAATCAATATATCATCAAAGTAAACTACCACAAATTTACCAATGAAAGCACGTAAAACTTCGTTCATTAATCTCATGAAAGTGCTAGGGGCATTAGTTAATCCAAAAGGCATCACTAGCCACTCATATAATCCGAACTTAGTTTTAAATGCCGTCTTCTATTCATCTCCAAGTTTCATTCTAATTTGATGGTATCCACTACGCAAGTCAACTTTAGAAAAAATTGTAGAGCCACTTAATTCATCAAGCATATCGTCTAACCTAGGAATAGGATGACGGTATCTAATGGTAATATTATTGATAGCTGTGATTCACATACGTACTCTTTATCAAGCAATTCTTGAACTTGGCGCTGAATTTCTTTAGTTTCTTCTGGGTTTGTCCTGTATGGTGCGCGGTTGCGTAGTGATGCACCCGGAATTAAATCAATTTGATGCTCAATCCCTCGAAGCGGTGGCAATCCCGGTGGTATGTCCTTCGGAAAGACATCTTTGTACTCCTGCAAAATGTTAGTGATAGCAGGAGGCAAAGAAGATGGTATCTCCTCAAATGAAAACAAAGTGGCTTTGCAAACTAATCCATAGCAAACAGATTTACTAGCATCCAATTCAGTCATATTAGATTTAGTAGCAAGAAAACTAGCACCTTTCAATTGTATTTCTTTTTTGTTTACATGAGCAGATTTCAGTTCTTTCTTCCTATGTTGCACAAGCTCTTTTGCTACAATCTGATTTTCGCTCTTAGATTTCTCTAAACTCTTCTCTCTACTAGCTCTAGCAAGTTCATCTTTAACAATCTGTTCTGGAGTCATAGGATGCAGCACAATTTTCTTTCCTTTGAACATGAGAGAGTATTGATTATTCCTACCATGATGCACACAATCAGTATCGTATTGCCAAGGTCTTCCTAATAATAATGAGCAAGCTTGTATAGGTACTACGTCGCAATCAACATAATCATGGTATGAACCCATAGAAAGATGTACTCTCACCATCCGTGTTACCTTCAACTTACCACTGTTGTTGAACCATTGAATATGGTATGGGTGAGGATGAGGTTTAGTCGGCAAAGCAAGCTTCTCTACCATGTCCATACTTGCCAAATTGTTGCAATTCCCACCATCAACAATTATGCGAATCGAGCGTTCGTTGACAACGCCCTTGATTTGAAACAAATTATGGCGCTGGTTTTGCTCGGCATGAGACACTTGAGCACTTAGTACGCGTTGCACTATAATGCTCAAATACTTGTCGGCATCTTCGGCGCCAACATGCTCCTCATGATCATATTCTTCTTCATCTCCTATAGGGTCAGTTGCAAGCATAGCATATGTTTCTTCATCAAAATCACTAGCAGATGAATACCCACTATCATCGCGTATAATCAATACATGCTTGCTTGGACAGTCCCGCATCATGTGTCCATAGCCTTTGCAACGATGGCATTGAACGTCCCTTGTTCGTCCGGTCGAAGCAACTGAAGAGGTTGTTTTTGCAGGAAGTTGTGGTGCTGATTTGTGTGCTTCAGAAACTCGTGGCGTCGAAATTGATGTAGTAGGGCGCGGCTTGTTGTTGGAGTGTGATGGCGCCACATTGGACGAGGGAGTAGGGGTGCGCGGAGTCCATGAATTTGTGCGACCTGCAGAAGAATTAGATCGCATTCTCGTCTGGCGTCTCTGCAACTCACGTTCAGCTTTGCAAGCAAGATGAAACAATCTAGTAATGGAATTGTAATCTTTATAATCAAGGATGTCTTGAATTTCTCGACTCAATCCTCCCAAAAACCTAGCCATGGATGCCTCCTCATTCTCAACTAAACCACAACGCAACATACCAATTTGTAATTCCTGATAATATTCTTTCACAGTTTTGCACCCTGTTGTAGACGTTGCAGTTTATTTAACAGATCACGTGCATAATATGAGGGAACAATCGATGACGCATAAGCAATTTTAAAGCCTCCCAGGTGTTAGGAATGTTATTGGGATTTTGACGACAATGTTCTTTCCACCAAACAGAAGCAAAGTCGGTAAATTCACTAGTAGCAGCCCTAACTCGTCTATTCTCAGGAAATTCATGGCAAGCAAATTTTTGATCAACAGCTAGTTCCCAATTAAGATAGCTATCAGGATCATATTTACCATTGAAAGAAGGCATGGTGAATTTAACCTTAGCAAAAGAATCATCGTGGTCACGTACCTCACGCCGTGGGGGTTCCCTTCGCATACCTTGTCGGTTAAAACGCAATTGTCGACGAGCTCGATCGTTGTTGTGGTTGATCCTGCCATCGGCCTCGGAATCACCCATATGGTCGGAGTCATCTTGTCTCCGTACCGTCGCAGCAGGGGGAACAGCAGACGAAGCTTGGGCAATCTCCTCAAGGCGCGCCATAATATCTGCCAACGAATTGTTAGTGGTACCTTGCGCTTTCTCCATCGCAACGAGTGTGGCATTGGTCTCAATCTGGGCGCCCTCAAGTTGAGCAAGTCGCTCATTCGTCACTCTGACATCCTCCTCAAGACCCTCTGCACGAAGGTTCATAAGGCGTAGAAAATGTTGTACGATTGCCTTAGTACGAGGAGTATGAGATTGATCCTCATCCGTTGTATGACTGCCATTGTTAGCAAAACACAAGAATATGTCCCTAACAAAGAACTACTAGGATGAGGAGGTTCAAAAGTCGCTCACACTCAAGCCTTTTATCGAACTCTTACCAATTCTTACCAAGCAAAGCAGGGTGATCGGCTCCCGGCGATGTCAACGTATCTCTCAAGATTGGATGGAGCGATTGCCACGTGAAGCTCACCACATGCGGTGTAGGAGAGTGTAGCCGGAAGGCTCAAGTTTGGTAGCAAGGATTAGCAATAATCAAATCAGAAAATGCAAGCTGAAAAATCGCTCAACGCCGGTTGGTGCTGGTCCTAGGCTAGACCGTACTAGAGACGCGAGCCTAGAACACAAACGAGTACACCGCACAGAAAGAATCTAGATGACGTTGCCCACGGAGTTCAGAGGCTCAGAAAAGGACACCGTCTTCACGGAGCACCTTAGAATCACTTGTAGAAGGTCCCTGTAAATTTTGAGCGAATTCCGAGAAAGTTGACTTTTCTTGACTTTGCGGGCCCGTTTTGAGGCCCTAAACGACCTTTTTTGGGGGTCGAAGTCGCTGCGCGTATGCGTGGTGACTTACGCGGATCTGAAATCTCCAGTTTTTCCAGACTTCAATTTTTCTGGCCCTATTTTCCCGTTTCCTTTCTAACGGATCAAGAAATGCTTCAATCGGAGGTCGTATGCAAAAGTTAGGATTTTCTCTCTCCTCTTCTCTTTTTTTTTTACGCCGCGGCTCTTTCTATCTGCGGCTGCCTTTTCCTTCTTGTCTATCTACTTTGCTCCCACTCCAAGTCCAATTCCAAGTCCTACTCCGAGTCCAATTCCGAGTCCTACTCCGAGTCCAATTCCGAGTCCTACTCCGAGTCCAATTCCGAGTCCTACTCCGAGTCCAATTCCGAGTCCTATTCCGAGTCCCCCTCTTTTCCTTCCTCAACGTGGAGTTCAAACCAACCGTGACGGTGAAACCAAAACGTGAACAGAACTCGAAACTCTAGAGGAACTAGGCACTAAGACCAGCAAAGGACACGACGATGCAACCGAAAGTTCAACAATGCAAAGTACTGAAAAGAAAAATTGCGAGGCTAAGATTGGTTTGGACCAGGTGATCTACTACTATTTTTTTTGGCTTTTGGTGTACTGTAGGTAGTGAAAAGCAATCTAATCTATGAATAACTGGAAATTCTCACCGAAGGTGGAGCTGCGGCGGAACATGTACGGCGAGGGGAACCTTGGCGAGTGGCTTGATAAAGTTGCTCGGCGCGATGATGACGGGGCCGACGGCTCAAAGCAGGTGTGACCCCTGGTTCTTGTACGTTGGTGTGTGTTGTAAGCTTGTGTACCCCCTGCCGCGGATGAAGTGAAAATTGCTTCGCCTCTTTGATCGACCTTGCCACGTTGTTCCGAGAGCTGCCCGATGGGGACCTGCTGCTAATTCCTGACGTCATAACCCGGCGCCGCTTATGTCGTTGGTGGCGGGCCAAAGATTCCCTCGACTTCTGGGCGAACCGACCCTCGTCGGGCAGGACTTCGACGCGAGAGATCATCCCAGCGAGGCCAGACGAGTAGTGCCGGCCTGGCGGGTTTTGTAAGAACGTTACGGTAGCATGGTAGACAAGCCAGGACATTCGTCACCGCCATCGTTTTTGGATGCGTCCGCTTTGTGCCTTCTCTTCTTTTTTTTTGTGGTGTTTGTTGGTCGAGGCAGACGCTTGGGGTAGGTGTGGAGGTGGGGCGCAGGCGAAGTGGACGCGCGAGCGCTCCGTCCCCTACCCTCCGAAGTGGTGGCAGCGGAGCTAGCGCCTGGCCAAAGTAGACACGCGAGCGCTCCGTCCCCTACCCTCCGAAGTGGTGGCAGCGGAGCTGGCGCCTAGCCGAATTAGACGCGCGAGCACTCCGTCCCCTACCCCTTGCGCTAGGTAGGATAAGATAAGCTTGGGGAGGGACTGGGACCTAGCCTCGTAGGTCCTGCCCTTGGTGGTCAACAGAGGACCTCACGGGCGGCACTGTTTCGCTGAGTTTCCAGATGCTGATGGGACAACTGAGGCGGGATCAATGGAAGTCCGCACATGGCGTCGTACGACTGTGAGGGAGGTTTCCCCTGGCCATCGTTCATTGCGCCGGGCCCCGCGGGGTAGGAGGGACGCGTTGAGCGCAGGGGGCATGGCCGTGACATGGGGCGACGCTATAGCACCACGTGCCCATGGGGCGGGTGATGGGACTCTTGAGGCGTAATGTCCGCGGTCTTGCTTCCGGGGCTCTTTTAAAAAGGGGGGCGAGTAGCTGAATGGAGTGGCACTCGCCTTTCCAGCCATCGCATCCCCACAACTTCTAGCGAAACTGCGGTCCTCAGTGTGTTCCAACTTCGCCCGGTAGCATGCAGGGCTCCAGGGCGTAGCTGATGCCACCTGGGCGATCGCGGGGTCGGGCATCCCGCCCATGCGGAGGGATGCTTTACCGCGATGTGTCTTCCCCTCACCCACACGCCGAAGAGCCGTGGATGGTGCGGGGTGGTGGTCAATGCACTTGTACTTCATCAAGGCCACGTCCCGCCGTGCTGTCTCGTGCAGGCGCCTGTTCTCTCCCCCAGTCTCCTCCCCTGAGATGAGGGGAGCAGGAGGGGGCTTGGCACTTGCAGTGCCGGAGGGGGCCGTGCTGCTCCAAAGATGGGCGCCGACTCCACCAGCTCGGGGCGGCACACCCTGGAGGGCCTTGGGCACTCTCCGTCTTGTGGCGCCTTATTGTGGTGATGCCGCATCCTGAGCTCGAACGTCAATGGCCGTTCGCTGGAGCGGCTTCCTGCGCCGGGGGGGACTGCATCCACGTAGGCGCCTTCGCCGGGAGCGTTTGGTTTCTCGACCACTCTGCAGAGGCGCTGGACATTGAGCTCTTGCGCCGCCTGCTTGGTCGGCATGTAGAAGTGCTAAGCGTAGGCCCCACGTTGAGCTGCCGCGCCTCGCTCCTACACTCGCGGCCACCTGTCCATGCGGCGCGCGCAGTTTGCTAGGATCGCGTGAAGCCTCTAGAGTCCGTGCACCGTTGTATGTGGACACCAGCGTGTGCGCGGAACATCCGCATCTTGTCTAGACTCGGTAGAGTGCGTAGGGAAAACATCCGCGTCTTTGTTTGTACTCCGGAGAATGCGTGAGACTATCAACCATGGCTTATTTAGGCTCCAGAGGATACGCCATCGCGCGCGCGGGACATCTGCGTCTTGTTTAGACTCAGTAGAGTGCGCAGGGAAAACATCCGCATCTTTGTTTGTACTCCAGAGAATGCGTGAGACTATCAATCACGGCTTATTTATGCATCGGAGGGTACGCCATCGCGCGCGCGGGACATTCGCATCTTGTTTATACTCAGTAGAGTGCGCAGGGAAAACATCCGCGTCTTATTTATACTTTGTAGAGTGCGTGTGAGGGCGTACCCCCGCTGCGTCTTATTTATACTTCGTGGAGTGCGTGCGAGGGCGTCCCCCCGCTGCGTCTTATTTATACTCCGTGGAGTGCGTGCGGAGGCAGACCTCGTCGCTACGTCTTATTTATACTCTGTAGAGTGCGTGCGGAGGCGGACCTCGTCGCTACGTCTTATTTATACTCCGTAGAGTGCGTGCGGAGGCGGACCTCGACGCTACGTCTTATTTATACTCCGTAGAGTGCGTGCGGAGGCGGACCTCGTCGCTGCGTCTTATTTATACTCTGTAGAGTGCGTGCGGAGGCGGACCTCGACGCTACATCTTATTTATACTTCGTAGAGTGCGTGCGGACGCGGACCTCGTCGCTACGTCTTATTTATACTCCGTAGAGTGCGTGCGGAGGCGGACCTCAACGCTACGTCTTATATATACTCCGTAGAGTGCGTGCGGAGGCGGACCTCCACGCTACGTCTTATTTATACTCCGTAGAGTGTGTGCGGAGCCGGACCTCTGTGGAGTGCGTGTCCGGAGGCGAGTCTCCGTGATGTGCTTGTACGGAGGTGAGTCTCCGTGTTGTGCGTGTGCGGAGGTGAGTCTCCGTGTTGTTCGTGGGAACATCAACCACATCTTTATACTCCTAGGAGTATGCGTGGTGACAACACCAGCGCCACTCCCTGTAACGCGAGCGGGAGCCCTTTCGCCTTGGTAGTGTCATCTTCGCCTGCCGCCTCGATGGCGGTCTCGTACACACGCACGAATTCTCGGGGATCCGTGTCGCCCTTGTACGATGCAACGGAGCTGGGGAATTTAAAATCCTCCGGCCACGCTGCCTGCTGTAGGCCCGCCGATAGCGGGGACTCCGGGTCCACATGCCGCAGCGAAGCGCGACTGGATGTGGGGGCGTCTCGGCTATCTGTGCTCTGGCGTGGGCTCCAACACGACCACCGGTGTGGTCGGCTAACCCCGAGCCTCCTGCATTCGCTGCACGGCTCCCCAGAGATCCGCCAATTCCTATTGGAGTGTGCCGAGGGCTGCCAGCAGGGCAGTCTCCACTGCGGTCGCACGGTCGAGGTAGTCGCAACCACTCCGGCGCCGGCGGTAGGGCCCATGTTCTGGAGGGGCCGCTTAGTGCTCGTAGCGGGTGTAGGGGCGGCGATCGCGTCGATGGCGTCGGGCGACCGCTCCTAACACGACACTGTATCGTCGGGGTCGGCTATCACACCGGTGGCGGGGTGGCGCACGACGCGTGAGGTGGGGTCGGCCGTCGCGTCAGCGTGGCGGGGTCGGTGGAGTTGGTGATGGCGGGGTCGATGGTCGCGCGATGATGCTGACGCGGGGCCTCACCACGACCGCCTCCTTCTTCTTCGCCACCGATGATGCCTTCTTCGGTGCCATCCTTGTGATCTTGAGGCTTGCTTCCGTCGTCCCTATGGACGGTGCCAACTGTTGTGGCTACAGACCAAACAGAGAGAGAGGGGTATGGTAGTGGAGAGTTAGGTGAGCAAATGACCTCTTCTGTCTTTCCCAAGAACCAGTCATGATACATAAGCATTCCCTCGTAAGGGGCGACTTTACCATCGTAGCCTTACCCGGAGTCCCTCACCGAGGACAGACTGTGTCATTTACATGACTTACAACCTTCTCCACAAGCTAGCTGGTTTAGGTGGGGGCCACCCCTACAACACTATTGGTTAGGTGGTGGGGTGCCGACATGCCTCGTGCTTGGTGACACCTGGTTGATTGTCGTGCATGTGGGTATGTGGTTGAGCCTAAGTCGGATTAAGGACCGTTTTTGTGATTCATTTTACGAAGTCACTTCGTACTACCACAAGTCCGATATGGGACGGACCTGGCTAAGTAATTTGTGAAGTTCCAAATATAGTCTCGCTATAGGCTGAATGTGAGAGTGGCGTAGGCCGCGAGAAGTCTCACATGGCACCAGAGGGGGCTCCAACTCATGGATTCGAGTTGTGGTGAAACCTTAGTGGCGCCGTGATTATTTTGGCTATGGATCATCGGAACAGCCTTGTCATGAACTCTCCGCCACACACCAAAGGTAGTGTGTTTATCGCGTGGCTCAAGTGAGAGGGAATGTCTTGTGGGTAAAGTTGTACACCTCTGCAGAGTAACAAACTATCTGGATAGCCGTGTGCACGGTCATGGACATGCTGAGTAGAGTTTTCACAGATTAGACTTGGCTTTTATAAAACTCAATTTTTCAGACAGGCAACAGTGGTTTTGACAATGGTCCGGGTGGGATGCCCGTGGTTAGGTTAGTGTAGGTTGGAGTCTACACTAACGATAATACTTTGGTTAAAATATTATTTCGTATGATGTATTAAATTTTCAGCTTTTGCACTCATGCTATTGTATTTAAATTCAGTACTGCTTTTCGCACAAATAAACGTAATAAGCCTTCTTTTGTTATCCCTATGCATGCATGAAGTCTGTTAAATTCCTGATGTAACTTGCTTAAGTACTTAGGTGCTTACCTTGAGAGTACTTTATGTGCTCACCTTGCTAAATCTGTTGCGGACTTGACGGCGACTCGGCGGTGAGGACTACTTCAGTGAGTAGGATACGTCTTACAGTCATTCGCCTGTGGGAGGCTAGATGGGCTGATCTGCTACCTTTACTGTTTTCCGCTGCTTTTATTTTCTGTTGGCCTTGTGCCATGTTATTGTAAGACTTGGCCATAAGGCTGTATTTTCGTTTAATAATATCCTGTGGTGATTTTGCATGATATACATTACTGTTGACCCTGTGTGCACTAGCTTTTCCTGGGATAGTGCGATTTACACAGAGGGACTTGGAGTTGTTGTTCCGGGTCCCGACAGAAATGGTATCGAAGCAACAATGACCCTAAGACGCGACCTTAGCTTGAGACCAACCTTAAGGATATATCTTGATAAGAAACACCTCTTTTAAAATCATTTCTTCCTTTGCTCAGTCTCTTACCAAAACTAGTTACTAACTTCCTCTCCTCTTCAAAATTATAGATTGAGCAACCTACCCGCGTCTCCCACAGGACCCTTGTCGGACTCTTCGCAGACGACCTATACAAACTCATGTAGGAGCTGAAATTCAGTCCCTACCCTCTCTACCAAGGATACTTGGGCATGTACAGAGACGAGGAGCGCTGGAGAGTGGAAGTGAAGATTTTTCAATAACTATGCAGCCGACGCGGTCGTCCACATCTTCGACGCCCCCCCTACCTCGAGCTACCTTCTTCGACGGCGTGCAAGATTGTAATACCCTGATCGTGGTTTCGGCGTATGTTTAAAAGAAAGAGAATATATATATATATATATATATTTCTTACATATGCTATAAAACGCGGAGTCGTCGGTTAATCGGTAAGTTGCGGGGAGAGAAAAATTACATTGTGAGTTAGCCTTCGAATAAACAGAAAAAATATATGTTTTAAATTAAAAAAAAGGGTTTCTAGGGAGGGTGGGCTGCCACCTTGGGCCGGGGGGCCCAAGGGGTGGCCGCACCCCCCCTTTGTTGCCCTAGTCGCCCCCCCCCTTTTTATTTCCCTTTGGGCGCACCCCCCTGCCCCTTCCCTCCCCAAGCCGCCACCCCTCCTGCCCCTTGTGCCCCAAGAACCATTGCTGCCCCTGTGCAAGGAAAAGGAGGAGAAGGAGGAGAAGGAGGAGAAGGAAAGAAGGAGGAGAGGGAAAGGAGAAGGAGAGAAAGAAGAGGGTGTTCCCAATCCCTAGGTAAATTTTCCCCCACCTCAATCTCTCTGTTTTATGCTGAAATTAGGGTTCTTAGCCCCAGATTTGAAGGGATTAGCATTTTTGAAAACCCGATTAGAGAATCCTGATCTCGCTGTCTGTAGATTGAATCGCGCGATGTTACTGTTCCTGCAGTTTCGACCTCTAAAACGATTTTTCCCGAGGGGCTCCCCAAAAGGAAAAACGTAGAGGACGACGATACGCATCTACTGTATTTGTTTCACAATATTTGGCTGTGTAATTTAGTCGTACCAGGGTCTGCAATCTCGCTGTCCGTCAGGGGCGCAGACGGGGACAGACCGCTGTTCAGAGGGGAATTAGGGATAGAAGATGAATTTTATATTTTTGGTCACCATTGAGAAAGTTGTAGAGAATTTGGTAAGCTGTCTGCTGTAAAAAAATCAGAATTTCTATAGTTCTACTCTGTTGTTGGGAAGCGTTTGAACCTGGCTGTCCTGACTGACAGAACAGGGGATGATCCCTGTTTTGAGCAGTGAGTTACACCATGCTAAGAATAAAATTGAATTATGTGATCAACATGAAAAGTGTAGGAAAATGAGTAAGGAAACCAGAAATACATCCCTCTCTGTAATAGGTTTAGTAATTTTAAAGATACAAAAAAAAATAAGTGGTGTTGCTGCAGCGGGGCGAGGTTAGGACCGCAAGTGGAGAGGTTCGTTGTGGGGTTTAGAGTTGACGACACTTTTCTTTGAGAGTCGTGATTGTTTTGCTGTTAATTATGCTGAGAGACACCTTTTTGGACAGGTGGATTTGCTTCTGATCGATCGTGATCTCGTCACCTCGTCGGTAGAGGCAAGTGATTGTAGCACTAATGCTATTGTTTAATTGGTTATTCTTACTACCTGCAATCTACATGATAATCATAACTTAGAGTATTTTGCCCTCAATGGATGACTTATAAATGAGATGATAGTAGCAAATATCAGTTGATTGTTATGCTTTGTATGACTTGCTCGTAGTCATGAGGTAGTTGCTATTTGTGCCAATTGTGGAACAAGTTTATGTACACATGGTGATTATGTCGATGATTCTTGGAGACTAAGTTCATGTTAATTATGTTGATGATCCTTCGAAGTTGAAATTCATGTGGATTATGATTGTCATATCATACATAACATGTCATGGCATTGCATTGTGGATGTCGCCGCTTATGGCCGTGACCGTACCGGTACAGTATCGTACATTGCCGTAGTACGATGCACACTCTTACCTTGTTGGGTAAGAGTGCAGTGGAGCATAGCATGCATATGCATTGAAATTATGAAGGAAGTATTGCATTCGTATGTTAATGGTTTAAAACCCTTATAGACAGGACTCGTGATAGTCCTTGTGGTTTGATGAATGAGGAGTTGGATGTGGTTGTGGTCATGTAATAAAATAAATATTGTTGAAGCTTTGCTTGTTGTTTGAAGCACCTGTTAAACAATTTACTTGCTGAGATGTATATCTCACCCTTGTTGTTTTTCCCCCCTACAGGTGATTGTTGAGCATTCATGGGATGGGTAGCGCGGCACCACAATAAAGCACTTGAGTCATCAATTTATGATTGTAATAAAGTTGAGAGGAAACTAGCCTTTTGTTTGGATGTTCATGGATGTTCTTTATTTTTAATAATGTGAACTGGTAGCCCATTATTGGATTTAATCTACTAGTGGACAATTGGACTATTTAAACTTGGTAGCGTTATCTTTGTTAATTATGCTTCCGCTTGATACTCCTTATCTAGTAGTTGTTGTTAGTTTAATTTATCTTGTTTTTTTTTGGCTAGTTGTTGAGTAGCTTGGTGGCATCCCGGGTAATGTGGGTCTGAGGGTGTTACTGATTAGTATCGAGGCCTAGGCTTTAGATTCTAGGAGAAATAAGGAAAAATGACACACTTGCACATGTAGGATGGGAAGGGTTTGCATATCTTGCTTATACCTTTGTGAATTTGTTGAAATTAATGCATGTGCCTTTTACTTGTTCGTTGATGTTTTGCTTGAATTGTGGATTGTGTGGGCTGCGGGAATGCCGCCTAAGGGTAGTGGCGTGGCCGTCTTTGCTCGCCGTGCCACGATCGGCGGTTGTGAAGACCGAGAAACTCGGCCAATGGAAGTAGTCACGAGGAGCTGTTAGCTACGGTGAGAGCCTTGCAGCAGGAGTTGAGCGTTGAAGCGGCGGCGGCCCACGATGCGGCTGCTGCTCGCGTGCGAGGTTGCGGCAACCGGGCGATTAGCGGCATCTCGCCGTGAATGGGTCGGTTTGAGGTTGGACAGCCGGCGGGCGGTCACTCCGGTGCGAGCGCCGATTGGCTGTCTATGTGAAGGACAAGATGGAGCGTTCGAGTGGTCGCCTCGATCGCGTGCGCTTCAGCGTCGCGGCTTCGAAGGCTCGATCTGGTGGAAGAAGTGCGATGCGCTCGCACGGCTGCACATGGACCCCTGTCATGGGCGGAGTTTGTCCGTCAGTTCGAGAGGAGGTTCTATCCGGAGACCTTTCTGGACAAGATGAAAATTGAACTGGGCAAGTACACCCAAGACAAGCAGTCTATGGCAGAGTATGAGGTGGGCTTCAACCAGATAGTCCGCTTTGTCCCCCATGTGGCTCGGGGCGGCGCGAGAAGGCCGTGCGATTTCATCGGGGCTTAAGCCTTCGATTCGCCATCTGCTGGGAGCTTTTCCGATCACGGATTTTCGTACCCTGGTGGAGCAGGCCTTGGGGATCGAGATGCAGCAGATGTTCACAGAGGACACTCGTAAGACCTGCAGGGAGATCAGCCCAGGTCGAGCGAGAGGAGGGGCCGTGCAGGGGCCCTATGCATAAGAAGGCAAAGGGCGTCGTCACCAGCCCTACAGTGGTAGTGCAGGCGAACCAGCTCTCTTGGAGGAGCTCTGCGATGCAGTGCCACGTCGAAGCCGAGATGGGCTTGGTGTGCTTTGTGGGGATCCACACAAGCGGGCGATCGCTCTTGGAAGGGGCGTGTTCTATCGTAGGCGAGAACCACAAGGATGTGGTGTGTGGCGAAATCCCAATGGGAAGTGCAATGGGAGTTAGCGCCTACACCTCGGCGAGATCCACCGCCTTGGCGGCACCGTGCGATGATGGCGGCGCAGCTCCTACTCCGCAATTCTTGCCTGCGGTTCCTACACCGCGTTATTTGTCGGCGCCTCCAGCACCTTCGTCGACTGTTCCGGCGCCAGTACCCCAGTGGACTCCTGCACCGACCTACCCTGGCGCAGGAGGATCTTCTTCTTCAGCTGTACCTGCGGTGTATGCCATGCCCGCATCCGATGGCGGGAGTCGTGGAGATGTGGTGACAGGTACTATATCAGTTGATTCCTTCTATGCTGTGTACTTTTCGATTCGGAGCTAGCTTCTCTTTTGTTTGAAGGTTTTTGTCGGCGGCGGGCTTTCGGTCGCGGTGATTGGAAGAAGCGATGGTTGTTAGTTCTCCTAGTGGGCTTATCTCCGGTGCGTATCCGCCTGGTTGTGCGGTGATTACGCGGACGAGGAGTTCATGGCGAACTTGGTGGTCATACCTCTGAAGCCTTTCGATGTGATCCTTGGCATGGATTGGCTCTCGCAGCATCAGGCCGTTATCTCTTGTTTTTGGAAGACGGTCACCTTGCGGTCTCCGTGCAGGCGTGAAGTGGTCTTCAAGGAGTGCTCCGCATACTCTCTTTCGTTCTTTGTGCGCTTGTTCCCGATCGGCGGATGCGGAAGTCAGGATTGTTGTGGGCCATGGTTGAGGGTCACGAGGCCATCTTGAGGATAGAGGATATACCGGTGGTTTGCCGGTACCCGGATGTCTTTCCTGGAGAGCTCCCAGGCTTGCCGCCGGAGAGGGAGCCGGTCTTCCGCATAGAGCTTGTTCCGGGTACGCGGCCTATTTACAAATCACCGTACCGGATGGCACCTGTTGAGCAGGTAGAGTTGAAGAAGCAGTTGGATGAACTCCTAGCAAAAGGGTTTATAAGACCGAGCACGTCACCTTGGGCTGCTCCGGTATTGTTTGTGGGGAAGAAGGATGGCACCAAGAGGCTCTGCGTGGACTATCGCGCACTCAATCAAGTGACGATCAAGAACAAGTACCCATTGCCTCGCATTGGAGATCTTTTCGATCAGCTGAGGGGTGCCAAGGTATTCTCAAAGATTGATTTACAGTCTGGATACCACCAACTGCGGATCAGGGAGGAGGATATCGAGAAGACAGCATTTAGTACAAGGTATGGGCACTTTGAGTATGTCGTTATGTCTTTTGGACTAACAAATGCCCCTGCTGTCTTTATGGAAGCCATGAACAGGATGCTCCATGAGTATCTGGATTCTTTTGTGGTGGTTTTCATCGATGACATCCTGGTTTATTCCAAGACGAAGGAGGAACATGAGTTGCATCTCAGTCTGGTCCTAGATGCTCTTCGGAGGAATAAGTATTACGCGAAGCTAAAGAAATGTGCTTTCTGGCTATCCGAGGTGGGATTTCTCGGCCATACCATCAATCAGCATGGTGTTACAGTGGACCCGAAGAATGTAGCAGCGGTGGTGCAGTGGCGAAGGCCAACCAATGTGTCAGAGATCCGGAGTTTTCTTGGCCTAGCCGGTTACTACGGCGCTTTGTGCAGACTTCTCTATCATCGCTAAACCAATGACCGACTTACGCAAAGGGAGTTCCTTTTGTGTGGGCAGACGCTTGAGTCCGGCTTTGGACCTTGAAAAATAAGTTGGTGAATGCACCTATCCTATCCTTGCCCGAGAGTGGCAAACGATTTACGGTGTACACAGATGCTTCACAGATTGGTCTTGGATGTGTGTTGATGCAAGAAGGCCGGGTGATCGCTTATGCATCCAGACAACTGAAGACTCATGAGCAGAATTATCCTACTCATGACCTCGAGTTGGCGGCGATGGTTTTGCCTAAAATTCGGAGGCATTATCTGTATGGGGAGCAGTGTGATATCTTCACTGATCACAAGAGCCTTAAATACATATTCACTCAACGAGAGCTAAATTTGAGGCAGCGAAGGTGGTTGGAGCTGATCAAGGATTATGATTTGACTATTCAGTATCACCCTGGTAAAGCGAACGTGGTGGCTGATGCCTTGAGCAGAACAGGAGTACCTCAGGTAGCAATGGCCTTGATCGCGGAGTTTGAGAAGTTGGGTATTTCTTTACGTCTTCTTTGGAGCTGCAGCGAGAGACTCGATGATCATCGATCGACCATTCCCGAGCGCGTTCGTGAGGCTCAACAGCACGATCGGCTTCTCTCAGAAGTGCGCAAAAGGATATCGGAGGGGCGTTCCCGAGACTTCAGCTTGGATGAGTGTGGAGCGGTCCGTTTCAAAGGCCGGCTTTGTGTACCTCAGAAATCCGAGGTGAAGGGCGATATTCTTCGTGAGGCTCACCGGACTCCGTATACTGTACATCCAGGAGAGACCGAGATGTACCGAGATCTAAAGAAGGCGTACTAGTGGAAACGGATGAGGGTGGACATTGCTAAGTTCGTGGCCTCTTGTGGTGTTTGTCAGCAAGTGAAGGCCGAGCATAAGCGGCCTGCTGGTTTGTTGCAGCCCTTGGAGGTCCCAGAGTGGAAGTGGGAGCATATCACCATGGATTTTGTGGTTGGTTTGCCGCGCTCGCCCCGAGGGCGAGACGCAGTTTGGGTCGTGGTGGACAGGCTTACCAAGTCCGCACACTTCATTCCAATGAAGACGACCAACACGGCACAGGATCTGGCCCCATTGTATATCCGGGAGGTGGTGAGACTGCATGGTGTGCCTAAGTCAATTGTTTCTGACCGAGACGCCAAATTTGTCTCCAAGTTACGCAAAGTCTTGAGGCTGCGTTGGGCACGACAGTTTCCCTCGATCTGACTTTCCACCCCAGACGGATGGTCAGTCAGAGGGGACCATTCAAATCTTGGAAGATATGCTTCGTGCTTGTGTATTGTCTTGGAAGGGTAGTTGGGAGGACCATCTGGCTTTGGCAGAGTTAAGCTTATAACAATAGTTATCAGCGAGTATCAAAATAGCTCCCTTTGAGGCTTTGTATGGACGGAGGTGTGTTTCCCTATTTGTTGGGATGCGATGGGCGAGAGGTCTTTGCTTGGTCGGATCTTATTCAGCGGACCGTGGAAAAGGTGCGGGAGGTTCGTCAAAATCTACTGGCCGCTCAGAGCCGACAAAAGAGCTATGCGGATGTCCGACGTCGAGAGTTGGAATTTGCAATTGGTGATCTAGTGCTTCTTCGGGTGTCGCCAACCAAGGGTATTGTTCGGTTTGGTACCACCGAAGCTTAGCCATGATACATCGGCCCTTTCGGTGGTTGCTCGTGTGGCGATTTGGCTTATCGTTTGGACTTGCCGAGCTCGTTGAGTGGTGTGCATAATGTCTTCCATGTGTCGATCTTTGAGAAATATCTGCGGGATCTGAGCATAAGATTGATTCGAGCGCATCACGATGATCGAGGATCTCACTTGTGGAGAGTCGCCAATGCGTATCATGGATACTTGAGCGAGTCTTGAGGAATAAGACCATCGGTATGTGAAGGTCCTCTGGGCGAATCGGTCCGAGAAAGAGGCTACGTGGGAGCTTGAGGATCAAATGCGAAGAAGGTACCCCGAGCTCTTCGAAGCTGGTGAGTACTCTTAGTCGAGGTGTTGTGGTTCTTTTTTTATTTGGTTGCCCTTATCTTCCTGTTTTTTTTTCTTCCTCGTGGTTTAAGGCTTAGATTCGAGGACGAATCCTTTAAAGGTGGGGAAAATGTAATACCCTGATCGTGGTTTCGGCGTATGTTTAAAAGAAAGAGAATATATATATATATATATATACATATATATATATATATATATATATATATATATATATATATATTTCTTACATATGCTTTAAAGCAGTGAGTCGTCGGTTAATCGGTAAGTTGCGGGGAGAGAAAAATTACATTGTGAGTTAGCCTTCGAATAAACAGAAAAAATATATGTTTTAAATTAAAAAAGAGTTTCTAGGGAGGGTGGGCTGCCACCTTGGGCCGGGGGGCCCAAGGGGTGGCCGCACCCCCTTTGTTGCCCTAGTCGCCCCCCCTTTTTATTTCCCTTTGGGCGCACCCCTGCCCTTTCCCTCCCCAAGCCGCCACCCCTCCTGCCCCTTGTGCCCCAAGAACCATTGCTGCCCCTGTGCAAGGAAAAGGAGGAGAAGGAGGAGAAGGAGGAGAAGGAAAGAAGGAGGAGAGGGAAAGGAGAAGGAGAGAAAGAAGAGGGTGTTCCCAATCCCTAGGTAAATTTTCCCCCACCTCAATCTCTCTGTTTTATGCTGAAATTAGGGTTCTTAGCCCCAGATTTGAAGGGATTAGCATTTTTGAAAACCCGATTAGAGAATCCTGATCTCGCTGTCTGTAGATTGAATCGCGCGATGTTACTGTTCCTGCAGTTTTGACCTCTAAAACGATTTTTCCCGAGGGTCCCCCAAAAGGAAAAATGTAGAGGACGACGATATGCATCTACTGTATTTGTTTCACAATATTTGGCTGTGTAATTTAGTCGTACCAGGGTCTGCAATCTCGCTGTCCGTCAGGGGCGCAAACGGGGACAGACCTCTGTTCAGAGGGGAATTAGGGATAGAAGATGAATTTTATATTTTTAGTCACCATTGAGAAAGTTGTAGAGAATTTGGTAAGCTAGCTTCTGTAAAAAAATCAGAATTTCTATAGTCCTACTCTGTTGTTGGGAAGCGTTTGAACCTGGCTGTCCTGACTGACAGAACAGGGGATGATCCCTGTTTTGAGCAGTGAGTTACACCATGCTAAGAATAAAATTGAATTATGTGATCAACATGAAAAGTGTAGGAAAATGAGTAAGGAAACCAGAAATACATCCCTCTCTGTAATAGGTTTAGTAATTTTAAAGATACAAAAAAAATAAGTGGTGTTGCTGCAGCGGGGCGAGGTTAGGACCGCAAGTGGAGAGGTTCGTTGTGGGGTTTAGAGTTGACGACACTTTTCTTTGAGAGTCGTGATTGTTTTGCTGTTAATTATGCTGAGAGACACCTTTTTGGACAGGTGGATTTGCTTCTGATCGATCGTGATCTCGTCGCCTCGTCGGTAGAGGCAAGTGATTGTAGCACTAATGCTATTGTTTAATTGGTTATTCTTACTACCTGCAATCTACATGATAATCATAACTTAGAGTATTTTGCCCTCAATGGATGACTTATAAATGAGATGATAGTAGCAAATATCAGTTGATTGTTATGCTTTGTATGACTTGCTCATAGTCATGAGGTAGTTGCTATTTGTGCCAATTGTGGAACAAGTTTATGTACACATGGTGATTATGTCGATGATTCTTGGAGACTAAGTTCATGTTAATTATGTTGATGATCCTTTGAAGTTGAAATTCATGTGGATTATGATTGTCATATCATACATAACATGTCATGGCATTGCATTGTGGATGTCGCCGCTTATGGCCGCGACCGTACCGGTACAGCATCGTACATTGCCGTAGTACGATGCACACTCTTACCTTGTTGGGTAAGAGTGCAGTGGAGCATAGCATGCATATGCGTTGAAATTATGAAGGAAGTATTGCATTCATATGTTAATGGTTTAAAACCCTTATAGACAGGACTCGTGATAGTCCCTGTGGTTTGATGAATGAGGAGGTTGGATGTGGTTGTGGTCATGTAATAAAATAAATATTGTTGAAGCTTTGCTTGTTGTTTGAAGCACCTGTTAAACAATTTACTTGCTGAGATGTATATCTCACCCTTGTTGTTTTCCCCCCTACAGGTGATTGTTGAGCATTCATGGGATGGGTAGCGCGGCACCACAATAAAGCACTTGAGTCATCAATTTATGATTGTAATAAAGTTGAGAGGAAACTAGCCTTTTGTTTGGATGTTCATGGATGTTCTTTATTTTTAATAATGTGAACTGGTAGCCCATTATTGGATTTAATCTACTAGTGGACAATTGGACTATTTAAACTTGGTAGCGTTATCTTTGTTAATTATGCTTCCGCTTGATACTCCTTATCTAGTAGTTGTTGTTAGTTTAATTTATCTTGTTTTTTTGGCTAGTTGTTGAGTAGCTTGGTGGCATCCCAGGGTAATGTGGGTCCTGGGGTGTTACAAAGATGCAGCTCGAGAAGCCATTTGCCAGTTGAGGAACATCTACACCCGGGACCTGCAGCGCACAGACTTCTGATACTTCCCCATGAAGACCCCTCTCGGTGCTACCAACGACTTCTCCTCCACAGAGTACGAGAGCAACCCCCGTCTCATACGACAGGTGGAATTCACCAAGTCTATGGATTACATGTACCAGACCACTCTGGACGAGCTGCACACCGCGACTCAGAAGCTTCGCGCGGTAGAAGAAGAGTTGGCCAATTACCGCACCAACGATGAGGACTCCGCTACCTCAGAGCCACCCCCGAAGAGGTTCAAGCGTAGCGCCAGTGTTTAGGGAACCCCGAGTCTTAGCTTTAGAGCGCTACCTGCGAGCGGTAGTCCTTGTTAGCAGCCGCAAGACTATTATAATAAAATAAAAGGAAGTTTTATTTGGCTCTTATGTGTGTTTTCCCTGCTCCTGTATGTTGTGTTGGTGGGATTGTTACAAGATCCTCTCCTTTTAGTTCTCTCTCTCCTCTAAATCTGGAAGCTTCGGTAGATGGTGAACACGAGGAGGAACCCCAGCGACAATGCCAACACCGGAGCTCAAGGGAGCCAGCCAGTGCCCATTCCTCCGCCTCCGCCGGCAGCAGGACCAGATTGGGCCCAGTTGATGGCTAACCAGAATCAGTTGATCCAGCTGTTAGCTCAGACCATCAACAACCCCGCTCCTCATCAACTGGCCCAAGCCCCTCCCAATCGGCTTTCGGAGTTCCTAAGGATCAATCCACCGACTTTCACCGGCAATGCCGAACCCATGGACACCGACGATTGGCTCAGGTCAATCAGCAAGAAGCTGGATATTTTGCAGTGTACTGATCAGGAGCGAGTCCTGTTCGCTTCCCACCAGCTAAATGGACCTGCGTCTCAATGGTGGGACACCTTCACGGCCTCGCATGCTAACCCCCAGACTGTGACATGGAACAAGTTTGAGCAAAGTTTCCGCAAGGCTCACATCCCCACCGGTACCATGGCCTTGAAGAAGAAGGAGTTCCGAGCCCTGCGTCAAGGGAGCCGTACCGTCAATGAGTACGTGCAGAAGTTCAACCAGCTGGCCCGCTATGCGCCAGAGGATGTGGCCTCCGATGAAGCCAAGCAGGAACGGTTCATGGAGGGCCTGAACGACAACATCTCAGTGCAGCTGATAGTGGGTGAGTACACCGACTTCCACCAGCTAGTCAGCAAGGCCATCTGCCAGAAGGGCAAGCACATGGAGATGGAAACCTGGAAGAGGAGAATGGCAGATCAGAGGAACAACTCTGGAGGTTCTCACAAGGTTCGTAGTGCCCCTCCACACACGAACAAGTTTCGACCTCAGGGCAGCAACTTCAAGACCCAGACGGGCAAGTTCAAGTCCTCGACCAGCCGCCCACCGTTCCAAGCCAGTCGCCAGCAATTCTAGACTAACCGCACCCCAACCGCCGGTGGCCAAGGGCAGAAAAACAGTCCCCCATCAGATGGAGTGACCTGTTTCTATTGCAAAGAACCAGGGCACTATGCCAAGGCATGCCCCAAGAAGATGCAAGTGACAGCAACCCAGGAGCCTCCGGAAGTCAGAACCAGGGGCAGCAGAAACCGCAGACCTTCATCAAGGGGAGAGTGAACCATGTGACAGCGGAAGAAGCGTAGGCTGCACCGGATGTCGTGCTGGGTATGTTTCTTGTCAACTCAGTACCAGCATCAGTTCTTTTCGATTCCGGAGCATCGCATTCTTTTGTGTCAAAAACCTTTGTGGATAAGCATGGGCTGGGCATGGTGACTCTTAGCAACCCTTTGATAGTTCACTCCCCTGGAGCAGAAATGAGGGCAGGGACCTTGTGCCCAAAAGTAGATGTAACACCACAGAATCCACATCACCCTGGGATGTTACTAAACGACTCTACAGCTAGCCAAAAATTTCAAGATAATTTATTTCCGCAACAATTTCTAGACATGAAGCATTAAGCGGAAGCATAAACAACTAAGGGAAATAAGATAATGGTAACAAGTTCAATAACAACCTCTAGCAGAATAAATCAAGAATAGTTTACAAGATCATCATTATTAAATAAAACAACCATCTATGGATAGATAGGCATTTGGCTAGAAATCCATCGACTTTATTACAGCATGAATTGATGAATCAAGTGCATTATTATGGTGCCACTCTACCCATCCCATGAATGCTCAGGAATCACCTGTGGGGGGGGCAAACAAGGGTGAGATAAAAATCTCAGCAAGCAAACTGTTTAACAGGCTATTCAGACTACAAACAAATATACAACATCATTAAAGTATTCACATGTCCACATCTACAATGTGCATCCATATTCAATAACAAGCTAATTAAACTACAATGATATTAAGCATCAATATCCATTTCCCAAATGACCACAATTATTGCCTCAACCATATTTTCTACCAGCAATAGTAAAACATTAGCAAATGAATCTTGATTAACTACTTCATATCATCCACCACCACCACTACCAATGACAATAAAGCATTAACACGATTTACCTCACTAACTTTATCATTCCTCGTGTCCACAACTGCTATCACCACTTACCACAAGAGAAAAGAATCTCATGCCACAATCACAACCCCCTATCATACCACAAGGGATGAACCACAATCTACAACCACAGCCACTTTCCTCATACCACAAGTGGCTCTCATGAGCCAATTCCACACTACAACTATGAAGTTGCAGTTGTTTGTAAAATAACTTTACCACAATATATTGCATAAGGATGCAAATGATCTTTCCACAATGCAATGCATATGCATGCTATGCTCCACTGCACCTTTACCCAACAAGGTAAAAGTGTGCATCGTGCTCTGACAATGCGATCTTTGTACCGATCTGATCGCGGCTATAAGCGGCGACATCAACAATGCAAATGTCATGACATGTTATGAATGATATGATAAACATAAGCCACAAGAATTTAACCATGAAGGTCAATCACATAACCCATAATATATTTATCAAGATTGCTACCACCACAACTACAAGTATTCACTAAGAATATTACCACCGAGACCACAATAATAACAACTTCGAGGGCATCAAAATGATCCTCATGAATTTAACGACAAGGAAATACCGTCATATCCACCATGCATTTACTTTCGTATACCACAATTAGCTCATTAAGCAAATTACCACAATACTACCAAAACTCATCCAAACATGGCAAGTGATTAATATCTTGCTACCACATTCTTACTTAGAAAGCATGTAATCATGGCATATCATTTAACATTACGTAAATCATGCATATTGCAAGTAGTAAGAATAACGGGTTAAACGGTAGCACATCCGCTACGTTTACTTGCCTCTACCGGCGAAGCGATGAGATCACGCGCGTTCAGAAGCAAAACCGCCTGTCCAAAAAGGTATCTCTCAGCACAACAAACAGCAATACAATCACGACTCTCAAAGAAAAGGTATCGCTAAGCCCCAACATCCCACAACAACCTTTCCCACATAACGGTTCTACAATCTTCCCACTGCAGCGGCGCTATTTAACATTTTCCTATCTTTAAAAATATAACATTAATCACAGCAAAAGATATATATCTAGATTCCTCACTTAAATACCTACATTTTTCATGTAGATCACATATTTTTATTTTGTCATTAACAAGGTGATATCTAATGCACAAAACAGAGGACGTACTCTGTTCTGAAAGTCTGGACAGCCGACTTGTAATGCGTCCCCAGAACAGATCAAGACTCTAAAAATTCTGGTTCTTTTAAAGCAACTAGATTACTGAATTTCCTACAACTTTCTCAATGGTGGCCAAAAATATAAAATTCATCTTCTACCCCTAATTCCCATCTGAACAGCGGTCTGTCCCTGTCCGCGCCCCTGACGGACAGTGAGATTGCAGACCCTAGTACGCCTAAATTACGCGGCCAAAACTTCTGAAAAAAATAAAGTAGATGCGTATCGTCGTCCTCTACGTTTTTTCTTTTGGGGAGACCCTCGGGAAAAATCGTCTGGGGGGTCTAAACCGCACGAACATTAACAGCGCGCGATTGGATCAACAGACAATCACCCGAGATTCTCTAATTGGAGAATCTAATTGCTAATCCCCCATCAAAATCTCGTGCTAAGAACCCTAATTACAGCAAAATAAGAGGGTAACTGAGATGAGAAATTTACCTAGGGGATCCCATAGGATCACCCCTTCTTCCCTTCTCTTCTTCTCCTTCTTCTCCTCTTCCTCCTCCTCTTCCTCTTGGTTTCTCCTTGCACCAAAGGGGCAGAACTTGAGAGGAGGGAGAGGGGCACAAGGGGGAGGGGAAGGTGGCGGCCAAGGGGTGGAAAAGGGGAGGGTGTGGCCGGCCACATGGGTTTTATGGGGGGTGGGGTGGCTAGGGTTAGGGTTTGGGGGGTGCGGCCACCCCTTGGGCCTATTGGCCTAAGGTGGCAAGCCCACCCTCCAGCCCGCCCGCTCAAAGGTTTTTTTTATTTATTTACTTCATTCATTTTTGATTTTATACTATTCCACTATTTTGTTTTCTCTTCCCGCGTTTTACTGAAAATCCGGGCGACTCCGCAATTATTTTATAAACCGACGCTGAATCGACGTTCAGGGTATTACATTCTCCCCACCTAAAAAAGATTCGTCCTCGAATATAACTCCTCAACCCACGAGACAAAGAACAATTAAGGAAAGAGAAACCAAGGGATAGAGCATCCCAAGGGAACCGCAACTACGGGTACTGTTCCGCCTTGAAGAGCTCAGGCTCTTCTTGTGCATCCGATCTTCAAACTTCCACGTCGCCTCCCGCTCAGACTGATTTATCTAGAGGGCCTTCACATACTTGTTGGCCCTCTTACTCACGGCCAGTTCCGGTGAGCCCACGATTCACGTTGGTCTAAGCCGATCATCCACATAACTCTTAGGCCAGCTCTAAGCGGTCAACGGGTCTTGCTATTTTCATAAAAATTTTATGCGATAACTATCAAACCACTTTCTAATACCGTCCTCTTTCTTAGAACATTTTTATCTATTTATTATAATCGAGATAGTACATTGTACCCCTTTAAAACAATTTGACCACAGATTCCATTTACAACATTCTACTCGAAGCACAAACAATATCTTTTACAAATAGAACCCAATAAAAGAAGAATAAAGGATTCTCAAGTAACACACTAGCAACCAGCTTTCTTTTAGAGGACCACGATCCAAATCAAAGGATTCATCCCAAAATATTTTCCACTCTCCAAGCAGACAATTGGAGAAACCACACCACATAAGCCAAGAGTGAAAATCACTCGACAGACCAAAACAATCATTGTCTTTTGCTAGCTGGAAAAGACTGCGCCTCAATACCAAACAATTCAATTTGCAGATGACCTCTGCCAAAACACACAGCATAAACAAGTATCAAGCGAGCATTTCACTACTCGAGATAACAAATATTTTCCACTCCATTCCCTTTCAAAATTTTAACTTTCTTGAACAGAGTATTTCCAACTCATCGCCCAACACACCCTCTCTTTTAACTCAAGTTGGCTACCTCAACAATAAGCCCAAACTGAGTACATCATCTACACTCTTGTAGAAAGACTCACTGCTCCCAAAAAAACATACTCCAGCTAAGACCTCAACCAACGGAATTATGTTGAGAAATAATTCCTAAAGAGCCTCAATCCCTTAAGGATAACAACCCGAAATTCTTTTCACACCCACACATAATCATTAGTAGCACCTCGAGGATGCTATCCACAATCATCACTCTATTTGGTATCCACTGCTCCACTATTCCCACACAGACACTGGTCTCTAAGGTTCTACCTTAACAAAGGTAAAGCTCCGACTCATCTTTCAAGACTCCTACCACAACTTCCCGTATAAGATAGGGAAGACCTTAGGTGGAAACCCTTCCACTCCATAATTAACATACGCTCAATTCTTAACATCAATAAATTATTTGACTCCAAGTCAACATTCTATTTAAATCAAATTCTTACAAGGATTATCCTACTGGAGACAATGTATATCCAATGCACCACAATTATCGTGATATTTAAGGCTTCCAATAAAACATCTATCAGACCACCACTGTCTAGTTGCCAACACGCAACATAAAGGCTTCGCAACCCACAACAATTACCCAGATCTTAGAAGAAGAGGTAAGAAGAAATAGATTTCAGCATACAGAAATCGCTATCATTCACAGTAGCCAAAAGACCAAGAGAAAATCAAATAGCAATGAGGTTGAAAAAACACAAGATGAGACCATCTGTACCTCAAATACTTCTAGTACATCTCTTTCTTTTAACAAGAAATAATTTCCGTTGATTACAGCATCCCGCCAATTCCAATAAAAGATGCTTGAAGACTACAACACAAGATTCAGATAAAACCAATAAAAGCATTCATCACGCCACTTTGCTCAAAAATAATTTTTGGCTACCACATAAGTCATAAGGTCCAAAAAGAAGACCCCAACCGCGAAACTCAAATCCTTTAATTCAATTAGTATCACGAAACTAACAAATTCCTTTATTTTTAAAACATTCAACATCATAACCACAACTACATGCTATCAATTGTATTAACAACAAGATAAAACATTCTTTGCAAGGATAATCATATCCTCTTACTCCTTCATATTTTCCAAAAAGGAACACCATAAATCACTTCATCATGTTCTTATTATCTAAATAAGGTTCCAACTACTTAATCTAGGAAAAATCTAGAGCATAAGCCACCATATTAAAATAAAGCTCTTTACCAAGATGATATTAGAACATGACATCCTCGCAAACATGCTAGTATAAAACTCTTATTAGATTTCATATACTCAATTCTTATTGATGCTCAACTCCATTTAGCACAATTGATTGCTCTCTAGCCATTACTGTCAATAATTGATTATTATTTTTTCATCATCATAAAATTAATGATCCTATCTCTGTTTTGCAATCACAAAAATAATTATGAACATAGATTCAATATCCCACCTTATGTTCAGAAATTAGAACAAAATAACTTTAAACTTCAATAATACCAGCTTCATAAGACAAGATTCTACAAGTCAATGCATCGACCTTCATCCATTTCTTTATACATGTTTTAATAATTTAGCATGGTAAAAGTTATATAAATTTAGCAGTTGTATATGCCCATCAAGTATGTAAGAGATGACATATTAAAGGTTGATATTACTAAGACAATATTCCAACATCTCCTTACTTAACCATCCCAAATGGTTAGATTAATTACTTAAGACCACATAATCCAATCTACCCAATAAGTTGGAAATTTAAACAACCACAATAATCAAACCATTTTTTTATATTTCTCAATAATCGCATGAGTTCTAAACATGTATAGACAAATTCTTAATCATATTTCTTCAAGAAACTACAATGATCAACATCATATTAATCAACCTCACTTCTAAGGATATTGGTAGAAGTTAATCATATACCACGCCAGCATCTCAACTTGATAATTCACAGCTTATCAATGATTTACATAATTGCAAACTCCTACTTAGATACAACAAAATATCACAAAGGGTTTTAACACTTCCTTTTAGAAAAGAGATGATTCAAACTTCAATAACCAAAATAACTCAAAAGAAATGCATAGAGCCAATGCTTCCACAAGTTAACGTACTTCCAACATAAAACTTTGATTTCTTTTCAAAATATCAACGAATTAATAAGTCACATTTTCCAGTAAGAAAGATAGAACAACACGAAAAAACCAATCTCATCAATTAACAATGCTCACGAGCAGCAAAAGCAACTCATCAATTAGAAAGAAATAATATTTGGTCTCGAGTACAATTAGAGGCCTATTGGCACTCAACAATTGCATTGAACCGCTAACCTAAGAGAAAAATCATTAACCACAATAGGCCAAGAATTGGTCAAAATCAGCACAAGAAAGAAACACTTCTAAGAAACTTACCCACGACATCCGCAACTAAGTTGTCGAGAGCCAAATATGCAAATTCGGTCTCTCTGTGTAAACTGCACAAGTCCAGGATCACGCTAGTGCACACAGTCAAACATAGATGTCATCACAGTCATACACACAATAATAATAAAGGAAAACTTGAATATCGATAAAATCTCAAAGGTACGATCATATGGCCAAGCTTACAATATCTCTAGCCGGAAGGGCTTAACAAAAATAGCAGCGAAAATCCAAAATAAAGCGTAGTAGCCAATCGACAAGCCCACAGGCTATCGAGTGGAGAACGAAGTCTAATCCGTGAAGTCGTCGTAGAACTCTCCTTCTGGAACCTCCTGCTGATAGTACTCCTCTCCCTCAACTGAGCAACATAGGCGTAAAGCCGTGAGTACATTGGTACTCAGCAAGTCGTTTGTAACAAATGAATGCAATATAATATGCAAGGCTTACCAAAGGAAGGCTGAAAGGTTATTTTGCATAAAGGCATTTCACATTGAAATATGATAAATAAATTGAAAGCGAAATTTGACTGAAAACAATAATAATAAATAATCAAAGGAATAAACATGAACCACTTGTGAACACCAATTCACAAGCTAAACCAACAGTGAACTACCTGTCCACCTCCAACATAAACCACCAAGTTGTAAATGAAAACACTAACCCTCGTGTGAAACCACCGAGCACTGTCCATGACCAAGGACGCGGCTATTCGAATAGTTTTACACTCTGCAGAGGTTGCACAACTGTACCCACACGATGTGATTAGCCTCGATCTCAGGAAATCACAATAAGGCCTTTTCAATGCTCTACCTCAACCCAATCCTGCCCGCTAGGGTTTCGCATCACACCCCCCTTGCGCCACATGGAAATCAGCAACCATGTCCATCACAATAGCAGAATTGGATTGAAATATTACAAATTAATCAGCCATGTCTATCCCATACTAGACATGTAGTTTGCACGATTAAGCTCAGATCAATGGCGCACAAAGTTAAGTCCTTAACATTACCCGGGCGAGACTACCACATCCCCCAAAGTGCACCTACACTTCCCCCTTTACTGCACGATCACTCGCCCGAGTGCAAAACCAAATTTGTATAACCAAGCCAACGACACACCAATGACGTGGCATAAATTTTAATAAACGTGGCACCAACCACAGTTCCATATATCATTAAGTCAATTTAATAATTAACATGCGATGATGAGACCAAACGTAAATATAAGCCAACTAAGCAATTCTATTGTGCCAACCCATGTGACGAATAATCTAGTATCACTAGTATGTTTCCCAACCTATGGTGACAATGGTATCATGACATTCCAAAATCTCAAGGAGGGATAGATTCAAATTGGGATGATAACTACCAATACGAGATTTGAATAACAATAGCGATGCAATGTAATTTAAAACAAAATAATTAAATAGTAGATTGCAAACTAGTTTCAACATGATCAAAGGACACGACTTACCTTGGTTATGCTCAGTGAGGTACTCCTGGTCTTCGGGCGTGGAACCTGCTCCTCCGGAATCCGAATCTAACGAGAGAGAAAACGACTGAAACAAAAGAAACACATAAAATGATAAGCAAATGAACTCCAAAAATCACAAAACCAGAACCAAAACCTAGAGCTCGATTTTAGATGAATTTAGAAAAAAGAACGGGGTCAATCAAAGCTAGGACAGAGGAGAACGGGCTCTCGGAAAAATTAATCTAAAGAAAATCAAAAAAATCAGAAAATTTACTGTGCTGTGAACCCGGTCCACGGAAATCCGAGTCCACCGTAGACCTGGTCCATGGAACAGTGCACACGCGGCAGGCGGGGTACGGCTGACGTGGCGTGCGCTGGTGCCTCCACGTAGCACGGGTGACGTGGCCACTGACGTGGCAGCTGACATGGCTTGCCACGTGGCACCTGGGGGTGGATACTGCTGACATGGCGCTGACGTGGCTGCCACGTGTCATGCCACGTGGCCCTAGGACTGACGTGGCGTGCCACGTGGGAGGGTGACGTGGCGCGGCTCAGCGGCGGCGGGAATCCGACGGTCGCGGAGGCGACACGCGGTGCGATCTGAGCCCTCGGCTCAGATCTGGATCTGCGGCGGGGATGCAGCGGCGCGGAGGCGGGACGGCGGCGATGGGCGACGCGTGGCGGCCACGTCGCGTGAGGCGTCGCGCGGACGCGGGCGTGCGGGCGAGGCGGGAACTCGTCAGCGGGATCCGACGGCGGAGGGAGCGACGCGTGGCGCATGTTGGTGCCTCGCGGCTCCAATCTTGGCGGGACGGCAGCGATCGGCGACGCGTGGCCCGGCACGCTGTGCAAAGCGTCGCGCGCGGGCGCGGGCACGAGCGCTAGGGTTTGCGCGGCGTGCGGTCGCGGGCGACGGGAGCGGCGATGCAGGCGACGGGGAGGCGATGCGGGCGACGGGGAGCGGCGGAGGGCTCACCGACGGCTTCGACGACGGTAACGACGACGGCGACGACGGGCGACGCACGAGGACGCGCGGGTGACGGCGAGGCGGCCCGGGAACGGCGGCGCGGACGCGAGGGAGCGGAGGCGAGGGTTCGGCGGCGGTGAAGAACAGGCACGTGAACCGAGGTGGGCGGCGGGGTTTTAACACGTGAACCGAGGCTATCCCGATCGGATACGGCGACGGTTGCGGAACGGGCGAGATTCAAACGGCCGAGATTGCGATGCGTAGACGCATCCAACGGCATCAAGCGGGCGGGGCTGGGCGCTGCTGGTGCCGCCGCGTGGCGCATCCGATGGCGCAAGGCGGCGATGCGGCGCGAGCGCGGCGGGAGCGGGTGCGCGACGCGTGGCGGGCGCGGGGATCCGACGGCGTGGAGAGCGGGGAGGCGGGGGCGGCTGAGCGGCGGGGCTGGGCCAACGCGATGCCGACGCGTGGCACGGGGGAGGATCGGACGGCTGAGGCCTTTTTCCCTATTCTTTTACTTCCAGAAATTCAAATAAACTCCTAAAGGCTCTAGAAAATAGCAAATAAATCCCAAAAATTCAGCAAAAATACCAAAAAATCCCTTGAGACCTGAAGAATCCAAATAAAATATTTCCAACTTGAAGCTTGAAGCTTGAATTCATTTAAAAATTCAAAAATTCATTTGAAGCTTGAATTAAATTCAAAAAATTCCAGAAAATTCATTTTTAAAATCCTGGCTTTAAAATTAGCAGAAAAACAGGATGTTACGTAAGTTACCCGAGGTAACTGCATCACTATTCCCATACCACGAACGGTGGTATAAACTGGCAATGCTCAAGGCAACAGCTACAACCTCTACATCTTATTATTGACTGTCCTCACTCATAGCAGTCATAGAAACAAATCATAAGCATACAAGATTATCTCATAGCAGGAATCATCAATATATTATGTCAAAGCATGAATGCAAAGCTTGACCCATCCCATCCTACAGTGCACCAGTGTGTCAATTTAATATTTTTAATTACCAGAGACCTAAAGCCCGCTCTGATACCAACTGTAACACCCCAAAATCCACATCACCCTGGGATGTTACTAAACGACTCTACAGCTAGCCAAAAATTTCAAGATAATTTATTTCGGCAACAATTTCTAGACATGAAGCATTAAGCGGAAGCATAAACAACTAAGGGAAATAAGATAATGGTAACAAGTTCAATAACAACCTCTAGCAGAATAAATCAAGAATAGTTTACAAGATCATCATTATTAAATAAAACAACCATCTATGGATAGATAGGCATTTGGCTAGAAATCCATCGACTTTATTACAGCATGAATTGATGAATCAAGTGCATTATTGTGGTGCCGCTCTACCCATCCCATGAATGCTCAGGAATCACCTGTGGGGGGGGGGGGCAAACAAGGGTGAGATAAAAATCTCAAAGAAGCAAACTGCTTAATGTGCTATTCGGACTACAAATAAATATACAACATCATTAAAGTATTCACATGTCCACATCTACAATGTGCATCCATATTCATTAACAAGCTAATTAAACTACAATGATATTAAGCATCAATATCCATTTTCCAAATGACCACAATTATTGCCTCAACCATATTTTCTACCAGCAATAATAAAACATTAGCAAATGAATCTTCATTAACTACTTCATATCATCCACCACCACCACCACTACCAATGATAATAAAGCATTAACACGATTTACCTCACTAACTTTATCATTCCTCCTGTCCACAACTGCTATCACCACTTACCACAAGAGAAAAAATCTCATGCCACAATCAGAACCCTCTATCATACCACAAGGGATGAACCACAGTCTACAACCACAGCCACTTTCCTCATACCACAAGTGGCTCTCATGAGCCAATTCCACACTACAACTATGAAGTTGCAGTTGTTTGTAAAATAACTTCACCACAATATATGCATAAAAATGCAAATGATCTTTCCACAATGCAATGCATATGCATTCTATGCTCCACTACACCTTTACCCAACAAGGTAAAAGTGTGCATCGTGCTACGGCAATGCACGATGCTGTACCGGTACGGTCGTGGCTATAAGCGGCGACATCAACAATGCAAATGTCACGACATGTTATGAATGATATGATAAACATAAGCCACAAGAATTTAACCATGGAGGTCAATCACATAACCCATAATATATTTATCAAGATTGCTACCACCACAACTACAAGTATTCACTAAGAATACTACCACCGAGACCACAATAATAACAACTTCGAGGGCATCAAAATGATCCTCATGAATTTAACGACAAGGAAATACCGTCATATCCACCATGCATTTACTTTCGTATACCACAATTAGCTCATTAAGCAAATTACCACAATACTACTAAAACTCATCCAAACATGGCAAGTGATTAATATCTTGCTACCACATTCTTACTTAGAAAGCATGTAATCATGGCATATCATTTAACATTACGTAAATCATGCATATTGCAAGTAGTAAGAATAATGGGTTAAACGGTAGCACATCCGCTACGTTTACTTGCCTCTACCGGCGAAGCGATGAGATCACACGCGTTCAGAAGCAAAACCGTCTGTCCAAAAATGTATCTCTCAGCACAACAAACAGCAATACAATCACGACTCTCAAAGAAAAGGTATCGCTAAGCCCCAACATCCCACAACAACCTTTCCCACATAACGGTTCTACAATCTTCCCACTGCAGTGGCGCTACTTAACATTTTCCTATCTTTAAAAATATAACACTAATCAGCGCAAAAGATATATATCTAGATTCCTCACTTAAAGACCTACATTTTTCATGTAGATCACATATTTTTATTTTGTCATTAACAAGGTGATATCTAATGCACAAAACAGAGGACGTACTCTGTTCTGAAAGTCTGGACAGCCGACTTGTAATGCGTCCCCAGAACTGATCAAGACTCTAAAAATTCTGGTTCTTTTACAGCAACTATATTACTGAATTTCCTACAACTTTCTCAATGGTGGCCAAAAATATAAAATTCATCTTCTACCCCTAATTCCCATCTGAACAGCGGTCTGTCCCTGTCTGCGCCCCTGACGGACAGCGAGATTACAGACCCTAGTACGCCTAAATTACACAGCCAAAACTTCTGAAAAAAATAAAGTAGATGCATATTGTCGTCCTCTATGTGTTTCCTTTTGGGGAGACCCTTGGGAAAAATCGTCTGGGGGTCTAAACCGCACGAACAGTAACAGCGCGCGATTGGATCAACAGACAATCACCCGAGATTCTCTAATTGGAGAATCTAATTGCTAATCCCCCATCAAAATCTCGTGCTAAGTACCCTAATTACAGCAAAATAAGAGGGTAACTGAGATGAGGAATTTACCTTGGGGATCCCATAGGATCACCCCTTCTTCCCTTCTCTTCTTCTCCTTCTTCTCCTCATCCTCCTCCTCTTCTTCTTCCTCTTCCTCTTGGTTTCTCCTTGCACCAAAGGGGCAGCACTTGAGAGGAGGGAGAGGGGCACAAGGGGTGGAAAAGGGGAGGGGGTGGCCGGCCACATGGGTTTTATGGGGGGTGGGGTGGCTAGGGTTAGGGTTTGGGGTGTGGCCGCCCCTTGGGCCTATTGGCCTAAGGTGGCAAGCCCACCCTCCAGCCCGCCCGCTCAAAGGTTTTTTTAATTTATTTACTTCATTCATTTTTGATTTTATACTATTCCACTATTTTGTTTTCCCTTCCCGTGTTTTACTGAAAATCTGGGCGACTCCGCAATTATTTTATAAACCGACGCTGAATCGACGTTCAGGGTATTACAGTAGAATTACTCATAGATGGGACCCGATTCCTAGCCGACCTTTTGGTTTTGGAATCGCAAGGGTTAGACGTTATTCTCGGAATGAACTGGTTAGCCTAGAATCAAGGCCAGATCAATTGTGCTACCAGGTCCATCGCCCTCACCAACGACCAAGGTGTAGAAGTGGCCTTCTCTCCTCAAATTCTAGAAGCAGAAGAATGTGCCCTCTTCCACCTTCAAGTCTTGGAAGAAGTGCCAATAGTGCGGGAATACCCGGATGTTTTTCCCGAGAAATTACCAGGAATGCCGCCGGATAGGGAAATCGAGTTTGTGATTGACCTAGTCCCAGGCACCGCCCTGATTTCCAAGAGACCATATCAGATGCCTGCTAATGAGTTAGCAGAGTTAAAGAAGCAGCTTAATGAATTGGAAGACAAGGAATACATCCGGCCTAGTTCCTCACCTTGGGGAGCACCCGTCTTGTTTGTCAAGAAAAAGGATGAAAGTTTGAGGCTATGTGTGGATTACAGAGCGCTCAATGATGTCACAATCAAGAACAAGTACCCTCTGCCCAGGATCGACAACCTGTTTGATCAGTTAAAAGGAGCTGGTATATTCTCCAAGATTGACCTACGGTCAGGATATCACCAGTTGAAAATCCGTGAAGAGGACATTCCCAAGACTGCATTCTCCATCCGCTACGGATATTATGAGTTCACGGTCATGTCGTTTGGACTGACCAATGCACCGGCCTATTTCATAAGCATGATGAACAGTGTATTCATGAAATGCTTGGACAAGTTTGTGGTAATATTCATCGATGACATTCTCATCTACTCCAAGGATGAAGAAGAACATGAGAAACATCTCAGGATAACTTTAGAAAAACTTCGAGAGCATCAGCTTTTTGCCAAATTCAGTAAATGTGAATTTTGGCTAAAAGAGGTTGCCTTCCTTGGACATATCGTGACAGCCGAAGGAATTGCTATAGATCCTTCCAAGATAGAAGCATTGATGGAGTGGAAGCAACCAAAGTCCGTGACAGAAGTCAGGAGCTTCCTTAGACTTGCGGGTTATTACCGTCGGTTCATAGCAGGATTCTCCGAGCTAGCCAAGCCAATGACGGAGTTGTTGAAAAAGGAAAAGAAGTTCGAATGGACGAAAGCTTGTGAACAGAGTTTTCAGACTCTCAAGAAAAGGCTAGTCTCAGCACCCGTGCTTGTTTTGCTGGACGTGCATAAAGGCTTCGAGGTGTTCTGTGATGCCTCTCGCCTAGGCTTAGGCTGTGTCTTGATGCAAGAAGGCAAGGTAGTAGCCTATGTGTTGCGCCAACTCAAGCCTCATGAGTGCAATTATCCTACTCATGACTTGGAGTTAGCAGCTGTAGTGCACGCTTTGAAAATCTGGCGTCACTATCTTATCGGTAACCGTTGTGAAGTATACACGGACCATAAGAGCTCGAAGTATATCTTCACCTAGGCAGAGCTCAACCTGAGGCAGCGAAGGTGGTTAGAGTTGATAAAAGACTACGACATTGGTATACATTACCATCCCGGAAAAGCAAATGTTGTGGCCGATGCCCTGAGCAGGAAATCTTATGCGAATGCGGGGTTATCGGAAGAAGATCAGACCCGACTTCAGGAAGGAGTCGCCCGTCTAAGTCTGAATTCGGCCAATTTGAGTATTCTATCCACTCTGGAAATACAACCTGCCTTGCCTGATCAGATTAAGGAGGCTCAGAAGGTTGACGAGGATATTCAAGAAATCAAAAAGAATATGAGAAGAGGCAAAGCACCAGGATTCAGTGAAGATGAGTATGGCACGGTTTGGTTTGAGAACAGCATCTGTGTGCCAAATAATCAGGAGATCAAAACCATGATCCTGAAAGAAGCTCATGACACCCCATACTCCATTCACCCAGGTCGTACCAAGATGTACCAGGACTTAAGGGAAAGATACTGGTGGGTCAGTATGAAAAGAGAAATAGCAGAGTATATTGAAGCATGTGACACCTGTCAACAAGTCAAAGCAGAGCATCAGTGACCAGTTGGACTTTTGCAACCATTACCAATTCCAGATTGGAAGTGGGAGAAAATCGGTATGGATTTCATAACCGGACTTCCGAGGACGCAATCAGGTTATAATTCAATCTGGGTAATCATAGACCGATTGACTAAAGTGGCTCACTTTATACCAGTCAAGACCACTTATTGCGGGAGTAAGTTGGCCGAGCTATACATGTCCCGGATAGTGTGCCTACATGGTGTTCCCAAGAAGATAGTGTCAGATCGAGGCAGTCAGTTCACTTCTCGATTCTGGCAAAAACTGCACGAAGAGTTAGGGAGCAAGCTCAGTTTCAGTACCACTTACCATCCCCAAACAGATGGTCAAATAGAACGAGTTAATCAAGTACTCGAGGATATGCTGAAAGCTTGTACTCTGGATTTCGGGAACAGCTGGGACCGTTCATTACCCTATGCAGAGTTCTCGTACAATAATAGCTACCAGGCCAGTCTGTAGATGGCACCTTTCGAAACCTTGTATGGCCGAAAGTGCAGGACACCCTTGCTTTGGGATCAGCAAGGAGAACCTCAAGAAGTTGGACCAAATCTGCTTCAAGATGCCGAAGATAAAGTTAAGAAGATCAGAGACAGACTGAAGATAGCCCAATCTCGACAGAAGAGTTATGCGGACAACCGTCGTCGAGATTTGACCTTTGAGGTCGGAGACTACGTCTATCTCAGAGTGTCCCCACTCAGAGGAGTTAAAAGGTTTCAAGTTAGAGGAAAGCTAGCACCGAGATTTGTAGGACCTTTCAAGATTCTGAACCGAAGAGGTGAAGTCGCCTATTAGTTGGACTTGCTGCCAAGCATGTCAGGAGTGCACAACGTTTTCCATGTCTCCCAGCTGAAGAAGTGCCTCTGGGTACCCGCAGAGCAAGCCGCCTTGGAAACCTTGGACCTTCAGGATGACCTCACCTATCAGGAGCAGCCGATCAAGATCCTTGAGACCATGAGCGTCGGACTGAAGGAAGACCATCAGATTCTGCAAAGTTCAGTGGAGCAACCACACCGAAGACGAAGCCACCTGGGAGCGAGAAGAGGACTTGAAGGCCAGCCATCCCCATCTCTTTTGCTAGCCTGTGCAAATCTCGAGGGCGAGATTTCTTTTAAGGGGGGTAGGTTTGTAACATCGCAAAAATTTTGTTCCTTTATTAAAATATTTATTGGGTTTCCTGGATTTTATTCTAGAGCCCTGAATTGAGAAAATTAAAAATTTCTATTTTATAAAGGCCAAAATGAATTTACTATATTTTCATGAAAATAAAAATAAATGTATTTCATCTTCCTAAAGTCAAATCTGTAATTATATTAATTTTCAGGAATTTACAAGAATTAAAACTACCCTTTTAAAGCTAATTTGTATTTTTGTAAAAATCAATTATCAAAATGGGTTGGAATTATTTTTATTAAGTCCCAAATAGTCCCAGAAGGTTCTCTGAATTTTTTTGGAATTTTTAAAATTTATTTGGTATTTTTTGAGTATTTTAAAGCCTTTAACTCATTTCTGAAAATCAAAAAGAAAATAAAATTCAAAACTCTCTCCCGGGCTACCAAGTGTCGAGCATCGAGCGATCCTCCCGCCATCGGATCTATTTTCAGCCGTCCGATATCACTTACCATTTCATCCCGCCTTCCCCTCCTCCCGAGCCGACGCGTGTCACGCATCGAGCCGTCCGTTGCCCCGCCCGATTCAATCTCAGCCATCCACACCAACTTACCGCTTTGCCCGCCCTACCTCTCTCTCTGGCCGACGCGTGGAGCGATCCGTGATGTCCGTTGTTGCTGGATTCAATCCCACGCGTCCATAGCCACTTAACCCCTCGCCCGAGACGCCAGCGGCCCAGATTTCGCCCCTGTTGCCGGATTGAATCCTGGCCCTCCTAGTCGTCGAAGTACTCTCCTTCTGGAACCTCCTGCTGATAATACTCCTCGTCCTCAACTGAGCAACATAGGCGTAAAGCCGTGAGTACATTGGTACTCAGCAAGTCATTTGTAACAATGAATGCAATATAATATGTAAGACTTACCAATGGAAAGCTGAAAGGTTATTTTGTATAAACAATATTTGAATGTAAATACAATAAATAGATTGAAGGCACACTTTAAATAAAGCTATAATGAATAAGTAATCAAAGGAATTGAAATTAACCACTTGTGAACATCCCATCCACAAGCTAAACCAACAGTGAACTACCTGTTCACTTCCAACATAAACCACCAAATTTAAAATGAAATCACTAACCCTCGTGTAAAATCATCGAGCATTGTCCATGACCGAGGACACGGCTATTCGAATAGTTTTACACTCTGCAGAGGTTGCACAATTGTACCCACATGATGTGATTAGCCTCGATCTCAGGAAATCATAACAAGGCCTTTACAAAGTTCAATTCCAACCTAATCCTGCCCGCTAGGGTTTCGCATCACACCCCCCCTTACGCCACATGGAAATCAGCAACCATGATCATCTCAATGCCAAGATTAAAGTTGAAACATCCCAAATTAGTCAGCCAGGTCGATCCCATACTAGACATGTGGTTTGCACGATAAAGCTCAGATCAATGGCGCACAAAGTTAAGTCTTTAAATCTACCCGGGCGAGGCTACCACATCCCCCGAAGTGAACCTGCACTTCCCCCCTTTACTGCACGATCACTCACCCAAGTGTAAAACCAAGTTTGTATAACCACGCCAATAACACACCAATGTTATGGCACGAATTATAATAAATGTGGCACCAATCACGGTTCCATATCTCATTAAGTCAAATTATTAGTTCACATGTGATGATAAACCCAATCGTAATTTAAACGAGGCTAAGCATGCTAATCGTACATCCCATGTGACAAATAACATAGCATCACTAGTAAATTTCCCAACCTATGGTGACAATGGTATCATAGTGTTCAAAATTATCAAGGAGGGATATAGTCAATTAGGGCGATAACTATCAGGTACAGGGTTTTGTAATAAAGTAGCAATGCAATGTAATTCAAAATAAAATAATTAAATAGTAGATTGCAAACTGGGTTCAAAATGATTAAAGGACATGACTTGCCTTGGTTATGCTCAATGAGGTACTTGGAGTCTTCGGGCGTAGATCCTGCTCCTTCGGAATCCGAATCTAACGAGGGAGAAAATGACCGAAATAAGAAAAATACATAAAATGATAAGAAAATGAACTCCAAAAATCATGAAACTAGAACCAAAAGCTAGAGCTCAATTTTAGATGAATTTAAAAAAAAATGGGGTCAATCAGAGCTAGGACGGAGGAGAACGGGCTCTCGAAAAATCAACCCTAAAGGAAAATCAGAAAAGTTACTGTGCTGTGGACCGGGCTCACGAAAAACCCAGTCCACGGTGGACCCGGTGCACAGAACAGTGTCACACCGTGCGCGCGGACGTGGCTGATGTGGCATGCTGAGGTGGCGACATGTGGCGGCTGACATGGCGCGGGCGATGAGTTTTTGCTGACGTGGCGGACACGCGGCATGCTAACGTGGCTAGGGCTGACGCGGCACGGCTTAGACGCGGCGGCGGCGCGGGATCGGACGGCGGGGATGATGACGCGTGGCTACATCTGGGCCGTTGGTTCAGATCTAGATGAGCGGCTCAGATTGGGTGACTCGGAGGCGGGGCGGCGGCCGATGGCCGACACATGGCCTGGCGCGCCGCACGAAGTGTCACGAACACGGCACGGGCGCGGCTCGGGGACCGAGGGGCGGAGCGGGACGCGGGGTCCAATGAACGTGGGTGACTCGACGGAGACTTAGGCAACGGGGACGGCGCGGGGATCTCACCGGCGATGTTGGGGAAGGCGGCGATGGGGACGGGCTCCGGCAACGGCGCGGACTCCAGCGACAGCGCGGGCGTGAGGTCAGGGCGAGGGTGACGGCGAGAGGGGCGTGCACACGAACCGAGGCAAGAACGGCGGTTTTAACATGCAAACCGAGGTGTTCGATTCAGAGACGGTGCGGAGCGGACACGGACGCGGTCGGTCGCACGGACGGCTGGGATGAAACCACATGGTGCGGAGCGGCATCGGACGGAGCGTGGGCATGGACGGCGGGGATGCGGCTACGTAGCGAGGGAGGCAGCGCTGGTGCTGCCGCGTGGCGGATCCAACGACTGAGGGTGGGGCGGCGTGCGTGCGGCTCGGCGTAGCGCGGGTACGGGGATGGGTGACGCGTGGGCGGGGGAGCGGGCGAGGGCGTGGGAGTGGGTCGGATGGCCGATGCGTGGAGAGAGAGAGAGAATCGGGCGGCTGGGGCTTTTCCCTTTTTCTTTTCTTTTCTAGAAATTCAAATATAATCCAAAAAGCTCTAGAAAATAGCAAATAAATTCCAAAAACTCACCAAAAATATCAAAAATTCCTTGAGAGACAAGGAACTCAAATAAAATATTTTCAACTTATGTTAATGTTTATTTTATTCATATTAAATCATTTTAAATTCTAAAAATTCATTTGAAGCTTGAATTAATTCCACAAAATTCCAAATATTTTATTTTTGAAAATTGGGCTTTATAAACTCTAGAAAAACAGGATTTAAACTCTAGAAAAATATTACTCAATGGGCAAAACAAATCACAGCAATCATCATATTTTGAGCCACATGTTAGCAGGTATGAGATAAAGTAAAAAGAAACAAAAAAGGTGTAGATATGTAATTCTGAACCACATACTAGTAGGTACTTGCATTTAAATTTTGTATCAAACTCAGTTTTGCCAACAAAAAAATTAAACCATCTATTCACCCCCTCTAGTCCGCTGGCAAAAATGTTCGTGTTGGCTCGAATCAAAATTGCTGCGATTACAATAGTTTATGAGTAGAAAATTGAAATTAGACTATTTCGAGTCAAAAAGTTGATGAGACTCATCTCAATAGTGGCTCATTAGCTCAAATTTAAAACAACCACTTAAAAGATAAATAAAATGATTTAAAGTTGAACTATATCAATTTTGAACAAAGCTCGATAACAGCTTGTTAAGCTCGATAGCCAGCCCGACCTCCTTGAACCTTCAGCTGGGCTATAGTTTTTCACTAACAAGAGTAATATACCTACTAAATATGGGGTATTTCCTTAAAAAATTTGGGTGCCCAAATGAACCAATGAACTGCGTCAGTACTGCCCCTGCTTTCATCTCTAGACAAGAAACATCTAAACATGGTACAAAACCAACCAAATCTGATTAGCTGCTCATTAAATATGGTCAATGAAAAGGGTGACATGAAAATGTGTTTTCCTTAGGGGTATTGGCAACACCAACAGGCAATATAGTGTTTAATATCCTAAAAGCGATATAAACCCGTCGCAAAAAAAATTGAAGTTACTAACATTTTGATGTGGCCTATCAAAAATATTCTAAACTGTCACGAGAGATCCTTAGCGGTAGTGATGTACGTAAGTAGGAGTCCTAAAAACTTCTCCGTCTATATCATCTTGTGTGCTTCTGTTCAAACTAGTTCTAGGAATAGATTGGGCTACCCTACCATACGAATGCATGCAGATGCAGTACATGTTGAGCTATGTGATTAACATGCACACGTTTTTGTGGGCACATAGGTACATTAGTCATACGTACGTACATGCCCATGCAATGCATGCAAACAATGGATGTACGTACTAGATCGCCGTGTATGCTAGGAGTGGGTGCACGCATCCATCATACGCTATAGACCCTAGCAACCATGTAAAATTACGGAGCTGCTACAAAGTTTTTCTTTACCATTCTGTTGTGGCAAGCAATACAATACCATCGATAAACATTTTGATTAGCTCCGCACGTGCGAATCAAGTTCTAGCTTCAGCATTGCCTGCACAGGCAACGCGGGCCGCACAAGTCGCCATCACTCCTATCATAGTTGTGACCATTTGGAAAGTCCTGGTCCTTGAGGTGCGAGCTGCTCGACAAGGTGGCAGATCTTGAGGATGCATGGCAAACAGCGTCATGTCCATGAGGCCGAATGTGTTGACTTTACCCTTAGCTTCTAAAAACCGATGCTTGAGTCGTGTGACAACAACGTCTCTCAAGAGGATGATTTCCACGAGCACCACCATAGATATATATGTAGAAACATCTATTTTATTGTGAGCTGATTGCATGCCGAAGAACAACGATCCAGAGATCCATATTATATGCAAATACGTGTACCACCAAACTGTCTTCTGAAAAAGGCTACGCACCTATTTTAAAATTGGACATTTTCATATGCTAGGAATTCTTCCTAATCCACTTCCTATTTTTTGCAAATTTGTTAGGCACTATTAAGCGAGATTTTGCTGGATATGTTGCCCATTTTGATTTACATATCTGCAAATATATGTGAATTTTGGCAACAAACATGCACACTCTGCGCTGCCTAGGTGTGATCTCTTTGCTTGTTCTACTCATCCTTATATATTTAAGGTGAGATAAAATAATAAGATCAAAATATGTAAAGCAACATTAAGCATAGTTGCTTACAAATTACATGAATCATAAATGCCAAAATAAAACATACATGGCTTAATTTCCCACACACAACTTGGAAAAATGCATTTTGGGCAACAAGAATATCAAAACCAATCGGCCGAAGTGGCAGCGTTGGTTCACTTTAGTATGGCTTTGAAGAGAGGGATTGCGACATACATGTCATCTTGCACTTTGAGAGTCACAGGTAGCTCCGCCTCAATCGCATCCAGATCCATAGAGCACTCACCGATCTTCTTCTTCACCTTATCGATCCAATTCTTTACATCTTCTAGGTCCCGCCCGCTCAGCTTCCCACTGTTGCTCGTAGCCTCAAGGTGGCGGAGGCTGGCTAGCGCCTCTCTATCGCCATCGGTGGCTTCTCCGATCAACTGAAGGCACCCGTTTCGCCGACCAATCATCGCGTCTTTGCCCGTGCTGTTGGCATGGCGCATCTCCTTTAGCGAGGCATGGAGTCGGCCAACCAGATGGCGATGGCAGTGTGGGCGAGCTTGACATCGCTGCCGTAGAAGTTGTCTGCGTGTGGGAGGAGAGAGTTATAGCAGTGGTTCGAAAATACCTCCCCTACGGTGTTGCAGCGGGCACGGAGGAACTCCGCCACGGCGGAGGATGACGGCTTGCCCACCGCAATTGATGGTGGCTTTGTGTCGGTAGCTGCACTCGTGGATGTGGTGAAGGTGGTAGCGAGAATAACCACAAGGAGGAAAATAGCCATGATCTCTGTGGCTCGGCCCGTGCGGGCACCGCAATTGAAATGGATGGATTTAGTCACGCTCCACATCTTTACACCAAGGGAGGTGTTGGATTTTGACCAATTTATATAGAGCAAGTTCATCTATTCAAACCACACAACATGTGCTATTAATAGCAGAAACCTCATTCTGCGAGGTTCATTGACCCTTTCTCCTACGGTTGTGCTGCAATCACGACATGCATGCAGTCCATAGTTGTTTCCTTTCCATTCACAAACCACCAGTGCTAGTATTTTGGTATCATCATAGATACAGTGTAGCACCCCCCACTTTTTAAAATTATTTCGCACTATCTTGGAAAAATGTTAGAAAATCAAAGGAAATTGTCGAAGATGCTGCATTGGTTGTAACATCCTAAAATTTAGGATGTTGGAAAATGTGTAAATTTAAAAACTTTTTTATTTTTCTCTGGAAGATAATTTATGAACACTTATACAGTTGATGAAACCCAAATTGAAGTAAAATTGGAATATAAGAAAACGGTCCGGAAAGTGACGTAGAGAAATTTGCAGTGAAAATCATTGCTTGAAACTTCACTAATGTAACATCTCAAAAATGCAAGTATAAGTTCATTGTGCAGCACACACAATATGGACATCCATGTTCTCATGTCTCCTGCTCTTGAGAGTGTATACAACACAAAGAAATTAACATTAGTATGCAGCACTGGTTAATGAAAGCAAGGCACAAAGAAATATGGTTTCTACAAATAACATATAGACAATACAACTGCAACTTCTAAATTTGCCGGACCAAACAAATAACATACAAAGGCATCAAATTTTTCAAACTTGTTAATACTTTAATTGCAGATCGCCTGTAGTGGACAGGAAGTTCACAGCTAAAGTAACATTTAGCAAGAATTAAGGCCATCTTATGTTATTAAAAGATAGCAAGCTTTGAGAAGATCTAAGAATAGGCATGTGCTTACCTAAGTCATTGTCTCCTGCTTTATTTCATCATATTTGCCGCAGGGACTTGAGCTGCAGGTGGACACATGCTTACCTTAGAGAACTACTATAGAGAAGAGACCAACCTTGTAGAAGCTTTTTCGACCGTCGTGCCAAATAACTGAATTCATTAGCCCTCCCATTCTCCTACGCCCGATTAAGAAATGGTTATATGTTCATCTTCTCATGAGGACAATCAAATAGTGATTGACAGCGTACCTACAGGCTAATTTAATTAAGAAATTGTATGCCATTAACCTCCATTTGCTTTGCCATGCCCATCACAGGAAAATATTACTCCATGGGCTAAACAAATCGTAGCAATCATCATATTTTGAGCCACATGTTAGCAGGTATGAGATAAAGTAAAAAAGAAACAAAAAACGGTGTAGATATCTAATTCTGAACCACATATTAGTAGGTACGAGAGAGTGCCCGCTCATATATTACATGCTTTTAGACACTTATAACCTGGACCTCCCTGTTATGTTCATATGAAATACAGAACACAAATTTACTCTAATGTAGCAAGATGGGCAAAAACGAGTCAAAGTTTATTGAACTAAAGTTGCAAACACTAACATAGTCCACCTTTCTCAAATCTGCCGATACCATATGAATGAATATTGCTAACCTTAAAATAGAGAACCATTCTTGGGTTACTCTTTCATCTGGACCTAGGATTATCAGAATGGGTGTTCATAGTTAATAAGATATTGCTTTAATGAAGAAATAGAGGTCAATCTATAGTAGCAAAACTCAAAGTACAAATTATTTGTACTAGAGACAACATCTCAAATAATTTAGAGAAATTATAAAATAACAAAGAAAAATTGTTGAATATGGGATTTGGGACATGGAAATGGGGATGCACTAGTCTTCTGTTGGCGTGCAATGCTTGCCTTGCTCTCCTCGGCGGCCCTACCGTTTCCGCCATGTGCTCCCTCTCGGTATCTTGGCTCCAAGGCGGTCAACTAAGCCTTGCTTGGTGCTGGCCTCCAATCGCTTACTACCTTGCTTTTAAATTTTGTATCAAACTCAGTTTTGCCAACAAAAAAATTAAACCATCGATTCACCCCCTCTAGTCGGCTGGCGAACATGTTCGTGTTGGCTCGAATCAAAATTGCTGCGATTACAATAGTTTATGAGTAGAAAATTGAAATTAGACTATTTCGAGTCAAAAAGTTGATGAGACTCATCTCAATAGTGGCTCATTAGCTCAAATTTAAAACAACCACTTAAAAGATAAATAAAATGATCTAAAGTTGAACTATATCAATTTTGAACAAAGCTCGATAGCCAGCACGACCTCCTTGAACCTGCAGCTGGGCTATAGTTTTTCAGTAACAAGAGTAATATACCTACTAAATACGGGGTATTTCCTTAAAAAATTTGGGTGCCCAAATGAACCAATGAACTGCATTAGGATTGCCCTTGTGTTCATCTCTAGACAAGAAACATCTAAACATGGCACAAAACCAACCAAATCTGATAAGCTGCTCATTAAATATGGTCATTGAAAAGGGCAACATGAAATGTGTTTTCCTTAGGGGTATTGGCAACACCAACAGGCAATATAGTGTTTAATATCCTAAAAGCGATATAAACCCGTCGCAAAAAAATGGAAGTTACTAACATTTTGATGTGGCCAATCAAAAATATTCTAAACTGTCACGCAAGATCCTTAGCGGTAGTGACGTACGTAAGTAGGAGTACTACCAACTTGTCCGTCTATATCATCTTGTATGCTTCTGTGCAGACTAGTTCCAGGAATAGATTGGGCTACCCTACCATACAAATGCATGCAGATGCAGTACATGTTGAGCTAGGTGATTAACATGCGCATGTTTTTGTGGGCACATAGGTACATGAGTCGTACGTACGTACATGCCCATGCAATGCATGCAAACAACGGATGTACGTACTAGATCGCCGTGTATGCTAGGGAGTGGGTGCACGCATCCATCATACGCTATAGACCCTAGCAACCATGTAAATTTACGGAGCTGCTACAAAGTTTTTCTTTACCATTCTGTTGTGGCAAGCAATACAATACCATCGATAAACATTTTGATTAGCTCCGCACGTGCGAATCAAGTTCTAGCTTCAGCATTGCTGCGCACAGCAACCCGGCCGCACAAGTCGCCATCACTCGTATCATAGTTGTGACCATTTGGAAAGTCCTGGTCCTTGAGGTGTGAGCCGCTCGACTAGGTGGCAGATCTTAAGGATGCATGGTAAACAGCGTCATGTCCATGAGGCCGAATGTGTTGACTTTACCCTCAGCTTCTAAAAACTAATGCTTGAGTCGAGTGACAGCAACGTCTCTCAAGAGGAAGATTTCCACGGGCACCACCATAGATATATATGTAGAAACATCTATTTTATTGTGAGCTGATTGCATGCGGAAGAACAACGATCCAGAGATCCATATTATATGCAAATACGTGTACCACCAAACAGTCTTCTGAAAAAGGCTACACACCTATTTTAAAATTGGACATTTTCATATGCTAGGAATTCTTCTAATCCACTTCCTATTTTTGCAAATTTGTTAGGTAGTCTTGTTAGCGAGATTTTCTTGGATATGTTGCCCATTTTGATTTACATATCTGCAAATATATGTGAATTTTGGCAACAAACAAGCACACTCTGCGCTGCCTAGGTGTGATCTCTTTGCTTGTTCTACTCATCCTTATATATTTAAGGTGAGATAAAATAATAAGATCAAAATATGTAAAGCAACATTAAGCATAGTTGCTTACAAATTACATGAATCATAAATGCAAAAATAAAACATATGTTGTGGCTACAGACCAAACAGTGAGAGAGTATGGTGGTGGAGAGTTAGGTAAACAAATGACCTCTGCCTCTTTTTCCAAGGGTTAGTCACGATACGTAAGCACACCTCGTCCTAACAAGCGACTTTACCATCGTAACCTCCCTCGGAGCCCCTCACCGGGGGCGAGCTATGTCATTTACATGACTTACAACCTTCTCGACAAGGCAGCTGGGTTTAGGTGGGGGCCACCCCTACAACAGGAGCCTCTCATGGTGAAGGGCTTCACAGGCCGAAGCCATGCCGTCGAGCCCTTTGGCCCCCTCCGTCCCTGCGGCCTGTGACTTGGATGATATTGGGCGCGGGTTACTTCGCGTGTGGCGCATAGCGTGGCTCCGCGAGGCCAGAGGTGGAGCCGAGCTGTTGTGCGGGGGCGAAAACCTTGCCGAAGGTGGAGGTGACCCGCTCCACGGGCACAAAGACTTCACCGAAGGCGGAGCTGAGCCGCTCTGCGAAGGCGAAGATCTTGTCGATGTGGTGGAGATACGCGAGGGTTGCAGTCCGGGGAATCGACACCGTCCTGTGTTGTCCCGCGTCCTGGTGAGTGCACTGCGCCCGTGTCGCATCATCGTCCGCTGGTTGGCCATGCTGTGGCTGGCGCATGCTTCGTCCACGTGACTTGGCGCGTCGGTGCTCTGTGCAACCTGGCGTGTGTGGAAAGGCGTGGGACACATTAGAATAGCAAAACGGTTGTAATAAGATAGAAGAAGTATAGCATGCAGCAAGCTCCGGGGTTGTCCGGGGCCCCTGTGGCGCGGTTTGTGGCGGTGTAGCTACGTGTTGGAGTGCCTAGGCCGAGGGCAGGGTTGAAGTCGTTCCGCTGAGGCGAAGCCTTCACGAAGGGCGGGTTGACGGGCCCTTGGCGGTGTCGCTTGCCCGGCGCAGCCAGGCTCGCACGTGCGACCCCGTAGGGGTGCCGATGGCATGTGAGCAGCCGGGCCACATCAGCTTCCTCCGGGTGCGCCTCCGGACGCGTGGACGACGCGTCGACTTCTGGCGATTGCGCTTCTGGATGCGTGGGTGACGCGTCGACTTCCGGCGGTTGCGCTTCTGGGCGTGCGGGCGGTCTCTATAAATACATACCCAGGGGCCGCACGGTCGTCCGAGCCAGCTGGGAGGATCTTTGATCTCGGAAATATGCCTTCTTCTGTTCACGAACACGTAGTGAATATGCAATGAAACGTTGCCGTGTTGGTGAACAGAAGGAGGCCTATGTTCGAGCGCAACCGATGCGGCTGTCGCCGGTTGCTGCGCGTGCACCAAGGGAAGGGGGCATTTTGGCTCGGACGGACTGCTCGTGCGAACCCCCGTGGTGTCGTGTTGACATCGGGGCAGGGCCAAACTGCACCGCTGGCCGAAGATGCCACGAAGCGGCGCGGTGATGTCACATAACTTCTCGGCGGACACGCGCAAGGCGCTATTGGCGCGCCGTCTTTATCTTTGGGCCGATCGGGTGTGGTGCGCTGCGGGTAGGTGCGCTATTCTGGCGGCTGTCGTGGGGATGTGGGCGGTTCACCTCCCAGCGATTATGTTTATTAACGGCGCGGGGGGGCACAGGGGTATTAAGTACCCCTTGCATTAGGCCACTTGCCTTCTCCCTTTGTGTTCTAGCGCCCGATCACGCGTCCCAATCTCCTGGCCTCCTTGCTTCGTTGTACACCTCGGGATTCTAGAAGGACGATGGCTGACGACGGGGCGTGCGCGCGGGCGGTGGACGACAGCACCGTCTTCCAGCGGGCCTCGCCACTCGAGGTGGAGTATACCGTCGAGGGGCGCTGCTCCACGACTGTGGACGAGTGGTGGGCGGCGGTGGAGAGAGGTGGTAGGGCGTGCTCCCGCGTCCTGGGCTCAACGCTGGTGACGGAAGAGACGATCCATAGCCTTCTTCACGAGGGGAAGCTGTCGGGTCGCCAAGACGTGCGGCTGCCCGCGGGCGACGAGATCGAACCGCACCCCGACACCTCGAAGGCGATCGTGTTCATCGCCTACCTCGAGGCCAGGTTGCGCATTCCGGCCGCCGGGCTTGTCGGGGACGTCTTGCGAGCCTTCGGGCTGGAGCTGGCGCAGGTAACGCCGAATGTGATAGCCCGGCTTGCCGTGTCTGATTGGGCTGTGCGCGCGGGGCGTGCTGGCGATCGCGTCATTGTTCACGTAAATTCATGACCTCGGTGCGCGGTGGAGCGAGGGCAGGGCTCGCCGCCGGCGGCGTCGATCTCGTCTTTGCGACGCGGTGCAAGAAAATATTTCCCGGTCGGCGGCGCGCGAGTGGGGCGGACTACACGAGACGGTGGTTTTACCACCGCGTGGCGAGCGGTAGCGGCCTTGAGTGGTCGGGGCGACCGGTGGCGGTTAGCGCCATGCCCGGCGCACCCCTGAATGCTGATGACGAGTGGGTAGCACGGAAGCTTGTGGGGATCACCGCCCGCTTCAACATGCGCGACCTTGCCGAGGAGTTCGTCATGTACGGCGTGGCGCCGCTTGCTGCGGAGTGGCACGTTGCTCCTGGGGGGCTTCGGCATGACAACGTTCGTCCTTCCGTGGCTTCGCTGCCAAAGCCCTCCGGTCCGCGTAAGTTGTACTGGGGTTGGCTTTCATGTGGTATTCGTCGAGGCTGTTGTTTTGACAACGTGCCCCCGTGCCCTGCGCAGGTATTTCCGTGGGGGACGTGGAGCGTGCAGTGGGTACTTTCCTTGGACCCTACACGGCCAGGGAGCATACGCTGCGCCTATCTGCAACCGCGGAGGCAGGTCTGGGGCGATTGAACCGTGTGTGTGAAGCCTTGGGTATTAGGGCGCGAGCAGCTGCTAGGTCCCACCCGCCTCGGCTAGCATTCCCGGGTGAGGGGTATTAACGGATGCGAGTTACGGCTCGTGAAGCGAGCGAGTTTGGAGGCGGGGCGGGTGTAACATCCCAATTTTTGCTTTATTTGGAAAGGATAAATTTTAAATTAATTAATTCAAATTATTTGGATTTTACAGAGTTAAAAGTTTCTGTTTGAAACTAAAAATTAATATCAATATAGATTGGAAATATTTTTCTTAAGTCTAAAACCTCTCCGTAAATTTACGTGAATTTTTCTGGAATTTTAAAATTTATTTGGTATTTTTAAGTATTTTAAAGCCTCCTAATCATTTCTGAAAATCAAAAAGTAATTAAAATTCTGAAACTCTCCTGGAGCCGACAAGTGTCGCCCATCGGGCCATTTCACGCCACCGGATCTATTTCCAGCCGTCCGATTTCACTTACCGTTTCAATCCCGCCTTCCCCTATCTTCGGATCGACACGTGGCAAGCATCGGATCGTCCGTTTCCGCGCCCGATTCAATCCCACCGCTCCCGACCACTTACCGCCGCTGCTTTATTCTCCTCTGCGTGTGGCGTGGCTGTCGGCACCGTTCCTCGTTGCCGTGCCAATCTCGGCGCTCCTTCTCACTTAATGCACCAACGGCTCGGATTCTCTCACGGTTGTCCGGATTGAATCGTGATCGTCCCCGATCACTTACCTCGCCGGCAATCGGTGGTCGGATCGTTTCTCTTTGCCACCGTCGCACATCCACCCGTCCCCTCATTCTTTCCCATTTTCTTTCTCTCGCCGACATGCGGGGCCGGCTGTCGAACCCGTCGTCTCCGCCGAGTCTTCCTACCCGCACCCGCCGCGCGCCATTAGTGCCAAAATCGAAGCTTTCAATGCTTGGTTCCTTTCGATTACTTCCGTCCGTGCATATTAATTCCCGCCTCCACGCGTCGGTTCGGCATAAAGCGCGCGTTACTCCTCTCCTCGCCGTCGCATTCATCCCCTCCGACCGTTTCAGCTCCGGCGAACTTCGCGCGGCCGTTACAACCCTCCCCGGTCTATAAAACCCGCACCCCGAGGTCCCTCTACCGCTGCCGCCCCTCCCTCACCTCTCAAGCGAATCACCGGCGCGAGCCCCTCGCCCGATTTCTTCCCCGCGGCTTCAAATACTCCGGCGAGCAATTGCGGCCGTCTCGGGCTTCCTCACTCCTCGCCGACGCCTCCCCGACGTTGCTGGTGCCAAGGCGATTCCCGCGACCCCTTCCCTGAGCTGCTGCGCCACCGGAGCTCCTCCGTCGCCGTGAGGTCCCTCTCCGACCGCCGCCCCTCCTCGCCGATCCTTCCCTCCGGTCACCCTCGGCCTCCGCGCAAGGTACCGATGCATTCCCTGCATCCTCCTCTTCATTTTGGTACCCTTGGCCGGCGCCGCCGATCACCGGAGCTCCGGCGACCCTCGGTCCCCGTGCGCCACCACCGGCCGCCAGCCCCGTCAGCCGTCGGGCTGAGGTGGCAGCAGCGTGGCGGCGGATCGGCGCCACGTCGGCGCCACCGGCGCCTCCCGCCACCTCGCGCGCGTGCGCGCCACGTCGGCAAAAAGCGTGGCGTGGCGACCACGCGGCGACCACGCGTCGACCACGTGTATGCCACGTTGCCCGCGGCCTCCCCGCAGATAACCCTCAAGAGGGTTACCTACCCATTAGGGGTAGGCAGTGCCTCCCCGCTCACTTGGCTAGCGCCGCTCTCTTCCCCCTCCCACTCCCTCGGCGCGCGTTCGAGCCCCGCTCCGCGCGCTGAGGTTGAGTTTTCTCCGTTTTAATCCACGACGGTGTAGGCCCCACCGTCGACCACCCTCTCTGCGCTAGCCAGCGACAAGTGGGTCCGAGTTCGATGGGTCCCACATGTCGAGACTTATTTTAAAATGAAATTGCTGACCAGTGGACCCCACATGTCGAGATTTCCGAATTTCTGGATTTATTCAAATCGAGATTTTCAAATAGCCATATCTTTTCATTTTAGCTCCAAATTGGTCCATTCAAATTTCTAAATTCATCTAAAATTTCAATCTTTCATTTGGTATATTCATTTTCAATTTTGAATTTTTATTTTATTTTATTTATTTGGAATTCTCGATTTACGTGTAGAGACCGATTTGTCAGAGCAACCTCAAGAGCAAGTTGTGGAAGATTTCAACCGGACACGGGAAGGCAAGTCTCCTTTGAACATTTTGCTCCCATGTTTTGCAAGTTTCCTTTGATCAACTTGCTCAAATGATTTAGAAAAATGTTTATGTAGTATTTTAAATTAATGCATGCTTATGTTATATCAAGTGATAATTTGATTTAGAAAACTTAGTTAAAGACCCAATTTGTTATACCTTCCATTGAAAATTTGTTTACCTTGTACCATTGTCAACTTAGGATATCCCTTTGACTCAATAATGAGTTAGTGTTACAATTGTTGAATGTTTAAATACTAGCAAATGCTTAGCGTAGCAAATAAATATAATAATGTTCAAATGAGTAGCATGGTTATCAAACGTTTTGATGAATGATTTGTTTGAACATTGGTAATGGATGTTACCATTGTTAAATATTTTGTTTGAACATTGGTAATGGATGTTACCATTGTTAAATATTTTGTTTGAAAAGTAGTAACGTATGTTACCACTGTTAATTTGAAAATAAAAATGAAATTCAAAGGGAAAAGTTGACAAGGGTGGATGGAAGATTTGGCTGGTGCAGTTAGCACGAGAATGGTTGGGTTTGTGAATGAGCCACCACAGTCGATTAAGGACCGACGCTTGTGTTTGTCCAAAGCCAGGCAAAACAGTACAACCACAAGTCTATATGGAGTGCGACCTAGCTAACTACCCTATAATAGTGTAGTTTAGATATCACCGGTGGTGTATTGAGTGCCGGGTGTCTTGGTTACTCATAGTGAGGGACAGGGTTTACTGTACTCATATGGCGCAAGAGGGGGCTCCAACTCGTGGATTCGAGTTGTGGTGAAACCTTAGCGGGTGGTATTTAAACTATACTGGAGTAGGCGAAAGGCTTTGTGATAATTTATCTGGGTCTCATGCCAAAGGAAGCGTGTTGACTATTAAGATAATTTATCTCTTGTGGGTAAAGTGTACAACCTCTGCAGAGTAAAACTATTCGAATAGCCGTGCCCACGGTCAAGGGCGAGCAAGGAATGCATTCACATGGTAGAAGTTTTGGTTTTGATTTCAAAACAAAATGAGTTGGAGAAAAACTCGGGAGTAGTATAACTCTCGTGATGTTCAGATCAGGGGGTGTAACCTGAGGTTTTGAAAATTGGCTGTGATGGCCTGAGATATTAGTGTTGGTAGTTTAACCTTCACTAAAGTACTTATCCAATTTCGATTATTAAAAACAAGTTGTTTACAAAATGGCTTTTAAAGTAATTATGTAGATTTGAAATAAAATGCGGATTTTTGCAAATAAACCATATAGCCTTCCTTTGTGAAAACTTACATCTATGCATTTTTCCCAAGACTTGCGGAGTACATTTTTGTACTCACCTGTTGCTCTATAAATATAAAAGCAGAGAATGGAGAAGATCAAGCTGGAGAGTATGACTTCTGCGCCGAATGTGGATGCGGTGGATTATTCTCGGATGCCTAGGATTCGTTTCCCCAGTCAATTGCCTGTGGCAGATTGATGGGTCGATCAAGTTATCTTTTGCTTCCGCTGTGTTTATTTTTGCTTGAGGTTATGTGAACCTTAGTAAGGCTATGGCCTTTGTAAAACTTCAGTTACTATGGTAATAAAGCGTTGTTGGCAATGTATCATCTTTTCTGTTTGAACTGTGTGTACTAGCATTGATCTCTGGGACTAGTACAATAATACACAGGGGGTCTAGGAGTTTCTACTCCGGGTCTCACAGCGGGTGCTGCCTCACCACCAGCCGACGTCAGGGCGGAGCCATTACTTACGGGAGATGCCGGGACGGAGCCGGTACCCGTGGGGGACGGCGAAGGGGGGCCCTTGCCCACGGAATTCGCTCCCCCTATAATGGGACCTCTCTCTGTGGTGGTATTTGAGGCGGGGCTGGCCGCTTCTTCCCCGAAGGCGAAGCGACTCCGCCTACAATCGCCCCCTTGCTCGGTTGGGGGGTTTATTGTAGCGAGTCAGGTCGGAGCCCTGTGGGATTCCGACTCGGATACCAAGTGCTCCGGTGCCCCCGCGGCCCCAAACGAGTCTGCGATGGCCGGTGGCGAGGGCTTGGTGGAGCTGAGCTCCGACACTAAAGTTCCCCCGGTTGGCGAGGTGGACGAGGATGCGGAGGTCTTTGTAGATTCGGGCGGGGCTGAAGGTAGGCCTTCCCTATTATGACGTGCTGGGTATCCGCGGGGGCTAACCGTCGTGATCCTTTACAGCAACATTGTGCTCCGGGCGCGAGCGGCCCGCGGAGCCTGAAGACGGCTTCTCGGGAGGGGCATCTGGCGCTGCCGAGACTGTTGCTGCGGATGCCGCCCGTCGCCTAGCGGACTTCGTTCCACGGGTGGAGGTGCTGGCGGAATGGCGGGGGGCCGCTGGTGATGCGGCCGTGGGCTTGGACCGCGATGCCTTGCAGGTCTGCGGGGCTGACTTGCTTGAGGGGGTGCTTGAGGTCTCTCAACTGAGGGTAAGCGCCTAACCCCGAGCGGCCCATAGGCTCTGGAAGGTATTCTGATTGCTTCATTGTGTAGACTTTCGCCGTCGGTCGGGCACTACAGGCGGCCCACGTGCGTGGAAGGGAGGCCTTGGAGGGCCGGCTGCGCGCCGTCGAAGGGGCCCTTCGCGCGGGAGCGCGATTCGCTAAGGATGACCGCATCGGCTCTGAAGCGAGCAGCGTGGCGGCCGTCTCATATGCCGCGGAGCACGTGGCGTCGACCCGGCAAGCGGCAGTGGCGAAGCGTGACGGGCTGCTCCAGCAGGTTGCCATACTAGAGGAGGAGAACGGCCGCCTCGCTGCGTCCCTGAGGGAGCGGGATGAGGCACTGGGTGCCGCGTCGGCAACAGCCTGGGAGGCTATGCTGGCCCTGGAGGGTACCCTTGAGAACCTCGTGGCCGAGATACCTCCCTGCTCCTTCGGACCAGAGGAGCTTCCACGGACACTTCGACGGATTGCAGAAGCGGCCGGTCTCGCTCAGTCGGCTGCGACGTGCTTTGGTAATCACTGCTCCTACGTGACCGCTTGCCTGGCGTGCGCTCTTCTCCAACACCGAGGCTGCCGCCACGTCGATGAGTTGGGCGACCCGCGGCTGGAGATGCCCGCTAGAGCCGGGGTGATGTCTGGTGCTGTGCGCGCCGTTTGGCCCGCCGTTTGATTTTTTCACGAGCGGATTTGGGAGTACATCGGGGAGGCCGCGGCGAAGGTGGAGCTGCGGCGGAACATGTACGGCGAGGGGAACCTTGGCGAGTGGCTTGACGAGGTTGTCCGACGCGACGATAACGGGGCCGATGGCTCAAAGCAGGTGTGACCCCAGGTTCTTGTGTGCTTGTGTGTATTGTAACCTTGCATACGCCCTCCGCTTCCTTGATCGATCGTGCCATTTTGCTTCGAGCAGCTGCTCGACGGGGACCTGCTGCTGATTTTTGATGTCACAACTCGGCGCCGCTTACGTCGCTGGTGGCGGGCCGAAGACTCTCTTAATTTCTGGGCGAATTGACCCTCGGCGGGCGAGGCTACGGCGCCAAAGGTCGTCCCGGTGGAGCGAGATGAGTAGGGCCGGCCCGATGGGTTTTGTCAGAATGTATTTGCGGTGTGGTAGGCAAGTCGGGAAATTTATCCTTTCCTTGTTTTTGGATGCGTCTGCTTTGTGTCTTCTTGATGGTTGGGCTTGCTGGTTGGGGCAGACACAAGGGGTAGACGTGGGGGCGGGGCGTAGGCGCTATGGTAGTGCGAAGCTGGCCGAAGTAGACGCGCGAGCGCTCCGTCCACTACCCTCCGAAGTGGTGGCAGCGGAGCTGGTGCCTGGTCGAGGTAGACGCGCGACCGCTCCGTCCCCTACCCTCCGAAGTAGTGGCAGCGGAGCTGGCGCCTAGCCTGGGGTAGACGCGCGAGCGCTCCGTCCCCTACCCTCCGAAGTGGTGGCAGCGGAGCTGGCGCCTGGTCGAGGTAGACGCGCGAGCGCTCCGTCCCCTACCTCCGAAGTAGTGGCAGCGGAGCTGGCGCCTTGCCTGGGGTAGACGCGCGAGCGCTCCGTCCCCTACCCTCCGAGTAGTGGCGGTGAGCCGGCGCCAGCCTAGGGTAGACGCGCGGCGCTCCGTCCCCTACCCTCGAGTAAAGGAATACGCGCAGGCTACGGGCGTAAAACAAAACTTTTCTACCGCGCACCCAAGAACATCATGCTAAGGAAGGATCATGGATCGTTACCACTTAGGCGCTTGCGCAGCGAAGAAGAATTGAAACCGATCAATCACGCGCGTCGAGGTAGTAGTGGAAGTAGCCGATCGTCCGAATAGATCGTCTCCTCCACGCACGCCGATCAACCTTTGCAACGAGCAGCGCCTCCACCGGTATCCACACGTCCGGGCCGGGCGCCGATCGTGAGTGTACTAGCACTCGTGGCGGCTAGGGTTTGGCTCGGGAGGTGGCGGCTAGGGTTTTGCTAGATGTTAACGGGGACAAATCCCTCGGCCCCTCGCCACCATATATATAGACCTCCTCACGTGGGCTTTGCGGACCAAGGCCCATTAGGAGTCTATTCGGATCTTTATCCGAATTGAGCCCATATCCGAATCATATTCGAATCAGTGTTCCAACCCGTTAAGCGTGCGACCCTGTAGGTTCACGTATACTTGGTCGTGACCGAAGCGCCTTTCGGTCACCATGTTAATAGCGGCCTCTAATAAGACATATTAACCCCAAAGTATATGTAAAGATCATATCGGCTGAACCTATAATGTTCTCTCATGTACGAATCCCTTTGCCTCACAATATAGATTGAGCTCAAGGCGAGACCTGTGTCATCCTCTTAATAGCTCAATCACTCTCTCGATTCCGTGATGGATTATAAACTTGTGATTGACTCCTCAATCACCTTGGCATGGCCATGCACTTTCATAATCCATTACATCGAGGGGCCCAGAGATATCTCTCCCATAATGAGGGGTAAATTCTATCTTGATCATTCACATCCCACTACATGTTTCATGGCAAATCCGAAGACTACTTTTATGACTACCCGATTCACGGAGTAGTGTTTAGTAGTCCCAAAATAAGCTACTACTCATGTTGGGAACCATGATGATCTCAAGTCTAAGGACTCTACATAAACACTACTTGAGACCAGCGATGACACATGGAATCTCTGCGGTGTCTCATGGCAGTCTATCAACATATGTTCACTAACATATGTCCATATTATTGATTTGGTATCACCATACCATGATCCATGAGACATGATCATCAATCAATACATATGCTGATCTTTGTCTTTGAATCATATTTGTTCCTCATATGATATACGATCAGGGATCATTTAGAAATAGCAACATTTTAGTATTTAAGAGTCTCATGAATAAGTCACATACTCATTGATCAATAATGATGATGTCTATTCCAAGGAACAAAGTAATGTATCATAAACATAGTATGTGATATATACAACATCTCCATGTTGCCTCTAGGGCATATCACTAACAGTCTCCCACTTGCACTAGAGTCAACCATGTAGGTATCTAATACCCATTGCCCTAGTGTGAGCCTCATGCTTTGGCTGGGGATGCGGCTTTGTCAACGGATCTGCAATGTTCAAATCCGTTTGTACTTTGCATATCTTCACATCGCCTCTCTCCACTATCTCGCGGATGAGATGAAATCGCCGTAAAATGTGCTTGGACTTACAGTGCGATCTAGGCTCCTTGGCTTGTGCAATGGCCCCACTATTGTCACAATGAGGTCCATTGGGCTGGAGGCACTAGCCATCACACCAAGCTCGAAATAAATTTCTTGATCCAAACGACCACTTTGGCGGCTTGAAGCTGCTATGTACTCGGCTTCATTGTAGAATCAAGCAACCGTCTGCTGCTTGGAACTCTTCCACTTACCACACCGCCATTCAGGCGAACACAAATCCAGTTGCGATCTAAAATCATCTTTGTCAGTTTGGAAGCTAGCATCGGTGTAACCATTTACAACGAGCTCTTCCTCACCTCCATAGACAAGGAACACATCTTTAGTTCTTCTCAAGTACTTCAAGATGTTTTTACGGCAATCCAGTGACTTTCACCTGGATCTGACAGGTATCTACTCGTAGCACTTAAAGCATACGAAACATTTGGACGTGTACAAAGCATGGCATACATAATGGACCCAATAGCCAAAGCATATGGAATCGCATTCATTTTATCCCGCTCATCAGGTGTACTAGGACACTGATTCTTGCTAAGATTTATACCATGTGACATAGGTAGAAAACCTTTCTTGGAATCATGCATATTGAACCTTTTCAACACCTTGTCAATGTACGTATCTTGGCTTAATCAAATTAGCCTTTTTGATCTATCTCTATAGATCTTGATGCCCAGAATATATGCTGCCTCTCCTAAGTCTTTCATAGAGAAACTATTTTTAATGAAGACTTAACAGATTCGAGCAAAGGAATGTCATTTCCGATCGGTAATATGTCATCCACATATAAGACCAGAAATACGAGTGCGCTCCACTAGCCTTTTGTAAACACAAGGCTCTTCTTCGTTCTTGATGAAACCAAACTCTTTGATTACTTCATCAAAACGAATGTTCCAACTCCGAGATGCTGCTTTAATCCATAAATGGATCTTTGGAGCTTGCATATCTTTCCAAGCGATTGCGGATCGACAAAACCCGTGGGCTGTGTCATGTACACATCCTCACTCAGATTTCCATTAAGGAAAGCTGTTTTGACATCCATTTGCCATATTTCATAGTCGAAATATGCAGCAATCGCTAGAATGATCGAATAGACTTTAGCATTGCGACGGGCGAAAAGTTTCATCATAATCAATAACTTGAATTTGTTTGAAACCTTTGGCCTGTCGCGCTTTATAGATGTGAACATTTCCATCTATGTCTATCTTTTCTTGAAAACCCATTTGCATTCAATGGTTTTAACACCATCAGTGGATCAACCAAGTTCCAAACTTGATTCTGTGCATGGATTCAATTTGGATCTCATGGCTTCAAGCCATTTCTCAGAGTCTGGTCCCACCATCGCTTCTTCATAGGTCTTGGGCTCATCGTTGTCTAACAACAATATGTCCCGTTGTTGAGTAGTCAAGAACATGTACCTCTCAGTGCAGCGTGACCTTCGACCTACGTGGTGCTTTGTGTGTCCACAACGAGTTCTTCAACGGTTTGTTCATCTGTTGTGGTTACAGAGGAGCTAAAACGTTATCAGGTGTTTCTCGAATTTCTTCAAGTTGCACTGTGCTCCCACTATCCCTTCTTGAGAGAAACTCTTTCTCTAAGAAGACACCATGCCGGGCGGCAAACACTTTGCCTTCTACTTGATTATAAAAGTAATATCCTTTTGTTTCCTTAGGATACCCGATAAAGAAGCATTTATCAGATTTAGGAGTGAGCTTATCAGATTGTAAATGTTTTACATAACCCTCACATCCCCAAATCTTAAGAAAAGACAAGCTAGGACGTTGTCCTGTCCACATCTCATATGGTGTCTTTTCTCTGATTTTGATGGAACCACTTTTAGTGTGAGCGCGGTTTGTTTCAAGAGCGTACCCCCAAAAAGACAACGGAAGATCACTTTGGCTCATCATGGAGCGCACCATATCTAATAAGGTGCGATTTCTCCGTTCAGATACCCCATTCCATTGAGGTGTTCCTGGCGGAGTCAATTGTGTCCTGGCGGAGTCAATTGTGGAACAATTCCACAATCCTTTAGATGATTGCCAAACTCATGGCTCAAATACTCGCCTTCACGATCAGATCGTAGAAACTTGATTGTCTTGTCTAAATGATTTTGCACTTCATTTTGGAATTCCTTGAACTTTTCAAAGGATTCGGACTTATACTTCATCAGGTAGATATACCCATATCTACTAAAGTCATCGATAAAAGTTATGAAATCTGAAAACCACCTCTGTTATTAAGCTCATTGGTCCACATACATCAGTATGTACGAGTGCCAATAAGTCATTTGCCCGTTCACCTTGACCGGTGAAACGTGCCTTTGTCATCTTGCCAAGTAAACAAGATTCGCATGTCTCTAATGATTCAAAATCAAATGAGTGCAGAATACCATCTCTATGGAGCTTCTGCATGTGTTTCTCATTTATGTGACCTAGCGGCGATGCCAAATAAGCGTGGGATTCAAATCATTCGGATGTTGCCTCTTTGCATTAATGTTATAGACCGGTGACCCTTCAAGAGTAAGAACGTATAACCCATTCACCAATGGAGTATGACAATAGAACATATCTTTGAAATAAAGAGAACAACCATTGTCCATAGATTTAAAGTTATAACCTTCTGCTTGCAAACATGAAGTAGAAATAATGTTCTTTGAAAGAGATGGAACACAATAACAATTATTCAATTCCAAAACTAATCCTGAAGGTAAAGACAATGGCATGGTGCCAACAGCTACCGCAGCAACTTTTGCTCCATTGCCAACGCGAAGATCCACTTCGCTCCTCCTCAAACTTCTACTTCTTATTAGCCCCTGCAACGATTTGCAAATGTGAGCAACCGATCCGGTATCAAATACCCAAGAATTAGTGGAAGAAGTAGCAAGATTGATTTCTATAACATTTATACCTGGAGTGGAAGTCATACTTCCCTTCTTCTTCGATCCTCCAAGTACTTTGGGCAGTTCCTTTTCCAATGTCCTGATTGCTTACAGTAGAAACAATCTGCATCAGGATGAGCATCGCCCTTGTCTTTCTTGGCCTTAGAACTGCTCGCAATCGCATCAGGAGCTTTCTTTCTTTTGACCGCGCTTCTCTTGACATAGGGCTTGCCCTTGCCTTTCTAAAGGAATACGCGTAGGCCACGGAAGCAGAAAACAAAACTTTTCTACCGCGCACCCAAGAACATCATGCTAAGGAAGGATCATGGATCGTTACCACTTAGACGCGTAGCGCAGCGGAAGAAGAATTGGAAACCGATCCAATCTCGCGCGTCGAGGTAGTAGTGGAAGTAGCCGATCGTCCCGAACAGATCGTCTCCTTCACGCACGCCGATCAGCACTGCAACGAGCAGCGCCTCCACCGGTATCCACACGTCCGGGTGGGCGCCGATCGCGAGTGTACTAGCACTCGTGAGCAGCTAGGGTTTGGCTCGGGAGGTGGCGGCTAGGGTTTTGCTAGATGTTAACAGGGACAAATCCCCTCCGCCCCTCGCCTCCATATATATAGACCTCCTCACGTGGGCCTCGTGGACCGAGGCCCAATAGGAGTCTATTCAGATCTCTATCCGAATTGAGCCCATATCCGAATCATATTCGAATTAGTGTTCCAACCCGTTAAGCGTGCGACCCTGTAGGTTCACGTATACTTGGTCGTGACCCGGAAATGCCTTTCCGGTTACCATGTTAATAGCGGCCTCTAGTAAGACATATTAACCCCAAAGTATATGTAAAGATCATATCGGCTGAACCAATAATGTTCTCTCATGTACGAATCCCTTTGCCTCACGATATAGATTGAGCTCAAGGCGAGACCTGTGTCATCCTCTTAATAGCTCAATCACTCTCTCGATTCCGTGATGGATTATAAACTCGTGATTGACTCCTCAATCACCTTGGCATGGCCATGCACTTTCATAATCCATTACATCGAGGGGCCCAGAGATATCTCTCCCATAAGGAGGGGCAAATTCTATCTTGATCATTCAAATCCCACTACATGTTTCATGGCAAACCCGAAGACTACTTTTATGACTACCCAGTTACGGAGTAGTGTTTAGTAGTCCCAAAATAAGCTACTACTCATGTTGGGAACCATGATGATCTCAAGTCTAAGGACTCTACATAAACACTACTTGAGACCAACTGATGACACATGGAATCTCTGCGTAGTGTCTCATGGCAGTCTATCAACATATGTTCACTAACACATGTCCATATTATTGATTTGGTATCACCATACCATGATCCATGAGACATGATCATCAATCAATACATATGCTGATCTTTGTCTTTGAATCATATTTGTTCCTCATATGATATACGATCAGGGATCATTTAGAAATAGCAACATCTTACTATTTAAGAGTCTCATGAATAAGTCACATACTCATTGATCAATAATGATGATGTCTATTCCAAGGAACAAAGTAATGTATCATAAACATAGTATGTGATATATACAACATCTCCATGTTGCCTCTAGGGCATATTACTAAAAGTCTCCCACTTGCACTAGAGTCAACCATGTAGGTATCTAATACCCATTGCCCTGGTGTGAGCCTCATGCTTTGGTTGGGGAAGCGGCTTTGTCAACGGATCTGCAATGTTCAAATCCGTTTGTACTTTGCATATCTTCACATCGCCTCTCTCCACTATCTCGCGGATGAGATGAAATCGTCGTAAAATGTGCTTGGACTTCTGGTGCGATCTAGGCTCCTTGGCTTGTGCAATGACCCCACTATTGTCACAGTAGAGGTCCATTGGGCTGGAGGCACTAGCCATCACACCAAGCTCAGAAATAAATTTCTTGATCCAAACAGCCTCTTTGGCAGCTTCAGAAGCTGCTATGTACTCGGCTTCTGTTGTAGAATCAGCAACCGTCTGCTGCTTGGAACTCTTCCAGCTTACCGCACCGCCATTCAGGCAGAACACAAATCCAGATTGCGATCTAAAATCATCTTTGTCAGTTTGGAAGCTAGCATCGGTGTAACCATTTACAACGAGCTCTTCCTCACCTCCATAGACAAGGAACACATCTTTAGTTCTTCTCAAGTACTTCAAGATGTTCTTTCACGGCAATCCAAAGACTTTCACCGATCTCGATGGTATCTACTCGTAGCACTTAAAGCATCTGAAACATCTGGACGTGTACAAAGCATGGCATACATAATGGACCCAATAGCCGAAGCATATGGAATCGCATTCATTTTATCCCGCTCATCAGGTGTACTAGGTATTGGAATACGAGTAGGCTACGGAAGCAGAAAACAAAACTTTTCTACCGCGCACCCAAGAACATCATGCTAAGGAAGGATCATGGATCGTTACCACTTAGACGCGCAGCGCAGCGGAAGAAGAATTGGAAACCGATCCAATCTCGCGCGTCGAGGTAGTAGTGGAAGTAGCCGATCGTCCGAACAGATCGTCTCCTCCACGCACGCCGATCAACCTTTACAACGAGCAGCGCCTCCACCGGTATCCACACGTCCGGGGCTGGAACGCCGATCGCGAGTGTACTAGCACTCGTGAGCAGCTAGGGTTTGGCTCGGGAGGTGGCGGCTAGGGTTTTGCTAGATGTTAACAGGGACAAATCCCCTCCGCCCCTCGCCTCCATATATATAGACCTCCTCACGTGGGCCTCGTGGACCAAGGCCCAATAGGAGTCTATTCGGATCTCTATCCGAATTGAGCCCATATCCGAATCATATTCGAATTAGTATTCCAACCCGTTAAGCGTGCGACCCTGTAGGTTCACGTATACTTGGTCGTGACCCGGAAACGTCTTTCCAGTTACCATGTTAATAGCGGCCTCTAGTAAGACATATTAACCCCAAAGTATATGTAAAGATCATATCAATTGAACTCGTAATGTTCTCTCATGTACGAATCCCTTTGCCTCACAATATAGATTGAGCTCAAGGCGAGACCTGTGTCATCCTCTTAATAGCTCAATCACTCTCTCGATTCCGTGATGGATTATAAACTCGTGATTGACTCCTCAATCACCTTGGCATGGCCATGCACTTTCATAATCTATTACATCGAGGGGCCCAGAGATATCTCTTCCATAAGGAGGGGCAAATTCTATCTTGATCATTCACATCCTACTACATGTTTCATGACAAACCCGAAGACTACTTTTATGACTACCCGATTCACGGAGTAGTGTTTAGTAGTCCCAAAATAAGCTACTACTCATGTTGGGAACCATGATGATCTCAAGTCTAAGGACTCTACATAAACACTACTTGAGACCAGCGATGACACATGGAATCTCTGTAGTGTCTCATGGCAGTCTATCAACATATGTTCACTAACACATGTCCATATTATTGATTTGGTATCACCATACCATGATCCATGAGACATGATCATCAATCAATACATATGCTGATCTTTGTCTTTGAATCATATTTGTTCCTCATATGATATCGATCGTGGATCATTTAGAAATAGCAACATCTTAGTATTTAAGAGTCTCATGAATAAGTCACATACTCATTGATCAATAATGATGATGTCTATTCCAAGGAACAAAGTAATGTATCATAAACATAGTATGTGATATATACAACATCTCCATGTTGCCTCTAGGGCATATCACTAACACTAGGACACTGATTCTTGCTAAGATTTATACCATGTGACATAGGTAGAAAACCTTTCTTGGAATCACGCATATTGAACCTTTTCAACACCTTGTCAATGTACGTATCTTGGCTTAATCCAATTAGCCTTTTTGATCTATCTCTATAGATCTTGATACCCAGAATATATGCTGCCTCTCCTAAGTCTTTCATAGAGAAACTATTTTTTAATGAAGACTTAACAGATTCGAGCAAAGGAATGTCATTTCCGATCAGTAATATGTCATCCACATATAAGACCAGAAATACGAGTGCGCTCCCACTAGCCTTTTTGTAAACACAAGGCTCTTCTTCGTTCTTGATGAAACCAAACCCTTTGATTACTTCATCAAAACGAATGTTCCAACTCCGAGATGCCTGCTTTAATCCATAAATGGATCTTTGGAGCTTGCATATCTTTCCAATCGATTGCGGATCGACAAAACCGTGGGCTGTGTCATGTACACATCCTCACTCAGATTTCCATTAAGGAAAGCTGTTTTGACATCCATTTGCCATATTTCATAGTCGAAATATGCAGCAATCGCTAGAATGATCCGAATAGACTTTAGCATTGCGACGGACGAAAAAGTTTCATCATAATCAATACCTTGAATTTGTTTGAAACCTTTGGCCACCAATCGCGCTTTATAGATGTGAACATTTCCATCTATGTCTATCTTTTTCTTGAAAACCCATTTGCATTCAATGGTTTTAACACCATCAGGTGGATCAACCAAGTTCCAAACTTGATTACTGTGCATGGATTCAATTTCGGATCTCATGGCTTCAAGCCATTTCTCAGAGTCTAGTCCCACCATTGCTTCTTCATAGGTCTTAGGCTCATCGTTGTCTAACAACAATATATCCCGTTGTTGAGTAGTCAAGAACATGTACCTCTCAGGTCCACGACGTGACCTTCGACCTCGTGGTGCTTTGGTGTGTCCACAACAGGTTCTTCAACAGTTTGTTCATCTGTTGTGGTTACAGAGGAGCTGAAACGTTATCAGGTGTTTCTGGAATTTCTTCAAGTTGCACTGTGCTCCCACTATCCCTTCTTGAGAGAAACTCTTTCTCTAAGAAGACACCATGCCGGGCGACAAACACTTTGCCTTCTTCTCGATTATAAAAGTAATATCCTTTTGTTTCCTTAGGATACCCGATAAAGAAGCATTTATCAGATTTAGGAGTGAGCTTATCAGATTGTAAACGTTTTACATAAGCCTCACATCCCCAAATCTTAAGAAAAGACAAGCTAGGGCGTTGTCTGTCCACATCTCATATGGTGTCTTTTCTCACGATTTTGATGGAACCTGTTTAGTGTGAGCGGCCGTTTCAAGAGCGTACCCCAAAAAGACAACGGAAGATCACTTTGGCTCATCATGGGCGCACCATATCTAATAAGGTGCGATTTCTCGTTCGAATACCCCATTCCATTGTGGTGTTCTGGCGAGTCAATTGTGGAACAATTCCACAATCCTTTAGATGATTGCCAAACTCATGGCTCAAATACTCGCCTCCACGATCGGATCGTAGAAACTTGATTGTCTTGCCTAAATGATTTTGCACTTCATTTTGGAATTCTTTGAACTTTTCAAAGGATTCGGACTTATGCTTCATCGGTAGATATACCCATATCTACTAAAGTCATCGATAAAAGTTATGAAATCATCAAAACCACCTCTGTTTGTTAAGCTCATTGGTCCACATACATCGGTATGTACAAGTGCCAATAAGTCATTTGCCCGTTCACCTTGACCGGTGAAAGGTGCCTTTGTCATCTTGCCAAGTAAACAAGATTCGCATGTCTCTAATGATTCAAAATCAAATGAGTGCGAGAATACCATCTCTATGGAGCTTACGCATCGTTTCTCATTTATGTGACCTAGCGGCGATGCCAAATAAGCGTGGGATTCAAATCATTCTGGACGTTGCCTCTTTGCATTAATGTTATAGACCGGTGACCCTTCAAGAGTAAGAACGTATAACCCATTCACCAATGGAGTATGACAATAGAACATATCTTTGAAATAAAGAGAAGAACCATTGTCCATAGATTTAAAGTCATAACATACGCTTGCAAACATGAAGCGAAATAATGTTCTTTGAAAGAGATGGAACACAATAACAATTATTCAATTCCAAAACTAATCTTGAAGGTAAAGACAATGGCATGGTGCCAACAGCTACCGCAGCAACTTTTGCTCCATTGCCAACGCGAAGATCCACTTCGCTCCTCCTCAAACTTCTACTTCTTATTAGCCCCTGCAACGATTTGCAAATGTGAGCAACTGATCCGGTATCAAATACCCAAGAATCAGTTGATGAAGTAGCAAGATTGATCTCTATAACATTTATACCTGGAGTGGAAGTCGTACTTCCCTTCTTCTTCTCAAAATCCTCCAAGTACTTTGGGCAGTTCCTTTTTCAATGTCCTGATTGCTTACAGTAGTAACAATCTGCATCAGGATGAGCATCGCCCTTCTTGTCTTTCTTGGCCTTAAAACTGCTCGCGATCGCATCAGGAGCTTTCTTTCTTTTGACCGCGATTCTCTTGACATAGGGCTTACCCTTGCCTTTCTGCATCATCATCACATGATTGCTGCTTTTCTTAATGCTTTCCTCGGCAGATTTTAGCATCCCATGCAACTCGGCCAGGTCTTGTCCAGTTGTTCATGTGAAAGTTCATTATGAATGGCTCAAAGCTCGGGAAGCGGCGGAGAATCACATCGATAGCCAACTCTTGGCTAAGGGAAAACCAAGCTTTTCCGGACTCTCAATGTAGCCAATCATCTTAATCACATGAGGGTCGACGGATTCCCTTCGCAAGCTCGCACGCAAATAAGGACTTTGAAGTATTGAACCTCTCACCCTTGCTTGGTTCTCAAACATACCACGTAGCCCCACAATGATATTGTAGGCATCTGTGTTCTCATATTGCTTCAAGCTCGAGAGGACATTGTGGCAAGCATGAGACAGCTCACATCAAGGCAATCATTCGTTTGCTTCTCATAAGCTCTCCGTGCAGCCACGGTAGCATTATCGAGCAAGTCTTGGGTAAGGAGACTCAAGGACATACTCCTTGCGCTCTTGCTTGAGAACAATTCTCAAGTTGCGATACCAATCCAAAAGTTTGTTCCATTGAGTTTTTCTTTCTCAAGAACAGATCGCAAATTAAAAATCTTGGATGCGGCGTTAGTGACATGATCTACAACACAAGAATATGCAAAGTTTAGCACTATGTTTATATTCATCTTTTATTAAACTATTTAGCAAAAGACTCCCACTATGAGTTTTGCAACAAAAACTCTCTCTAAGTTACATAGTGGGTAAAGATCCTCATTTCACTAATTCCTAGTGAGCTTTGGCATCACGGCTAGAAAACTAGTGACATGGGTAAGCAACACCTTGCTAATCACATCCCTATGTGACTCTACTTTGGGTGACATCAGTATGCCTCGGCCCCAATCTATGCCCCAAGGTCCAAAACTATTTTGATAACCTTGTTAAGTAAACCAAATGCTTCCGCATGTAGATGTCCGACATCTACCCCAAATGATGATGATAACCGATGGCACTCTACTTTGGTAGACCTACCATGCGGTGATCATTATCTTTGGTGCAACATATGGAAGGGCATTAACACCTAATTTTAAGAGAGATTCTATCCTACCAAAGCAACATATCACATATATCATTGCATAAGAATAAGATAGATAACATCATAGATAAACACATTTAACTGTGAAGTAGTATGGCCCAAAATTGGTGATATCCATCTCCAAGTAGGTGTAGACGATCTCCATCCTCCACATCACTCCTTTAGGCCACCATGCTTAAAAGCTTGTAACCTCAAAACTAGGCTACTACCTATAATAGCTAGAAATCGAAGATTACAAAGATAGATTCAAGCATTAAGGTCGACACGCAGGTCGTTAAATACAATATATACAGCTAACAATAGCTGAAATAATCATGACACGCAGGCCATGAACGAATGTTACATGCATCGCATACATCTCATACATTCAAATAAGCTATAGGGCCATACTATTCACATCATTCCCTGCAAAAACAAGTTAGACGTAGAATCGCATTCTACCTAACGATGTGAACCCAAGACGCTATACAAGGGGGGATACAATCGCATTCCCTCACAGAATTACATAGATCGCATCTATGAAATCGCTATGAAAATCTTATCGAGCCGATCAAATCAACCCAAATCCGAGCCATTCAAAATGTCTCCATTTTCATTAGATCAATCATATTGATCATCGCGATCGGTATACTTGAGGAGACCACAACACAAGACCTCGATCTGTTGGCTCGATCTACTGATTGTGCGCGCAGTTAGCCCCGATGGTGATTCCAGCCGGTAGGGGCAAGTCGCGCGTACATCAAAGAAGGAGCACGAACTAATCTTTTTGGCCTTATGATGCTATCAACTCATACCTATTTCAACCCCTTATGACCGATTGATCTCATCAACCCGTGCTACCACCGATTCATCATATGAACCACCTGATCTAGACTGTAATAGATCCAATCTACTACTACCGCATATGTACATATGCGCTGATCCAGATTGCAAACTAAGCAAGATGGCTCTGATACCACTAAAGGAATACGCGTAGGCTATGGAAGCAGAAAACAAAACTTTTCTACCGCGCACCCAAGAACATCATGCTAAGGAAGGATCATGGATCGTTACCACTTAGACGCGCAGCGCGCAATGAAGAAGAATTGGAAACCGATCCAATCATGCGCGTCGAGGTAGTAGTGGAAGTAGCCGATCGTCCCGAACAGATCGTCTCCTCCACGCACGCCGATCAGCACTGCAACGAGCAGCACCGCCACCGGTATCCACAAGTCCGGGGCTGGAACGCCGATCGTGAGTGTACTAGCACTCGTGAGCAGCTAGGGTTTTGCTAGATGTTAACAGGGACAAATACCCTCAGCCCCTCGCCTCCATATATATAGACCTCCTCACGTGGGCCTTGCGGACCAAGGCCCATTAGGAGTCTATTCGGATCTTTATCTGAATTGAGCCCATATCCGAATCATATTCGAATCAGTGTTCCAACCCGTTAAGCGTGCGACCACAGCAGGTTCACGTATACTTGGTCGTGACCGGAAACACCTTTCGGTCACCAGTTAATAGCGTCCTCTAGTAAGACATATTAACCCCAAAGTATATGTAAAGATCATATCGGTTGAACTGTAATGTTCTCTCATGTACGAATCCCTTTGCCTCACGATATAGATTGAGCTCAAGGCGAGACCTGTGTCATCCTCTTAATAGCTCAATCACTCTCTCGATTCCGTGATGGATTATAAACTTGTGATTGACTCCTCAATCACCTTGACATGGCCATGCACTTTCATAATCCATTACATCGAGGGCCTGAGATATCTCTCCCATAAGGAGGGCAAATTCTATCTTGATCATTCATATCCCACTACATGTTTCATGGCAAATCCGAAGACTACTTTTATGACTACCCGATTCACGGAGTAGTGTTTAGTAGTCCCAAAATAAGCTACTACTCATGTTGGGAACCATGATGATCTCAAGTCTAAGGATTCTACATAAACACTACTGAGACCAGCGATGACACATGGAATCTCTGCGGTGTCTCATGGCAGGTCTATCCAACATATGTTCACTAACATATGTCCATATTATTGATTTGGTATCACCATACTATGATCCATGAGATATGATCATCAATCAATACATATGCTGATCTTTGTCTTTGAATCATATTTGTTCCTCATATGATATTGTTAGTGATATGCCCTAGAGGCAACATGGAGATGTTGTATATATCACATACTATGTTTATGATACATTACTTTGTTCCTTGGAATAGACATCATCATTATTGATCAATGAGTATCTGACTTATTCATGAGACTCTTAAATACTAAGATGTTGCTATTTCTAAATGATCCCTGATCGTATATCATATGAGGAACAAATATGATTCAAAGACAAAGATCAGCATATGTATTGATTGATGATCATGTCTCATGGATCATGGTATGGTGATACCAAATCAATAATATGGACATGTGTTAGTGAACATAAGTTGATAGACTCGCCATGAGACACCGCAGAGATTCCATGTGTCATCGATTGGTCTCAAGTAGTGTTTATGTAGAGTCCTTAGACTTGAGATCATCATGGTTCCCAACATGAGTCGTAGCTTATTTTGGGACTACTAAACACTACTCCGTGAATCTGGTAGTCATAAAAGTAGTCTTCGGTTTGCCATGAAACATGTAGTGGGATGTGAATGATCAAGATAGAATTTGCCCTCCTTATGGGAGAGATATCTCAGGCCCTCGATGTAATGGATTATGAAAGTGCATGGCCATGCCAAGGTGATTGAGGAGTCAATCACGAGTTTATAATCCATCACGAATCGAGAGAGTGATTGAGCTATTAAGAGGATGACACAGTCTCGCCTTGAGCTCAATCTATATCGTGAGGCAAAGGGATTCGCATATGAGAGAACATTACAGTTCACCGATATGATCTTTACATATACTTTAGGTTAATATGTCTTACTAGAGGCCGCTATTAACATGGTAACTGAAAGGCGTTTCGGTCACGACCAAGTATACGTGAACCTCTGTGGTCGCACGCTTAACGGGTTGGAACACTAGTTCAATATGATTCGATATGGGCTCAATTCGGATAGAGATCCGAATAGACTCCTATTGGGCCTCGGTCCATGAGGCCCACGTGAGGAGGTCTATATATGGAGGCGAGGGGCGGAGGGAATTCGCCCCGTTAACATCTAGCAAAACCTCAGCCGCCACCTCCCGAGCCAAACCCTAGCTGCTCACGAGTGCTAGTACACTCGCGATCGGCGTTCCACCCCGGACGTGTGGATACCGTGGAGGCGCTGCTCGTTGCGATCTTGATCGGCGGCGCGTGGAGGAGACGATCTGTTCGGGACGATCGGCTACTTCCACTACTACCTCGACGCGAGATTGGATCGGTTTCCAATTCTTCTTCACAGCACGCGCTGTCTAAGTGGTAACGATCCATGATCTTTCCTTAGCATGATGTTCTTGGGTGCGCGGTAGAAAAGTTTTGTTTTCTGCTTCCGTAGCCTACGTGTATTCCTTTAGATATACGATCAGGGATCATTTAGAAATAGCAACAATTTAGTATTTAAGAGTCTCATGAATAAGTCACATACTCATTGATCAATAATGATGATGTCTATTCCAAGGAACAAAGTAATGTATCATAAACAAAGTATGTGATATATACAACATCTCCATGTTGCCTCTAGGGCATATCACTAATACGAAGTGGTGGCAGCGGAGCTGGCGCCTGGTCGAGGTAGACGCGCGAGCGCTCCGTCCCCTACCCTCCGAAGTAGTGGCAGCGGAGCTGGCGCCTAGCCTAGGGTAGACGCGCGGCGCCGTCCCCTACCCTCAGTGGTGGCAGCGAGCCGGCGCCAGCCTAGGTAGACGCGCGGCCTCAGTCCCCCCCGCTCAAGTAGTGGCGTGCGGCCGGGCGCCTAGCTCGGGTAGACGCGCGGCGCCCGTCCCCTACCCTCGGTCGCCGCAACGGAGCCGGGACCTGGCTCGAGTAGACGCGCAAGCGCTCCGTCCCCTACCCTCCGAAGTCGTGGCAGCGGAGCTGGCGCCTAGCCTGGGGTAGACGCGCGAGCGCTCCGTCCCCTACCCACCGAAGAGGTGGCAGCGGTGCTGGCGCCTGGTCGAGGTAGACGCGCGAGCGCTCCGTCCCCTACCCTCAGTAGTGGCGGCGAGCCGGCGCCAGCTCGTAGACGCGCGAGCGCCCGTCCCCAACCCACCGGTGGTGGCGCTGGCCGACGCTGGTCGAGGTAGACGCGTGAGCGCTCCGTCCCCTACCCTCGGTAGTGGCGGCGAGCCGGCGCCAGCCTAGGTAGACGCGCGAGTGCCGTCCCTACCCTCCGGTGGTGGCGGCGAGCCGGCGCCAGCCTAGGTAGACGCGCGCCGCTCGTCTCTGCCCTCTGAAGTAGTGGCGGCGAGCCGGGCGCCAGCTCGGGTAGACGCGCGAGCGCCCGCCTCCTACCCTCCGAAGTGGTGGCAGCGGAGCTGGCGCCTGGTCGAGGTAGACGCGCGAGCGCTCCGTCCCCTACCCTCCGAAGTGCTGGCAACGGAGCTGGGACCTAGCCTGGAGTAGACGCGCAAGCGCTCCGTTCCCTACCCTCCGAAGTCGTGGCAGCGGAGCTGGCGCCTAGCCTGGGGTAGACGCGCGAGCGCTCCGTCCCCTACCCACCGAAGTGGTGGCAGCGGTGCTGGCGCCTGGTCGAGGTAGACGCGCGACCGCTCCGTTCCCTACCCTCGAGCAGTGGCGGCGAGCCGGGCGCCAGCTCGTAGACGCGCGAGCGCCCGTCCCCTACCCTCGGTGGTGGCGCGAGCCGCGCTGGTCGAGGTAGACGTGCGAGGGCTCCGTCCCCTACCCTCCGAAGTGGTGGTAGCGGAGCTGGCACCTGGTCGAGGTAGACGCGTGAGCGCTCCATCGCCTACCCTCCGAAGTAGTGGCAGCGGAGCTAGCGCCTCGCCTGGGGTAGACGCGCGAGCGCTCCGTCCCCAACCCTCCGAAGTCGTGGCAGCGGAGCTGGCACCTAGCCTGGAGTAGACGCACCAACGCTCCGTCCCCTACCCTCCAAAGTAGTGGCAGTGGAGCTGGCGCCTAGCCTGGAGTAGACGCGCGAGCGCTCCGTCCCCTACCCTCCGAAGTAGTGGCAGCAGCTGGCGCCTAGCCTGAGGTAGATGCGCGAGCGCTCCGTCTCCTACCCTCGGTGGTGGCGCGAGCCGGGCGCTGGTCGAGGTAGACGCGCGAGCTCCCGCCCACTACCCTCCGGGTAGTGGCGGCGAGCCGGCGCCAGCTCGAGGTAGATGCGCGAGCGCTCCGCCTCCTACCCTCCGAGTGGTGGCGGCGAGCCGCGCTTGCCTAGGTAGACGCGCGAGCGCCCGCCCTCCGAACTAGTGGCGCGAGCCGGCGCTGGTCGAGGTAGACGGGTGAGCGCCCGCCCCTACGCCCGGGCAGTGGCGCGAGCCGTGGCGCCTAGCCTAGGTAGACGCGCGGCGCCCGCCCCTACCCTCGGTGGTGGCGCGCGGTCGCCGGCGCTGGTCGAGACACGCGGCGCCCGTCCCCTACCCTCGGGTAGTGGCGCGAGCCGGGCGCTAGCTCGAGTGGACGCGCGCGCGCCCGCCCCTACCCTCGGCAGTGGCGGCGAGCCGGCACCTGCTCGGGCGACGCGCGAGTGCTCCGTCCCCTACCCTCGGCAGTGGCAGCAGCCGGGCGCCAGCTGGCGTGATGCGCGAGCGCCCATCCCCTACCCACCGAGTGGTGGCGGCAGTGGCGCGCCAGCTCACAGCAGACACGCGAGCGCCCGTCTCGCCCTGCGCGTAGTGGCGGCGAGCCGGCGCCTAGCTCGGGTAGACGCGCGAGCGCCCGCCCTTACTACCGGGTGGTGGCGCGAGCCGGCGCCGGTCGAGGTAGACGCGCGAGCGCCCGCCCCTACCCTCCGGGCGCCGCACCTGGCTCGAGTAGACGCGCGAGCGCCCGCCCCTACCCTCGAAGTGGTGGCAGCGGTCTTTGGCGCTGGTCGAGGTAGACGCGCGAGCGCTCCGTCCCCTACCCTCCGGTGGTGGCGGCGAGCCGGCACCTAGCTCGGGATAGACGCGCGAGCGCCCGCCCCTACCCTCGGGTAGTGGCGCGAGCCGGCGCTAGCTCGAGTAGACGCGCGAGCGCTCCGTCACCTACCCTCCGAAGTAGTGGCAGTGGAGCTGGCGCCTAGCCTAGGGCAGACGCGCGAGTGCTCCGTCCCCTACCCTCCGAAGTAGTGGCAGCGAGCCGGCGCCAGCTCGGCGTGAGACGCGCAGCGCCCGTCCCCGCCCTGAAGTAGTGGCGGCGAGCCGGCGCCAGCTCGGGTAGATGCGCGAGCGCCCGTCCCCACCCTCGGCGCCGGCACCTGGCTCGGAGTAGACGCGCGAGCGTTCCGTCCCCTACCCTCTGAAGTGGTGGCAGCGGAGCTAGTGCCTGGTCGAGGTAGACGCGCGAGGGCTTCGTCCCCTACCCTCCGAAGTGGTGGCGCGGAGCTGGCACCTGGTCGAGGTAGACGTGCGAGGGCTCCGCCCTACCCTCCGGCGGTGGCAGCGAGCCGGCGCCAGCCTAGGTAGACGCGCGCGCGCTCGCCCCCGCCCTCGGAGTAGTGGCGGCGAGCCGGCGCCAGCTCGTAGACGCGCGGCGCTCGCCTCCTACCCTCCGAAGTGGTGGCGGCGAGCCGGCGCTGGTCGAGGTAGACGCGCGCGCTCCCGCCCCTACCCTCGGTCGCCGCAACGGAGCTGGGACCTGGCTCGAGTAGACGCGCAAGCGCTCCGCCCCTACCCTCCGAGTCGTGGCAGCGAGCCGCGCCAGCCTGGGGTAGACGCGCGAGCGCTCCGTCCCCTACCCTCCGAAGTGGTGGCAGCGGTGCTGGCGCCTGGTCGAGGTAGACGCGCGAGCGCTCCGTTCCCTACCCTCCGAAGTAGTGGCAGCGGAGCTGGCGCCTAGCTGGGGGTAGACGCGCGGCGCCCGCCCCTACCCTCGGTGGTGGCGGCGAGCCGGCGCTGGTCGAGGTAGACGTGCGAGGGCTCCGCCCCTACCCTCCGGTGGTGGTAGCGGGCCGCACAGTCGAGGTAGACGCGTGAGCGCCCATCGCCTACCCTCGGCAGTGGCGCGAGCTAGCGCCGCGCACGGGGTAGACGCGCGCGCTCGTCCCCAACCTCCGGTCGTGGCGCGAGCCGCACCTAGCTCGAGTAGACGCACCAACGCTCGTCCCCTACCCTCCAAAGTAGTGGCGGTGGGCCGGCGCCAGCTCGAGTAGACGCGCGAGCGCCCGTCCCCTACCCTCCGAGCAGTGGCGGCGAGCCGGGCGCCAGCTCGAGGTAGATGCGCGAGCGCCCGTCTCCTACCCTCGGTGGTGGCGCGGGCCGGGCGCTGGTCGAGGTAGACGCGCGGCGCCCGCCCCTACCTGCGAGTAGTGGCGCGAGCCGGCGCTTGCTCGGGTAGACGCGCGAGCGCCCGTCCTCCGAACTAGTGGCGCGAGCCGGCGCTGGTCGAGGTAGACGGTGAGCGCTCCGTCCCTACGCCCGAGTAGTGGCAGCGAGCTGGCGCCAGCCTAGGGTAGACGCGCGAGCGCCCGCCCCTACCCTCCGGTGGTGGCAGCGGTGCCGGTGCTCGTCGAGGTAGACACGCGGCGCTCCGCCCCTACCTCCAAAGTAGTGGCGGCGAGCCGGGCGCTAGCTCGAGTGGACGCGCGAGCGCCCGCCCCTACCCTCGGCAGTGGCGCGAGCTGGCACCTAGCTCGGGCGACGCGCGAGTGCTCCGCCCCTACCCTCGGTAGTGGCAGCAGAGCCGGGCGCCAGCTCGCGTGAGATGCGCGAGCGCTCCATCCCCTACCCACCGGCGGTGGCAGCAGCAGCGCCTGGCGCCAGCTCGCTTAGACGCTCAGCGCCCGCCCTCGCCTCGGGTAGTGGCGGCGAGCCGGCGCCTAGCTCGTAGACGCGCGAGCGCCCGTCCCTACCTACCGGGTGGTGGCGGCGAGCCGGCGCTGTCGAGGTAGACGCGCGAGCGCCCGCCCCTACCCTCGGCGCCGCACCTGGCTCGAGTAGACGCGCGAGCGCCCGCCCCTACCCTCCGGCGGTGCGCGGTCTTTGGCGCTGGTCGAGGTAGACGCGCGAGCGCTCGCCCCTACCCTCCGGCGGTGGCGGCGGGCCGGCACCTAGCTCGGGATAGACGCGCGGCGCCCGCCCCTACCCTCGGTAGTGGCGGCGGGCTGGCGCTAGCTCGAGTAGACGGGCGGCGCCCGCCCCTACCCTCGGTAGTGGCGGTGGGCCGGCGCCAGCCTAGGCAGACGCGCGAGTGCTCCGCCCCTACCCTCGGGTAGTGGCGGCGAGCCGGCGCCTAGCTGGCGCGACGCGCGCAGCGCTCCGTCCCCGCCCTCTGAGTAGTGGCGCGAGCCGGCGCCAGCTCGGGTAGATGCGCGAGCGCTCCGCCCCTACCCTCCGGTCGCCGGCACCTGGCCTAGAGTAGACGCGCGAGCGCCCCGTCCCCTACCCTCGAGTGGTGGCAGCGAGCTGGTGCACAGTCGAGGTAGACGCGCGAGGGCTTCGCCCCTACCCTCCGGCGGTGGCGGCGAGCCGGCACCGGTCGAGGTAGACGTGCGAGGGCCCGCCCCTACCCTCCGGTGGTGGCAGCGAGCCGGCGCCAGCCTAGGTAGACGCGCCGGCTCGCCCCCGCCTCGGAGTAGTGGCGCGAGCCGGCGCCAGCTCGTAGACGCGCGAGCGCCCATCGCCTACCCTCCGGTGGTGGCGGCGTGCTTTGCGCTGGTCGAGGTAGACGCGCGAGTGCTCCGCCCCTACCCTCCGGCGCCGCACCTAGCACGAGTAGACGCCGCGGCGCTCCGCCCCTACCCTCCGAAGTGGTGGCGCGGTCTTTGGCGCTGGTCGAGGTAGACGCGCGAGCGCCCGCCCCTACCCTCGGTGGTGGCGCGAGCCGGCGCCAGCTCGGGATAGACGCGCGAGCGCCCGCCCCTACCCTCGAGTAGTGGCGTGCGAGCCGGCGCTAGCTCGAGTAGACGCGCGAGCGCCCGCCCCTACCCTCCGGTAGTGGCGGCGAGCCGGCGCCAGCCTAGGCGGACGCGCGAGTGCTCGCCCCTACCTCCGCAGTGGCGGCGAGCCGGCGCCTGCTGGCGTGAGCGCGCAGCGTCCGTCCCGCCCTCTCGAGTAGTGGCGGCGAGCCGGCGCTAGCTCGGGTAGATGCGCGAGCGCCCGCCCCTACCCTCCGGCGCCGGCACCTGGCACGAGTAGACGCGCGAGCGTTCCGTCCCCTACCCTCGAGTGGTGGCGGCGAGCTGGCGCTGTCGAGGTAGACGCGCGAGGCTTCGCCCCTACCCTCCGGTGGTGGCGCGGGCTAGCACAGTCGAGGTAGACGCGCGAGGGCTCCGTCCCCTACCCTCCGAAGTGGTGGCAGCGGAGCTGGCGCCTAGCCTAGGGTAGACGCGCCAGCGCTCCGTCCCCTGCCCTCTGAAGTAGTGGCAGCGGAGCTGGCGCCTAGCCTGGGGTAGACGCGCGAGCGCTCCATCGCCTACCCTCCGAAGTGGTGGCAGCGGAGCTAGCAAATGGTCGAGGTAGACGCGCGAGCGCCCGTCCCCTACCCTCCGCAGTAGTGGCAGCGGAGCTGGCGCTGGTCGAGGTAGACGCTTTAGCGCTCCGTCCCCTACACTGCGAAGTAGTGGTAGCGGAGCTGGCGCCTTGCCTGGGGTAGATGCGCGAGCGCTCCATCCCCTACCCTCCAAAGTAGTGGCAGCGGAGCTGGCGCCTAGCATGGGGTAGACGCGCGAGCGCTCCGTCCCCTACCCTCCGAAGTGGTGGCGCGAGCCGGCGCTGGTCGAGGTAGACGCGCGAGCGCCCGCCCCTTCCTCCGGGTAGTGGCGCGAGTTGGCGCCTAGCCTAGGGTAGACGCGCGGCGCCCGCCCCTACCCTCGGTGGTGGCGGTCTTTGGCGCTGGTCAAGGTAGACACGCGAGCGCTCCGTCCCCGCACCCTCGAGTAGTGGCGTGGAGCCGCGCTTGCTCGAGTAGGCGCGAGCGCTCGCCCCTACCCTCCGGTAGTGGCGGCGCAATCGGCGCCTAGCTCGGGTAGACGCGCGAGTGCTCGCCCCTACCCTCGAAGTGGTGGCACCGAGCCGGCGCCGGTCGGGGTAGACGCGTGAGCGCCCATCCCCTACCCTCCGGCAGTGGCGTGGAGCCGCGCCTAGCTCGCTTAGACGCACGAGCACTCCGTCCCCTACCCTCCGAGTGGTGGCGTGCGGCCGGGCGCTGGTCGAGGTAGACGCGCGAACGCCCGCCCCTACCCTCGGGCGTAGGGGCAGCGAGCCGGGCGCCAGCTCGAATAGATGCGCGAGCGCCCGTCCCCTACCCTCCGGCGGTGGCGGTGGAGCCGCGCCGAGCACAGGGTAGACGCGCGAGCGCCCGCCCCTACCCTCGAAGTGGTGGCGCGAGCCGGCGCTGGTCGAGGTAGACGCGCGACCGCCGGTCCCCTACCCTCGGTAATGCGCGGAGCCGGCGCCTAGCTCGGGGTAGACACGCGAGCGCTCCGTCCCCTACCCTCCAAAGTGGTGGCGGCGGAGCTAGCGCGTGGTCGAGGTAGACGCGCGGCGCTCGCCCCTACCCTCGGTGGCAGCGAGCCGATGCTCGGTCGAGGTAGACGCGCGAGCGCTCCGTCCCCTACCCTCCGTAGTGGCGGCGAGCTGGTGCCTAGCCTGGGGTAGATGCGCGAGCGCTCCGTCCCCTACCCTCGGAAGTGGTGGCACCAGAGTTGGCGCTGGTCGAGGTAGACGCGGCGCCCATCCCCTACCCTCGAAGTAGTGGCGGAGCCGGGCGCCTGCGTGGAGTAGACACACGAGCGCTCCGTCCCCTACCGTCGGAAGTAGTCGCAGCGGAGCTGGCGCCTAGCATGGGGTAGACGCGCGGCGCCCGTCCCCTACCCTCGGTGGTGGCGCGAGCCGCGCCCGTCGAGGTAGACGCGCGAGCGCCCGCCCCTACCCTCAGGCGCCGCAACGGAGCCGGCACCTAGCTCGAGTAACGCGCGAGCGCTCCGTCCCCTACCCTCGAAGTCGTGGCGGCGAGCCGGCGCCTAGCTCGTAGACGCGCCAGCGCCCGCCCCTACCCTCCGACGTCTTTGGCGGCGGTCTTTGGCGCTGGTCGAGGTAGACGCGCGGCGCCCGCCCCTACCCTCCGAAGTGGTGGCGGCGAGCCGGCGCTGTCGAGGTAGACGCGCGAACGCCCGTCCCCTACCCTCGGCAGTAGGGGCGCGAGCCGGCGCCAGCTCGAGTAGATGCGCGAGCGCCCGCCCCTACCATCCGGCGGTGGCGCGAGCCGGGCGCCGAGCACGGGGTAGACGCCGCGAGCGCCCGTCCCCTACCCTCAGGTGGTGGCGGCGAGCCGGGCGCCGGTCGAGGTAGACGCGCGACCGCTCAGTCCCCTACCCTCGGAAGTAATTGCAGCGGAGCTGGCGCCTAGCTTGGGGTAGACACGCGAGCGCTCCGTCCCCTACCCTCCAAAGTGGTGGCAGCGGAGCTAGCGCGTGGTCGAGGTAGACGCGCGAGCGCTTCGTCCCCTACCCTCCGAAGTGGTGGCAGCGGAGCTGACGCCTGGTCGAGGTAGACGCGCGAGCGCTCCGTCCCCTACCCTCCGAAGTAGTGGCAGCGGAGCTGGTGCCTAGCCTGGGGTAGATGCGCGAGCGCTCCGTCCCCTACCCTCAGAAGTGGTGGCACCAGAGTTGGCGCCTGGTCGAGGTAGACGCGCGAGCGCTCCATCCCCTACCCTCCGAAGTAGTGGCAGCGGAGCTGGCGCCTAGCGTGGAGTAGACACACGAGCGCTCCGTCCCCTACCGTCCGAAGTAGTCGCAGCGGAGCTGGCGCCTAGCATGGGGTAGACGCGCGAGCGCTCCGTCCCCTACCCTCCGAAGTGGTGGCAGCGGAGCTGGCGCCTGGTCGAGGTAGACGCGCGAGCGCTCGGTCCCCTACCCTCCGAAGTGGTGGCGCGAGCCGCGCTGGTCGAGGTAGACGCGCGAGCGCCCGCCCCTACCCTCGCGCGCGGCAACGGGTGCCGCACCTGGCTCGAGTGAACGCGCGGCGCCCGTCCCCTACCCTCGAGTCGTGGCGCGAGCCGGCGCCAGCTCGGGGTAGACGCGCGAGCGCCCGCCCCTACCCTCCGAGTGGTGGCGCGGTCCGCGCTGGTCGAGGTAGACGCGCGAGCGCCCGCCCCTACCCTCGGGCAGTGGTAGCGAGCCGGGCGCCAGCTCGGGTAGACGCGCGAGCGTCCGCCCCTACCCTCGAAGTGGTGGCGCGAGCCGCGCCGGTCAAGATAGACGCACGAGGGCTCCGCCCCTACCCTCCGGCGGTGGCGGCGAGCCGCACTGGTCGAGGTAGACGCGCGAGCGCCCATCGCCTACCCTCCGGCGCAGTGGCGGCGAGCCGCGCCGCTGGGGTAGACGCGCGGCGCGCCCGCCCCTACCCTTCGAGTCGTGGCGCCGAGCCGGCGCCAGCTCGAGTAGACGCGCGCGCCGCTCCGTCCCCTACCCTCCAAAGTAGTGGCAGTGGAGCTGGTGCCTAGCCTGGAGTAGACGCGTGAGCGGTCCGTCCCCTACCCTCTGAAGTAGTGGCAGCGGAACTGGCGCCTAGCCTGAGGTAGACGCGCGAGCGCTCCGTCCCCTACCCTCCGAAGTGGAGGCAGCGGCGCTGGCGCCTGGTCGAGGTAGACGCGCGAGCGCTCCGTCCCCTACCCTCCGAAGTACTGGCAACGGAGCTGGCACCTATCCCGGAGTAGACGTGCGAGCGCTCCGTCCCCTACCCTCCGAAGTCGTGGCAGTGGAGCTGGCGCCTAGCCTGGGGTAGATGTTAGTGATATGCCCTAGAGGCAACATGGAGATGTTGTATATATCACATACTATGTTTATGATACATTACTTTGTTCCTTGGAATAGACATCATCATTATTGATCAATGAGTATGTGACTTATTCATGAGACTCTTAAATACTAAGATGTTGCTATTTCTAAGTGATCCCTGGTCGTATATCATATGAGGAACAAATATGATTCAAAGACAAAGATCAGCATATGTATTGATTGATGATCATGTCTCACGGATCATGGTATGGTGATACCAAATCAATAATATGGACATGTGTTAGTGAACATATGTTGGATAGACTGCCATGAGACATCGCAGATTCCATGTGTCATCGCTGGTCTCAAGTAGTGTTTATGTAGAGTCCTTAGACTTGAGGTCATCATGGTTCCCAACATGAGTAGTAGCTTATTTTGGGACTACTAATCACTACTCCGAATCGGGTAGTCATAAAAGTAGTCTTCGGGTTTGCCATGAAACATGTAGTGGGATGTGAATGATCAAGATAGAATTTGCCCTCCTTATGGGAGAGATATCTCTGGGCCTCGATGTAATGGATTATGAAAGTGCATGGCCATGCCAAGGTGATTGAGGAGTCAATCACGAGTTTATAATCCATCACGGAATCGAGAGAGTGATTGAGCTATTAAGAGGATGACACAGTCTCGCCTTGAGCTCAATCTATATCGTGAGGCAAAGGGATTCGTACATGAGAGGACATTACGTGTTCAGCCGATATGATCTTTACATATACTTTGGGGTTAATATGTCTTACTAGAGACCGCTATTAACATGGTAACCGGAAAGGCGTTTCGGGTCACGACCAAGTATACGTGAACCTCTGTGGTCGCACGCTTAACGGGTTGGAACACTAATTCGAATATGATTCGGATATGGGCTCAATTCGGATAGAGATCCGAATAGACTCCTATTGGGCCTCGGTCCACGAGGCCCACGTGAGGAGGTCTATATATATGAGGCGAGGGGCGGGGGATGGGTCCCGCTAACATCTAGCAAAACCCTAGCCGCCACCTCCCGAGCCAAACCCTAGCTGCTCACGAGTGCTAGTACACTTGCGATCGGCGCCCAGCCGGGCGTGTGGATACGGTGGAGGCGCTGCTCGTTGCGATCTTGATCGGCGTGCGTGGAGGAGACGATCTGTTCGGACGATCGGCTACTTCCACTACTACCTCGACGCGCGAGATTGGCTCGGCTTCAATTCTTCTTCATTGCGCGTCTAAGTGGTAACGATCCATGATCCTTCCTTAGCATGATGTTCTTGGGTGCGCGGTAGAAAAGTTTTGTTTTACGCTTCCGTAGCCTACGCCGTATTCCAATAGTGATATCGAGCCATCTTGCTTAGTTTGCAATCGGATCGCGCATATATGTTGATATGCGATAGTAGTAGATTGGATCTATTACGCCTAAATAAGGTAGCACGGGTTGATGAGATCAATCGGTCATAAGGGGTTGAAATAGGTATGAGTTGATAGCATCATAAGGCCAAAAAGATTAGTTCGTGCTCCTTCTTTGATGTACGCGACTTGCCCCTACCGCCGGAATCACCATCGGGGCTAATCTGCGCGCAATCGATGATCGAGCCAACAGATCGAGGTCTTGTGTTGTGGTCTCCACAAGTATACCGATCGCGATGATCAATATGATTGATCTAATGAAAATTGAGACATTTTGAATGGCTCGGATTTGGGTTGATTTGATCGGCTCGATAAGATTTTCATAGCGATTTCATAGATGCGATCTATGTAATTCTGTGAGGGAATGCGATTGTATCGCCCCTTGTATAGCGTCTTGGGTTCACATCGTTAGGTAGAATGCGGTTCTACGTCTAACTTGTTTTTGCAGAGAATGATGTGAATAGTATGGCCCTACAGCTTATTTGAGTGTATGAGATGTATGTGATGCATGTAACATTCGTTCATGGCCTGCGTGTCATGATTATTACAGCTATTGTTAGCTGTATATATATATTGTATTTAACGACCTGCGTGTCGACCTTAATGCTTGAATCTATCTTTGTAATCTTCAATTTCCAGCTATTATAGGTAGTAGCCTAGTTTTGAGGTTACAAGCTTTTAAGCATGGTGGCCTAAAGTAGTGATGTGGAGGATGGAGATCGTCTACACCTACTTGGAGATGGATATCACCAATTTTGGGCCATACTACTTCACAGTTAAATGTGTTTATCTATGATGTTATCTATCTTATTCTTATGCAATGATATATGTGATATGTTGCTTTGGTAGGATAGAATCCTCTTAAAATTAGGTGTTAATGCCCTTCCATATGTTGCACTAAAGATAATGATCACCGCATGGTAGGTCTACCAAAGTAGAGTGCCATCGGTTATCATCATCATTTGGGGTAGATGTCGGACATCTACATGCGGAAGCATTTGGTTTACTTAACAAGGTTATCAAAATAGTTTTGGACCTTGGGGCATAGATTGGGGCCGAGGCATACTGATGTCACCCAAAGTAGAGTCACATAGGGATGTGATTAGCAAGGTGTTGCTTACCCATGTCACTAGTTTTCTAGCCGTGATGCCAAAGCTCACTAGGAATTAGTGAAATGAGGATCTTTACCCACTATGTAACTTAGAGGAGTTTTTGTTGCAAAACTCATAGTGGGAGTCTTTTGCTAAATAGTTTAATAAAAGATGAACATAAACATAGTGCTAAACTTTGCATATTCTTGTGTTGTAGATCATGTCATTAACGCCGCATCCAAGATTTTTAATTTGCGATCTGTTCTTGAGAAAGAAAACTCAATGGAACAAACTTTTGGATTGGTATCGCAACTTGAGAATTGTTCTCAAGCAAGAGCGCAAGGAGTATGTCCTTGAGTCTCCTTACCCCGAAGACTTGCCTGATAATGCTACTGTGGCTACACGGAGAGCTTATGAGAAGCACACGAATGATTGCCTTGATGTGAGCTGTCTCATGCTTGCCACAATGTCCTCTGAGCTTCAGAAGCAATATGAGAACACAAATGCCTACAATATCATTGTGGGGCTACGTGGTATGTTTGAGAACCAAGCAAGGGCTGAGAGGTTCAATACTTCAAAGTCCTTATTTGCGTGCGAGCTTGCGTAAGGAATCCGTCAACCCTCATGTGATTAAGATGATTGGTTACATTGAGAGTCTGGAAAAGCTTGGTTTTCCCCTTAGCCAAGAGTTGGCTATTGATGTGATTCTCCAGACGCTCCCCCCGAGCTTTGAGCCATTCATAATGAACTTTCACATGAACAATCTGGACAAGACCCTGGCTGAGTTGCATGGGATGCTAAAATCTGCCGAGGAAAGCATTAAGAAAAGCAGCAATCATGTGATGATGATGCAGAAAGGCAAGGACAAGCCCTATGTCAAGAGAATCGCGGTCAAAAGAAAGAAAGCTCCTGATGCGATCGCGAGCAGTTCTAAGGCCAAGAAAGACAAGAAAGGCGATGCTCATCTCGATGCAGATTGTTACTCATCAGAAGCAATCGTGACATTGGAAAAGGAACCGCCAAAGTACTTGGAGGATCTTGAGAAGAAGAAGGGAAGTATGACTTCCACCCGTATAAATGTTATAGAAATCAATCTTGCTACTTCTTCCACTAATTCTTGGGTATTTGATACCGGATCGGTTGCTCACATCTGCAAATCGTTGCAGGGGCTAATAAGAAGTAGAAGTTTGAGGAGGAGTGAAGTGGATCTTCGCGTTGGCAATGGAGCAAAAGTTGCTGCGGTAGCTGTTGGCACCATGCCATTGTCTTTACCTTCAGGATTAGTTTTGGAATTGAATAATTGTTATTGTGTTCCATCTCTTTCAAAGAACATTATTTCTGCTTCATTTTGCAAGCAGAAGGTTATGACTTTAAATCTATGGACAATGGTTGTTCTCTTTATTTCAAATATATGTTCTATTGTCATACTCCATTGGTGAATGGGTTATACGTTCTTACTCTTGAAGGGTCACCGGTCTATAACATTAATGCAAAGAGGCAACGTCCAATGATTTGAATCCCACGCTTATTTGGCATCGCCGCTAGGTCACATAAATGAGAAACGCATGCGAAGCTCCATAGAGATGGTATTCTGCACTCATTTGATTTTGAATCATTAGAGACATGCGAATCTTGTTTACTTGGCAAGATGACAAAGGCACCTTTCACCGGTCAAGGTGAACGGGCAAATGACTTATTGGCACTCGTACATACTGATGTATGTGGACCAATGAGCTTAACACCAGAGGTGGTTTTCATGATTTCATAACTTTCATCGATGACTTTAGTAGATATGGGTATATCTACCGATGAAGCATAAGTCCGAATCCTTTGAAAAGTTCAAGGAATTCCAAAATGAAGTGCAAAATCATTTAGGCAAGACAATCAAGTTTCTACGATCCGATCGTGGAGGCGAGTATTTGAGCCATGAGTTTGGCAATCATCTAAAGGATTGTGGAATTGTTCCACAATTGACTCGCCAGAACACCTCAATGGAATGGGGTATCGAACGGAGAAATCGCACCTTATTAGATATGGTGCGCCCATGATGAGCCAAAGTGATCTTCCGTTGTCTTTTTGGGGTACGCTCTTGAAACAAACGCGTTCACACTAAACAGGGTTCCATCAAAATCGTGAGAAAAGACACCATATGAGATGTGGACAGACAACGTCCTAGCTTGTCTTTTCTTAAGATTTGGGGATGTGAGGCTTATGTAAAACGTTTACAATCTGATAAGCTCACTCCTAAATCGATAAATGCTTCTTTATCGGGTATCCTAAGGAAACAAAAGGATATTACTTTTATAATCGAGGAGAAGGCAAAGTGTTTGTCGCTCAAGATGGTGTCTTCTTAGAGAAAGAGTTTCTCTCAAGAAGGGATAGTGGGAGCACAAGTGCAACTTGAAGAAATTCAAGAAACACACGATAACGTTTCAGCTCCTACGTAACCACAACAGATGAACAAACCGTTGAAGAACTCATGTGGACACACCAAGCACCACGTGAGGTCGAAGGTCACGCGTGCACCGAGAGGTACATGTTCTTGACTACTCAACAACGGGACATATTGTTGTTAGACAACGATGAGCCTAAGACCTATGAAGAAGCAATGGTGGGACCGGACTACGAGAAATGGCTTGAAGCCATGAGATCCAAATTGAATCCATGCACAAGAATCAAGTTTGGAACTTGGTTGATCCACTGATGGTGTTAAAACCATTGAATGCAAATGGGTTTTCAAGAAAAGATAGACATAGATGGAAATGTTCACATCTATAAAGCGCGACAGGCCAAAGGTTTCAAACAAATTCAAGGTATTGATTATGATGAAACTTTTCACCCGTCGCAATGCTAAAGTCTATTCGGATCATTCTAGCGATTGCTGCATATTTCGACTATGAAATATGGCAAATGGATGTCAAAACAGCTTTCCTTAATGGAAATCGAGTGAGGATGTGTACATGACACAGCCCACGTGTTTTGTCGATCCGCAATCCGTTGGAAAGATATGCAAGCTCCAAAGATCCATTTATGGATTAAAGCAGCATCTCGAGTTGGAACATTCGCTTTGATGAAGTAATCAAAGGGTTTGGTTTCATCAAGAACGAAGAAGAGCCTTGTGTTTACAAAAGGCTAGTGGGAGCGCACTCGTATTTCTGGTCTTATATGTGGATGACATATTACCGATCGGAAATGACATTCCTTTGCTCGAATCATAAGTCTTCATTAAAAATAGTTTCTCTATGAAAGACTTAGAGAGGCAAGATATATTCTGGGCATCAAGATCTATAGAGATAGATCAAAAGGCTAATTGGATTAAGCCAAGATACGATATTGACAAGGTGTTGAAAAGGTTCATGATTCCAAGAAAGGTTTTCTACCTATGTCACATGGTATAAATCTTAGCAAGAATCGGTGTCCTAGTACACCGATGAGCGGGATAAAATGAATGCGATTCCATATGCTTCGCTATTGGGTCCATTATGTATGCCATGCTTTATACACGCCCGGATGTTTCAGATGCTTTAAGTGCTACGAGTAGATACTCATCGATCCGGTGAAAGTCACTGGATTGCGTAAGAACATCTTGAAGTACTTGAGAAGAACTAAAGATGTGTTCCTTGTCTATGGAGGTGAGGAAGAGCTCGTTGTAAATGGTTACACCGATGCTAGCTTCCAAACCGACAAAGATGATTTTAAATCGCAACTGGATTTGTGTTCTCATCAATGGCGGTGCGGTAAGTCGAAGAGTTCCAAGCAGCAGACGGTTCTTGATTCTACAATGAGCCGAGTACATAGCAGCTTCAAGCCGCCAAAGAGGCCGTTTGGATCAAGAAATTTATTTCGAGCTTGGTGTGATGGCTAGTGCCTCCACCCTAATGGACCTCTACTGTGACAATAGTGGGGCCATTGCGCAAGCCAAAGAGCCTAGATCGCACCAGAAGTCCAAGCACATTTTACGGCGATTTCATCTCATCCGCGAGATAGTGGAGAGAGGCGATGTGAAGATATGCAAAGTACAAACAGATTTGAATATTGCAGATCCGTTGACAAAGCCGCTTCCCCAGCCAAAGCATGAGGCTCACACTAGGGCAATGGGTATTAGATACCTACATGGTTGACTCTAGTGCAAGTGGGAGACTATTAGTGATATGCCCTAGAGGCAACATGGAGATGTTGTATATATCACATACTATGTTTATGATACATTACTTTGTTCCTTGGAATAGACATCATCATTATTGATCAATGAGTATGTGACTTATTCATGAGACTCTTAAATACTAAGATGTTGCTATTTCTAAATGATCCTGATCGATATCATATGAGGAACAAATATGATTCAAAGACAAAGATCAAGATATGTATTGATTGATGATCATGTCTCATGGATCATGGTATGGTGATACCAAATCAATAATATGGACATGTGTTAGTGAACATATGTTGAATAGACTGCTATGAGACACTGCAGAGATTCCATGTGTCATCGCTGGTCTCAAGTAGTGTTTATGTAGAGTCCTTAGACTTGAGGTCATCATGGTTCCCAACATGAGTAGTAGCTTATTTTGGGACTACTAATCACTACTCCGTGAATCGGGTAGTCATAAAAGTAGTCTTCGGTTTGCCATGAAACATGTAGTGGGATGTGAATGATCAAGATAGAATTTGCCCTCCTTATGGGAGAGATATCTCTGGGCCTCGATGTAATGGATTATGAAAGTGCATGGCCATGCCAAGGTGATTGAGGAGTCAATCACGAGTTTATAATCCATCACGGAATCGAGAGAGTGATTGAGCTATTAAGAGGATGACACAGGTCTCGCCTTGAGCTCAATCTATATCGTGAGGCAAAGGGATTCGTACATGAGAGGACATTACAGGTTCAGCCGATATGATCTTTACATATACTTTGGGGTTAATATGTCTTACTAGAGACCGCTATTAACATGGTAACCGGAAAGGCGTTTCCGGGTCACGACCAAGTATACGTGAACCTACAGGGTCGCACGCTTAACGGGTTGGAACACTAATTCGAATATGATTCGGATATGGGCTCAATTCGGATAGAGATCCGAATAGACTCCTATTGGGCCTCGGTCCACGAGGCCCACGTGAGGAGGTCTATATATATGGAGGCGAGGGGCGGAGGGGATGGGTCCCAGTTAACATCTAGCAAAACCCTAGCCGCCACCTCCCGAGCCAAACCCTAGCTGCTCACGAGTGCTAGTACACTTGCGATCGGCGTTCCAGCCCCGGACGTGTGGATACCGGTGGAGGCGCTGCTCGTTGCAGTGCTGATCGGCGTGCGTGGAGGAGACGATCTGTTCGGGATTGGATCGACGCGCGAGATTGGATCGGCTTCCAATTCTTCTTCCGCTGCGCGTCTAAGTGGTAACGATCATGATCCTTCCTTAGCATGATGTTCTTGGGTGCGCGGTAGAAAAGTTTTGTTTTCTGCTTCCGTAGCCTACGCGTATTCCAATAGTAGACGCGCGCGCGCTCCGTCCCCTACCCTCCGAAGTGGTGGCAGCGGTGCTGGCGCCTGGTCGAGGTAGACGCGCGAGCGCCCGCCCCTACCTCCGGCGTAGTGCGCCGAGCCGGCACCTAGCTCGGGTAGACGCGCGAGCGCCCGCCCCTACCCTCCGAAGTGGTGGCAGCGGTGCTGGCGCCAGCTGGTAGACGCGCGAGGGCTCCGCCCCTACCCTCCGGTGGTGGCGCGAGCCGGCGCCGCCTGGGTAGACACGCGAGCGCCCGCCCCTACCCTCCGGTCGTGGCGCGAGCCGGCGCCAGCTCGAGTAGATGCGCCGCGCTCGCCCCTACCCTACAAAGTAGTGGCGGTGAGCCGGCGCCAGCTCGAGTAGACGCGCGAGCGCCCGCCCCTACCCTCCGGTGGTGGCAGCGAGCCGGCCTAGCTCGAGGTAGACGCGCGAGCGCCCGCCCCTACCCCGGGCAGTGGCAGCGGAGTTGGCGCCAGCCTAGGTAGATGCGCGAGCGCCCGCCGCCTACCCTCCGGTGGTGGCAGCGTGCCGGGCGCTGGTCAAGGTAGACACGCGAGCGCCCGCCCCTACCCTCCGGTAGTGGCAGCGCACCGGCGCCTAGCTCGGGTAGACGCGCGAGTGCTCGCCCCTACCTCGGTGGTGGCACCGAGCCGGCGCCGGTCGAGGTAGACGCGTGAGCGCCCATCCCCTACCCTCCGGTAGTGGCAGCGAGCCGGCGCCTAGCTGGCGTGAGACGCACGAGCACTCCGCCCCTACCCTCCGGCGGTGGCAGCGAGCCGGCGCTGGTCGAGGTAGACGCGCGAACGCCCGCCCCTACCCTCGGGCAGTGGCGCGAGCCGGCGCCAGCTCGAGTAGATGCGCGAGCGCCGCCCCCTACCCTCCGGCAGTGGCGGTGAGCCGGCGCCAGCTGGGGTAGACGCGCGAGCGCCCGCCCCTACCTCCGGTGGTGGCGCAGAGCCGGCGCCGGTCGAGGTAGACGCGCGAGCGCCCGCCCCTACCCTCGGCGTAGTGGCAGCGAGCCGGTGCCTTGCTCGTAGATGCGCGAGCGCCCGCCCCTACCTCGAGAAGTGGTGGCACCAAAGCCGGCGCTGTCGAGGTAGACGCGCACGAGCGCCCATCCCTACCCTCAAGCAGTGGCGCGAGCCGGCGCCAGCTCGAGTAGACACACGAGCGCCCGCCCCTACCGTCCGTAGTAGTCGCAGCGAGCCGGCGCCAGCATGGGGTAGACGCGCGAGCGCCCGCCTCCTACCCTCCGGCGGTGGCGCGAGCCGGGCGCTCGTCCGAGGTAGACGCGCGAGCGCCCGCCCCTACCCTCGGGCGCCGCAACGGAGCCGGCACCTAGCTCGAGTAAACGCGTGAGCGCCCGCCCCTACCCTCCGGTCATGGCGGCGAGCCGCGCCAGCTCGGGTAGACGCGCGAGCTCTCCGCCCCTACCCTCCGGTGGTGGCGCGTGCCGGCGCTGGTCGAGGTAGACGCGCGAGCGCCCGCCCCTACCCTCGGCGGAGGCAGCGCGCCGCGCTGGTCGCGTAGACGCGCCGCCGCCCGCCCCTACCCTCGGAAGTGCGGCAACGGAGCCGCACCTCAGCCTTGAGTAGACGCGCGAGCGCCCGCCCCTACCCTCGCGTAATTGCAGCGGAGCCGCACCTAGCTCGGGTAGACGCGCGAGCGCCCGCCCCTACCTCCAAAGTGGTGGCAGCGGCCGCACTGGTCGAGGTAGACGCGCGAGCGCCCGCCCCTACCCCGGTGGTGGCGCGTGCCGGGCGCTGGTCAAGGTAGACGCGCGAGCGTCCGCTCCCTACCCTCCGGCGTAGTGGCGGCGAGCCGGCGCCAGCTCGGGTAGACGCGCGAGGGCTCCGCCCCTACCTTCGGTGGTGGCGCGAGCCGGCGCTGTCTCGGGTAGACACGCGAGCGCCCGCCCCTACCCTCGTCGTCGTGGCAGCAGCCGCGCTGGTCGAGGTAGACGGTGAGCGCCCGCCCCTACACCCGGGCAGTGGCGGCGAGCCGGCGCCTAGCCGGGTAGACGCGTGAGCGCCCGCCCCTACCCCGGCGGTGGCAGCGAGCCGGGCGCCGGTCGAGGTAGACGCGCGAGCGCCCGCCCCTACCCCGGTGGTGGCGCGAGCCGGCGCTCGTCGAGGTAGACGCGCGAGCTCTCCGTCCCCTACCCTCCGAAGTAATTGCAGCGGAGCTGGCGCCTAGCCTAGGGTAGACACGCGAGCGCTCCGTCCCCTATCCTCCGAAGTGGTGGCAGCGGAGCTAGCGCCTGGTCGAGGTAGACGCGCGAGCGCTCCGTCCCCTACCCTCCGAAGTGGTGGCAGCGGAGCTGGCGCCTGGTCGAGGTAGACGCGTGTCACATCCCAAATTTTCGCTTTCTGAAAAATTTTATTTTAAATTAATTATTTCAATGAATTTGAACCTTATTTGGATTTATCTGGATTTTATTTCAAAATTTAAAACAAGCAAATGTATTTAAAATATTTTATTAAAGCTAAAAGAGTTTATTTTATTTTTCCTAGCCTTCCCTAAATTATTAATTAATTTTTGAGAATTTTCTAGAATTAAAAATCAATTTTAAAAGTTAAAATAAGATTTATAAAATTATTAAAATACAAATCTGAAATTAAAAATATTTTTCCTAAGTCTAAAATGCTTCCAGGAATATTTTATGATTTTTCTGGAATTTTTAGACTATAATGGCTATTTTCTAAGTATTTATAAAGTTTCTAGTATTTTCTGAAATTTTATTCCGAAAATAAAAATAAAATTAATCCTAGTCTGCCACGTGTCGCTCTCAGATTAAATCCATCTCTCTCCACGATTTAATCTTAGCCATCCAAAGTCACTTACCCTTCATAAAATCCAAAGACCTCATCTACTCACTTACCACGTGTCGCAAACCGACGGCCCGTACCCCTTCATTTCCCCTCTCTCACCGACGCATGGACCCCACATGTCATATGTTTCTTCAACCCCTTCTTCTTCCTCCTCCCATTCTCTCTCCTCCTCCATTAGAGCCGAAAATGAAGCTTTTAATGCAACCGCTTTCTTCCTTCTTTAATCCCCGAGCAAGTGCGCAATGAAAGCCCCTAATCACCCCTCTCTAATGCCGGCCGTTTCCCATCTTTTAAACCTCTCTAAAACCGCCGGCCGTTCCTCTCCTTTTTCCACCTATAAAACCCCGTCCCCATTAGCCGGCTCCTTCCCTTCGGTCTTCCCTCTCCCCATTGCCCCTTCTCCACCTTTCGGCCGCCACCCGACCGCGAGCCACCGTCTCGGCCGCCAAACGACACTGCCACCGCCGAACACACTCTCTCTCTTCCGCACGCACTGTTTTTTTTTTCTTTCTCGTCGCCGCCGCTTTCTCCGGCCATCTCCCGAGCCGTCGCCGGTAAGAGCCGCTTCCCTTCGGTCTCCCTAGTGGCTTGGTTTCTTTTTCCATTTCTTTTTTTTCCTCACCGGCAAGCCATGGTATGGCCAACTTACGTTCTGTGCATGGTTTCATTGTGCACTGTAGCAAAGCATGCAATCCGTTGAAACCAAAAGTCCATTTTTGATTTAACTCGGGTGACAACTTCCAAATACTCGTTCTCCCTCATTCGAACTCCAAATCCAGTGAAATAAATTTCTAAATTCATATTAAATTATAACCTTTCTCCAGATATATATTTTATATTTTTGTGATTTTATTTGTATTTATTTATTTATTTGCATTTATCGTTTCGCGCGTAGAAACCGACGTCGCCGAAGAGTTCGTCGAACCGCAGCAGGAAGGGTCAACTAACGCGCAAGAAGGCAAGTCTCCTTGACCATTTTGATCCCAAATTTTGTAAATGATTTCATGAATATCTTAAATTAATTGCATGGCTATGTTGTATAAAGTGATAATTTAATATTAGAAAATTTAGATAAATGCCAAGCTTGTTATATCCTCCTTTGGAAATTGCTTATCATGTACCCTTGTCAACATAGGATATTTCTTGACTCATAAATGAGTTAGTATTATCTATTGTTGAATTTAGATTATTATAGCATGCTTAGTTTAGCTGATAAATATAAATGCTCATATGGGAAAAGTTGTTGATGAATGTTTTGTATTTTAAAATTTGTTTGAGCTAGTGGTAATGGATGTTACCACTGAAATTTTAATTTAAAAAAATTTTAAATGAAAACAAGACAAGGGTGGATGGAATGATTGGCTGGTGCGGTTTAGCACGAGATTTGGGATTGTGAAGGAACCACCCTAGTCAACTAAGGACCGACTCTTGTGTTTGTCCAAACTGAGTAAGACAGTACAACCACAAGTTAACATGGGTACAACCTAGCCAATTAACCTATAATAGTTTAGTTTTTGTGTCACCATTGGAAAGTGGGTACCAGGGATTTACTGGTTACTTAAAGTGAGGAGCAGGGATTTACTGCACTCACATGGCACAAGAGGGGGCTTCTGAATGTGGTGGATTTAACCCCTCAGCGGTGAAACCTCAGCGGGTGATATAAAACTATACTAGAGTAGGTGAAAAGCTTTGTGATATTTTATCTGGGTCTTGTGCCAAAGGAAGCATATTGACCATTGGGATAATTTATCTCTTGTGGGTAAAGTTGTACGAACTCTGTAGAGTAATAAAACTATTCGAATAGCCGTGCCCACGGTCAAGGGCGGGCAAGGAATGCATTCACATGGTAGACTTTTGGTTTTGAATTTAAAAATAAAATGTTTTGGAAAACTTGGGAGTGGATGGAACTCTCGTGATTTCGGTCTGGTGGATGTAACCAGTTCAGGTGGATTTAACCTTCATTTTGAATCTTGGCGGATATAGCCTATGTTATTAGTGTTGGTGGATGAAATCTTCACTAAATTAATTATCTAGTTTCAATTATAGAAAACAAATTGTTTAACAACTTGCGTTTGAAATAAGTATGTAAATTTTGAAGTAAAATGCTGATTTCTGCAAAAGAACCATAAAACCTTCCTTTGTGAAGCCCTGCATCTATTGCATTTTTCCCAAGACTTGCGGAGTACTTTATGTACTCACATGCTACACTTCAAAATAACTCTCAGAGGAGGTCGAAGCTCAGGAAGGAGATTACGACTATTGTTTCGCTTGCGGCTGTGATGGATTCTTCCCGGAGGACTAGGTCGCGCTTCCCCAGTCAATTGCCTGTGGCGTATTGATGGGACTTCGCCGGTTTATCTTTTGCTTCCGCTGTGTTTTGTTTGTGTGAGGTCTTAAAACCTCATTTGTAAATAAGACTTCGAGGTCTGTACTCTCGAGTATTGTAATAAAGCGTTGTTGGTTATGTATCATATCTGTTTAACTGTGTGCACTAGCTTTGATCTGGGACTAGTGCGGTAATACACAGAAGATTCTGGAGTTGCTGCTCCGGTCTTACGTATGGTATCGAGCCAACTTGACTGTAGGACGAGCCCTAGGTTTTGGTAAGCCTTAAGGAGCTATGTTTAATAAAAATTTATATACAAAAACTTAAGTTTCTTTGCTTCTACTCTTCTCTTACTTAGTATCTTGTTCTTTTCTTCCTTGTCACTCTATAAAAGTTTTGCTGATCTCTCCTATTTTCAAATTTGTAGATGGCAGGTTCTTCGTCGTCAGCTCCATGGGATCACTTTTCTCATGGGGAGAGCGAGGGAGCATTTGTGAGTCTTCTACGCAGCTTGATGCAGATCCAAGTACACTCAGAGCCCATTTTCAGTGGGCGAAAGACCAGGATTATGACTATGGATTCATGGTCCATGGAGGTGTTTATTTACGCCCAAGACGAGAATATTGACTCGGTGGAATGTCATATTGAGCATCCCCGGACCCACTGCTCGGATGCTATCCAAGATGCAGCTCAGATGGCGATTGCAGAATTGTGCGGGAGGCATAAGGAAGAACTGCGACAGTCACCCTTCAGTTTCTTCCCTACTACGAGAGCAGGACAGATTCACCCGGAGCCTTTTCAGATTGTGGTGGATGACCCTCATCTATCTCACCAGGTGCAGCTTACTCAGGCGACTTCATCGACCTACGCCAGAGCACTACGGGAGATAGGACTTCTTCGGATGCTTCTTACTTCGAGCTACGACCACTCCGACACCCTTCGAGCACAGCTGCTTCAGAGTGAGTCCGCTCACGCTGATGCAGTTCAGGCGAAGACGGCTGCCGAGGCAGAGGTGGAGCGTCTCCGAGTTGCTACCACTACACCGACCTTACCAGTCCCCGTTGCCGCACCGGTCAGATTTGTGGGACCTCGCACCAGGCTTACTGCGAGGAAGAGTGTGCGACGCCCCAGTCCGCTACCCGACCTCGACATCGGAGGATCTAGCCGGGGCCGTCAGCGTTCTCGCTCCAGATCGCCTGTCTTCAGCCAGAGCCGGTCACGGTCCCGTTCTTCGATCAACTACCCTATTTGTGGACAGAGTCACTCGGCTGATTCAGAGGAGGACCCGGAGGAGGATCCAGAGGAGCGCATCATCGTGGAGGATGAGTAGCTGCTAGGCAGTAGTACCCTTTTGGAGATTGTTTTCGTCATAGAACGCTTTATATTATTGTGATGTAATAAATGGAATGTACCAAGCCTTATGCACTTGTGGTACAGCCATTCTTAAAAACTAATTTGAAATTCAAAGTTGCGTTTTTTGAAATTCAAAGTTGCGTTTTCTCAACTATTGCTTCGGTTCTTGTGTGTTGGTTTGAGATGTTGTTAGCCACCCCTACTCCTTATCTATGCTTTTCTCTCTTACCTTGTGATTTTCTTGGTGGAGCTTGGATGGTGAATACCAGAGCAACGTCAACGAGAATCAAGCACCCAATGATAACAATGCCCCAATTCCACCCCCGCCGGCTCAAGCCCCGAATATAGAGCAGATGATGGCCATGCAACTGCAGCTTCTTCAAGCTTTAGCTCAAAATCAAGTTAATCAAATCAATCAAGCACCAGCTCAGCCACCCCAATCCAAGTTGGGGGAATTCATGAGGACTCGACCCCCGACTTTCGCAGGATCCGTCGATCCGTTAGAAGCGGATGACTGGATAAAGGAGGTTGAACGGAAATTAAATTTGGCGCAATGTAATGAGAATGAGAAAGTTCTTTATGCTGCCCATCAACTCAAGGGAGTTGCAGCAAACTGGTGGGAAAACTATTGCGCTGCACACCAAAATGCTCAGAATATTGTTTGGGCAGACTTTGTGCGAGCTTTCCGAGCCACTCACATACCTACTAGCATCATGGAAATGAAAAGGAAAGAGTTTCACCAACTACAGCAGGGAAACCTTAGTGTTTCCGCATACTTGAGTAAGTTCATTCAGCTGTCAAGATATGCAACAGAGGATGTGGCAACTGATGAAGCAAAGATCTGGAGGTTTATGGGAGGATTGGATCCTAATCTCAAGGTGCAGTTAGTATCCAATGACTATCCTACTTTTCAAAGATCCGTGAACAAAGCCCTTGTGCGGGAAGATGCCCAGCGTCGCCTCTTGAGTCCAAAAGAGGAAGTTTCAAGCTCAACACCATGAGCAGCTCTCGCCACTGCTCCAACTCACAAAGAATTTAGCTCGCCTCCTTTGCCCAACCAATCAATGACACCGATTTCGCACCCGCCCTTACCTCAAGCACCTCGATCCGAAATACACTCAACCTCAATAGAATAGGACTACACCGCAGGAGTGCAATGCTTCAATTGCAAGAACATGGGGCATTATGCCAATAATTGTCCCTAGAAACGCTCAGCGGTAACCCTGTTCGTTTCAATCTTGATCCTACACCGCAAGAGCTCCAATCGCTGGTCAGGGACGTGGAAGCCCTCAGACTCCCAAGACCCCACAGACATTCAACAAAGGGCGCATCAATCATGTCACCGCAGAGGCAGCACAGGATACACCAGACGTGGTTCTGGGTAAGTTTCTTGTTAATTCGGTTCCTGCAATTACATTATTTGATTCTCGAGCTTCACATTCATTTGTAACAAAGGTTTTGCTGAAAGAAATAATTGGAATGTTTGTTTGCTAAAGAATCTCATGTTAGTCCAATCACCTGGAAAAGAATTGAGGACTAATTGGGTTTGCCCTAGAGCAACCATAGATATAAACGGAGTAAAGTTCCTAGCGAACCTTATTATAATAGACTCCGAAGGCATAGATGTTATACTTGGTATGGATTGGCTGACCAAGTATAAAGGGCAAATAGATTGTGCCAATCGTGCCGTTATTCTTACCAACTCTGATGGGATACGGATAAGATATGAGTCCAATATACTCTCAAGTAAGGGAAGTCTGTTGACCAATTTAAAAGGAAGAAGTTTGGAGGATGTGTCCAGAGTAAGTGAATACCTGATGTATTCCCGAGGATTTACCAGAATGCCACTGCATCGAGAGATTGAATTTGTTATAAATCTGGTTCCTGGTACAGCACCAATAGCAAAGAGACCCTATCGGATGTCAGCCGATGATTTAGCAGAAGTCAAGAGGCAGATTCAAGAATTGCAGGAGAAAGGTTTCATTAGACCGAGTTCTTCACCCAGGGAGCGCCAAAGTGTTCTAGTAAACAAGAAGGATGGTAGCCGCGATGTGTGTGGATTACAGATCCTCGAATGAAGTAACAATCAAGAATAAATATCCTTGCCTCGGATCGATGATCCGCTTGATCACCAAAGGATCGAGTGTTTTCTCAAAAATTGATCTCCGATCAGGATACCACCAATTAAAGATTAGACCTGAAGATATACCAAAAACATCCTTCTCTACTCGATATGGATTATATGAGTATTTGGTGATGTCCTTCGGTTTGACAAATGCACCAGCATACTTTATGAATTTGATGAATAAAGTATTCATGGACTATTTAGATAAGTTCGTTGTTGTCTTCATAGATGACATTCTTATCTATTCTAAGAATGAGAAAGAACACGAAGAACATCTGAGGATAGTTTTACAAAAATTAAGAGAACATCAATTGTATGCCAAATTCAGCAAATGTGCATTTTGGTTAAAGGAAGTCGAGTTTTTGGGACATGTAATTTCTGCAGAAAGAGTATCTGTGGATCCAGAAAGATTAAGGATGTGTTAAATTGATACAACCCAAGACCGTAATAAATCCGGAGTTTCCTGGGTTTAGCAGGTTACTACCGACGTTTTATTGAAGGATTTTCCAGGATTGCCAGGCCTCTCACGCAGTTATTAAAGAAGGAAAAGAAATTTGAATGGAGTAAATCTTGTGAGGACAGTTTTCAAGAGTTAAAGAAGAGATTAACTTCTGCACCGCTTTGCGCTTACAGACATCGTGAAAGATTTTGAAGTTTATTGTGATGCGTCGAGACAAGGTCTTGGTTGTGTACTAATGCAAGAAGGAAGGGTGGTAGCTTATGCATCAAGGCGCTTAAGACCGCATGAAGAAAATTATCCCACTCATGATTTAGAACTAGTCATTGTTGTATGTTCTAAAGTTATGGAGGCATTACTTAATCAAGAATCGGTGTGAGATATATACAGATCATAAAAGTTTAAAGTATATATTCACCCACTGACCTTAACTGAGACAAAGAAGGTGGCTCGAATTGATAAAGGATTATGATGTGGGAATACACTATCATCCAGAAAAGCTAATGTAGTAGCCGATGCTTTGAGTCGAAAGAGTCATATGAATAATCACAATTCCGATAAGCGGCTTAACCCTCCATGAAGAATTTCAACGATTAAATTTGGAAATAGTTAACGAAGGTATTCTGTCGCATTGAAGGTTCACCCTACCTTGGAAGATCGATCATCAAATTTCCAACGAGAGGATGAATATGTTAAAGAAATTAAAGAGAATATGAAGAAAGGTAAAGCGCTGGATTTTCGTAAGATGAAGAAGGGACTCTTTGGTTTGGAAAGAGAATACTAGTACCCAGAAAAAGGAAATAAAAGATTTAATCTTAAAAGAAGCTCATGAATCAGATATTCAATTCATCCTGAAGTACAAAAATGTATCAGATTTAAAGGAAAGTTATCACTGGAACAGATGAAAAGGGAAATTGCGTAATATGTAGCCTTGTGTGATATATGTCAAAGAGTTAAAGCAGAGCATCAAAGACCTGTTGGTCTTTTGCAACCTTTGCAGATACCTGAATGGAAATGGGAGGAAATCGGAATGGACTTTATAACTGGATTACCAAAACCAAGTCGTTATGATTCAATTTGGGTTATAGTGGATCGCTTAACAAAAGTTGCCCATTTCATACCGCTTAAGACCACTTATTCGGAGATAGATTGGCGAGCTTTATATGTCAAGAATTGTGTGTTTGCATGGAATTCCAAAGAAGATTGTATCGATAGAGGATCTCAATTTACCTCAAGATTTTGGCGAAGCTTCATGAAGTTTTGGGAACCAATTTAATTTCAAGATCGCCTATCATCCTCAAACAGATGGTCGATGTAAAGGGTAAATCAAATATTGGAAGATATGTTGAGAGCGTGTGCATTGGCCAATAAAGCCGCTTGGGATCAAAGTTTGCCTTATGCAGAATTCTCCTACAATAATAGTTATCGCCTAGTCTGCAGATGTCTCCATTCAAGCTCAGATGGCGTAAAGTGCAGACACCTTTGTATTGGTCGAGACCTGAGAAAGTCAAGTATTCGGACCCGATGTTTTGAAGTTAGCGTAAGAGCAAGTTCGCTTAATACAAGACAAAGTTGAAAACAAAGATGCACTGTGCAAAAGAGTTATGCGGATAATCATCGCAGAATGTTAGAGTTTGCACCAGAGATCATGTGTATTTGAAGGTGTCACCTCTAAAAGGGATGCGCTGCTTCGTAGTCGAGTGGTAAGCTTGCTCCGAGATATATTGGACCATTTCCTGTTTTAGCCAGAAGAGGAGAGGTTGCCTATCAATTGAAGCTTCCTTCCCAATTGTCAGATGTGCATGATGTGTTTCATGTGTCGCAATTGAAAAAGTGCTTAAGAGTGCCAGAGGAGCTAATACCTTTAGAGGAAGTGGAATTGAAAGAGGATCTCTCATATCCAGAATTTCCAGTCAAGATTTTGGAAGAAGCAGAACGCTCCACAAGAAACAAGACCATAAAATTTTGCAAAGTGCAAGGAGTAATTGTCCGTAGCCTAAGCAACTTGGGAGCGTGAAGAAGATCTCAGAGCGGAGTTCCCTAGTCTTTTTCCCAGTCCTTCCGAATCTCGGGGTCGAGATTCTTTCTAAGGGGGGTAGGTTTGTCACATCCCAAATTTTCGCTTTCTGAAAAATTTTATTTTAAATTAATTATTTCAATGAATTTGAACCTTATTTGGATTTATCTGGATTTTATTTCAAAATTTAAAACAAGCAAATGTATTTAAAATATTTTATTAAAGCTAAAAGAGTTTATTTTATTTTTCCTAGCCTTCCCTAAATTATTAATTAATTTTTGAGAATTTTCTAGAATTAAAAATCAATTTTAAAAGTTAAAATAAGATTTATAAAATTATTAAAATACAAATCTGAAATTAAAAATATTTTTCCTAAGTCTAAAATGCTTCCAGGAATATTTTATGATTTTTTGGAATTTTTAGACTATAATGGCTATTTTCTAAGTATTTATAAAGTTTCTAGTATTTTCTGAAATTTTATTCCGAAAATAAAAATAAAATTAATCCTAGTCTGCCACGTGTCGCTCTCAGATTAAATCCATCTCTCTCCACGATTTAATCTTAGCCATCCAAAGTCACTTACCCCTTCATAAAATCCAAAGACCCTCATCTACTCACTTACCACGTGTCGCAAATCCGACGGCCCGTACCCCTTCATTTCCCCTCTCTCTCACCGACGCATGGACCCCACATGTCATATGTTTCTTCAACCCCTTCTTCTTCCTCCTCCCATTCTCTCTCTCCTCCTCCATTAGAGCCGAAATGAAGCTTTTAATGCAACCGCTTCTTCCTTCTTTAATCCCCGAGCAAGTGCGCAATGAAAGCCCCTAATCACCCTCTCTAATGCCGGCCGCTTCCGCCTTTTAAACCTCTCTAAAACCGCCGGCCGTTCCTCTCCTTTTTCCACCTATAAAACCCCGTCCCCATTAGCCGGCTCCTTCCCTTCGGTCTTCCCTCTCCCCATTGCCCCTTCTCCACCTTTCGGCCGCCACCCCGACCGCCGGAGCCACCGTCTCGGCCGCCAAACGACACTGCCACCGCCGAACACACTCTCTCTCTTCCGCACGCACTGTTTTTTTTTTCTTCGCCGCTGCTTTCTCCGGCCATCTCCCGAGCCGTCGCCGGTAAGAGCCGCTTCCCTTCGGTCTCCCTAGTGGCCTGGTTTCTTTTTCCATTTGTTTTTTTTCCTCACCGGCAAGCCATGGTATGGCCAACTTACGTTCTGTGCATGGTTTCATTGTGCACTGTAGCAAAGCATGCAATCCGTTGAAACCAAAAGTCCATTTTTGATTTAACTCGGGTGACAACTTCCAAATACTCGTTCTCCCTCATTCGAACTCCAAATCCAGTGAAATAAATTTCTAAATTCATATTAAATTATAACCTTTCTCCAGATATATATTTTATATTTTTGTGATTTTATTTGTATTTATTTATTTATTTGCATTTATCGTTTCGCGCGTAGAAACCGACGTCGCCGAAGAGTTCGTCGAACCGCAGCAGGAAGGGTCAACTAACGTGCAAGAAGGCAAGTCTCCTTGACCATTTTGATCCCAAATTTTGTAAATGATTTCATGAATATCTTAAATTAATTGCATGGCTATGTTGTATAAAGTGATAATTTAATATTAGAAAATTTAGATAAATGCCAAGCTTGTTATATCCTCCTTTGGAAATTGCTTATCATGTACCCTTGTCAACATAGGATATTTTTTGACTCATAAATGAGTTAGTATTATCTATTGTTGAATTTAGATTATTATAGCATACTTAGTTTAGCTGATAAATATAAATGCTCATATGGGAAAAGTTGTTGATGAATGTTTTGTATTTTAAAATTTGTTTGAGCTAGTGGTAATGGATGTTACCACTGAAATTTTAATTTAAAAAAAATTTTAAATGAAAACAAGACAAGGGTGGATGGAATGATTGGCTGGTGCGGTTTAGCACGAGATTTGGGATTGTGAAGGAACCACCCTAGTCAACTAAGGACCGACTCTTGTGTTTGTCCAAACTGAGTAAGACAGTACAACCACAAGTTAACATGGGTACAACCTAGCCAATTAACCTATAATAGTTTAGTTTTTGTGTCACCATTGGAAAGTGGGTACCAGGGATTTACTGGTTACTTAAAGTGAGGAGCAGGATTTATCCGCACTCACATGGCGCAAGAGGGGCTTCAATGTGGTGGATTTAACCCCTCAGCGGTGAAACCTCAGCGGGTGATATAAAACTATACTAGAGTAGGTGAAAAGCTTTGTGATATTTTATCTGGGTCTTGTGCCAAAGGAAGCATATTGACCATTGGGATAATTTATCTCTTGTGGGTAAAGTTGTACGAACTCTGCAGAGTAATAAAACTATTCGAATAGCCGTGCCCACGGTCAAAGGCGGGCAAGGAATGCATTCACATGGTAGACTTTTGGTTTTGAATTTAAAAATAAAATGTTTTGGAAAACTTGGGAGTGGATGGAACTCTCGTGATTTCGGTCTGGTGGATGTAACTAGTTCAGGTGGATTTAACCTTCATTTTGAATCTTGGCGGATATAGCCTATGTTATTAGTGTTGGTGGATGAAACCTTCACTAAATTAATTATCTAGTTTCAATTATAGAAAACAAATTGTTTAACAACTTGCGTTTGAAATAAGTATGTAAATTTTGAAGTAAAATGCTGATTTATGCAAAAGAACCATAAAACCTTCCTTTGTGAAGCCCTGCATCTATTGCATTTTTCCCAAGACTTGCGGAGTACTTTATGTACTCACACGCTACACTTCAAAATAACTCTCAGAGGAGGTCGAAGCTCAGGAAGGAGATTACGACTATTGTTTCGCTTGCGGCTGTGATGGATTCTTCCCGGAGGACTAGGTCGCGCTTCCCACCAATTGCTGTGGCGTATTGATGGGACTTCCGTTTATCTTTTGCTTCCACAGTGTTCTGTTTGTGTGAGGTCTTAAAACCTCATTTGTAAATAAGACTTCGAGGTCCAGACTTCGAGTATTGTAATAAAGCGTTGTTGGTTATGTATCATATCTGTTTAACTGTGTGCACTAGCTTTGATCTGGGACTAGTGCGGTAATACACAGAAGATCCTAGAGTTGCTGCTCCGGGTCTTACAGAAGTGGTATCAGAGCCAACTTGACTGTAGGACGAGCCCTAGGTTTTGGTAAGCCTTAAGGAGCTATGTTTAATAAAAATTTATATACAAAAACTTAAGTTTCTTTGCTTCTACTGTTCTCTTACTTAGTATCTTGTTCTTTTCTTCCTTGTCACTCTATAAAAGTTTTGCTGATCTCTCCTATTTTCAAATTTGTAGATGGCAGGTTCTTCGTCGTCAGCTCCATGGGATCACTTTTCTCATGGGGAGAGCGAGGGAGCATTTGTGAGTCTTCTACGGTAGTTGATGCAGCATCTGAAGTACACTTAGCAGCCCATTTTCAGTGGGCGAAAGACCAGGATTATGACTATGGATTCATGGTCCATGGAGGTGTTTATTTACGCCCAAGACGGGAATATTGACTCGGTGGAATGTCATATTGAGCATCCCCGACCCACCGCTCGGATGCTATCCAAGATGCACTCGATGGCGATTGCAGACCAGCGGGAGGCATAAGGAAGAATCGCGATACCACCCTTCGCTTTCTTCCCTACTACGAGAGCAGGACAGATTCACCCGGAGCCTTTTCAGATTGTGGTGGATGACCCTCATCTATCTCACCAGGTGCAGCTTACTCAGGCGACTTCATCGACCAAGCGTTGTTGGTTATGTATCATATCTGTTTAACTGTGTGCACTAGCTTTGATCTGGGACTAGTGCGGTAATACACAGAAGATCCTGGAGTTGCTGCTCCGGGTCTTACAACGCGCAAGCGCTCGGTCCCCTATCCTCCGAAGTAGTGGCAGCGGAGCTGGCGCCTAGCCTGGGGTAGATGCGCGAGCGCTCCGTCCCCTACCCTCCGAAGTGGTGGCACCGGAGCTGGCGCCTGGTCGAGGTAGACGCGCGAGCGCTCCATCCCCTACCCTCCGAAGTAGTGGCAGCGGAGCTGGCGCCTAGCCTGGAGTAGACACACGAGCGCTCCGTCCCCTACCGTCCGAAGTAGTCGCAGCGGAGCTGGCGCCTAGCATGGGGTAGACGTGCGAGCGCTCCGTCCCCTACCCTCCAAAGTGGTGGCAGCGGAGCTGGCGCCTGGTCGAGGTAGACGACGAGCACTCCGCCCCTACCCTCCGGCAGTGGCAGCGAGCCGGCGCCTACCGGGTAGACGCGCGAGCGCCCGCCCCTACCCTCCGAGTGGTGGCAGCGAGCTAGCGCTGTCGAGGTAGATGCGCGAGCGCCCGCCCCTACCCTCCGGTACTGCGCGAGCCGGCGCCAGCCTAGGTTGACACGCGAGCGCCGGTCCCCTACCTCCGGGTGGTGGCAGCGGAGCTAGCAAATGGTCGAGGTAGACGCGCGAGCGCCCGCCCCTACCCTCCGTGGTGGCGGTGCCGGCGCTGGTTGAGGTAGACGCGCGAGCGCCGGTCCCCTACCCCGGTCGTGGCGCGAGCCGGCGCGTAGCTCGAGTAGACGCGCGAGCGCCGGTCCCCTACCCTCCGGTCGTCGCGGCGCCGAGCCGGGCGCCAGCTCGGGTAGACGCGCGAGCGCCCATCCCCTACCTCCGAAGTGGTGGCGCGTGCCGGGCGCCGGTCGAGGTAGACGCGCGAGCGCCCGCCCCTACCTTCGGCAGTGGCAGCGAGCCGGCACCTAGCTCGTAGACGCGCGAGCGCCCGCCCCTACCCTCCGGTGGTGGCGCGTGCCGGGCGCTGGTCGAGGTAGACGCGCGAGCGCCGCTCCTCTACCCTCCGAAGTGGTGGCGCGGTGCCGCGCCGGTCAAGGTAGACGCGCGAGCGCCCGCTTCCTACCCTCGGCGCAGTGGCAGCGAGCCGGCGCCAGCTCGGGTAGACGCGCGAGGGCTCCGCCCCTACCCCGGCGGTGGCGCGAGCCGCACTCGCCCGGGTAGACACGCGAGGCTCCGCCCCTACCCTCCGGTCGTGGCGCGAGCCGGCGCCAGCCTAGAGTAGATGCGCGGCGCCCGCCCCCTACCTCCAAAGTAGTGGCGGTGGAGCCGGCGACCAGCTCGAGTAGACGCGCGAGCGCCCGCCCCTACTCCGGGTAGTGGCAGCGAGCCGCGCCAGCCCGAGGTAGACGCGCGAGCGCCCGCCCCTACCTTCCGGCGCAGTGGCAGCGGAGCTGGTGCCTAGCTTGGGGTAGACGCGCGAGCGCCCGCCTCCTACCCTCGGAGGCGCGAGCCGGCGCTCGTCGAGGTAGACGCGCGAGCGCCCGCCCCTACCCTCCGGTGGTGGCAGCGAGCCGGGCGCTCGTCAAGGTAGACGCGCGAGCTCTCCGCCCCTACCCTCCGGCAATTGCGCGAGCCGGCGCCAGCCTAGGTAGACACGCGAGCGCCCGCCCCGCACTCCGGTGGTGGCAGCGAGCTAGCGCCGTCGAGGTAGATGCGCGAGCGCCCGCCCCTACCCTCCGGGTGGTGGCGCGAGCCGGGCGCCGTCGAGGTAGACGCGCGAGCGCCGGTCCCCTACCCTCCGGCAGTGGCAGCGAGCCGGCGCCAGCATGGGGTAGATGCGCGAGCGCCCGCCCCTACCTCGAAGTGGTGGCACCGAGCTGCCGCCGGTCGAGGTAGACGCGCGAGCGCCCATCCCCTACCCTCCGGCAGTGGCGCGAGCCGGGCGCCAGCTCGGAGTAGACACACGAGCACTCGCCCCTATCGTCCGGCGAAGTCGCAGCGAGCTGGCGCCTAGCATGGGGTAGACGCGCGAGCGCCCGCCCCTACCCCGGCGGTGGCAGCGAGCCGGCGCTCGTCGAGGTAGACGTGAGCACTCGGCCCCTACCCTCCGGCAGTGGCCGCGAGCGGGCGCCAGCTCGAGTAGACGCGCGAGCCCGCCCCTACCCCCGGCAATGGCGCGGAGCCGGGCGCCAGCCCGGTAGACGTGGCGAGCGCCCGCCCCTACCCTCCGTGGTGGCGCGAGCCGGCGCTCGGTCGAGGTTGACGCGCGAGCGCCCGCCCCGCATTCTCCGGCGCAGTGGCAGCGAGCCGGGCGCCAGCTCGAGTAGATGCGCGAGCGCCCGCCCCTACCCTCGGGTGGTGGCGCGAGCCGGCGCTCGCCGAGGTAGATGCGCGAGCGCCTGTCTCTACCCTCCGGTGGTCGCAGCGAGCCGGGCGCCGGGCCGAGTAGACGCGCGAGCGCTCCGTCCCATACCACTTGCGCTGGGTAGGATAATGGGATCTTGGAGAGGGGCCGGGACCTAGCCTCGTAGGTCTTGGCACGGGTGGTCAATGGAGGACCTCACGGGCGGCACTGTTGCACTAAGTTTGCGGGCGCCGATTGGACAGCTGAGGCGGGATCAGCGTGGGCCCGCACGTGGTGTGGTACGGCCGCGGGAGGTGTCCCTTGGCCGCCGCCCATTGCGCGCCCCCGCGAGGCGGGGGGGGTACGCGCGCGCGTGAGTCGATGTGAGCTCTATGAGTGGGGTGGGGGTGAAACAGGCGCACCACGTTCCCCTGGGCCGGCGATGGGACTCTTGAGGCATGAAATCCGCGGTCTTGCCTCCGGGGCGCTTTAAAAGGGGAGAGAGGGGCGAGCGAACGGCACTCGCTTTCCTGCACGCCCTCGCCTTGTTCCAACTTCGGTCAACAGCGTGGAGGGTTCCGAGCGCGGTTGATGCCGCTGGCAACCGCGGGTCGAAGATCCCGTCCATGTGGGGGGATGCGACGCCGCGGTGTGTCTCTCCTACGCCCGCACCCAGGAGCATCGCAGGTGGTGCGGGGTAGTGGGCAATTCACTTGTACTTCATGCAGGTCGCTCCTAGCTTCAGTAGTAGACTGTTATGGCACGTTGGCGGGGCCACCTCCCGGCTTGCTGCCCCGTACAGGGAGGTCGCGGCGCTCGTGTTGTTGCCGGGAGCCCCGCTGCTTCGAGGGCGAGCGCTGCCTCGCCGCTGGGGCGGTAGGCCCTGGGAGGAGTCCTGGGCGCTCTCCATCTTGCAGCGCCTTATTGTGACGATGCCACATCCCAGGCTCGAGCGTCGATGGTGCTGGGCGTCTGCTCCACGCTGGAGGCCAGCACCGGTGCCGGCGTTTCCGCCGAGGACGCTCGCTTCTCGCTCGCTCGCAGAGGCGCTAGCCATCGAAGCCTCGCGCGCCGCTTGATCGGCATGCAGGAGTAATGAGTTGCTGTGCCTCGCCCCTGTACTCGCGGTCGCCTATCCATGCCCATACAAATACAAGACGGATACAAAGACGCACGCTTGCCGACCGCGCGAGCCTCTGGAGTCCGCGCGCCGTTGCATGTGGACTCCGTCAAGTGCATGGGAATAACATCCACGTCTTATTTAGACTCAGTAGAGTGCACAGGGAAAACATCCGCGTCTTTGTTTGTACTCCGGGGAATGCATGGGACTATCAACCAGGACTTACTTAAATTCCGGAGGGTACGCCCTCGCGTGCGCGGAGCGTCCGCGTCTTGTTTAGACTCAGTAGAGTGAGCAGAGAAGACATCCGTATCTTATTTATACTCCGTAGAGTGCGCGCGGAAAACATCCGTGTCTTATTTATACTCCGTAGAGTGCGCGCGGGGGCGTCCCCCCACTGCGTCTTGTTTATACTCCGTAGAGTGCGTGCGGAGGTGGACCTCGTCGCTACGTCTTATTTATACTCCGTAGAGTGCGTGCGGAGGCGGACCTCATCGCTACGTCTTATTTATACTCCGTAGAGTGCGTGCGGAGGCGGACCTCATCGCTACGTCTTATTTATACTCCGCAGAGTGCATACGTGAATCCGGGAGGCGGAGACCGTGCGTCTTGTGCTAGTTTATACTCCGCAGAGTGCGTGCGGAGGTGGACCTCATTGCTACATCTTATTTATACTCCGCAGAGTGCGTACGTTAATCCGGGAGGCGGAGACCGTGCGCCTTGTTCTAGTTTATACTCCGCAGAGTGCGGCGGAGGCGCACTCATTGCTATGCCTTATTTATACTCCGCAAAGTGCGTACAGGGGCAAGCCTCCGCACGTTTGTAGGGGGGATGAATAGCCTCGCAAACGGCGAACTTTATTAAATTCCCGTTTGCGCGGGTAAGCGAGTACAAAAAGGCTATGAACTGACCATAGAGTTCGTCGTGGTGGTGCCTGACCTAAGAACCGCGTGTGGCTCCCAAGCCTGGGCTTCGGGTTCCGTGCTCCAGGTGCCGAGCCATGTGTTGATCGCTGAAGATGGTGAGAATACCTCGTGGGCCCGGAAGCTTCACACATAGAAAGCCATGATGCGGTACCGCCTCGAAGGAGTTAAGAGTCGGTCGCCCCAAAATGGCATTGTAGGGGTACTGGATGTCGACGACATCGAACGTGGCATCCCTGGACGCCACGTTGTCATCCTGGCCGAAGGAGACCTGTAAACAGATTTGGCCCAACGCCAGTAGGGGCTGAACGCCGAAGCCCTGTAACAGGGTTCGTGAGGGGCCTAGGCGACGTCGAGGGATCGCCATCTGGTCAAAGGCCTGTGCGAACAAGACGTTCGCGGAGCTGCCCCCATCGACCAGGACGCGCCGGACATCACACCCAGCTACCGCGAGCTGGATGACGAGGGGATCCTGATGAGGGAACTCCATGCCTTCAGCGTCGGCGGGCGTGAAGGTGATCGCATGTCGCGCCCGGGCCGCGCGCTTGAGCTGGGTATGCCGCCACGTGGTGTAGCCTCCGTACGTAGGCCTTGCGCTGTCGCTCTGAAGCGAAATCCAAGGAGGAACCGCCGGTGATAACGTTGATGACCCTGCGCGGGGCACCCTCAAGGGCATGGATCCGTAGGGGGCCGTTTGGTGGCTCCTGATCGCAAATCCTCAGGGGGCCGTCTGGTGGCTGCTGGACATGCGCTACGACGGGTGGGCGCGTCTTGAGGTCCCTATCTCTAGCGACGTTTTGGCGAAGTGCTGCGATGGTGGTGCAGGAGTGAGTATCATGATTGCCTTGGCCGTGCACCTCGCACCACTGTGGGCGCTGTTGGTTGCCGTACTCAGCGCGGGCCCAGCCGTCGTGACCCCGGCCTCGGCCTCGCCCCCGACCCCGTCGGGCCCGAATCCTGCGGCTAACAGGGGCGTTATCCTCGGAGCCGGCCTCAATGTCGAGGACGTACCGGGCTCGCCGGGACATCTGGCGGCCACGTTGGGACTTGTCAGCTGGCGTGTCCTTGCGCTGGGGCTGGGGGGTGTCCCTTGACACCTCCTGTCGACGCTTGCTCCGCGAGGAGCTTGCTTGCGCTGGGTGGATGGTTGTTGCTATGCCTCCCCTTGAGTTGACGTCGGCCCCGCTGTCCCGGCGCCGCTTATGCCTTCTTCCGCCCGAGCGCACTCCTCCATCTTGTCGAAGAGTTTCGCCACGGTCTTGATCGGCTTACGCGCGTTATATTCGGCCAGCTGCCCCGGGCGAAGACCCTGTACCGCTGCATTGATGATGGTTGTCTCGTTGACGTCTTTGACCTGGCAGCGCACCTTCACGAAGCGTTTGAAGTACTCGCGAAGCCTTTCCGATGGTTTTTGCTTGATTGCGAAGAGCTGGTCCGCGTCAACACGCTCGACGTAGTTCCCCTGGAAATTGTTGTAGAGGCGGTCGCGTACCTGTAAAGGAATACGCGTAGGCTACGGAAGCAGAAAACAAAACTTTTCTATCGCGCACCCAAGAACATCATGCCAAGGAAGGATCATGGATTGTTACCACTTAGACGTGCAGCACAGCGGAAGAAGAATTGGAAACCGATCCAATCACGCGCGTCGAGGTAGTAGTGGAAGTAGCCGATCGTCCCGAACAGATCATCTCCTCCACGCACGCCGATCAACATCGCAACGAGCAGCGCCTCCACCGTATCCACACGCCTGGGTCGAACGCCGATCGCGAGTGTACTCGCACTCGTGAGCAGCTAGGGTTTGGCTCGGGAGGTGGCGGCTAGGGTTTTGCTAGATGTTAACAGGACGAATCCTCTCGCCTCGCTCCATATATATAGACCTTCACGTGGGCCTCGTGGACCGAGGCCCAATAGGAGTCTATTCGATCTCTATCCGAATTGAGCCCATATCCGAATCATATTCGAATTAGTGTTCCAACCCGTTAAGCGTGCGACCACAGAGGTTCACGATACTTGGTCGTGACCGTAAACGCCTTTCCGGTTACAATGTTAATAGCGCCTCTAGTAAGACATATTAACCCCAAAGTATTTGTAAAGATCATATCGGCTGAACTCGTAATGTTCTCTCATGTACGAATCCCTTTGCCTCACGATATAGATTGAGCTCAAGGCGAGACTGTGTCATCCTCTTAATAGCTCAATTACTCTCTCGATTCCGTGATGGATTATAAACTTATGATTGACTCCTCAATCACCTTGGCATGGCCATGCACTTTCATAATCCATTACATCGAGGGGCCCAGAGATATCTCCCCCATAAGGAGGGGCAAATTCTATCTTGATCATTCACATCCCACTACATGTTTCATGGCAAACCCGAAGACTACTTTTATGACTACCCAGTTACGGAGTAGTGTTTAGTAGTCCCAAAATAAGCTACTACTCATGTTGGGAACCATGATGATCTCAAGTCTAAGGATTCTACATAAACACTACTTGAGATCAACTGATGACACGTAGAATCTCTGCAGTGTCTCATGGCAGGTCTATCCAACATATGTTCACTAACACATGTCCATATTATTGATTTGGTATCACCATACCATGATCCATGAGACATGATCATCAATCAATACATATGCTGATCTTTGTCTTTGAATCATATTTGTTCCTCATATGATATACGATCAGGGATCATTTAGAAATAGCAACATTTTAGTATTTAAGAGTCTCATGAATAAGTCACATACTCATTGATCAATAATGATGATGTCTATTCCAAGGAACAAAGTAATGTATCATAAACATAGTATGTGATATACAACATCTCCATGTTGCCTCTAGGGCATATCACTAACAACCTGCTCCCATGCGTATATGGAATTCGGCTCTATGGTAAAGAACCATGAGAGCGCCACTCCCTGTAACACGAGCGGGAGCCCCTTCGCCTTGGTGGTATCGTCCCCGCCGGCTGCCTCTATGGCGGTCTCGTACACGCGCACGAACTCTCGGGGGTCCGTGTTGCCTTTGTACAATGTAACGGAGCTGGGAAATTTGAAGTCCTCCAGCCACGCTGCTTGCTGTAGGCCTGGCGATAGCGAGGATTCTGGGTCCACGCGTCGCAGTGAGGCACGACTGGAAGTTGGGGCGTCACGGCTGTCCGCCCACTCGGGCACGGGCTCCGACGCGACCACCGATGGGGGCGGCGGAGTCCGAGCCTCTTGCATGGTTCGCACAACCCCCCTGAGATCCGCCAACTCCCGTTGGAGCGTGCTGAGGGCCGCCAGTAGGGCATTCTCCGTGGCGGACGTAGGCGGAGCGGCGAGCGCACCTGGTAGTGCGGTCGAGGTTGTCGCGACCGCTGCTTGTGTTCTTAGCTTGTTCCTCGCGTCTGCGCAGTGGAGGTCAGTGCCGACGGTGGGGCCGCTTGGCACTTCCACAACGGGTGTGGAGGCGATGGTCGCGCCTCGACGGCCGTCGAGGCTACCCTTCCCTAACACCCGGACGGCGTCGTCAAGGTTACTTGTCTCGCCAATGGCGGGGTGGGGTGCAACAGGGGGGTTGGGGCCGATCGTCACGTCGATGGCAGCGTGGTCGATGGCGCCGGTGGTAGCGTGGTCGACGGCGTCGGTGGTAGCGCGGTCGGTGGCGTCGGAGGTGGCGGGGTCGATGGCGTCGGAGGTGGCGGGGTGAGCGTCGTCATTTCCTTCCCGACCGCCAATGCCGGCTCGTGTTGGCGCGGGCCTCGCCGCGCCGCTTCCTTCTTCCTCGCCGATGACGGCTTTTTCGTGCCATCCTTCTTCTCGCAGTCTTAAGGCTTGCTTCCGTCGTCCCCACGGATGGCGCCAACTGTTGTGGCTACAGACCAAACAGTGAGAGAGTATGGTGGTGGAGAGTTAGGTAAACAAATGACCTCTGCCTCTTTTTCCAAGGGCTAGTCACGATACATAAGCACACCTCGTCCTGACAAGCGACTTTACCATCGTAACCTTCCCCGGAGCCCCTCACCGGGGGCGAGCTACGTCATTTACATGACTTACAACCTTCTCGACAAGGCAACTGGGTTTAGGTGGGGGCCACCCCTACAACAACATACCTGGCTTAATTTCCCACACACAAGTTGGAAAAATGCATTTTGGGCAACAAGAATATCAAAACCAATCGGCCGAAGTGGCAGCGTTGGTTCACTTTAGTATGGCTTTGAAGAGAGGGATTGCGACATACATGTCATCTTGCACTTTGAGAGTCACAGGTAGCTCCGCCTCAATCGCATCCAGATCCATAGAGAACTCACCGATCTTCTTCTTCACCTTATCGATCCAATTCTTTACATCTTCTAGGTCCCGCCCGCTCAGCTTCCCACTGTTGCTCGTAGCCTCAAGGCGGCGGAGGCTGGCTAGCGCCTCTCTATCGCCATCGGTGGCTTCTCCGATCAACTGAAGGCACCCGTTTCACCGACCAATCATCGCGTCTTTGCCCGTACTGTTGGCATGGCGCATCTCCTTTAGCGAGGCATGGAGTCGGCCAACCAGGATGGCGATGGCAGTGTGGGCGAGCTTGACATCGCTGCCGTAGAAGTTGTCTGCGTGTGGGAGGAGAGAGTTATAGCAGTGGTTCGAAAATACCTCCCCTACGGTGTTGCAGCGGGCACAGAGGAACTCCGCCACGGCGGAGGATGACGGCTTGCCCACCGCGATTGATGGTGGCTTTGTGTTGGTAGCTGCACTCGTGGATGTGGTGAAGGTGGTAGCGAGAATAACCACAAGGAGGAAAATAGCCATGATCTCTGTGGCTCGGCCCGTGCGGGCACCGCAATTGAAATGGATGGACTTAGTCATCTCCACATCTTTACACCAAGGGAGGTGTTGGATTTTGACCAATTTATATAGAGCAAGTTCATCTATTCTAACCACACAACATGTGTTATTAATAGCATAAACCTCATTCTGCGAGGTTCATTGACCCTTTCTTCTACGGTTGTGCTGCAATCACGACATGCATGCAGTCCATAGTTGTTTCCTTTCCATTCACAAACCACCAGTGCTAGTATTTTGGTATCATCATAGATACTGTGCAGCACCCCCCTCTTTTTAAAATTATTTCGCACTATCTTGGAAAAATGTTAGAAAATCAAAGGAAATTGTCGAAGATGCTGCATTGGTTGTAACATCCTAAAATTTAGGATGTTGGAAAATGTGTAAATTTTAAAACTTTTTTATTTTTCTCTGGAAGATAATTTATGAACACTTATACAGTTGATGAAACCCAAATTGAAGTAAAATTGGAATATAAGAAAACGGTCCAGAAAGTGACGTAGAGAAATTTGCAGTGAAAATCATTGCTTGAAACTTCACTAATGTAACATTTCAAAAATGCAAGTATAAGTTCACTGTGCAGCACACACAATATGGACATCCATGTTCTTATGTCTCCTGCTCTTGAGAGTGTATACAACACAAAGAAATTAACATTAGTCTGCAGCACTGGTTAATGAAAGAAAGGCACAAAGAAATATGGTTTCTACAAATAACATATAGACAATACAACTGCAACTTCTAAATTTGCCGGACCAAACAAATAACATACAAAGCCATCAAATTTTACAAACTTGTTAATACTTTAATTGCAGATCGCCTGTAGTGGACAGGAAGTTCACAGCTGAAGTAACAATTAGCAAGAATTAAGGCCACCTTATGTTATTAAAAGATAGCAAGCTTTTAGAAGATCTAAGAATAGGCATGTGCTTACCTAAGTCATTGTCTCCTGCTTTATTTCATCATATTTGCCGCAGGGACTTCAGCTGCAGGTGGACACATGCTTACCTTAGAGAACTACTACAGAGAAGAGACCAACCTTGTAGAACTGCTTTCGACCGTCGTACAAATAACTGAATTCATTAGCCCTCCCATTCTCCTACGCCCGATTAAGAAATGGTTATATGTTCATCTTCTCATGAGGACAATCAAATAGTGATTGACAGCGTACCTGCAGGCTAATTTAATTAAGAAATTGTATGCCATAAACCTCCATTTGCTTTGCCATGCCCATCACAGGAAAATATTACTCCATGGGCTAAACAAATCGTGGCAATCATCATATTTTGAGCCACATGTTAGCAGGTATGAGATAAAGTAAAAAGAAACAGAAAAAGGTGTAGATATCTAATTCTGAACCACATATTAGTAGGTACGAGAGAGTGCCCGCTCATATATTACATGCTTTTAGACACTTATAACCTGGACCTCCCTGTTATGTTCAGATGAAATACAGAACACAAATTTACTCTCTAATGCAGCGAGATGGGCAAAAACAAGTCAAAGTTTATTGAACTAAAGTTGTAAACACTAACATAGTCCACCTTTCTCAAATCTGCCGATACCATATGAATGAATATTGCTAACCTTAAAATAGAGAACCATTCTTGGGTTACTCTTTCATCCGGACCTAGGATTATCAAAATGGGTGTTCATAGTTAATAAGATATTGCTTTAATGAAGAAATAGAGGTCGATCTATAGTAGCAAAACTCAAAGTACAAATTATTTGTAATAGAGACAACATCTCAAATAATTTAGAGAAATTATAAATTAACAAAGAAAAATTGTTGAATATGGGATTTGGGACATGGAAATGGGGATGCACTAGTCTTTTGTCGGCGTGCAATGCTTGCCTTGCTGTCCTCGGCGGCCCTACCGTTTCCGCCATGTGCTCCCTCTCGGTATCTTGGCTCCAAGGCGGTCAACTAAGCCTTGCTTGGTGCTGGCCTCCAATCGCTTACTACCTTGCTTTTAAATTTTCTATCAAACTCAGTTTTTTCAACAAAAAAATTAAACCATCGATTCACCCCCTCTAGCCGGCTGGCAAACATGTTCGTGTTGGCTCGAATCAAAATTGCTGCGATTACAATAGTTTATGAGTAGAAAATTGAAATTAGACTATTTCGAGTCAAAAAGTTGATGAGACTCATCTCAATAGTGGCTCATTAGCTCAAATTTAAAACAACCACTTAAAAGATAAATAAAATGATCTAAAGTTGGACTTTATCAATTTTGAACAAAGCTCGATAACCAGCCTGACCTCCTTGAACCTGCAGCTGGGCTATAGTTTTTCACTAACAAGAGTAATATACCTACTAAATACGGGGTATTTCCTTAAAAAATTTGGGTGCCCAAATGAACCAATGAACTGCGTTAGGACTGCCCTTGCTTTCATCTCTAGACAAGAAACATCTAAACATGGCACAAAACCAACCAAATCTGATAAGTTGCTCATTAAATATGGTCAATGAAGAGGGTGACATGAAATGTGTTTTCCTTAGGGGTATTGGCAACACCAACAGGCAATATAGTGTTTAATATCCTAAAAGCGATATAAACCCGTCGCAAAAAAATTGAAGTTACTAACATTTTGATGTGGCCAATCAAAAATATTCTAAACTGTCGCGAGAGATCCTTAGCGGTAGTGACGTACGTAAGTAGGAGTACTACCGACTTGTCCGTCTATATCATCCTGTATGCTTCTCTGCAAACTAGTTCCAGGAATAGATTGGGCTACCCTACCATACAAATGCATGTAGATGCAGTACATGTGGAGCTATGTGATTAACATGCACATGTTTTTGTGGGCACATAGGTACATGAGTCGTACGTACGTACATGCCCATGCAATGCATGCAAACAATGGATGTACGTACCAGATCGCCGTGTATGCTAGGGAGTGGGTGCACGCATCCATCATACGCTATAGACCCCAGCAACCATGTAAATTTACGAAGCTGCTACAAAGTTTTTCTTTACCATTCTGTTGTGGCAAGTAATACAATACCATCGATAAACATTTTGATTAGCTCCGCACGTGGCAGATCTTGAGGATGCATGGCAAACAACGTCATGTCCATGAGGCCAAATGTGTTGACTTTACCCTCAGCTTCTAAAAACTGATGCTTGAGTCGAGTGACAACAACGTCTCTCAAGAGGATGATTTCCACGAGCACCACCATAGATATATATGTAGAAACATCTATTTTATTGTGAGCTGATTGCATGCGGAAGAACAACGATCCAGAGATCCATATTATATGCAAATACTGTACCACCAAACAGTCTTCTGAAAAAGGCTACGCACCTATTTTAAAATTGGACATTTTCATATGCTAGGAATTCTTCCTAATCCACTTCCTATTTTTTGCAAATTTGTTAGGTAATCGTTGTTTAGATTTTGCTGGATATGTTGCCCATTTTGATTTACATATTTGCAAATATATGTGAATTTTGGCAACAAACAAGCACACTCTGCACTGCCTAGGTGTGATCTCTTTGCGTGTTCTACTCATCCTTATATATTTAAGGTGAGATAAAATAATAAGATCAAAATATGTAAAGCAACATTAAGCATAGTTGCTTACAAATTACATGAATCATAAATGCCAAAATAAAACATACATGGCTTAATTTCCCACACACAAGTTGGAAAAATGCATTTTGGGCAACAAGAATATCAAAACCAATCGGCCGAAGTGGCAGCGTTGGTTCACTTTAGTATGGCTTTGAAGAGAGGGATTGCGACATACATGTCATCTTGAACTTTGAGAGTCACAGGTAGCTCCGCCTCAATCGCATCCAGATCCATAGAGCACCCACCGATCTTCTTCTTCACCTTATCGATCCAATTCTTTACATCTTCTAGGTCCCGCCCGCTCAGCTTCCCACTGTTGCTCGTAGCCTCAAGGCGGCGGAGGCTGGCTAGCGCCTCTCTATCACCATCGGTGGCTTCTCCGATCAACTGAAGGCACCCGTTTCGCCGACCAATCATCGCGTCTTTGCCCGTGCTGTTGGCATGGCGCATCTCCTTTAGCGAGGCATGGAGTCGGCCAACCAGATGGCGATGGCGGTGTGGCGAGCTTGACATCGCTGCCGTAGAAGTTGTCTGCGTGTGGGAGGAGAGAGTTATAGCAGTGGTTCGAAAATACCTCCCCTACGGTGTTGCAGCGGGCACGGAGGAACTCCACCACGGCGGAGGATGACGGCTTGCCCACCGCAATTGATGGTGGCTTTGTGTCGGTAGCTGCACTCGTGGATGTGGTGAAGGTGGTAGCGAGAATAACCACAAGGAGGAAAACAGCCATGATCTCGTGGTCTGGCCTGCGCGGGCACCGCAATTGAAATGGATGGATTTAGTCATGCTCCACATCTTTACACCAAGGGAGGTGTTGGATTTTGACCAATTTATATAGAGCAAGTTCATCTATTCTAACCACACAACTTGTGCTATTAATAGCAGAAACATCATTCTGCGAGGTTCATTGACCCTTTCTCCTACGGTTGTGCTGCAATCACGACATGCATGCAGTCCATAGTTGTTTCCTTTCCATTCACAAACCACCAGTGCTAGTATTTTGGTATCATCATAGATACAGTGTAGCACCCCCCTCTTTTTAAAATTATTTCGCACTATCTTCGAAAAATGTTACAAAATCAAAGGAAATTGTCGAAGATGCTGCATTGGTTGTAACATCCTAAAATTTAGGATGTTGGAAAATGTGTAAATTTTAAAACTTTTTTATTTTTCTCTGGAAGATAACTTATGAACACTTATACAGTTGATGAAACCCAAATTGAAGTAAAATTGGAATATAAGAAAACGGTCCAGAAAGTGACGTAGAGAAATTTGCAGTGAAAATCATTGCTTATTTTTGCAGGGAATGATGTGAATAGTATGGCCCTATAGCTTATTTGAATGTATGAGATATATGTGATGCATGTAACATTCGTACATGGCCTGTGTGTCATGATTATTTCAGCTATTGTTAGCTGTATATATTGTATTTAACGACCTGCGTGTCGACCTTAATGCTTGAATCTATCTTTGTAATCTTCAATTTCTAGCTATTATAGGTAGTAGCCTAGTTTTGAGGTTACAAGCTTTTAAGCATGGTGGCCTAAAGGAGTGATGTGGAGGATGGAGATCGTCTACACCTACTTGGAGATGGATATCACCATTTTTTGGGCCATACTACTTCACAGTTAAATGTGAAGGAATACGCGTAGGCTACGGAAGCAGAAAACAAAACTTTTCTACCGCGCACCCAAGAACATCATGCTAAGGAAGGATCATGGATCGTTACCACTTACACGCGCAGCGCAGCGGAAGAAGAATTGGAAACCGATCCAATCACGCGCGTCGAGGTAGTAGTGGAAGTAGCCGATCGTCCCGAACAGATCGTCTCCTCCACGCACGCCGATCAAGATCGCAACGAGCAGCGCCTCCACCGTATCCACACGTCCGGGTGGAACGCCGATCGCGAGTGTACTAGCACTCGTGAGCAGCTAGGGTTTGGCTCGGAGGTGGCGGCTAGGGTTTTGCTAGATGTTAACAGGGACGAATCCTCACCCTCGCTCCATATATATAGACCTCCTCACGTGGGCCTTGCGGACCAAGGCCCATTAGGAGTCTATTTGGATCTTTATCCGAATTGAGCCCATATCCAAATCATATTCGAATCGTTGTTCCAACCCGTTAAGCGTGCGACCACAGAGGTTCACGTATACTTGGTCGTGACCCGAAACGCCTTCCGGTCACCCCGTTAATAGCGGCCTCTAGTAAGACATATTAACGCCAAAGTATATGTAAAGATAATATCGGCTGAACCTGTAATGTTCTCTCATGTACGAATCCCTTTGCCTCACGATATAGATTGAGCTCAAGGCGAGACCGGTGTCATCCTCTTAATAGCTCAATCACTCTCTCGATTCCGTGATGGATTATAAACTTGTGATTGACTCCTCAATCACCTTGGCATGGCCATGCACTTTCATAATCCATTACATCGAGGGGCCCAGAGATATCTCTCCCATAAGGAGGGGCAAATTCTATCTTGATCATTCACATCCCACTACATGTTTCAAGGCAAATCCGAAGACTACTTTTATGACTACCCAGTTACGGAGTAGTGTTTAGTAGTCCCAAAATAAGCTACTACTCATGTTGGGAACCATGATGATCTCAAGTCTAAGGATTCTATATAAACACTACTCGAGACCAACTGATGACACATGGAATCTCTGCAGTGTCTCATGGCAGGTCTATCCAACATATGTTCACTAACACATGTCCATATTATTGATTTGGTATCACCATACCATGATCCATGAGACATGATCATCAATCAATACATATGCTGATCTTTGTCTTTGAATCATATTTGTTCCTCATATGATATACGATCAGGGATCATTTAGAAATAGCAACATGTTAGTATTTAAGAGTCTCATAAATAAGTCACATACTCATTGATCAATAATGATGATGTCTATTCCAAGGAACAAAGTAATGTATCATAAACATAGTATGTGATATATACAACATCTCCATGTTGCCTCTAGGGCACATCACTAACAAAATGTGTTTATCTATGATGTTATCTATCTTATTCTTATGCAATGATATATGTGATATGTTGCTTTGGTAGGATAGAATCCCTCTTAAAATTAGTTGTTAATGCCCTTCCATATGCTGCACCAAAAGATAATGATCACCGCATGGTAGGTCTACCAAAGTAGAGTGCCATCGGTTATCATCATCATTTGGGGTAGATGTCGGACATCTACATGCGGAAGCATTTGGTTTACTTAACAAGGTTATCAAAATAGTTTTGGACCTTGGGGCATAGATTGGGGCCGAGGCATACTGATGTCACCCAAAGTAGAGTCACATAGGGATGTGATTAGCAAGGTGTTGCTTACCCATGTCACTAGTTTTCTAGCCGTGATGCCAAAGCTCACTAGGAATTAGTGAAATGAGGATCTTTACCCACTATGTAACTTAGAGGGAGTTTTTGTTGCAAAACTCATAGTGAGAGTCTTTTGTTAAATAGTTTAATAAAAGATGAACATAAACATAGTGCTAAACTTTGCATATTCTTGTGTTGTAGATCATGTCAGCTAACGCTGCATCCAGTACTTTTAATTTGCGATCTGTTCTTGAGAAAGAAAAACTCAATGGAACAAACTTTTTGGATTGGTATCGCAACTTGAGAATTGTTCTCAAGCAAGAGCTTAAGGAGTATGTCCTTGAGTCTCCTTACCCCGAAGACTTGCCTGATAATGCTACTATAGCTGCATGGAGAGCTTATGAGAAGCAAACGAATGATTGCCTTGATGTGAGCTGTCTCATGCTTGCCACAATGTCCTCTGAGCTTCAGAAGCAATATGAGAACACAGATGCCTACAATATCATTGTGGGGCTACGTGGTATGTTTGAGAACCAAGCAAGGGCTGAGAGGTTCAATACTTCAAAGTCCTTATTTGCGTGCAGAGCTTGCGTATGGAATCCCACACCCTCATGTGATTAAGATGATTGGCTACATTGAGAGTCTGGAAAAGCTTGGTTTTCCCCTTAGCCAAGAGTTGGCTACTGATGTGATTCTCCAGTCGCTCCCCCCGAGCTTTGAGCCATTCATAATGAACTTTCACATGAACAACCTGGACAAGACCCTGGCTGAGTTGCATGGGATGCTAAAATTTGCCAAGGAAAGCATTAAGAAAAGCAGCAATCATGTGATGATGATGCACAAAGGCAAGGGCAAGCCCTATGTCAAGAAAAGCGCGGTCAAAAGAAAGTTAGCTCCCGATGCGATCGCGAGCAGTTCTAAGGCCAAGAAAGACAAGAAGGGCGCTGCTCATCCTGATGCAGATTGTTTCTACTGTAAGCAATCAGGACATTGGAAAAGGAACTGCCCAAAGTACTTGGAGGATCTTGAGAAGAAGAAGGGAAGTATAACTTCCACCTGTATAAATGTTATAGAAATCAATCTTGCTACTTCTTCCACTAATTCTTGGGTATTTGATACCGGATCGGTTGCTCACATTTGCAAATCGGTGCAGGGGCTAATAAGAAGTAGAAGTTTGAGGAGGAGCGAAGTGGATCTTCGCGTTGGCAATGGAGCAAAAGTTGCTGCGGTAGCTGTTGGCACCATGCCATTGTCTTTACCTTCGTGATTAGTTTTGGAATTGAATAATTGTTATTGTGTTCCATCTCTTTCAAAGAACATTATTTCGCTTCATGTTTGCAAGCAGAAGGTTATGACTTTAAATTTATGGACAATGGTTGTTCTCTTTATTTCAAAGATATGTTCTATTGTCATACTTCATTGGTGAATGGGTTATACGTTCTTACTCTTGAAGGGTCACCGTCCAGTAACATTAATGCAATAAGGCAACGTCCAATGATTTGAATCCCACGCTTATTTGGCATCGCCGCTAGGTCACATAAATGAGAAACGCATGCAGAAGCTCCATAGAGATGGTATTCTGCACTCATTTGATTTTGAATCATTAGAGACATGCGAATCTTGTTTACTTGGCAAGATGACAAAGGCACCTTTCACCGGTCAAGGTGAACGGACAAATGACTTATTGGCACTCGTACATACCGATGTATGTGGACCAATGAGCTTAATAACAGAGGTGGTTTTCGTGATTTCATAACTTTTATCGATGACTTTAGTAGATATGGGTATATCTACCTAATGAAGATAAGTCCAATCCTTTGAAAAGTTCAAAGAATTCCAAAATGAAGTGCAAAATCATTTAGCCAAGACAATCAAATTTCTACGATCCGATCGTGGAGGCGAGTATTTGAGCCATGAGTTTGGCAATCATCTAAAGGATTGTGGAATTGTTCCACAATTGACTCGCCAGAACACCTCAATGGAATGTGGTATCTCGAACGGAGAAATCGCACCTTATTAGATATGGTGCGCCCATGATGAGCCAAAGTGATCTTCCGTTGTATTTTTGGGGTACGCTCTGAAACAAACCGCGCTCACACTAAACAGGTTCCATCAAAATCAGTAGAAAAGACACCATATGAGATGTAGACAGACAACGCCCTAGCTTGTCTTTTCTTAAGATTTGGGGATGTGAGGCTTATGTAAAACGCTTACAATCTGATAAGCTCACTCCTAAATCTGATAAATGCTTCTTTATCGGGTATCCTAAGGAAACAAAATGATATTACTTTTATAATCAAGGACAAGGCAAAGTGTTTGTCGTCCAGCATGGTGTCTTCTTAGAGAAAGAGCTTCTCTCAGGAAGGGATAGTGTGAGCACAGTGCAACTTGAAGAAATTCAAGAAACACCTGATAACATTTCAGCTCCTACAGAACCACAACAGGATGAACAAACTGTTGAAGAACCTGTTGTGGACACACCAGCACCACGTAGGTCGAAGGTCACGCTGCACCGAGAGGTACATGTTCTTGACTACTCAACAACGGGACATATTGTTGTTAGACAACGATGAGCCTAAGACCTATGAAGAAGCGATGGTGGGACCAGACTCTGAGAAATAGCTTGAAGCCATGAGATCCGAAATTGAATCTATGCACAGTAATCAAGTTTGGAACTTGGTTGATCCACCTGATGGTGTTAAAACCACTGAATGCAAATGGGTTTTCAAGAAAAAGATAGACCTAGATGGAAATGTTCACATCTATAAAGCGCGACAGGCCAAAGGTTTCAAACAAATTCAAGGTATTGATTATGATGAAACTTTTTCGCCCGTCGCAATGCTAAAGTCTATTCGGATCATTCTAGCGATTGCTACATATTTCGACTATGAAATATGGCAAATGGATGTCAAAACAGCTTTCCTTAATGGAAATCTGAGTGAGGATGTGTACATGACACAGCCCACGGGTTTTGTCGATCCGCAATCAGATGGAAAGATATGCAAGCTCCAAAGATCCATTTATGGATTAAAACATGCATCTCGGAGTTGGAACATTCGTTTTGATGAAGTAATCAAAGGGTTTGGTTTCATCAAGAACGAAGAAGAGCCTTGTGTTTACAAAAGGCTAGTGGGAGCGCACTCAGATTTCGGTCTTATATGTGGATGACATATTACTGATCGGAAATGACATTCCTTTGCTCGAATCATAAGTCTTCATTAAAAAATAGTTTCTCTATGAAAGACTTAGGAGAGGCAACATATATTCTGGGCATCAAGATCTATAGAGATAGATCAAAAAGGCTAATTAGATTAAGCTAATATACGTACATTGACAAAGTGTTGAAAAGGTTCAACATGCATGATTCCAAGAAAGGTTTTCTACCTATGTCACATGGTATAAATCTTAGTAAGAATCAGTGTCCTAGTACACCTGATGAGCGGGATAAAATGAATGCGATTCCATATGCTTCGCTATTGGGTCCATTATGTATGCCATGCTTTGTACACGCCCGCATGTTTCGTATGCTTTAAGTGCTACGAGTAGATTCCAATGATCCAGTGAAAGTCACCGATTGTCGTAAAGAACATCTTGAAGTACTTAAGAAGAACTAAAGATGTGTTCCTTGTCTATGGAGGTGAGGAAGAGCTCGTTGTAAATGGTTACACCGATGCTAGCTTCCAAACCGACAAAGATGATTTTAGATCGCAACTGGATTTGTGTTCTGCTCGAATGGCGGTGCGGTAAGTCGAAGAGTTCCAAGCAGCAGACGGTTGCTGATTCTACAACGTGTCGAGTACATAGCAACACTTCAAGTCGCCAAAGAGGTCGCTTTGGATCAAGAAATTTATTTCGAGCTTGGTGTGATGGCTAGTGCCTCCACCCAATGGACCTCATCGTGACAATAGTGGGGCCATTGCACAAGCCAAGAAGCCTAGATCGCACTGTAAGTCCAAGCACATTTTACGGCGATTTCATCTCATCCGCGAGATAGTGGAGAGAGGCGATGTGAAGATATGCAAAGTACAAATGGATTTGAACATTGCAGATCCGTTGACAAAGTCGCTTCCCACCAAAGCATGAGGCTCACACTAGGGCAATGGGTATTAGATACCTACATGGTTGACTCTAGTGCAAGTGGGAGATCATAGTGATATGCCCTAGAGGCAACATGGAGATGTTGTATATATCACATACTATGTTTATGATACATTACTTTGTTCCTTGGAATAGACATCATCATTATTGATCAATGAGTATGTGACTTATTCATGAGACTCTTAAATACTAAAATGTTGCTATTTCTAAATGATCCCTGATCGTATATCATATGAGGAACAAATATGATTCAAATACAAAGATCAGCATATGTATTGATTGATAATCATGTCTCATGGATCATGGTATGGTGATACCAAATCAATAATATGGACATGTGTTAGTGAACATATGTTGGATAGACCTGCCATGAGACACTGCAGAGATTCTATGTGTCATCAGTTGGTCTCAAGTAGTGTTTATGTAGAATCCTTAGACTTGAGATCATCATGGTTCCCAACATGAGTAGTAGCTTATTTTGGGACTACTAAACACTACTCCGTAACTGGGTAGTCATAAAAGTAGTTTTCGGGTTTACCATGAAACATGTAGTGGGATGTGAATGATCAAGATAGAATTTGCCCCTCCTTATGGGAGAGATATCTCTAGGCCCCTCGATGTAATGGATTATGAAAGTGCATGGCCATGCCAAGGTGATTGAGGAGTCAATCACAAGTTTATAATCCATCACGGAATCGAGAGAGTGATTGAGCTATTAAGAGGATGGCACAGGTCTCGCCTTGAGCTCAATCTATATCGTGAGGCAAAGGGATTCGTACATGAGAGAACATTACAGGTTCAGCCGATATGATCTTTACATGTACTTTGGGGTTAATATGTCTTACTAGAGGCCGCTATTAACAGGGTGACCGGAAAGGCGCTTCGGGTCACGACCAAGTATACGTGAACCTGCTGTGGTCGCACGCTTAACGGGTTGGAACACTGATTCGAATATGATTCGGATATGGGCTCAATTCGGATAAAGATCCGAATAGACTCCTAATGGGCCTCGGTCCACAAGGCCCACGTGAGGAGGTCTATATATATGGAGGCGAGGGGCTGAGGGGATTCGTCCCTGTTAACATCTAGCAAAACCCTAGCCGCCACCTCCCGAGCCAAACCCTAGCTGCTCACGAGTGCTAGTACACTCGCGATCGGCCTTCCAGCACCGGACGTGTGGATACCGGTGGAGGCGCTGCTCGTTGCAGTGTTGATCGGCATGCGTGGAGGAGACGATCTGTTCGGGACGATCGGCTACTTCCACTACTAACTCGACGCGCGTGATTGGATCGGTTTCCAATTCTTCTTCCGCTGCGCTGCGCGTCTAAGTGGTAACGATCCATGATCCTTCCTTAGCATGATGTTCTTGGGTGCGCGGTAGAAAAGTTTTGTTTATGCTTCCATAGCCTACGCGTATTCCTTTATGTTCATAGTTAATAAGATATTGCTTTAATGAAGAAATAGAGGTCGATCTATAGTAGCAAAACTCAAAGTACAAATTATTTGTACTAGAGACAACATCTCAAATAATTTAGAGAAATTATAAAATAACAAAGAAGAATTGTTGAATATGGGATTTGGGACATGGAAATGGGGATGCACTAGTAGGTACTTGCATTTAAATTTTGTATCAAACTCAGTTTTGCCAACAAAAAAATTAAACCATCTATTCACCCCCTCTAGTCCGCTGGCAAAAATGTTCGTGTTGGCTCGAATCAAAATTGCTGCGATTACAATAGTTTATGAGTAGAAAATTGAAATTAGACTATTTCGAGTCAAAAAGTTGATGAGACTCATCTCAATAGTGGCTCATTAGCTCAAATTTAAAACAACCACTTAAAAGATAAATAAAATGATCTAAAGTTGAACTATATCAATTTTGAACAAAGCTCGATAGCCAGCCCGACCTCCTTGAACTTGCAGCTGGGCTATAGTTTTTCACTAACAAGAGTAATATACCTACTAAATACGGGGTATTTCCTTAAAAAATTTGGGTGCCCAAATGAACCAATGAACTGCGTTAGGACTGCCCTTGCTTTCATCTCTAAACAAGAAACATCTCAACATGGCACAAAACCAACCAAATCTGATAAGCTGCTCATTAAATATGGTCAATGAAAAGGGCGACATGACATGTGTTTTCCTTAGGGGTATTGGCAACACCAACAGGCAATATAGTGTTTAATATCCTGAAAGCGATATAAACCCGTCGCAAAAAAATTGAAGTTACTAACATTTTGATGTGGCCAATCAAAAATATTCTAAACTGTCACGAGAGATCCTTAGCGGTAGTGATGTACGTAAGTAGGAGTACTACCAACTTGTCCATCTATATCATCTTGTATGCTTCTGTGCAAACTAGTTCCAGGAATAGATTGGGCTACCCTACCATACAAATGCATGCAGATGCAGTACATGTTGAGCTATGTGATTAACATGCACATGTTTTTGTGGACACATAGGTACATGAGTCGTACGTACGTACATGCCCATGCAATGCATGCAAACAATGGATGTACGTACTAGATCGCCGTGTATGCTAGGGAGTGGGTGCACGCATCCATCATACGCTATAGACCCTAGCAACCATGTAAATTTACGGAGCTGCTACAAAGTTTTTCTTTACCATTCTATTGTGGGAAGCAATACAATACCATCGATCAACATTTTGATTAGCTCCGCACGTGCGAATCAAGTTCTAGCTTCAGCATTGCCTGCACAGGCAACCCGGGCCGCACAAGTCGCCATCACTCGTATCATAGTTGTGACCATTTGGAAAGTCCTGGTCCTTGAGGTGTGAGCCGCTCGACAAGGTGGCAGATCTTGAGGATGCATGGCAAACAACGTCATGTCCATGAGGTCAAATGTGTTGACTTTACCCTCAGCTTCTAAAAACTGATGCTTGAGTCGAGTGACAACAACGTCTCTCAAGAGGATGATTTCCACGAGCACCACCATAGATATATATGTAGAAACATCTATTTTATTGTGAGCTGATTGCATGCGGAAGAACAACGATCCAGAGATCCATATTATATGCAAATACTGTACCACCAAACAGTCTTCTGAAAAAGGCTACGCACCTATTTTAAAATTGGACATTTTCATATGCTAGGAATTCTTCCTAATCCACTTCCTATTTTTTGCAAATTTGTTAGGTACTGTTAAGCGAGATTTTGCTGGATATGTTGCCCATTTTGATTTACATATTTGCAAATATATGTGAATTTTGGCAACAAACAAGCACACTCTGCACTGCCTAGGTGTGATCTCTTTGCGTGTTCTACTCATCCTTATATATTTAAGGTGAGATAAAATAATAAGATCAAAATATGTAAAGCAACATTAAGCATAGTTGCTTACAAATTACATGAATCATAAATGCCAAAATAAAACATACATGGCTTAATTTCCCACACACAAGTTGGAAAAATGCATTTTGGGCAACAAGAATATCAAAACCAATCGGCCGAAGTGGCAGCGTTGGTTCACTTTAGTATGGCTTTGAAGAGAGGGATTGCGACATACATGTCATCTTGCACTTTGAGAGTCACAGGTAGCTCCGCCTCAATCGCATCCATATCCATAGAGCACTCACCGATCTTCTTCTTCACCTTATCGATCCAATTCTTTACATCTTCTAGGTCCCGCCCGCTCAGCTTCCCACTGTTGCTCGTAGCCTCAAGGCGGCGGAGGCTGGCTAGCGCCTCTCTATCGCCATCGGTGGCTTCTCCGATCAACTGAAGGCACCCGTTTCGCCGACCAATCATCGCGTCTTTGCCCGTGCTATTGGCATGGCGCATCTCCTTTAGCGAGGCATGGAGTCGGCCAACCAGGATGGCGATGGCAGTGTGGGCGAGCTTGACATCGTTGCCGTAGAAGTTGTCTGCGTGTGGGAGGAGAGAGTTATAGAAGTGGTTCGAAAATACGTCCCCTACGATGTTACAGTGGGCACGGAGGAACTCCGCCACGGCGGAGGATGACGGCTTGCCCACCGCAATTGATGGTGGCTTTGTGTCGGTAGCTGCACTCGTGGATGTGGTGAAGGTGGTAGCGAGAATAACCACAAGGAGGAAAATAGCCATGATCTCTGTGGCTCGGCCGCAAGGGCACCGCAATTGAAATGGATGGATTTAGTCATGCTCCACATCTTTACACCAAGGGAGGTGTTGGATTTTGACCAATTTATATAGAGCAAGTTCATCTATTCTAACCACACAACATGTGCTATTAATATAGTTGATGAAATTATTTCGCACTATCTTGGAAAAATGTTAGAAAATCAAAGGAAATTGTCGAAGATGCTGCATTGGTTGTAACATCCTAAAATTTAGGATGTTAGAAAATGTGTAAATTTTAAAACTTTTTTATTTTCTCTGGAAGATAATTTATGAACACTTATACAGTTGATGAAACCCAAATTGAAGTAAAATTGGAATATAAGAAAACGGTCCAGAAAGTGACGTAGAGAAATTTGCAGTGAAAATCATTGCTTGAAACTTCACTAATGTAACATCTCAAAAATGCAAGTATAAGTTCATTGTGCAGCACACACAATATGGACATCCATGTTCTCATGTCTCCTGCTCTTGAGAGTGTATACAACACAAAGAAATTAACATTAGTATGCAGCGCTGGTTAATGAAAGCATGTCACCAATAAATATGGTTTCTACAAGGAACATATAGATAATAGAACTGCAACTTCTAAATTTGACGGACCAAACAAATAACATACAAAGGCATCAAATTTTTCAAACTTGTTAATACTTTAATTGCAGATCGCCTGTAGTGGACAGGAAGTTCACAGCTAAAGTAACATTTAGCAAGAATTGAGGCCATCTTATGTTATTAAAAGATAGCAAGCTTTTAGAAGATCTAAGAATAGGCACGTGCTTACCTAAGTCATTGTCTCATGCTTTATTTCATCATATTTGCCGCAGGGACTTGAGTTGTAGGTGGACACATGCTTACCTTAGAGAGCTACTGCAGAGAAGAGACCAACCTTGTAGAACTGTTTCTGATTAAGAAGTGGTTATGTCGGGACCCGGAACAACAACTTCAAGTCCCTCTGTGTAAATCGCACTATCCCAGGAAAAGCTAGTGCACACAGGGTCTACAGTAATGTATATCATGCAAAATCACCACATGATATTATTAAACGAAAATACGGCCTTGTGGCCAAGTCTTACAATAACATGGCACAAGGCCAACAGAAAATAAAAGCAGCGAAAAACAGTAAAGGTAGCAGATCAGCCCATCCAGCCTCCACACAGCGAATGATCAGAAGACGATCCTACTCGCCAAGTAGTCCTCACCGTCGTAGTCGCTGTCGAAGTCTGGCAACAGATTTAGCAAGGTGAGCACATGAAGTACTCCCAAGGTAAGCACCTAAGTACTTACGCAAGTTACACTGGGAATTTAACAGGGGTCATGCATGCATAGGGATAACAAAGGAAGGCTTATTACGTTTATTTGTGCGAAAAGCAGTACTGAATTTAAACACAATAGCATGAGTGCAAAAGCTGAAAGTTTAATACATCATACGAAACAATATTTTAACCAAAGTATTATCGTTAGTGTAGGCTCCAACCTACACTAACCTAACCACAGGCATCCCACCCGGACCATTGTCAAAACCACTGTTGCCTGTCTAAAAAATCGAGTTTTATAAAAGCCAAGTCTAATCTGTGAAAACTCTACTCAGCATGTCCATGACCGTGGACACGGCTATCCAGATAGTTTGTTACTCTGCAGAGGTGTACAACTTTACTCACAAGACATTCCCTCTCACCTGAGCCACACGATAAACACACTGCCTTTGGTGTGCGGCGGAGAGTTCATGATAAGGCTGTTCCGATGATCCATAGCCAAAATAATCACGCCGCCACTATGGTTTCACCACAACTCGAATCCACGAGTTGGAGCCCCCTCTGGTGCCATGTGAGACTTCTTGCGGCCTACGCCACGCTCACATTCAGCCTATAGCAAGACTATATTTGGAACTTCACAAATTACTTAGCCAGGTCCATCCCATACCGGACTTGTGGTAGTACGAAGTGACTTCGTAAAATGAATCACAGAAACAGTTCTTAATCCGACTTAGGCTCAACCACATACCCACATGCACGACAATCAACCAGGTGTCACCAAACACGAGGCATGCCGGCACCCCACCACCTAACCAATAGCCTAAGTCCAAATCATAAGTTTCCATTTTCATTTTTAAACCGTTTTCATAAACCATCCTTGACTCACCGCAGTCAAGATTTCAAAAGGAACTGTCATTTCATGTGAAATAGTTGATCCCACCTAAAATTATACTAAGCTAGGCTAAGCATTTCTATAAAATTTCTAGTCAATACTGTGGTACTAACTAGTTTTCAGCTAGGGTGACAAGGTATATGAATCCGAGATTTAAAATTGGCTATAGTCAAAGGATCATGGGTGTAACTATGTTTAAATCGAATTTGAACTAAATTTGAATAAAGATACGCATGCATATACAGTAAAATAACATAAATAAATTTGAAATACTGGGGTCAACATGGTCAAAGGTGCAACCTACCTTGATCGAAGTCCCGCTGAGAATCGTCGAACTCAAACTCTCCGAATCACAAAATCTAACGTAAAGAGCCAATTCAAAGGAAATTCAAAACAAAATTCAAATAAACTCAAAATTTCAAAATGATACCAGAAATGGATAGATCATGATTTTAGAAAAATTTAGAAATTTGAACGGGTCAATTTGGAGTTAAAATGAGAAAGTTATAGCCTTCCAAAGTTTTAATACAAATAAAAAGAAAATACCCAATTTCTGGAATTATTTTGAAACCGAAAAAGCATTTATGACGTCAGCCTGAATTATTTTCTTAAAGAAAATCTGAGTTATGATGTCAGCAGGAATTTTGGATTTATTTAAAATCGGTAGGGCCGACGTGGCGGGGATCGACGTGGCCTCCACGTGGTCGCCACTTGGCACCACGTGGCCGCCTCGTGGCTGCCACATCACGACAATATGCCGACGTGGACAGGCACACGCGAGGTGGCGAGGAGGGGCTCGGGTGGCGCTGGAGTGGCGCCCAGCTACCCGCCACCTGGCTGCCACGCCACCTCCAGCTCGGCTCGACGGGCCGACGTGGCCTAGCCGGTGGCGGCGGCGCTCGGGGCCCGAAGGTCGCCGGCGCTCCGACGAGCGGCGGCGCTGGCCGACGGCACCAAAACGTAGAGAGGAGTGAGGGGAGTCGATCGATACCGCGCACGAGTCCCGAGGGTGGTCGGAGCGGGTAATCGGTGGAGAGGGGCGACGGTCGGAGGAGGGTTCACGGTGGTGGAGGAGCTCCGGTGGCGCAGAAGCTTGGGGCAGCGGTCGTCGGGGATCGCCGGGGCACGAGCAACGTCGGGAAGGCATTGGTGCGGTTCAGGGAGACCGGAGCCGGTGGCAATTGCTCGCCGGAGTCGTCGGAGCCGCGGAGAGAAAAATCGGGCTTGGAGAGGCTCTGGTGCTCGGATGCTTCGATTGAGAGGTGAGGGAGAGGCACTGTGGGTAGAGGGACCTCGGGGTATCCCTTTTATAGGCGGGGAGAGGTGGTAACGGCCACGCACAACTCGTCGATTTCGGAACGGTCGGGGAGGATCAATGCGACAGCGCACAGGGCGTGATTGGGGCTAATTACGCCTCACACGGATGCGGGGAGGTGCTAATCGGAATCTGCAGCGGTGCGGGGAAGTAAATGGCTAAGAAACCGAAGCTTTTAAAGCTTCGGTTTTCTGTTAATGGCAGTGGCAGCGGTGGAGATCGCACGGGGAAGAAGGAAACCGATTGGGGACGATGGATCTGACAGGTGGGGCCCGCCGATCAGCGAGAGAGAAGAAAAGGAAAGGGGCGGGGTGACGGTCAGATGCGCAACAAGTGGCAAAGGGGGAGGATGCGGGCTGTTGGATCCGAGCGAACCGTTAAGTGAGAGGGGAGGGCCAGAACGGATTAGGCTTCATTCTCCACTCGATAGCTTGTGGGCTTGTCGATTGGCCGCTACGATTTATTTTTGGATTTCCGTTGCTAGTTTAAAGCCCTTCCAGCTAGAGATATTGTAAGCTTGACCATAAGGTCGTACTTTTGATTTATCGATATTTGAGTTTTCCTTTACTTTAGCGTGTGTATGGTTGTGATTACATCTATGCTTGACAGTGTGCACTAGTGTGATCCTAGACTAGTGTAGTTTACACAGAGAGTCCGGATTTGCATATTCGGGTCTCAACAGATGGGCATGGCAAAGCAAATGGAGGTTACTGGCATACAATTTCTTAATTACATTAGCCTGCAAGTACGCCGTCAATCACTATTTGATTGTCCTCATGAGAAGATGAACATATAACCATTTCTTAATCGGGCGTAGGAGAATGGAAGGGCTAATGAATTCAATTATTTGGCACGACAATGTAAATAGCTTCTCAAGGTTGGTCTGTCTCTCACAGAGTTCTCTAAGGTAAGCATGTGTCCACCAGCGGCTCAAGTCCCTACGGCAAATATGATGAAATAAAGTAGGAGACAATGACTTAGGTAAGCACATGCCTATTCTTAGATCTTCTATAAGCTTGCTATCTTTTAATAACATAGGATGGCCTCAATTCTTGCTAAATGTTACTTTGGCTGTGAACTTCCTGTCCACTACAGACGATCTGCAATTAATGTATTAACAAGTTTGAAAAATTTGATGCCTTTGTATGTTATTTGTTTGGTCCGGCAAATTTAGAAGTTGTAGTTGTATTGTCTATATGTTATTTGTAGAAACCATATTTATTTGTGCCTTGCTTTCCTTAACCAGTGCTGCATACTAATGTTAATTTCTTTGTGTTGTATACACTCTCAAGAGCGGGAGACATGAGAACATGGATGTCCATATTGTGTGTGCTGCACAATGAACTTGTACTTGCACAAGGGTACGATTGTAAAAACACTCCCTACGGGGATATACATATACGTGATGCAAGCCCTGAGGAGGATAGCGTTGTTCACCTAACTCCCCACTACCATACTCTCTCTCTGTTTGGTCTGTAACCACAACAGTTGGCACCGACCGTGGGGTCGACAGGAGCAAGCCTCAAGATCTCAAGAAGGATGGCACCAAAGAAAGCTTCATCATCGACGGCGAAGAAGAAGGAAGGGGTCGCGGTGAGGTCCTGCGTCAACACCAGGGCTTCGGCATCGGCGGCTGCGGGTGCGAATGACGACGCTCACCGCGCGACGATCGACCCCGCTACTGCTGATGTGACGATCGACCCCGCCACCACCGACGTGACGATCGACCCCGCCACTACCGACGTGACGGTCGACCCCGCCTCTGCCAATGTGACGGTCGACCCCGTCCTACGCGCGACGCCCCACCCAACCGCTGGCGTGACAGTCGACCCCAACAATACCGGTCGGGTGCCCATGGAGGCGCGACCGCCGTCCCTACACCCGGTGCGGGAGCGCCAAGCGGTCTCGGCGGCGACACGGGCCCCGTCATCAACGCCGGAGTCCATCGTGTCGACGCGGCGGGCAACCCAAGAGCACAAGCCATGGTCATGCTTACCCCGGTAGCGCAACCAGGTGCACCGATCGCTTCATCTACGCCGGTAGTGGAGAACGCCCTGCTGGTGGCCCTCGGCACGCTCTAGCAGGAGTTGGCGGATCTCCGCGGGGCCGTGCGCAGAATGCAAGAGGCTCAGAGTCAGCTGGCCCCGCCGATGGTCGCGCCGAAGTCCATGCCAGAACGAGCGGATAGCCGCGATGCCCCCACATCCAGCTGCACCTCGCTGCGATGTGTGGACCCGGAGTCCCCATTATCTGCAGGCTTGCAGCAAGCAGCATGGCCGGAGGACTTCAAATTCCCTAGCGCCATCACGTCGTACAAGGGCGACATGGACCCCTGGGAGTTTGTGCGCGTGTACGAGACCACCATCGAAGCCGCAGGCGGAGACGACACCATGAAGGCAAAGGGGCTCCCCCTCGCGTTGCAGGGAGTGGCGCTCTCTTAGTTCTTCACCATAGAGCCGAACTCCATCTACGCATGGGAGTAGGTCCACGACCGCCTCTACAACAACTTCCAGGGGAACTACGTCGAGCGCGTTGATGCGGATCAGCTCTTCGTGATCAAGCAAAAACCATCGAAAAAGCTTCGGGAGTACTTCAAATGTTTCGCGAAGGTCCGCTGCCAGGTTAAAGATATCAACGAAACAACCATCATCAACACAGCGATACAGGATCTTCGCCCGGGGCCGCTAGCCAAATACAATGCGCGGAAGCCAATCAAGACGGTGGCGAAGCTCTTCGATAAGATGGAGGAGTACGCCCGAGCGGAAGAAGACACGCGGCGACGTCAAGGTAGCGATGCCAACGCCAGTCCAGCGGAGGATGCGGCGAAGAGCACCGACTCGCTGAAAGAAGACTCCTCGCGGAGCAAACGCAGGCAGGAGCCATCGAAGGACGCCTCCCAGCACAAGGACGCGTCGGTCGACAAGCCTAAGTGCGGCCATCAGAAGTCTCGGAGAGCCCGCTACGTCTTCAACATTGAGGGCAGCTCCAAAGACACCGCCCCCGCGGGTCGCGGCGGCAAGGCTCACCGTGGTCGGGGGCGAGGCCGAGGCCCAAGTCGTGATAATCGAGCCCGCATGGAATATGGCGACTAGCACCACGTGCAGCGGTGCGAGGTGCATGGCCATGGTAACCATGACACGCGTGCATGCACCACCATTACGGCACTTCGGCAAAGCGTCGCAAGGGATGGAAACATCAAGGCATGGCCGTCCATCGTGGCACACGCCCAGCGACCCCTCGACAGCCCTATCCGAATCCAGGATCAGGAGATGCAGCCTCAGGAGAGCCCCCTGCGGATCCAAGCCCCGGAGGGAGCCCAGCGCAGGATCATAAACGTCATCTCTGGGGGCTCCTCACTGGAGTTCGCGTCGGTGAGGCAACGAAAGGCCTACGCGCGGAGACTACACTACGTGGCGGCATACCCGGCACAGGCACCGCCGGACTGGGCGCAACACGAGATCACATTCGAGCCCGCCGATGCCGAAGGCGTGGAGTTCCCCCACCAAGATCCCCTGGTCATCCAGGTCGTGATTGCCGGATACGACATCAGGCGTGTCCTCGTCGATGGAGGAAACTCTGCGAACGTTTTGTTCGCGTTGGCCTTTGACCAAATGGGGATCCCCCGGAGTCGCCTGGGCCCCTCGGAAGTTCCGCTGCAAGGCTTCGGAGGTTAGCCGCTGAGGGCGTTGGGCCAGATATGCTTGCAGGTGTCCTTCGGCTAGGGTGACAACGCAACGAGCAAGGACGCCACATTCGACGTCATCGATATCCAGTACCCTTACAACGCCATATTGGGGCGACCAACTCTTAATTCTTTTGGGGCAGTCCCACACCACGGCTTCCTATGCATGAAGCTCCCAGGCCCGCGAGGTATCATCACCACCCACGGTGACCAGGACACGGCTCGACGCATAGAGTTCAGCACCCGAGGCCCGTACCATGAACTCCAATGACGCTCCTAGCCCAGGCGTGCCAATACAAGGGCGCTTGCCGCCTTAGGAGGCACCCCGCTGCTTCAGCAACAAAAGCAACAGAGGCTCCCAACCTCGCTGACACGATAGTGACAATCAAATGTTTAGTCCCCGGCCTTTTGTACTCGCTCACCAGCGCAAATGGGACCTTAATAAAGTTCACCGTTTACGAAGTTAGTTGTGTCCCACACAAAAACACGCGGAGGCTCACCTCCGCGCACACTCTACGGAGTATAAATAAGACGTAGCGTCGAGGTCCACCTCCGCACGCACTCTACGGAGTATAAATAGGACGTAGCGTTGAGGTCCGCCTCCGCACGCACTCTACAGAGTATAAATAAGATGTAGCGTCGAGGTCTGCCTCCGCATGCACTCTACGGAGTATAAATAAGACGCAGCGGGGGGACGCCTCCACGCGCACTCTACGAAGTATAAATAAGATGTAGCGTCGAGGTCCGCCTCCGCACGCACTCTACGGAGTATAAACAAGACGTGGATGTTGTCCCTGCGCACTCTACTGAGTATAAACAAGACACGGATGTCCCGTGCGCGCGTTGGCGTACCCTCCGTAGCCTAGCTAAGTCGTGGTTGATAGTCCCACGCATTCTCAAGGGTATAAACAAGACGCGGATGTTGTCCCTGCTCACTCTACTGAGTCTAAACAAGACGCGGATGTCCCGTGCACGCATTGGTTTTCTCGCTACGCATACTCTCCGAAGTATAAATAAGACGTGGTTGATGTTCCCATGCACTCTACAGAGTATAAATAAGACGCGGATATTGTCCCTGTGCACTCTACTGAGTATAAACAAGACACAGATGTCCCCCGCGCGCGTTGGCGTACCCTCTAGAGCCTAGCTAAGTCGTGGTTGATAGTCCCACGTATTCTCCGAAGTACAAACAAGACACGGATGTTGTCCCTGCGCACTCTACTGAGTCTAAATAAGACGCGGATGTCCCACGCACACGTTGGTTTTGCCACCACGCGTACTCTCTGAAGTATAAATAAGACGTGGATGATATTCCCGCACACTCTCCGGAGTATAAAAAAGAGCGGAGCATGGGCACCAGAGGCTTCCCGTGCTTTCCACAAACCGCGTGCGCCACATGGATGGAATGCCGTGATTATAGGGGTGAGGTGCTGCACGTGCAAAGTTTTCAAGATATACGGGTGCGGCACCCATTAAGGGGGACCCCCTCAGTTCGGAGGCATTGAAAGCCTCCTCCTGGCGCCATAGCCCGAGAGCGCCGCCATGCAAGATGAGCTGGCTTGTGAAACTATGGAGAAGAGGCGATGCAGGAGCTCAACGCCCTACGCTTCTGGAGAAGAGAGGACAACACTCATTGAAGGCACCCCCAAGGGCGTGCGGCCCCGGCAAGGGGAGGTCGAAGTCCGCTTCTGGAGTTGCACGACCCCTTGTTGAGGTGCAAGCGAAAGGCCCCCCATCAGGACCATCCTCGAGCTTGGGGAGGAGACTGGGGGGAGGCAAGGTGCCTGTAAGAGGCACCCCAGGCGAGGCGTGACCTCACTGGTGGCAAAGGGAGGTCTACCCCTAAAGCCAGAAGTTTCCTCGCTGAAGTACAAGTGAATTGCCCGCCACCCCTCATCAGCCGCGGCCCTTAGGCAAGCTGGTGAAGGGGAACCACATCGCGGCATCACATCCACCCCGTGTGGACGTGGTGTTTGACTCCATGGCCGTTCTGGCAACATCAGCCACGCACGGGAAAAGAAGCACCGAAGGAAGCTGGGGCAGAGTAGGGGCTGCGAGTTTAAGAGGGGAAGTTGTAAGGGCACCAATGTTTAGAAATGCGAGTGGTACTTCACTCGCCCACTCCACACCCCCTTTTTAAGGAGTCCCGGACGCGAGACCCCGCCAGTTGCACCCCAAGCATCTCATCGACCGTTCCAGGCGCATATGGTGCAACAGTACCGTCCTGCCTCAACTACAGGGTTCCGCCAATTGTGCTTCACACGCTCCTCTACCCTGGGGGGCCCCTGAAGCAACAGAGGACAGGCAAAGACCCCCACCAGCTGTAAAGTGATGTGCGCAGAGCTCCACGAATCCCGCTCCCGATGTCCCGTCAATATCCACAATTGCAAGGAAACAGTTGTGCCCATGAAGTCCCGCATCGACCGCTAAGGCCAGGGCCTACGGAGCTAGATTCCTATAATCTCCCAAGCTTTATCCTTATCCTATCAAGCGGCTGGGGAGCGCTCGTGTGTCTACTTTGACTAAGCGCTAGCTCCGCTGCCACCACTTCGGAGGGTAGGGGCCGGAGCGGTCGAGCATCTACTTCGGCTAGGCGTCAGCTCCGCTGCCACCGCTTCGGACGGTGGGGACAGAGCGCTTGCGCGTCTACTTCGACTAGGCGTCAGCTCCGCTGCCACCACTTCGAGGGTGGGGGCCGGAGCGCTCGCGCATCTACTTCGACTAGGCGCTAACCCCGCTGCCACCACTTCGAGGGGTAGGGGACGGAGCGCTCGTGCATCTACTTTGACTAGGCGCCAGCTCCGCTGTCACCACTTTGGAGGGTGGGGGCCGGAGCGCTCACGCGTCTAGTTCTACTAGGCGCCAACTCCGCTGTCACCACTTCGAAGGATAGGGGACAGAGCGCTCGCACGTCTACTTCGACTAGGCGCCAGCTCCGCTGCCACCACTTCAAGGGGTCGGGGACAGAGCGCTCGCGCGTCTACTTTGACTAGGCGCCAGCTCCGTTGCCACCACTTCGGAGGGTGGGGGTCGGAGCGCTCGCGCGCTAGTGCGTCTACTTTGACTAGCCGACAAACTTCACAAGAGAATCACAAAGCGGGTGTGCCCCAAGAAGGCAGCGGGCACGAGCGTTTCGGCTTCTCTACCGTGTTGGTACACGAGTGCTTACAAAGGTCACTGCTGATAACATCCCCTATTACACAATACACTATCGGCCCCCTGCGAACGCTACTCATTCGGCTCCGCCCGGACGACCTCCTGCGCCAAAGCATCGCCCGTTGAGGGTTGATTCGCCCAAAAATCTAGCGAGTCCTCAGCCCACCACCAGCACCGCAAACAGCGTCGGGTTATGGTGTCAGAAATCAGCAGTCGGTCCCCATCGGGCAGCTACTTAGAACACAATGGCATGTTGGTCAGAGCAAGGGAAGCAATCTCCACTTCATTCACAGAATGGGGCGCGTAGGTTACAACACACACCCACATACAAGAACTCCGGGGTCACACCTGCCTCGAGCTGTCGGCGCCATCATCGTCACGCCGGGGAACTTCATCCAGCCATTCGCCGAGGTTCCCCTCACCGTACATGGTCCGCCGCAACTCTATCTTCGCTGCAGCCTCCTCGATGTACTCCCAGATCTGCTCGTGAAAAAACCAGTGTTGGAGATCACTCCGGCCCCAGTCGGCATTTCCAGTTGCGGGTCGCCCAATTCGTCGACATGACGGCAGCCCAAGTGTTGGAGAAGCGCACAAGCCAGGCATGCGGTCACGTAGGAGCAGTGGTTGCCAAAGGATGTCGCGGTGGCGTGAGCAAGATTGGAAGCTTCCCCAATTCGCTGAAGTATCCGCAACAGCTCTTCGGGCCCGAATGAGTGGGGCGGCACTTCAGCGACAAAGTTTTCAAGGGTGCCCTCCAGAGCCAGCATAGCATCCCATGCCGCCATTGAGGCGTCGCCCAAAGCGTGGTCCCGCTCCCTCAGAGACGCGGTAAGGCGGCTCTTCTCTTCCTCTAGCACAGAAACCTACCGGAGCAGGTCGTCTTGCTCCCCCACTGCCACCTGCCGAGCCGCCGCCACAAGCTCCTCGGCATACGAGACGGCCCCCGCGCGTTCCGCCTCCTGGCGTCGAATGCGGTCGTCTTTAGAGAAATGCGTCTCCTCCGCCGCATGAAGAGCTCCTTCAACGACGCGTAGTCGGTCCTCTAATGCCTCCCGCTCATGGGCATGAGCCACCTGCAGTGATGAGGACATCACTCCTTCGGATGCAACCGCTGATCCTCCAACCGTAATGCAAGGTCCAATGACCCGAGCTCGTTCTTAAGCGATCCTTTTTATAGTTTTGAGAATAGATTGCTACCTAATGATGTTATCTTGCTTAGGAACATTGGAGAGGGTCATGAAGTACATGAAGAGAGGTGTGGAGGCGGAGAAGACCAGCAAGGACGTCCAAGTCAAGTCGGAGGCCCAGTCCAACTCGAGTTCGCGTCTGCCTCGGCCTTCAGGACCAGCCTGCAGTAAAATGGACGCCCAGGACGCATACGGACTCCATTTTGGACGTTCCACATATGTATGGAAAACTGAGAAGGAGACCTTTCCAATGGCTCTGGTCCCATATCAAAATTCCTTCTGAGTCAATGGGAATCATCGAAACAAGTAGATGTTCAGAATCTATCAGGGTGCTGCGCCACCGTATTTTGGGCCATTCGGCTTTGTATCGTGTTGGAGCCCATTAGGGCGCTGGGGAAGCAGCTTTGTCAACGGATCTGAAATGTTCAAATCCGTTTGTACTTTGCATATCTTCACATCGCCTCTCTCCACTATCTCGCGGATGAGATGAAATCGCTGTAAAATGTGCTTGGACTTCTGGTGCGATCTATTTACAACGAGCTCTTCCTCACCTCCATAGACAAGGAACACATCTTTAGTTCTTCTCAAGTACTTCAAGATGTTCTTTACGGCAATCCAGTGACTTTCACCTGGATCTGACTGGTATCTACTCGTAGCACTTAAAGCATACGAAACATCTGGACGTGTACAAAGCATGGCATACATAATGGACCCAATAGCCGAAGCATATGGAATCGCATTCATTTTATCCCGCTCATCAGGTGTACTAGGACACTGATTCTTGCTAAGATTTATACCATGTGACATAGGTAGAAAACCTTTCTTGGAATCATGCATGTTGAACCTTTTCAACACCTTGTCAATGTACGTATCTTGGCTTAATCCAATTAGCCTTTTTGATCTATCTCTATAGATCTTGATGCCTAGAATATATGCTGCCTCTCCTAAGTCTTTCATAGAGAAACTATTTTTAATGAAGACTTAACAGATTCGAGCAAAGGAATGTCATTTCCGATCGGAATATATCATCCACATATAAGACCGAAATACGAGTGCGCTCCCACTAGCCTTTTGTAAACACAAGGCTCTTCTTCGTTCTTGATGAAACCAAACCCTTTGATTACTTCATCAAAACGAATGTTCCAACTCCGAGATGCTCGCTTTAATCCATAAATGGATCTTTGGAGCTTGCATATCTTTCCAATCGATTGCGGATCGACAAAACCCGTGGGCTGTGTCATGTACACATCCTCACTCATTTCCATTAAGGAAAGCTGTTTTGACATCCATTTGCCATATTTCATAGTCGAAATATGCAGCAATTGCTAGAATGATCCGAATAGACTTTAGCATTGCGACGGGCGAAAAAATTTCATCATAATCAACACCTTGAATTTGTTTGAAACCTTTGGCCACCAATCGCGCTTTATAGATGTGAACATTTCCATCAATGTCTATCTTTTTCTTGAAAACCCATTTGCACTCAATGGTTTTAACACCATCAGTGGATCAACCAAGTTCCAAACTTGATTATGTGCATGGATTCAATTTGGATCTCATGGCTTCAAGCCATTTCTCGAGTCCGGTCCCACCATCGCTTCTTCATAGGTCTTAGGCTCATCATTTTCTAACAACAATATGTCCCGTTGTTGAGTATCAAGAACATGTACCTCTCAGGTGCACGACGTGACCTTTCGACCTACGTGGTGCCGGTGTGTCGACAACGTTTCTTCAACGCTTTGTTCATCCCGTTGTGGTTCTCAGAGGAGCTGAAACGTTATCGTGTTTCTTGAATTTCTTCAAGTTGCACTGTGCTCCCACTATCCCTTCTTGAGAGAAACTCTTTCTCTAAGAAGACACCATGCCGGGCGACAAACACTTTGCCTTCTTCTTGATTATAGAAGTAATATCCTTTTGTTTCCTTAGGATACCCGATAAAGAAGCATTTATCAGATTTAGGAGTGAGCTTATCAGATTGTAAACGTTTCACATAAGCCTCACATCCCTAAATCTTAAGAAAAGACAAGCTAGGACGTTGTCCTGTCCACATCTCATATGGAGTCTTTTCTACTGATTTTGATGGAACCCTGTTTAGTGTGAACACGGCTATTTCAAGAGTGTACCCCCAAAAAGACAACGGAAGATCACTTTGGCTCATCATGGAGTGCACCATATCTAATAAGGTGCGATTTCTCCGTTCAGATACCCCATTCCATTGAGGTGTTCCTGGCGGAGTCAATTGTGGAACAATTCCACAATCCTTTAGATGATTGCCAAACTCATAGCTCAAATACTCGCCTCCACGATCAGATCGTAGAAACTTGATTGTCTTGCCTAAATGATTTTGCACTTCATTTTGGAATTCTTTGAACTTTTCAAAGAATTCGGACTTATGCTTCATCAGGTAGATATACCCATATCTACTAAAGTCATCAGTAAAAGTTATGAAGTACTGAAAACCACCTCTGGCTGTTAAGCTCATTGGTCCACATACATCAGTATGTACGAGTGCCAATAAGTCATTTGCCCGTTCACCTTGACCGGTGAAAGGTGCCTTTGTCATCTTGCCAAGTAAACAAGATTCGCATGTCTCTAATGATTCAAAATCAAATGAGTGCGAATACCATCTCTATGGAGCTTCGCATGCGTTTCTCATTTATGTGACCTAGCGGCGATGCCAAATAAACGTGGGATTCAAATCATTCGGACGTTGCCTCTTTGCATTAATGTTATAGACCGGTGACCCTTCAAGAGTAAGAACGTATAACCCATTCACCAATGGAGTATGACAATAGAACATATCTTTGAAATAAAGAGAACAACCATTGTCCATAGATTTAAAGTCATAACCTTCTACTTGCAAACATGAAGCAGAAATAATGTTCTTTGAAAGAGATGGAACACAATAACAATTATTCAATTCCAAAACTAATCCTGAAGGTAAAGACAATGGCATGGTGCCAATAGCTACCGCAGCAACTTTTGCTCCATTGCCAATGCGAAGATCCACTTCGCTCCTCCTCAAACTTCTACTTCTTATTAGCCCCTGCAACGATTTGCAAATGTGAGCAACCGATCCGGTATCAAATACCCAAGAATTAGTGGAAGAAGTAGCAAGATTGATTTCTATAACATTTATACCTGGAGTGAAAGTCATACTTCCCTTCTTCTTCTCAAGATCCTCCAAGTACTTTGGGCAATTCCTTTTCCAATGTCTTGATTGCTTACAGTAGAAACAATCTGCATCAGGATGAGCATCGCCCTTCTTGTCTTTCTTGGCCTTAGAACTGCTCGCGATCGCATCAAGAGCTTTCTTTCTTTTGACCGCGCTTCTCTTGACATAGGGCTTGCCCTTGCCTTTCTGCATCATCATCACATGATTGCTGCTTTTCTTAATGCTTTCCTCGGCAGATTTTAGCATCCCATGCAACTCACCGGTCTTGTCAGAGTTGTTCATGTGAAAGTTCATTATGAATGGCTCAAAGCTCGGGGGAAGCGACTGGAGAATCACATCAGTAGCCAACTCTTGGCTAAGGGGAAAACCAAGCTTTTCCAGACTCTCAATGTAGCCAATCATCTTAATCACATGAGGGCTGACGGGATTCCCCTCTGCAAGCCTGCACGCAAATAAGGACTTTGAAGTATTGAACCCCTCAGCCCTTGCTTGGTTCTCAAACATACCACGTAACCCCACAATGATATTGTGGGCATCTATGTTCTCATATTGCTTCTGAAGCTCAGAGGACATTGTGGCAAGCATGAGACAGCTCACATCAAGGCAATCATTCGTTTGCTTCTCATAAGCTCTCCGTGCAGCCACAGTAGCATTATCGGGCAAGTCTTGGGTAAGGAGACTCAAGGACATACTCCTTGCGCTCTTGCTTGAGAACAATTCTCAAGTTGCGATACCAATCCAAAAAGTTTGTTCCATTGAGTTTCTCTTTCTCAAGAACAGATCGCAAATTAAAAGTACTGGATGCGGCGTTAGCTGACATGATCTACAACACAAGAATATGCAAAGTTTAGCACTATGTTTATGTTCATCTTTTATTAAACTATTTAGCAAAAGACTCCCACTATGAGTTTTGTAACAAAAACTCCCTCTAAGTTATATAGTGGGTAAAGATCCTCATTTCACTAATTCCTAGTGAGCTTTGGCATCACGGCTAGAAAACTAGTGACATGGGTAAGCAACACTTTGCTAATCACATCCCTATGTGACTCTACTTTGGGTGACATTAGTATGCCTCGGCCCCAATCTATACCCCAAGGTCCAAAACTATTTTGATAACCTTGTTAAGTAAACCAAATGCTTCCACATGTAGATGTCCGACATCTACCCCAAATGATGATGATAACCGATGGCACTCTACTTTGGTAGACCTACCATGCGGTGATCATTATCTTTTGGTGCAGCATATGGAAGGGCATTAACACCTAATTTTAAGAGGGATTCTATCCTACCAAAGCAACATATCACATATATCATTGCAAAAGAATAAGATAGGTAACATCATAGATAAACACATTTAACTGTGAAGTAGTATGGCCCAAAAATGGTGATATCCATCTCCAAGTAGGTGTAGACGATCTCCATCATCCACATCACTCCTTTAGGCCACCATGCTTAAAAGCTTGTAACCTCAAAACTAGGCTACTACCTATAATAGCTAGAAATTGAAGATTACAAAGATAGATTCAAGCATTAAGGTCGACACGCAGGTCGTTAAATACAATATATACAGCTAACAATAGCTGAAATAATCATGACACGCAGGCCATGAACGAATTTTACATGCATCACATACATCTCATACATTCAAATAAGCTATAGGGCCATACTATTCACATCATTCCCTGCAAAAACAAGTTAGACGTAGAATCGCATTCTACCTAACGATGTGAACCCAAGACGCTATACAAGGGGGGATACACACGGCGGTCCTGAAAACCTCACAGAATTACATAGATCGCATCTATGAAATCGCTATGAAAATCTTATCGAGCCGATCAAATCAACCCAAATCCGAGCCATTCAAAATGTCTCAATTTTCATTAGATCAATCATATTGATCATCGCGATCGGTATACTTGAGGAGACCACAACACAAGACCTCGATCTGTTGGCTCGATCTACTGATTGTGCACGCAGTTAGCCCCGATGGTGATTCCAGCCGGTAGGGGCAAGTCGCGCGTACATCAAAGAAGGAGCACGAACTAATCTTTTTGGCCATATGATGCTATCAACTCATACCTATTTCAACCCCTTATTACCGATTGATCTCATCAACCCGTTCTACCACCGATTCAGATTCCAAACTAAGCAAGATGGCTCTGATACCACTAAAGGAATACGTGTAGGCTACGGAAGCAGAAAACAAAACTTTTCTACCGCGCACCCAAGAACATCATGCTGAGGAAGGATCATGGATCGTTACCACTTAGACGCGCAGCGCAGCGGAAGAAGAATTGGAAACCGATCCAATCACGCGCGTCGAGGTAGTAGTGGAAGTAGCCAATCGTCCCGAACAGATCGTCTCCTCCACGCACGCCTATCAACACTGCAACGAGCAGTGCCTCCACCGGTATCCACACGTCCGGGGCTGGAACACCGATCGCGAGTGTACTAGCACTCGTGAGCAGCTAGGGTTTGGCTCGGGAGGTGGCGGCTAGGGTTTTGCTAGATGTTAACAGGGACGAATCCTCTCTGCCCCTCGCCTCCATATATATAGACCTCACGTGGGCCTCGTGGACCGAGGCCCAATAGGAGTCTATTCGGATCTCTATCCGAATTGAGCCCATATCCGAATCATATTCGAATTAGTGTTCCAACCCGTTAAGCGTGCGACCCTGTAGGTTCACATATACTTGGTCGTGACCCGGAAACGCCTTTCCGGTCACCATGTTAATAGCGGCCTCTAGTAAGACATATTAACCCCAAAGTATATGTAAAGATCATATCGGCTGTACCTGTAATGTTCTCTCATGTACGAATCCCTTTGCCTCACGATATAGATTAAGCTCAAGGCGAGACCTGTGTCATCCTCTTAATAGCTCAATCACTCTCTCGATTCCGTGATGGATTATAAACTCGTGATTGACTCCTCAATCACCTTGGCATGGCCATGCACTTTCATAATCCATTACATCGAGGGGACCAGAGATATCTCTCCCATAAGGAGAGGCAAATTCTATCTTGATCATTCACATCCCACTACATGTTTTATGGCAAACCCGAAGACTACTTTTATGACTACCCGATTCTGGAGTAGTGTTTAGTAGTCCCAAAATAAGCTACTACTCATGTTGGGAACCATGATGATCTCAAGTCTAAGGATTCTACATAAACACTACTCGAGACCAACCGATGACACATGGAATCTCTGCGAGTGTCTCATGGCGGTCTATCCAACATATGTTCACTAACACATGTCCATATTATTGATTTGGTATCACCATACCATGATCCATGAGACATGATCATCAATCAATACATATGCTGATCTTTGTCTTTGAATCATATTTGTTCCTCATATGATATACGATCAGGGATCATTTAGAAATAGCAACATTTTAGTATTTAAGAGTCTCATGAATAAGTCACATACTCATTGATCAATAATGATGATGTCTATTCCAAGGAACAAAGTAATGTATCATAAACATAGTATGTGATATATACAACATCTCCATGTTGCCTCTAAGGCATATCACTAACAACAACATCCCCCAAAGTGAACCTGCACTTTCCCTTTTACTGCACGATCACTCGCCCGAGTGTAAAACCAATTTGTATAACCACTGCCGATGACGCACCAACGTCATGGCACAAATTTTAATAAATGTGGCACCAACCACAGTTCCATATCTCGTTAAGTCAAATTGATAATTCACATGTGATGATAAACCCAAACGCGATTATAAGCAAAGCTAAGCATTCTATCGTACCAACCCATGTGACGAATAACCTAGCATCACTAGTATGCTTCCCAACCTATGGTGACAATGGTAACATGGTGTTCAAAGCTATCAAGGAGGGATGAATTCAATCGGACAATAACTACCAATACAAAGGTTTAAATAAAAGTAGCGATGCAATCCGAATCTAACGAGGGGGAAAACGACTAAAACAAAAAACACATAAAATGACAAGAAAATGAATTCCAAAAATCATGAAACTAGAACCAAAAGCTAGAGCTCGATTTTAGATGAATTTAGAAAAAAGAACGGGGTCAATCGGAGCTAGGACGGAGGAGAACGGGCTCTCGAAAAATAAACTCTAAATTTAATCGGGAAATTCGAAAAATGCACTGTGCTGTGAACCCAGCGCACGGAATACCGAGTTCACCAAAGACCCGGCGCACGGAATAGTGTACGCGGGAGAGGGGTGTTGACGCGGCTCGGCAGGGCTGACGTGGCGCGCGCTGGTGCCGCCACGTCGCACGGGGTGATGTGGCAGCTGACATGGCTGCCATGTGGCACTGGGCTCGGGTATTGCTGACATGGCACTGATGTGGCGTGATACGTGGCGTGACACGTGGCCTAGGGTTGACGTGGCATGCCACGTGGTAGGGCTGACGTGGGTGGCTCGGGCGCGGGCGGCGGCAGCGGGATTCGACGGTCGCGGAGGCGACACATGGCGAGATCTGAGCCATCGGCTCAGATCTGGACGGACGGCGAGGATGAGGCGGCTGGGCGCGGGCGGCGGGCGGATCGCCGAAGCGTGGCGTGGCGCGTCGCGCGTTGCGCGGCGCGGCGGGAGCGCGGGCGATGGCGACGTGTGGCCGGCGCGGGGAATGGATCGGCGACGCGTGGCCTGGCGCGCCGCACGAAGCATCACGCGTCGCGCGGGGTCGCGCGGGTTCGGGCGCGGGGAGGTGACTAGGGCGACGGGAGGCGACGCAACGGGGGCGGTGCGGAGGGGCTCACCGGCGGGGTTCGGCGACGGCTGTTGCTCCGGCGACTTCGGGCGACGGCGGAGATGGTGCGGGTGGCGGTAGCGCGGCTCTGGGGCGGCCGCGCGAGGCGAGAGAGCGAAGGCGAGGGCGGCGGCGAGGGTTCGGGCGATGGGCACATGAACCGAGGGATGTGCGGCCTTAAAAGCATGCGAACTGAGGCGATCCGATCGGATACAGCGCGGCGCGGAGAGTTCGGCTCGAAGTGGGTGGTACGTGGACGGTCGTGATGGCCCGCGCGGGATCGGACGGCGGAGAGCAAGCGGCGCTAGGGTTAGGGTTGCGCGAGCGGTGTGGGCGGCTGGAATGGAGCCACGGCGTGGGGCGCCGATCGGACGGGTGAGGGAGGGCGAGGCGCAAGCGCGGGCGCGGGCGGCGGCAGCGGGAGCACGCGCGCGGCGATGCGTGGCGCGGGGTGAGCGGGCGGAAGGGAGGGAGGCGCGGGATTGCTGCCGCGTGGAGGGGAGAGAAGATCGGGCTGCCGAGATTGTTTTCCCCATTTCTTTTTAAACCAGAAATTCAATTAAATTTCTACAAGCTCTAGAAAATAGCAAATAAATCCCAAAAATTCACCAAAAATCCCACAAAATTCCTTGAGACCTGAAGAATCCAAATAAAATATTTTCAACATATATTGATGTTTATTTTACTCAAATTAAATCATTTTAAAATTTAGAAATTCATTTGAAGCTTAATTTAATTTCAGAAAATACCAGAAAATTTCTTGTGACACAAGGAATTCGATTAAAATATTTTCAGCTAATGTTGAGGTTTAATTTAATCATATTAAATTCTTTAAAATTTTGAAAATTCAATTTAAGCTTGATTAAAATTCAGGAAAATTCTAGAAATTTATTTTTAAATTCAAGGTTTTAAAAATCCCTAAAAATCAGGATGTTACACTGGCTAAGTAACTTGTGAAGTTCCAAGTATGGTTTCCCTATAGGCTGAATGTGAGTGTGGCGTAGGCCGCGAGAAGTCTCATATGGCACCAGAGGGGGCTCCAACTCGTGGATTCGAGTTGTGGTAAAACCTTAGTGGCGGCATGACTGTTTTGGATATAGATCATTAGAACAGCCTTGTCAGGAACTCTACGCCGCACACCTAAGGCAGTGTGTTTATCACGTGGCTCAAGTGAGAGGGAATATCTTGTGGGTAAAGTTGTACACCTCTGCAGAGTTTAATCTATCCTGGATAGCCGTGTCCACGGTCATAGACATGCTGAGTAGAGTCTTCACAGATTAGACTTGATTTTATGAAAACTTGGTTTTGGCAAACAGCAGTATTTTGGAATGGTCTGGGTGAGATACCCGTGGATAGGTTAGTGTAGGTCGGAGCCTACACTAACGCTATTATTTGCTTAAATATTGTTTTCATGACGTATTCAAATTCAGCTTTTCATACTTACATTATTGTATTTAAATTCAAGTATTGCTTTTTCGCAAATTACCCCATTAAGCCTTCCTTGAAATCCATTATGCATGCATTCAATCTGTTATATTCCCGATGTAACTTGTGGAGTACTTTAAAGTGCTCACCTTGCTTAAATCTGTTGCCAGACTTCGACGGCGACTACGACGGTGAGGACTACTTCAGCGAGTAGGACGCGTCTTACAGTCATTCGCCTGTGGGAGGCTGGATGGGCTGAACTGCTACCTTTAGTGTTTTCCATTGTTTTTATTTTCAGTTGGCCTTGTGCCATTTTATTGTAAGACTTGGCCATATAGCCATAAATTTGCTTAATATAATCATGGTGATTTTGCGTGATATACATCACTGTTTACCCTGTGTGCACTAGCTTTTCCTGGGATAGTGTGATTTACACAGAGGGACTTGAAGTGTTGTTCCGGGTCCCAACAGATATCGACGGGGAGGTTTTGTCCTTCTGACTGCATGAGACACTGAAGAAGCGGCACGCAAACCCCCCGCTTAAACAATATGCCTTCTACCATCTAGAAAGTCCGCGCTCGCTGTTGCAATCATCTGAGTTGGAGGGGATCATCTGGCTCATATGTCCCTTGCAGGAACGCTCGGATCGGCTCCCTTCAATCTTCGACAGGTGTGATCTGGTGGACAACACTGGCTTCGGGCCCCGCATGCCGAATGGCGGGGGTGGCTAGAACTTCAGTGAATGCCCCCGCCGTAGGTGGGCCCCGCATACTTGCTGCTTTGGCGAGGGCGTCAACCTCCTTGTTCCCCGCTCTTGGGATGGCCTTCACTGTGAAACCCAGGAATGCCGCTCTTTTGCTTGAACCACCGCCAAATACTCGGCAAGGTCATCATCTTTGACTTGAAAAGACTTGTCGATGTGTCCCGCCAACAGCCGCGAATTGGAGTGAGCTAGGACCCTCTGGGCAGCGAGAGCTTTGAGCTTATCTAGCCCGAAGAGAAGGGCCTCATATTCTGCCACATTATTTGTTGCAGGAAATTCCAGGTGCACTGAATAAGAGAGGCGACGACCTTCAGGCGTGGTGATGATTGCTCCTATCCCCGCTCCGAAGGCGCTACACGCCCCGTCGGTGTTAAGCAACCAGACAGGCTCCGTAGGATGCTCGGTCGGGGATGAAGCCGGAGGAGTCCACTTCGCAATGAAATCCGCAAGAATATTTGATTTAATTGTTGTGTGGGAAACATAAGCTAAGGAAAATGGCACCAACTTTGCCGTCCATTTTTCTATGCGCCCGATAGCTTCCTTGTTCAGTAATACTTCCGCCAGGGGGAATGACGATGGCACCATGATGGAATGTGCGGGGAAATAACGTCGTAGCTTCCGCGAGGCCATCAGGAGTGCATAGGCTAGCTTCTTCAACTCGGTGTACCGCGTCTTGGCCCCCTGGAGGGCCTCTGACACAAAGTATATCGGACATTGTATAGCGCCCTCCTCCCAGACGAGGACCGCGCTGACGGCCGTAGGGGACACCACAATGTACAACAACAACGGATCCACCAGCGGCGAAGAAACCAGAGTAGGGAGCTTGGCCAGATGCATCTTAAGCTCGTTGAATGTTGCGTCGCATTGATCATTCCATTAGAAGCCTTCGTGCCCGCGCAGCGTCTTGAAGAACGGGAGGCCCCGCTCAACCGCCCGGGATAGGAAGCAGTTGAGGGCAGCAAGATGACCCGTCAGCCTCTGTACCTCCCTCGCGGTTTTGGGCAGCTCCATAGAGAGGATGGTGTCAACCTTCTCCGAGTTGGCTTATATTCCGTGGCCACACACCAAGAAGCCCAATAACTTGCCAGCCCGCACCCCGAAGACGCATTTCGCCGGGTTGAGCTTGACCCCGGCTTTTCGCAGGTTGTCGAAGGTTTCTTGCAGGTTTTCAGAATGAGATCCAGCTTGCTTGCTCTTGACTACTATGTCGTCAAGATAGGCCTCAACGTTCTTGCCAAGCTGATCGGCGAAGACGAGTGCCACAAGCCGGCTGAAGGTGGCCTCCGCATTCTTCAGGCCGAATGACATTCAAGCAAAACAATACGCGCCCCCGGGGATTATGAAACTTGTCTTGACTTCATCCTCAACTGCTGTAAAAACCTGATGATAACCGGAGTACGCATCCAAGAAGCTCATTAGCTGGCAGCTGGCGGTGGCATCGACCAGTTGTTCAATGCGAGGAAGCGGGAAATTATCCTTGGGACACACCTTGTTCAGACTGGTGAAGTAAACACACATCCGCCTGGTGCCATTGGCTTTCTTAACCAACACAGGGTTGGCTAGCCACTCCAGATGACGGACTTTGCGGATTATTGCGGACTTCAACAGCTTCGCCGCCTCCACCTTCGTAGCCTGTTGGTGCTCGATCGACATGCGCTTGAGCTTCTTCTTGATGGGCCTGGCGTCGGGCCGAACTGCGAGATGATGCTCGATGATCGCAAGGTCAACCCCATGGATATCACTTGGAGTCTAGGCGAAAACATCGACGTTAGCCCGGAGAACCCAGAGGAGCCTCTACTCCTCCTCTAGATCCAAGCCTTCTCCCACAGATACCTATCGGGGGTCTTCTGAGTCATCCAGATGAATCTTCTTGACTGCTCCATCTAGTTTAGGCTTGGGAGTTCACCCGGATGCTGAGGGGTCCACAGTAAGATTTCCACCGACCACATGTACTTTGCGAGGGGGTCTCCACGTACCCATATCTATCTGCTAGGCGAGGTCTTGATCTCCAAAGATAGTGATGACACCACGCGGCCCCGGAAGCTTCATGCACAGGTAATTGTGATGGACCACTGCTCGAACGCATTAAGCGTCGGATGGCCGAAGATGGCGTTATAAGGATATGAGAGGTCCACAACATCAAAGCTAACATCTTCGCTCATCTCTTGATCACCCAACCTGAAAGACACTTGAAGTTGGATCCTCCCTATAGCACAGAAAGGCTGGCCCCCAAACCCCTGAAGAACGGCTCCTGAGGGCTGCAGCTGGCTTCGCGGGACACCCATCTGGTCAAAAGCTTCAGCAAATAAAATGTCCGCAGAGCTTCCACCGTCCACAAGAACGCGTCGGACATCGCACCCCGCAATGCCAGCCTGTATGACCAAAGGAACTTGATGTGGGAAGTCGATGCCCTGCGCATCGGCCGCTGTGAAGGTGATGTCGAGGTGCGCTCCCTCCGGAGGTGCCTGTGCGGGGGAGACAGCGACATGATGGAGGCGGCGAGTATACGCCTTCTTCTGCCTTACGGATGGGAACTCCAAAGACGATCCCCCCGTGATGACGTTGATGACCTGGCACTATGCTCTCTCGGAGGCTCCTATGCGAAGAACAGCCGGGGCCGAAGGAAGGAATTGGCCTTCCGAGGACTGCCCCCGCGCTGCCACATTTGCTTGTGCTTCAAGAGTCTTATCCCGGAGATGGCTTTCTCGAAGGGCCGCAACCAAGGGGCAATTCCTAGTAAGATGGTTGCAGCGCCCATGTACTTCACACCAGAGTCCTTGTCCTTGCGACTCTGGTTGGTAGTTGATGGGAACGGGGTCCCGATCTTCCAACAGGTTCTGGATAAGTTCGATTTGATGGAGGCGCGACACAAATCGATTCGACTTCCGAACAACACGTCCTGAACCCCGCAATCGCAGCACCACGTCTCCTCAGGTTATCAACCGCGCGCAGCCAGTTGACCTCGCCAAGAAGGCTAATCCTCGCCTACGAATCGAAGAACACAAGCAAGAACAAGGAAGAACACAACACAATTACAGATGTATTGATTTAGCACTCAAAAATTGGGGTCTCACAAACCGATGAACGACGAAACTGTTCAAGACAGAATTAATCTAAGCAAAATCCAAACCCTAATGATGGGGGTGGCAGCTGTATATAAAGGAGTGAGGGGCGTGCAAAACCCCTGGACGCGCCCTAATGGGCTCCAACACGATACAAAGCCGAACGGCCCAAAAGACGGTGGCACAGCACCCTGATAGATTCCGAACACCCACTTGTTTCAACAATTCCCATTGACTCAGAAGGAATTTTGATATGGGACCAGATCCATTGAAAAGGTCTCCTTCTCAGCTTTCCATACATATGTGGAACGTCCAAAACGGAGTCCGTATACGTCCTGGGCGTCCGTTTTACTATAGACTGGTCCTGAAGGCCAAGGCAGACTCGAACTCGAGTTGGACTGGGCCTCCGGCTTGACTTGGACGTCCTTGCTGGTCTTCTCCGCCTCCACACCTCTCTCCATGTAATTCATGACCCTCTCCAATGTTCCTAAGCAAGATAACGTTATTAGGTAGCAATCTATTCTCAAAACTATGAAAATGATCGCTTAAGAACGAGCTCACCTCTAGATTTAATTGTCGCATGCGAGCTCGGGGTCATTGGACCTTGCATAATGGTTGGAGGATCAGCGGTTGCATCCGAAGAAGTGATGTCCTCATCATCCTCCCCCTCTTGAAGTGGAGTCGTCCTCGACTCAAGCTCATCTTCTTCTCCCAAGTATGGCTTCAAATCTGCAATGTTAAAGGTGGGACTAACCCCGAACTCGGGTGGCAACTCAAGTTTATATGCATTGTCATTTATTTTCTCAATTATCTTAAAAGGACCAGCAGCTCTTGGCATTAATTTAGACTTACGCAACTCTGGAAATCTATCTTTTCTCAAGTGCAACCAAACCAAATCACCCGGTACAAGTTTAACTTCCCTTCTACCTTCACTACCAGCAATTCTATACTTTTCATTCATCTTTTCAATATTTGCTTTAGTGGTTTCATGCAATTTAAGAATAAATTCAGAACGCTCTTTAGCATCATTATGTGTTCTCTCAGTGGTAGGTAAAGGCAAAAGATCAATAGGAGCACGGGGGTTAAATCCATACACTACCTGGAAGGGACTTACCTTGGTTGTGGAGTGTTCCGCCCGATTACATGCAAACTCCACATGCGGCAAACACTCTTCCCACATTTTCAAATTACACTTCAAGATCGCTCTCAACATGGTGGACAATGTTCGATTCACTACCTCTGTTTGTCCATCAGTTTGGGGATGACAAGTTGTAGAAAACAGCAGCTTTGTCCCCAATTTATTCCACAAAGTGCGCCAAAAGTGACTCAAGAATTTTGCATCGCGATCTGAAACAATAGTAGAAGGTATACCATGCAAGCGAACGATTTCTTGAAAGAATAGGTCAGCAATATGAACAGCATTGTCGCTTTTATGACAAGGAATAAAATGGGCCATCTTAGAAAAACGATCAACCACCACAAAAATACTATCCCTCCCCCTCTTAGTCCTTGGCAATCCCAAAACAAAGTCCATAGATATATCAGCCCAAGGAATAGATGGAACAAGAAGAGGCATATACAAACCATGTCGGTTCAACCGCGACTTAGCTTTTTGACATGTGGCGCACCGAGCCACGAACCGCTCTACATCTCGTCTCATCCTTGGCCAAAAGAAATGTGTGGCTAGCACCTCCTCCGTCTTCTTGGCACCAGAATGTCCCATCAATCCTCCTCCATGTGCCTCCTGCAACAACAAAAGACAAACGGAACCAACTGGAATGCATAGGCGGTTAGCTCTAAACAAGAACCCATCATTGATCACGAATTTATTCCATGCTTGTCCCTCTTTACAACGCAACAACACATCCTTAAAATCAGCATCAAAAGCATAATGTCCTTTAATGGATTCAAGACCAAAAATGCGAAAATCAAGTTGAGACAGCATGGTATAGCGTCGAGACAAAGCATCAGCAATCACATTATCCTTCCCTTTCTTGTGTTTAATGACATAAGGAAAAGATTCAATAAATTCAACCCACTTAGCATGTCTACGATTCAAATTGGTTTGACTACAAATATGCTTAAGTGATTCATGATCGGAATGAATGACAAATTCTTTAGGCCATAAATAGTGTTACCACGTCTCTAAAGAACGAACAAGAGCATACAATTCTTTATCATACGTGGAATAATTAAGAGCAGGACCATTCAATTTTTCACTAAAGTAGGCAACAGGTTTGCCTTCTTGCATCAAAACACCACCAATACCAATTCCGCTAGCATCACATTCCAGCTCAAAAGTCTTACCAAAATCCGGAAGTTGGAGCAATGGTGCGTGTGTAAGCTTGTCCTTCAAAAGATTAAAGGACTCCTCTTGTGATGGCCCCCAATGGAACACGACTCCCTTCTTTGTCAACTTAATCAATGGTGTCGCAATGGTGCTGAATTCCTTGACAAAGCGGCGATAAAATCCTCCAAGGCCAAGAAAACTCCGTACTTGGGAGACTGTTGTGGGCGTGGGCCAACTCCATATCGCCTCCACCTTGGCTCTATCAACCTCAATTCCCTGTGGAGTCACAACATAGCCAAGAAAAGAGACTCGATCCATGCAAAAGGTACACTTCTCAAGGTTACCAAACAAACGTGCATCTCTCAAAGCATTAAAAACAGCATGTAAGTGATTCATTAAAAACTACAAGTATTCACTAAGAATATTACCACCGAGACCACAATAATAACAACTTCGAGGGCATCAAAATGATCCTCTTGAATTTAACGACAAGGAAATACCGTCATATCCACCATGCATTTACTTTCGTATACCACAATTAGCTCATTAAGCAAATTACCACAATACTACCAAAACTCATCCAAACATGGCAAGTGATTAATATCTTGCTACCACATTCTTACTTAGAAAGCATGTAATCATGGCATATTATTTAACATTACGTAAATCATGCATATTGCAAGTAGTAAGAATAACGGGTTAAACGGTAGCACATCCGCTACGTTTACTTGCCTCTACCGGCGAAGCGATGAGATCACGCGCGTTCAGAAGCAAAACCGCCTGTCCAAAAAGGTATCTCTCAGCACAACAAACAGCAATACAATCACGACTCTCAAAGAAAAGGTATCGCTAAGCCCCAACATCCCACAACAACCTTTCCCACATAACGGTTCTACAATCTTCCCACTGCAGCGGCGCTACTTAACATTTTCCTATCTTTAAAAATATAACACTAATCACAGCAAAAGATATATATCTAGATTCCTCACTTAAATAACTACATTTTTCATGTAGATCACATATTTTTATTTTGTCATTAACAAGGTGATATCTAATGCACAAAACAGAGGACGTACTCTGTTCTGAAAGTCTAGACAGCCGACTTGTAATGCGTCCCCAGAACAGATCAACACTGTAAAAATTCTGGTTCTTTTACAGAAACTAGATTACTGAATTTCCTACAACTTTCTCAATGGTGGCCAAAAATATAAAATTCATCTTCTACCCCTAATTCCCATCTGAACAGCGGTCTGTCCCTGTCTGCGCCCCTGACGGACAGCGAGATTGCAGACCCTAGTACACCTAAATTACGCGGCCAAAACTTCTGAAAAAAATAAAGTAGATGCGTATCGTCGTCCTCTACGTTTTTCCTTTTGGGGAGACCCTCGGGAAAAATCGTCTGGGGGGTCTAAACCGCACGAACATTAACAGCGCGCGATTGGATCAACAGACAATCACCCGAGATTCTCTAATTGGAGAATCTAATTGCTAATCCCCCATCAAAATCTCGTGCTAAGAACCCTAATTACAGCAAAATAAGAGGGTAACTGAGATGAGGAATTTACCTAGGGGATCCCATAGGATCACCCCTTCTTCCCTTCTCTTCTTCTCCTTCTTCTCCTCTTCCTCCTCCTCTTCCTCTTGGTTTCTCCTTGCACCAAAGGGGCAGAACTTGAGAGGAGGGAGAGGGGCACAAGGGGGAGGGGAAGGTGGCGGCCAAGGGGTGGAAAAGGGGAGGGTGTGGCCGGCCACATGGGTTTTATGGGGTGGGGTGGCTAGGGTTAGGGTTTGGGGTGCGGCCACCCCTTGGGCCTATTGGCCTAAGGTGGCAAGCCCACCCTCCAGCCCGCCCACTCAAAGGTTTTTTTATTTATTTACTTCATTCATTTTTGATTTTATACTATTCCACTATTTTGTTTTCTCTTCCCGCGTTTTACTGAAAATCCGGGCGACTCCGCAATTATTTTATAAACCGACGCTGAATCGACGTTCAGGGTATTACATTCTCCCCACCTAAAAAGGATTCGTCCTAGAATATAACTCCTCAACCCACGAGACAAAGAACAATTAAGGAAAGAGAAACCAAGGGATAGAGCATCCCAAGGGAACCGCAACTACGGGTACTGTTCCGCCTCGAAGAGCTCAGGCTCTTCTTGTGCATCCGGTCTTCAAACTTCCACGTCGCCTCCCGCTCGGACTGATTTATCTAGAGGGCCTTCACATACTTGTTGGCCCTCTTACTCACGGCCAGTTCCGGTGAGCCCACGATTCACGTTGGTCTAAGCCGATCATCCACATAACTCTTAGGCCAGCTCTAAGCGGCCAACGGGTCTTGCTATTTTCATAAAAATTTTCTGCGATAACTATCAAACCACTTTCTAATACCGTCCTCTTTCTTAGAACATTTTTATCTATTTATTATAATCGGGATAGTACATTGTACCCCTTTAAAACAATTTGACCACAGATTCCATTTACAACATTCTACTCGAAGCACAAACAATATCTTTTACAAATAGAACCCAATAAAAGAAGAATAAAGGATTCTCAAGTAACACACTAGCAACCAGCTTTCTTTTAGAGGACCACGATCCAAATCAAAGGATTCATCCCAAAATATTTTCCACTCTCCAAGCAGACAATTGGAGAAACCACACCACATAAGCCAAGAGTGAAAATCACTCGACAGACCAAAACAATCATTGTCTTTTGCTAGCTGGAAAAGACTGTGCCTCAATACCAAACAATTCAATTTGCAGATGACCTCTGCCAAAACACACAGCATAAACAAGTATCAAGCGAGCATTTCACTACTCGAGATAACAAATATTTTCCACTCCATTCCCTTTCAAAATTTTAACTTTCTTGAACAGAGTATTTCCAACTCATCGCCCAACACACCCTCTCTTTTAACTCAAGTTGGCTACCTCAACAATAAGCCCAAACTGAGTACATCATCTACACTCTTGTAGAAAGACTCACTGCTCCCAAAAAAACATACTCCAGCTAAGACCTCAACCAACGGAATTATGTTGAGAAATAATTCCTAAAGAGCCTCAATCCCTTAAGGATAACAACCTGAAATTCTTTTCACACGCACACATAATCATTAGTAGCACCTCGAGGATGCTATCCACAATCATCACTCTATTTGGTATCCACTCTGTTCCACTATTCCCACACAGAGACACTGGGTCTCTAAGGTTCTACCTTAACAAAAGGTAAAGCTCCGACTCATCTTTCAAGACTCCTACCACAACTTCCCGTATAAGATAGGGAAGACCTTAGGTGGAAACCCCTTCCACTCCATAATTAACATACGCTCAATTCTTAACATCAATAAATTATTTGACTCCAAGTCAACATTCTATTTAAATCAAATTCTTCTGAAGGATTATCCTACGGAGACAATGTATATCCAATGCACCACAATTATTGTGATATTTAAGGCTTCCAATAAAACATCTATCAGACCACCACTGTCTAGTTGCCAACACGCAACATAAAGGCTTCGCAACCCACAACAATTACCCAGATCTTAGAAGAAGAGGTAAGAAGAAATAGATTTCAGCATACAGAAATCGCTATCATTCACAGTAGCCAAAAGACCAAGAGAAAATCAAATAGCAATGAGGTTGAAAAAACACAAGATGAGACCATCTGTACCTCAAATACTTCTAGTACATCTCTTTCTTTTAACAAGAAATAATTTCCGTTGATTACAGCATCCCGCCAATTCCAATAAAAGATGCTTGAAGACTACAACACAAGGTTCAGATAAAACCAATAAAAGCATTCATCACGCCACTTTGCTCAAAAATAATTTTTGGCTACCACATAAGTCATAAGGTCCAAAAAGAAGACCCCAACCGCGAAACTCAAATCCTTTAATTCAATTAGTATCACGAAACTAACAAATTCCTTTATTTTTAAAACATTCAACATCATAACCACAACTACATGCTATCAATTGTATTAACAACAAGATAAAACATTCTTTGCAAGGATAATCATATCCTCTTACTCCTTCATATTTTCCAAAAAGGAACACCATAAATCACTTCATCATGTTCTTATTATCTAAATAAGGTTCCAACTACTTAATCTAGGAAAAATCTAGAGCATAAGCCACCATATTAAAATAAAGCTCTTTACCAAGATGATATTAGAACATGACATCCTCGCAAACATGCTAGTATAAAACTCTTATTAGATTTCATATACTCAATTCTTATTGATGCTCAACTCCATTTAGCACAATTGATTGCTCTCTAGCCATTACTGTCAATAATTGATTATTATTTTTTCATCATCATAGAATTAATGATTGTTAGTGATATGCCCTAGAGGCAACATGGAGATGTTGTATATATCACATACTATGTTTATGATACATTACTTTGTTTCTTGGAATAGACATCATCATTATTGATCAATGAGTATGTGACTTATTCATGAGACTCTTAAATACTAAGATGTTGCTATTTCTAAATGATCCCTGATCGTATATCATATGAGGAACAAATATGATTCAAAGACAAAGATCAGCATATGTATTGATTGATGATCATGTCTCATGGATCATGGTATGGTGATACCAAATCAATAATATGGACATGTGTTAGTGAACATATGTTGGATAGACTCGCCATGAGACAACTGCAGAGATTCCATGTGTCATCGCTGGTCTCAAGTAGTGTTTATGTAGAGTCCTTAGACTTGAGATCATCATGGTTCCCAACATGAGTAGTAGCTTATTTTGGGACTACTAAACACTACTCCGTAACGGGGTAGTCATAAAAGTAGTCTTCGGGTTTGCCATGAAACATGTAGTGGGATGTGAATGATCAAGATAGAATTTGCCCCTCCTTATGGGAGAGATATCTCTGGGCCCCTCGATGTAATGGATTATGAAAGTGCATGGCCATGCTAAGGTGATTGAGGAGTCAATCACGAGTTTATAATCCATCACGGAATCGAGAGAGTGATTGAGCTATTAAGAGGATGACACAGGTCTCGCCTTGAGCTCAATCTATATCGTGAGGCAAAGGGATTCGTACATGAGAGAACATTACAGGTTCAGCCGATATGATCTTTACATATACTTTGGGGTTAATATGTCTTACTAGAGGCCGCTATTAACATGGTAATCGAAAGGCGTTTTGGTCACGACCAAGTATACGTGAACCTACAGGGTCGCACGCTTAACGGGTTGGAACACTAATTCGAATATGATTCGGATATGGGCTCAATTCGGATAGAGATCCAAATAGACTCCTATTGGGCCTCGGTCCACGAGGCCCACGTGAGGAGGTCTATATATATGGAGGCGAGGGGCGGAGGGATTCGTCCCCGGTTAACATCTAGCAAAACCCTAGCCGCCACCTCCCGAGCCAAACCCTAGCTGCTCACGAGTGCTAGTACACTCGCGATCGGTGTTCCAGCCCCGGACGTGTGGATACCGGTGGAGGCGCCGCTCGTTGCGATCTTGATCGGCGTGCGTGGAGAGACGATCTGTTCGGGACGATCGGCTACTTCCACTACTACCTCGACGCGCGAGATTGGATCGGTTTCAATTCTTCTTCATTGCCACAAGCTGCGTCTAAGTGGTAACGATCCATGATCCTTCCTTAGCATGATGTTCTTGGGTGCGCGGTAGAAAAGTTTTATTTTCTGCTTCCGTAGCCTACGCCTATTCCAATAATGATCCTATCTCTGTTTTGCAATCACAAAAATAATTATGAACATAGATTCAATATCCCACCTTATGTTCAGAAATTAGAACAAAATAACTTTAAACTTCAATAATACCAGCTTCATAAGACAAGATTCTACAAGTCAATGCATCGACATTCATCCATTTCTTTATACATGTTTTAATAATTTAGCATGGTAAAAGTTATATAAATTTAGCAGTTGTATATGCCCATCAAGTATGTAAGAGATGACATATTAAAGGTTGATATTACTAAGACAATATTCCAACATCTCCTTACTTAACCATCCCAAATGGTTAGATTAATTACTTAAGACCACATAATCCAATCTACCCAATAAGTTAGAAATTTAAAAAACCACAATAATCAAACCATTTTTTTATATTTCTCAATAACTGCATGAGTTCTAAACATGTATAGACAAATTCTTAATCATATTTCTTCAAGAAACTACAACAGATCAACATCATATTAATCAACCTCACTTCTAAGGATATTGGTAGAAGTTAATCATATACCACGCCAGCATCTCAACTTGATAATTCACAGCTTATCAATGATTTACATAATTGCTAACTCCTACTTAGATACAACAAAATATCACAAAGGGTTTTAACACTTCCTTTTAGAAAAGAGATGATTCAAACTTCAATAACCAAAATAACTCAAAAGAAATGCATAGAGCCAATGCTTCCACAAGTTAACGTACTTCCAACATAAAACTTTGATTTCTTTTCAAAATATCAACGAATTAATAAGTCACATTTTCCAGTAAGAAAGATAGAACAACACGAAAAAACCAATCTCATCAATTAACAATGCTCACGAGCAGCAAAAGCAACTCATCAATTAGAAAGAAATAATATTTGGTCTCGAGTACAATTAGAGGCCTATTGGCACTCAACAATTGCATTGAACCGCTAACCTGAGAGAAAACTCATTAACCACAATAGGCCAAGAATTGGCCAAAATCAGCACAAGAAAGAAACACTTCTAAGAAACTTACCCACGACATCCGCAACTAAGTTGTCGAGAGCCAAATATGCAAATTCGGTCTCTCTGTGTAAACTGCACAAGTCCAGGATCACGCTAGTGCACACAGTCAAACATAGATGTCATCACAGTCATACACACAATAATAATAAAGGAAAACTCGAATATCGATAAAATCTCAAAGGTACGACCATATGGCCAAGCTTACAATATCTCTAGCCGGAAGGGCTTAACAAAAATAGCAGCGAAAATCCAAAATAAAGCGTAGTAGCCAATCGACAAGCCCACAGGCTATCGAGTGGAGAACGAAGCCTAATCCGTGAAGTCGTCGTAGAACTCTCCTTCTGGAACCTCCTGCTGATAGTACTCCTCTCCCTCAACTGAGCAACATAGGCGTAAAGCCGTGAGTACATTGGTACTCAGCAAGTCGTTTGTAACAAATGAATGCAATATAATATGCAAGGCTTACCAAAGGAAGGCTGAAAGGTTATTTTGCATAAAGGCATTTCACATTGAAATATGATAAATAAATTGAAAGCGAAATTTGATTGAAAACAATAGCTTGAATTAAATTCAGAAAATAAATTCAAAAATTCATTTGAAGCTTGAATTAAATTCAGAAAATTCCAGAAAATTTATTTTTAAAATCCTGGCTTTAAAATTAGCAGAAAAACAGGATGTTACATAAGTTACCCGAGGTAACTGTATCACTATTCCCATACCACGAACGGTGGTATAAACTGGCAATGCTCAAGGCAACAGCTACAACCTCTACATCTTATTATTGACTGTCCTCACTCATAGCAGTCATAGAAACAAATCATAAGCATACAAGATTATCTCATAGCAGGAATCATCAATATATTATGTCAAAGCATGAATGCAAAGCTTGACCCATCCCATCCTACAGTGCACCAGTGTGTCAATTTAATATTTTCAATTACCACGGACCTAAAACCCGCTCTGATACCAACTGTAACACCCCAGAATCCACATCACCCTGGGATGTTACTAAACGACTCTACAGCTAGCCAAAAATTTCAAGATAATTTATTTCGGCAACAATTTCTAGACATGAAGCATTAAGCGGAAGCATAAACAACTAAGGGAAATAAGATAATGGTAACAAGTTCAATAACAACCTCTAGCAGAATAAATCAAGAATAGTTTACAAGATCATCATTATTAAATAAAACAACCATCTATGGATAGATAGGCATTTGGCTAGAAATCCATCGACTTTATTACAGCATGAATTGATGAATCAAGTGCATTATTGTGGTGCCGCTCTACCCATCCCATGAATGCTCAGGAATCACCTGTGGGGGGGGGGGGCAAACAAGGGTGAGATAAAAATCTCAGCAAGCAAACTGTTTAACAGGCTATTCAGACTACAAATAAATATACAACATCATTAAAGTATTCACATGTCCACATCTACAATGTGCATCCATATTCATTAACAAGCTAATTAAACTACAATGATATTAAGCATCAATATCCATTTCCCAAATGACCACAATTATTGCCTCAACCATATTTTCTACCAGCAATAATAAAACATTAGCAAATGAATCTTCATTAACTACTTCATATCATCCACCACCACCACCACTACCAATGATAATAAAGCATTAACACGATTTACCTCACTAACTTTATCATTCCTCCTGTCCACAACTGCTATCACCACTTACCACAAGAGAAAAAATCTCATACCACAATCACAACCCTCTATCATACCACAAGGGATGAACCACAGTCTACAACCACAGCCACTTTCCTCATACCACAAGTGGCTCTCATGAGCCAATTCCACACTACAACTATGAAGTTGCAGTTGTTTGTAAAATAACTTCACCACAATATATGCATAAGAATGCAAATGATCTTTCCACAATGCAATGCATATGCATTCTATGCTCCACTACACCTTTACCCAACAAGGTAAAAGTGTGCATCGTGCTACGGCAATGCACGATGCTATACCGGTACGGTCGCGGCTATAAGCGGCGACATCAACAATGCAAATGTCATGACATGTTATGAATGATATGATAAACATAAGCCACAAGAATTTAACCATGAAGGTCAATCACATAACCCATAATATATTTATCAAGATTGCTACCACCACAACTACAAGTATTCACTAAGAATACTACCACCGAGACCACAATAATAACAACTTCGAGGGCATCAAAATGATCCTCATGAATTTAACGACAAGGAAATACCGTCATATCCACCATGCATTTACTTTCGTATACCACAATTAGCTCATTAAGTAAATTACCACAATACTACCAAAACTCATCCAAACATGGCAAGTGATTAATATCTTGCTACCACATTCTTACTTAGAAAGCACGTAATCATGGCATATCATTTAACATTACGTAAATCATGCATATTGCAAGTAGTAAGAATAATGGGTTAAACGGTAGCACATCCGCTACGTTTACTTGCCTCTACCGGCGAAGCGATGAGATCACACGCGTTCAGAAGCAAAACCGTCTGTCCAAAAATGTATCTCTCAGCACAACAAACAGCAATACAATCACGACTCTCAAAGAAAAGGTATCGCTAAGCCCCAACATCCCACAACAACCTTTCCCACATAACGGTTCTACAATCTTCCCACTGCAGCGGCGCTACTTAACATTTTCCTATCTTTAAAAATATAACACTAATCACCGCAAAAGATATATATCTAGATTCCTCACTTAAATACCTACATTTTTTATGTAGATCACATATTTTTATTTTGTCATTAACAAGGTGATATCTAATGCACAAAACAGAGGACGTACTCTGTTCTGAAAGTCTGGACAGCCGACTTGTAATGCGTCCCCAGAACTGATCAAGACTCTAAAAATTCTGGTTCTTTTACAGCAACTAGATTACTGAATTTCCTACAACTTTCTCAATGGTGGCCAAAAATATAAAATTCATCTTCTACCCCTAATTCCCATCTGAACAGCGGTCTGTCCCTGTTTGCACCCCTGACGGACAGCGAGATTACAGACCCTAGTACGCCTAAATTACACAGCCAAAACTTCTGAAAAAAATAAAGTAGATGCATATCGTCGTCCTCTATGTGTTTCCTTTTGGGGAGACCCTTGGGAAAAATCGTCTGGGGGTCTAAACCGCACGAACAGTAACAGCGCGCGATTGGATCAACAGACAATCACCCGAGATTCTCTAATTGGAGAATCTAATTGCTAATCCCCCATCAAAATCTCGTGCTAAGAACCCTAATTACAGCAAAATAAGAGGGTAACTGAGATGAGGAATTTACCTAGGGGATCCCATAGGATCACCCCTTCTTCCCTTCTCTTCTTCTCCTTCTTCTCCTCTTCCTCCTCCTCTTCTTCTTCCTCTTCCTCTTGGTTTCTCCTTGCACCAAAGGGGCAGCACTTGAGAGGAGGGAGAGGGGCACAAGGGGTGGAAAAGGGGAGGGGGTGGCCGGCCACATGGGTTTTATGGGGGGTGGGGTGGCTAGGGTTAGGGTTTGGGGGGTGTGGCCGCCCCTTGGGCCTATTGGCCTAAGGTGGCAAGCCCACCCTCCAGCCCGCCCGCTCAAAGGTTTTTTTTAAATTTATTTACTTCATTCATTTTTGATTTTATACTATTCCACTATTTTGTTTTCCCTTCCCGCGTTTTACTGAAAATCCGGGCGACTCCGCAATTATTTTATAAACCGACGCTGAATCGACGTTCAGGGTATTACAGTAGAATTGCTCATAGATGGGACCCGATTCCTAGCCGACCTTTTGGTTTTGGAATCGCAAGGGTTAGACGTTATTCTCGGAATGAACTGGTTAGCCAAGAATCAAGGCCAGATCAATTGTGCTACCAGGTCCATCGCCCTCACCAACGACCAAGGTGTAGAAGTGGCCTTCTCTCCTCAAATTCTGGAAGCAGAAGAATGTGCCCTCTTCCACCTTCAAGTCTTGGAAGAAGTGCCAATAGTGCGGGAATACCCGGATGTTTTTCCCGAGAAATTACCAGGAATGCCGCCGGATAGGGAAATCGAGTTTGTGATTGACCTAGTCCCGGGCACCGCCCTGATTTCCAAGAGACCATATCAGATGCCTGCTAACGAGTTAGCAGAGTTAAAGAAGCAGCTTAATGAATTGGAAGACAAGGAATACATCCGGCCTAGTTCCTCACCTTGGGGAGCACCCGTCTTGTTTGTCAAGAAAAAGGATGAAAGTTTGAGGCTATGTGTGGATTACAGAGCGCTCAATGATGTCACAATCAAGAACAAGTACCCTCTGCCCAGGATCGACAACCTGTTTGATTAGTTAAAAGGAGCTGGTATATTCTCCAAGATTGACCTACGGTCAGGATATCACCAGTTGAAAATCTGTGAAGAGGACATTCCCAAGACTGCATTCTCCATCCGCTACGGATATTATGAGTTCACGGTCATGTCGTTTGGACTGACCAATGCACCGGCCTATTTCATAAGCATGATGAACAGTGTATTCATGAAATGCTTGGACAAGTTTGTGGTAATATTCATCGATGACATTCTCATCTACTCCAAGGATGAAGAAGAACATGAGAAACATCTCAGGATAACTTTAGAAAAACTTCGAGAGCATCAGCTTTTTACCAAATTCAGTAAATGTGAATTTTGGCTAAAAGAGGTTGCCTTCCTTGGACATATCGTGACAGCCGAAGGAATTGCTATAGATCCTTCCAAGATAGAAGCATTGATGGAGTGAAAGCAACCAAAGTCCATGACAGAAGTCAGGAGCTTCCTTAGACTTGCGGGTTATTACCGCCGGTTCATAGCAGGATTCTCCGAGCTAGCCAAGCCAATGACGGAGTTGTTGAAAAAGGAAAAGAAGTTCGAATGGACAAAAGCTTGTGAATAGAGTTTTCAGACTCTCAAGAAAAGGCTAGTCTCAGCACCCGTGCTTGTTTTGCTAGACGTGCATAAAGGCTTCGAGGTGTTCTGTGATGCCTCTCGCCTAGGCTTAGGCTGTGTCTTGATGCAAGAAGGCAAGGTAGTAGCCTATGTGTCGCGCCAACTCAAGCCTCATGAGTGCAATTATTCTACTCATGACTTGGAGTTAACAGCTGTAGTGCACGCTTTGAAAATCTGGCGTCACTATCTTATCGGTAACCGTTGTGAAGTATACACGGACCATAAGAGCTCGAAGTATATCTTCACCCAGGCAGAGCTCAACCTGAGGCAGCGAAGGTGGTTAGAGTTGATAAAAGACTACGACATTGGTATACATTACCATCCCGGAAAAGCAAATGTTGTGGCCGATGCCCTGAGCAGGAAATCTTATGCGAATGCGGGGTTATCGGAAGAAGATCAGACCTGACTTCAGGAAGGAGTCGCCCGTCTAAGTCTGAATTCGGCCAATTTGAGTATTCTATCCACTCTGGAAATACAACCTGCCTTGCCTGATCAGATTAAGGAGGCTCAGAAGGTTGACGAGGATATTCAAGAAATCAAAAGGAATATGAGAAGAGGCAAAGCACCAGGATTCAGTGAAGATGAGTATGGCACGGTTTGGTTTGAGAACAGCATCTGTGTGCTAAATAATCAGGAGATCAAAACCATGATCCTGAAAGAAGCTCATGACACCCCATACTCCATTCACCCAGGTCGTACCAAGATGTACCAGGACTTAAGGGAAAGATACTGGTGGGTCAGTATGAAAAGAGAAATAGCAGAGTATATTGAAGCCTGTGACACCTGTCAACAAGTCAAAGCAGAGCATCAGAGACCAGTTGGACTTTTGCAACCATTACCAATTCCAGATTGGAAGTGGGAGAAAATCGGTATGGATTTCATAACCGGACTTCCGAGGATGCAATCAGGTTATAATTCAATCTGGGTAATCATAGACCGATTGACTAAAGTGGCTCACTTTATACCAGTCAAGACCACTTATTTCGGGAGTAAGTTGGCCGAGCTATACATGTCCCGGATAGTGTGCCTACATGGTGTTCCCAAGAAGATAGTGTCGATCGAGGCGATCGGTTCACTTCGATTCGCAAAACCGCACGAAGAGTTAGGAGCAAGCTCGGTTTGGTACCACTTACCATCCCCAAACAGATGGTCAAACAGAACGAGTTAATCAAGTACTCGAGGATATGCTGAAAGCTTGTACTTTGGATTTCGGGAACAGCTGGGACCATTCATTACCCTATGCAGAGTTCTCGTACAATAATAGCTACCAGGCCAGTCTGCAGATGGCACCTTTCGAAGCCTTGTATGGCCGAAAGTGCAGGACACCCTTGCTTTGGGATCAGCAAGGAGAACCTCAAGAAGCTGGACCAAATCTGCTTCAAGATGCCGAAGATAAAGTTAAGAAGATCAGAGACAGACTGAAGATAGCCCAATCTCGACAGAAGAGTTATGCGGACAACCGTCGTCGAGATTTGACCTTTGAGGTCGGAGACTACGTCTATCTCAGAGTGTCCCCACTCAGAGGAGTTAAAAGGTTTCAAGTTAGAGGAAAGTTAGCACCGAGATTTGTAGGACCTTTCAAGATTCTGAACCGAAGAGGTGAAGTCACCTATTAGTTGGACTTGCTGCCAAGCATGTCAGGAGTGCACAACGTCTTCCATGTCTCCCAACTGAAGAAGTGCCTCTGGGTACCCGCAGAGCAAGCCGCCTTGGAAACCTTGGACCTTCAGGATGACCTCACCTATCAGGAGCAGCCGATCAAGATCCTTGAGACCGCAGAACGTCAGACCAGAAGGAAGACCATCAGATTCTGCAAAGTTCAGTGGAGCAACCACACCAAGACGAAGCCACCTGGGAGCGAGAAGAGGACTTGAAGGCCAGCCATCCCCATCTCTTTTGCTAGCCAGTGCAAATCTCGAGGGCGAGATTTCTTTTAAGGGGGGTAGGTTTGTAACATCGCAAAAATTTTGTTCCTTTATTAAAATATTTATTGGGTTTCCTGGATTTTATTCTAGAGCCCTGAATTGAGAAAATTAAAAATTTCTATTTTATAAAGGCCAAAATGAATTTACTATATTTTCATGAAAATAAAAATAAATGTATTTCATCTTCCTAAAGTCAAATCTGTAATTATATTAATTTTCAGGAATTTACAAGAATTAAAACTACCCTTTTAAAGCTAATTTGTATTTTTGTAAAAATCAATTATCAAAATGGGTTGGAATTATTTTTATTAAGTCCCAAATAGTCCTAGAAGGTTCTCTGAATTTTTTTGGAATTTTTAAAATTTATTTGGTATTTTTTTGAGTATTTTAAAGCCTTTAACTCATTTCTGAAAATCAAAAAGAAAATAAAAATTCAAAACTCTCTCCCGGGCTGCCAAGTGTCGAGCATCGAGCGATCCTCCCGCCATCGGATCTATTTTCAGCCGTCCGATATCACTTACCATTTCATCCCGCCTTCCCCTCCTCCCGAGCCGACGCGTGTCACGCATCGAGCCGTCCGTTGCCCCGCCCGATTCAATCTCAGCCATCCACACCAACTTACCGCTTTGCCCGCCCTACCTCTCTCTCTGGCCGACGCGTGGAGCGATCCGTGATGTCCGTTGTTGCTGGATTCAATCCCATGCGTCCATAGCCACTTAACCCCTCGCCCGAGACGCCAGCGGCCCAGATTTCGCCCCTGTTGCCGGATTGAATCCTGGCCCTCCTAGTCGTCGAAATACTCTCCTTCTGGAACCTCCTGCTGATAATACTCCTCGTCCTGAACTGAGCAACATAGGCGTAAAGCCATGAGTACATTGGTACTCAGCAAGTCATTTGTAACAATGAATGCAATATAATATGTAAGACTTACCAATGGAAAGCTGAAAGGTTATTTTGTATAAACAATATTTGAATGTAAATACAATAAATAGATTGAAGGCACACTTTAAATAAAGCTATAATGAATAAGTAATCAAAGGAATTGAAATAAACCACTTGTGAACATCCCATCCACAAGCTAAACCAACAGTGAACTACCTGTTCACTTCCAACATAAACCACCAAATTTAAAATGAAATCACTAACCCTCGTGTAAAATCATCGAGCATTGTCCATGACCGAGGACGCGGCTATTCGAATAGTTTTACACTCTGCAGAGGTTGCACAATTGTACCCACATGATGTGATTAGCCTCGATCTCAGGAAATCATAACAAGGCCTTTACAAAGTTCAATTCCAACCTAATCCTGCCCGCTAGGGTTTCGCATCACACCCCCCTTACGCCACATGGAAATCAGCAACCATGTTCATCTCAATGCCAAGATTAAAGTTGAAACATCCCAAATTAGTCAGCCAGGTCGATCCCATACTAGACATGTGGTTTGCACGATAAAGCTCAGATCAATGGCGCACAAAGTTAAGTCTTTAAATCTACCCGAGCAAGGCTACCACATCCCCCGAAGTGAACCTGCACTTCCCCCCTTTACTGCACGATCACTCACCCGAGTGTAAAACCAAGTTTGTATAACCACGCCAATAACACACCAATGTTATGGCACGAATTATAATAAATGTGGCACCAATCACGGTTCCATATCTCATTAAGTCAAATTATTAGTTCACATGTGATGATAAACCTAATCATAATTTAAACGAGGCTAAGCATGCTAATCGTACATCCCATGTGATAAATAACATAGCATCACTAGTAAATTTCCCAACCTATGGTGACAATGGTATCATAGTGTTCAAAATTATCAAGGAGGGATATAGTCAATTAGGGCGATAACTATCAGGTACAGGGTTTTGTAATAAAGTAGCAATGCAATGTAATTCAAAATAAAATAATTAAATAGTAGATTGCAAACTGGGTTCAACATGATTAAAGGACATGACTTGCCTTGGTTATGCTCAATGAGGTACTCGGAGTCTTCGGGCGTAGATCCTCCTCCTTCGGAATCCGAATCTAACGAGGGAGAAAATGACCGAAATAAGAAAAATACATAAAATGATAAGAAAATGAACTCCAAAAATCATGAAACTAGAACCAAAAGCTAGAGCTCAATTTTAGATGAATTTAAAAAAAACGGGGTCAATCAGAGCTAGGACGGAGGAGAACGGGCTCTCGGAAAATCAACCCTAAAGGAAAATCAGAAAAGTTACTGTGCTGTGGACCGGGCTCACGAAAAACCCAGTCCACAGTGGACCCGGTGCACAGAACAGTGTCACACCGTGCGCGCGGACGTGGCTGACGTGGCATGCTGAGGTGGCGACATGTGGCGGCTGACATGGCGCGGGCGATGAGTTTTTGCTGACGTGGCGGACACGCGGCATGCTAACGTGGCTAGGGCTGACGCGGCACGGCTTGGACGCGGCGGCGGCGCGGGATCGGACGGCGGGGATGATGACGCGTGGCTACATCTGGGCCGTTGGTTCAGATCTAGATGAGCGGCTCAGATCGGGTGACTCGGAGGCGGGGCGGCGGCCGATGGCCGACACATGGCCTGGCGCGCCGCACGAAGTGTCACGAACGCGCACGCGCGCGCTCGGGACCGGGCGGAGCGCGGGGCGGGTCCGGCGAACGTCGGCGACTCGACGGAGACTTAGGCAACGGGGACGGCGCGGGGATCTCACCGGCGATGTTGGGGAAGGCGGCGATGGGGACGGGCTCCGGCAACGGCGCGGACTCCAGCGACAGCGCGGGCGTGAGGTCAGGGCGAGGGTGACGGCGAGAGGGGCGTGCACACGAACCGAGGCAAGAACAGCGGTTTTAACATGCAAACCGAGGTGTTCGATTCAGAGACGGTGCGGAGCGGACACGGACGCGGTCGGTCGCACGGACGGCTAGGATGAAACCACATGGTGCGGAGCGGCATCGGACGGAGCGTGGGCATGGACGGCGGGGATGCGGCTACGTAGCGAGGAGGCGCCACCAGTGCGCGCGCGGGCGGATCCAACGATTGAGGGTGGGGCGGCGTGCGAGCGGCTCGACGTAGCGCGGGTACGGGGATGGGTGACGCGTGGGCGGGGGAGCGGGCGAGGGCGCGGGAGTGGGTCAGATGGCCGATGCGTGGAGAGAGAGAGAGAATCGGGCGGCTGGGGCTTTTCCCTTTTTCTTGTCTTTTCTAGAAATTCAAATATAATCCAAAAAGCTCTAGAAAATAGCAAATAAATTCCAAAAACTCACCAAAAATATCAGAAAATTCCTTGAGAGACAAGGAACTCAAATAAAATATTTTCAACTTATGTTAATGTTTATTTTATTCATATTAAATCATTTTAAATTCTAAAAATTCATTTGAAGCTTGAATTAATTCCACAAAATTCCAAATATTTTATTTTTGAAAATTGGGCTTTATAAACTCTAGAAAAACAGGATTTAAACTCTAGAAAAATATTACTCAATGGGCAAAACAAATCACAGCAATCATCATATTTTGAGCCACATGTTAGCAGGTATGAGATAAAGTAAAAAGAAACAAAAAAGGTGTAGATATGTAATTCTGAACCACATACTAGTAGGTACTTGCATTTAAATTTTGTATCAAACTCAATTTTGCCAACAAAAAAATTAAACCATCTATTCACCCCCTCTAGTCCACGCAAAATGTTCGTGTTGGCTCGAATCAAAATTGCTGCGATTACAATAGTTTATGAGTAGAAAATTGAAATTAGACTATTTCGAGTCAAAAAGTTGATGAGACTCATCTCAATAGTGGCTCATTAGCTCAAATTTAAAACAACCACTTAAAAGATAAATAAAATGATTTAAAGTTGAACTATATCAATTTTGAACAAAGCTCGATAACAGCTTGTTAAGCTCGATAGCCAGCCCGACCTCCTTGAACCTTCAGCTGGGCTATAGTTTTTCACTAACAAGAGTAATATACCTACTAAATACGGGGTATTTCCTTAAAAATTTGGGTGCCAAATGAACCAATGAATCACAAGATCGCCCTGCTTTCATCTCTAGACAAGAAACATCTAAACATGGTACAAAACCAACCAAATCTGATTAGCTGCTCATTAAATATGGTCAATGAAAAGGGTGACATGAAAATGTGTTTTCCTTAGGGGTATTGGCAACACCAACAGGCAATATAGTGTTTAATATCCTAAAAGCGATATAAACCCGTCGCAAAAAAAATTGAAGTTACTAACATTTTGATGTGGCCTATCAAAAATATTCTAAACTGTCACGAGAGATCCTTAGCGGTAGTGATGTACGTAAGTAGGAGTCCTAAAAACTTCTCCGTCTATATCATCTTGTGTGCTTCTGTGCAAACTAGTTCCAGGAATAGATTGGGCTACCCTACCATACGAATGCATGCAGATGCAGTACATGTTGAGCTATGTGATTAACATGCACATGTTTTTGTGGGCACATAGGTACATGAGTCGTACATACGTACATGCCTATGCAATGCATGCAAACAATCGATGTACGTACTAGATCGCCGTGTATGCTAGGGAGTGGGTGCACGCATCCTTCATACGCTATAGACCCTAGCAACCATGTAAATTTACGGAGCTGCTACAAAGTTTTTCTTTACCATTCTGTTGTGGCAAGCAATACAATACCATCGATAAACATTTTGATTAGCTCCGCACGTGCGAATCAAGTTCTAGCTTCAGCATTGCCTGCACAGGCAACCCGGGCCGCACAAGTCACCATCACTCGTATCATAGTTGTGACCATTTGGAAAGTCCTGGTCCTTGAGGTGTGAGCCGCTCGACGAGGTGGCAGATCTTGAGGATGCATGGCAAACAGCGTCATGTCCATGAGGCCGAATGTGTTGACTTTACCCTCAGCTTCTAAAAACTAATGCGTGAGTCGAGTGACAGCAACGTCTCTCAAGAGGAAAATTTCCATGGGTACCACCATAGATATATATGTAGAAACATCTATTTTATTGTGAGCTGATTGCATGCGGAAGAACAACGATCCAGAGATCCATATTATATGCAAATACGTGTACCACCAAACTGTCTTCTGAAAAAGGCTACGCACCTATTTTAAAATTGGACATTTTCGTATGCTAGGAATTCTTCCTAATCCACTTCCAATTTTTTGCAAATTTGTTAGGTACTGTTAAGCGAGATTTTGCTGGATATGTTGCCCATTTTGATTTACATATCTGCAAATATATGTGAATTTTGGCAACAAACAAGCACACTCTGCGCTACCTAGGTGTGATCTCTTTGCTTGTTCTACTCATCCTTATATATTTAAGGTGAGATAAAATAATAAGATCAAAATATGTAAAGCAACATTAAGCATAGTTGCTTACAAATTACGTGAATCATAAATGCCAAAATAAAACATACATGGCTTAATTTCCCACACACAAGTTGGAAAAATGCATTTTGGGCAACAAGAATATCAAAACCAATCGGCCGAAGTGGCAGCGTTGGTTCACTTTAGTATGGCTTTGAAGAGAGGGATTGCGACATACATGTCATCTTGCAATTTGAGAGTCATAGGTAGCTCCGCCTCAATCGCATCCAGATCCATAGAGCACTCACCGATCTTCTTCTTCACCTTATCGATCCAATTCTTTACATCTTCTAGGTCCCGCCCGCTCAGCTTCCCACTGTTGCTCGTAGCCTCAAGGTGGCGGAGGCTAGCTAGCGCCTCTCTATCGCCATCGGTGGCTTCTCCGATCAACTGAAGGCACCCGTTTCGCCGACCAATCATCGCGTCTTTGCCCGTGCTGTTGGCATGGCGCATCTCCTTTAGCGAGGCATGGAGTCGCCAACCAGATGGCGATGGCGGTGTGGGCGAGCTTGACATCGCTGCCGTAGAAGTTGTCTGCGTGTGGGAGGAGAGAGTTATAGCAGTGGTTCAAAATACCTCCCCTACGGTGTTGCAATGGCACGGAGGAACTCGCCACGGCGGAGGATGAAGGCTTGCCCACCGCAATTGATGGTGGCTTTGTGTCGGTAGCTGCACTCGTGGATGTGGTGAAGGTGGTAGCGAGAATAACCACAAGGAGGAAAATAGCCATGATCTCGTGGCTCGGCCTGCAAGGGCACCGCAATTGAAATGGATGGATTTAGTCACGCTCCACATCTTTACACCAAGGGAGGTGTTGGATTTTGACCAATTTATATAGAGCAAGTTCATCTATTCAAACCACACAACATGTGCTATTAATAGCAGAAACCTCATTCTGCGAGGTTCATTGACCCTTTCTCCTACGGTTGTCTTTGCAATCACGACATGCATGCATCCATAGTTGTTTCCTTTCCATTCACAAACCACCAAGCTAGTATTTTGGTATCATCATAGATACAATGTAGCACCCCCACTTTTAAAATTATTTCGCACTATCTTGGAAAAATGTTGGAAAATCAAAGGAAATTGTCGAAGATGTCAGATTGGTTGTAACATCCTAAAATTTAGGATGTTGGAAAATGTGTAAATTTTAAAACTTTTTATTTTTCTCTGAAGATAATTTATGAACACTTATACAGATTGATGAAACCCAAATTGAAGTAAAATTGGAATATAAGAAAACGGTCCGTAAAGTGACGAGAGAAATTTGCAGTGAAAATCATTGCTTGAAACTTCACTAATGTAACATCTCAAAATGCAAGTATAAGTTCATTGTGCAGCACACACAATATGGACATCCATGTTCTCATGTCTCCTGCTCTTGAGAGTGTATACAACACAAAGAAATTAACATTAGTATGCAGCACTGGTTAATGAAAGCAAGGCACAAAGAAATATGGTTTCTACAAATAACATATAGACAATACAACTGCAACTTCTAAATTTGCCGGACCAAACAAATAACATACAAAGGCATCAAATTTTTCAAACTTGTTAATACTTTAATTGCAGATCGCCTGTAGTGGACAGGAAGTTCACAGCTAAAGTAACATTTAGCAAGAATTAAGGCCATCTTATGTTATTAAAAGATAGCAAGCTTTGAGAAGATCTAAGAATAGGCATGTGCTTACCTAAGTCATTGTCTCCTGCTTTATTTCATCATATTTGCCGCAGGGACTTGAGCTGCAGGTGGACACATGCTTACCTTAGAGAACTACTACAGAGAAGAGACCAACCTTGTAGAACTATTTCTGACCGTCGTGCCAAATAACTGAATTCATTAGCCCTCCCATTCTCCTACGCCCGATTAAGAAATGGTTATATGTTCATCTTCTCATGAGGACAATCAAATAGTGATTGACAGCGTACCTGCAGGCTAATTTAATTAAGAAATTGTATGCCATAAACCTCCATTTGCTTTGCCATGCCCATCACAGGAAAATATTACTCCATGAGCTAAACAAATCGTAGCAATCATCATATTTTGAGCCACATGTTAGCAGGTATGAGATAAAGTAAAAAGAAACAAAAAAAGGTGTAGATATCTAATTCTGAACCACATATTAGTAGGTACGAGAGAGTGCCCGCTCATATATTACATGCTTTTAGACACTTATAACCTGGACCTCCCTGTTATGTTCATATGAAATACAGAACACAAATTTACTCTAATGTAGCAAGATGGGCAAAAACGAGTCAAAGTTTATTGAACTAAAGTTGCAAACACTAACATAGTCCACCTTTCTCAAATCTGCCGATACCATATGAATGAATATTGCTAACCTTAAAATAGAGAACCATTATTGGGTTACTCTTTCATCTGGACCTAGGATTATCAGAATGGGTGTTCATAGTTAATAAGATATTGCTTTAATGAAGAAATAGAGGTCAATCTATAGTAGCAAAACTCAAAGTACAAATTATTTGTACTAGAGACAACATCTCAAATAATTTAGAGAAATTATAAAATAACAAAGAAAAATTGTTGAATATGGGATTTGGGACATGGAAATGGGGATGCACTAGTCTTCTGTTGGTGTGCAATGCTTGCCTTGCTCTCCTCGGCGGCCCTACCGTTTCCGCCATGTGCTCCCTCTCGGTATCTTGGCTCCAAGGCGGTCAACTAAGCCTTGCTTGGTGCTGGCCTCCAATCGCTTACTACCTTGCTTTTAAATTTTGTATCAAACTCAGTTTTGCCAACAAAAAAATTAAACCATCGATTCACCCCCTCTAGTCGGCTGGCAAACATGTTCGTGTTGGCTCGAATCAAAATTGCTGCGAGTACAATAGTTTATGAGTAGAAAATTGAAATTAGACTATTTCGAGTCAAAAAGTTGATGAGACTCATCTCAATAGTGGCTCATTAGCTCAAATTTAAAACAACCACTTAAAAGATAAATAAAATGATCTAAAGTTGAACTATATCAATTTTGAACAAAGCTCGATAGCCAGCCCGACCTCCTTGAACCTTCAGCTGGGCTATAGTTTTTCACTAACAAGAGTAATATACCTACTAAATACGGGGTATTTCCTTAAAAAATTTGGGTGCCGAAATGAACCAATGAACTGCGTCAGTACTGCCCCTGCTTTCATCTCTAGACAAGAAACATCTAAACATGGTACAAAACCAACCAAATCTGATAAGCTGCTCATTAAATATGGTCATTGAAAAGGGCAACATGAAATGTGTTTTCCTTAGGGGTATTGGCAACACCAACAGTCAATATAGTGTTTAATATCCTAAAAGCGATATAAACCCGTCGCAAAAAAATGGAAGTTACTAACATTTTGATGTGGCCAATCAAAAATATTCTAAACTGTCACGCGAGATCCTTAGCGGTAGTGACGTACGTAAGTAGGAGTACTACCAACTTGTCCGTCTATATCATCTTGTATGCTTCTGTGCAGACTAGTTCCAGGAATAGATTGGGCTACCCTACCATACAAATGCATGTAGATGCAGTACATGTTGAGCTATGTGATTAACATGCGCATGTTTTTGTGGGCACATAGGTACATGAGTCGTACGTACGTACATGCCCATGCAATGCATGCAAACAACGGATGTACGTACTAGATCGCCGTGTATGCTAGGGAGTGGGTGCACGCATCCATCATACGCTATAGACCCTAGCAACCATGTAAATTTACGGAGCTGCTACAAAGTTTTTCTTTACCATTCTATTGTGGCAAGCAATACAATACCATCGATAAACATTTTGATTAGCTCCGCACGTGCGAATCAAGTTCTAGCTTCAGCATTGCCTGCACAGGCAACCCGGGCCGCACAAGTCGCCATCACTCATATCATAGTTGTGACCATTTGGAAAGTCCTGGTCCTTGAGGTGTGAGCCGCTCGACTAGGTGGCAGATCTTGAGGATGCATGGCAAACAGCGTCATGTCCATGAGGCCGAATGTGTTGACTTTACCCTCAGCTTCTAAAAACTAATGCTTGAGTCGAGTGACAGCAACGTCTCTCAAGAGGAAGATTTCCACGGGCACCACCATAGATATATATGTAGAAACATCTATTTTATTGTGAGCTGATTGCATGCGGAAGAACAACGATCCAGAGATCCATATTATATGCAAATACGTGTACCACCAAACAGTCTTCTGAAAAAGGCTACGCACCTATTTTAAAATTGGACATTTTCATATGCTAGGAATTCTTCCTAATCCACTTCCAATTTTTTGCAAATTTGTTAGGTAATCGTTGTTTAGATTTTGCTGGATATGTTGCCCATTTTGATTTACATATCTGCAAATATATGTGAATTTTGGCAACAAACAAGCACACTCTGCGCTGCCTAGGTGTGATCTCTTTGCTTGTTCTACTCATCCTTATATATTTAAGGTGAGATAAAATAATAAGATCAAAATATGTAAAGCAACATTAAGCATAGTTGCTTACAAATTACATGAATCATAAATGCCAAAATAAAACATATGTTGTGGCTACAGACCAAACAGTGAGAGAGTATGGTGGTGGAGAGTTAGGTAAACAAATGACCTCTGCCTCTTTTTCCAAGGGTTAGTCATGATACGTAAGCACACCTCGTCCTGACAAGCGACTTTACCATCGTAACCTCCCTCGGAGCCCCTCACCGGGGGCGAGCTACGTCATTTACATGACTTACAACCTTCTCGACAAGGCAGCTGGGTTTAGGTGGGGGCCACCCCTACAACAGGAGCCTCTCATGGTGAAGGGCTTCACAGGCCGAAGCCATGCCGTCGAGCCCTTTGGCCCTCCGTCCTGCGCCTGTGACTTGGATGATATTGGGCGCGGGTTACTTCGCGTGTGGCGCATAGCGTGGCTCCGCGAGGCCAGAGGTGGAGCCGAGCTGTTGTGCGGGGGCGAAAACCTTGCCGAAGGTGGAGGTGACCCGCTCCGCGGGCACAAAGACTTCACCGAAGGTGGAGCTGAGCCGCTCTGCGAAGGCGAAGATCTTGTCGATGTGGTGGAGATACGCGAGGGTTGCAGTCCGGGGAATCGACACCGTCCTGTGTTGTCCCGCGTCCTGGTGAGTGCACTGCGCCCGTGTCGCATCATCGTCCGCTGGTTGGCCATGCTGTGGCTGGCGCATGCTTCGTCCACGTGACTTGGCGCGTCAGTGCTCTGTGCAACCTGGCGTGCGTGGAAAGGCGTGGGACATATTAGAATAGCAAAACGGTTGTAATAAGATAGAAGAAGTATAGCATGCAGCAAGCTCCGGGGTTGTCCGGGGCCCCTGTGGCGCGGTTTGTGGCGGTGTAGCTGCGTGTTGGAGTGCCTGGGCCGAGGGCAGGGTTGAAGTCGTTCCGCTGAGGCGAAGGCTTCGCGAAGGGCGGGTTGACGGGCCCTTGGCGGTGTCGCTTGCCCGGCGCAGCCAGGCTCGCACGTGCGACCCCGTAGGGGTGCCGATGGCATGTGAGCAGCCGGGCCGCATCAGCTTCCTCCGGGTGCGCCTCCGGACACGTGGACGACGCGTCGACTTCCGGCGATTGCGCTTCTGGATGCGTGGGTGACGCGTCGACTTCCGGCGGTTGCGCTTCTGGGCGTGCGGGCGGTCTCTATAAATACATACCCAGGGGCCGCACGGTCGTCCGAGCCAGCTGGGAGGATCTTTGATCTCGGAAATATGCCTTCTTCTGTTCACGAACACGTAGTGAATATGCAATGAAACGTTGCCGTGTTGGTGAACAGAAGGAGGCCTATGTTCGAGCGCAACCGATGCGGCTGTCGCCGGTTGCTGCGCGTGCACCAAGGGAAGGGGGCCGCTGTTTGGCTCGGACGGACTGCTCCGGTAGCGAACCCCGTGGTGTCGTGTTGACATCGGGGGCAGGGCCAAAACTGCACCGTGAAGCCGAAGATGCCACCGAAGGCGACGCCAGGTGATGTCACATAACTTCTCGAGCGGACACGCGGCGAGGCGCTATTGGCGCGCCGTGCTGTGCTGGGGCCGATCGGGTGTGGTGCGCACGGGTAGGTGCGCTGTTACGGCGGCAATCGTGGGGATGTGGGCGGTTCACCTCCCAGCAGTTATGTTTATTAACGGCGCGGGGGGGCACAGGGGTATTAAGTACCCCTTGCATTAGGCCACTTGCCTTCTCCCTTTGTGTTCTAGCGCTCGATCACGCGTCCCAATCTCCTGGCCTCCTTGCTTCGTTGTACACCTCGGGATTCCAGAAGGATGATGGCTGACGACGGGGCGTGCGCGCGGGCGGTGGACGACAGCACCGTCTTCCAGCGGGCCTCGCCACTCGAGGTGGAGTATACCGTTGAGGGGCGCTGCTCCACGACTGTGGACGAGTGGTGGGCGGCGGTGGAGAGAGGTGGTAGGGCGTGCTCCCGCGTCCTGGGCTCAACGCTGGTGATGGAAGAGACGATCCGTAGCCTTCTTCACGAGGGGAAGCTGTCGGGTTGCCAAGACGTGCGGCTGCCCGCGGGCGACGAGATCGAACCGCACCCCGACACCTCGGAGGCGATCGTGTTCATCGCATACCTCGAGGCCAGGTTGCGCATTCCGGCCGCCGGGCTTGTCGGGGACGTCTTGCGAGCCTTCGGGCTGGAGCTGGCGCAGGTAACGCCGAATGTGATAGCCCGGCTTGCCGTGTACAGTTGGGCTGTGCGCACGGAGGCGTGCTGGCCGATCGCGTCATTGTTCGCGTAAATTCATGACCTCCGGTGCGCGGTGGAGCAGGGGGATGGGGCTCTGCCCGCCTTCGGCGACGTCGATCTCGTGCTGCGGCCGCAGTGCAAGAAAATATTTCCCCCGGAGTCGAGGCGGGCGGAGTGGGGGCCAGACTGCACGAGACGGTGGTTTTACCACCGCGTGGCGAGCGGTAGCGGCCTTGAGTGCTCGGGGCGACCGGTGGCGGTTAGCGCCATGCCCGGCGCGCCCCTGAATGCTGATGACGAGTGGGTAGCACGGAAGCTTGTGGGGATCACTGCCCGCTTCAACATGCGCGACCTTGCCGAGGAGTTCGTCATGTACGGCGTGGCGCCGCTTGCTGCGGAGTGGCGCGATGCTCCTGGGGGGCTTCGGCATGACAACGTTCGTCCTTCCGTGGCTTCGCTGCCAAAGCCCTCCGGTCCGCGTAAGTTGTACTGGGGTTGGCTTTCATGTGGTATTCGTCGAGGCTGTTGTTTTGACAACGTGCCCCCGTGCCCTGCGCAGGTATTTCCGTGGGGGACGTGGAGCGTGCAGTGGGTACTTTCCTTGGACCCTACACGGCCAGGGAGCATACGCTGCGCCTGTCTGCAACCGCGGAGGCAGGTCTGGGGCGATTGAACCGCGTGTGTGAAGCCTTGGGTATTAGGGCGCTAGAACGCGCTGTTCCGGTCCCCAGCCCGCCTCGCTGCTGTTCCCTGGGTGAGGGGGTATTAACGGATGCAGGTTCTGGCTCAGCGAAGCAGGCAGGTTTGGAGACGGGGGCGGGTGCTGCCTCGCCACCAGCCGACGTCAGGGCGGAGCCATTACTTACGGGAGATGCCGGGACGGAGCCGGTACCTGTGGGGGACGGCGAAGGGGGGCCCTTGCCCACGGAATTCGCTCCCCCTATAATGGGACCTCTCTCTGTGGTGGTATTTGAGGCGGGGCTGGCCGCTTCTTCCCCGAAGGCGAAGCGACTCCGCCTACAATCGCCCCCTCGCTCGGTTGGGGGGGGTTTATTGTAGCGAGTCAGGTCGGAGCCCTGTGGGATTCCGACTCGGATACCGAGTGCTCCGGTGCCCCCGCGGCCCCAAACGAGTCTGCGATGGCCGGTGGCGAGGGCTTGGTGGAGCTGAGCTCCGACACTAAAGTTCCCCCGGTTGGCGAGGTGGACGAGGATGCGGAGGTCTTTGTAGATTCGGGCGGGGCTGAAGGTAGGCCTTCCCTATTATGACGTGCTGGGTATCCGCGGGGGCTAACCGTCGTGATCCTTTACAGCAACATTGTGCTCCGGGCGCGAGCGGCCCGCGGAGCCTGAAGACGGCTTCTCGGGAGGGGCATCTGGCGCTGCCGACACTGTTGCTGCGGATGCCGCCCGTCGCCTAGTGGACATCGTTCCTCGGGTGGAGGTGCTGGCGGAATGGCGGGGGGCCGCTGGTGATGCGGCCGTGGGCTTGGACCGCGATGCCTTGCAGGTCTGCGGGGCTGACTTGCTTGAGGGGGTGCTTGAGGTCTCTCAACTGAGGGTAAGCGCCTAACCCCGAGCGGCCCATAGGCTCTGGAAGGTATTCTGATTGCTTCATTGTGTAGACTTTCGCCGTCGGTCGGGCACTACAGGCGGCCCACGTGCGTGGAAGGGAGGCCTTGGAGGGCCGGCTGCGCGCCGTCGAAGGGGCCCTTCGCGCGTCGGAGGAGGCGCATTCTGCTAAGGATGACTGCATACGGCTCCTGGAAGCAGAACGCGTGGCGGCCGTCTCATATGCCGCGGAGCGCGTGGCGTCGACCCGGCAAGCGGCAGTGGCGAAGCGTGACGGGCTGCTCCAGCAGGTTGCCATACTAGAGGAGGAGAACGGCCGCCTCGCTGCGTCCCTGAGGGAGCGGGATGAGGCACTGGGTGCCGCGTCGGCAACAGCCTGGGAGGCTATGCTGGCCCTGGAGGGTACCCTTGAGAACCTCGTGGCCGAGATACCTCCCCGCTCCTTCGGACCAGAGGAGCTTCCGCGGACACTTCGACGGATTGCAGAAGCGGCCGGTCTCACTCAGTCGGCTGCGACGTGCTTTGGTAATCACTGCTCCTACGTGACCGCTTGCCTGGCGTGCGCTCTTCTCCAACACCGAGGCTGCCGCCACGTCGATGAGTTGGGCGACCCGCGGCTGGAGATGCCCGCTAGAGCCGGGGTGATGTCTGGTGCTGTGCGCGCCGTTCGGCCCGCCATTCGATTTTTTCATGAGCGGATTTGGGAGTACATCGGGGAGGCCGCGGCGAAGGTGGAGCTGCGGCGGAACATGTATGGCGAGGGGAACCTTGGCGAGTGGCTTGATGAGGTTGTCCGACGCGACGATAACGGGGCCGATGGCTCAAAGCAGGTGTGACCCCAGGTTCTTGTGTGCTTGTGTGTATTGTAACCTTGCATACGCCCTCCGCTTCCTTGATCGATCGTGCCATTTTGCTTCGAGCAGCTGCTCGACGGGGACCTGCTGCTGATTTTTGACGTCACAACTCGGCGCCGCTTACGTCGCTGGTGGCGGGCCGAAGACTCTCTTAATTTCTGGGCGAATTGACCCTCGGCGGGCGAGGCTACGGCGCCAAAGGTCGTCCCGGTGGAGCGAGACGAGTAGGGCCGGCACGATGGGTTTTGTCAGAATGTATTTGCGGTGTGGTAGGCAAGTCGGGAAATTTATCCTTTCCTTGTTTTTGGATGCGTCTGCTTTGTGTCTTCTTGATGGTTGGGCTTGCTGGTTGGGGCAGACACCAGGGGTAGACGTGGGGGCGGGGCGTAGGCGCAGTGGTAGTAGCGGCCGCCGGCAGACGCCGCGCGCGCCCGCCCACTACCCTCCGAGTGGTGGCGCGAGCCGGCGCTGGTCGAGGTAGACGCACGACCGCTCCGTCCCCTACCCTCGCAGTGGCGGCGAGCCGGCGCCAGCTCGAGGTAGACGCGCGAGCGCCCGTCCCCTACCCTCCGGTGGTGGCGCGAGCCGGCGCTGGTCGAGGTAGACGCGCGAGCGCCCGCCCCTACCTGCGGTAGTGGCGCGAGCCGGCGCTTGCTCGGGTAGACGCGCGAGCGCTCCGTCCCCTACCCTCCGAAGTAGTGGCAGCGGAGCTGGCGCCTAGCCTGGGGTAGACGCGCGAGCGCTCCGTCCCCTACCCTCCGAAGTAAAGGAATACGCGTAGGCTACGGAAGAAGAAAACAAAACTTTTCTACCGCGCACCCAAGAACATCATGCTAAGGAAGGATCATTGATCGTTACCACTTAGACGCGCAGCGCAGCGGAAGAAGAATTGGAAACCGATCCAATCACGCGCGTCGAGGTAGTAGTGGAAGTAGCCGATCGTCCCGAATAGATCGTCTCCTCCACGCACGCCGATCAGCACTGCAACGAGCAGCGCCTCCACCGGTATCCACACGTCCGGGGCTGGAACACCGATCGTGAGTGTACTAGCACTCGTGAGCAGCTAGGATTTGGCTCGGGAGGTGGCGGCTAGGGTTTTGCTAGATGTTAACAGGGACAAATCCCCTCAGCCCCTCGCCACCATATATATAGACCTCCTCACGTGGGCTTTGCGGACCAAGGCCCATTAGGAGTCTATTCGGATCTTTATCCGAATTGAGCCCATATCCGAATCATATTCGAATCAGTGTTCCAACCCGTTAAGCGTGCGACCACAGCAGGTTCACGTATACTTGGTCGTGACCCGTAAACGCCTTCCGGTCACCTGTTAATAGCGGCCTCTAGTAAGACATATTAACCCCAAAGTATATGTAAAGATCATATCGGTTGAACTCGTAATGTTCTCTCAAATACGAATCTCTTTGCCTCACGATATAGATTGAGCTCAAGGCGAGACTCGTGTCATCCTCTTAATAGCTCAATCACTCTCTCGATTCCGTGATGGATTATAAACTTGTGATTGACTCCTCAATCACCTTGGCATGGCCATGCACTTTCATAATCCATTACATCGAGGGCCAGAGATATCTCTCCGTAAGGAGGGCAAATTCTATCTTGATCATTCACATCCCACTACATGTTTCATGGCAAACCCAAGACTACTTTTATTACTACCCGCCACGGAGTAGTGTTTAGTAGTCCCAAAATAAGCTACTACTCATGTTGGGAACCATGATGATCTCAAGTCTAAGGACTCTACATAAACACTACTTGAGACCAATCGATGACACATGGAATCTCTGCAGTTGTCTCATGGCAGTCTATCCAACATATGTTCACTAACACATGTCCATATTATTGATTTGGTATCACCATACCATGATCCATGAGACATGATCATCAATCAATACATATGCTGATCTTTATCTTTGAATCATATTTGTTCCTCATATGATATACGATCAGGGATCATTTAGAAATAGCAACATCTTAGTATTTAAGAGTCTCATGAATAAGTCACATACTCATTGATCAATAATGATGATGTCTATTCCAAGGAACAAAGTAATGTATCATAAACATAGTATGTGATATATACAACATCTCCATGTTGCCTCTAGGGCATATCACTAACACGGAGCTGGCGCCTGGTCGAGGTAGACGCGCGAGCGCTCGGTCCCCTACCCTCCGAAGTAGTGGCGCGAGCCGGCGCCAGCTCGGGTAGATGCGCGAGCTCCCGCCCCTACCCTCGAGTGGTGGCACCGTAGCCGCGCTCGTCGAGGTAGACGCGCGAGCGCTCCATCCCCTACCCTCCGAAGTAGTGGCAGCGGAGCTGGCGCCTAGCCTGGAGTAGACACACGAGCGCTCCGTCCCCTACCGTCTGAAGTAGTCGCAGCGGAGCTGGCGCCTAGCATGGGGTAGACGCGCGAGCGCTCCGTCCCCTACCTTCCGAAGTGGTGGCAGCGGAGCTGGCGCCTGGTCGAGGTAGACGTGCGAGCACTCCGTCCCCTACCCTCCGAAGTAGTGGCTGCGGAGCGGGCGCCTAGCCTAGAGTAGACACGCGAGAGCTCCGTCCCCTACCCTCCGGGCAATGGCAGCGAGCCGGCGCCAGCCCGGTAGACGCGCGGCGCCCGCCCCTACCCTCCGGCGGTGGCGCGAGCCGGCGCTGGTCGGGGTTGACGCGCGAGCGCCCGCCTACCCTCCGATGTAATGGTAGCGGAGCTGGTGTCTAGCTCGGGTAGACGCGCGAGCGCCCGCCCCTACCCTCGGTGGTGGCGCGAGCCGGGCGCTGGTCGAGGTAGACGCGCGAGCGCCCGCCCCGTACCCTCCGGTAGTGGCGCGAGCCGGGCGCTTGCCAGAGTAGACGCGCGAGCGCCCGCCCCTACCCTCGGTGGTGGCGCGAGCCGGGCGCTGGTCGAGGTAGATGCGCGAGCGCTCCGTCCCCTACCCTCCGAAGTGGTTGCAGCGGAGCTGGCGCCCAGTCGGAGTAGACGCGCGAGCGCTCCGTCCCCTACCACTTGCGCTGGGTAGGATAATGGGATCTTGGAGAGGGGCCGGGACCTAGCCTCGTAGGTCCTGGCACAGGTGGTCAATGGAGGACCTCACGGGCGGCACTGTTGCACTAAGTTTGCGGGCGCCGATTGGACAGCTGAGGCGGGATCAGCGTGGGCCCGCACGTGGTGTGGTACGGCTGCGGGGAGGTGTCCCTTGGCCGTCGCCCATTGCGGCGGGCCCCGCGAGGCAGGGGTGGGTACGCGCGGCGCGTAGCTGACAGAGCTCTGTGAGTGGGGTGGGGGTGAAACAGGCGCACCACGTGCCCCTGGGGCGGCGATGGGACTCTTGAGGCATGAAATCCGCGGTCTTGCCTCCGGGGCGCTTTAAAAGGGGAGAGAGTGGGCGAGCGAAACGGCACTCGCTTTCCCAGACGTCCTCAGCTTGTTCCAACTTCGGTCAACAGCGTGGAGGGTTCCGGAGCGCGGTTGATGCCGCCTGGGCAACCGCGGGGTTGAAGATCCCGTCCATGTGGGGGGATGCGACGCCGCGGTGTGTCTCTCCTACGCCCGCACCCAGGAGCGTCGCAGGTGGTGCGGGGTAGTGGGCAATTCACTTGTACTTCATGCAGGTCGCTCCTAGCTTCAGTAGTAGACTGTTATGGCACGTTGGCGGGGCCACCTCCCGGCTTGCTGCCCCGTACAGGGAGGTCGCGGCGCTCGCGTTGTTGCCGGGAGCCCCGCTGCTTCGAGGGCGAGCGTCGGCTCCTGCTGCTTGGGGCGGTAGGCCCTGGGAGGAGTCCTGGGCGCTCTCCATCTTGCAGCGCCTTATTGTGATGATGCCACATCCCAGGCTCGAGCGTCGACGGTGCTGGGCGTCCGCTCCACGCTGGAGGCCAGCACCGGTGCCGGCGTTTCCGCCGAGGACGTCTGGCTTCTCGGCTCGTCTGCAGAGGCGCTAGCCACTGAGCTCCTGCGCCGCCTGCTTGATCGGCATGCAGGAGTACTGAGTTGCTGTGCCTCGCCCCTGTACTCGCGGTCGCCTATCCATGCCCATACAGCGCGCACGGATACAGCACGCACGGCTTGCCGGGACCGCGCGGAGCCTCTGGAGTCCGCGCGCCGTTGCATGTGGACTCCGTCAAGTGCGTGGGAATAACATCCACGTCTTATTTAGACTCAGTAGAGTGCACAGGGAAAACATCCGCGTCTTTGTTTGTACTCCGGGGAATGCGTGGGACTATCAACCAGGACTTACTTAAATTCCGAAGGGTACGCCCTCGCGTGCGCGGAGCGTCCGCGTCTTGTTTAGACTCAGTAGAGTGAGCAGAGAAGACATCCGCATCTTATTTATACTCCGTAGAGTGCGCGCGGAAAACATCCGCGTCTTATTTATACTCCGTAGAGTGCGTGCGGAGGTGGACCTCGTCGCTACATCTTATTTATACTCCGTAGAGTGCGTGCGGAGGCGGACCTCATCGCTACGTCTTATTTATACTCCGTAGAGTGCGTGCGGAGGTGGACCTCATCGCTACGTCTTATTTATACTCCACAGAGTGCATACGTGAATTCGGGAGGCGGAGACCGTGCGTCTTGTGCTAGTTTATACTCCGCAGAGTGCGTGCGGAGGTGGACCTCATTGCTACATCTTATTTATACTCCGCAGAGTGCGTACGTTAATCCGGGAGGCGGAGACCGTGCGTCTTGTTCTAGTTTATACTCCGCAGAGTGCGTGCGGAGGCAGACCTCATTGCTATGCCTTATTTATACTCCGCAAAGTGCGTACAGGGGCAAGCCTCCGCACGTTTGTAGGGGGGATGAATAGCCTCGCAAACGGCGAACTTTATTAAATTCCCGTTTGCGCGGGTAAGCGAGTACAAAAAGGCTATGAACTTACCATAGAGTTCGTCGTGGTGGTGCCTGACCTAAGAACCGCGTGGGGCTCCCAAGCCTGGGCTTCGGGTTCCGTGCTCCAGGTGCCGAGCCATGTGTTGATCGCTGAAGATGGTGAGAATACCTCGTGGGCCCGGAAGCTTCACACATAGAAAGCCATGATGCGGTACCGCCCCGAAGGAGTTAAGAGTTGGTCGCCCCAAAATGGCATTGTAGGGGTACTGGATGTCGACGACATCGAACGTGGCATCCCTGGACGCCACGTTGTCATCCTGGCTGAAGGAGACCTGTAAACAGATTTGGCCCAACGCCAGTAGGGGCTGGCCGCCGAAGCCCTGTAACAGGGTTCATGAGGGGCCTAGGCGACGTCGAGGGATCGCCATCTGGTCGAAGGCCTGTGCGAACAAGACGTTCGCGGGGCTGCCCCCATCGACCAGGACGCGCCGGACATCACACCCAGCTACCGCGAGCTGGATGACGAGGGGATCCTGATGAGGGAACTCCATGCCTTCAGCGTCGGCAGGCGTGAAGGTGATCGCATGCTGCGCCCAGTCTGGCGGCGCTTGAGCTGGGTATGCCGCCACGTGGTGTAGCCTCCGTACGTAGGCCTTGCGCTGTCGCTCTGAAGCGAAATCCAAGGAGGAACCGCCGGTGATAACGTTGATGACCCTGCGCGGGGCACCCTCAAGGGCATGGATCCGTAGGGGACTGTCTTGGGGCTGCTGCACCTGGGCTTGTATCCGCGGGAGGCCCCCTTGAGGGTGTGGCTCCTGATCGCAAATCCTCAGGGGGCCGTCTGGTGGCTGCTGGACGTGCGCTACGACGGGTGGGCGCGTCTTGAGGTCCCTATCTCTAGCGACGTTTTGGCGAAGTGCTGCGATGGTGGTGCAGGAGTGAGTATCATGATTGCCTTGGCCGTGCACCTCGCACCACTGTGGGCGCTGTTGGTCGCCGTACTCAGCACGGGCCCAGCCGTCGCGACCCCGGCCTCGGCCTCGCCCCCGACCCCATCGGGCCCGAGTCCTGCGGCTAACAGGGGCGTTATCCTCGGAGCCGGCCTCAATGTCGAGGACGTACCGGGCTCGCCGGGACGTCTGGCGGCCACGCTGGGACTTGTTAGCTGGCGTGTCCTTGCGCTGGGGCTGGGGGGTGTCCCTTGACACCTCCTGTCGACGCTTGCTCCGCGAGGAGCTTGCTTGCGCTGGGTGGATGGTTGTTGCTATGCCTCCCCTTGAGTTGACGTCGGCCCCGCTGTCCTGGCGTCTCTTTGCGTCTTCTTCCGCCCGAGCGTACTCCTCCATCTTGTCGAAGAGTTTCGCCACGGTCTTGATCGGCTTACGCGCGTTATATTCGGCCAGCTGCCCCGGGCGAAGACCCTGTACCGCTGCGTTGATGATGGTTGTCTCGTTGACGTCTTTGACCTGGCAGCGCACCTTCGCGAAGCGTTTGAAGTACTCGCGAAGCCTTTCCGATGGTTTTTGCTTGATTGCGAAGAGCTGGTCCGCGTCAACACGCTCGATGTAGTTCCCCTGGAAATTGTTGTAGAGGCGGTCGCGTACCTGTAAAGGAATACGCGTAGGCTACGGAAGCAGAAAACAAAACTTTTCTATCGCGCACCCAAGAACATCATGCTAAGGAAGGATCATGGATTGTTACCATTTAGACGCGCAGCACAGCGGAAGAAGAATTGGAAACCGATCCAATCACGCGCGTCGAGGTAGTAGTGGAAGTAGCCGATCGTCCCGAACAGATCATCTCCTCCACGCACGCCGATCAACACTGCAACGAGCAGCACCTCCACCGGTATCCACACGTCCGGGGCTGGAACGCCGATCGCGAGTGTACTCGCACTCGTGAGCAGCTAGGGTTTGGCTCGGGAGGTGGCGGCTAGGGTTTTGCTAGATGTTAACAGGGACGAATCCCCTCTGCCCCTCGCCTCCATATATATAGACCTCCTCACGTGGGCCTCGTGGACCGAGGCCCAATAGGAGTCTATTCGGATCTCTATCCGAATTGAGCCCATATCCGAATCATATTCGAACTAGTGTTCCAACCCGTTAAGCGTGCGACCCTGTAGGTTCACGTATACTTGGTCGTGACCCGGAAACGCCTTTCCAGTTACCATGTTAATAGTGGCCTCTAGTAAGACATATTAACCCCAAAGTATATGTAAAGATCATATCAATTTGAACTGTAATGTTCTCTCATGTACGAATCCCTTTGCCTCACGATATAGATTGAGCTCAAGGCGAGACCTGTGTCATCCTCTTAATAGCTCAATTACTCTCTCGATTCCGTGATGGATTATAAACTTATGATTGACTCCTCAATCACCTTGGCATGGCCATGCACTTTCATAATCCATTACATCGAGGGGCCTAGAGATATCTCCCCCATAAGGAGGGGCAAATTCTATCTTGATCATTCACATCCCACTACATGTTTCATGGCAAACCCGAAGACTACTTTTATGACTACCCAGTTACGGAGTAGTGTTTAGTAGTCCTAAAATAAGCTACTACTCATGTTGGGAACCATGATGATCTCAAGTCTAAGGATTCTACATAAACACTACTTGAGACCAACTGATGACACATAGAATCTCTCTGAAAGGTCTCATGGCAGTCTATCCAACATATGTTCACTAACACATGTCCATATTATTGATTTGGTATCACCATACCATGATCCATGAGACATGATCATCAATCAATACATATGCTGATCTTTGTCTTTGAATCATATTTGTTCCTCATATGATATACGATCAGGGATCATTTAGAAATAGCAACATTTTAGTATTTAAGAGTCTCATGAATAAGTCACATACTCATTGATCAATAATGATGATGTCTATTCCAAGGAACAAAGTAATGTATCATAAACATAGTATGTGATATACAACATCTCCATGTTGCCTCTAGGGCATATCACTAACAACCTGCTCCCATGCGTATATGGAATTCGGCTCTATGGTAAAGAACCATGAGAGCGCCACTCCCTGTAACACGAGCGGGAGCCCCTTCGCCTTGGTGGTATCGTCCCCGCCGGCTGCCTCTATGGCGTTCTCGTACACGCGCACGAACTCTCGGGGGTCCGTGTTGCCTTTGTACGATGTAACGGAGCTGGGAAATTTGAAGTCCTCCAGCCACGCTGCTTGCTGTAGGCCTGGCGATAGCGAGGATTCTGGGTCCACGCGTCGCAGCGAGGCGCGACTGGAAGTTCGGGCGTCACGGCTGTCCGCCCACTCGGGCACGGGCTCCGGCGCGACCACCGATGGGGGCGGCAGAGTCCGAGCCTCTTGCATGGTTCGCACAACCCCCCTGAGATCCGCCAACTCCCGTTGGAGCGTGCTGAGGTCCGCCAGCAGGGCATTCTCCGTGGCGGACGTAGGCGGAGCGGCGAGCGCACCTGGTAGTGCGGTCGAGGTTGTCGCGACCGCTGCTTGTGTTCTTAGCTTGTTCCTCGCGTCTGCGCAGTGGAGGTCAGTGCCGACGGTGGGGCCGCTTGGCACTTCCACAACGGGTGTGGAGGCGGTGGTCGCGCCTCGACGGCCGTCGAGGCTACCCTTCCCTAACACCCGGACGGCGTCGTCAAGGTTACTTGTCTCGCCAATGGCGGGGTGGGGTGCAACGGGGGGGTTGGGGCCGATCGTCACGTCGATGGCAGCGTGGTTGATGGCGCCGGTGGTAGCGTGGTCGACGGCGTCGGTGGTAGCGTGGTCGACGGCGTCGGTGGTAGCGTGGTCGGTGGCGTCGGAGGTGGCGGGGTCGATGGCGTCGGAGGTGGCGGGGTGAGCGTCGTCATTTCCTTCCCCGACCGTCAATGCCGAAGCTCTGGTGTTGGCGCGGGGCCTCGCCGCGGCCGCTTCCTTCTTCCTCGCCGCCGATGACGAAGCTTTTTTCGGTGCCATCCTTCTTCTCGCAGTCTTAAGGCTTGCTTCCGTCGTCCCCACGGATGGCGCCAACTGTTGTGGCTACAGACCAAACAGTGAGAGAGTATGGTGGTGGAGAGTTAGGTAAACAAATGACCTCTGCCTCTTTTCCAAGGGCTAGTCACGATACATAAGCACACCTCGTCCTGACAAGCGACTTTACCATCGTAACCTCCCCCGGAGCCCCTCACCGGGGGCGAGCTACGTCATTTACATGACTTACAACCTTCTCGACAAGGCAGCTGGGTTTAGATGGGGGCCACCCCTACAACAACATACCTGGCTTAATTTCCCACACACAAGTTGGAAAAATGCATTTTGGGCAACAAGAATATCAAAACCAATCGGCCGAAGTGGCAGCGTTGGTTCACTTTAGTGTGGCTTTGAAGAGAGGGATTGCGACATACATGTCATCTTGCACTTTGAGAGTCACAGGTAGCTCCGCCTCAATCGCATCCAGATCCATAGAGAACTCACCGATCTTCTTCTTCACCTTATCGATCCAATTCTTTACATCTTCTAGGTCCCGCCCGCTCAGCTTCCCACTGTTGCTCGTAGCCTCAAGGCGGCGGAGGCTGGCTAGCGCCTCTCTATCGCCATCGGTGGCTTCTCCGATCAACTGAAGGCACCCGTTTCGCCGACCAATCATCGCGTCTTTGCCCGTACTGCTGGCATGGCGCATCTCCTTTAGCGAGGCATGGAGTCGGCCAACCAGGATGGCGATGGCAGTGTGGGCGAGCTTGACATCGCTGCCGTAGAAGTTGTCTGCATGTGGGAGGAGAGTTATAGCGATGGTTCAAAATACCTCCCCTACGGTGTTGCAGCGGGCACGGAGGAACTCCGCCACGGCGGAGGATGACGGCTTGCCCACCGCAATTGATGGTGGCTTTGTGTCGGTAGCTGCACTCATGGATGTGGTGAAGGTCGTAGCGAAAATAACCACAAGGAGGAAAATAGCCATGATCTCTGTGGCTCGGCCCGTGCGGGCACCGCAATTGAAATGGATGGACTTAGTCATCTCCACATCTTTACACCAAGGGAGGTGTTGGATTTTGACCAATTTATATAGAGCAAGTTCATCTATTCTAACCACACAACATGTGTTATTAATAGCATAAACCTCATTCTGCGAGGTTCATTGACCCTTTCTTCTACGGTTGTGCTGCAATCACGACATGCATGCAGTCCATAGTTGTTTCCTTTCCATTCACAAACCACCAGTGCTAGTATTTTGGTATCATCATAGATACAGTGTAGCACCACCCTCTTTTTAAAATTATTTCGCACTATCTTCGAAAAATGTTAGAAAATCAAAGGAAATTGTCGAAGATGCTGCATTGGTTGTAACATCCTAAAATTTAGGATGTTGGAAAATGTGTAAATTTTAAAACTTTTTTATTTTTCTCTGGAAGATAATTTATGAACACTTATACAGTTTGATGAAACCCAAATTGAAGTAAAATTGGAATATAAGAAAACGGTCCGGAAAGTGACGAGAGAAATTTGCAGTGAAAATCATTGCTTGAAACTTCACTAATGTAACATTTCAAAAATGCAAGTATAAGTTCATCATGCAAACACACAATATGGACATCCATGTTCTTATGTCTCTGCTCTTGAGAGTGTATACAACACAAAGAAATTAACATTAGTATGCAGCACTGGTTAATGAAAGCAAGGCACAAAGAAATATGGTTTCTACAAATAACATATAGACAATACAACTGCAACTTCTAAATTTGCCGGACCAAACAAATAACATACAAAGGCATCAAATTTTTCAAACTTGTTAATACTTTAATTGCAGATCGCCTGTAGTGGACAGGAAGTTCACAGCTAAAGTAACAATTAGCAAGAATTAAGGCCACCTTATGTTATTAAAAGATAGCAAGCTTTTAGAAGATCTAAGAATAGGCATGTGCTTACCTAAGTCATTGTCTCCTGCTTTATTTCATCATATTTGCCGCAGGGACTTCAGCTGTAGGTGGACACATGCTTACCTTAGTGAACTACTACAGAGAAGAGACCAACCTTGTAGAACTGTTTCTGACCGTCGTGCCAAATAACTGAATTCATTAGCCCTCCCATTCTCCTACGCACAATTAAGAAATGGTTATATGTTCATCTTCTCATGAGGACAATCAAATAGTGATTGACAGCGTACCTGCAGGCTAATTTAATTAAGAAATTGTATGCCATAAACCTCCATTTGCTTTGCCATGCCCATCACAGGAAAATATTACTCCATGGGCTAAACAAATCGTAGCAATCATCATATTTTGAGCCACATGTTAGCAGGTATGAGATAAAGTAAAAAGAAACAGAAAAAGGTGTAGATATCTAATTCTGAACCACATATTAGTAGGTACGAGAGAGTGCCCGCTCATATATTACATGCTTTTAGACACTTATAACCTGGACCTCCCTGTTATGTTCAGATGAAATACAGAACACAAATTTACTCTCTAATGCAGCAAGATGGGCAAAAACAAGTCAAAGTTTATTGAACTAAAGTTGCAAACACTAACATAGTCCACCTTTCTCAAATCTGCCGATACCATATGAATGAATATTGCTAACCTTAAAATAGAGAACCATTCTTCGGTTACTCTTTCATCCGGACCTAGGATTATCAGAATGGGTGTTCATAGTTAATAAGATATTGCTTTAATGAAGAAATAGAGGTCGATCTATAGTAGCAAAACTCAAAGTACAAATTATTTGTACTAGAGACAACATCTCAAATAATTTAGAGAAATTATAAATTAACAAAGAAAAATTGTTGAATATGGGATTTGGGACATGGAAATGGGGATGCACTAGTCTTTTGTCGGCGTGCAATGCTTGCCTTGTCGTCCTCGCGGCCCTACCGTTTCGCCATGTGCTCCCTCTCGGTATCTTGGCTCCAAGGCGGTCAACTAAGCCTTGCTTGGTGCTGGCCTCCAATCGCTACTACCTTGCTTTTAAATTTTCTATCAAACTCAGTTTTTCAACAAAAAATTAAACCATCGATTCACCCCTCTAGCCGGGCCGGCAAACATGTTCGTGTTGGCTCGAATCAAAATTGCTGCGATTACAATAGTTTATGAGTAGAAAATTGAAATTAGACTATTTCGAGTCAAAAAGTTGATGAGACTCATCTCAATAGTGGCTCATTAGCTCAAATTTAAAACAACCACTTAAAAGATAAATAAAATGATCTAAAGTTGAACTTTATCAATTTTGAACAAAGCTCGATAACCAGCCTGACCTCCTTGAACCTGCAGCTGGGCTATAGTTTTTCACTAACAAGAGTAATATACCTACTAAATACGGGGTATTTCCTTAAAAAATTTGGGTGCCCAAATGAACCAATGAACTGCGTTAGGACTGCCCTTGCTTTCATCTCTAGACAAGAAACATCTAAACATGGCACAAAACCAACCAAATCTGATAAGTTGCTCATTAAATATGGTCAATGAAGAGGGTGACATGAAATGTGTTTTCCTTAGGGGTATTGGCAACACCAACAGGCAATATAGTGTTTAATATCCTAAAAGCGATATAAACCCGTCGCAAAAAAATTGAAGTTACTAACATTTTGATGTGGCCAATCAAAAATATTCTAAACTGTCACGAGAGATCCTTAGCGGTAGTGACGTACGTAAGTAGGAGTACTACCGACTTGTCCGTCTATATCATCTGTATGCTACAGGCAAACTAGTTCCGAGAATAGATTGGGCTACCCTACCATACAAATGCATGTAGATGCAGACATGTGGAGCTATGTGATTAACATGCACATGTTTTTGTGGGCACATAGGTACATGAGTCGTACGTATGTACATGCCCATGCAATGCATGCAAACAATGGATGTACGTACCAGATCGCCGTGTATGCTAGGGAGTGGGTGCACGCATCCATCATACGCTATAGACCCCAGCAACCATGTAAATTTACGAAGCTGCTACAAAGTTTTTCTTTACCATTCTGTTGTGGCAAGTAATACAATACCATCGATAAACATTTTGATTAGCTCCGCACGTGCGAATCAAGTTCTAGCTTCAGCATTGCCTGCACAGGCAACCCGGGCCGCACAAGTCGCCATCACTCGTATCATAGTTGTGACCATTTGGAAAGTCCTGGTCCTTGAGGTGTGAGCCGCTCGACAAGGTGGCAGATCTTGAGGATGCATGGCAAACAGCGTCATGCCCATGAGGCCGAATGTGTTGACTTTACCCTCAGCTTCTAAAAACCGATGCTTGAGTCGAGTGACAACAACGTCTCTCAAGAGGATGATTTCCACGGGCACCACCATAGATATATATGTAGAAACATCTATTTTATTGTGAGCTGATTGCATGCGGAAGAACAACGATCCAGAGATCCATATTATATGCAAATACGTGTACCACCAAACAGTCTTCTGAAAAAGGCTACGCACCTATTTTAAAATTGGACATTTTCATATGCTAGGAATTCTTCCTAATCCACTTCCTATTTTTTGCAAATTTGTTAGGTAATCGTTAGCGAGATTTTGCTGGATATGTTGCCCATTTTGATTTACATATCTGCAAATATATGTGAATTTTGGCAACAAACAAGCACACTCTGCGCTGCCTAGGTGTGATCTCTTTGCTTGTTCTACTCATCCTTATATATTTAAGGTGAGATAAAATAATAAGATCAAAATATGTAAAGCAACATTAAGCATAGTTGCTTACAAATTACATGAATCATAAATGCCAAAATAAAACATACATGGCTTAATTTCCCACACACAAGTTGGAAAAATGCATTTTGGGCAACAAGAATATCAAAACCAATCGGCCGAAGTGGCAGCGTTGGTTCACTTTAGTATGGCTTTGAAGAGAGGGATTGCGACATACATGTCATCTTGAACTTTGAGAGTCACAGGTAGCTCCGCCTCAATCGCATCCGCATCCATAGAGCACCCACCGATCTTCTTCTTCACCTTATCGATCCAATTCTTTACATCTTCTAGGTCCCGCCGCCGGCTTCCCATCGTTGCTTGTAGCCTCAAGGCGGCGGAGGCTGGCTAGCGCCTCTATCACCATCGGTGGCTTCTCCGATCAACTGAAGGCACCCGTTTCGCCGACCAATCATCGCGTCTTTGCCCGTGCTGTTGGCATGGCGCATCTCCTTTAGCGAGGCATGGAGTCGGCCAACCAGGATGGCGATGGCAGTGTGGGCGAGCTTGACATCGCTGCCGTAGAAGTTGTCTGCGTGTGGGAGGAGAGAGTTATAGCAGTGGTTCGAAAATACCTCCCCTACGGTGTTGCAGCGGGCACGGAGGAACTCCGCCACGGCGGAGGATGACGGCTTGCCCACCGCAATTGATGGTGGCTTTGTGTCGGTAGCTGCACTCATGGATGTGGTGAAGGTGGTAGCGAGAATAACCACAAGGAGGAAAATAGCCATGATCTCTGTGGCTCGGCCCGTGCGGGCACCGCAATTGAAATGGATGGACTTAGTCATCTCCACATCTTTACACCAAGGGAGGTGTTGGATTTTGACCAATTTATATAGAGCAAGTTCATCTATTCTAACCACACAACATGTGTTATTAATAGCATAAACCTCATTCTGCGAGGTTCATTGACCCTTTCTTCTACGGTTGTGCTGCAATCACGACATGCATGCAGTCCATAGTTGTTTCCTTTCCATTCACAAACCACCAGTGCTAGTATTTTGGTATCATCATAGATACAGTGTAGCACCACCCTCTTTTTAAAATTATTTCGCACTATCTTCGAAAAATGTTAGAAAATCAAAGGAAATTGTCGAAGATGCTGCATTGGTTGTAACATCCTAAAATTTAGGATGTTGGAAAATGTGTAAATTTTAAAACTTTTTTATTTTTCTCTGGAAGATAATTTATGAACACTTATACAGTTGATGAAACCCAAATTGAAGTAAAATTGGAATATAAGAAAACGGTCCAGAAAGTGACGTAGAGAAATTTGCAGTGAAAATCATTGCTTGAAACTTCACTAATGTAACATTTCAAAAATGCAAGTATAAGTTCACTGTGCAGCACACACAATATGGACATCCATGTTCTTATGTCTCCTGCTCTTGAGAGTGTATACAACACAAAGAAATTAACATTAGTATGCAGCACTGGTTAATGAAAGCAAGGCACAAAGAAATATGGTTTCTACAAATAACATATAGACAATACAACTGCAACTTCTAAATTTGCCGGACCAAACAAATAACATACAAAGGCATCAAATTTTTCAAACTTGTTAATACTTTAATTGCAGATCGCCTGTAGTGGACAGGAAGTTCACAGCTAAAGTAACAATTAGCAAGAATTAAGGCCACCTTATGTTATTAAAAGATAGCAAGCTTTTAGAAGATCTAAGAATAGGCATGTGCTTACCTAAGTCATTGTCTCCTGCTTTATTTCATCATATTTGCCGCAGGGACTTCAGCTGTAGGTGGACACATGCTTACCTTAGAGAACTACTACAGAGAAGAGACCAACCTTGTAGAACTGTTTCTGACCGTCGTGCCAAATAACTGAATTCATTAGCCCTCCCATTCTCCTACGCACGATTAAGAAATGGTTATATGTTCATCTTCTCATGAGGACAATCAAATAGTGATTGACAGCGTACCTGCAGGCTAATTTAATTAAGAAATTGTATGCCATAAACCTCCATTTGCTTTGCCATGCCCATCACAGGAAAATATTACTCCATGGGCTAAACAAATCGTAGCAATCATCATATTTTGAGCCACATGTTAGCAGGTATGAGATAAAGTAAAAAGAAACAGAAAAAGGTGTAGATATCTAATTCTGAACCACATATTAGTAGGTACGAGAGAGTGCCCGCTCATATATTACATGCTTTTAGACACTTATAACCTGGACCTCCCTGTTATGTTCAGATGAAATACAGAACACAAATTTACTCTCTAATGCAGCAAGATGGGCAAAAACAAGTCAAAGTTTATTGAACTAAAGTTGCAAACACTAACATAGTCCACCTTTCTCAAATCTGCCGATACCATATGAATGAATATTGCTAACCTTAAAATAGAGAACCATTCTTCGGTTACTCTTTCATCCGGACCTAGGATTATCAGAATGGGTGTTCATAGTTAATAAGATATTGCTTTAATGAAGAAATAGAGGTCGATCTATAGTAGCAAAACTCAAAGTACAAATTATTTGTACTAGAGACAACATCTCAAATAATTTAGAGAAATTATAAATTAACAAAGAAAAATTGTTGAATATGGGATTTGGGACATGGAAATGGGGATGCACTAGTCTTTTGTCGGCGTGCAATGCTTGCCTTGCTGTCCTCGGCGGCCCTACCGTTTCTGCCATGTGCTCCCTCTCGGTATCTTGGCTCCAAGGCGGTCAACTAAGCCTTGCTTGGTGCTGGCCTCCAATCGCTTACTACCTTGCTTTTAAATTTTCTATCAAACTCAGTTTTTTCAACAAAAAAATTAAACCATCGATTCACCCCCTCTAGCCGGCTGGCAAACATGTTCGTGTTGGCTCGAATCAAAATTGCTGCGATTACAATAGTTTATGAGTAGAAAATTGAAATTAGACTATTTCGAGTCAAAAAGTTGATGAGACTCATCTCAATAGTGGCTCATTAGCTCAAATTTAAAACAACCACTTAAAAGATAAATAAAATGATCTAAAGTTGAACTTTATCAATTTTGAACAAAGCTCGATAACCAGCCTGACCTCCTTGAACCTGCAGCTGGGCTATAGTTTTTCACTAACAAGAGTAATATACCTACTAAATACGGGGTATTTCCTTAAAAAATTTGGGTGCCCAAATGAACCAATGAACTGCGTTAGGACTGCCCTTGCTTTCATCTCTAGACAAGAAACATCTAAACATGGCACAAAACCAACCAAATCTGATAAGTTGCTCATTAAATATGGTCAATGAAGAGGGTGACATGAAATGTGTTTTCCTTAGGGGTATTGGCAACACCAACAGGCAATATAGTGTTTAATATCCTAAAAGCGATATAAACCCGTCGCAAAAAAATTGAAGTTACTAACATTTTGATGTGGCCAATCAAAAATATTCTAAACTGTCACGAGAGATCCTTAGCGGTAGTGACGTACGTAAGTAGGAGTACTACCGACTTGTCCGTCTATATCATCCTGTATGCTTCTGTGCAAACTAGTTCCAGGAATAGATTGGGCTACCCTACCATACAAATGCATGTAGATGCAGTACATGTGGAGCTATGTGATTAACATGCACATGTTTTTGTGGGCACATAGGTACATGAGTCGTACGTATGTACATGCCCATGCAATGCATGCAAACAATGGATGTACGTACCAGATCGCCGTGTATGCTAGGGAGTGGGTGCACGCATCCATCATACGCTATAGACCCCAGCAACCATGTAAATTTACGAAGCTGCTACAAAGTTTTTCTTTACCATTCTGTTGTGGCAAGTAATACAATACCATCGATAAACATTTTGATTAGCTCCGCACGTGCGAATCAAGTTCTAGCTTCAGCATTGCCTGCACAGGCAACCCGGGCCGCACAAGTCGCCATCACTCGTATCATAGTTGTGACCATTTGGAAAGTCCTGGTCCTTGAGGTGTGAGCCGCTCGACAAGGTGGCAGATCCTGAGGATGCATGGCAAACAGCGTCATGCCCATGAGGCCGAATGTGTTGACTTTACCCTCAGCTTCTAAAAACCGATGCTTGAGTCGAGTGACAACAACGTCTCTCAAGAGGATGATTTCCACGGGCACCACCATAGATATATATGTAGAAACATCTATTTTATTGTGAGCTGATTGCATGCGGAAGAACAACGATCCAGAGATCCATATTATATGCAAATACGTGTACCACCAAACAGTCTTCTGAAAAAGGCTACGCACCTATTTTAAAATTGGACATTTTCATATGCTAGGAATTCTTCCTAATCCACTTCCTATTTTTTGCAAATTTGTTAGGTACTGTTAAGCGAGATTTTGCTGGATATGTTGCCCATTTTGATTTACATATCTGCAAATATATGCGAATTTTGGCAACAAACAAGCACACTCTGCGCTGCCTAGGTGTGATCTCTTTGCTTGTTCTACTCATCCTTATATATTTAAGGTGAGATAAAATAATAAGATCAAAATATGTAAAGCAACATTAAGCATAGTTGCTTACAAATTACATGAATCATAAATGCCAAAATAAAACATACATGGCTTAATTTCCCACACACAAGTTGGAAAAATGCATTTTGGGCAACAAGAATATCAAAACCAATCGGCCGAAGTGGCAGCGTTGGTTCACTTTAGTATGGCTTTGAAGAGAGGGATTGCGACATACATGTCATCTTGAACTTTGAGAGTCACAGGTAGCTCCGCCTCAATCGCATCCAGATCCATAGAGCACCCACCGATCTTCTTCTTCACCTTATCGATCCAATTCTTTACATCTTCTAGGTCCCGCCCTCGCCTTCCCATCGTTGCTCGTAGCCTCAAGGCGGCGGAGGCTGGCTAGCGCCTCTCTATCACCATCGGTGGCTTCTCCGATCAATCAAGGCACCCGTTTCGCCGACCAATCATCGCGTCTTTGCCCGTGCTGTTGGCATGGCGCATCTCCTTTAGCGAGGCATGGAGTCGGCCAACCAGGATGGCGATGGCAGTGTGGGCGAGCTTGACATCGCTGCCGTAGAAGTTGTCTGCGTGTGGGAGGAGAGAGTTATAGCAGTGGTTCGAAAATACCTCCCCTACGGTGTTGCAGCGGGCACGGAGGAACTCCGCCACGGCGGAGGATGACGGCTTGCCCATCGCAATTGATGGTGGCTTTGTGTCGGTAGCTGCACTCGTGGATGTGGTGAAGGTGGTAGCGAGAATAACCACAAGGAGGAAAACAGCCATGATCTCTGTGGTTCGGCCCGTGCGGGCACCGCAATTGAAATGGATGGATTTAGTCATGCTCCACATCTTTACACCAAGGGAGGTGTTGGATTTTGACCAATTTATATAGAGCAAGTTCATCTATTCTAACCACACAACATGTGCTATTAATAGCATAAACCTCATTCTGCGAGGTTCATTGACCCTTTCTCCTACGGTTGTGCTGCAATCACGACATGCATGCAGTCCATAGTTGTTTCCTTTCCATTCACAAACCACCAGTGCTAGTATTTTGGTATCATCATAGATACAGTGTAGCACCCCCCTCTTTTTAAAATTATTTCGCACTATCTTCGAAAAATGTTAGAAAATCAAAGGAAATTGTCGAAGATGCTGCATTGGTTGTAACATCCTAAAATTTAGGATGTTGGAAAATGTGTAAATTTTAAAACTTTTTTATTTTTCTCTGGAAGATAACTTATGAACACTCATACAGTTGATGAAACCCAAATTGAAGTAAAATTGGAATATAAGAAAACGGTCCAGAAAGTGACGTAGAGAAATTTGCAGTGAAAATCATTGCTTATTTTTGTAGGGAATGATGTGAATAGTATGGCCCTATAGCTTATTTGAATGTGTGAGATATATGTGATGCATGTAATATTCGTTCATGGCCTGTGTGTCATGATTATTTCAGCTATTGTTAGCTGTATATATTGTATTTAACGACCTGCGTGTCGACCTTAATGCTTGAATCTATCTTTGTAATCTTCAATTTCTAGCTATTATAGGTAGTAGCCTAGTTTTGAGGTTACAAGCTTTTAAGCATGGTGGCCTAAAGGAGTGATGTGGAGGATGGAGATCGTCTACACCTACTTGGAGATGGATATCACCATTTTTTGGGCCATACTACTTCATAGTTAAATGTGTTTATCTATGATATTATCTATCTTATTCTTATGCAATGATATATGTGATATGTTGCTTTGGTAGGATAGAATCCCTCTTAAAATTAGGTGTTAATGCCCTTCCATATGCTGCACCAAAAGATAATGATCACCGCATGGTAGGTCTACCAAAGTAGAGTGCCATCGGTTATCATCATCATTTGGGGTAGATGTCGGACATCTACATGCGGAAGCATTTGGTTTACTTAACAAGGTTATCAAAATAGTTTTGGACCTTGGGGCATAGATTGGGGCCGAGGCATACTGATGTCACCCAAAGTAGAGTCACATAGGGATGTGATTAGCAAGGTGTTGCTTACCCATGTCACTAGTTTTCTAGCCGTGATGCCAAAGCTCACTAGGAATTAGTGAAATGAGGATCTTTACCCACTATGTAACTTAGAGGGAGTTTTTGTTGCAAAACTCATAGTGAGAGTCTTTTGTTAAATAGTTTAATAAAAGATAAACATAAACATAGTGCTAAACTTTGCATATTCTTGTGTTGTAGATCATGTCACTTTATTGCATCCAAGATTTTTAATTTGCGATCTGTTCTTGAGAAAGAAAAACTCAATGGAACAAACTTTTTGGATTGGTATCGCAACTTGAAAATTGTTCTCAAGCAAGAGCTTAAGGAGTATATCCTTGAGTCTCCTTACCCCGAAGACTTGCCTGATAATGCTACTATGGTTGCATGGAGAGCTTATGAGAAGCAAACGAATGATTGCCTTGATGTGAGCTGTCTCATGCTTGCCACAATGTCCTCTGAGCTTCAGAAGCAATATGAGAACACAGATGCCTACAATATCATTGTGGGGTTACGTGGTATGTTTGAGAACCAAGCAAGGGCCGAGAGGTTCAATACTTCAAAGTCCTTATTTGCGTGCAGTGCTTGCGAGAGGGAATCCGTCGACCCTCATGTGATTAAGATGATTGGCTACATTGAGAGTCCGAAAAGCTTGGTTTTCCCTTAGCCAAGAGTTGGCTACGATGTGATTCTCCGCCGCTCCCCGAGCTTTGAGCCATTCATAATGAACTTTCACATGAACAACTGGACAAGACCACGGCCGAGTTGCATGGGATGCTAAAATTTGCCAAGGAAAGCATTAAGAAAAGCAGCAATCATGTGATGATGATGCACAAAGGCAAGGGCAAGCCCTATGTCAAGAAAAGCGCGTCAAAGAAAGTTAGCTCCGATGCGATCGCGAGCGCTTCTAAGGCCAAGAAAGACAAGAAGGGCGCTGCTCATCCCGATGCATTGTTTCTCTGTAAGCAATCGTGACATTGGAAAAGGAACCGCCCAAAGTACTTGGAGGATCTTGAGAAGAAGAAGGAAGTATGACTTCCACCGGTATAAATGTTATAGAAATCAATCTTGCTACTTCTTCCACTAATTCTTGGGTATTTGATACCGGATCGGTTGCTCACATTTGCAAATCGTTGCAGGGGCTAATAAGAAGTAGAAGTTTGAGGAGGAGCGAAGTGGATCTTCGCGTTGGCAATGGAGCAAAAGTTGCTGCGGTAGCTGTTGGCACCATGCCATTGTCTTTACCTTCAGGATTAGTTTTGGAATTGAATAATTGTTATTGTGTTCTATCTCTTTCAAAGAACATTATTTCTGCTTCATGTTTGCAAGTAGAAGGTTATGACTTTAAATCTATGGACAATGGTTGTTCTCTTTATTTCAAAGATATGTTCTATTGTCATACTTCATTGGTGAATGGGTTATACGTTCTTACTCTTGAAGGGTCACCGGTCTGTAACATTAATGCAATAAGGCAACGTCCGAATGATTTGAATCCCACGTTTATTTGGCACTGTCGCTTAGGTCACATAAATGAGAAACGCATGCAGAAGCTCCATAGAGATGGTATTCTGCACTCATTTGATTTTGAATCATTAGAGACATGCGAATCTTATTTACTTGGCAAGATGACAAAGGCACCTTTCACCGGTCAAGGTGAACGGACAAATGACTTATTGGCACTCGTACATACTGATGTATGTGGACCAATGAGCTTAACAGCCAGAGGTGGTTTTCAGTACTTCATAACTTTTACTGATGACTTTAGTAAATATGGGTATATCTACCTAATGAAGCATAAGTCTGAATCCTTTGAAAAGTTCAAAGAATTCCAAAATGAAGTGCAAAATCATTTAGCCAAGACAATCAAGTTTCTACGATCTGATCGTGGAGGCGAGTATTTGAGCCATGAGTTTGGCAATCATCTAAAGGATTGTGGAATTGTTCCACAATTGACTCCGCCAGGAACACCTCAATGGAATGTGGTATCTGAACGGAGAAATCGCACCTTATTAGATATGGTGCGCTCCATGATGAGCCAAAGTGATCTTCCGTTGTATTTTTGGGGGTACGCTCTTGAAACAGCCGCGTTCACACTAAACAGGGTTCCATCAAAATCAGTAGAAAAGACACCATATGAGATGTAGATAGGACAACGTCCTAGCTTGTCTTTTCTTAAGATTTGGGGATGTGAGGCTTATGTAAAACGTTTACAATCTGATAAGCTCACTCCTAAATCTGATAAATGCTTCTTTATCGGGTATCCTAAGGAAACAAAATGATATTACTTTTATAATCAAGGACAAGGCAAAGTGTTTGTCGCCCAGCATGGTGTCTTCTTAGAGAAAGAGCTTCTCTCAAGAAGGGATAGTGGGAGCACAATGCAACTTGAAGAAATTCAAGAAACACCTGATAACGTTTCAGCTCCTACAGAACCACAACAGGATGAACAAACTGTTGAAGAACCTGTTGTGGACACACCAGCACCACGTAGGTCAGAAAGGTCACGTCGTGCACCTGAGAGGTACATGTTCTTGACTACTCAACAACGGGACATATTGTTGTTAGACAACGATGAGCCTAAGACCTATGAAGAAGCGATGGTGGGACCAGACTCTGAGAAATGGCTTGAAGCCATGAGATCCGAAATTGAATCTATGCACAGTAATCAAGTTTGGAACTTGGTTGATCCACCTGATGGTGTTAAAACCATTGAATGCAAATGGGTTTTCAAGAAAAAGATAGACCTAGATGGAAATGTTCACATCTATAAAGCGCGATTGGTGGCCAAAGGTTTCAAACAAATTCAAGGTATTGATTATGATGAAACTTTTCGCCTCGCAATGCTAAAGTCTATTCGGATCATTCTAGCGATTGCTACATATTTCGACTATGAAATATGGCAAATGGATGTCAAAACAGCTTTCCTTAATGGAAATCTGAGTGAGGATGTGTACATGACACAGCCCACGGGTTTTGTCGATCCGCAATCAGTTGGAAAGATATGCAAGCTCCAAAGATCCATTTATGGATTAAAGCAGGCATCTCGGAGTTGGAACATTCGTTTTGATGAAGTAATCAAAGGGTTTGGTTTCATCAAGAACGAAGAAGAGCCTTGTGTTTACAAAAAGGCTAGTGGGAGCGCACTCGTATTTCTGGTCTTATACGTGGATGACATATTACTGATCGGAAATGACATTCCTTTGCTCGAATCTGTTAAGTCTTCATTAAAAAATAGTTTCTCTATGAAAGACTTAGGAGAGGCAGCATATATTCTGGGCATCAAGATCTATAAAGATAGATCAAAAAGGCTAATTAGATTAAGCTAAGATACGTACATTGACAAAGTGTTGAAAAGGTTCAACATGCATGATTCCAAGAAAGGTTTTCTACCTATGTCACATGGTATAAATCTTAGTAAGAATCAGTGTCCTAGTACACCTGATGAGCGGGATAAAATGAATGCGATTCCATATGCTTCGGCTATTGGGTCCATTATGTATGCCATGCTTTGTACACGTCCAGATGTTTCGTATGCTTTAAGTGCTACGAGTAGATTCCAGTCAGATCCAGGTGAAAGTCACTGGATTGCCGTAAAGAACATCTTAAAGTACTTAAGAAGAACTAAAGATGTGTTCCTTGTCTATGGAGGTGAGGAAGAGCTCGTTGTAAATGGTTACACCGATGCTAGCTTCCAAACTGACAAAGATGATTTTAGATCGCAATCTGGATTTGTGTTCGCCTCAATGGCGGTGTGGTAAGTCGGAAGAGTTCCAAGCGTGACGGTTGCTGATTCTACAACGTGTTGAGTACATAGCGCCTTCAAGCCGCCAAAGAGGTCGTTTGGATCAAGAAATTTATTTCGAGCTTGGTGTGATGGCTAGTGCCTCCAGCCCAATGGACCTCTACTGTGACAATAGTGGGGCCATTGCACAAGCCAAGAAGCCTAGATCGCACCAGAAGTCCAAGCACATTTTACGGCGATTTCATCTCATCCGCGAGATAGTGGAGAGAGGCGATGTGAAGATATGCAAAGTACAAACGGATTTGAACATTGCAGATCCGTTGACAAAGCCGCTTCCCGACCAAAGCATGAGGCTCACACTAGGGCAATGGGTATTAGATACCTACATGGTTGACTCTAGTGCAAGTGGGAGATCATTAGTGATATGCCCTAGAGGCAACATGGAGATGTTGTATATATCACATACTATGTTTATGATACATTACTTTGTTCCTTGGAATAGACATCATCATTATTGATCAATGAGTATGTGACTTATTCATGAGACTCTTAAATACTAAAATGTTGCTATTTCTAAATGATCCCGATCGTATATCATATGAGGAACAAATATGATTCAAAGACAAAGATCGACATATGTATTGATTGATGATCATGTCTCATGGATCATGGTATGGTGATACCAAATCAATAATATGGACATGTGTTAGTGAACATATGTTGGATAGACTGCCATGAGACCCTCAGAGATTCCATGTGTCATCGAGCTGGTCTCGAGTAGTGTTTATGTAGAATCCTTAGACTTGAGATCATCATGGTTCCCAACATGAGTAGTAGCTTATTTTGGGACTACTAAACACTACTCCAGAATCGGGTAGTCATAAAAGTAGTCTTCGGGTTTACCATGAAACATGTAGTGGGATGTGAATGATCAAGATAGAATTTGCCCCTCCTTATGGGAGAGATATCTCTAGGCCCCTCGATGTAATGGATTATGAAAGTGCATGGCCATGCCAAGGTGATTGAGGAGTCAATCACAAGTTTATAATCCATCACGGAATCGAGAGAGTCATTGAGCTATTAAGAGGATGGCACAGGTCTCGCCTTGAGCTCAATCTATATCGTGAGGCAAAGGGATTCGTACATGAGAGAACATTACAGGTTCAGCCGATATGATCTTTACATGTACTTTGGGGTTAATATGTCTTACTAGATGCCGCTATTAACAGGGTGACCGGAAAGGCGTTTCCGGGTCACGACCAAGTATACGTGAACCTACAGGGTCGCACGCTTAACGGGTTGGAACACTGATTCGAATATGATTCGGATATGGGCTCAATTCGGATAAAGATCCAAATAGACTCCTAATGGGCCTCGGTCCGCAAGGCCCACGTGAGGAGGTCTATATATATGGAGGCGAGGGGCTGAGGGGATTCGTCCCTGTTAACATCTAGCAAAACCCTAGCCGCCACCTCCCGAGCCAAACCCTAGCTGCTCACGAGTGCTAGTACACTCGCGATCGGCCTTCCAGCCCCGGACGTGTGGATACCGGTGGAGGCGCTGCTCGTTGCAGTGTTGATCGGCGTGCGTGGAGGAGACGATCTGTTCGGGACGATCGGCTACTTCCACTACTACCTCGACGCGCGTGATTGGATCGGTTTCCAATTCTTCTTCCGCTGCGCTGCGCGTCTAAGTGGTAACGATCCATGATCCTTCCTTAGCATGATGTTCTTGGGTGCGAGGTAGAAAAGTTTTGTTTCTGCTTCCATAGCCTACGCGTATTCCTTTATGTTCATAGTTAATAAGATATTGCTTTAATGAAGAAATAGAGGTCGATCTATAGTAGCAAAACTCAAAGTACAAATTATTTGTACTAGAGACAACATCTCAAATAATTTAGAGAAATTATAAAATAACAAAGAAGAATTGTTGAATATGGGATTTGGGACATGGAAATGGGGATGCACTAGTCTTTTGTCGGCGTGCAATGCTTGCCTTGTCGTCCTCGGCGGCCCTACCGCTTCCGCCATGTGCTCCTCTCGGATCTTGGCTCCAAGGCGGTCAACTAAGCCTTGCTTGGTGCTGGCCTCCAATCGCTACTACCTTACTTTTAAATTTTGTATCAAACTCAGTTTGCCAACAAAAAATTAAACCATCGATTCACCCTCTAGTCGGTGGCAAACATGTTCGTGTTGGCTCGAATCAAAATTGCTGCGATTACAATAGTTTATGAGTAGAAAATTGAAATTAGACTATTTCGAGTCAAAAGTTGATGAGACTCATCTCAATAGTGGCTCATTAGCTCAAATTTAAAACAACCACTTAAAAGATAAATAAAATGATCTAAAGTTGAACTATATCAATTTTGAACAAAGCTCGATAGCCACCCGACCTCCTTGAACTTGCAAACTGGGCTATAGTTTTCACTAACAAGAGTAATATACCTACTAAATACGGGTATTTCCTTAAAAATTTGGGTGCCCAAATGAACCAATGAACTGCGTTAGGACTGCCCTTGCTTTCATCTCTAAACAAGAAACATCTCAACATGGCACAAAACCAACCAAATCTGATAAGCTGCTCATTAAATATGGTCAATGAAATGGGCGACATGACATGTGTTTTCCTTAGGGGTATTGGCAACACCAACAGGCAATATAGTGTTTAATATCCTGAAAGCGATATAAACCCGTCGCAAAAAAATTGAAGTTACTAACATTTTGATGTGGCCAATCAAAAATATTCTAAACTGTCACGAGAGATCCTTAGCGGTAGTGACGTACGTAAGTAGGAGTACTACCAACTTGTCCATCTATATCATCTTGTATGCTTCTGTGCAAACTAGTTCCAGGAATAGATTGGGCTACCCTACCATACAAATGCATGCAGATGCAGTACATGTTGAGCTATGTGATTAACATGCACATGTTTTTGTGGGCACATAGGTACATGAGTCGTACGTACGTACATGCCCATGCAATGCATGCAAACAATGGATGTACGTACTAGATCGCCGTGTATGCTAGGGAGTGGGTGCACGCATCCATCATACGCTATAGACCCTAGCAACCATGTAAATTTACGGAGCTGCTACAAAGTTTTTCTTTACCATTCTGTTGTGGCAAGCAATACAATACCATCGATCAACATTTTGATTAGCTCCGCACGTGCGAATCAAGTTCTAGCTTCAGCATTGCCTGCACAGGCAACCCGGGCCGCACAAGTCGCCATCACTCGTATCATAGTTGTGACCATTTGGAAAGTCCTGGTCCTTGAGGTGTGAGCCGCTCGACGAGGTGGCAGATCTTGAGGATGCATGGCAAACAACGTCATGTCCATGAGGCCAAATGTGTTGACTTTACCCTCAGCTTCTAAAAACTGATGCTTGAGTCGAGTGACAACAACGTCTCTCAAGAGGATGATTTCCACGAGCACCACCATAGATATATATGTAGAAACATCTATTTTATTGTGAGCTGATTGCATGCGGAAGAACAACGATCCAGAGATCCATATTATATGCAAATACGTGTACCACCAAACAGTCTTCTGAAAAAGGCTACGCACCTATTTTAAAATTGGACATTTTCATATGCTAGGAATTCTTCCTAATCCACTTCCTTTTTTTGCAAATTTGTTAGGTACTGTTAAGCGAGATTTTGCTGGATATGTTGCCCATTTTGATTTACATATTTGCAAATATATGTGAATTTTGGCAACAAACAAGCACACTCTGCGCTGCCTAGGTGTGATCTCTTTGCGTGTTCTACTCATCCTTATATATTTAAGGTGAGATAAAATAGTAAGATCAAAATATGTAAAGCAACATTAAGCATAGTTGCTTACAAATTACATGAATCATAAATGCCAAAATAAAACATACATGGCTTAATTTCCCACACACAAGTTGGAAAAATGCATTTTGGGCAACAAGAATATCAAAACCAATCGGCCGAAGTGGCAGCGTTGGTTCACTTTAGTATGGCTTTGAAGAGAGGGATTGCGACATACATGTCATCTTGCACTTTGAGAGTCACAGGTAGCTCCGCCTCAATCGCATCCATATCCATAGAGCACTCACCGATCTTCTTCTTCACCTTATCGATCCAATTCTTTACATCTTCTAGGTCCCGCCCGCTCAGCTTCCCACTGTTGCTCGTAGCCTCAAGGCGGCGGAGGCTGGCTAGCGCCTCTCTATCGCCATCGGTGGCTTCTCCGATCAACTGAAGGCACCCGTTTCGCCGACCAATCATCGCGTCTTTGCCCGTGCTATTGGCATGGCGCATCTCCTTTAGCGAGGCATGGAGTCGGCCAACCAGGATGGCGATGGCAGTGTGGGCGAGCTTGACATCGTTGCCGTAGAAGTTGTCTGCGTGTGGGAGGAGAGAGTTATAGAAGTGGTTCAAAAATACATCCCCTACGATGTTACAGTGGGCACGGAGGAACTCCGCCACGGCGGAGGATGACGGCTTGCCCACCGCAATTGATGGTGGCTTTGTGTCGGTAGCTGCACTCGTGGATGTGGTGAAGGTGGTAGCGAGAATAACAACAAGGAGGAAAATAGCCATGATCTCTGTGGCTCGGCCCGTGCGGGCACCGCAATTGAAATGGATGGATTTAGTCATGCTCCACATCTTTACACCAAGGGAGGTATTGGATTTTGACCAATTTATATAGAGCAAGTTCATCTATTCTAACCACACAACATGTGCTATTAATATAGTTGATGAAATTATTTCGCACTATCTTGGAAAAATGTTAGAAAATCAAAGGAAATTGTCGAAGATGCTGCATTGGTTGTAACATCCTAAAATTTAGGATGTTAGAAAATGTGTAAATTTTAAAACTTTTTTATTTTCTCTGGAAGATAATTTATGAACACTTATACAGTTGATGAAACCCAAATTGAAGTAAAATTGGAATATAAGAAAACGGTCCAGAAAGTGACATAGAGAAATTTGCAGTGAAAATCATTGCTTGAAACTTCACTAATGTAACATCTCAAAAATGCAAGTATAAGTTCAGTGTGTAGGTGTAACATCCCAAAATTTTGTCCCTTTATTAAAAATTTAATCTGGAGTTTATTTGGATTTTCTGGAGTTATGTTAAAATCCTGATTTGAGAAAAATTTTAAACTTTATTGTGTAAAAGTCAAAATTAAAGTTATTGCATTCCTAAAAGCTTAAACCAATGTATTTCAGCTTCCTTAAGTCAAATATGAGATTATATTCTTTTTTCTGGATTTTAGAAGGAATTAAAACCCTCCCTACAAAATCAAATTGTACCTTTGCAAAATATACTTGTTAAAATGAGTGGGACATATTTTTATTAAGTCTATAATAGCTCCAGATAGTTCCCAGAATTTTTCTGGATTTTTCAAAATTTATTTGGTATTTTTCTGAGTTTTCTAAAGCTTAATAGCATTTCTGGAAAATCAAAAAGAAAGAAAATTCCAAAATCCTCCCGCCGCCAGTGTCAACCATCGGCGTCCCCTCCGCCCGCCGGAATCCCCTCACCGTCCGATCTAACTTAAACCCTCTCCCGCTTTCCTCTCTCTCGCGTGCGGCGCGTGTCGCGCGATCGGACCGTCCACTCCAGCCGGATTTAATCCTCGCCGCCCGCACCCACTTACCGCTTCACCGCTCCCCTCTCCGCTCCTGCCGCCACGTGGTGTTATCCAAGCCGTCCCCTGTTGCCGTATCTCATCTCGGCCGCCCCTTCCCACTTAAGCACCGTTCGGCCCCGATCTAACCTTCGTTGTCGGATCGGATCTCAGCCGTCCCCCTTCACTTACCCCTTCGCAAGGCGCCAGCGGTCCCGATCTCTCCCCCGTGCCACCCGTCAAGCATCTGACCGTCCCCCTCGCCCCTTCCTTTCTTTTCTCTCTCGCTGACGTGCGGGCCCCACTCGTCAGTTCCGTCTCCCCCGCGCGGTTTCCTTCTTCCTCGCGCGATCCCCGCCCCGCTGCCGCCATGAATGCCGAGACCGAAGCGTTCAATTCGTCGGTTTCCTTCCCAATTGATTCCCCGAGCCGCCTGCAAATTCAAATTCCCCCTCCGCCGCATCCGTGCCAGGCATTAGCTCCCCGATTAAAGCCCCACTCGCCGTCGCATTAAGCCCCCTCGGCCGTTTCAAGTCCGGCGAGTTGTGCGCGACCGTTACACCCCTCCCCAGGCTATAAAAGGGCCTCCCCGAGGTCCCTCTACCCACACCGCCACCCCCCGAGCCTCCAGAGCACATAATCCAGTCCCGAGGGCCCCCCTGCGCCGATTTCCCTCCGCCGGCTCAAGCAACTCCGGCGAGCAATCGCCGCGGCCGAGCCCTCGCCGCCGACACCTCCCGGCCTTGCTGGTGCCCAGCGACCCTCGGCGACCACCTCCCGGCACGCACCACCGGAGCTACTCCGCCGCCGTGAAGGCTTCTCGACCGCCGCCTCTCCGCGGGCTCCCTCTCGCCATCTCGGCCTCCGTGCAAGGTACCGACGCACTCCGCGTTCTCCTCATCGCTTTGGTACCCTCGGCGGCGCGCCGCCACCGAGCTCGGCGACTATCGCCCCGAGCGCCGCTGCCGCCGCCAAGCCACGCCACTGGCCGTCGCCGAAGCCGGGCAGCGGCGTGGCAGCCGTGGCGGCGGTCGGCGCCACGCCACGCCGCCACCCGCACCCCGCCACCTCGCGCGCGCCGCCACGCCGGCATAAAGCCGTGGCGTGGCGCCACGCGGCGACCACGCGGCAGCCCCGTGGCGCCACGCCGCCGCCCCGCCTCGCGCGCGCCGCCGCCACTCACCTTCCTCGGTCCATGGACTCGGTCCATGACACCGGCCCCACCTCGCCACCTCCCGAATATATTAATCCTAGGGCTGACGTCATAATCTATAATTTCCTTTAGAAAAATAATTCGTGCTGACGTCATAAATCCTTTTCGGTTTAAAAATAAATCCAGAAAATACCCTTTTTCTTTTATTTTGAATTCAAACTTTGGAAGGCTATAACTTTTGCATTTTAACTCCAAATTGACCCATTCAAGTTTCTAAATTTTTCTAAAATCATGATCTATCCATTTCTGGAATAATTTTGAAATTTTGAAACTTATTTAAATTTGATTTGAATATATTTTGTAATTCCAAGTTTTAAATTCAAATTAAAACTTCCAATTTCTTTTAAAAGCCTCATTTCCTTTTTAAAAATTGTTGACCCACATCCAAAAATTCAGATTTCTGCCTTCCAAATTATTTGATAATTTTTGGAAGTTATTTGGATTCCATTTGAATTTTTGTTTTGAAATTGCTTTGAATTGATTTCTCGTTAGATATTGACGATTCCGAGAGTTTGAATTGACGAATCGCAGCAGACTTCGATCAAGGCAAGTTACACCTTTGACCATGTTGAACCTAATAATTTAAATTAGTTATATTGTTTTATCAGATATGCATGCTTATCTTTATTCAAATGTAATTCAAATTTGATTTGAATTTTAGATATACCCATGATCCTTTGTATATGGCCAATTTGAGTCTTGAATTCATATACCTTGTCACCCTAGCGGAAAACTAGTTAGTACCATAGTATTGACTAGAAATTTTTATAGAAATGCTTAGCCTGGCTTAGTGTGATTTTAGGTGGGATCAATCTTTCACATGAAATGACGGACTTTGAAATTCAATACCTTGACTTCGGTGAGTCAAGGATGGTTTTACGGAAATTATTTAAAAATGAAAATAGAAAACATGTTTTGGACTTAGGCTAATGGTTAGGTGGTGGGTACCGGTATGCCTCGTGTTTGGTGACACCTAGTTGATTATCGTGTACGGGGGTATGTGGTTGAGCCTAAATCAACTTAAGGACCGTTTCTGTGAATTATTTTACGAAGTCACTTCGTACTACCACAAGTCCGGTATGGGACGGACCTGGCTAAGTAATTTGTGAAGTTCTAATTATAGTCTCGCTATAGGCTGAATGTGTAACAGCCCAGCTGTTTATTCCAAAAAAAAACACATTCAATTTAATTAAAAAGAATATTTACTTTTGGTTGTTTAAGTTTATTTGCCTGATTTTCTGCTTTTAAAAAGGGTTTTACGTGAGAAAGGTGATTTAAGAAAAAAATAAAAACAATAAATAAATAAATAAGGTATTAAATAAGTTAGTTTGAAATAAAAATCAAAGTTATTTGATTTCTTGAAATTTTAAAATTTTTAGCTAACTGATTTTCTCTAAAGAAAATAGCCTTTCTGTTAAACAAAAAATATTTTATAAGGAAAAATATTCAAATTTGAGTTGGAATTTTTTTTATAAGTTCTAAATAGCCTAAGAAACTTCTATGAATTTTTCTAAGATTTTTAAGCTTTATTTGTTATTTATTGTATTATTTAAAGCTAGAAAAAGAAAAACATTTTTAAAAATTAAAATAAACGTCAAAAAATTCTGAAAATATTTTTTTTATTCTTTTCAGATTCCAAGGATTCTAAAAATATTTGTTCTGGAATTTTTCCGAATTTTCTTTTTCTTTTTCTTCTTTTTCTCTTTTTCTTTTCTCTTTCTCTCTCCTACCTTTCTTCTCCAGGAGGAAGTCGCGTGCGTGTGCGTGTGCAGCAGCCATGAAAAACGTTGGAGCTCCTTCAAACCTCCATAACTTTTGATTCTCTCAACGGTTTTCCACGAAATAAATTGCAATCAATTCCTCTCATCAAGCCTCTTCATTTCCCACCGTTTCCCCCCTCATTCATGAGCTATTTTTGCGGGATTTAACCCATGCCATTCATGGACATGGTCCTTTGATCTCCCTCCTCGGACCTCCTCAACCCCTATAAAAGGGAGCCCCGTGAGCCTCTCCTCATCCTCACTCAACCCCGAAAATCTCAAGTCCCCACTCCCTCTCGTTTGGTCGCAATCGGAGTTTTATTTTTATGTACCAAGCGTCGTTCTCCGGCCTTTTGTGCCTCGTCCGGTGGAGCGCCGCGCGTTGACCACACCGTTGGCTTCGCCGCGCGCGTTCTACGCGGTGCTCACCTCGCCTTCGCGAACTTCGCCGAGCACCGCCGCCACCGTGGCCAAATCGGGTCCGTGTTCGTCGCGCCGCCACCGCCGACCGTGCATGCCCGACCAAAACCAAGGTGAGCATCACGATCCCCACGCTCTACTCTTCGATTCGCCGCAACTCTCGCATGTTAATTCCACTCCGTTTGCCCGGAACGCCGATGTCAGCCTGTAGGCCGTATAAATTCTTGTCCACCGTGTTTCGCTTGTCCGTTGGCCAAGCCGTCTGCGGCGTTGAGTTCGTCTCGACACGTTCTACGCCGTGCTCCCCTCCGTTCGTCCAAAAACCTTCCACAAATATTTGCGCCCGACACCTCGCCATGGCCGCAAATGGCACTTCGCGTCCCCGCCTGTCCGGGAATGCTTTCAACAATCCGTCCGCGTCAAAACGTGCCAAACCATCCCAGGTGGCTACGTTTCAGACGGTTTTGGATTCGCCTGACCGAGCGCGAAGATATTGAATTTTTAGTGTTTCGGTACCGACGTCGTTCAAATGACGATTGCGTCGCCTCCGGTGAGTTTCGGCTTAGCCGATATTTTTTTCTAGACTCACCTTACCGCGTTTTACGCCGTGGTCACCTTACTTCATCATATTCTTTGCCCGAAAATTATTCTTCTCTGCCACCCTATGTCGTTGTCGCCGTACACGTCGTTATCGTACTCCGTTTGACGTGCCGCCAATTCCTACATGTGCCTCGGGTTATTAGCAACCCATTGGCTTCACCTCCCATGCCTTTTCTCACCAACGACACGACCAAAAACAGTGAAAAGAGCCGCTGCCCGTTACTGTTCACACGGGAATATTCCTGATTTTTCTTTTTCCAGAATTTTCTGATCCGACAATCTTCCAATCGCTCGTTCTCCTTCGTCCGAACTCCGAATCAGGTGATTCAAGTTTCTAAATTCATCTAAATTCACAATCTATTTTTCAGTATATATTTCATAATTTTTGGATTTTCTCGACCACCCTTGGTTGAATCTCCTCACCGCCGGAATACTGCCGCCACCGCCGCCCGAGTTACGCCATCGCTCCAACTCGCCATCGACCACCCTCCAACCACTTCTAGTATTGCACGAGACCACCAATGCACTCCTCGCAATCCCCTCTCTCTTTTCTTCACCTCGCCACCCCTCCGTCAAGCAATTTCCCCCGCCGGAGTGTCTCTTTCGCCGACGCCGACGCCGCCACCGCCAAATCTTCGACGGGACCACACGCACCTCCTTCACCCTTTTTACTGAGCCAAAATATGACCGGAGTACCCCGCCACCAATAACCTTCCTCAGGCCCGCGCGAACCTTCGACGCCTCTTCTCCGAGCAAGCTGTCGTCGGAGAGTCTCCGCCGTCGATAATCGTGTCTTACCTTCGCTACACCCTCGCCGCCAGCCAACTCTATGTAACCCAAACCTTACGCCATGGTCAAATCGGACTCACACTCTTCTCCCTCTTTTGTACACCTCCCCGGTATTCGCCGCCGTTGGATTGCTCGGATCTTGTCTCGTGAAGTCGTCCGAGTTCTCCCAGCCATCCGATTCTTAGACTCCGACGCCCGAAAACCCATAAGACTCCGCTATCTGGAGGCTCTTTAGACTTCGCCATCCGGAGGCTCTTTAGACTCGGCTATCTGGAGGCTCTTTAGACTTCGCCATTCGGAGGCTCTTTAGACTCCGACTGCCGGAGCCTTCGACTTCGACCTTCGAAGACTCCAATTTTGACTTTGATCTTCAGAGACTTCAACTCCAGTCCTTTCAACCACAATTGTTTTTCCGACTACAGTCACTCTCGACCACAGTCGCTCCCAACCACTGCCGTCTCCATCTACCTCCGACCGTAGTCGCTTCCGACCACTGTCACTCTTCGCTCTAAGTCTCCGAGTACCTTCGCTTTTTCAGCGAGGAGTAGTTCGAAGAATACTCGGTAGTCGAAGTTGTAGCCGACTCTGAATACCTTCGCCTTCCACCACCGGTGTTCATTGTCGTCCCGACCACTCGACTCCGACTACCATTTGTTCTCGACTGTTATAGTGTTCTACGACCACTGTACAGTTTCGACCAAGTTTTCGACCGAATCTTAATCTTCGAATTCGACTACACCTTCGATCATAACTTCGACCCTACACAAATATTGTAGCTCCCGACTACTTTTCCTTCACAAAGAAAAGAATTCAAAGAATTCCTTTTATTTATTTCTTTGGAATTCAAACTTCCAGAAGTCGTCCTCCTTCGCCCTAACTCCTTTGGACCAATTCAAATTCCTAAATTCATATTCTATCTCCCGGCATTTATTTTATAAAATTTGGATTTTATTTGGATTTTATTTGAGTTTAGTTTGTTCTTGCTTTTCGCGTGTAGACTACGACTATTTCGGAGAGTATAACTTCAGCGAACCTCGGCAAACTTCAAAGAAAGGCAAGTTACACCTTTGACCATGTTGAACCTAATATTTCAAATTTAATTATATTGTTTTACTGTATATGCATGCGTACTTCTATCCAAAATTAATTTAAATTCAGTTTAAATGTTAGATATACCCATGATCCTTTGATTATAGTCCATTTGAAATCCCGAATTCATATACCTTGTCACCCTAGCTAAAAACTAGTTAGTACCATAGTATTAACTAGAAATTTTGTAGAAATGCTTAGCCCGGCTTAATATAACTTTAAGCGGGATCAAATCTTTCTTATGAAATGACGATTTGAAAATGAGTTCTTGACTTCGGTGAGTCATGTATGGTTTGTGAAAATGGTTTAAAAACAAAAATAGAAACTTATGATTTGGACTTAGGCTATTGGTTAGGTGGTAGGATGCCGGCATGCCTCGTGTTTGGTGACACCTGGTTGATTGTCGTGCATGTGGGTATGTGGATTGAGCCTAAGTCAAATTAAGGACCGGTCTGTGAGCTCTCAAGCAAAGCCACATCGTACTACCACAAGGTCGGTATGGGACAGTCTGGTGACTAATTTGTGAGGTCCCAACTTTGGTCTCGCTATAGGTTGAATGTGAGCGTGGCGTAGGCCATGGGAAGTCTCACACGGCACAAGAGGGGGCTCCAACTTGTGGATTCAAGTTGTGGTGAAACCTTAGCGGCGGCGTGACCAAGTTGAAGGCTTAGCATTGTAAAGGCCTTGTTATGGTTTTCTCGATCGCACGCCTACGAGGCGTGTAATGGCCGACAATATGAGATAATCATATCTTGTGGGTAAAGCTGTACAACCTCTGCGAGTGTATAACCTATCTCGGATAGCCGTGCCCACGGTTATGGGCAAGTGAGTAAAGTTTTTCATGGATTAGACTTTGGTTTTAAAAATGGTTTCAAAAAGGCTTATGGATGGATGGATAGAGTTCATGACCGTGGGATACCGTGAATAAGTTGGTGTTTGGTCGAGCTCGCACTAACAAAATGAATCCATAAGAGATTTTGAAAAGCATATGGATAGATGGAATCCATGTGAAACGTTTTGAAAAGATGGACCAGGTGGGATACCTGTGACTAGGTTAGTGTTTGGTCATAGCCTGCACTAACGATATTATTTGGTAAATTATTATTTCTATCTACCGATAAAATTCAGCTTTTGCACTTATGTTATTGTATTTAAATTCAATCTCGCTTTTAGCACAAATAAACTTAATAAGCCTTCCTTTGTTATCCCTATGCATGCATTCACTCTGTTAAAACTCCCGTGTAACTTGCGTAAGTACTTTATGTGCTTACCTTGGGAGTACTTTATGTGCTCACCTTGCTAAAATCTGTTGCGGAGGATGACGTCAACAACTTCGTGAGGATGGTGACGACTAGGCCGCGTCTTCTGATCATTCGCTGTGGGCGGCGGGATGGGCTCTTTGCTTCATTAGTTTTCTTCCATTGTTTATATTTATTTTTGGTTTATGAACCATTGATGTAAAATTTGGCCATCGTGCCCATATTTAGTTAATGAATAAATGTCATTGTGCGTGATATAAATCTTTGTATCCACTTGTGTGCACTAGCTTGATCCTGGACAAGTGCGATTTACAGAGGATCCTCGAGTCGCGCTCGGGTCCGGCTGCACGTGAGCGCGCGTAGGTGTGGGAAGTCTCACATGGCACCGAGAGGGCTCCAACTCGTGGATTCGAGTTGTGGTGAAACCTTAGTGGCGGCGTGATTATGTTGGCTATGAATCATCTGAACGACCTTGTCATGAACTCTCGCCGCACACCTAAGGCGGTGTGTTGATCGCGTGGCTCAAGTGAGAGGGAATGTCTTGTGGGTAAAGTTGTACACCTCTGCAGAGTAACAATCTATCTCGATAGCCGTGTCCACGGTCATGGACATGCTGAGTAGAGTCTTCACAGATTAGACTTGAATTTTCATAAAACTTGGTTTTGGCAAACAAACGTTGGATTTGGTAATGGTCCGGGTGGATTCCCGTGGTTAGGTTAGTGTGGGTTGGAGCCTACACTAACGATATTACTTGTTAAAAACAATGTTTCATATACTGTATTTAAATTCAGCTTTTCGCACTTACGTTATTGTATTTAAATTCAAGTATTGCTTTCCGCACATTACCTATTAAGCTTCCTTTGAAATCCCTTATGCATGCATCAAATCATTATATTTCTGGTGTAACTTGCGTAAGCATTTACTTGCTTACCTTGGGAGTACTTCGTACTCGCCTTGCTAAATCTGTTGCCGGACTTGAGGGCGACTCGACGGTGAGGACTACTTGAGTAGGATGCGTCTTACGATCATTCGCTGTGGGAGGTCGGATGGGTCTGTGCTGCCACCTTTACTTTATTTCCATTGTTTTGTTTACTTTGTTGGCCTAGCGCCTTATTGTAAGACTTGGCCTTCAGGCCGTATTTTCGTTTAATAATATCTCGTGGTTATTTTTGCATGATATACATTACTGTGAAACCTGTGTGCACTAGCTTTTCCTGGGATAGTGCGATTTACACAGAGGGGCTCGGAGTTGTTGTTCCGGGTCCCGACAGTAGGACACACAATATGGACATCCATGTTCTCATGTCTACTGCTCTTGAGAGTGTATACAACACAAAGAAATTAACATTAGTATGCAGCGCTGGTTAATGAAAGCATGTCACCAATAAATATGGTTTCTACAAGGAACATATAGATAATACAACTGCAACTTCTAAATTTGACGGACCAAACAAATAACATACAAAGGCATCAAATTTTTCAAACTTGTTAATACTTTAATTGCAGATCGCCTGTAGTGGACAGGAAGTTCACAGCTAAAGTAACATTTAGCAAGAATTGAGGCCATCTTATGTTATTAAAAGATAGCAAGCTTTTAGAAGATCTAAGAATAGGCACGTGCTTACCTAAGTCATTGTCTCCTGCTTTATTTCATCATATTTGCCGCAGGGACTTGAGTTGTAGGTGGACACATGCTTACCTTAGAGAGCTACTGCAGAGAAGAGACCAACCTTGTAGAACTGTTTCTGATTAAGAAGTGGTTATGTCGGGACCCGGAACAACAACTTCAAGTCCCTCTGTGTAAATCGCACTATCCCAGGAAAAGCTAGTGCACACAGGGTCTACAGTAATGTATATCATGCAAAATCACCACATGATATTATTAAACGAAAATACGGCCTTGTGGCCAAGTCTTACAATAACATGGCACAAGGCCAACAGAAAATAAAAGCAGCGAAAAATAGTAAAGGTAGCAGATCAGCCCATCCAGCCTCCCACAGGCGAATGACTGTAAGACGCATCCTACTCGCTGAAGTAGTCCTCACCATCGTAGTCGCTGTCGAAGTCTGGCAACAGATTTAGCAAGGTGAGCACATAAAGTACTCCCAAGGTAAGCACCTAAGTACTTACGCAAGTTACACTGGGAATTTAACAGGGGTCATGCATGCATAGGGATAACAAAGGAAGGCTTATTACGTTTATTTGTGCGAAAAGCAGTACTGAATTTAAATACAATATCATGAGTGCAAAAGCTGAAAGTTTGATACATCATACGAAACAATATTTTAACCAAAGTATTATCGTTAGTGTAGGCTCCAACCTACACTAACCTAACCACAGGCATCCCACCCGGACCATTGTCAAAACCACTGTTGCCTGTCTAAAAAATCAAGTTTTATAAAAGCCAAGTCTAATCTGTGAAAACTCTACTCAGCATGTCCATGACCGTGGACACGGCTATCCAGATAGTTTGTTACTCTGCAGAGGTGTACAACTTTACTCACAAGACATTCCCTCTCACCTGAGCCACGCGATAAACACACTGCCTTTGGTGTGCGGCGGAGAGTTCATGATAAGGCTGTTCCGATGATCCATAGCCAAAATAAATCAACCACAGAAACAGTCCTTAATCCGACTTAGGCTCAACCACATACCCACATGCACGACAATCAACCAAGTGTCACCAAACACGAGGCATGCCGGCACCCCACCACCTAACCAATAGCCTAAGTCCAAATCATAAGTTTCCATTTTCATTTTTAAACCGTTTTCATAAACCATCCTTGACTCACCGCAGTCAAGATTTCAAAAGGAACTGTCATTTCATGTGAAATAGTTGATCCCACCTAAAATTATACTAAGCTAGGCTAAGCATTTCTATAAAATTTCTAGTCAATAATGTGGTACTAACTAGTTTTCAGCTAGGGTGACAAGGTATATGAATCCGAGATTTAAAATTGGCTATAGTCAAAGGACCATGGGTGTAACTATGTTTAAATCGAATTTGAACTAAATTTGAATAAAGATACGCATGCATATACAGTAAAATAACATAAATAAATTTGAAATACTGGGGTCAACATGGTCAAAGGTGCAACCTACCTTGATCGAAGTCCTGCTGAGAATCGTCGAACTCAAACTCTCCGGAATCGTCAAAATCTAACGTAAAGAGCCAATTCAAAGGAAATTCAAAAACAAAATTCAAATAAACTCAAAATTTCAAAATGATACCAGAAATGGATAGATCATGATTTTAGAAAAATTTAGAAATTTGAACGGGTCAATTTGGAGTTAAAATGAGAAAGTTATAGCCTTCCAAAGTTTTAATACAAATAAAAAGAAAATACCCAATTTCTGGAATTATTTTGAAACCGAAAAAGCATTTATGACGTCAGCCTGAATTATTTTCTTAAAGAAAAATCTGAGTTATGACGTCAGCAGGAATTTTTGGATTTATTTAAAATCGGTAGGGCTGACGTGGCAGGGGGACTGACGTGGCCTCCACGTGGCTGCCACTTGGCACCACGTGGCCGCCTCGTGGCTGCCACATCACGACAATATGCCGACGTGGACAGGCACGCGCGAGGTGGCGAGGAGGGGCTCGGGTGGCGCTGGAGTGGCGCCCAGCTACCCGCCACCTGGCTGCCACGCCACCTCCAGCTCGGCTCGACGGGCCGACGTGGCCTAGCCGGTGGCGGCGGCGCTCGGGGCCCGAAGGTCGCCGGCGCTCCGGCGGGCGGCGGCGCTGGCCGACGGCACCAAAACGTAGAGAGGAGTGAGGGGAGTCGATCGAGCACGAGTCCCGAGGGTGGTCGGAGCGGGTAATCGGCGAAGAGGGGCGACGGTCGGAGGAGGGTTCACGGTGGTGGAGGAGCTCCGGTGGCGCAAAAGCTTGGGGCAGCGGTCGTCGGGGATCGCCGGGGCACGAGCAACGTCGGGAAGGCGTTGGTGCGGTTCAGGGAGACCGGAGCCGGTGGCAATTGCTCGCCGGAGTCGTCGAAGCCGCGGAGAGAAAAATCGGGCTTGGAGAGGCTCTGGTGCTCGGATGCTTCGATTGAGAGGTGAGGGAGAGGCACTGTGGGTAGAGGGACCTCGGGGTATCCCTTTTATAGGCGGGGAGAGGTGGTAACGGCCACGCACAACTCGTCGATTTCGGAACGGTCGGGGAGGATCAATGCGACAGCGCACAGGGCGTGATTGGGGCTAATTACGCCTCACACGGATGCGAGGAGGTGCTAATCGAAATCTGCAGCGGTGCGGGGAAGTAAATGGCTAAGAAACCGAAGCTTTTAAAGCTTCGGTTTTCTGTTAATGGCAGTGGCAGCGGTGGAGATCGCGCGGGGAAGAAGGAAACCGATTGGGGGACGATGGATCTGACAGGTGGGGCCCGTCGATCAGCGAGAGAGAAGAAAAGGAAAGGGGCGGGGTGACGGTCAGATGCGCAACAAGTGGCAAAGGGGGAGGATGAGGGCTGTTGGATCCGAGCGAACCGTTAAGTGAGAGGGGAGGGCCAGAACGGATTAGGCTTCATTCTCCACTCGATAGCTTGTGGGCTTGTCGATTGGCCGCTACGATTTATTTTTGGATTTCCGTTGCTAGTTTAAAGCCCTTCCAGCTAGAGATATTGTAAGCTTGACCATAAGATCGTACTTTTGATTTATCGATATTTGAGTTTTCCTTTACTTTAGCGTGTGTATGGTTGTGATTACATCTATACTTGACAGTGTGCACTAGCGTGATCCTAGACTAGTGCAGTTTACACAGAGAGTCCGGATTTGCATATTCGGGTCTCAACAGATGGGCATGGCAAAGCAAATGGAGGTTACTGGCATACAATTTCTTAATTACATTAGCCTGCAGGTACGTCGTCAATCACTATTTGATTGTCCTCATGAGAAGATGAACATATAACCATTTCTTAATCGGGCGTAGGAGAATGGAAGGGCTAATGAATTCAATTATTTGGCACGACAGTCAGAAACAGTTCTACAAGGTTGGTCTGTTCTCTGCAGTAGTTCTCTAAGGTAAGCATGTGTCCACCAGCGGCTCAAGTCCCTACGGCAAATATGATGAAATAAAGTAGGAGACAATGACTTAGGTAAGCACATGCCTATTCTTAGATCTTCTATAAGCTTGCTATCTTTTAATAACATAAGATGGCCTCAATTCTTGCTAAATGTTACTTTGGCTGTGAACTTCCTGTCCACTACAGACGATCTGCAATTAATGTATTAACAAGTTTGAAAAATTTGATGCCTTTGTATGTTATTTGTTTGGTCCGGCAAATTTAGAAGTTGCAGTTGTATTGTCTATATGTTATTTGTAGAAACCATATTTATTTGTGCCTTGCTTTCCTTAACCAGTGCTGCATACTAATGTTAATTTCTTTGTGTTGTATACACTCTCAAGAGCGGGAGACATGAGAACATGGATGTCCATATTGTGTGTGCTGCACAATGAACTTGTACTTGCACAAGGGTACGATTGTAAAAACACTCTCTACGGGGATATACATATACGTGATGCAAGCCCTGAGGAGGATAGCGTTGTTCACCTAACTCCCCACTACCATACTCTCTCTCTGTTTGGTCTGTAACCACAACAGTTGGCACCGACCGTGGGGTCGACAGGAGCAAGCCTCAAGATCTCAAGAAGGATGGCACCAAAGAAAGCTTCATCATCGACGGCGAAGAAGAAGGAAGGGGTCGCGGCGAGGTCCTGCGTCAACACCAGGGCTTCGGCATCGGCGGCTGCGGGTGCGAATGACGACGCTCACCGCGCGACGATCGACCCCGCTACTGCTGATGTGACGATCGACCCCGCCACCACCGACGTGACGATCGACCCCGCCACTACCGACGTGACGGTCGACCCCGCCTCTGCCAATGTGACGGTCGACCCCGTCCTACGCGCGACGCCCCACCCAACCGCTGGCGCGACAGTCGACCCCAACAATACCGGTCGGGTGCCCGTGGAGGCGCGACCGCCGTCCCTACACCCGGTGCGGGAGCGCCAAGCGGTCTCGCGCGACACGGCCCCGCTATCAACGCCGGAGTCCATCGTGTCGACGCGGCGGGCAACCCAAGAGCACAAGCCATGGTCATGCTTACCCCGGTAGCGCAACCAGGTGCGCCGATCGCTTCATCTACGCCGGTAGTGGAGAACGCCCTGCTGGTGGCCCTCGGCACGCTCCAGCAGGAGTTGGCGGATCTCCGCGGGGCCGTGCGCAGAATGCAAGAGGCTCAGAGTCAGCTGGCCCCGCCGATGGTCGCGCCGAAGTCCATGCCAGAACGAGCGGATAGCCGCGATGCCCCCACATCCAGCTGCACCTCGCTGCGATGTGTGGACCCGGAGTCCCCGTTATCTGCAGGCCTGCAGCAAGCGGCATGGCCGGAGGACTTCAAATTCCCTAGCGCCATCACGTCGTACAAGGGCGACACGGACCCCTGGGAGTTTGTGCGCGTGTACGAGACCACCATCGAAGCCGCAGGCGGAGACGACACCATGAAGGCAAAGGGGCTCCCCCTCGCGTTGCAGGGAGTGGCGCTCTCTTAGTTCTTCACCATAGAGCCGAACTCCATCTACGCATGGGAGTAGGTCCACGACCGCCTCTACAACAACTTCCAGGGGAACTACGTCGAGCGCGTCGATGCGGATCAGCTCTTCGTGATCAAGCAAAAACCATCGAAAAAGCTTCGGGAGTACTTCAAATGTTTCGCGAAGGTCCGCTGCCAGGTTAAAGATATCAACGAAACAACCATCATCAACACAGCGATACAGGATCTTCGCCCGGGGCCGCTAGCCAAATACAATGCGCGGAAGCCAATCAAGACGGTGGCGAAGCTCTTCGATAAGATGGAGGAGTACGCCCGAGCGGAAGAAGACACGCGGCGACGTCAAGGTAGCGATGCCAACGCCAGTCCAGCGGAGGATGCGGCGAAGAGCACCGACTCGCTGAAAGAAGACTCGCGGAGCAAACGCAGCGAGAGCCATCGAAGGGACGCCCGGCTGACAAGGACGCGTCGGTCGACAAGCCTAAGTGCGGCCATCAGAAGTCTCGGAGAGCCCGCTACGTCTTCAACATTGAGGGCAGCTCCAAAGACACCGCCCCCGCGGGTCGCGGCGGCAAGGCTCACCGTGGTCGGGGGCGAGGCCGAGGCCCAAGTCGCGATAATCGAGCCCGCATGGAATATGGCGACCAGCACCACGCGCAGCGGTGCGAGGTGCATGGCCATGGTAACCATGACACGCGTGCATGCACCACCATTACGGCACTTCGGCAAAGCGTCGCAAGGGATGGAAACATCAAGGCATGGCCGCCCATCGTGGCACACGCCACGACCCTCGGCGGCCCTATCCGAATCCGGATCGAGATGCACCTCGGAGAGCCCCTGCAGATCCAAGCCCGGAGGAGCCCAGCCGCAGATCATAAACGTCATCTCTGAGGGCTCCTCACTGGAGTTCGCGTCGGCAAGGCAACGAAAGGCCTACGCGCGGAGACTACACTACGTGGCGGCATACCCGGCACAGGCACCGCTGGACTGGGCGCAACACGAGATCACATTCGAGCCCGCCGATGCCGAAGGCGTGGAGTTCCCCCACCAAGATCCCCTGGTCATCCAGGTCGTGATTGCCGGATACGACATCAGGCGTGTCCTCGTCGATGGAGGAAACTCTGCGAACGTTTTGTTCGCGTTGGCCTTTGACCAAATGGGGATCCCCCGGAGTCGCCTGGGCCCCTCGGAAGTTCCGCTGCAAGGCTTCGGAGGTTAGCCGCTGAGGGCGTTGGGCCAGATATGCTTGCAGGTGTCCTTCGGCTAGGGTGACAACGCAACGAGCAAGGACGCCACATTCGACGTCATCGATATCCAGTACCCTTACAACGCCATATTGGGGCGACCAACTCTTAATTCTTTTGGGGCAGTCCCACACCACGGCTTCCTATGCATGAAGCTCCCAGGCCCGCGAGGTATCATCACCACCCACGGTGACCAGGACACGGCTCGACGCATAGAGTTCAGCACCCGAGGCCCGTACCATGAACTCCAATGATGCTCCTAGCCCAGGCGTGCCAATACAAGGGCGCTTGCCGCCTTAGGAGGCACCCCGCCGCTTCAGCAACAAAAGCAGCAGAGGCTCCCAACCTCGCTGACACGATAGTGACAATCAAATGTTTAGTCCCCGGCCTTTTGTACTCGCTCACCAGTGCAAATGGGACCTTAATAAAGTTCACCGTGTACGAAGTTAGTTGTGTCCCACACAAAAACACGCGGAGGCTCACCTCCGCGCACACTCTACGGAGTATAAATAAGACGTAGCGTCGAGGTCCACCTCCGCACGTACTCTACGGAGTATAAATAAGACGTAGCGTTGAGGTCCGCCTCCGCACGCACTCTACGGAGTATAAATAAGATGTAGCGTCGAGGTCTGCCTCCGCATGCACTCTACGGAGTATAAATAAGACGCAGCGGGGGGACGCCTCCACGCGCACTCTACGAAGTATAAATAAGATGTAGCGTCGAGGTCCGCCTCCGCACGCACTCTACGGAGTATAAACAAGACGTGGATGTTGTCCCTGCGCACTCTACTGAGTATAAACAAGACACGGATGTCCCGTGCGCGCGTTGGCGTACCCTCCGTAGCCTAGCTAAGTCGTGGTTGATAGTCCCACGCATTCTCAAGGGTATAAACAAGATGCGGATGTTGTCCCTGCTCACTCTACTGAGTCTAAACAAGACACGGATGTCCCGTGCACGCATTGGTTTTCTCGCTACGCATACTCTCTGAAGTATAAATAAGACGTGGTTGATGTTCCCATGCACTCTACAGAGTATAATGTAACATCTTGTTTTTTCTGAGATTTTTAAAGCCTGGATTTCAAAAATGAATTTTCTGGAATTTTCTGAAATTAATTGAAGCTTCAAATGAATTTTTAAAGTTTTAAATGATTTAATGTGATTAAAATAAACATTAACATAAGTGGAAAATATTTTATTTGTGTTCCTCAGGTCTCAAGGATTTTTCTGGTATTTTTGGTGAATTTTTGGGAGTTATTTGCTATTTTCTAGAGCTTTTAGAAGTTTATTTGAATTTCTGGAAAAAGAAAAGAAAAAGAATTAACCTCAGCCGCCCGATCTCCCTCTCTCCTCCACGCGTCGCCCGATCCCGCGCCGCGCGCGCCGTAGATTCTTTCCCGCGCGCCGCTCCGCCCCGCTCGATCTCGCTCGCGCCACGCGTCGCGCATCCGCTGACGAGCAGGCGGCACCAGCCAAGGCCAGCACCCGCCGCGCCTCGGCCGTTCGATCGCGCGCCGCGCGATCACACCCGCCGCCTCCGCGCCCGCGCGAACCTAACCCTAACCTAATCAATCCCGCTGTCCGATCCGCCGCGTGGCGCATCCTAGCCGTTTAACCCGCCGCGCCGCGCTGCCGCCAGAATCGGATCGAACTCCTCGGTTCGCGTGTTAAAACCGGTCGACCGTCCTCGGTTCGGCGGCACGCCTCGCCGAAACCCTCGCCGCCGCCTCCGCTCGCCCTCGCGCCGCCGCCGTCGCGGGCCGCTCGCGCGCCGCCGTCTTTGCGCTCGCCGCCGCCGGTCGCCGGAGCAGCGGCCGCCGCCAGCCGCGCGCCGGTGAGCTCCCGCGCCGTTCGCCGCGTCGCCTCCGTCGCCGCGCCGCGCGCCGCCCTCGCGTCGCCTCGCCCGCTGCGTCTGCGCCACGCGCCGCGACCGTCGCCTCGCGCCGCGCACCCGCCACGCGTCGCCGATCCACCCTCCGCGCCCGACCACGCGCCGCGCGCGGCTGCGATCTCGCTTCGCCGCGCGCCAAGGCGCGCGCCGCCGACGCCACGCGCGGCGAGCCGCCACGCGTCGCCGATCAAGCCGCCGCCGCGCCGCGCAATCCTCGCCGCCGCCGATCTCGAGCAAGGGCCCAGATTCGACACGCGTGCGCGTCCCGCCGTCGGATCCCGCCGACGCCGCCCGCGCCCGAGCCGCCAGCTCAGCCTAGCCACGTGGCAGCACCAGCGTGTGCCACGTCAGCCCTAGGCCACGTGGCATGACACGTGGCATGCCACGTCAGCGCCATTCAGCCCTAGCCGCCCCGAGCCACGTGGCAGCCACGCCACCGCCACGCCGGCAGATGTGCCACGTGGCGGCATATATGCCGCCGCCACGCCAAGACGCCCGCCGCGTCGGCCGCCGCCCCATGCAGCATTCGTGGACGCGTCCCACGGTGGACTCGGAATCTCGTGGACCGGGTTCACAGCACAGTAACTTTTCCGTTTTTCCTGAATTAATTTTAGAATTAATTTTCTGGGAGCCCGTTCTCCTCCGTCCTAGCTCCGATTGATCCCGTTCTTTTTTCTAAATTCATCTAAAATCGAGCTCTAGCTGTTGGTTCTAGTTTTGTGAATTTTTGAGTTCTTTTGCTTGTCATTTTATGTGTTTCTTTGTTTCCGGCGTTTTCTCTCGTTAGATTCGGATTCGGAGGAGCGTGTTTCGCGCTGAAGACCAGGAGTACCCCGCTGAGCATAACGAAGGCAAGTCGTGTCCCTTGATCATGTTGAACCCAATTTTGCAAACTATTATTTAATTATTTTGCTTTAAATTACATCGCATTGCTATTTTTATTCAAACCTTTGCACAGGTAGTTATTGTCCCAATTGAGATTATACCTCCTTGACACTTTGGAATACCATGATGCCTTTGTCACCATAGGTTGGGAAATTTATTAGTGATGCTAGTTAATTTATCACATGGGTTGGTACGATTAGATTGCTTAGCCAGTTTATATTTACGATTGATCTCATCACACGTGTTAAGTTATTAATTTGACTTAATGACATATGGAACTGTGGTTGGTGCCACGTGTATTAAAATTTGTGCCACGTCATTGGTGTGATGTTGGCTTGGTTATACAAATTGGTTTTGCACTCGGGTGAGTGATCGTGCAGTAAAGGGGGAAGTACAGTTGTACTTTGGGGGATGTTGTAGTCTCGCCCGGGTAATATTAAGGACTTAACTTTGTGCGCCATTGATCTGAGCTTAATCGTGCAAACCACATGTCTATTATGGGATGGACCTGGCTGATTAATTTGTAATATTTCAATTCAATTCTGCCATTGTGATGGACATGGTTGCCGATTTCCATGTGGCGCAAGGGGGTGTGATCACGAAACCCTAGCGGGCGTGATTGTGTTGAGGTAGAGCATTGTAAAGGCCTTGTTGTGATTTCCTTAGGCCTAGGCTAATCACATCGTGTGGGTACAGATTGTGCAACCTCTGCAGAGTGTAAAACTATTCGAATAGCCGTCCTCGGTCATGGACAGTGCTCGGGGATTTCACACGAGGGTTAGTGTTTCAATTATAACTTGGTGGTTTATGTTGGGAGTGGACAGGTAGTTCACTATTGGTTTAGCCTTGTGAATTGGTGTTCGCAAGTGGTTCATGTTTATTCCTTTGATTATCTATTATTACTGTTTTCAGTTAACTTTCGCTTTCAAGTTATTTAATATATTTCATCAATAAATGCCTTTATGCAAATTAACCTTTCAGCCTTCCTTTGGTAAGCCTTGCATATTATATTGCATTTATTGTTACAAACGACTTGCTGAGTACCAATGTACTCACGGCTTTACGCCTATGTTGCTCAGTTGAGGGAGAGGAGTACTATCAGCAGGAGGTGCGGTAAGGAGAGTACTACGACGACTTCACGGATTAGGCTTCGTTCTCCACTCGATAGCCTGTGGCTTGTCGATTGGTCGCTACGCTTTATTTTGGATTTCCGCTGCTATTTTGTTAAGCCCTTCCGGCTAGAGATATTGTAAGCTTGGCCATAAGGTCGTACCTTTGATATTTTATCGATATTCTAGTTTTCCTTTATTATTGTCGTGTGTATGACTGTGATGACATCTATGTTTGACTGTGTGCACTAGCGTGATCCTGGACTAGTGCAGTTTACACAGAGAGACCGAGTTTGCATATTCGGGTCTCGACATATAAATAAGACGCGGATATTGTCCCTGCGCACTCTACTGAGTATAAACAAGACACAGATGTCCCGCGCGCGCGTTGGCGTACCCTCTAGAGCCTAGCTAAGTCGTGGTTGATAGTCCCACGTATTCTCCGAAGTACAAACAAGACACGGATGTTGTCCCTGCGCACTCTACTGAGTCTAAATAAGACGCGGATGTCCCACGCACACGTTGGTTTTGCCACCACGCGTACTCTCTGGAGTATAAATAAGACGTGGATGATATTCCCGCACACTCTCCGGAGTATAAATAGAGCGGCGCACGGGCACCAGAGGCTTCCCGTGCTTTCCACAAACCGTGTGCGCCACATGGATGGAATGCCGTGACTATAGGGGTGAGGTGCTGCACGTGCAAAGTTTTCAAGATATACGGGTGCGGCACCCATTAAGGGGGACCCCCTCAGTTCGGAGGCATTGAAAGCCTCCTCCTGGCGCCATAGCCCGGTAGCAGCGTCATGCAAGATGAGCTGGCTTGTGAAACTATGGAGAAGAGGCGATGCAGGAGCTCAACGCCCTACGCTTCTGGAGAAGAGAGGACAACACTCATTGAAGGCACCCCCAAGGGCGTGCGGCCCCGGCAAGGGGAGGTCGAAGTCCGCTTCTGGAGTTGCACGACCCCTTGTTGAGGTGCAAGCGAAAGGCCCCCCATCAGGACCATCCTCGAGCTTGGGGAGGAGACTGGGGGGAGGTAAGGTGCCTGTAAGAGGCACGCCAGGTGAGGCGTGACCTCACTGGTGGCAAAGGGAGGTCTACCCCTAAAGCCAGAAGTTTCCTCGCTGAAGTACAAGTGAATTGCCCGCCACCCCTCATCAGCCGCGGCCCTTAGGCAAGCTGGCGAAGGGGCACCACATCGCGGCATCACATCCACCCCGTGTGGACGTGGTGTTTGACTCCATGGCCGTTCTAGCAACATCAGCCACGCACGGGAAAAGAAGCACCGAAGGAAGCTGGGGCAGAGTAGGGGCTGCGAGTTTAAGAGGGGAAGTTGTAAGGGCACCAATGTTTAGAAATGCGAGTGGTACTTCGCTCGCCCACTCCACACCCCCTTTTTAAGGAGTCCCGGATGTGAGACCCCGCCAGTTGCACCCCAAGCATCTCATCGACCGTTCCAGGCGCATGTGGTGCAACAGTACCGTCCTGCCTCAACTACAGGGTTCCGCCAATTGTGCTTCACACGCTCCTCTACCCTGGGGGGCCCCTGAAGCAACAGAGGACAGGCAAAGACCCCCACCAGCTGTAAAGTGACGTGCGTAGAGCTCCACGAATCCCGCTCCCGATGTCCCATCAATATCCACAATTGCAAGGAAACAGTTGTGCCCATGAAGTCCCGCATCGACCGCTAAGGCCAGGGCCTACGGAGCTAGATTCCTATAATCTCCCAAGCTTTATCCTTATCCTATCAAGCGGCTGGGGAGCGCTCGTGTGTCTACTTCGACTAAGCGCTAGCTCCGCTGCCACCACTTCGGAGGGTAGGGGCCGGAGCGGTCGAGCATCTACTTCGGCTAGGCGTCAGCTCCGCTGCCACCGCTTCGGACGGTGGGGACAGAGCGCTTGCGTCTGCCCGACCAGGCGTCGGCTCGCCGCCACCACTTCGGGGTGGGGCCTGAGCGCTCGCGCATCTACCGACCAGGCGCTAACCCGCTGCCACCACTTCGAGGGGTAGGGACGGGCGCTCGTGCATCTACTTTGACTAGGCGCCAGCTCCGCTGTCACCACTTTGGAGGGTGGGGGTCGGAGCGCTCGCGCGTCTAGTTCTACTAGGCGCCAACTCCGCTGTCACCACTTCGAAGGATAGGGGACAGAGCGCCGCACGCTCGCCGACTGGCGCGGCTCGCGCCACCACTTCAAGGGGTCGGGGCAGAGCGCCGCGTCTACTTTGACTAGGCGCCACTCGTTGCCACCACTTCGGAGGGTGGGGGTCGGAGCGCTCGCGCGCTAGTGCGTCTACTTTGACTAGCCGACAAACGTCACAAGAGAATCACAAAGCGGGTGTGCCCCAAGAAGGCAGCGGGCACGAGCGTTTCGGCTTCTCTACCGTGTTGGTACACGAGTGCTTACAAAGGTCACTGCTGATAACATCCCCTATTACACAATACACTATCGGCCCCCTGCGAACGCTACTCATTCGGCTCCGCCCGGACGACCTCCTGCGCCAAAGCATCGCCCGTTGAGGGTTGATTCGCCCAAAAATCCAGCAAGTCCTCAGCCCACCACCAGCACCGCAAACAGCGCCGGGTTATGGTGTCAGAAATCAGCAGTCGGTCCCCATCGGACAGCTACTTAGAACACAATGGCATGTTGGTCAGAGCAAGGGAAGCAATCTCCACTTCATTCACAGAATGGGGCGCGTAGGTTACAACACACACCCACATACAAGAACTCCGGGGTCACACCTGCCTCGAGCTGTCGGCGCCATCATCGTCACGCCGGGGAACTTCATCCAGCCATTCGCCGAGGTTCCCCTCACCGTACATGGTCCGCCGCAACTCTATCTTCGCTGCAGCCTCCTCGATGTACTCCCAGATCTGCTCGTGAAAAAACCAGTGTTGGAGATCACTCCGGCCCCAGTCGGCATTTCCAGTTGCGGGTCGCCCAATTCGTCGACATGACGGCAGCCCAAGTGTTGGAGAAGCGCACAAGCCAGGCATGCGGTCACGTAGGAGCAGTGGTTGCCAAAGGATGTCGCGGTGGCGTGAGCAAGATTGGAAGCTTCCCCAATTGGCCAAGTATTCGCAACACTCTTCGGGCCCGAATGAGTGGGGCGGCACTTCAGCGACAAAGTTTTCAAGGGTGCCCTCCTGAGCCAGCATAGCATCCCATGCTGCCATCGAGGCGTCGCCCAAAGCGTGGTCCCGCTCCCTCAGAGACGCGGCAAGGCGGCTCTTCTCTTCCTCTAGCACAGAAACCTACCGGAGCAGGTCGTCTTGCTCCCCCACTGCCACCTGCCGAGCCGCCGCCACAAGCTCCTCGGCATACGAGACGGCCCCCGTGCGTTCCGCCTACTGGCGTCGAATGCGGTCGTCTTTAGAGAAATGCGTCTCCTCCGCCGCATGAAGAGCTCCTTCAACGACGCGTAGTCGGTCCTCTAATGCCTCCCGCTCATGGGCATGAGCCACCTGCAGTGATGAGGACATCACTCCTTCGGATGCAACCGCTAATCCTCCAACCGTCATGCAAGGTCCAATGACCCGAGCTCGCATGCGACAATTAAATCTAGAGGTGAGCTCGTTCTTAAGCGATCCTTTTTATAGTTTTGAGAATAGATTGCTACCTAATGATGTTATCTTGCTTAGGAACATTGGAGAGGGTCATGAAGTACATGAAGAGAGGTGTGGAGGCGGAGAAGACCAGCAAGGACGTCCAAGTCAAGTCGGAGGCCCAGTCCAACTCGAGTTCGCGTCTGCCTCGGCCATCAGGACCAGCCTGCAGTAAAATGGACGCCCAGGACGCATACGGACTCCATTTTGGACGTTCCACATATGTATGGAAAACTGAGAAGGAGACCTTTCCAATGGCTCTGGTCCCATATCAAAATTCCTTCTGAGTCAACGGGAATCATCGAAACAAGTAGATGTTCAGAATTTGTCAGGGTGCTGCGCCACCGTATTTTGGGCCATTCGGCTTTGTATCGTGTTGGAGCCCATTAGGGCGCTGGGGAAGCGGCTTTGTCAACAGATCTGTAATGTTCAAATCCGTTTGTACTTTGCATATCTTCACATCGCCTCTCTCCACTATCTCGCGGATGAGATGAAATCGCCGTAAAATGTGCTTGGACTTCTGGTGCGATCTAGGCTCCTTGGCTTGTGCAATGGCCCCACTATTGTCACAGTAGAAGTCCATTGGGCTAGAGGCACTAGCCATCACACCAAGCTCAGAAATAAATTTCTTGATCCAAACAGCCTCTTTGGCAGCTTCAGAAGCTGCTATGTACTCGGCTTCTGTTGTAGAATCAGCAACCGTCTGCTGCTTGGAACTCTTCCAGCTTACCGCACCGCCATTCAGGCCGAACACAAATCCAGATTGCGATCTAAAATCATCTTTGTCAGTTTGGAAGCTAGCATCGGTGTAACCATTTACAACGAACTCTTCCTCACCTCCATAGACAAGGAACACATCTTTAGTTCTTCTCAAGTACTTCAAGATGTTCTTTACGGCAATCCAGTGACTTTCACCTGGATCTGACTGGTATCTACTCGTAGCACTTAAAGCATACGAAACATCTAGACGTGTACAAAGCATGGCATACATAATGGACCCAATAGCCGAAGCATATGGAATCGCATTCATTTTATCCCGCTCATCAGGTGTAGTAGGACACTGATTCTTGGTAAGATTTATACCATGTGACATAGGTAGAAAACCTTTCTTGGAATCATGCATATTGAACCTTTTCAACACCTTGTCAATGTACGTATCTTGGCTTAATCCAATTAGCCTTTTTGATCTATCTCTATAGATCTTGATGCCCAGAATATATGCTACCTCTCCTAAGTCTTTCATAGAAAAACTATTTTTTAATGAAGACTTAACAGATTCGAGCAAAGGAATGTCATTTCCGATCAGTAATATGTCATCCACATATAAGACCAGAAATACGAGTGCGCTCCCACTAGCCTTTTTGTAAACACAAGGCTCTTCTTCGTTCTTGATGAAACCAAACTCTTTGATTACTTCATCAAAACGAATGTTCCAACTCCGAGATGCCTACTTTAATCCATAAATGGATCTTTGGAGCTTGCATATCTTTCCAACTGATTGCGGATCGACAAAACCCGTGGGCTGTGTCATGTACACATCCTCACTCAGATTTCCATTAAGGAAAGCTGTTTTGACATCCATTTGCCATATTTCATAGTCGAAATATGCAGCAATCGCTAGAATGATCCGAATAGACTTTAGCATTGCGACGGGCGAAAAAGTTTCATCATAATCAACACCTTGAATTTGTTTGAAACCTTTGGCCACCAATCGCGCTTTATAGATGTGAACATTTCCATCAATGTCTATCTTTTTCTTGAAAACCCATTTGCACTCAATGGTTTTAACACCATCAGGTGGATCAACCAAGTTCCAAACTTGATTACTGTGCATGGATTCAATTTCGGATCTCATGGCTTCAAGCCATTTCTCAGAGTTTGATCCCACCATCGCTTCTTCATAGGTCTTAGACTCATCGTTGTCTAACAACAAAATGTCCCGTTGTTGAGTAGTCAAGAACATATACCTCTCAGGTGCACGACGTGACCTTTCTGACCTACGTGGTCCTGGTGTGTCGACAACAGGTTCTTCAACAGTTTGTTCATCCTGTTGTGGTTCTGTAGGAGCTGAAACGTTATCAGGTGTTTCTTGAATTTCTTCAAGTTGCACTGTGCTCCCACTATCCCTTCTTGAGAGAAACTCTTTCTCTAAGAAGACACCATGCCGGGCGACAAACACTTTGCCTTCTTCTTGATTATAGAAGTAATATCCTTTTGTTTCCTTAGGATACCCGATAAAGAAGCATTTATCAGATTTAGGAGTGAGCTTATCAGATTGTAAACGTTTCACATAAGCCTCACATCCCCAAATCTTAAGAAAAGACAAGCTAGGGCGTTGTCTGTCCACATCTCATATGGAGTCTTTTCTCACGATTTTGATGGAACCTGTTTAGTGTGAACGCGGCTGTTTCAAGAGCGTACCCCCAAAAAGACAACGGAAGATCACTTTGGCTTATCATGGAGTGCACCATATCTAATAAGGTGCGATTTCTCCGTTCAGATACCCCATTCCATTGAGGTGTTCCTGACGGAGTCAATTGTGGAACAATTCCACAATCCTTTAGATGATTGCCAAACTCATGGCTCAAATACTCGCCTCCACGATCAGATCGTAGAAACTTGATTGTCTTGCCTAAATGATTTTGCACTTCATTTTGGAATTCTTTGAACTTTTCAAAGAATTCGGACTTATCTTCATCGGTAGATATACCCATATCTACTAAAGTCATCGATAAAAGTTATGAAATCTGAAAACCACCTCTGGTGTTTAAGCTCATTGGTCCACATACATCGGTATGTACGAGTGCCAATAAGTCATTTGCCCGTTCACCTTGACCGGTGAAAGGTGCCTTTGTCATCTTGCCAAGTAAACAAGATTCGCATGTCTCTAATGATTCAAAATCAAATGAGTGCGAAATACCATCTCTATGGAGCTTCGCATGCGTTTCTCATTTATGTGACCTAGCGGCGATGCCAAATAAGCGTGGGATTCAAATCATTGGACGTTGCCTCTTTGCATTAATGTTATAGACCGGTGACCCTTCAAGAGTAAGAACGTATAACCCATTCACCAATGGAGTATGACAATAGAACATATCTTTGAAATAAAGAGAACAACCATTGTCCATAGATTTAAAGTCATAACCTTCTCTTGCAAACATGAAGCGAAATAATGTTCTTTGAAAGAGATGGAACACAATAACAATTATTCAATTCCAAAACTAATCACGAAGGTAAAGACAATGGCATGGTGCCAACAGCTACGCGCAGCAACTTTTGCTCCATTGCCAATGCGAAGATCCACTTCGCTCCTCCTCAAACTTCTACTTCTTATTAGCCCTGCAACGATTTGCAAATGTGAGCAACCGATCCGGTATCAAATACCCAAGAATTAGTGGAAGAAGTAGCAAGATTGATTTCTATAACATTTATACAGGTGGAAGTCATACTTCCTTCTTCTTCTCAAGATCCTCCAAGTACTTTGGGCGGTTCCTTTTCCAATGTCCCGATTGCTTCTGAGAAACAATCTGCATCAGGATGAGCATCGCCCTTCTTGTCTTTCTTGGCCTTAGAACTGCTCGCGATCGCATCAGGAGCTTTCTTTCTTTTGACCGCGCTTCTCTTGACATAGGGCTTGCCCTTGCCTTTCTGCATCATCATCACATGATTGCTGCTTTTCTTAATGCTTTTCTCGGCAGATTTTAGCATCCCATGCAACTCAGCCAGGGTCTTGTCCAGGTTGTTCATGTGAAAGTTCATTTTGAATGGCTCAAAGCTCGGGGGAAGCGACTGGAGAATCACATCAGTAGCCAACTCTTGGCTAAAGGGAAAACCAAGCTTTTCCAGACTCTCAATGTAGCCAATCATCTTAATCACATGAGGGTGGACGGATTCCCTTCGCAAGCTCGCACGCAAATAAGGACTTTGAAGTATTGAACCTCTCAGCCCTTGCTTGGTTCTCAAACATACCACGTAACCCCACAATGATATTGTGGGCATCTATGTTCTCATATTGCTTCTGAAGCTCAGAGGACATTGTGGCAAGCATGAGACAGCTCACATCAAGGCAATCATTCGTTTGCTTCTCATAAGCTCTCCGTGCAGCCACGTAGCATTATCGTGCAAGTCTTGGGGTAAGGAGACTCAAGGACATACTCCTTGCGCTCTTGCTTGAGAACAATTCTCAAGTTGCGATACCAATCCAAAAGTTTGTTCCATTGAGTTTTCTTTCTCAAGAACAGATCGCAAATTAAAAGTCTTGGATCGGCGTTAGTGACATGATCTACAACACAAGAATATGCAAAGTTTAGCACTATGTTTATGTTCATCTTTTATTAAACTATTTAGCAAAAGACTCCCACTATGAGTTTTGTAACAAAAACTCCCTCTAAGTTACATAGTGGGTAAAGATCTTCATTTCACTAATTCCTAGTGAGTTTTGGCATCACGGCTAGAAAACTAGTGACATGGGTAAGCAACACTTTGCTAATCACATCCCTATGTGACTCTACTTTGGGTGACATTAGTATGCCTCGGCCCCAATCTATACCCCAAGGTCCAAAACTATTTTGATAACCTTGTTAAGTAAACCAAATGCTTCCACATGTAGATGTCCGACATCTACCCCAAATGATGATGATAACCGATGGCACTCTATTTTGGTAGACCTACCATGCGGTGATCATTATCTTTTGGTGCAGCATATGGAAGGGCATTAACACCTAATTTTAAGAGGGATTCTATCCTACCAAAGCAACATATCACATATATCATTGCAAAAGAATAAGATAGGTAACATCATAGATAAACACATTTAACTGTGAAGTAGTATGGCCCAAAAATGGTGATATCCATCTCCAAGTAGGTGTAGACGATCTCCATCCTCCACATCACTCCTTTAGGCCACCATGCTTAAAAGCGTGTAACCTCAAAACTAGGCTACTACCTATAATAGCTAGAAATTGAAGATTACAAAGATAGATTCAAGTATTAAGGTCGACACGCAGGTCGTTAAATACAATATATACAGCTAACAATAGCTGAAATAATCATGACACGCAGCCATGAGCAATTTTACATGCATCACATACATCTCATACATTCAAATAAGCTATAGGGCCATACTATTCACATCATTCCCTGCAAAAACAAGTTAGACGTAGAATCGCATTCTACCTAACGATGTGAACCCAAGACGCTATACAAGGGGGGATACACACGGCGGTCCCTGAAAACCTCACAGAATTACATAGATCGCATCTATGAAATCGCTATGAAAATCTTATCGAGCCGATCAAATCAACCCAAATCCGAGCCATTCAAAATGTCTCAATTTTCATTAGATCAATCATATTGATCATCGCGATCGGTATACTTGAGGAGACCACAACACAAGACCTCGATCTGTTGGCTCGATCTCACGATTGTGCGCGCATTAGCCCCGATGGTGATTCCAGGTAGGTAGGGGCAAGTCGCGCGTACATCAAAGAAGGAGCACGAACTAATCTTTTTGGCCATATGATGCTATCAACTCATACCTATTTCAACCCCTTATTACCGATTGATCTCATCAACCCGTGCTACCACCGATTCAGATTCCAAACTAAGCAAGATGGCTCTGATACCACTAAAGGAATACGTGTAGGCTACGGAAGCAGAAAACAAAACTTTTCTACAGCGCACCCAAGAACATCATGCTAAGGAAGGATCATGGATCGTTACCACTTAGGCGCCGCGCGCAGCGTGAAGAAGAATTGAAACCGATCCAATCACGCGCGTCGAGGTAGTAGTGGAAGTAGCCAATCGTCCCGAACAGATCGTCTCCTCCACGCACGCCTATCAACACTGCAACGAGCAGTGCCTCCACCGGTATCCACACGTCCGGGGCTGGAACACCGATCGCGAGTGTACTAGCACTCGTGAGCAGCTAGGGTTTGGCTCGGGAGGTGGCGGCTAGGGTTTTGCTAGATGTTAACAGGGATGAATCCTCTCTGCCCCTCGCCTCCATATATATAGACCTCCTCACGTGGGCCTCGTGGACCGAGGCCCAATAGGAGTCTATTCGGATCTCTATCCGAATTGAGCCCATATCCGAATCATATTCGAATTAGTGTTCTAACCCGTTAAGCGTGCGACCCTGTAGGTTCACGTATACTTGGTCGTGACCCGGAAACGCCTTTCCGGTCACCATGTTAATAGCGGCCTCTAGTAAGACATATTAACCCCAAAGTATATGTAAAGATCATATCGGTTGTACCTGTAATGTTCTCTCATGTACGAATCCCTTTGCCTCACGATATAGATTAAGCTCAAGGCGAGACCTGTGTCATCCTCTTAATAGCTCAATCACTCTCTCGATTCCGTGATGGATTATAAACTCGTGATTGACTCCTCAATCACCTTGGCATGGCCATGCACTTTCATAATCCATTACATCGAGGGGCCCAGAGATATCTCTCCCATAAGGAGAGGCAAATTCTATCTTGATCATTCACATCCCACTACATGTTTTATGGCAAACCCGAAGACTACTTTTATGACTACCCAGTTACGGAGTAGTGTTTAGTAGTCCCAAAATAAGCTACTACTCATGTTGGGAACCATGATGATCTCAAGTCTAAGGATTCTACATAAACACTACTCGAGACCAGCGATGACACATGGAATCTCTGCGTTGTCTCATGGCAGTCTATCCAACATATGTTCACTAACACATGTCCATATTATTGATTTGGTATCACCATACCATGATCCATGAGACATGATCATCAATCAATACATATGCTGATCTTTGTCTTTGAATCATATTTGTTCCTCATATGATATACGATCAGGGATCATTTAGAAATAGCAACATTTTAGTATTTAAGAGTCTCATGAATAAGTCACATACTCATTGATCAATAATGATGATGTCTATTCTAAGGAACAAAGTAATGTATCATAAACATAGTATGTGATATATACAACATCTCCATATTGCCTCTAGGGCATATCACTAACAACAACATCCCCCGAAGTGAACCTGCACTTCCCCTTTTACTGCACGATCACTCGCCCGAGTGTAAAACCAATTTGTATAACCACTGCCGATGACGCACCAACGTCATGGCACAAATTTTAATAAATGTGGCACCAACCACAGTTCCATATCTCGTTAAGTCAAATTGATAATTCACATGTGATGATAAACCCAAACGCGATTATAAGCAAAGCTAAGCATTCTATCGTACCAACCCATGTGACGAATAACCTAGCATCACTAGTATGCTTCCCAACCTATGGTGACAATGGTATCATGATGTTCAAAGCTATCAAGGAGGGATGAATTCAATCGGACAATAACTACCAATACAAAGGTTTAAATAAAAGTAGCGATGCAATCCGAATCTAACGAGGAGGAAAACGACCAAAACAAAAAACACATAAAATGACAAGAAAATAAATTCCAAAAATCATGAAACTAGAACTAAAAGCTAGAGCTCGATTTTAGATGAATTTAGAAAAAAGAACGGGGTCAATCGGAGCTAGGACGGAGGAGAACGGGCTCTCAGAAAATAAACTCTAAATTTAATCGGGAAATTCGAAAAGTGCACTGTGCTGTGAACCCAGCGCACGGAATACCGAGTTCACCAAAGACCCGGCGCACGGAATAGTGTACGCGGGAGAGGGGTGCTGACGCGGCTCGGCAGGGCTGACGTGGCGCGCGCTGGTGCCGCCACGTCGCACGGGGTGATGTGGCAGCTGACATGGCTGCCATGTGGCACTGGGGCTCGGGTATTGCTGACATGGCACTGATGTGGCGTGATACGTGGCGTGACACGTGGCGTGACACGTGGCGCGACACGTGGCCTAGGGTTGATGTGGCATGCCACGTGGTAGGGCTGACGTGGGTGGCTCGGGCGCGGGCGGCGGCAGCGGGATTCGACGGTCGCGGAGGCAACACATGGCGAGATCTGAGCCATCGGCTCAGATCTGGACGGACGGCGAGGATGAGGCGGCTGGGCGCGGGCGGCGGGCGGATCGCCGAAGCGTGGCGTGGCGCGTCGCGCGTTGCGCGGCGCGACGAGAGCGCGGGCGATGGCGGCGCGTGGCGGCGCGGGAATGGATCGGCGGCGCGTGGCACGGTGCGCGCCGCGACGGCATCGCGCGTCGCGCGGGGTTGCGCGGGTTCGGGCGCGGGGAGGTGACTAGGGCGACGGGAGGCGACGCAACGACGGGGACGGTGCGGAGGGGCTCACCGGCGGGGTTCGGCGACGGCCGTTGCTCGGCGACCGAGCGGCAGCGGAGATGGTGCGGGTAAGCGGTAGCGCGCTCTCAGGCGGCGCGAGGCGAGAGCGGCGGCGGCGGCGCGGCGAGGGTTCGCGCGATGGGCACATGAACCGAGGGATGTGCGGCGTTAAAAGCATGCGAACTTAGGCGATCTGATCGGATACAGCGCGGCGCGGAGAGTTCGGCTCGAAGTGGGTGGTACGTGGACGGTCGTGATGGCCCGCGCGGGATCGGACGGCGGAGAGCAAGCGGCGCTAGGGTTAGGGTTGCGCGAGCGGTGTGGGCGGCTGGAATGGAGCCACGGCGTGGGGCGCCGATCGGACGGGTGAGGGAGGGCGAGGCGCAAGCGCGGGCGCGGGCGGCGGCAGCGGGAGCACGCGCGCAGCGATGCGTGGCGCGGGGTGAGCGGGCGGAAGGGAGGGAGGCGCGGGATTGCTGCCGCGTGGAGGGGAGAGAAGATCGGGCTGCCGAGATTGTTTTCCCCATTTCTTTTTAAACCAGAAATTCAATTAAATTTCTACAAGCTCTAGAAAATAGCAAATAAATCCCAAAAATTCACCAAAAATCCCACAAAATTCCTTGAGACCTGAAGAATCCAAATAAAATATTTTCAACTTATATTGATGTTTATTTTACTCAAATTAAATCATTTTAAAATTTAGAAATTCATTTGAAGCTTAATTTAATTTCAGAAAATACCAGAAAATTTCTTGTGACACACGGAATTCGATTAAAATATTTTCAGCTAATGTTGAGGTTTAATTTAATCATATTAAATTCTTTAAAATTTTGAAAATTCAATTTAAGCTTGATTAAAATTCAGGAAAATTGTAGAAATTTATTTTTAAATTCAAGGTTTTAAAAATCCCTAAAAATCAGGATGTTACACTGGCTAAGTAACTTGTGAAGTTCCAAGTATGGTTTCCCTATAGGCTGAATGTGAGTGTGGCGTAGGCCGCGAGAAGTCTCATATGGCACCAGAGGGGGCTCCAACTCGTGGATTCGAGTTGTGGTGAAACCTTAGTGGCGGCATGACTGTTTTGGATATAGATCATTAGAACAGCCTTGTCAGGAACTCTACGCCGCACACCTAAGGCAGTGTGTTTATCACGTGACTCAAGTGAGAGGGAATATCTTGTGGGTAAAGTTGTACACCTCTGCGAGTTTAATCTATCTGGATAGCCGTGTCCACGGTCATAGACATCTTGAGTAGAGTCTTCACGATTAGACTTGATTTTATGAAAACTTGGTTTTGGCAAGCAGCAGATTTTGGAATGGTGCCGGTGAGATACCGTGGATAGGTTAGTGTAGGTCGGAGCCTACACTAACGCTATTATTTGCTTAAATATTGTTTTCATGACGTATTCAAATTCAGCTTTTCATACTTACATTATTGTATTTAAATTCAAGTATTGCTTTTTCGCAAATTACCCCATTAAGCCTTCCTTGAAATCCATTATGCATGCATTCAATCTATTATATTCCCGATGTAACTTGTGGAGTACTTTAAAGTGCTCACCTTGCTTAAATCTGTTGCCAGACTTCGACGGCGACTACGACGGTGAGGACTACTTCAGCGAGTAGGACGCGTCTTACAGTCATTCGCCTGTGGGAGGCTGGATGGGCTGAACTGCTACCTTTAGTGTTTTCCATTGTTTTTATTTTCAGTTGGCCTTGTGCCATTTTATTGTAAGACTTGGCCATATAGCCATAAATTTGCTTAATATAATCATGGTGATTTTGCGTGATATACATCACTGTTTACCCTGTTTGCACTAGCTTTTCCTGGGATAGTGCGATTTACACAGAGGGACTTGAAGTGTTGTTCCGGGTCCCAACAGATATCGACGGGGAGGCTTTGTCCTTCTGACTGCATGAGACACTGAAGAAGCGGCACGCAAACCCCCCGCTTAAACAATATGCCTTCTACCATCTAGAAAGTCCGCGCTCGCTGTTGCAATCATCTGAGTTGGAGGGGATCATCTGGCTCATATGTCCCTTGCAGGAACGCTCGGATCGGCTCCCTCCAATCTTCGACAGGTGTGATCTGGTGGACAACACTGGCTTCGGGCCCCGCATGCCGAATGGCGGGGGTGGCTAGAACTTTAGTGAATGCCCCCACCGTAGGTGGGCCCCGCATACTTGCTGCTTTGGCGAGGGCGTCAACCTCCTTGTTCCCCGCTCTTGGGATGGCCTTCACTGTGAAACCCAGGAAATGCCGCTCTTTTGCTTGAACCACCGCCAAATACTCGGCAAGGTCATCATCTTTGACTTGAAAAGACTTGTCGATGTGTCCCGCCAACAGCCGCGAATCGGAGTGAGCTAGGACCCTCTGGGCAGCGAGAGCTTTGAGCTTATCTAGCCCGAAGAGAAGGGCCTCATATTCTGCCACATTATTTGTTGCAGGAAATTCCAGGTGCACTGAATAAGAGAGGCGACGACCTTGGCGTGGTGATGATTGCTCCTATCCCGCTCCGGCGCTACGCCCGTCGGTGTTAAGCAACCAGACAGGCTCCGTAGGATGCACGGTCGGGGATGAAGCCGGAGGAGTCCACTTCGCAATGAAATCCGCAAGAATATTTGATTTAATTGTTGTGTGGGAAACATAAGCTAAGGAAAATGGCACCAACTTTGCCGTCCATTTTTCTATGCGCCCGATAGCTTCCTTGTTCAAGATAATACTTCCGCCGAAGAAATGACGATGGCACCATGATGGAATGTGCGGGGAAATAACGTCGTAGCTTCCGCGAGGCCATCAGGAGTGCATAGGCTAGCTTCTTCAACTCGGTGTACCGCGTCTTGGCCCCCTGGAGGGCCTCTAACACAAAGTATATCGGACATTGTATAGCGCCCTCCTCCCAGACGAGGACCGTGCTGACGGCCGTAGGGGACACCACAATGTACAACAACAACGGATCCACCAGCGGCGAAGAAACCAGAGTAGGGAGCTTGGCCAGATGCATCTTAAGCTCGTTGAATGTTGCGTCGCATTGATCATTCCATTAGAAGCCTTCGTGCCCGCGCAGCGTCTTGAAGAACGGGAGGCCCCGCTCAACCGCCCGGGATAGGAAGCAGTTGAGGGCAGCAAGATGACCCGTCAGCCTCTGTACCTCCCTCGCGGTTTTGGGTAGCTCCATAGAGAGGATGGTGTCAACCTTCTCCGAGTTGGCTTATATTCCGTGGCCACACACCAAGAAGCCCAATAACTTGCCAGCCCGCACCCCGAAGACGCATTTCGCCGGGTTGAGCTTGACCCCGGCTTTTCGCAGGTTGTCGAAGGTTTCTTGCAGGTTTTCAGAATGAGATCCAGCTTGCTTGCTCTTGACTACTATGTCGTCAAGATAGGCCTCAACGTTCTTGCCAAGCTGATCGGCGAAGACGAGTGCCACAAGCCGGCTGAAGGTGGCCTCCGCATTCTTCAGGCCGAATGACATTCAAGCAAAACAATACGTGCCCCCGGGGATTATGAAACTTGTCTTGACTTCATCCTCAACTGCTGTAAAAACCTGATGATAACCGGAGTACGCATCCAAGAAGCTCATTAGCTGGCAGCTGGCGGTGGCATCGACCAGTTGTTCAATGCGAGGAAGCGGGAAATTATCCTTGGGACACACCTTGTTCAGACTGGTGAAGTAAACACACATCCGCCTGGTGCCATTGGCTTTCTTAACCAACACAGGGTTGGCTAGCCACTCCGGATGACGGACTTTGCGGATTATTGCGGACTTCAACAGCTTCGCCGCCTCCACCTTCATAGCCTGTTGGTGCTCGATCGACATGCGCTTGAGCTTCTGCTTGATGGGCCTGGCGTCGGGCCGAACTGCGAGATGATGCTCGATGATCGCAAGGTCAACCCCATGGATATCACTTGGAGTCTAGGCGAAAACATCGACGTTAGCCCGGAGAACCCAGAGGAGCCTCTACTCCTCCTCTAGATCCAAGCCTTCTCCCACAGATACCTATCGGGGGTCTTCTGAGTCATCCAGATGAATCTTCTTGACTGCTCCATCTAGTTTAGGCTTGGGAGTTCACCCGGATGCTGAGGGGTCCACAGTAATATTTCCACCGACCACATGTACTTTGCGAGGGGGTCTCCACGTACCCATATCTATCTGCCGGGCGAGGTCTTGATCTCCAAAGATAGTGATGACACCACGCGGCCCCGGAAGCTTCATGCACAGGTAATTGTGATGGACCACTGCTCGAACGCATTAAGCGTCGGATGGCCGAAGATGGCGTTATAAGGATATGAGAGGTCCACAACATCAAAGCTAACATCTTCGCTCATCTCTTGATCACCCAACCTGAAAGACACTTGAAGTTGGATCCTCCCTATAGCACAGAAAGGCTGGCCCCCAAACCCCTGAAGAACGGCTCCTGAGGGCTGCAGCTGCCTTCGCGGGACACCCATCTGGTCAAAAGCTTCAGCAAATAAAATGTCCGCAGAGCTTCCACCGTCCACAAGAACGCGTCGGACATCGCACCCCGCAATGCCAGCCTGTATGACCAAAGGAACTTGATGTGGGAAGTCGATGCCCTGCGCATCGGTCGCTGTGAAGGTGATGTCGAGGTGCGCTCCCTCCGGAGGTGCCTGTGCGGGGGAGACAGCGACATGATGGAGGCGGCGAGTATACGCCTTCTTCTGCCTTACGGATGGGAACTCCAAAGACGATCCCCCTGTGATGACGTTGATGACCTGGCACTATGCTCTCTCGGAGGCTCCTATGCGAAGAACAGCCGAGGCCGAAGGAAGGAATTGGCCTTTCGAGGACTGCCCCCGCACTGCCACATTTGCTTGTGCTTCAAGAGTCTTATCCCGGAGATGGCTTTCTCGAAGGGCCGCAACCAAGGGGCAATTCCTAGTAAGATGGTTGCAGCGCCCATGTACTTCACACCAGAGTCCTTGTCCTTGCGACTCTGGTTGGTAGTTGATGGGAACGGGGTCCCGATCTTCCAACAGGTTCTGGATAAGTTCAATTTGATGGAGGCGCGACACAAATCGATTCGACTTCCGAACAACATGTCCTGAACCCCGCAATCGCAGCACCACGTCTCCTCAGGTTATCAACCGCGCGCAGCCAGTTGACCTCGCCAAGAAGGCTAATCCTCGCCTACGAATCGAAGAACACAAGCAAGAACAAGGAAGAACACAACACAATTGCAGATGTATTAATTTAGCACTCAAAAATTGGGGTCTCACAAACCGATGAACGACGAAACTGTTCAAGACAGAATTAATCTAAGCAAAATCCAAACCCTAATGGTGGGGGTGGCGGCTATATATAAAGGAGTGAGGGGTGTGCAAAACCCCTGGACACGCCCTAATGGGCTCCAACACGATACAAAGCCGAACGGCCCAAAAGACGGTGGCACAGCACCCTGATAGATTCCGAACACCCACTTGTTTCAACAATTCCCATTGACTCAGAAGGAATTTTGATATGGGACCAGATCCATTGGAAAGGTCTCCTTCTCAGCTTTCCATACATATGTGGAACGTCCAAAACGGAGTCCGTATACGTCCTGGGCGTCCGTTTTACTATAGACTGGTCCTGAAGGCCAAGGCAGACTCGAACTCGAGTTGGACTGGGCCTCCGGCTTGACTTGGACGTCCTTGCTGGTCTTCTCCGCCTCCACACCTCTCTCCATGTAATTCATGACCCTCTCCAATGTTCCTAAGCAAGATAACGTTATTAGGTAGCAATCTATTCTCAAAACTATGAAAATGATCGCTTAAGAACGAGCTCACCTCTAGATTTAATTGTCGCATGCGAGCTCGGGTCATTGGACCTTGCATAATGGTTGGAGGATCAGCGGTTACATCCGAAGAAGTGATGTCCTCATCATCCTCCCCCTCTTGAAGTGGAGTCGTCCTCGACTCAAGCTCATCTTCTTCTCCCAAGTATGGCTTCAAATCTGCAATGTTAAAGGTGGGACTAACCCCGAACTCGGGTGGCAACTCAAGTTTATATGCATTGTCATTTATTTTCTCAATTATCTTAAAAGGACCAGCAGCTCTTGGCATTAATTTAGACTTACGCAACTCTGGAAATCTATCTTTTCTCAAGTGCAACCAAACCAAATCACCCGGTACAAGTTTAACTTCCCTTCTACCTTCACTACCAGCAATTCTATACTTTTCATTCATCTTTTCAATATTTGCTTTAGTGGTTTCATGCAATTTAAGAATAAATTCAGAACGCTCTTTAGCATCATTATGTGTTCTCTCAGTGGTAGGTAAAGGCAAAAGATCAATAGGAGCACGGGGGTTAAATCCATACACTACCTGGAAGGGACTTACCTTGGTGGTGGAGTGTTCCGCCCGATTACATGCAAACTCCACATGCGGCAAACACTCTTCCCATATTTTCAAATTGCACTTCAAGATCGCTCTCAACATGGTGGACAATGTTCGATTCACTACCTATGTTTGTCCATCAGTTTGGGGATGACAAGTTGTAGAAAACAGCAGCTTTGTCCCCAATTTATTCCACAAAGTGCGCCAAAAGTGACTCAAGAATTTTGCATCACGATCTGAAACAATAGTAGAAGGCATACCATGCAAGCGAACGATTTCTTGAAAGAATAGGTCAGCAATATGAACAGCATTGTCGCTTTTATGACAAGGAATAAAATGGGCCATCTTAGAAAAACGATCAACCACCACAAAAATACTATCCCTCCCCCTCTTAGTCCTTGGCAATCCCAAAACAAAGTCCATAGATATATCAGCCCAAGGAATAGATGGAACAAGAAGAGGCATATACAAACCATGTCGGTTCAACCGCGACTTAGCTTTTTGACATGTGGCGCACCGAGCCACGAACCGCTCTACATCTCGTCTCATCCTTGGCCAAAAGAAATGTGTGGCTAGCACCTCCTCCGTCTTCTTGGCACCAGAATGTCCCATCAATCCTCCATGTGCCTCCTGCAACAACAAAAGACAAACGGAACCAACTGGAATGCATAGGCGGTTAGCTCTAAACAAGAACCCATCATTGATCACGAATTTATTCCATGCTTGTCCCTCTTTACAACGCAACAACACATCCTTAAAATCAGCATCAAAAGCATAATGTCCTTTAATGGATTCAAGACCAAAAATGCGAAAATCAAGTTGAGACAACATGGTATAGCGTCGAGACAAAGCATCGACAATCACATTATCCTTCCCTTTCTTGTGTTTAATGACATAAGGAAAAGATTCAATAAATTCAACCCACTTAGCATGTCTCGATTCAAATTGGTTTGACTACAAATATGCTTAAGTGATTCATGATCGGAATGAATGACAAATTCTTTAGGCCATAAATAGTGTTACCACGTCTCTAAAGAACGAACAAGAGCATACAATTCTTTATCATACGTGGAATAATTAAGAGCAGGACCATTCAATTTTTCACTAAAGTAGGCAACAGGTTTGCCTTCTTGCATCAAAACACCACCAATACCAATTCCGCTAGCATCACATTCCAGCTCAAAAGTCTTACCAAAATCCGAAAGTTGGAGCAATGGTGCGTGTGTAAGCTTGTCCTTCAAAAGATTAAAGGACTCCTCTTGTGATGGCCCCCAATGGAACACGACTCCCTTCTTTGTCAACTTAATCAATGGTGTCGCAATGGTGCTGAATTCCTTGACAAAGCGGCGATAAAATCCTGCAAGGCCAAGAAAACTCCGCACTTGGGAGACTGTTGTGGGCGTGGGCCAACTCCATATCGCCTCCACCTTGGCTCTATCAACCTCAATTCCCTGTGGAGTCACAACATAGCCAAGAAAAGAGACTCGATCCGTGCAAAAGGTACACTTCTCAAGGTTACCAAACAAACGTGCATCTCTCAAAGCATTAAAAAAGCATGTAAGTGATTCAAATGTGCATCCATGGACGTGCTATAAATCAAGATATCATCAAAGTAAACGACCACAAATTTGCCAATGAAAGGACGTAAAACCTCGTTCATTAATCTCATGAAAATGCTAGGTGCATTAGTTAAACCAAAAGGCATGACTAACCACTCATACAAGCCGAACTTAGTTTTAAAAGCAGTTTTCCAATCATCGCCAAGTTTCATTCTTATTTGGTGGTATCCACTACGCAAGTCAATCTTTGTGAAAATTATAGCACCACACAACTCATCAAGCATGTCGTCTAGCCTGGGAATAGGATGACGATACCTTATAGTAATGTTGTTAATGGCTCTACAATCTACACACATACGCCAAGAACCATCTTTTTTGGGAACCAACAGAACAGGAACAGCACAAGGACTAAGGCTCTCACGTACGTACCCACGGTCCAAAAGGTCTTGGACTTGTCGCTGAATCTCCTTAGTCTCTTCGGGATTGGTCCTGTACGCCGCACGGTTTGGCAAACTCGCTCCAGGGATCAAGTCAATCTGGTGCTCAATCCCTCGAATGGGTGGAAGTCTGGAGGTATCTCATCGGGAAAACATCTCTAAACTCCTGCAAAAGGTTAGTGACAGGAGCAGGCAAAGTGCAAGGCATATTATCAAGAGAAAATAAAGCATCTTTGCACATAAAAGCATAGCATGTATCATTAACATCATCAATTTTAGCAAGGACTGATTTTGTGGCAAGCATAACAAAATTTTTCAAATGGGTTACTTGCTGTTTTTCAGATTTATCATGTTCCTTTTGATCATTAGCAGTAGCAATTCTCTCCCTATCGGCCTCTATAATCTCAGCTGGGGTCAAAGGCAGTAAAGTAACTTTCTTTCCCTTATGCATAAAAGTGTATTTGTTACTACTACCATGGTGTAAAGCATCATTATCAAATTCCCAAGGTCAACCCAATAAAAGAGAGCATGCTTGCATGGGAACCACATCACAATCAACATGATCAGCATAACCACCAATAGAAAAATGGACTCGGCATGTTTGTGTTACCTTAGCTTTTCCAGAGTCATTTAACCACTGAATATGGTATGGATGTGGATGCGGTCGCGTGGTCAAGCCAAGCTTCTTGACCAAATCAGAACTCACCAAGTTGTTGCAGCTTCCTCCATCAATGATGACACGTGCGCGCCGGTACTTGATTGCAAAGAAAGTCTGAAACAAATTATGGCGTTGAAGCTTATCGGGTTGTTGTACCTGTGTGCTGAGTACTCGCTGCACAATGATGCTCCATAGCATCGCTGTGGACGCCCTACCAAGGACCAGGTCATCATCACCACCGCCATTATCGTCCGAGGCAGCAGCAACATCATCATCCTCCTCGACATCCGAAGTGCTGATGTAGCCTCCATCTGCTGTGGCGATGTATGCCCGTTGGCTAGGGCAATTCCTTTGCACATGACCAAGCCCATGGCAGTGGTGGCACTGAATGTCGGAGGAGCGGCCCGTGGAAGCCACGAAAGAAGAACTCTTGGCTGGAACCTGCAAAGAATTTTTTGTAGAATCTGCAGGGCGTGTCGTGGAAGGTGGCTTCAGTGGTGCTGCAGCAATCTTGTTCACAGGTGGTGGAAGAGAACGAAAACTCGAAGAAGACTTGGGTAGTCCCGTCGATGTAGTCGTTCGCGGCGTGTAGGAGAGTCGTCCGGTGCTTGCCCTCACTGATTCCTTGCGTCCCTGCAATTCTTTTTCTGCAAGCATAGCAAGCTGGAACAACCTATTGATATCATTATACTCCTTGTAATCAATTATGTCCTGAATTTCACACCTTAAGCCCCCATAAAAACGAGCCATCTTATCCTCCTTATCCTCTACAACATTACAACGCAGCATGCCTATTTGTAGTTCTTGATAATACTCCTCAACAGATTTATTACCTTGATCTAAGCGTTGTAATTTCTTACGCATATCACGTTTAAAAGCAGGAGGAATAAATCTAGCACGCATAGCTACCTTCAATCTATCCCATGTATCAGGTGCTAAACCAGAATTAACTACTTGACTCCACCAAAGGATAGCAAAATCTTTAAATTCACTAGTAGCTTGTCTGACTCTATGCACTTCAGGAACTAGATGGGAATTAAATTTTTGTTCAACTGTCATCTCCCAATCTCGATAAACTTCAGCATCATAAACACCCGTAAAAGATGGTATGGTAAATTTAACTTTAGCAAATGGATCATCATTAGCACGAGCATTGTGGTGCTGAAAGTCATTACCTCCCATACCATGAAGGTTGCGTTGTAGGCGGTGTCATAAACGTACATCTTGACCATCACGATTTCGCCTCTCATTATCATCTCCCTCCTCAAGGTCTTGGGGTGCTTCATGTTCATTCTCACGTCCGTTGATTGGTGGCCGATTCACCATTCTTTCAAGGCGTGTGGTGAGTGCTGCAATACTCTCATTGATGGATCGCTGCAATATATCCGTCGTAGCTTGAAGCTTCCTATCGATGTCCTCATTAATGGTAGTACGTTATTCACCCAAGAGCGTCAGGAGCTCTCCCCTTGCAACACACTCTTGCGCGTCAGACGACTCACCTGCCATGGTTAGTGGAAACACAGGGAAAACAAAAGGATTATCCCTATCGACTACAAATGAAGGACAGTGGGAACCCGTAAAGGAACTGGCTTACCAAGCTCTTACAAGTGTTCTTATCATCGCAAACAGTAGGTGGTACAACCGATGGCTGGTTCGTGATACCTGGAGAGTGTGACCCGGCGATTGCAAGGGTCAAAAACTGTGATGTCCGGAAGTAGGTATATGGAGCTTGGAAGGCCAAATATGTTAGTGGAATACAAATCAATAACAGATAGTAATGCTGAATAAATATCCAAAGCACTGGTCCTAGTTGCTGGTCTAAATGTGTCCTATCTCAGGTATGATATGATGAACAAGGAATCAAGACCACAACAAGGAGTTATCAATAACAGATATGATGATAGTTGCTAGTAAGACAAAGATAGTAACAAAGATGACCATGCAAAGGCAGCACAAAATAAATGAAGCTCTGTCACCTAAAACTATGCTCTCTCTTTTTTTCTTTTTTTTAGCCACGGAGAGCACTCTTCTCTACTATAAGGTGCCGAAAATTTTTTGTTTTTTTTTCTTTTTGCTTTTATTTTTTTCACAAAGCAGAGCATAGAAATAGGAACCACACAAAGTTTCACCTCAATCTGATGTAAGGTGTGGCCTACAGAAAATGATGAATATGCTGTAAATTCGGGGATGGAAGTTCGGAGCTCGAGTACTGCACTTTCCAGGCCAAATTTAGGCAAAATAAATTTGCCAAACCCCACAAAGTAGGCAGTTTCGGATGCAAAATTTAATTTCACCCAATTTCAAAAAAAAATCGCCTGATTTCGAGTCCGTATGCGAAAGTTACGGCCGTTTGAAGTTGGGCCTCCGAGTTAAGATTTCTGTGGAGGCCGAAACGAAATCAGGTGGAGGAAATTGGTGGAAATTGGGGGCGGAAGCTTGGGAAAAGGTGGGGGATTGTGCTGGGTGATCACGAGACACAATGGATGACTCAAAACAGAGGGTGGGATATGGGTGGGAAAAACAAAAGACGGCTAGGGTTTGTATGAGAGGTAGCGGAAGCAAGAAAACCCGAAACAAAACACGATCTAAACCAGCAACACAACTCGACTAAGGACACAAACTCAACACTACGAACTCTGAAATCAAATTGTGCAAAAGGCTAAACGAGATCTGGAACAGGGAACAACCTATGACTACAATTTTTTTGTAGGGCTTTTTCTTGGACTCTAGGATGAAACCGAAAACAACAAAGGTAGGGTAAACTTGAACCTGAAGGAACACCCGAAGCTCTGATTACCACTTGATGGGAATGGGGTCCCGATCTTCCAACAGGTTCTGGATAAGTTCGATTTGGTGGAGGCACGACACAAATCGATCCGGCTTCCGAACAACACGTCCCGAACCCTGCAATCGCAGCACCACGTCTCCTCAGGTTATCAATCACGCGCAGCCGGTTGACCTCACCAAGAAGGCTAATCCTCGCCTGCGAATCGAAGAACACAAGCAAGAACAAGGAAGAACACAACGCAATTGCAGATGCATTGATTTAGCACTCGAAAATTGGGATCTCACAATGTAACAGCCCAGCTGTTTATTTTAAAAAATAATAAAAATAAATAAAAATACATAAATAAAGTAAAACAATAATTAATTTAGTTTAAAATAAAAATCAAAGTTATTTTGTCGCTTGAATTTTTAAAATTTTAGTTGACCTAATTTTCAGCTTTAAGAAGAAAAGAACATTTCTGTTAAACAAAAAATATTTTATAAAGAAAAATATCTAAATTTTAGTTGGAAATATTTTTATAAGTTCAAAATAGATTTAGAAACTTCTATGAATTTTTTCTAAGATTTTTAGGCTTTATTTGTTATTTATTGTATTATTTAAAGCTAGAAAAAGACAAACATTTTTAAAAATTAAAATAAACGTTAGAAAATTCCAAAAATATTTTATTTCTTCTTTTCGGATTCCAAGGATTCTAAAAATATTTTTTGTAATTTTCTCGGTTTTTTTCTTTTTCTTTTTCCTTTTTCTTCTTCTCTCTTTTCTCTCTCCTATTTCCTTCCTTCTTCCAGAGGCAAACCGTGCGTGAGCAGTCCGCCATGAGCGTTTTGCAAGCTTTCTTCAAACATTCATATCTTTTGATTTCCTCAACGGTTTTCAGCGAAATCAATTGCATTCAACTCCCCTCATCAAGCTCTTTCATTTTCCTACCGTTTCTCCTCCCATTGATGAGCATTTTCACGGGATTTAACTCATGCCATTGATGGACATGGTTGGTTGATCTCCCTCCTCGGACCTCCTCAACCCCTATAAAAGGGAGCCCCGTGAGCCTCTCCTCATCCTCACTCAACCCCGAAAATCTCAAGTCCTCACTGCTCTTCTTTTGGGCGCAATCGAAGTTTTAGTTTTGTGTTCCAAGCGTCGTTCTCTGGCTTATTGCGCCTTGTCCGGTAGAGCTCTGCCGTGTTTGACCACACCGTTGACTTCGCCTCGTCGCGTTCTACGCGGTGCTCACCTTGCCTTTGCCGGAACTTCGCCGGAGCATCGTCGGCACCATGAGGCAAATCGGGCCCGCGTTCCTCACGTCGCCACCGGCCGACCGTGCATGCAATTGATTTCGTGGAAAACTGTTGAGAAAATCAAAAGTTATGGAGGTTTGAATGGAGCTCAGCGTTATGCATTTCATAGCGTTTCAGCTCTGTGCACGAACGGTCTGCACGCTTGGGGAAGAAGAGAATAGGGAGGAGAGAGAAAAGAGAGAAAAGAAAAAAATTTTAAAAAATTCCAAAAACTTTTTCTAAAGATCCTTGGAACCTGAAAAGATTAAATAAAATAATTTTAGAATTTTTTGTCATTTATTTTAATTTTTTTTTAAAAATGTTTTTTTCTTTACCTAGCTTAAAATAATACAATAAATAACAAATAAAGCTTAAAAATCTTAGAAAAAATTTAGATTTTTTTATAAAACATTTTTTATTTAACAGAAAGGCTTTTTCTTTAAGCAGAAAATTAGGTTAGCGAAAATTTTAAAATTTCAAGAAACCAAATAACTTTAATTTTTATTTTAAACTAAATTATTTATTATTTATTTTATTTTTATTTTTTTACTTAATTACTTTTCATAAAAATAACATGTTGTTTAAGCAAAAAATCAGGCAATTGAATTTTTACAAACTTAAGAAACCAAAAGTAAATATTTTATTTTAAATTAAATAAAATATTTTAAAATAAATAGTTGGACTATTACACTATCATAGAAAGAGCACCTGACCAAGATTTTGGAAGTGTTAGAGCGTGACTCAGAAGAGGAAGCCACCTGGGAGCACAAGGAGGACCTCAAAGCCGAGTTTCCAAACCTATTCTCTTAGTGAGCTCGGATCTCAGGGTCGAGATCCCATTTTCTAACATCCTGATTTTCAGTTATTTATAAAAGCTTTTAAAACAAAAATGCATTTATGGAATTTTCTAGAATTTAATATGGCTTAAATTGAATTTTCAAAAATTAAAAAGGATTTAATCTGATTCAAATAAATATTAACATAAGCTGAAAATATTATATTGGGATTTCTTGTGCCTCAAGGATTTTTTTCTCGAATTTTTTGTGATTTTTTTTATTTATTTGCTATTTCTAGAGCTCTTTTGAATTTATTTGAATTTTTTAAAAAGCAAAACCGGAGAAAACCCTTGTGAACAGTAACAGGCCCGGGCGACCACTGTTCACAACCCAAACGCCCGCCGCCGTGTGATCTCGCCCTTGCCACGTGTCGCACATCCATGCACCCACTCCATCGCCTCGTCGCAGCCGCCCGATCGCCTCCCTAGCCACGTGCCGGCCATCCGCGGGGTCGAGCACTGTGCATCCACGCACCCTCGCACCGCCGTCCGATCGCCGTCTCACCACGCATCGTGCATCCAGCTGTGCCACGTGTCACGATCGCGTTCACTGTCTCTACCTGAACTCGTCGTCGTTTCCGCACTAGTCATCCTCGATTTGCGTGCACAAAAGGTGTCGCCTCCCCGCCGTCGCCTTCCACCCTAAGCGCTGCTGCCGCTGACACCTCGCGTCGCCGACACCCTCGACCTCGCCGTCACCGTTGCACTCGCATGCCTGCACCGAGTCGTCCCCGCCGCCGCCTCTCCACCGCTCACTAGTAAGCTCCGCCGCTGTCTTGACTCCCGCCGTTGCCGGAGCACCACCGCCGTCTTCGCACCCCACCGAACCAACCCGCGCCGCGCGCGCGCCCCTCGAACCACGTGCGCGACCGCGCCGCGCGCCTCCCGCGCCGCATCGCCACGCGCGTCGCCTTCCGACGGACCGACCTCCCCATCGCCACCGTCGATCCAAATCTAGATCAAGGGCCGAGATCATGCCACGTTTCCACCCCCCATGCCGTCGGATCTCGCTGACGTCAGCCCACACCCGCGCGTCACCGATGGTTCATCTTCTCTGTGGATGTGGTCCACCGTGAATCGTGGAACTGACAGTGTGGACCCACCTGTCAGAGGCACTGTGCCATGGACCTATGGACCCAAACCGTCCAAGTCAGCAACCCAGTCAGCAGACACGTCAGCCCTAGCCGCCACATGGCGCCACGTGTTAGTGCCATGTCAGCCCCCCCCCCAAATGCCACATGTCAGTGCTACGTCAGCGCCACGTCAGCACAGACCAACCCCCCAAATGCCACATCAGCCGCCACATGTCAGTGCCACGTTAGCGCCATATCAGCACAGACCGACCCAGATGCCACATCAGCCACCATGTCAGCTACCACGTGTCAATGTCACGTCAGCCCTAAATCCCATGTGTCAGCAGCCACATCAGCCCTAGCCCCCGTGCACTGTTTCGTCAACCGAGTCCACCATGAACCCGCCTTTCCATGCACCGAGTCCACAGCACAGTAACTTTTTTGATTTTTAGTGGTTTTTTAACCCATTTAATTTTCCAAAAACCCATTCTCCTCCGTCCTAACTCCGATTGATCCCGTTCTTTTTTCTAAATTCATCTAAAATCGAGCTCTACCTTTTGGTTCTAGCTTCAAGATTTTTGGAATTCATTTAAAGTTTACTAGATTTTATTTTGTTGTTTCAGTCATTTTCTCTCTCGTTAAATCCCGTCTTCGAAGGAGTAGGAGCGACGGCAGAAGATCCCGAGTTCCTCGCTGAGCCAAACTAAGGCAACTCATGTCCTTTGATCATGTTGAACCTAGCTTTCAATCTATTATTTATTTATTTTGATTTAAATTATCTTGCATCGCTATTTTACTACAAACCCTCGTACTTGGTAGTTATCATCCCAATTGATTAATTTTTTCTTGATAATTTGAATGTCATGATACATTTGTCACCATAGGTTAGGAAATTATTTAGTGATACCATACTAGATATCACATGGGAGGTACGAGTTATATGCTTAGTCATGCTTGTAGTTCACTGGGTTCGTCATCACATGTGATTACTTAATAAATTTGACTTAATAAGATATTGAATCGTCGTTGATGCCACAGTTATAAAATTTATGCTATAACATTGGTGTGTCATTGGTGTTGGTTATACAAAACTGGTTTTCACTTGGGCGAGTGATCGTGCAGTAAAGAGGGAAGTGTGGATTTACTTCGAGGGATGTAGAAGTCTCGCCCGAGTAATATTAAGAACTTAACTTTGTGCGCTATTGATCTGAACTTTACCGTGCAAACCACATGTCTAGTATGGGATAAACCTAACTAATTAATTTGGAATATTTCAATTTCAATCTCGCCATTGTAATGAATATGGTTGCTGATTTCCATAAGGCGCAAGGGGGTGATGCGAAACCCTAGCGGGCGGGATTGAGTTGAAGTTTAACATTGTAAAGACCTTGTTGTGATTTCCTTAGTACGAGGATAATCATATCATGTGGGTACAGTTGTGCAACCTCTGCAGAGTGTAAAACTATTCGAATAGCCGTGTCCCCGGTTATGGACAATGCTCGGTGATTTCACAAGAAGGGTAGAGCTTTCATAAAAAACTTGTTGGTTATTGTTGGAAAGTGAATGGTTAGTTCACTGTTGGATTATCTTGTGGATGGGAAGTTTATAAGTGGCTTATTTAATTCCGTTGATTATTTATTTATTATTATTTTTCCTTAAAGTTTGTTTTCAATCTATTTATCATGTTTACTTTAAAATATCAATTTATGTAAAAATTAACCTTTCAGCTATCCATTGGTAAATCTTGCATATTATATTGCATCCATTTGTTACAAATAACTTGCTGAGTACTAATGTACTCATGGCTTTATGCCCACTGTTGCTCAGTTGAGGAGAAGGAGTTTTACCAGTAGAAGATACCAGAGGAAGGATACTTCAGCAACTTCTCGGATTAGAACTTCCTCCCTAGTCGATTGCCTGTGGGCATGTCGCATGGCTTCTACGTTCATTTCTGTTTTCCACTACTAGATTTTGAGTCTTTCGGGTTAGTGAGATTGTAAGCTTGGCCATAAGATCGTACCTTGGATAATTATTAATATTTAAGTTTCTCCTTATTTTAGCATGTGTATGATTGATATTTCATCGAGGTTAAACTGTGTGCACTAGCGTGATCCTGGACTAGTGCAGTATACACAAAGAGTCCGAATTTGTATATTCGGGTCTCGACAGTCCACTGGTTTTATTATTTTTCTTTTTCTCTCTCTCTCTGACAGGTGGGATCCACTGGCTTTTATTAATTCTTTCACTTTTCAGATGCTGACATGGGGGGCCCACTACGGCTATTAACTTCTCTTCCTCGGTTTCAGTGACAAGTGGGGCCACGGTGATTTAATATTTTGTGTAACGCTGACAGGTAGGACTGAATAACGGTTTAATTAAAATTGGGCCCACCCAACAGTGACTAATTAACTTAACTAACATCATTAGCATTAATTAATCATAGCGCTAATTATATTTCACCGATGAACAATGTAGTCCCTAACCTTCCAACGACGGCGAGGCTAACAGCGCTAATTAATAGAAGCAACAGGAGACGCGCTTCACGGGGTGAATGAAGGGTCAGAAGCATTAAGGTAGCCCCTACTTGGTTGCCCCAGAGCGCGAACATCTTGACAGGGGCGCCTGGCTGGGGCCTCTCGGGGAGGGAGGCCGCTGCTGGCCAACCCGGCGGACAAAGGTGGTGATCTTGGCCTTTTACAGTCTCTGGCCAGATGGTTCAAGCCCTTGCAATGGAAACAGTGTGGCGGCGGCTGACACTCAGAGTGTTGATGGGTGGAGGACATGCAGTTGAAGCACTTGTCCAAAAGGAACCCGGGCGGTCCTTTGCGCTGAAGCTTGTGCCAATCGCCGGCAGCTCCTCCTGGTGGCAACGACCGGCATGGCGCCGAGGCCTGCTTCGTCGAACTCGTCACCAGCCTATGTCATCGACAGGCGGAGGAGGTTGCTGACGATCCAAGACCACCTGGTTGAAGAACATTTGGAGCAAAACGCACTTGATCCACCTGGTTGAATAGCATGGCTATGCATTTCTGGAATCCAATCACTCGAGAGGCCTAGAGATATCTCTCCTGTTACTTGGAGGGGCAAATCCTATCTTGATCGACCATGCCTCAATGCACGCATCATGACAAAACCCGAAAGCTACCTTTATGACTACCCAGTTACGGAGTAGTGTTTGGCAACCCCTAAGTTAGTCATTATGCATCTTGAGTACGTGCGACGATCTCAAGTCTTAAGGACAGAGCATACGTATTGTGAATGAAACCAACTGATGACGGTAAGAATGCAACATTCTCGCAGTGTTTCATGGTGGGTCGATCCAACCCGATGTTTCTAACATGTGCCCATATTATTGGTTTAATATCTTTATATCTATGACCTGTGAAACATGGTCATCAACCAATACATATGCTAGTCTATTAATATGTGTTCTCATATGTTTGACTAGTGATCATCTAAGAATAATCATCGCAGCAATATAGAGTTTCACAATCAAGTCACACACTTGATAATAAATATTGACGATGTTATTCAAGGAACAAGATAAATTATCCAATAATTCATGAACATAATAAACAGAATCATCTCTATGATTGTCTCTAGGGCATATCTCCATCAGTCTCCCACTTGCACTAGAGTTAATCATTTAGGTATCTAATACCAATAGCTCTTGTGTGCATCTCGTGCTTTCGCCGTGTGAGAGGTTTTGTCAATGGATCAGCAACATTTAAATCCGTGTGTACCTTGCATATCTTTACATCTCCTCTATCCACAATATCGCGAATAAGGTGATAGCGCCTGAGTATATGCTTGGACTTTTGATGGGATCTAGGCTTCTTAGCCTACGTAATGGCTCCATTATTATTACAATAGAGATTCATTGGGCTCAAGGCACTCGAGACCATACCCAACTCAGAAATAAAATTCTTTATCCAAACACCCTCCTTCGCAGCTTCAGAAGCCGCAATGTACTCGGCCTCCGTTGTAGAATCAGCAACCGTCTCTTACTTGAAACTTTTCCAGCTCACCACTCCTCCATTTAAAATGAAAACAAAACCAGATTGCGAACAATAATCATCTTTGTCGGTTTGGAAGCTTGCATCGGTGTAACCATTTACAACGAGCTTTTCATTACCGCCATAAACTAGAAACACATCCTTAGTTCTTCTTAAGTACTTAAGAATGTTTTTCACAGCTGTCCAGTGACCTTCACCGGGATCAGCTTGGTATCTGCTTGTAACACTTAGAGCATACGATATATCGGGTCGAGTACATATCATGGCGTACATAATAGATCCAATAGCTGAAGCATATGGAATATCATTCATACGGTCTCGCTCTTCAGTTGTCGAAGGACACTGATTCTTGCTAAGACTTATGCCATGTGACATAGGCAAGAACCCTTTCTTGGCATCCTACATGTTGAACCGTTTCAACACCTTATTAATATATGTACTTTGTCTTAATCCAATCAGCCTTCTCGATTTATCTCTATAGATCTTTATCCCTAAGATGTATGTTGCCTCTCCTAAGTCCTTCATAGAGAAACTATTTTTCAATGAGACCTTAACAGATTCCAGCATAGGAATGTCATTCCCAATCAATAATATGTCATCTACATATAAGATTAGGATTACGAGTGCGCTCCCACTAACCTTCATGTAAACACAAGGTTCTTCTTTGTTCTTGATGAAACCAAACCTTTTGACCTCTTCATCAAAACGTTTATTCCAACTCCGCGATGCTTGCTTCAATCCATAGATAGATCTCTAAAGTTTGCATACTTTTCTAGCATTTTGGGGATCAACAAAACCCTCAGGTTGTGTCATGTACACATCCTCACTTAGGTTTCCATTTAGGAAAGCCATTTTGATATCCATCTGCCATATCTCATAATCAAAATATGCAGCAATAGCTAGAATGATCCGGACAGACTTAAGCATAGCGACGGGCGAGAAGGTTTCATCATAATCAATACCTTGAATTTGTTTGAAACCCTTCGCCACCAATCGTGCCTTATGGATATAAATATTTCCATCCATGTCTATCTTTTTCTTAAAAACCCACTTGCACTCAATAGTTTTTACACCATCAGGTAGATCAACCAAGTTCCAAACTTGATTATCATGCATGGATTGAATTTCAGATCTCATGGCTCCAAGCTATTTCTCAGAGTCTGAGTCCATCATTGCTTCCTTATAAGTTTTAGGCTCATCATTGTCTAACAATAAAATGTCATGTCAATACCTTATCGGCAATTGACGTGGCCTTTCAGACATACGTGGGGCTGGTGCCTCTTCCACAGGTTGTACAACTTCTTGTACACTCTGTGGAGGTTCAGTAGGAGTTGAAATATTTTCTGATGGCTCTCGAATTTCTTCGAGTCTAGCCGCGCTCCCACTAACTCCTTTTGAGAGAAACTCTTTCTTCAAAAAGACATCATTTCGGGCAACAAACACTTTATTCTCATCCCTTTTATAAAAGTAATATCCTTTTGTTTCCTTAGGATACCCCACGAAGAAGCATTTATCTGATTTAGGTGTGAGCTTATCAGACGTCAAACGTTTTACATATACTTCACATCCCCATATTTTGAGAAAAGACAAACTAGGACTCTTCCCAGTCCACATCTCATATGGTGTCTTATCCACAGATTTAGATGGTACTCTATTTAAAGTGAAAGCGGCAGTTTCTAGAGCATAACCCCAAAAGGACAATGGCAGATCAGATTGGCTCATCATAGACCGAACCATGTCTAACAAGATCCGATTCCGTCGTTCAAACACCCCATTCCATTGAGACATTCCCGGCGGAGTTAGCTGTGGAACAATTCCACATTGTTTTAGATGATCACCAAACTCATGGCTCAAATATTCACCTCCACGATCTGATCGTAGGGCTTTAATTGTCTTGCCAAGTTGATTTTGTACTTTGTTCTGAAATTCTTTGAACTTTTCAAAAGATTCAGACTTATGCCTCATTAGATAGATGTAACCATATCTACTAAAGTCATCGGTAAAAGTTATGAAGTACTGAAAACCACCTCTGGCCGTTGAGCTCATTGGTCCACATACATCTGAATGTATTAAGGCCAATGAATCATTTGCCTTCTCACCTATACCAGTGAAAGGCGCCTTAGTCATTTTGCCAAGTAAACAAGACTCACATGTTTCAAATGATTCAAAATCAAATGAGTTCAGTAGACCATCTTTATGGAGTTTCACCATGCGCTTCTCATTTGTGTGACCCAAACGACAATGCTAGATATAAGTGGGATTCAAATCATTAGGTCGAAGCCTCTTAGCATTAATGTTATAGACAGGCACATCCTCAAGATTTAAAACATACAATCCATTCAACAATGGAGCATTACCATAAAACATATCATTCAAATAAATTGAACAACAATTGTTCTTTATTCTGAACTCATAACCTTCTGCTCCCAAACATGAAGCAGAAATAATATTTTTGCTTAAGGCAGGAATACAATAACAATTATTTAATTCCAAAACTAATCCTGAAGGTAAACATAATGGTAAAGTGCCAACAGCCAACGCAGCAACTCTTGCTCCATTGCCGATGCGAAGATCAACTTCGCCTCTTGTTAAGCTCCTACTCCATATCAGCCCCTGTATCGAATTGCAAATATGAGCAACCGATCCGGTATCAAATACCCAAGAACCAACATGAGAAGTAGCAAGATTGATTTCTATAATATTTATACCTAAAGTTGAAATCTTACTTCCCTTCCTCTTTTCTAGTTCTGCCAAGTACTTCTTACAGTTCCTCTTCCAATGTCCAGTGCCTTGGCAATGGTAGCAAATAGTATCAGGTGCAGCGCCAATCTTAAGCTTCTGAAGCTTAGATTTGACACTCAAGATCTCATCTTGAGTTTTACCTATACCCTTTCTTTTGCCGAAAGTCATAGATTTCTTCTTCTTGAAGTTGGTAGTCTTTTGCACCATTATCACATGATTGTTGCTTTTCTTGATGCTAGCTTCTGCGGTCTTGAGCATCATATGCAACTCGGTGAGATTCTTGTCTAAGCCATTCATATGAAAATTCAAAATGACCTGCCCAAAGCTTACAGGAAGCGATGCAAGAATCAAGTCAGTAGCCAACTCTTGGCTAAGGGGAAAACCAAGTTTTTCCAAGCTCTGTGTGTAACCAACCATCTTGATTACATGAGGGCTCACCGGACTACCCTCAGCTAGCTTACTTCCAAACAATTTCTTTGAGATCTCATATCTCTCAATTCTTGCTTGTGTCTCAAACATGCCTTTGAGTGCTACGATCATATCGTAAGCCTCTGTATTCTCAAACTACTTCTGAAGGTCTGAGTTCATGGCAGCAAGCATGAGACAGCTAACATCAAGGGACTCATCACATGCCTTTCTATAGGCATTTTTAAGAGCAGCAGTAGCATTTTCAGCAGGCACTTCTGGAATCGGTTGCTCTAGAACATGTTCCTTTTTATCTTGCCTAAGAACAATTATTAGGTTGCGGGACCAATCCGCAAAGTTTGTTCCATTCAGTTTTTCCTTATCAAGTATCGAACGTAAAGTAAAACTGGAAGTAGGTGCAACATTTGGTGCCATGATCTACAACACAAAATATGCAAAACTAAAATATATGTTCAAGAAAAGTAACTTCTATTAAACAATTTAATAAAGATACTCCCACTAAATACCATCTCTCTCTTATGACATTTAGTGATTCAAGATCCACAATCAACTTATCTACTAGTGAGCTTTGGCATCACTGCTAGAGGATAGGTGAATTTGGTAAGCAACCCTTTGCTAATTATATCTCTATATAACTCTTGTTGTTGGGCAACATCTCTATGTTCCGGCACCCAACCTTATGCCCCAAGGTCCATAACTGTTATGATGACCTTGTCAAGTTAAACCAATATTTTGCGTGTGAGTGTCCGACACAAACCCATCTAGTCAAGGAGAATTAATGGCACTCTGCTTTAGCAAGACCTATCATTAATATACATGGCTTTAGATGGTGCAGCTAATTGGGAGGGTATCAATTTAGCTTAATATTATATGAGAGAATTTTATTTCTACTATGTTAAAAGCATATGGAGCAATTAAATAACATACATAGAAATAAATGAACAGAAATATAAAGCCATTCACAAAACAATCACATTGCATCGTGATATAGTATGGCCCTTTCACATGGTGATCTCTATCGCCATGCTTCCTGTTCACCATGTCTTCAAGTGGTCAAAACCTCAAAGCACTCCCACTAAGCTATTACCAAATAGCATACTAGTAAAGTTTACAAGGAGTGAAGAAGCAACACAAGTCGACACGTAGGTCGTTATACAAATATAAACAGCCTTGGGCTACAATAATCATAACTCGCAGGCCATGAACATTACACACATATATGTATCTCATACATCATTCACATGCATAATGGGCCATACTATTTCACAACAATCCCTGTGAAGTAAATATGCATAGAATCGTATTCTATCTAATATGCCAGGTTATTATTTTAGTCACAAAGGTCCTGTTCGAAATTTTTGGGACTATGTAGATCCAATCTATTGTTCCGTCCATACAAATCGCATCGGATTAATCACATTAACCCTATTCGATCGCAACTCTGATTCGATCAATCAAAATTGATCTTCGCGTGTTCCATGGATTTACGTATCACTGTCTGCCCCGATGGCGGAAACCCGACCGGTAGAGGTAAGTTGTGATTCGACCATGAAACACGATCACGGAAAGCGATCATCTTCACGTGCTCTATGGATTTACGTATCACTGTCTGCCCCGATGGCGAAAATCCGACCGGTAGAGGCAAGTTGTGATTCGACCATGAAACACGATCATAGAATAGCGATTATGAACACATCTATACACCACCGCGCATGGACGATCATATCGACCATCACCAAAATCAATCTATCATATAGAACGATCACAGAAACAAATATAGATCACATCTCCGATTCCCACATATCTCAATATGCATCTAATCCGAATCTAATACTAGATGGGAAGGCTCTGATACCACTGATGATTTACGGGTAGGCTATACAAGCAAAATTTCAAAAATTCTACCGCGTAAAAGGGACCTTCTCTAGTAATAGATCACAAGATTACCACTAGACGCGCAGACTCGTAGCGGAAGTAGAGTCGATGTGGCGTGTTGATGCAGTTGTAGTCGTTCTAGCAGAACGTCTCCTCCTTCAGGTCCTTGTGATCATCACAAGTTGCGGATCGTCCTAGTGTTGAAGCTTCGTATCAACACCTCCAAGGTATCCACACGTACGGGGCAGGAACACCACACGCCGGAGTGCTAGCGCCGACGGCGCGGTATTAGATGAGGAAGGTGTGGCAACTAGGGTTTCAGGAATTCCGAATTCTCTTGTGAAACCCTATGCCACCTCCCCTCTATTTATAGGCATCCATCATAATGGGTCTCGAACTGGAGGCCCATTAGGAACTCATAGCCCATAAGAATTCGGATCACTATCCGAACTAAGTCCCAGCCCTTTAAGTGTGCGACGATATAGATTCACATACACTTAGACATAACCCGAGTACTCCTACTCGTCTACTAATCGGCAGCGGCCCCTTAGCAAGACATGCCGACTCCTAAGTATATGCAAAGATCATATCGGACGAATCTCAACAAAACTCATGCATTTCTCTTTGCCTCACGATATCGGTTAAACTCAAGGCGAGTACGTGTCATCCTTATTTGGTTAGCTCAACCACTCTTTCTCGATTACGTGACTTGAATTCCCTACTACGGTTAACTCTTTAACCGTGAATAGCATGGCCATGCATTTCTGGAATCCAATCACTCGAGAGGCCTAGAGATATCTCTCCTGTTGCTTGGAGGGGCAAATCCTATCTTGATCGACCATACCTCAATGCACGCATCATAACAAAATCCGAAAGCTATCTTTATGACTACCCAGTTACGGAGTAGTGTTTGGCAACCCCTAAGTTAGTCATTATGCATCTTAAGTACGTACGACGATCTCAAGTCTTAAGGATATAGCATACATATTGTGAATGAAACCAACTGATGACGGTAAGAATGCAACATTCTCGCAGTGTTTCATGGTGAGTCGATCCAACCCCATGTTTCTAACATGTGTCCATATTATTGGTTTAATATCTTTATAGTTATGACCCGTAAAATATGGTCATCAACCAATACATATGCTAGTCTATTAATATGTGTCCTCATATGTTTGACTAGGGATCATCTAAGAATAATCATCGCAACAATATAGAGTTTCACTATCAAGTCACACACTTGATAATAAATATTGACGATGTTATTCAAGGAATAAGATAAATTATCCAATAATTCATGAACATAATAAACAGAATCATCTCTATGATTGTCTCTAGGGTATATCTCCATCACAAATATATATAGCGTACAAATGAGTTCGGGTGGAAACTGAAACTGTTACCACCACGTATACGAAATCGAAACTGTTACAACCAAAAATACCGCTAACGGATATAGAAGAGAAACTCCTAATCAAAGCAACTAAATGCTTAGTGCGGTGTAGTCTCCAGAACGTCAAGAGGCCATTCATGGAGACGAGGGGCCATGCACGGAGACTGTGCTCGGCTAACACTGGTGCACAGGCCGGCAAGGAACAAGTCGGGAAGAGGGCTTGGAGGTCCGGCTCCAGCGCAGCTTTCGTTTTGCCGCCCTCTGCCCTCAGCGGAGAGAGCTCCCGACGGATGACCTCAGTGAAGGAGTGGCGCAAAGGGGACGGTAGGGAACACGAAGCCGAGCTTGACGACGGACTTTTATCTCGCCACCGACGCTCGCGCGCTGTAAGCCTAGAAGTGAGGTCGGGGCCAACAACGACCGACTGGAGGGCGGCCCTCCTGGGGGACGACGACATGGTAACTAGAGCGACGGGAAGGTGGGCAACGGGCCCGGAGCGGGGCCAGCGGGCACCGGCGGTCAGAGGTGGCCGTCAGGCCCGGAGTAGGCACCACGGGAGAGGAGGATTGGAGGCAAGCAGCAATCTTTCAATGCTAACCGTATTTTGTTGTGTTCAAAAGCTGTCTGCTCAATCCACAGATGGTAATTTAGTCGAGCATGTCTTTAATTGGTTTGTTTTGCGCTTTGCTTAGCATTCTCACGCTCAAAATGTTAACTGTTCTGCAGCCCCAGGTAACACTGTGCAAATCCACTGGTATATAATGACTAGCCCCTTTACTGATGAAGCCACCTGCAAATTCTTCGAAACCCATGGATATTTTGGCTTAGATCCTGTTTTGGCTTAGATCCGCTGCTAAGAATTAACTTTGACTTGATTCTTTATTTGCAGGTGACCTTTTTACAGCAAGGCACTCTCCCATGTGTTTCTGCTGATGGAAGGTTTATTATGGAGATACCATACAAGGTACCTGTTTTCTTGCTTTATTTTTTTAATTTTATTTTCACCTGCCTCATTAAGCTCAATGCATTTGTCCATTGCAACTAAATTATGGCTCTTGTATTATGATAATAGAATTGGTTCAATGCTACTTTTCTCTGCGATAGTTACTGACATCTTTTCCAACATTCTGATAAAAACAAGGTGGCAAAGGCTCCTGATGGCAATGGGGGAGTATACGCTAGTAATCCCTTTATATCACAATGCATCAGTTGTATAATATTAGTGTTAGTCACAATTGTGTTGCTTATTTTTCTTTTACTGCACCTCGGCTCTAAAATCTAAAAAGTTGCTGGATGATATGGCTGCAAGAGGTGTAAAATATATATTGCTATGGAGTTGATAATGTATTGTTGAGTACTTTTTTTTTTTTTGAAAGTATCTTTGATGGAATTTATCTCCCTTTTAATTTGTCAATTAATAGTCAATTTCTCCGATACAGGTCCTGTTGCAGATCCAACATTCGTAGGATACTTCATTGATAAGGGTGTGTCTGCTGCTGCAAAGGTTGCAAGGAAGGTACGGCAATAGCTATCTAATTCCTAGCAGATTGTTAAGTTATTCTTTTACTTGAATTATATATGCACCTCATTGATTGTTTATCATTATGCTGTGTTGTTTAGGCATATCGACAAGAGAAAGTTGGGAGTATTTGTTCAGCATGGTAGGGGTGGACCTCTCTCTGTGGTTGAGTACAGTGAAATGGATGCAGCTATGACTACTGAAATCAATCAAACAACAGGACGCCTTCGTTATTGTTAGAGCAATGTATGTTTCTTCTGATCCCTTTCCTCCTCCCACTGCCTCTCCTCCCTCTGCACTAACAATTTTGTATTCCTTTTATTTTGGTAGGTGTGCTTGCATATGTTCACTTTGGATTTTCTTAATCAAGTAGCAAATAGTCTTGAAAAGGACAGCATGTGAGTATTCTTATCAAAGCATTCTTTTGTTCTTGCACTTTATGCATTCATGACATTTGCTTTTGTTCCAAGATATTTTTCTGTATGCAAAATTGTGGTGTAATCATATGTAAACTACCATGGCTAATAGAGTTTTATGTTCGTAGGTGCAAGTACAGGGAACAACTTTTAATAGACTTCACCAGTGTAATTGGCTATCTTTATTTGTTTAGTATCGAGAATATAGAGAAAATTAATTACTATGAAAAATCGTTTGTTACTACTTTCTCCTGATACAGCCGGTTGTGTTTCTGTTAGTCGCTCGATTCTTGCTCTTGGTGATAGCAAGATCCTCACTCTCATCGAGAGAATGACACTTGGAGATGGGGCAATTTTCTAGATTTATTTCTCACACAATGCCATACCAACCTGAGGGGTTGGGGATACATATTTATAGACTGTTAACCAGCCAAGCATAGTCTAAGATGTTGTCCTAGATGCTAGTCAAGATGCTAAAGCAAAAGCAAAAAGCAAATGCTGTCCTAAAGATGCTAAAGCAAAAGCAAAAAGCAGATGCTGTCCTAAAGATGCTAAAGCAAAAGCAAAAAGCAGATGCTGTCCTAAAGATGCTAAAGCAACACAGAGACTTATCCATCACTCCATCACTCTCCCCCTAAGTCTTGTGTGTCTCCTTGTGGGGAATCTGAGCCATCCCAATCCTAGCGCGAAGCTCCTGGAACTTGATCCGCCCAAGAGACTTGGTCAGGAAGTCGGCGAGCTGGTCTTGGGTGTTGATGTAGTTGGCCCGGACACTCTCTTCATCCAGGCAGCTTCTGATGAAGTGATACCTCACCCGGATGTGCTTGCTGCGCTCATGGAAGACAGGGTTCTTCGCCAAGGCCAAGGCGGACTTGCTGTCCACCCTGAGCTCCACTGCCTCCGCGTCTCTGCCAAGGAGATCGCCAAGTAGCCGAGCCAGCCACAGAGCCTGAGTAGAAGCGGTAGTGGCTGCAATGTACTCTGCCTCGCAGCTAGACAAAGCCACCACCTGCTGCTTGACCGACTGCCAGCTGATCGGACATTTTCCGAGGAAGTACAGCATCCCGCTGGTGCTCTTGCTCGTGTCGATGTCGCCGGCGTGGTCGCTGTCGCTGTACCCGATGAAGTGCGCCGCGCCGGGGCACCTTGGGTAGTGCAAGCCGTAGTCGGAGGTGCCCGCGACGTAGCGGAGGATCCTTTTCACGGCCTGCTGGTGCTCCGTCGTCGGTCGCTGCATGAACCGGCTGACGTAGCCGACGGCGAACGCCAAGTCCGGTCGCGTCCACCTCCTCCGCCGTACTCTCACGACTCAGCTTCAGCCTCTCCTCCATAGGAGTGTGGGCTGGGTTGCAGTCGGTGAGGCCGCCCAGCTCCACGATGCGCTTGGTGTAGGCAGTCTGGCGAAGAGAGATGCCGGAGCTGTCCTGGTGGACCTCGATCCCGAGGTAGAAGGAGAGGGGCCCAAGGTCGCTCATCTGGAGGTGGCCTTCATCTCCGCCTTGAATGCCTCGATCTCCTCTTCCTTGGTACCGGTGATCACAAGGTCGTCGACGTAGATGCCTATCAGCAGGGCATTGCCTCTCTTGCCCCGCCGGTAGACCGCGGCCTCGTGAGCGCTCTGCTGAAATCCCATTTGCTTGAGGGTAGAGTCCAGCTTGGCGTTCCAAGTTCGCGGTGCCTGCCGCAAGCCGTAGAGGGCCTTGCGCAGGCGGAGGACCTTGCTCTCCTTGCCGGGGATGATGAATCCCGGCGGCTGGCGGACGTAGACCTCCTCCTTCAAGTCGCCGTTGAGGAAAGCAGACTTGACGTCCATGTGATGGACGCACCAGCCCTCCTGGGCTGCGAGGGCAAGGAGGAGACGCACGGACTCCATCCGTGCAACAGGCGCGAAGGCATCGTCGAAGTCGACTCCCTCCTGCTGAACGAAGCCACGTGCCACGAGACGCGCCTTGTGCTTGATCACCTCTCCAGCCTCGTCTTTCTTGAGCTTGAAGACCCACTTGAGAGAGATAGCGTGGTGGCCGGCTGGAAGATCGGCCAGCTCCCATGTCTTGTTTCGCTCGACGGCGTCCATCTCATCCTGCATCGCGGCACGCCATGCCGCGTCTCTCTCCGCCTCGGCGAAGGAACGAGGCTCGCTGCCGCCCCGTGCGAGTGCGATTCCGCCTCGAGGTCGCGCTACGCCAGTTCAGGGACCGGCTGCTCGCCGAGGAGGTCGTCCACGGTACGGTAGCGCAGAGGCTCGCTGCCGTGGTAGGCGTCGATGCGATCCTCGTCGTTGGACAGCGGAGTGGCGAACTCCACTGTGCGCTGCTCGTCGTGGGCCGGCCGCGGTCGCCGAGCCCGAGGAGTGGCGCCGGTGTAGGAGAGCGAGGCGTGGCGGCGGTCTTGGCGGTGGACTCGCCGAGCTCGTGGGCTTGCCGAGCTGGTGGTGGCGGTGGTGAAGGACTCGCCGAAGGTGGTGGCGAACGAGGTGGTGGGGTAGGCGAGCTCGGTGAAGACGAGCTGCTGCCCCCGCCTCCTCGAAGTGGACGTAGTCGACGACGAAATCGCTGGTCGTCGGAGTCGAGCCGTCATCCACAATCTTGCCCCACGTCCAGCCTCACCCTTCGTCAAACACGACGTCACGCGTGATGCGCACGCGCCATGTCGCAGGGTCGAGGACGCGGTATGCCTTGACGCCCTCCGCGTAGCCAATGAAGACCCCTAGCGTGCTCCGGTCGTCGAGCTTGCCGACGTGGTTGAGCTCCTTGACGAAGGCCAGGCAGCCGAAGACACGGAGGTGGCTCACCGCGGGCTTGCGCCCGTGCTAGGCCTCGTATGGCGTCTTGCCGTCGAGGGCCTTGGTGGGGGAGCGGTTGAGCAAGTGGACGGCAGTCATCACCGCCTCACCCCAGTAGAATGTCGGCATCCCTCTCTGCTTGAGGAGGGCGCGGGCGGTGGCAACCACCGTCTGGTTGCGGCGCTCGACGACGCCGTTCTGCTGCGGGGTGTACGGCGCGGAGAAGTGACGATGGATCCCCTCGTCGGCGCAGTACGCCGCGAACTCGGCCGCCGTGAACTCACCGCCGTTGTCCGTGCGTAGGACCCGAAGCTTGCGGCCGCACTCCGCCTCGCAGCAGCCTTGAAGGCACTTGATGGCGTCCGCCGCGGCTGCCTTGACGTCGAGCAGGACAGCCCACATGTAGCGGGACACGTCGTCGACGAGGAGGAGGAAGTAGCGCCGGCCTCCAGGTGTAGCCGGTGTCACGGGGCCACAGAGGTCACCGTGTACGAGCTCCAGCTTCTCCTTGGCGCGGAAGCTCACCTGTCGTGGGAAGGGGAGCCGCCGCAGCTTGGTGAGGACGCAGGTGTCGCAGAACTGCTCCACGTAGTCGACGTGCTGCATGCCCCGCACCATCTCCTTGCTGCCGATCTGCCTCAGGGCCTCAAAGTTGAGGTGCCCGAAGCGCTCGTGCCACCTCCAAGCGTCGTCGTCGCGGCAGGCTGCAAGACACAGAGGTTGCGCCACCTGCGCGTGAAGGACGTAGAGGCGGTTGCTCCTGTTGACCTTGACGAGGAGCCGGCGGCGATGATCCCAGATGCGCAGCACCCCGTGCTCGATCTCCACGCGCGATCCGTTCTCATCCAGCTGTCCCAAGCTGATGATGGAGTTCCTCAACACGGGGATGTAGTAGACACTAGTGAGCAGCCGGTGTTCGCCAGTCTTGGCGACGAAGACAACAGAGCCGACGCCCTTGATCTCTACGGCGGAGGCGTCGCCGAACTTGACGGTGCCTCGAACGCCTGAGTCGAGCTCGGAGAAGTACTCCCGCCGCCCGGTCATGTGGTGGGTGGCGCCGGTGTCGAGGCACCACCCGTCGGTCTTGTCGTTGCCGGAACTGTCGCCCAGGAGGGCGTGTGCTTTTGGCTTGTCAAGGTGGAGGAGAGTCGCTGCGGCCGGTGCCGCTGGAGGTAGTTCCATGCTCGCATGAGCAATGAACAGAGCCGGCTGCTCCTCCTTCGCCTGCGCGACGTGGGCTTGGCCGCGTCGTGGCTGTCGACAATCCTTGGCCCAATGACCAGGCTTGCCGCAGTTGTGGCAAGCGTCGTTTCGTGCCGGCTTTTGCTTGCCAGCGTCGCCGCCCTGGGCGCCTCCACGGTCATTACCCTCGGCACGTCCTCGCGCCCCTGCCTAGGCGTCTTTGCGCGGCTTACCGCGCTTGCCACGCTTGCGGCCGCCTGTCGTGGAAGAAGGCTCCCCCTTCTTCCTGTCACCTTGGCCGGCAGCCCACTGCTCCCGAGTGAGGAGGAGCTTCCCGCCAATGGTGACGGGTCCCGAGAGGCGCTGTGGCTCATCGCTGTCAACGACCTTGAGGCGACCCAACGCCTCCTCGATCGTCATCGTGGAGAGGTCCAGCAGAGACTCGATCGAGCGAGCTATCTGCTTGTACTTCTTAGGGACGCAGCGGAAGAGCTTTTCCACAGCTCTCTCCTCGCCGTAGGTGTCGTCGCCGAACTGCACCATCTTCTGCAACAGAGTGTTGAGATGGAGAGCAAAGTCATCAATGTCCTCACCTGGCTTGAAGGCCAGGTTCTCCCACTCCTTGCGTAGTGCCTGTAATGTAGACTTGCGGGCGCGGTCGCTGCCGATGCGTGCTGCAGCGATGGCGTCCCAAGCCTCTTTGGCAGTCCGCTTGTTGGTAAGCGAGAACTGCATCTCGGGCGGGACTGCAGCGATGAGAGCATCCAGTGCCCGTCGATCCTGGTCGTAGTCGACGTCGCCGTACCGGACTGCATCCCACATATGCCGCACCTGGAGCTTCACCCTCATCACCGCAGCCCACTCGACGTAGTTGGTCTTTGTGAGTGTAGGCCACCCGCCGCCGGGGCCGACGTCCCTGACGACAGCCTGGTACTCGTGGTGACCACGGTACCGAACCGGGGAGAGAGAGCCGCGTCGCCTGTGAAGGCCACGCTCTCCGTCGACCCATTCGCCGCCGCCGTGCATGCCTCCTCCAGGAGCGTCGTCGGCGCGTCTGCGCCTGTCTAGGCTGCCGCCGCACTCGTGGGCGTGCGCGACTGCCCACTGCGCCGCTCGCCCTCGCGCTGCCTCCCTCTCCGGCAGCTCAAGGTCCGCATCGGCGCTGTCATCAGCAGAGACGGAGCTGCTATTGCTGCCGCGTAGGACCTCGACCTCCGCTGCTGCCACACGCGCTGCATCTGCCACCGCCGCTGCTTCCACCTCCGCTCTGGCCGCTGCCAGCCTTGACGCCCTTTCCGCCACCGCAGCGGCCTGTGTCGCCGCTCGCTCGCGTTCCTCTGCCACAGCGAGCTCGGCTTCTTGCCGCCGCCGCGTGCTCGAGGCGACCGAGCGCTGAGACTGTCCTGCGGACATGGTGCGCCACCGGGGGACTGCTGCGTGGAGAGAGAGCTGTCTCTGATGAGCTGCTGCTCGTCTGAACAGGGGGGAGGAGTGAGCAGAGGCAGCCGGAGCTGCTGCTGCTGCTAGTTGGGGCTGCTGCGAGGCTGGAAGCGACGCTGGAGAAGGGATTGAGCAGGAGATGCTCAGGCTACAGGATAGCCTCGCTCTGATACCACTTGTTAGTCGCTCGATTCTTGGTTTTGGTGATAGCAAGATCCTCACTCTTATCGAGAGGATGACACTTAGAGATGGGGCAATTTTCTAGGTTTATTTCTCACACAATGTCATACCAACCTGAGGGGTTGGGGATACATATTTATAGGCTATTAACCAGCCAAGCATATGCTAAGATGCTAGTCTAAGATGCTGTCCTAGATGCTAGTCAAGATGCTAAAGCAAAAGCAAAAAGCAGATGCTGTCCTAAAGATGCTAAAGCAAATGCTGTCCTAAAGATGCTAAAACAAAAGCAAAAGGCAGATACTGTCCTAAAGATGCTAAAGCAACACAGAGACTTATCCATCACTCCATCAGTTTCATCCTTCTCTTTTTATAATGTAATTGCTGCATATCTTAAACCAGCAGTTACTAATTCAGTATCAACTTACAATTTGCTCCATCATGGTTTGTGCTTAATTTGAAAACCGTGTGCCCAGTTATCATTTAGTGGAGAAGAAGTTTCCTTCAATCCATGGGCACACAACAGGCTTAAAACTTGAACAGTTTATATTCGACGTGTTCACCTATTCGCCATCAACAGCCCTTTTTGGGGTTTACTTCTTATTCACTATTGCTCCAACTAAAGCTGTCCCGTTCTTCTATTTCATTCCTGAAAGAAAACGTTAGTGCGAGATCTCAGGGGACTTGTTGACACCTAACATTTCAGGTGTTGAGGGAGGAGGAATTTTCACCGGTATAGAATGCTAATGGTTCAACTTACGACACTCCTGATACTGTCAGATTAATGCTGCTTCACCTTCACAGCCGATTGGTGGTTGCTGCAGGTGGCTTCTTGACTCATTCCACGCCCTTGTATATGACCGGTAATTTTTCTACCTGTATTACAGGGCATGTTTGATATGGCTGCAGTTTATGGTTTTTGGCTGAAATTTTTGAATTTTAGTTGTTTGCGACAGAGATTACGGAGAGAGATACTCGCTTACGATTTTGAATGGTACAGATGTTAGGCTTTTAATGTGTACTATAATTAACTTGTAGACTCCGTCTTAAAAAATACTCCGTTTGAAAATTAGGTACTGTAGCAAAAGACAAAAGCTGTTTTGAGAAGTTGAAAAGAATATGTTCGGAAACTTTTGAGGACTGTCAACAACTGAAAAATTTTCAGATAGAAACTCATTGATTGTCATGATAACTTTGCTTGTACTTTTAGGTGTTTAAGTTTCTCCCCTTTGCTCTTATGCTGGAGAAAGCCTAGAAGCCATATGCCGCGGACGGACATTCCATGCACCAAGTGAGATTTCATTCTAGGTAGAGGTTGTCGAAAGCAACAGTTCCATACAAGAATCTCGAGGTCTGCAAATTTTCATTAGGACATGGGGTCAGATGGTTGGACTTGAGGTCTTGCAATTAGAATGTCGATATTAGTCAGCTTGTTGTATGCTGTGTGAGTAGAGTATTGTAATGAAACACTTGAAGTTAGCCTTTGTCCTCTTAGCATTATTTCTCATTTGTCGCCCAAATGTAGATTATCACAGGCCATTATCCAATCTTTGTCAAAAATCAATGTATCTCTGAAATGCCAAATACTCGCGTTTGCACAATCAGTACAACGCGCTACAATGTGAGAGAAAATTCAAAGAATGGAGTGCACTAATTTCTTCCTTTTCTTGTAAGTGGTACAATTGTTCTCTATCTATGATTGCTTCATGCAGATATTAGTGAGTCACAGTATGGTTTCAGCCATTGTTCTCCGTCAATGTAAGACGTATGATTGCTTCATGCAGATATTAGTGAGTCACAGTATGGTTTCAGCCATTGTTCTCCGTCAATGTAAGACGTGTTCAAGTAAGGCAATACTTGCACATCACTAAGCTTCCGAGCATATGGCACTCTATCTGTCAAGTTTGCACCATCACCTGTGCACTTGTACTCTCCATAAAATACAGTCCTGGCGATGCAAATCATACAAAAAAAATGATGTTCATGTACTTTCTGATATGCAGATATAAGAATTAACAGTGGCACTGGAGGATGCATACTGATCTCTTGGAGGATCATTCCAATCATTCCATCCTTCAGAGGCAATGATGTCTGACATCGAAGTGTAGGCGAAGACGACGTGGGAATACGGTCTCCAAGCTCGGCCAAGCCATATCCGACCAGAGCCGCCGATGCTGCAATTGACAAATGAGTAGCCTGTGTTGTCGTCATCCGATTCCCGGGCATGTGCAGTGACTGCACCGGTGATGACTCTCAGCTCTGCAGGCACAGGATCCGCTATGGAAATCAATCTGCAACTCTGGGACGTACACATGTAGAAGCAATTAGTGACACTGTGTTTTGTGTCTTCCAATCCTTGAAATATACTTTTACTCACTTCATAGAGTGACCTAGCATCTCCAAAGATGAAGTCAATGGAGCCCTGGATGAAACATTCCTTGAAGTAATGCCGGCCCCGATCATCGTGAAGCGTATCTTGCGCACCGAAGAAGCCACAGCCCCAGAATGCCGATTGGTCACCGCTGATCCTCATTGCCACCGCCTGAGCACCGACATCACCGGGTCTTGGGATCGGTGCTACATTCTGGTGTCAAACAATTAGGAGAGTTAGCAACATTACCCATGGTGCAAAATCTGGCTTAGCTGAATATGTTGTGCAGTGTCTTCAGTTACAATGAAGCTGATGTTCTTGGCGACGAAGCCTGCAGCAAAAACGGAGACTGAAGCGCTGTAGAACGTGCCGTGCGACGAGTTAGCGGTGTCGTTCCATGCAATCGCCGTCAGATCGAATCCCTGACCTTGAAATGTGATGTTGGGCTTGGTTGCCGGGACTGTCACCTTCTCACTGCAGCAATGTGGCTTCAGTAACAGCACGCTCAGTAACACTATGCTCTTGCGGGAGTACTGGGCGTCTGATTAAGGAAAATTGCTTACAAGTAGGTGCCCTTGTTGATCCATACAACATTCCTCTTTTGGCTGAATCTTGGGACAGCATTGACCGCTGCCTGCACCGTGGTGAACTTGCAGCAGCCGTTAGGGTCAACGCAGAAGATCGACGTCGCCGCTGTGTCAGGCGGTGGGAAGTCCGGTGGGAAATCATCGCAAAGCGGGTTGTATTCGTCGCGGTAGTGATGATTGTTAGAAACGGAACCGGTTGTAAGCAGATAGAATGGAAGGGAAGGTGTTGCAAGATCAAGCAGGGCTCCAATGAATGAAGCGGTTGGGTTACTGAGATGAGCAAAGAACAGCAGAAATGCAGCAGCTACACAGCAGGAGAGAGCAGCAGTAGGGGAAATGATCTTGGCGCTCATTTGTATTGCTGGACTGAGCTCACTATTCCTTGGAGAGCCTACGATGGATATAGGGTTTCAAGAGGATGAAATGCACTTTAAGAAGAAGCTTAAATTGCATGCCTTGCAAACAACCGATCTCCTCTCTTCAAGCTTGAGACGCTGGTCAAGTCGGCCTACCACAGCTACCAGGCTACTAGTGTTGCATTTCGAATGAAAATTTTTCCATGTCCTTGTCAGAATCTTGAGATGATCTAACCAAGTAGTTGCTTCAAAGGTGGAGGTTCACGCAGCAACAATTTTGCATGGCAAATGCCCACAAGAAAAATACACTTGAGATCATGTGAAAACGATGTTTGTGATGCCCCAAACAGTAAAAGAGCAGTCAATCAATCAGAAAACGAAAATAAAAATACAGCGCACAATTTCATACCTTGGTAAAGTCATTGACATGATGAAATCTTTTACCATAAAGCCAACAAGACAGAAACAAAGAGAACGTACGTCGCCATCACAAGATGGAAAGAAACAGGCTGTTGATGCTATTGCTTTAAGGTTCATGGTATGCCACAGGACCAAACCAACCACTGGGCAACAGCTACCACAATTTGCATGACAAGGGAGATCTAAACAAAACTTGCACGGATACATTTCTTCAACATGCTCATATGAATGGTATAGGTACAGGACCCCAAACCCAAGGTCAAAACACCAAGCTAGAAGATTTCTAAGTGAACACTTTTATCTATAACCGCTCATTGATTAGACAATTTCGATAAGCTCAAGCTGCAACGAATGCCTTCTTCCCACTGCCACCTGTGGTTCCAGCTGGAATGACTTTAAGGACGTTGAACCTCACAGTTTTTGACAAAGGCCTGCAGCAGACACACAAAAAAATACATCAGCATCCAATAGTAGTCCAGTTCGACAGTTCAGGAAACCAAAACCAACAGGGGACTTGTAAACTTGGCCTGTTCCTTGAATCACGGTAATTTTTTTGCCAGAGTAAAATTACAGTAACCACCCAGTTGCTGGAACCCCAGTGTTGATTAGTAAACAAACCAATGATGGTTTTTTGAACATGGTTTGTAACATAAGAGCATTTTCATCCAAAACAATTTGAATATCAATATCTGGAGATGCTTAGTTACGACCTCAACAATGTGATGCATCCCTCAGCATACTTCAAAGTTTTCCTAACCCCAACAGGAAAAATGGAAAAGAAAACAAAATAAATTTCCCCAAAAGGACAAGATAAATGATGGACCAGAAACACAAGAATTTTAGTTGTCTTGATTCTAAAAACCATTTTAAAGCAAACAGAAATCAGGAGTGGCTTCCGAGGTCTTGCACAGGGGCTGGAGTTTTCAAGCCACACATTCCCAAGTATCTGCGAGGTGAGGCCAACAGAATTGAACACATGAACTAAATAACAGATCAACTAAAGAGCATTACCTGCACTGGCCAATGATGACATGGTCTCCTTCCTTGACACGGAAGCATGGAGAAATGTGAGCTGGAATGTTGGAATGCCTCTTCTCATACCTGCAAGGTGAAGGGGCTCACCTTCCAATTCAGATGCCATCGCAGGTAAGAAGAATGACCTTATAGTCCTCTGATGCTTCACTTACCTCTGATACTTCTTCACAAAGTGGAGGTAGTTCCTGCGGACAATGATAGTTCTGTTCATCTTGGCACTGTGGCATGTTCCAGCAATAATTCTGCCTCTGATAGAAACAGTTCCAGTGAATGGGCACTTCTTGTCAATGTAGGTCCCTGAAATGGAATGAGTCAATAATTTGATTGCATTCGCCCTCAAATGGAATTGTTAATAATTGTTCTTATCATATATAGTAATTACACCAAATGTGCAATATACATTGACAAATAAATATTCCATCCTAGCAAAAAGGAAGGTTTTGAATAAACATTTTCTTCATTTGTGAAGGCCCACCTTACAAGAGAGAAAAATTGCTAGCTGGTCAATGGTCAGGAATAACGTCTACATTTATCAAGATTTTATCTAGTAAGATGATTACAATAGCTAACAAATCATACTGCCGAGTAACGCAACTTTGAGCAGGCAACATCAGCACTTCAAAGCTTCCTTGGAATCAGAAACTCATCCGGCTAGACATAAAGAGGCAGCTAGTTTAAGATCAGGCAACCACAGTTCATGATATGGGGGTACAAAGGAAACAGGTTTAAGGAGGTGAGAACAGAATGACCAATAGTCTAAATTTTATCTTCAATCTAGATATAAAAAAATTTAACAGTACACACCTAAAAAACTAAATCATATATGGCAAACTTGAAAGGTGCATGAATTGCATAGTCATAGCCTCATAGGCAACGCGTTATTTGTACCTTCAATTGCTTCCCTGGGAGTCTTGAAGCCAAGGCCAATATTCTTCCAGAAGCGGTTACCTCCCTTGCCAGGCTTCTTCCCTTTGCCAGATTTCTTTGGGCTGAAATAAAAAAAAATCGTTAAAGATTATGCATGTTGTATTTAAAGAACAGCAAGCAATAGAGGTAGAAGCAGAGTCCTCACCAAAGGAAGACCTTTGGCTGCTTCAAGAAAGCCCTCTCAGTCTGCACAAAGGAAAGAATAACATACATCAAAACTAGGAAACCACTGTCCAATGATTACATTCTGCAATGCTGAACAGCATGCCAAAAAAGCCGCTCAAGAGACAAATTTCAAAGCAGAACAAGTGCCACACACAATTTTAATGCTAAGGCCAAAAGAAAAGTCTCATACATGATGGGATACACACATCAACATGACCAATGAAACCTGCTACAGGCATCTAGTTATCATGGCATTGGCATAGACCTACCTCCAACAGTTTGACATATTGCAAGAAAACAATTGCAGGGCTCAAAATACAAGACATCACTGGTGACTAAAACAACACAGCCTTATATGTAACTTTACTTTGTAGTTTGTACTATGCAGCCTACTTCACGCATCTAAAGCCAATCTTGCGACCATTCCCAACCCCCAAACCACGAAAAATCATCAAATTTTGGTCAATGCGCAGTGAGATAATCAAGAAATCTTATCACAAAATACACGGTACGACTTCAGCAACCATCACTTAAGGGTGGAGAGTGCTAAGACGCAACCCAAATTACAGAATGCCATAGAATTACAAAATGGACAACAACAACAAGAACAATAAAACATAGAGCAACTCGTCAACCGACTCAACCCCGTAATATGATTTAGTGTGTCTCGAGTTCCAAACTACTCGCTTATCACCACCCCATCCCAAAACACATAACTTCATGGATTCAGGATTCTAAACAGAGCCTAACTCTCTCCGCGCGAGAAGGACATAGATCCCAGGCTCTCTAACACAAGATCCAAAATTTGCGTCGGACAAAGCATCAACACAGGAGCCTACACTACACCGGATCAGGACAGGAGGCGCCAATTTAACAACTGGTCCTAACGGGGCACGAGAGAGGAGGCGAAACAGAGCCCGATGGGAGGAGCGCGAGGGGGCGTTACCTGCTCCGCCATGGCTGGGAGGTGCCCAACAGCGAAGGGCGGGGGCAACAGTGGCGCGGCGGCGGGTGGAGTTGGGGAGAGGCGGTGGCGCTCAAACCAGACAAACCCTAACGCAGAAGGTGTGATGATCTTAGGGCCGGTTCGGCTGAAACAACTGACTCATGGCTAAAATTATATTATAATTAATTAAAATTACACTATAATTAATAATAGGTTATTTAACGTAAATAAATTTAAAAATTAAAAAATATTAGCTTATCATAGACAATACAAACGAATACAGAAAAAACTAAAAAAACCAAAAAGTTAGAAAAAGACAAAATAAAGGGGGATTGGATCATATACCCTCCTCATAGTTGGGAAATTGAGGATTTACCCTCCCCACTCAATGACATGTGGGGTTATCATAAGTCACTGACACATGGGCCAGGAGGGTAAATCCTCAATTTCCATCTAAGTGGAGGGTATATGATCAATAAATCCCAAAATAAAGAATAGTAAATTAGAAGTCAGAAGTCGTACGCTTAAGCCGAAACAAGCGGCCCCTTATATGGATGGGGGAGGGTTTTGGAGTTCGGTTCTGGTGTGTAATTGTGCAGATAGACTCCTACTAGTTCTCGAATTTGTGTTTCTCATATTCTCGTTTTGTAGACTATAGAGAAGATTATCTTGAACAAAGTTACCACGTGAGCAAAGAAGGAACCAAAAACTTCACCAAAAATCGAGAAAGCATTTCGAGCTAGTAAATGGAGTAACAGCGTAATTGGGTCCGTCCTTAATTTTTTTTATAATCTGTTGCTAGCGTCCGGACATACGATAGAAGCATTCCCATCGTATGCTCCGATGCACCCTTCTTAGATAATATGTGTAATAATTTTAATCAATGTGTGCAACAAAATGCACCAATGATAACACAATACAGATAAAAACTTGGAAAAATACCATCTTCTCACCGAAATTGCATGAAACCATTAGCTTGGATCTTAGCTATGTTTTTTAAATAAATTCAAATATCCCAAACAAACAAATTTTGATGTTACAACATTGCCATGTTTGAAAATAATAGTGGCAACATTCGATAATAATTGATGCAATATTTTTTTACAAGTATGCAACAACTGAGATAAATCTACAACAAATTATTTCTTCACCAAAATTGTGATGAAACATGAGTATACAATTTAGATGTGTTTTAAAACTAATTTATAAATCTCAAACAAAAAAATTACACCATGACAATACTTTTATGATTGCTGATGCAACAATTAGAGACAATGCTTATAACAAATTGAAATAGTACACAAGATTTTCATAACTTTACCTAGAGTTTATCACCAAACATTTATGATGTTACAACGCTGCAGTAGTCAAAAATAATAGTTGCAACATTTTACAACCAAGGATACACCAACTCGAAATAGAACTGCAACAATGGAGAAAGGCTACAACAATAGGATAGATCTTGCAATAAATGGAGAAAAGGCCTACAATAAAGCTAAGAAAGGTATGCAACAACCTCACTGAAACTGAGCTCACGAGAGGAGGAAGGAGACTGACACCCACACTGCTGCCTCATGTTAGCATGCCTAGATCTGGGAGAGGCGAGGCTGGCGTAGCACCATCGCCTCGTCACCCATCAACTGCATCATTCTCCGCTTGTCATCAACATCGTCTTCTTCGACCTCGTCATCGCCAGATCCGATGAGCTCCAGCTAGGGTAGTGGCCACATACTTGATCTTTGGCTCTAACGAGGATGGTGAAGGGGTGGGGAGCCAGGGCTATGGAAGGTCGCACCTCATCGATACCAGAGTGGGTGGTAGAGGTTGAGAGCACTAGATTGGGGGAGAAATTAGGGGAGTGGATGTGAGATGAGGTAGCTAGGGGAGAGAGAAGGGAGAGCTTACGAGATAAAAGAAGATGAGATGTTGGAATGGCCTAATGAGAGAAGGAAGGTGGGGCTAAATTGCAACTACAGGAGTGAAGGGTGTCCAATTTTTTCTCTCGCATTGTACATCTACATTGTATCATTATCCTTTTTTATAAGAGAAAAGAGAGAATAAAGGTTTGCCCCTTCTAGAAAAACAAAAATAAGATTTGCTAAACCTAAAAAATTACCACCCCTATCCTTCCCCTAAACCCACGCTCCCCACCACTACCACATCCCAACCTAAGCTGAGTGTGCAACTGCTACCTCTACGATGGGTCACCCACGTCGACAAGAGCACCATGTGCTACTATCCTCCCTTCTCACGCCGTCACTAGTTCTCGCATGGAGAAGTCAACGACCGACTCACTCTCCTTCATGTGAATAGCTTCGAACTCCCTGCGCAACGCCTGCACCTAGGCTTTCCGGACACAATCGACTCCCATGCGCATTGTTCTGATTGCCTCCCATGTAGACCTAGCAATGTTCTTGGTCACCAATGCTCCCAGCATCTCCTGTGGCACAGCCTGGAGAATGGCCGCAAATGCCATTTGGTCCACATAGCATTCAGCACCGCCCAGATCCACCGCATCACAGACTCCCTGAGCCTGCAAGTTCACTCTCATTAAGAGAGCCCAGTCGGTATAGTTCGTGCATGCGAGCACGACATAGTGTAGTATGACTCCGGCCTCATTTGGCGCCGTCTACACCATCATTTTCTTGGCCATTGTCAAGAACCACCGCTCAACACCTACTGGCGCTGATGGATCTTCCGGAGGGAGGAGATGTTGATCTTGCAACCCACTACATCTTTGTAGGACCCGTATGATCACCGCTTTGATACCAATTGTTGGATTTGCCTCACGTGATCGGAAGACTTCGACTGTTAGCTCGAAGACTTTGACTGTTAGCTTGAAAACTTCAACCGTTAGCTCGAAGACTTCGACCGTGAGTACCTGGTAGACTTTGACTATTAGCTCGAAGACTTCGACCATGAACTACGCGGATGAATAGTACTTTGCTATAGCACTCGTGGAATAGTACTTTGCTACAGTACTCATAGAACAGTACTTGGCACAACCCTCCTGAGTACTTGGTAGTACTTGGAACTACTCCAATACTTGATTTCTCACTCTAATCGAATACTCAGAAGACCCCAACTCACTCAACAAGGATTTGGGAGAGAACATAAAGACTTTTGTGCTGTGCCAACTTCCCCCACAATTTTTCAGGTTTTCTCTTCCTTATATAAGAAATAAAAACTACCATTACTTGCAACATTAAAGACTCTAATGCACACTAATGCTATTAATTAAGGCACTAAACCGATCGGATGTAAACACGCATATCTCATCGACCGTTTACAAACAATTAAGATTGAAATTAAGCACTCCTAAGAAACTGACGACCGGTTCTTACTGACTACAAAGGAAACTGAAGTGATGAGATTACTCAACAAGTGGTATCAGAGTTTATGCGTCTAACATCTCCTTGATTGCAGAAGTGCAAAACCAATGTGTGAGGGGGAGAATGTTGGGAATAGTCCCACATTGATTGTGGGAAAGAAAAAAACACAACTTATAACTATGAGGGGGATATCACCCATAGGACTAGTTTTTTGAGGAGAAAACCTAATACCACTTATAAGATTTTTGTTTAGGGTTTGCATAAGTGCAGCTCGTAGGTTAGACGTTTAGCCCATGTAGACCTGTGGCCTGTCCAGTTGGACCTCAGGGGGTCCGATATGACAAGAGAAGTATAGCCCACCGAGAATATCCCCGAGGTCAGCGCAGATGACAACGGTCTAGCTCGTTGGTTTTTTGGCACGACTGCACGAGGCACGAGCTGATGGCAACTACGACGGTGCAGCGAGGGTGGCAAAGCTAGTGGTAGCAGCAGCAACTCGGTGAGGGTGATGAAGGTCATGGCAGCATCGAGGTGGAGCGCCGATGGCAAACGGCGGCGTAGTCTAACGGACACCGAGACAATGCAGCTCTTAGCACAAGTACTTCAACTGTGCTTATGTTTTGGAGAGGAAGAAGAATTGCTTTGAGATTGTTGAATGCCATTTGTCATCTATCTAGAAAGGATGCTACATAAGCTTTACGCCACCTGGTGGGATAGAATTCTTTTCTCATCCCCATCTAGATCGGGTTGTATCCTGGTTTTTTGGAGGTGTTTTTTTTTAGGTTACAGACTTATTAGTTTAATAAATAATGATTATCGAAAAAAATTAAAGTAAAAAACTGGCAAAAAAAGCCAAAAAAAGAGAGGAAAACTTCCCCTAATGAAATTTGACGTTCTTAGTTCTGAAAAGAAATTGTTTGAGCTTTAACGGTAGCTTCGACAACCCAATGTGTTCAGTTATGGAAAATCTTATATTTGGGCTCCAAGTAAGCGAGAGAGAGAGCCCAATAAAACACAAAAGGCAGGCAAACTTGGGCTCTATCCGTGACATGTCAAGCCCAATCGATACTAAAAGAAAAGTGTGTGTGTGTGTGTGTTCTTTTTGAAGGGTAAAGGCCTAAAGGGAGTGTATGTTTACAATGGGTGAGCCAGTGCCCAGTGATACAGAGGAAGTCACAGCTACGGAATAAGATTTAGGCCACGTATCCAGTGCAATTGATACGAAGAGGACATACAAGTAAAATCACCATATTTATATCAGAAATCTATGTAGGTGAGACATCCTCTGTACGATGTATCCATCTCCCTCCTTTTTGAAATGGACATCGGGCCTATTTGGATCCGGATTCTTACAATTTAGTGCAAATTTAAACTAAATCCCAAAAATCCGAAGAAATCCCCTCGTCCAAACACTCCCTAATCGGATGGGTGCAGATTACATATGGACAGGCATGAAAAGGCCTATTTGAATCGAGGGATTTATTATTCCCAAAATAGTCCCTGGTGCCCACCATGCACGGCCGGCCAGCCCGGCCCCTACACGTTCGGTGGATCACGGACCGGAGTTAGCCCACTCATTTCTACTTGTGTTTCTGATTTATTTTTTATTATTTTTAAATTTTATTATTTTTGATTTTTCAGTTTTTTTAGCTTTTTTGTTGGTTTTTTTTTATTTATTTGCATTATACGGATAGGCTAATCTGTTTTTTATTTTATTTTTTAAATTTAATTATATCAAATAAGTTATCATCAACTACAATATCATATAAACCAACTACAGTAAAATTCAACCATAAACCTAATTAAACACCATCTTAATCAAGTACTAGTACTAGCTAGTGTCTAATGGAGGCACTGACTGCACTACATGGTGCTAGCTCTTGACTTTTGTGATATATGTGTATGCATGTGGACACAGCCAAGATATCCTTGACTTGTGCTAATAAGACATCTTTGTGTAGGTTCAGCCTTTGCTTTTAAAAGCCGCCAATGACCTAAGAACCATCATTAATTTAAGCGGTGCTGCCGCAGGAACCAACCCGTGCAAAGAGGTGGCGTCGTCCGCCACCCACAAACGTTCGAATCGCCGCTCGGTGACTGGCTTATTTGGATTAGTGGCTTTTAAAGTGGAATTTTCGTATGACTTCTCGAGTTTGAAATTGCATACGTCGTCTATATCGTTGTCTGTTGCTGTGTAAAAAAACGCAAATAAAAACCATCAACTGTAGCTCAAAAAATCTTTTAAGCTTTTGGTTTTTCCGAAATTTAAAATAAATAGAACGGTTTCTTGAAGTGGATTATCTAAATGGTCTCTCGAACCAAAAATCGTGTACGTCATCCGTATCGACATCTCTACTATTTACTGTTATTTCAAAAAATATAAATAAAAGCTATCAGCCAGCTCAAAAAAAACATGGACTATTAGTTGAGAGGTAGCCTCACCTATGTTGCGTTGAAACGACGAAAACACAGCTTAGGGACGTGCCAAATTGGACCTGATCAAGTATGTCCACCAAAGCCTGATCATAACCGAAACATATACACTGAAGTTGGATGAAATATCATTTCATGTACAAAGTTAAGTTGGATGAAATATCAGTTCATGTACCTCTGATGGCCCTGCTCAATATGGTTTATAAGCCATGGTTTCTAACTTTTTTACATTATAACGATTAAAAATACACTGTAGTAATTATTAGTTTTTCTAAATAATTAAATTTAAAAAATAAAAAGTTATATCAACAAAAAGAATGCAATAGAATAAGGGGAAAGGAAAAAAAACAAAAAAAACCTAAAAACACAAAATAAAAAACCAGAAGCCAAAATTAAAAGCCGTTTGGAATAGGATTGAGACTAACAGAGTAGAGAGTATAATATTACCATGAAGGAAAAGATGTGTTCGAATAGTCCCATATTGGTTGTGCGAGGGCAAGAGATCTGACTTAAAAGTGGAAGGATTCCTCATCTCATAAGCTAGTTTTTGGGATGAGAATGCTCTTTTCGTCTAATAAGTCGTATCAGAGTCCGATTCTAACATCTCTACCCCTATGGATATTAGTGTGTGAAGGTCCGATGGACCGTAATCCTGAGAAACTGTCGGTGTACAATGAAGGAGACGACAAACAACTAAGGGACACTAATGTATGAAGGAAGAGATTGTTAGAATGGTCCTATATTAATTGTAGAGGAACATAAAACTTAACTTAAAAGTGAAAGAATTATTCATCTTATAAAGCTAACTTTTAAGATGATAAGACTCGATGCAACAAGGTACAGTCGTGTAGATGATATGAAAAAGTGAACTACCACATCATTGTCGAAGTGTCTATTCAAGCTTGTACAAAAGGCCACGCCCATGGGCCATGGACAAGCTCACAATCAAGGGCCAGCTTTGGCATCGTCCCCTTGCATGTACAAAAACCCTCATGCCTCCAATGATGCAGCTTGCTCAACCCTTGTGCCAAAAAAGCATCAGCATGGGACAACTAAGATTCTTGACCTATTCTTTTTCATTTATGATTTTTTCTAAACAAATAAACATAATAATTTCTTTATCGCTGTTTCGAAACGGTTTATCAGAATAGCTTTTTTGAAGTGGTTTATCGGCATTCAACTTATTTGCACAGACACTCATGCTAGGATCAAAAGCCATCAGTCACAGCCATAAGTTATTAGGTGTAGCCCAAAAAAAACACACAATCTATTTACATGGATAGTATCTCAATTCTCAAGTGCCTGTGCCTCCAAAAGTGCAATTGATAGGTTTTTTTTGTCCCAAAAATGTTGAGCTTGAGATAGGCTGTAACTGTGGGGTTAGCTTTCCAAATCCCTAATCCAACATTTTCTTTGGATGAAAATAAGCTCCTTAAGTAACTCGTTAAGTACCTTCAAATTACTTTTATTTTCAGTGAACAGTAGCAAATCCATGAGCTTGTCAATTGGAAATCGGCGCGAAATTGTATCCATCCTGGGGCGCTCAAAATATTTCACTTTGTGGAAATTGGATGGCTCATGCACTCCCAAGCATATGCTCAATTCTATTTGAATTGATGAGGAAGAATCCCTGAACTAACCCTGATCCAATATTGTCCATATACCATTCGTCAACTTATACCAACACTCACAGTACAGAGGTGGGGATGACGACATCCTTGTTCAATGGCCATAAATGAAAGTTGCATTCATGCACGTTTGTATGTTTAGTGTCGGTGAAGATAGATCCTACTACTACACCAAAAGGACATGGATAGTTGGCAGTATAGTGTCACCATGAAGATATTTATCCGTGAATAATGGATTATTATATGCACAATAAGAGCTTGCTGCAATGCATATGAGTTTCACGGGAAACGATTTAACTCTGACAGAAATGTAGAAAAATTTCTTAATTCCAAACTAGACCCAAGTGAATCTAGCACGTAGCATATCATCTATCTGTTGCAGCTTAAATAATTCAGCTAATCTCATGACCCTTTTCACATGGGGTACCTCCTTATTTGATGGTTCATGCCTCAGATCCACTGCTCTCGTTGTTTCTCAACTAGGCATGTAGGAAAAGCCTCTTGTGCATGATGCCAAGCTTGTGGAAATAAGTACTGTTACAATCTTATGACATGATAAAAGACAATAGGAAAAGGACCTAAAAAGTGCACAATTTTCAGGCACAATCCTGATTGATGGTTATCCCTTAGTTCTTTTCAGTTTATGATTTATTTTCTCTCGAGTAAACAAACAGAACGATTTATTCATTTTATTTTGAAATAACTTATCAATATTCAATTTATTTACATAAATATTCTTACTAAAACAAAAAATCAAAGCCAACAAGGGCCCAGCTATCCTGCATGTATCACCACACAAATCCAATGACTTCAGATGTTGATTGAAGCATCTGCGTGTCAATGCTGTGGAGATTTTATTTGCATGTATATGGAGAGGTAGCTAGCTAGCTACTGTTCAGTAAGACCGCCGGTTTCGCAGTACTGTTTCTTACTTTCTTTTCTTAAAAAAAAAAGGTTACGGCCGCATTATACTTTTCGTGTAATTTTTATTCAGGAAATTTAGCTTGGGTAAAAGTTCGCAGAAGCGTGTTTTGCTCATTAGCTAGGCAAAAGGTGATAGCTTCCTCGGATGTCGTCATGGTGCTTTTTTGCATTCTCTTTCGGATGGTTGCCATTGTTCCGAAAAGGCGAGAGAAATTAGCTATAGCATAGCTAGTATACATGGTATAGATGGATCAAACTGATTTTTTATTTAGCTCTATTATATTATCTTAATTTTAAAATTAGCTCTATACTACATAGAATTACAAACCTAGCTCTCTTGTCAAGTATAGAAGAATCGACAGCCGATGCGTGACTCCTGTCGTATCATCCGGCCACACGTTAGTCGTGAGTTCCTTTGTGCTCGCGTTAGCCTATATGTTTCGTACTGCATATGGTTAATTTTGAAATTAAGATTACACGATAGGGCCAAATAAAAAAACTCGATAAAACTCTAGATCACGATAATCTAAACAAAAAAAAAGCATGGCGTGAATTCAGCGAAACTTATTTTAAAAATAGGTGTCCATACCAGATTAGTCTGTGAAAATATATAGAACTGTATTTTGAACGATACTAATTAAGATGATTAAAAAAGAAGGAACAACTTTTGAGGAACAGTTGATGTTTCAACTCTACAATTACATAAATGCTAGCAGCATCTTCTAAATCTGCATCAAGGACTGATGTATTTTTATTTCATATTACCCTTCACATTTTTTTAGAACTACGTATTATCCTTCAAACTAATGCAAAATATGTGCACGTAGTTCTAAAAAAATTTGAAGGGTAATATGAAATAAAATGTAACATCCCATTTTTACTTTGCTGACTATTTAATTGCTCTAGCTTTATTTGGATTTGAGCCCCGAAGATTTTTGTATTCTCTCTTGGTTTTATTTAAAGATTTATGGTTCTGGAAGTTACTAAAAATATTATTTCTTGGTCTTTACAAAAATCTTTAAAGAACTTTCCCAAATTGGAAAAAATTTAAAATAAAAATCTTTTGCGGGCAGGCCAGCCAGGCCCATCGGCCCAGCCAGCCCACCCCCGCGCGCCTCCCCTCTCCTTCTTCTTCCACCCCTCGCCTCTCTCTGTCGGCGGCAAACCGCCCGGGGGGGCCTGGTTTTCCCATCCCGCACGCGCGCTGAGAGACGCCGACGCCACCGCCCGCCTCCCTTTCCCTACCTATGGCCCTAGCCCCCTCCGTGGCGCCTCCTCCGCAGCTCCGTGCACCCTCGTGCCGGGCTACCCGCTCCTCCCCACCTAGCTTCGCTGGCCGGAGTGCTTCGCCGTACCCCGGTCACTATCGCCCATTGTTGCCCCGCACTCGAGCTCCCCGGCATTGAAGCGCCTGCGCCGAGCTATTCCTCCCCTCTCTCGCTGTAGCTCCCCTTCTGTGGCAGCGCCCGTGCTTCTTCGTACCTAAGCGCACCCGCCAAAGATCGCTCTTTGCTCTCACCGCGCGATCGCAAAGACATGCTGAAGGCTGAGGAGACACGCTGCGTCGCTTCGCCCATCTCTCCTCACCTCATGCCGTACCGCACTCGAGCACCCAACTTCAAGCACGAGTGAATGCTCCTCAGCGCTCTCGCCTCTCCTGCGCACTATAAGTTACAGTCCCCGCTTCACTCCGACTTGCACTCCACTCCCTCGCATTTTTCCCCCTTCTTCCGAGCCTTTCCATTGCATTTTATTGTGCCGCCGCCGAAGTCTTCGGTCGCCGTCGTCGCCGGCAATCTACGAGCTTCCGCAAGCTCCTGCGACCCTCTACTCTTGCTCATTGACTTCTTCCGGTGCTCCCATAGCGTTTAATCGGACTCCTTTGCCTCTTAGCTCACCGGCGGACCCGTCTTCTTCAACTTCGGCCGCACAACGCCGCCGTCGCCTCTGGCCACCCGAGGTCGATTCCACCCCGCCTGAGCTTCGCCCGAACCTGCTGAGCTCATTCCCAACACCGATTTGAAGAATCCCCCGCTCATCTTCTTCCACGCCGATCACCTCCTTTCGCCGCCGCACGTCACTGTCGCCAGGCCTCACCGCGCCACCCCGAGCTCATCTAAGCATCTCGGTGAGCTCCTGATGGTCCCTAGATGCTCCCACTACCTCCAATTGCTTTCTCATCGACGTCTTGGCCGCCGCCCATTTCCCCCTGTTCCGCCGCCGCTAAGCTCGCCGCTGGCGCGACTCGACGCCATTCGAGTCCTCGCCGCTCCGGTCGATGCCTTGCCGAGCCGCTGCGGACTCCTTTTGCTATTTGCAACCGCCGCTCCGATCTTCCTTCGCCGCCGGCGAAGTCGCCGCGCCGCCGCCCCTCGGCCGCAGCCGCTACCCCGTTCCGACCGTTTAACAATAACCCAGGTCTTTAAATGCTAATGATTTCTCTTAATGATGTTTTAAATTGGCTAATGAGTCACTGACCCGTGGGCCCCTCAACCGTTTAAAGAAAATGAGAGAATGACATGTGGACCCCACCCGTTTTAATTAAAAGTTTAACGGTATTAAAACCACCAGTCACTGACAAGCGGGCCCCACTGAACAGTGCCCGAGCCGTGGGTCCCACTTGTCAGCCACTGTGAATTTATTGATTTTCCGAAAATTTATTAACCTATGGGCCCCACCTGTCATTCACTCATCCAATTAAAAATAAGGAAATCCAATTTTCAAAAAAATAAATCCGTGGGACCCACCTATCAGTGAGAGTAAATCTCTCTCTCTTTTCAATTTTCGGATTTTCTCTGAAATCAAATTTTGAAAGACTATAACTTTTTAACCGTAACTCCGTTTTGGATGAAACTTGTTTCTAAAATTTTCTAAATTCAGGATCTTGCTGTTAATCTAAGTTTGATTCAATTTGAAGTTCATTTGAATTATGTTTTGGTAATTATTGTCTTTTGCCTATTTGCTTTTTTCGGTTTTATCGTGCGAGTAGATTGCGAGGAAAATCCCGATCAAGCGTTCGACGCCTTGCAAGAGCAACCCGATTTACCAGTACAAGATCTAGGCGAGTTAATACTTTGACCATGTTGAATCCCCATGTTTTAAATTAATTATGTTGTTTAAAATTATCCAAATTGCATGCGATATTTTATGAATGATAGTTTACTGCTTTCATTAGCTATTCACCCACCTTGTTTATTGGTAATACATAGCTAAAACCATTCCTTGGAACCTTGTTACCCTTACCATTGTCCCCCTAGCTAATAATAATAAAAACAATTTCAAGATAAGCTACATTACTAATTGCGAAGCTTGTCCAGTAAATTCTCAGGACATTAGCATGTCCTGACATACATTCTCAACAACTGAATCATTTTGGGCAATCATGGGTGGTACGTGATTGGTAGATTGATTAAAGGCTATATTATGCTTCTCAAAACCCTACAAAATTTCCTACATGTCTGGGCGGATGGTAGGAATGGTTGGTGGATGTAACATTGGGCTGTGTATGCCCGTCTGGATAAATTAAGGACTTAATCCTGTGATGGCCTCTCTATGTAAAACAGTATAACCACAAACTGGCAAAGTGTAGACATGACCAAATAATTTGTACTCGCCAGTAACTGAATGCATTTCGGGGGAAAGCACGAGTTTTCTCGCTGGACGCAAAGCGTCCTGGAGATGGTCGTGTCACCGGATAGAAGTGGGCGCAAGAGGGGGTCTACCTGGCGCCTAAATGGCCTTCCTGTAGATGGAAACCTTAGCAAGTGCATTCTTTTACTAGATACATTGTAAAGGTCATGTGATAATCTGGTTGATCTACATGTCCAAGGAAACATGTGGAATATAACAATTGGGCTATCTCTTGTGGGTAAAGATGTACAAACTCTGCAGAGTCTAAATAACTATTCGAATAGCCGTGCTCACGGTCAAGAGCGGACATGGGAACTTCCTCGAGTTAGTTCTATTTACAAAATCTTTCGTGGGTGGGAAACAATAAAACTTGGTAGGGAGATGTACCCTACTCTGTTGGATTTTTCCTGGGGAGACGTACTCTAGAGGATAATTAGGGTGGACGTAGCCCAGTGTTCAAAACTTAGCATTGGTGGATGGAACCATCTACAATATATCTATTTGCACAATTTCAACAGTTTTGCATTACACAAATCTGCTAAGTCATAGGATTTTAAATATGTAATTGAGAAATTTGCCTTACGCAATTAAAATAAACACCAGCCATCCGTTGACAAGCCATGCATGTTATATCACTGCATTCTGTGTGTTGGCTTGCGGGGCACAGTTGCAAGTGCTCACTCTCGCTCCCCCCTTCCAGAATTAGAGCAGCAGGTACATTATGAGTATTATGAGGACCAGGACCAAGCAGGTGGAGAAGACCTTGGTGACGAGTAGTTCGTAGTTAAGTTACCCTTTTCCCCATGGGTCAGTCGACCATTCTAGATACCAGGTGAATCCCACTTAGTAGCCTCGGCTCAGAGTTGCATTCACCTGGGCCAATCCCCAGTCGCTGCCTGTTGGGAAGTGTGCCTTCCGTTTTGTTGTTCTTCCGCTGTTTCTTTTGGGCTGTAAGGAACTCTGTTGTATGTAATGAACTATTCCGCCTGACGGCCTAATGTCTGGAGCTACTCTACTCCAGTTATTATATTGTTAATGACTCGTGTATGAGATGATCCAGTAATGTACCTGTGAAGCATTATCTACTGATCCAGTGTAACAGCCCAGCTGTTTATGCCAAAAAATTTTTTATTTGATTTAATTTAAAAAAATAAAACATTTGCTTTTGCTTTCTTAAGTCTGTAAAAGTTTAATTGCATAAAAATTTTTTAGAAGAGGCTATTCTTGTGGAAAATAATTTAAAAGAAAAACTTATGCTTTATTAATTAAAGGGTATTTGAAATTCTGCATAAAACCAATTCAATTTAATTAATTGAATTTTCTGGAGATAACTTGGATTTTTCTGGATTTTATTCCAAGCCCTGAATTGAGAGAAGTTAAAATTTTTTATTTCATAAAAGCCAAAATAAAAATATTTCATAAAGGTCAAAATAACGGCATTTCATTTTCCTAGTCAAACCTGTAATTATAGTGATTTTTCAGGAACTTATAAAGATTTAAAACTCTCATTTTAAAGTCAATTTGGGTGTTTACAATTTCTAAATACCAAAATGAGTTGAAAATATTTTTATTAAGTCAAAAATCATTCCAGATGATTCTCTAAATTTTTCTGGAATTTTTAAAATTTATTTGGTATTTTTTTTGAGTATTTTAAAGCCTCCTAGCTTTTCTGGAAAATCAAAAATAATTTTAAATCCTTAAAACCTCCCGGGCTGACGCGTGTCGCTTCCTAATCCCATCCCGCCCGATCCTATTCAAGCCGTCCACTCCCTCACCGCCTTCCCTCTCCCTGCAAGCGACACTTGTCGCGCATCGGATTGACCCCCCACCCCCCAGTCTAATCGCCACCGCCCACGCCAACTTACCCCTTCACCCGCCTCAGCCTCCTCTCGGATTGCCACTTGTCGCTCGTGGGTTAAATCCTCCCTCGCCCGAGCTGATCTGGGCCGCACGTAACCACTTAACCCTTCGCCCAAGATCTAATGGCCCCTATCTAATCTTGATTTGCCAGATTAAATGTCGGTCGTTCATCGTCACTTACCTCTTCACCAATCCGTCCAACGGCCCGGATTAACTCCCTCTCCACCCGATCTAATCCTAGCCGTTCCCCGTTGCCGTACCAAATCTCGGCCACCCACCGTAACTTACCCCTTCGCTTATCGTTCAACGGCCCGATCTCTCCCCTTGCGCCACCAGTCGTGAATCCGAGCTGCCGCCCCTCCCTTTCTCTCCTTCCCTCTCTCGCTGACGCTTGGGACCCACCAATCAGTGCCGTCTTCCTCACCGCTTCTTCCTCCCCACGCCATCCCCGCTGCCGTTGCCGCCATTAAAACTTGAAACCAAAACTTTAAAACCTCGGTTTCCTTCTGTTTCTTCCTCCCGCGTTGATGAGCACTCAAACCCCATGTCCGCCGCACCCGATCCGATCACTCTCCCCCTCTTTAAGCCTTGCAATTCGGCAATTGAACTGCAACGGTCGTTACCTCCGATGAGCAATTAGGATGCCGTTACCGTTTCCCGCCCTATAAGAACCCCTCCCCGAGCATCCCCTCACCACACCGCCCACTTCCCCTCTCCCAATTTCCCTCTTCAGTGCCCGAGAGGCCTTCGCACCGTGCGATTTTCAAACTTCTTCGCGCAAAGTTCGACGAGCAATCGCAAGGTTTAAGACCTCCTCGAGCACGCCACCGCCGCTGAACATTCACCCGAGCCGCACGCCTCCTCCGACCACTGGTCCGGCCCAACCTCACCGAGCGATCCGCCGCCAATCGGCTCCTTCCGACCGCCACCCCTCGCCGTCGCCCGCCCTCTCCGGTCATCTTCGGGCTCGTTGCGAGGTACCATCGAGCTCCCCTCTCTCTCTTAGCACCGTCGGCCGGCGCCGCCGCCCACCGGAACACCGACAAGCCTCAGGCCCCGCGCCCCCTCCACGGCTGGCCTGACCACGTCAGCGAGTGCGTGCACATGTGGCGCCTGGGTGGCAGCCACGCGCATGCCACTCACCGGCGAGCCACAAGACCACTCGGCATTCCGACCGCCTCGTTCGGACCGCCGCACGCCGATCCGTGGACCAGTCCACCGTCGCGCTGCCCACATGTCAGCCTCTGCCCGATTTTTAAAAACCCTGGGCTGACGTCATGCGGACACATTAAACCCGATTTTCCCGTTCAAGAATATTTCGGTTAAAAATTAAAATACTTGCTGATATCATAATATTGTTTTTCCTTTAGAAAAATAATTATTAATGACGTCATAAATGTTTTTCGGATTAAAAATAATTCCAGAAAATGAATCTTTTCTTTTAATTGTATTTAAACTTTGGAAGGCTATAACTTTTTCATTTTAACTCCAAATTGACCCATTCAAATTTCTAAATTTTTCTAAAATCATGAACTACCCATTGCTGGACTAATTTTGAATTCTTGAATTTTAATTGAATTTTTTTATATATTATTTAGTAATCCCAACATTTAAAATTCAAATTATAATCCCTATTTCATTTTTAACCTCAATTCCTTTCCAAATTTCACTTCACATCCAAAATTTCATATTCAAATCTTGCAAAAATTCAAAACCTCCATAAAATATTTGTTCTATTTTTTTAAGTCCAAATACTATTCTGGCATTTTTCTCTTTCAAAGCAAAATAAAAGGAAATATGGAGATTTCCCCTAGGCCAAAATCTTCTTTTGTTTAAGCTTGCTCAGTTAAAAATTCTCACCTCATCCAGTACCTTAGATCCTTGCCAATTTTAGGTATTGGACTATTCTCTTTTCACCTAATATTTATTCCTTCCCCCCTCGCTATTCCTCTCTACGCATCCGACCAGCAAACAATCTATTTTTCAGCTAAAGCCACCGTGAGCAATGCATGCATGCAAGAAAAATCAATTCCGTTTTACCAAATTAATTTGCATGCAGCAATAATACCTTTAGTCATTGCCAAGCATAAATTCCATTCAGTTTTTACTCATTAAAATTTCAGTTTCTTGCATGCAAAGTTGAAACCGACATTTCATTTAAGTCGGCCATTATTTCGGCATTCAATTCCGGCCATTCCCTTGCTCCTCTCCACCTATAAATTGAACCCCAGCCCCCTCACCTCATTCCCCACTTGTTATGCATTCTAGGAAACCAGAAACCCAGCCAAGAAGAAGCTTTGGAAGACTATTCCTTTGGTTGGCTTGTTCCAACAATTTTCTTCCCAACCGATCTTCCGACGACTCGTTCTCCGTCGTCCGGACTCCGAATCTGGTGATTCAAATTCTTAAATTCACATAAATTCATATTCTATCTCCCAGTATATATTTTATAATTTTTAGATTTTATTTGGATTTTATTTGAGTTTAGTTTGTTCTGGCTTTTTCGCGTGTAGACTACGACTATTCCGGAGAGTATAACTTTGGCGAATCTCAGCAAACTTCGAGCAAGGTAAGTTACACCTTTGATCATGTTGCTCCCAGTAATTTAAATTATTTATGTTGTTTCTAAAATTATTATGCATGCGTATTTTTATTCAAATATAGTTTAAATTCGATTTAAATTCTAGTTATACCCAGATCCTTTGTGTATGACCAAATTTGGCATTGAACTTACTTATGCCTTGTCACCTTAGATGAAAACCTAATTAGTATAATAGTATTGACTAGAAATTTTATAGAATTGCTTAGCCATGCTTAGAATGATTTAAATGGGAATATTTGTTTCACTAGAAAATGATAAGTTTCTAAAATCTATTCTTGACTTCGGTGAGTCAAGAATGAATATGAATATTTCAAAGAAAAATATAAAAGATTGGTTTGGACCTAGGCTAATGGTTAGGTTGTGGGTGCTGGCATGCCTCGTGTTTGGTGACACCTGGTTGATTGTCAGGCACAAGGGGGTATGTGGATTGAGCCTAAGTCAAATTAAGGACTGGTCTGTGAGCTACTGTTGCAAAGCCATATCATGCTACCACAAGTCTGGTATGGGACAAACCTGGTTAAGTAATTTGTGAAGTTTCAAACATAGTTTTTGCCATAGGCTGAATGTGAGCGTGGCGTAGGCCGCGAGAAGCCTCACATGGCACAAGAGGGGGCTCCAACTTGTGGATTCAAGTTGTGATGAAATCTTAGTGGCGGTGTAACTATTTTGGCTACGGAACATTGTAACAGTCTTGTCATGATATCCTCGCCGCACACCAAAGGAAGTGTGTTTATCCGGTGGCAATATGGGATGATCATGTCTTGTGGGTAAAGCTGTACAACCTCTGCAGAGTGTATAATCTATCCTGGATAGCCGTGCCCACGGTTATGGGCAAGCTGGGTAAAATTTTTCATAGATTAGACTTTGATTTTTAAAATGGTTTCTGAAAAAACTTATGGATGGATGGAATCCATGACCAGGTGGGATACCTGTGAATAAGTTGGTGTATGATCGGAGCCTGCACTAACAAAATGAATCCATAAGAGATTTTGAAAAGCATATGAAAAGATGGAATCCATGTGAAAACTTTTGAAAAGATGGACCAGGTGGGATACCTGTGACTAGGTTAGTGTTTGGTCGGAGCCTGCACTAACGATATTATTTTGTTAAATTATTATTTCTATCTACTGTATTAACAATTCAGCTTTTGCACTTATGCTATTGTATTTAAATTCATCTTCGCTTCGCACAAATAACCTTATTAAGCCTTCCTTTGTTATCCCTATGCATGCATTCACTCATTAAAACTCCCGTGTAACTTGCGTAAGTACTTTATGTGCTTACCTTAGGAGTACTTTATGTGCTCACCTTGCTAAAATCTGTTGCTAGAGGATGACGTCAACAACTTCGGTAAGGATGGTAACAACTAGGCTGTGTCTTACAGTCATTCGCCTGTGGGCAGGTAGGATGGGCTGCTGCTTCATTGGTTTTCTTCCGCTGTTTATATTTATTTTTGGTTTATGAACCATTGATGTAACATTTGGCCATCAGTCCCATATTTAGTTAATGAATAAATATCATTGTGCATGATATGAATCTTTGTTATCCACTGTGTGCACTAGCTTGATCATGGACTAGTGCGATTTACACAGAGGGACTCGGAGTCGTTGTTCCGGGTTCCGATATCCAAGGAATAATGCAAATAAAATCACAGAGATTCGAATTTTTAAAATCCAGGTCTGATAGCACTGGTATCAGAGCATACGACTGTAGAAAGCCTTAGCTAGAATGGCTGCAACTAGGATCAAAAACCTATTTTTAGCAAACATTTAAGTCTATACAAATTTTGTGCACAAATACTGTACTTCCCCCTCATTTTGATTTATTAAAATTCTTTCGCTTCGTCTAACTCTTTGTTTAAAAATTGTAGATGGCGAGCCCAGCTGCGACTACTTGGGACCTTCTCTCGCACCAGGAGACCGAGGGAGGATTTTCCGAGTTACTGCGTCAACTGATGCGGTACCTTCGGTATCACCGCCCGTCGATATTCCGCGGCTTGTGCACTAGACTCCAGGACCGGGAGACCTAGAAGGTGCACGTTTTCATCTACGCCCGGGATAGGGACAACGAGATGATCCCTATTGTCACTCCAGCCACTTTTCCTCGGAGCCACCTGCATGATGCAGTACAGGATGCTGCCTTCTTCGGGCTGGCGCGTCTGATGCATGTACATGGAGACGCCTTGGTATCTTCGCCATTCAGCTTCTTCCCGATACTACACATGGGAGGTGTTGAGCCAGAGCCGCTGGGAGAGCTGCATGGGAGGTTTTATACCTACTCTCTCTTTTTTGCAGTTTTAACTTTATGTCACCCAACTGTTAGGTGACCTAAGCTAGTCATCCAACTATTGAGCGACACATGGCCAAGTCACCCAACCATTAGGCAACTAAGGGGTATATCCCCTCGGTCGCTTGGCCGTGCCCGAGCCTACATTCATTTGCTCATTCAGTTGAGAGAAAAGAGAAGAAAGGGAGAAGAGGAAAGGAAATGATGAGAAGAGAGGAGAGGAGAGGAGAGGAGGGAGGAGAGAAGGAAGCAAGAGAGAGGAAGAGAAGGGGAAGAGAGGAGGAGAGATCTGCGCATCAACGACAGTGAATTTTTGGAGTTTTTTTGTATATTTATTTTTGAAACATGATAGATAGCAACTAAAATTATTAAATTTATACTTTAGAAAATAACACCAATTTAGTTGTTAATAATTGTATTGTCATTTAGATCGATGTGTTGTACATTTAAAGGTCCAGTTAATTTTGTTAGTCGTTTATAAATTATAGAAACCTTGTAACAAGTATTCTTAATTTTTAGAATAACTAATAGTCATCGAAAGATTTAAAACTATTCGTGATGATTAGAATAGCACGCGCAAATTGAAAATAGTACACGACAATTTAATATTACACGTAGTAATTAAAATTGTACGTGACAATTTAAATAGCATTTGAGTCGTAAAAATCTGCAAATGACAAAAATAAAATTCAAACATCCGACAAGTACACCTTAGTATAATTAATTTAATTATTATTTAAGATTTACTTTATGTTATATCTGTAACTATATCGTCACGCATGTACTAATTACGAAAAAGAATAGGTACAAAGAGGAAAGAATTTAGTCCAGTGACCCTGAGACCTAAAATTATTTAGATAGATAGATAAATGTGTATGCACCAATGAGAAATTAAATAGGCATAATAGCGTACGTGAAATTGGCTAGGAATAATTTGAAGAATTCTCAGAGCTACGCTATTAAAAAATTAAAGCAGTAATTGTGTGGTAATTGCTAACTTCAAATTGATTTATAGATATGGCCCATGACCTTGGTGGTTCGGATTGGCCTTTTGGCCTACAGGACTGACACGTCGACATGCAGCACCATGCAAGCTATTATGTTGCGTATCCTGAGGGGGGGACGAGGAGGCCCAGTTAGGGGTGCTCCATACACAGACACCCCAACAAGCTTAGAGACTAGACCCATGTTGGATACATAGGTTTGTGTACAAACTATGCCACTTCTTTTTACGATATTTGTGTTATGTACTTACTTTTTTGTGCTTTGCAGGTTGAACGATGTCAGCCTTCTACCTCTTGCACAGATAGTGGAGGCCACCGACGAGGACGGCACTCTAATCGAGGAGGCCAGGGAGGTCCGCACTAGGCCGAAGCAGTCATGACGGTTCTCGTTCCACCGGTCGCTGCTGACAGCTCTGCTGGACCGGTGGTGGCCCAAGACACACACTTTCCACCTCCCATTCGAGGAGATGGCTCCCACTCTGCATGACATCACGATGCTGCTCAGCCTGTCTATCGCGGGAGAGGATTTCTCCCCTCAAAATGTGCTTGCCAACTAGCGCAGCGACCTATTGGACAGGTTTGACGCGGTTGTTCCGGTCGAGGTCGTGCTAGCCTACCACACCTTCTCAGCGCGACAGAAGCATGGCCTCCATGAGGTGGCTTTCGTAGTTTTGAATACGTATGCTATCTATTTTCTCTGTTTAGCGATGCACTATCCTTACCATATGACAGACTTACTATTTTTTTGTGCACAGGTCAAGCAGATAGATCCGGACGCCAACAAGTACTAGGTGTCACGACACATGAAGGCGTACTTGTTATGGTTGTTTGACTGTGCACTATTTACCAGTAACCACGGTGATTCCATCAATGCCCACCCCGTGCGGTATGTGGAGCCATCGCCGACGGGGACGAGGTGGTGCACTATAACTGGGGATCAGTCGTACTTTCGTGACGTACCGCGGTATGTGCGACGTTTGCTTGAGGCCGAGGATGACCCCTGTCCTCACAGGCTGCCTCCTTCTACTGCAGTTGTGATCGTTTGAGTTCTTCCCCCTTGGACGGCCAATGTTGGTGACAGCAGTCCGTATCACGCGGATATGTACCATGGGGGCACCGTGGACCGGTCTACTGTAGGGTCCCTTTGGTGCCGTAGACGGGTACATACTCTCCTGAATCTTTACTATACGTGTATTATGGGTCATCCTTTGTAACCACTATTCTGGCTCGCAGGCACAGTTTGCACATCTACAGGTCACCCGTGCATATGACCACTTCGTCGAGCACCTCGACCGCCTTACTGCTAACGACATGCGCTGGGAGCCGTATTTAGCTCAGGATATGGCGAACCGTGCCCCCGCTGGGCTCTCGTCGCTGTGCTTGCATGACCAGGCTTACTGGGTCACGCGAAAGAAGCTCATCTTCGGCGTGTTCGTTGAGGACTATACGGTGCATAGGGTGGTGCGCCAGTTCGGCCTTCGCCAAGTTGTTCCTGTCCCCATCAGGTGCTTGAATTAGTCCATGCGTGAGTTACATAAAACACATGTCTCTACATTTTTTTCTCAGTTCTGTTATGATGTCTTCTAATTGCAGTTGTACGTTTCGTAGGTACAATAGGAGGGGTGGTAGCGGGATGAGCTGGGTCGTGAAGATGAAGTTGTGGGTGGTGGAGTAGGTGAAGGCACTCGAGTACTTCGTGCAGAAGAGCACCACATATGACCCCAGTACATACGACAAATACCTATGCTGGTATGCTCTGTAGACACGCACCAGGCTGGTGCGTGTCATTGACCCCTCCCCCCCGCTCACGTACTAGCACCGACCGACGCGTACCTATGCCCTTAGTATGGAACTATGCCCTCGCGCTACGAACTCTCATGTTTGAAAGTTTCTGGTTACGGTTACCACAATTATTATTTTGACGCTTTCATGTACTTCTTGTAGTCGGACATCACTGTCGAGATTGTAAGGGACATTGGATCTATCGTGGATAGGGTCGTCCATGGTTTGGAGGTCACACGCGACGACCTGCTGCATGTTGTCTATTGGGTCTATGAGAGGGCGAAGCATGTCCTCACCCTCTCGTCGTGTAGGACGCTTCTAGAGGTGGTCACGTCGATATACACACCGAGGCTGCCACGTCCTGCAGCTTAGGTAGGAGGCTTCGGAGGGCCACGTGACTACCCCTGGGCACCACTGCTGGGCCAGGCAGGAGGGTCGGCATGGGCACATACCTGGACACCGATGTCGTTGTTGTCCGTGGACCCCTACCTGGCATTGGTAGGGAAGCACACGTTGTTCGGCCAAGGCCGGTCCGGTGGGTACGACAGTTGGCTGCATGCCACATGAAAGGTACGTTTCGTCTCTTAAGGTTTTTCCGCGCCGATATATTTCACTAATAAACAATATCTGTCCTGTAGACACGACACACCGGCCAGGAGTTGGGCTTTTCCCCCACAAGGATCTCCCAAAGGACGTGAGCGACTTCCTTGCGGACGACCCGACAGAGGTCCTTTCCGGGTTGTAGCTCAGTAATGCGCTAGTTCCCACGCAGCCACAGATGCAATCCACCCCCAAGGCATTGGCAGCACAGGTCAGCAGTGCTCCTAACCGCCTCTCCCTGTCGGGGACCGCCACCCCGCGCTGAGGAAGCCCAAGCGGGGGCGTACGGGCGGGCACCGACATAGGGCAGGGCGTGGCGACGATAGAGGAGGTGCTATGGGTGGTGTAGCTAGTGGCACATAGTGGGTCTTTCTCCTGCTTTGTGTATTATTATTTTGGTGTGTACGTATTTTGCTTTGTCTTCCTCTATGTACGAATTCTCTATTGCATCATAATATCACTTATTTTTGTACTTACTAATCGTTGCTACCTCAATCGTCCTCACAAAATTCTTTGAAAAATTTATCGCACTACAACAACATATGATGATCGTAAAATGTTATTGCGAGTCTAATAGATTTCGTACCATTTACAATCTAAGAAAATCACAAACAAATCAACTGATATTATCTGCCTTTTTATTTCAAAAAGATATAACTTACAAACAAGATTTGTTAAATGTATTACGTACATCAATTACCATTTACCCCTCACCTCCACAATTATTTTTATCAGATTAATAAAATAATTATATTTTTTAAAAATAGCCTAACGGTTGGGCAACTAAGGGCTAGTCGCCAAACGATTAGATGATTATGGGCACCGTCGCCCAACAGTTGGATGGCATAATCTAGTCGCCCAACGATTGGACGACTTGTCCACGTGTCGTCCAACTATTGGTGCCAAGCCAAGTCACTCAATGGTTGGACGATATATGGTCAAAACTGTAAAAAAAATAATAAATAAAAAGCAGGTATAATATTATAATTCGAAATTTAAAAATTGATTTTTTTAAAAAAATCTTTTTTTGTACTACTAATTTGGGCTCAAAATCATCGCACAAGAAGTGTCTGTTCGTGCTTCGGTTAGTCAGTACGTTTAGTTTAGCTTCCAATTGACAGTGCATGCGTTAACAGAATATAATGATCTTGTGTCTGTTCGTGCTTCGGTTAATCAGTACGTTTAGTTTAGCTTCCAATTGACAGTGCATGCATTAAAAGAATATAATGAATCCAATTTATCCTTTTTCTTTTTGAAGGCGTCCAACAAATTACTGGACAGTCGTTTCGCATGTAGCCAACGAAAGTGTCTTAAATCCATGAGGTATCTTTTCGTTTTTTTGGCGAGTACCTCTGTTCTCTCTGGAGTGTGGAGTAGTTGTGCTACGTACTACAACACTAGACCTCATCCTCCTCCTAGTTGATGTAAATAGCAAACTAATTAATCGGTAGAAAATACACATTTATTCTCAATCACAACTGAAACTAGGCCAAACAGGGTTAGGAGGTGATCGGTTTGGCTTTTTTTCGGTTTCAGATTCTAGTTTCAGCTTTTTTTCACTATTCACTATACTATCCACTAACTCAGTTACAGTAAAAAAAAACCAACTACAGTGAAATTCCAGCTAAAAGCCATCGCTAAAACGATCACCCCCTTAGTCCCCGAACAACTCATGGTCCTATATGTTAGCCTACAATCCTATTTTCACTGTAACATATTGATTCAAGATGATACTACATGTATACCAAACGGCTCCAATCCGAAGCAGCTAAATGTAAAAACTAGGGCAAGCAGTCGCCACGTGGCACGTGCTACTACTCGCACTACCAGTAGTCTACTACGATCCATGCTGCATGTGTGACAGTAACGTTTCAACAAGGAAACACACGGCTAGCCAAGGGCGGAGACAGGCCTCGGGCTGTCGGGGCTATAGCCCAAGGCCTGGTCTAAATAGCAGTGATACCCCCATATAGTATTGGACCTTCCAATCTTGCTCACCATGGTCTAGCCTGTGCCTCAGAGCCCAGCCCAAATCGTAGACTTCGAGCAGCACGGCAGACGGCAGCCCGGCAGCAGCAGACCGCGCGCGCCCCTTCCACAGGCCTCAGCGGCTCAGCTAATTACACCAGTACTATGAAACCCTAAATCCCCAAATCAGGCCACGCTCTCAATCCCCCATTCGGCCATTCCTTGCCTCCGCGCCCTCGCCTTGGGGCGTCGCGAGTCCTCCGGCCGTCGGCCTTGCGCAACACTGTTCTTCAACAGGTGTCCTTTAATTATTCAGTAATATTTTTTCTTCCTTCTCAATTTACTATTTTCGATGTATATAGATTACAGATAGTTTAGTCTTTACAATTTATTCATAGATTTATATTGTAATTTATACAAGTTTTCAACTTAATCATTAAATTTAAGACTTATCATATTATTTAGTGCCTATATACCGAATTACGGTGCAAATTTTACAATTATTTACCGAATTAGCAAATGGTTTTACCGAATTGCATATGAAAATTTTGGTGCGGTATACCCTTTGGTAAAATTCTGGATTCGCCACTGTGCTTCAATTAAATTTGTTGGATGGGTAGAGCTAGCTAATGCACTAGCTTTGTGGTTTAGCTGCTTCTAGTTAGGAGTAGCTAGCTAACTCTTAATTCAGACTGTTCGTGCCTCCGTGGGATCTCTTACATTTATAATTTAGGAACTAGCTATTAAGTTTTTAGTCTAAGGTGTGATCCAATCCTGGATCCGCCACTGCCGGCTAGCTGCAGTTACACGGCACTACACATGTCGCGGTCGCAGCTCCCAAGAGAAGGCAGAGCCTAGGTGGCCGAAGGAGAGAGGCGTCCGTACGTCGCCGGCACGTTGCGTCGGCCTAACCGAGAAAAGAAAATTTCTTCTGCACTAGCAGCAGACGACGGAGTCGTGTGCTCGATCGGGTATTGGGATGCCCAGAAAGGAAAATATAAAGTGGACGTCTAGCTACCAGAGGGAGGATGACAACATGGTGTCAACAACTATATCCTAGTGGTGAGGAGGATCTCCTCAGCCTAGCGCTGTATATATCCGGTTTGGCCGGTTTTTGGTCTATTATTTTAGACCATGGTTTATATCTTTTTTAAGCTATAGTTTATTAGATTCTGCTTCAACGAATTTGTGCTTCGGCATATGATTTCTAGCTTCTTAATTTTTTTTTGGTTTTTTGGACTTCTTGCTTTTTCTTTTTTTTCTTATTCATTTGTATTATTCAAATGATATAATTGTGTTTTATTATTATTTTTTATTTTTTAAATTTAATTACGCTGTTAAAGCTAACAGTATCTACAGAGTATTTTCAGCCGCTATAATGAAAAACAACCAAAAGTGTAAACTTATAAGTCCAAATAAATACCACCTTAATTTAATAAATAATAATTACGGAGAGAAATCAATAGCCGCTGAAAAAACTAAAAAAACGTGCCTTTGCTAGCCCCGGTTTACCATGCGTTCTTGTCAACGACACTAGGGCTGTAAAAAAAGTTCGAGATTCGCGAGCTAGTCAAGTTCGGCTCGCTCTAGACTCGATTCAAGCTTAGCTCGAGCTCCAAACGAGCTGAATTCGAGCTTTATCCTAAACTCGCGAGCTTTAACGAGCCGAACTCGGATAGCTCGCGAGCTTACGGTTTTTTCCCCTCCCACCTCCCCTCTCAAAATTCCCCGCTCGCGCCCAAAACCCCGGCCCGCCCCTCGCAAGCTCCCGCACTCCAACCATAGCCCCGCGCCCAAATCCTCGCCCGCGCGCGCGCCGCCCTTCCTCCTCCTCCCCGCCCCACCCCGTCCCCTCCCCCGCCGCCTCCTCTCTCCCCGCCGCGCCGCCGCCCTCCCGCCCCTTGCCGCCCCCGTCCCCTCCTCCTCTCTCTCACCCCGCGCCACCCCTCCTCTCCTCCCGCCGCCTCTTCCTCTCCCTCCCGTCCCCCCCCGCCCTCTCCCCCCGCCGCCCCGCCCCGCCTCCTCCCCCATCCCCTTCCTCTCCCGCCGCCTCCTCCCCCCCGCCCCTTCCTCTCCCTCCCCGTCCCCTCCCCGCCTCTCCCCCGCCGCCCCCCCCGCCCCGCCTCCCCCCATCCCCTTCCTCTCCCGCCGCCTCTCCTCCCCGTCCCCTTCCTCTCCCCGCCACCTCTCTCCCCGCGTCCGCCTCCTCGGCCGGATCGCCGGATCCGGCTCGCGCGCCACCATCCGGCCGTCGCCGCTCGGCCTCTTCCTCGGCCGAGACGGCGAGGCCACCTCCGCCCGGCCGCCGATGCCGCCACCGCTCGGCGCTCCTCCTCCCCGCCACGGTGCCTCTCGACCGGATCCGCCAGATCTCATCTCCCGCCGCGCGCCTCTCGCTGGTCCGCCCCTGCAGCTCGGCCACAGCTCCTACGGCAACGTCTCCCCCAACCGGCAACCGCCAGTAGGTACGCCCTCCGGCTCTTGGCACCGAGCCGTGCCGAGCCTACACGAGCCTTCCAAGCTGAGCTCGAGCCCAGCTTGAAGCTCGACGCAATCTCAAGCTCGCTCGAACTCGGCTCGAGTTTCTACCAAACTCGAGCCAAACCAGGTCAAGCTCGCTCGAGCTTGGCTCGTTTACAGCCCTAAATGGCACGACCAGCTAAAGCGCACGGCCAGTGTCACCTACGTCAGTTTGTTCAGCCCTAGCCCTGTCTTCCCAACCCGGTTTTTGCTCACCCCTACCTCAGCCGGCCCCTACCCCCCTATGAGATATATTTACTCGGTATTCTTATATATAAATTCCCCTTAGACTCTTAGTAGTCCAGTCGTACGTCGGTTCGTGTCGGTCAAGTATAATTTCACGGGTACGTATTTGTTAAAATGTGTGCTATTTTCAGAGACAAGGAGTGACTTGAAGTTTTTAACTCAGATGCAATATTTTGATAGTTTAGGGGGCGTTCGTTTTAGCGATGGTTTTGACTGAAATTTCACTGTAACTGGCTTTTTACTATAACTGATTTGGCTTTTTGCGTATAATTAAATTTAAAAAAATGTAAAAATAGAAAAAATATGTTAGCCCATTACGAACAATACAAAGGAACACGGAAAAAAAGAAAAATACAAAAAAGCCCAAAAAATCTAAAAAAATTCAGAAAAAGACGAATTACTGAATAGTGAAAAAAAAAAGCTGAAGCTGAAAAAAAGCTGAAACGAGCGGGGCCTAAACATGCAAAGTTCAGACACACACTCTCTGCTTTAGATTCCGTTTTAAATAATTTCTGACTTTTGAATTTTATAAGTTGATTTTTTTAATGAAATAACTTTTCAAGGTAATTTTTATAAATAATTTATATGAATCACTGTAGGAACTACTTTGAATACGCAAGTATTCTTTACTCTTTTAATCTATCGTAATCAGCTAAAATCAAAAGCCACGCCACTTTTAAGCACCGCTCATTTCAGCTTAAACTTTTTGGTTTTAGCTTATTTTTCACTATTTCTAAATTTTATCATTTTCTGACTTTTTGGTTTTTTTTGAGTTTTTTTGCCGGTTCTTTTTTCATGTATTCATTTGTATTATTCGTGATGGCCTAACATATTTTTTATTTTTTTAAATTTAATTATACCAAATAAACCACTATTAATTAAAATACAAAATAAATTAACTACTGTACAGATTCAATCATAAATTACTTAAAAAACCCAACTGAACGCCTGCTAAACAATACATCACCCAGTTTTTCATATGGAAAACCCGAGGGCCCGAGGTGTGAACTCCCAGGCGCTTCTCAAGAAACGTGACAAACCGGTCGCGACATCACCAATGCTGTGCCGGATCGTTCATTCCACGGCTGCTTCTGTCACCCCGAATCCAACGGCCACAACACACGCCAGCTCAGAACGATCCGACGGCCAGACCGTTTCACCGCACGCCGGCCAGTTCGTTCGCGACCGCAGGGAGCAAAGACCCTCGCGTTAAAGCGCAGCAGCAGAGCCAGAGCTGCAAGAATGAGCACACCATGACGCGCGCGCGCGCGCGCACTCCTATAAAATCAGCGCCCGCGACGCCGCCTCCCTCCCATCCTACCCACGCACACGCCATGGACGCCTCGCGAGCTCTGCTTCTGTGGGCCGTGTGGCTGGTGGTGGTGCTGCTCCTTGCGCCGACGGGGGCGGCCGGGGCGGGGTGCGACTGCGCCAATGCGGCGGAGGCCGTCGAGGACGCGCGCGGGGCGCTGCGGCTCAAGTTCGTCGCCATCGCGTCCATCCTGGCGGCGGGAGCGGCAGGCGTGCTGGTGCCCTTGCTGGGACGGTCCGCCGCTGCGCTGCGGCCCGACGGGGACGTGTTCTTCGCCGTCAAGGCGTTCGCCGCCGGGGTCATTCTAGCCACCGGCATGGTGCACATCCTGCCCGCCGCGTTCGATGCGCTCAGCTCTCCCTGCGGAGGCGGGTTCCCGTACGCCGGCCTCGTGGCCATGTCCGCGGCCATGGCCACCATGATGATGGACTCGGTAGCCGCGGGGTACTACCAGCGTTCGCACTTCAAGAAGGCGCGCCCCGTGGACGACGCCGCCGATGAGCACGACGGCCGCGCCGCAGGGGACGAGGAGGGCGGCGCCGAGCACGCGGGCCACTTGCACGTGCACACGCACGCGACGCACGGCCACGCCCATGGACACGTGCACTCGCACGGCCACGGCGGGCCGCCGGCCGGCGGCTCGCCGGAGGATGCCTCAGTCGCCGAAACAATCCGGCACAGAGTAGTCTCTCAGGTGAGCTCCTCGGCAACTGTGAAGCTCGATCACTGCCTGGCTTCTTGCATGTCAGAAGCAAAATACAGTACAAAATCTGATTTTTTTTTTTGGTTGAACACTGCGTGCTAATTATTTAAACATTCCAATTTATATTATACTGGATATTTTAAAGATGAATGATGGTAGTAGCCGCTTTAATTTTACATCGATCATTCCAAATACCCCACTTGTTGAAATAAGAATAACAGAGGAAGGGTATGAGATGGTGTTCACATCCTCTGCCATTCAGTTCAAACAGCTCGAATAGGCGAATAATTCATATTGAACCATTTAATTGGAAATCAATCCTCGAATGGAAATGAGTAGTCGTAGGCTTTTCCTCTTTTCACCATCCAAGACAATACGGACAAGAAGATCAATGCCTTGTACCTATGTGATGTGTCGGCCACTCTGCACCTGAGGATGAAGCTTTTCTCCTCAGCCTCGTAGCTGAACCCCCTTTGCAGATTCTGCAATCAACTTGACATTTGCAATGACTGAATGAATTAGCCAAACTCGGCACTGTTCAGACAAGGAGGTAATTGGCAGAGAATTTTGACCGTGCAGGTTCTGGAGCTGGGGATCTTGGTGCATTCGGTGATCATCGGGGTGTCCTTGGGCGCGTCGCTGAGGCCGTCCACCATCAGGCCTCTCGTCGGAGCCCTCAGCTTCCACCAGTTCTTCGAAGGCATTGGCCTCGGCGGGTGCATTGTTCAGGTATAATACAATTACAGCCAATGATGAACACCTTGGTTGTACTGGTGTTCTCTATTTACACTGAAGAGTGACAGAATATCTAGATGTTAAATCAGTTAAAAGACGCATACGGCGCTTGGCCACATCGAAGGGGACACTTTTAAAAGGGCGTGGAAGACGACACGCAAATGGAGACACTTGTAGCTGAAATGATAAGACTTTTCACTAGACACATTATACATCAGAAGCATGAAAGTAGGACCATCAATAATTGATCCAACCATGGCTCATTGCCAATTTTGAGCTGGTTACCAGGTACTGGTTTTTTTCGAAAGAGAAATTCAGATTTAACCAATACCAATGTTGGCATTTTTTTTTTTTTTTTGAAGTGAGGCCAGAATGGTATGGCAAGTAACTAATGGTAACTGGCCAGGATTCTGAGCCCTTCAATAGTCGTCAAAACAAGATATCCAATCCTCTAAAAAACAGTATCCAATGCTGATCAAATTTGAAGTGTTTTAGACAGAAGTCACAGAATCACGTCCTCATCAGTTTGTTAGTTCATTTAAACAAAACTAGCGTACATATTGAAATTGAAATCTACACCTACACAATAAGATATTTATTTGTAAGTTAATCAGAGAAACACAAGGATAACATGGACTTTATTCAGTGAACAGAAAGGAGCAAGAAGAAATTTCAAATTTCGCTTATACCAACAACAACAATGTGACATATTTTGCTCCTCGTTTTCTTGCTGCAGGCAAAATTCAAGGTGAAAGCGACCTTGATCATGGCAACCTTCTTCTCCCTCACCGCTCCCATAGGCATCGCATTGGGGATTGCAATCACATCCAGCTATATCAAGCACAGCTCGACCGCGCTAGTTGTCGAGGGAGTCTTCAACTCAGCTGCAGGAGGGATTTTGATCTACATGTCCCTGGTTGATCTCCTAGCTGCAGATTTCAACAACCCAAAGCTGCAGACAAATACAAAGCTTCAGCTGGCGACATACCTCGCCCTTTTCCTTGGTGCGGGGCTGATGTCCCTGCTTGCAAAATGGGCATGACATCTTCAGATGAACCAAGAGTGCATTTCTGCACATCATCCCTCCTATAGACCCTGCACTTTGTTATCGCTAATGGGGTTTGTTTTGTCGTAGCATTACTGCATCAACTTCTGTAGAACCTCCATCAACCAGAGTTGATGGAACAAGGCCTGAATATGGCCAAATTTTAGAATTAAGGACATGACTAGAGAAGTCAAAAGTAGAGGATAAGTCTGAGTCTCTTGAGCAAGTCTTTGCAGAACACTGTGCTTCCAAGGTGATGACACCAAATGAGGCGAACAAGAACAAGAACAAAGTGGTGTGGAGATAGTGGTTCTTGAACAGATCTTTGTGGGTAAAGCTTTGTAGAAAGGTCGACTTCCTTTTGGAGTCAACGGCAATGTACAGATTGTTAGTAGGATTCGCCTCCTTTTTGCAGGAAATGAAATCTGAAGTTTGTTCACTCAAGAATCAATTGAACCCCAGCTTGGCCCTTTTTCCCGTGTAAAGGGTAATTATTGCTTGGACATGTATCTGAACAGCCTATTTTCCTACTAATAAAAGCATATAATGTGGGACTGTAAATCTTGTCACAAACTTTTCATAACTAGTTCGTCATACTACCTTTTCGGCCAAATTGCCTTGTTCGCTTTTAAAAAGAAAGGCTTCCTGAAGTCTGAATATTATTCCTAAAACATGGCATTGATAGTTTAAGCTGTTAAGGAGGAAGATTTGATTTGATTCTCCATCATAAACGGTATAATGCTTAACCACATAACCTTTAGCAGTTGACATGCATGCCATTGAAAGACTTGGCGCATGCTTCTATTCGCTGCAGAAATTGGACCATGCATGCTGATATCAGAAGGCATAGAGAGAGAGAGAGAGAGAGAGAGAGAGAGAGAGAGCATTGGAGGAGAAGCGCGCAACCGTGCCTCACCTGCCTGCTTCCTTCCACCATCCAATGGTTAACAGAACAGGATGCTTGTTCACCTTTCATTTACGTTTTTTTTGGGGGGAAGAATATATGTACGTAATAAGCACCTACGCCTTTTCGAGATGCTGTTCTTCCAGTTGATCTTGGATTGGTTCTAACAACTAAATTCCACAGCTTATGCAACATGACAACTTGACAGAATTTATTATTTTCTTTCGTACGTAGGTACGTACCGTCAATGCGCATAACGAAAGCAGCAGATCCTGAAGGGGAAAGAAGACAGGGAGGAAGACGACGACCTCATATAGATTTGATTGATTGCGTAAGATTAAACAAACGTGGGTATCATTATCGTTCCATTAGCAACCAAGTAAGTAATAATCTCTCTCTATCTGTGCTTGTCTGCCTCTAGATTATTGTAAATTAAGAATCCAAACGAAACCTCCTAATTAACTAGCTACTCAGCCTACACTTGGCCGTTCGTGTGTACCGTGGTACTACTGCTGGGCGGGCAGCGCCGGCTGCCTCCGGCAAGAAGCGGCAGCGTCTTGTCGGCCGGCGGCTGCTCCCGCAGGCCATGCAGATGTAGAGACCGATGACGATGTTGACGGAGACAGGGGCGGAGTCAGGAATTAGATATAGGGAGGTAACATGGATAACAAGTAGAGTAGAACCATACCGAATTTACCGATCAAATAATCATATATCAGAGTAATATATTTTGCAAATTACAATGCAAAGAAATTACATCTCTATTAACTTAAATTTAGCTCTATGACTACCAGCAAGATCATAGTAAAGGGAAATTTAGATAGTGATTATTGCTTAGATAAGGGAATACCACCGAATAAATGACATAGTAAAGATGAATGACATAGTGATTACTGAATCTTTTCTTCTTGGATTCCAAGGTTTAACTTGGTACCTGGAGAAAAACAAGATAACTTTTCAGTGAAGGGCAAACATAAAACTACAAAGACAACATAGTAAAGATGAATGATCAGAATGTCTAAATATCTTATGTACTATCAAGTTCTGATGACATGAATACATGATCCCGCAAATGAAATAATTGACACGCAAAATTCCCCAAGCGGCCAAGCCTTACTATCCCACCACTAGAAGTATGTTCAAGCCTGCAATATCATGTCTTATGCAGGATTAAACAACCAACATCGCTGATTCGCTGTGCACAACAAAAGATGAAAGAAGCATCTTTAGCTGATTCTACCCCTATCTAATACTAGTGTATTATCCAGACAACACAATGAACACACAGAAGATATCTCAGTGGGAGAAATTGCTGTTGCGTACGTACCAGTGGGCAGCGGCCTGGAGCGAGATGGACAGGACTGGAGATGGAGCTGCCGCCCGCGACGCGAATATGAAGCGTCAGCTGTCAGTTCTCAAGACTCAAGTAGACAAGTAGAGATTTAAACTGAACCGTCTTGGACTCTCGGTGCTGCATGTTGACGTTTCAAACTGAACCTGCTCGGTGCTACATATTGGACAGTTGGAGGCTTGGAGCAAAACACTAATAATCAATCCTCAACATGCAGAGAAGCCGCCAGCCGGTTGGGGGGTGCCAGGCCCCCCTCTCTCCGCCACTGGACGGAGATGACGGCGAGGAAGCCGGTGACCAGCGTCTGCGACGAGTCGGAAAGCTGGTCGATGCCTGGACGGGCGCACGAGTGTTGGACAACAGCGACACGAGTCAACGACAAGGCTGACAATTGCGATGGGTTCAACCTTGCGATGAGAAGCGGCAGTCAACGATCAGAACACTGTAGCTAACGACGAAAATACTATAACACTTTTGGCTTTATTTATTTTTTAGTATTTTTATGTTTTGTTTTTTCCCTATTTTTTTGTATTGTTCGCTCTATATTAGTATGCTATTTTTATTTTTATATTTTTTAAAAATTTAATTATGTTGAATAAGCCAATTCAGTTACAGTAAAAAATTAATCAGCTACAATAAAATTTCTGTAAAAATCAAAAACCATCGCTATTCCGAATAATCTCTAACCATGCGAAGTAGCTGTTGATATTATCAACGGTTGCCCAATGATTTGACACCAAAGCGAGTGATATTGGTCATAGCTAGCGGAGCTGTGGTACGTTCCAAAGCAATGTTTTTCATCTATTCTATGCACGAATGATTGCACAAGACGGTTAATTTAACCTAGCGCGTGGCATCAGGACACTCATTTGGGCTAAAAGAAATAATGAATTAGGATTGTATTTATATTATAGTTAATTTATTTTATACTATAATTGATAATAACTTATTTAATATAATTAAATTAAAAAATTTAATAATAAAAAAATAAGTTATCCTATCACATATAATATAAATAAGTATAAAAAACTGATAAAAATAAAAAATAAAATTTAAAAATAATAAAAAATAAGTTAAAAGTTAGAAACTCAAACTAAAATAAATAGGGCCTAGTCGAAGAAAATCAAAAACAGATTTAAGAACTCCGCGGGGGCAGAGGCAGCCAGGCACGCACTCACCTGGGAAGGCGCATACGACACGAGCGCGGACGCGGCGGCGAGCTTCGCCACCGTGGCCTCCATGGCCGCCGCGCGTCTCCGCGGTCGATTCGATCCGCGCGCGCGCGTCGATCGACGAGACGTACTGGGAGGAAAGGTTTGCGACTTGCGAGATCGATCGAGGCGTGAGGACGCCGCGGGCCGCGCGTGTAGGGTTGTAGTACGAGTGTACGACCTGCTGCCGTATTGGGAGTTGGGACGCCATCACACCGTACGTGGTGTGGACGCATAGTCCAGAAAGCCGAAGGCCCAATCCCTCCACACCACACTCACGCATATAAAATCCCAAGGCTCAATCCCTCCCACACCATACTCACGCATACAAAAAAGCCTAAAGTCCAATCCCTCTCACACCACAGTCATGCATACAGAAGCCCACAAAGCCCACTTCCCCCTGCAAACCCTTCTTCCCCTCTCCGCCCACCCCGGCCGGCGTCTCCTTACGCCAAAATCCGTACCCCACCCTTAAACCCTCCGCCCCCGCCGCCGGCTGGCCGCCTCCTCCGCCGCCATGCGCCGCTTCGTCCGAGCCCTTCGCCCCCTCCAAACCATAGCCCTAGCCCCCACACCGACCCCTCTTCGCGTCCTCTCCACCGCCTCCTCATCCTCCTCCTCTGCCGCGGCTGCCTCCTCTGACTCTGACTCAGCCGCCGCCGCCCCCGACGCCGACTTCGATAGCGCAGACTTCGCCCTGCCGCCCTCGGACCCCGCCCCCGCCCCCGCCCGCAACCCCGTCTCTGCGCTGCGGAAGCTCCGCTTCGACCCCTCCCTCCGCGCGCGCGCCGACGAGGCGCTCTTCGGGAAGCACCCAGAGAGGTTAGACGAGGCTGTGGAGGAGGAGCGATCGCGGGAGGTGGCGCTGGCCCTGCTCGAGGCCGCGCTGGAGCCGCCCGACGAGGACGAGGACGAGGGGCCCGGGGAGGTCAGGGAGGAGGACCAGATGTCGCTCTCCGTCGGCATCGTCGGCGCGCCCAACGCCGGCAAGTCCTCGCTCACCAACACCATGGTACGTACGTGTGGTGGCTCTAAATGATTTAATTATGCACCTTTTTTCGTGTTTCACAGTTGTGGTTAGTAAGAGAGTTTGTGATATATGGATTTGGATGTGGCAGTGTTCAGTTGGTAGAAATTAGTAACAATGTTAAGAGCATTATGTTTTGCTGCTTTGGATGAATAGGGATCATCTCTAATGCTAGCTTCATTAGTGAGCAACTGAGCATTAGATAGCTGTTGATTCATTACTCTCCCGCACCGTGTATCACTATTCTTTCAATATTTTGTGTTTGATTTTCAATTGATGGAGCTGAAATGCTCAGAATTGCGCTATTCTTATTGCTGTAATAGTTTGGTACAATAATTCCTTTTGAAATGTTTGATTTGAGTGGGCCAAGGTAAGTCTTTGCAGAATTTGTACTGTTAAAGTTCATGTGCTGATTCACTTCCCATGATCCTTGCCGCTTTCACTTCAATCTATACATATATGAATGCTACTAATAATGGATTGTTCAATTGATTCTTGCAATGCTTCTGACTTGATGCCTTTTTTTATGGGTCAATAAGTACTATGAATTCAGTATAGTGAGAGTAAAATTACCAGCTGACCATAGTGATGCCTAATGTTATCTTGTTCATATTTACTATCAGGTTGGAACTAAAGTTGCTGCAGTCTCCCGCAAGACAAATACTACAACCCATGAAATTTTGGGTGTTCTGACAAAAGGGGAAACACAGATAGTATGTTCTGCTGTCCAATGTCTTCTTGTGCTAGTAGGATATGGATTCACATTTTCAACTTCTAGCATTTATAGCTTTCTCAGAATCTTGCTTGCCATTGCTTGGTTGAATATTGTCTGAAAATAATTGGATTTTGGATAATGATGTATGTTTTGTCTCATGACATGGAGTACTTCTATTTTATTTGGACAAGTTATTGATTGCATTAACGTATCTGAGTATATTGGTTAGTGTAAGTACATTTTCATGGCCTTATTGTATGTATTTCATTCTAAGAAAATTCTAGGTGTAAAGCATATGTTATCTGTTTCCCCATCATAAATTTATAATATCCATATATTCAATATCGTAATTAAATTCCGTCTGCAAAAATATACAGCTGCCAGAACCATTTTAAAAATTGTCTTGAAGTTTGAGGTTTTTTTCAGCTGATAAAATTCTCTGTAGTGCTTTTTTGATACCCCAGGTCTCATGTTGGGGCACCATGGATTTCCTTATAGAGATGTTACAGTTCGTGTGGAGAGTGCCTGGAGCTCGATTAACCTCTATGATTTACTAATAGTCATGTTTGATGTCAACAGGCATCTTAAAACGTAAAGTCTTTGTGTCACATTTATTTTCATCTTTATTTCCTGTCAGTATCACCTGTCAATCTTTCAAGTACGATTCTCAATTTACCTAGTGCTCATGATAAGCACACTTCTAAATTATGTGTTCACTTATGCAGGCCTGATACGCGGGTGATAAAGTTAATCAAACGATTGGGTGCTGAGGTAAACCCAAACCAGAAGCGTATATTATGCATGAATAAGGTTGACCTAGTGGAAGACAAAAAGGACTTGCTTAAAGTTGCAAAGGAATTTGAAGATCTTCCTGGATTTGAAAGGTTCCCCTTAGTCTGCGATGGGGCTTACATTGCTTTCCTATTATTTAATCTGCCTGATTGAAATTTGCTTGGAATGTTAGGTACTTCATGGTATCTGGACTAAAAGGCAAAGGAGTGAAAGACCTTGTACAGTACTTGATGGACCAGGTATTTAAATTTGTACCCAACGTTCACTTCACCTTTCTTAATAAATTGTCAAATAGCTGTTTTCTCTGTTCCTGTAAATTATACCCTGTTTGTGATGAAAATCAAGAAGATAGATTTGAATGGCCATCTCATGCGATGTTTATTCATCCTAACATGGCAGATGCTTGTGCATTAAATTAGGATGAATAACATAGCTATCATGCTCTCTGGAGCTTACACAGATATTAAATTTAACTGTCTGCATTTCTTTTGTCCTGCCAATCTAACAAATTGTCCGATGTCTCAAATTTTCCAATGAAGTTACCTTCTCTATTCATATGCTTTGATGCTTCCCCTATTATTTTTTCCTCAAATCAAATCCAGAATCTTTCGAAATGATGTGTTCGATTCCTAACTAATAAACATTAACGAGCCTTTACGTGCTTCTTTTAGGTGCTTTACAGTAGCAAGAATTGAAACATGTGATGAAATAAACTCTCTTATGATCAATACCCAAACTGTGCCTCTTCTATGTAGGCAGTGAGAAGACCTTGGGATGAGGAACCGACTGCAATGACTGAAGAGGTAATGAAAACCATATCGTTGGAGGTTGTGCGGGAGAAGATGCTGGATCATATTCACCAAGTGAGACATATTTCAACCGTGGAACTTGGTATGCTTTGATTATGATGTCATTATTTGCTAACATATTACCTTCTGCAGGAAATCCCATATGTAATTGAGCATCGTCTGATGGACTGGAAGGAGCTTAAAGATGGTTCTCTTAGGGTGGAGCATCATTTCATTACACCAAAGCAAAGCCAGCGTCAGATTCTTGTAGGCAAAAATGGCTCTAAGATCGGGTAATATTCTCTTATGAAAAACATGTTCCCAATATGTTAGTACGACAGATGGTTTCTTTGGTGAAGTTGTAACGTGCCTTTTCAATTCATGTCTCCAATCAAATGTATTATGAGAATTATTGATCTCAGATTCGGGACAAATGTTTCAGGAGAATTGGTATCGAAGCCAATGAAGAATTGAGGTCCATATTCAAGAGAGATGTCCATCTGATTCTCCAAGTTAGAGTTGCTAAAAAGAGGAGTGCTTGAACAGATTGTGAGTATACTTCGCATTTCTATTTTGCCAGCCTGTTACCAGCTTTGGTAGAAGGCTAGAAAATTTCTCAGAGGTGGCAGCTAGTCCTCTCTCAAAATTTGGCCACTGAATTATAGTTTTATCGATTTTGGTCTACTGAGTTCTTGTGGTTTGATTCTTCATCAAACTTGTCTAAAGGAATACATATTACTCTGCAGTTCTAGTGCATGAATTGACAGACGCTTATCTGAAAACTGCACTTTAGCGCTGGCAGAATGCACGTTCATGAAACATTTGATTAAGTCAGCCTTCGCTTGGATACCGCGGGTTTGATAGCTGATAGCACTTCCACTTGAGTCAAGGAACTAACATATGCCCAAGCATTCGAAGTATGCACAGTGATTTATGATGATAAGCGCTTGGTAATGTTTGCATGATGTAGCACATGCAAGGAAATCGCATGCGATGTGGTGAGCTGCTGCACGCCTCGAGTCGAGTATGTGTGTTTGTGATATAGATAAATGAATCTGTAATACATTACTGACATTAGTTTAATCTCTTCAAGTTCAAATATATTCTTCCCGTAGGGTGTATCTTTATGGACGCTTGACATATTGTTGTAATTCGAGGACAACAAAGAAACGGTTTTTGTAAGGCTGGCTTGCTTCAGATGTTGTTCGAGACGAAATTTCCAAGTGAACTCCTGCGTAGCTAATACCAGAGTATAAGAAGCCCTTCCTGGCGACTTGCCTTCAAAAAGCAAGGGAGTAAAATGGTAGATTTAGGGCAGCACAAACACACATACTCCACTTATATTATTATTTCGACTACAGGTACAGGCGCACACAGACACAAACAAACAAACAAACATGAATAATACCGACCGTACTGGCATTACGCACAGTAGTGCTAATTAAACGGCAGCAGTCTCACCCTCCGAGTCTGACTGATCAGCTTCATGGATTTGGATGTTTACCAAGTTAGTAGTGATACTGGTGATACATACCTAGTGAATAGATCACCAAGCGAGGCACTTCTTAACCGCATTCCTCGGTGCCACATGTGCAGCCAGACGAAGGTGAGGAGCTCCCCTCTGGCGAGCTGCGCCGCGTGCGCCTCCGGCCGCGACTTGCCGGCGGCGTACAGGAGGAACCGTATCCATGCATCCTTGATCTCCGACAGCAGTGCTTCCGTGCAGTCCGGATATGGCCCTGACATGTCCGACGCATAAAATTCGCTCAGGATGGCATCTTGGCCGCCGCTTTCGCAGTAATCGGTAAATTCCCCGAGATAGAATGCCAGCTTCTTTTCGGCTTCCTTGAATGGCAGCATTCCAGGGCGCTTGGCCAGAATGTAGATCGCGTAGTTGGACAGCTTCCGGCACACGCCCAGCGAAGAAGGTTCACCGTCCACGCCGGTCGGAGAATACCTGCTCAGCTGCACCTCTGTGTATGCATGGAAGAAGACAACTTTGTTAATAAAGGACTCCCCCCCTGAAAAATCTGTCACTACCGGACCAAGATCTGGCCATTGTTGGCCCGGGCTCGACGTATCAAAACGGCACCGATGAACCCACTGCACCACACACCTCATGACCTCCTCATCCACCTTGACGATCTTGGCGTCTGATAACTCACTGATCCAGAGTTTTTGCTTCTCTCTGCAAACTGCATCCACCACCTTTCTGATCACAGCCGTCACTCGTCGTTTCCACAAGCTTTGATTGCTGGCCGTACTTCACCATATAATTCTTCAGCAAACTGTACTGCCCCATGGGATTTGACCACAACGTCCGCTTCTGCCGCCATCCAATATTGCCGGAGAGAAGAATCCTGGACAGCTCATGGCACTTTCGGGCCTCCAGCCACGCCCAGGTCCAAGGTGACATCACCGTGATAGATACTGCACAGACCTCAAGGCAGAAACCTCCGGCGAACAATGCATAGGTGAATGCAATGTCAACAGAACCATGTCTTTCTTTGCTGCTTACCAAGAAGAGCACAGAGGCAACCACGATACACATCTGTGAGATACACCGAAGTATGACGCCACCCATTGTCCGAAGCACAAGATCCTTCGTGTAGAGATAATCGTACATCAGGCCAAGTTCAATTTCCAATAACTTGGGTGATAGGTCTGGATGTGCTGCAGTATTATCTCCTTCCGAGTGAAATATAGAGACGTCGACGCTATCAGAGTCAGCAAAGACGTCACGAACACCTGGCATTGAAAGCAGAGCTTTGGAGACTATATCAGAATAGGAAGCACCCATATCAATCCGTTCCGGTCGACCAAACAAGGAGATACCAGTATAGGATTCCGCGAGGCCTTTTAGGCTCCCACACCAGAGGGCCCAACACCTCTCCCCATACTTGATTATTCCAGCAACAAACACAAGGATACTCGGAACAAGAAGCTGCATATGCAGGCCATCAGTTGACTTCCAGTAGATATACAAGACTAGGCTGGCTTGGACTACCAGAATCAATAAATGCCTCAACCACAAGTTATTGTCCTCCATAGCAAAGGCAGTAATGGTGTCCTGCCCGCCAAGATGGACGAGGAGGAAGGGCGCCCACAAGAATGCCAATTCCTGGGTCCCTCTTAATGTGTGACACCCGATGGTGGCATCCTCATGCGGCGTAGACTGTTACCATGTCTGCCCCCAAATACGCTAGCCACGTAAAAAATCTGAGGACTATGTTGGTGGTACATCGTCGGAGGCCGCCAGTGAGGAAGAGGAACACCTGTAGCATGAAGCTAGGGATTACTAGCAGCAGGATTTCCCACTCACTGAGTAGTTGCAGCAAGTTTTCCATGGCTAATTGGACTTCCTGTGTCGTTGCCCCCCTGATGATTGCAATAAAGTAGATATATAAGGGTATCTCAAATGGTGTTGAATCAGCTGACTATTTGTATGTACACATTAGTATATATTCTATGTGAAGGAAAGAGAGTATGTAAAACACAAACAGCTAACTACTATTTCGTCTCTAGTCTATAATGTAAAACGAGGCAGGTTCTATAAATAACTGTGTGTGCATGTAAACATCAAATAGCTATCCTTATAGATAGTCCTTTGGAATGCTAACTTTTAGTGTGTACTCTATAGATGATGTGGAATCCTTATAGATAGTACTTAGCTAAGACTATTGGAGATGCCCTAAGTGAAGCCGATGTGCTCTGAGGTAAGTGGGCGTCTAGGCACGCGATAGATTTGACGTTATGCGTTCGCACTAATGGTTGTAGAGTTATGCGTTCGTCTTAGGCAGATTTGTATCGTTTGAGTGAATTTTGTGTAAAAAATATTTCATACTTTCTAACAGATTTATTTCATATTTTCTAATAGAGTTCTCCCTCGATTAATCAAAAACCGGCCGATCAATCGGAATATTTGGATGATTAAGTTTGCTCGTGCTAACATGCCTCCGTATCGTGTGCATTCGTGACGGTTTGGTCGAATAAACAGACGACTAATCGGCCGTTAACAGCGTTTTTCACAACACTAGATCCAGGTATTCCTCCGCCCTCCTAATGCAGCTAACAAAACAACTTCTCAGCAGGCTACCCAACAGGAATAGCCAAACAAACAACCCTTCTTGCATCAGCTAGAGCCTAGAGGTGTGCAGCCAGCCAAACAACCCCTTAGAGCATTCACAGTGGTATATATAGCAATAGTCCATAATACATCTCCATATCATCTATAAACAGAGCTAAAGACAACGTATATAATATATTATCTACATAGTTGTATATAATAGCCTCATACAATTAATGTGCTATACACACACACACACACAAACATAATAGTATAGACAGTAAAAAACTGTCTATAAAACCATCTCACTACTACAGAAACACTATTAGTAGATGCCAAATCACAGACGATTTTATAAAATCGTCTGTGATGTATATTATTATAGACGGTTTTAATTTGGAGACCGTTTGTGTTGTTGGTGACGGAAAAAAGAAGTATCATAGATGGTTCTTACTGATGAACCGTCTGTGATAATCTGATTATGTATTTATTGCGCCGTTCAGAATCACATCTGTCTTTATTTCGATTCAGATCTAGCCAGTGCTGCAGCTGGAGGAGGTAAGGCTTTCAGGCCATTTAATTTGGTAAATAGAGACTTATTTGGTAGGAGAGTTTTGAAGATTCATCAAGTTCTTGGTTGCTCTAAATATGGTTAATAATGAAATTTATTTTTTGTTGCATCAAAATTTAGATATAACTTTCAGTGACTGTTATTAATTGAAGATGGTTTGCATCTACTTGACCATACATGATCAGTTCCCGTCAGGTGAGAGGCTAAATTTGTCAAAATTGTTGGTTAAAGACTGTTTGTGATATTTACATCACAGACGGTTCGAAAGCCGTCTGTGATGACCTCGTATCATTATTGACCTATAAATTCAGACGCTCACAAAACTGTCTATGATGACATTTCTAAACCGTCTGTAATACGGTTTTCTGTAGTAGTGTCTATTAAATAGTAGATATATCTTTCTCTTTCTCTCTCTCTCTCTTTTATATCACTTAAATGCTATGTCTAACCAGCCATGACGATAGTCTGACCAGTGGGAGGTCCGATCAACAGTGGTTGGCGGTTTGATCGGAGGTTGTTAGGTGGTCTAACTGGCATGGATGCTATGGTTAGACCGACTCCTATCACAGCGAGGTTTTAAGTTGGTTCATGGCTATTTGATTGGTCATTGGTTGGTGATCAGACTAGCCAGTGCTGAATTTGAGTGAGTTAAGTTGGTTTTTTTGATGAGGATATAATAATCATCAATGTATTATTTATCTATAAATAGTATTATTGTGTTATTCTGCTTCTTAAGTATACCCATTATACTCGTAAGGGAGTGACCTAATCATGTGGTTATAAATCTTTCCACAACCGCTCTATGGTCGTGAGTCTTTCCACGATCGCTTCATAATCATAAGTCTTTCTACGAGCATAACATAATCATAAATCGTTTTACGACCACCCTGTGGTCGTAAACTCTTCTACAACTAGCCTGACTTTGACTAGCCTATCTATGACAACATGTTGTATTATAGGTCTATCTGATAAGATGATTAACATATGCAATTATTCTTTAGAATAACCGCTCCTAACTTGTTCCTGTCTTTAGCGATAATCGCCTAAAGGCGAGGAAATATCACATCACTGACAATAACCTCTGTCAGACAGTTTATCGTCTGATACATGACATGTCTCTTGGCATAGAGCAGCTGCCATCTCTTTGTACGTTATATAAAAGTTAAAGTCAGAGAGAAAGGCACATGAGAAAGAAGCACAAGACATCCAACATTACTCTTTCTCTTAATTGTAATATGTGCAATCAAGATAGCTATACAGAAGTAGGGTTGTTATTCTCTTCGGAGAAAACTCGAACCTATATAAAATCTCTGTGTCTTTATCTGTGTGATCCATGGTCAGGAGATCTCCCAAATCAAATAATCATACGTAAGATTGGTATTAGAACACTGACAATTTCGGTTGTATTATTCATGGCAAGAGCACATGCATTATGGGAATCTTGATGTGGGTGTCAAATAGTTCATATTTGCATTGATTTTATTGATGAGAGTTAAGTGCATGTCACTTGTGTTCGGGACGATTGCTTGTTCTTTAATGTGCAGGGGGCTTGGTGATTGTCTTGGTCAACGATAAGACCAAAGCTAAGGGAGATGCCCTAAGGCTATAGAGGGTCGCGTAAGTTTGGATGAATCATTATCTCAAGCGGAGATGTATGGGAGAAAGACAAGAATTGTGATGAGGCAAGTGCATATATGTTGTGTGCCAATGGACTTAGACATTTCAAGTAGTAACGATTCTTGGAGTAGGCATACGATCTTGATGGTAAGTCATTAGGCATCACAGACTTCATATGGTTATTGCTTTGGTAAGAAGCATCGTAAGACCGATAGGTGGCAATTGAGAAAATTATCTGATACCGGGTGGAGAGAGTTTGCAAAACCGTAGCGGGTGCCTAAGTGGTTTAGATCATATCTTAGAGGATGGAGCGTTTTATCGGCCCATTGGAGTCATGTGTAAGGCACACTTTGAAAAGCTTGCGAGTGTGTGTGAGTGTAAAACTTATTTATGTGTGGGTTACCGAGTTTCTCTATTTATAAATAGTTGTATCTTTTTAGAGATTAGATCTTATTCATATAGACACTTTCTATGAAAAATTCTTATGATTGCCCGGTTTTGCTAAAGAGAAGGGTGATTTTGGAGTTTTGACCTTGAGGGTGTTTTAGCTTGAGTTTATCCTATGATCTAGCTTGCTATGATACATGAGAATTCATCCAATATCATCTAAATCATCAAAGACTCATGAGCAAGAGCAGATCAATATTTTTTCTCTTTTGCACAGTTTCGATGCAACCATCCTTGTTTTGGATAAATGCCAAAATTTTGGCATTGATTTTTATGATCCATGATTGTAATAGATTTCTGACATCATATGAAGAATTTGTGTCAAGTTCTATCATATTTGGATCAGTAGTTTAAGAGTTAGCCATTTTCTTTATCGTGTGCTGGGGTGTTCTTTGCCTTTGTTCGGCGAGCGGTTAGACCACCCGAGATCTGATCAGACAAGTGCGCTTCTGGTCAGACCGGCCGAGTAGTCCGACTGTCCCCTGGTTGGTGGTCAAACCGGTGAGACAGTTCATCTCTGATAACTTTATGTTTTTGGATCTTAGCTTTGGTATAGCTTGGGGCTTTATGTTTTTCGATATATTGTGTTGTTAATATCTAGAAAAAAATTTTAAAAAGTTTTTCATCCCTCTGACTCGTCATATTCGATCATATAAGATTATATTAGGACACTTCATTGAACATAACTTTAGTTTTAAGGTATTAAATAGGACACTTAATGAATGTAATTCAATTTGAGTTTATTCGTACCTCCAAAGTCTAAACACTTAGATCAAGTATCCTATCCAAGCCACTCAACCGCTTCTGCGGTGGGCTTCTACTGCTGCTGCGAGTTTTTTTTGTTTTTTATTTTGTTTTTTCTCTTATTCTTTTACATTGTCTGTAATAAACTAATATGTTTTTTCTTTTTAAAATTTTTTTAAAATTTAATTATACTAAATAAGTCAACTCAACTACGATAAAAAAAATAAACCAATTACAATAAAAAAAACATAAACCATCGTTATTCTGAACACCTCTATGTCAAATACAAAACAAGGATGCATGTTTTCCAAGTTACTACGTTATTTACAAGATTATATACTACGGCATGAGATCTTCGCCTCCCAGTACATGATGCACGCCCTTGGCCGCCGCGATCATCCAGACGGGGAACGCTTGCACCCGTGGGCGGCACGCTCTACTACCAAATGAATTATTTAAATAGATGTAAGTCCCTGGAGAAGGGATAGAGGTTAAGTAGTACCTGGAGCCTTATCATTTTTCCGAGCAATGGGATTCCATGTGTAATTTTCAGGGCACGTTTGGGAGATCTATTTCTGACCGGAATTCATGTGGATAGATCGGTTCTCGTTAGAATTTATGTGGATGACCAGAAATTTAAAATAAAATCCAGATACATCAATGTAGATGGACCGGGATTTTAGCCTATTCAAACAAGGCCTGAGCGTTGGAAGAAATTTACTGCTACGGCTACTACTACTGCTAGGCTAAACTCAGTTCGCCGGCCGCAGGGCCTCGTCGCCGGTCGCGGGACCTCTCCTCCGCCTCTATCCCATCTTCATCTCCAGCAACTATCTCTGGAAAACCATTACCCCGATCTGATTCCATTGCTGCGGGAGCTACGACGTTGTGTTAGACCATGTAGCCAGGTCTAGACGAGATGATGAATAATTGACAACGTTGGTTATGGTTTTAATTATGATGTGTTGGGTGTACGGTTTGTCGTATGTTGCATGATACGCTCGTGTGAGGTATTGTGCGGATTGACTTGAGTCAAGTCATGGACTTGTGCTCGTACGTGGTTGGTTGTTTATTCATGTGCAGGTGTTGCTTGAGGCGGAACGTCGTCGATGACGGGACTGAAACTAGGTTCGGGTGGAACTGAGATTTCGGGACTAAGTTCAGGGAGGAACTGAGGTCCTATCGGTCAAGAATGTCATGCGGGATGTTCAGGCTAAAGAACAATGCATATGGAGATGACGCGGTGTTGGAGACGCGGAGATGTGTCATGGCGGAGGCATGCGGCGAGGCTGCATGTGCTCGGACGGGGCGTATACGAGTTGTATACGGATTAGTGGTGTGTTCGTAGGTGGTAAGAGTTGAGTTCGTATTCGAGTATGAGTTCATATTCGAGTATGTGTTGGAGTGAGTCCGAGCCTGTTAATTGAGTTCGGATGTAAATTGAGTTCGGATGGATGGACTATAAAAAGTGGAGTCTGGCCGTGGAGTAGTAGTGCGGCTTTGGTAGAAAAAAGAGTGCGTGCGGTTTTGTTGGAGCCGTGATTTTGTAACCAAAGAAACTACACGAGAGATAATGGAATAGAGGGCTTGCGGCTGTGGAGTTTTGCCGTGGGTTTTGAAAAAAATTATCGGCGGCGAGATTGATTTCAGATTCCTTGCATGCAAATATATTTGGGTATTCGCATCACTTCTAGCAAAGTTCTCGGCGGCATATCGATACGGATCTCACGCGGCGTTTTCTCGGCAGAAAAGAAAAGCACGTGATTCTTCAAGAAAGGAATAGCAGCGGCGCTGTTTTTGATCCGAAAAGAAAAAGGTGTGAACGTGATTAGAAGAGGTGAGCTAGCCTAATCACGTTTTGGAAGAGGTGAGCTTTTCTAGTTTTTGCATGGTCACGTTTCTAGTATTTTGCATGGTTTAATTTTTTTGCATGGTTCATATTTATAGTATGTTGCATGCATACGTTTGCATACATATTTTGCATGCATATTAGCTCTTGTTTCTAGTATTTTGCATACATATTTTGCACGTTTCTAGTATTTTGCATGCATGGTAATCTGACTAGTATTTTGCATGCATATTTCTAGTATTTGTTTCGGTGGTAGTTTTCTTGAGAAAAGAAAAGGAGGAGCAGGCAGTGCTATTTGTTTGGATCGGCTGTGATTCTCGGCTGGGAACAAGGAGCAGCAGTGCTGTGCGAAAGAAGATCAGGAGCAGGCGCTGCAGTTTGTGGTTTCGGCAGAAAGGAAACCGGCAGCTGTGCCTTTGCGAAAGGAGACAGGCAGCTGTTTTTTGTGCCATGCGCTAGTGACTTCTGGAGACAAAGTGGCCAGCTGTGAAAGGATTTGGAGACCTGCATGCATGCTGTTTGGACATGAATTTTTGAAGCAACTAGAAGAGAGAGGTGGCAGTTGGTGTTTTTGCCGTTACCTGTGAAACGAAGAAACAGAAGCAGACTGCAGCCGGTTTGAGGTAGCATGATTTTTCGTCGAAATACTTTGGGATGTTTACTGACCATGATTTTCTGATCGTATTATGAAACTTTTCTTTGCCCAAGTTTGCCTATCTTTTCTATCCTATTTCGTTGTCTGTTAATGCCAGTATTTGGATGCATGTTGGCTATAACAAATAAAGTAGCTGAGGGATTATATTAATATTTGATGATTAGAGGCTAATTGAGTTTAGGTTTTGTGTTTAGGAGAAAATCTTAAAATTTAGCTTCCACAATCATTCACCCTCCTCTGATTGCCTATATTAATGTGAATCGATCCTACACGTTGGCCAGATCAAGGCGCCATGTTGGGCAGCAACAAGAACAAAGATGATGATGTGGTCACGAATGAGAGCAAGGCTTGCTTCGGTAATATCATCCGCCCAAAGCATTCTGTTCTTCACTTTCTTGGTTCATCTAAGCAGAGTAATTTGTTAGTGTCCAGAGCCACGGCAGTGGACGCCATGCCGCCCTCCACCTGTAGCCTCCTGCCGCCTCAGTGCCGCTTGTGAAACCAATTTAAGGTTGAAAAGTGAATGGTTTTGATTATTAAAGGATGACAAGTATCCGATTTCAAAGTTAGAGATTGAAAATCGGACCAACGTCACAGACAAGTAACTGCTTGTGCCTCGTCTCCATGGCCACGTTCACGTCCTCCGCGCTGATCACCTCAACGTCCGCCGCCACGCCATGCTTGGCCGTGAGGTCCAGCATCTACTGAGTGTCCCTCATCAGGGGCGAAGCTAGAGCACTAAAGATCCGAGTGCACACTTCAATACAATGGCAGATGCAGAATCAAAATTTAGGAGGGCTAATAGGTTCACCGATTTATCCGAATAATTTAGCTCCGAAGATCAAACACCCATTTACAACTAGCGAGATCAAGAGTCAACGTCGCATTTACAACAAGTCGGCGGCGCACGCGCTCAGTAATCAAAATTCATATGTAAATAGAAGAGAAACAAATAAAAAGGATAGAAATAGAACGAATGTACCTCATCTATTTGAGAGTTTCAGGATTTACCCTCCCCACTCAATGACATATGGGGTCGGGATGAGTCACTGACACGCGGGCCGGAGGATAAATCCTGAATTTCAATCTAAGGGGAGGGTATATGATGAATAAATCATTCTATCGCCCATTCGCCCGGCCGCTCTCCGCTCCGCCTCCCTCGTCCGCTCCCCGCTGCCGGCCTCCCCGGCTCCCCCCTCCACTCCACCTCCCCGCCTCTGGCCTCCCCTCTCCGGCCTTCCCCCTCCGCTCGGCCTCCCCCCTCCGCTCCCTACCTCCCCAGTCCCCCCTCCGCTCCGCTCCCCGCCTCCGGCCTCCCCCCTCCGCTCCACCTCCCCGCCTCCGGCCTTCCCCCTCCGCTCGGCCTCCCCCCTCCGCTCCGCTCCCCGCCTCCGGCCTTCCCCACTCCGCTCCCTCGCCGGAGTCGCCACCAGGCGCCAGATCCGCCCCGGTCTGGCCCTCCTCGCCAGCGTCGCCGCCAGATCCGACCCGGTCCGGCCCCCCTCGCCGGCTCGCCGCAAGATCCGGCCCGGTCCGGCTCCCCTGCCGGCCTGCCCCCTTCGGCCCCTCATCGGCGTCGGCGTCGGCTAGGGTGGTGCACGCATTTGAGCTAGGGTGGTGCACAAGAGGTGAAAATGAGTTGCTAATAACTTGACTTTTGATTTTACCCTGTTGCCGGTGCACTCGGGTGCATCAACGTAGCTTCGCCCCTGTCCCTCATGCCGCCGATGCTGCTCCCGGTCAGGCTCTTGTTCCCTGCATACAGGCGCGAGAGAGATCTATTATCAATCACACAATGCTAATCATGTATAGTATGTTTACTGATCGAGAAGCTAACCTGCCTACCCTGCGACATGATTTTCGTCACAGGACAAGAGTGGCGAGTTCAAGAAACCAAAGATCGCTGCTAGCTAGTCTGCTTGCGGTAAGTTACCAAATGATATATGACATGAGCAGCTGGGTTAGCAGCTTCAGGGACTTACCATGAATCAGATCAAAGGGAGGGACTTCCAGGGGCTTCTCCGGTAGGCCAAGCAGGATCATCTTGCCATTGGGCTTCAGGAGGCCGAAGAGCGGGGACACAGGAATGTTTGCAGACACTGTGTTTAGGATGCCATCCATGGTGCCCATCGCAGCCTGTCAAAAAGATTTATGAATTAGAGTCCCTTCTTTTCAGCTTCTAAAAATTGATTTTTGACTTTTTTACAGTAATTAACTTTTAAACAAAGTATTTTTTTCAAGACAGAATCTATAAGTTAATTATAGTATGCATTGTAGCGACTTTATTTATATCGACCAAAATCATACGTAAATTTTTGTTACTCCATACTCTCTCATGAACAGCTTAAAAATTATAATCCGTAACCATAAGTCGAACCAAAAAAGACAGGTTATCCATCCCACAAAAAAGTCATCGTCTTGTTTCATACTCCCTACGTTTAAAAATTGCAAGGTCTCCAATGGATACATTTAACTGTTACTGCTAATACCTACGTTGAAACAAAATCATATAAAACTAAAATAATCTGACGTGATTTTTTATTACTAATCCAGTGGTATTATTTTCATCCTCAATGACAACCATCCGTAAACAGATTGGAGTACTTAAACCATGCCCATGTATCTTACCTTCATCTCCTTGCCATTGCTGCCGACGATGAACGCATCGGCCCCGAGCCGCTCGAGAGCCTCCTGCCTCTTCCCGGGCGACGAGCTGATCACCGTCACCTTCACCCCGGACGCCTTGGCGAACTTCACCGGCCGCGACGTGGCCCAGCCCGCCGAGGCCGAGCACGCCGACGTGCTACCCGGGCGCGTTTAGCCCATGGTACTTCATGGGGATTTACACGGTGATGCCGGCACAGAGCAGCGGTGCGCCCTTGTCGAGCGGCATGCCGTCCGGGAAGCGGACCACGAAGCGCTAGCTCGTGCACCACCACCATGCTGGAGTACCCGCCGTAGGTAACGGCGCCGTCCCGGTCAACAGAATTGTAGGCGTAGATGATGGCCGGGCAGGGGTTCTCAAAGCCCTCGGCGCAGCTCTCGCAGGACTGGCATGAGTTCACCATGCACCCGACACCGACCCGGTCGCCGGCCTTGAGCTTGGTCACATTCTTCCCCACCTCGGTGACCACTCCGGCGATCTCGTGCCTGCGTCCACAATGCACAGGTACACTGTCAAAATCTGTTCACAATTCGGAACGCAGCATTGTTGGAACAAGCACAACTCAACTTGGAAGGCATGTTTACCCAGGAACCCAGGAACAATAGGGTACATGGCACTCTTCCACTCATTCTTGATGCTGTGCAGGTCAGAGTGGCAGATCCCACAGTACAGAATATTTATCACGACATCGTCATCTCCAGTGCTCCTGCAGAATTGCAAGAGAGAGAGAAAAACATTTTGAAATAAAAATGGTAATTCAGCTTGTATATCTGTGTGTACACCAAAATCAATAAACCAAGGTCTAACCAAGGTTCATCTATCAACTCATTCAGTGGGGTCATTGCAACAAGTGGTCTAGTCCGTCATGCATGCAAGTGATCGATTCCGTTCTGCTGAATTTATGCATGCTTGAGGAACAAAGTTTTTGACTTGTTACAATTTTGGGAAGTGAAGTTCTTAAATACTGAAAATTCTGGACACATCAACCACCTTGTATAGCCAGTAGCGCTGGCTCGACGGTGGCAATCGTGTCTACCATGACAACCAACAATGACCAACCAGCCAGAAGGCCAATTGAAGAAATGACTGACAATGTCATCAAACTGCTAGTGCCATCTTCAAAATACAATAGCCTCTACTTTCCAACTTGCAAGGACTATTGGCCACAATTCATTCTTTAGTCAAAACAACGAGTAAACAAAAAATCTAGCTCTTGAAACAAGGGCCGGCGTATATGATTGTTCATCAACCAAAAGCACACCATATATACAAGATCTCCTTTCACCAAGCTTGTTTATTTAATTTGCATCGAAACAGAGTATATAATGTGTTCAAGTACTCCTGCAAGAAAGCTAGCTATACAATTAACTAAACTATCAATCAGATGACAGAATTCTAAAAATACCAGCAATTAGCAGCCTGCAGGAATGATCTCAAGTTCTCAACCCACCCAAAAGTATGTCCTCGTTCAATTGTCTTTACTACTTTAAAAGAAGGAGTTGGTGGTTGATGAGTCCTCACTCCTCTCTTCCCAACCATTCGATCTGATTACAAAATTAAATCCGAACCGTTCATCCCACCTCAGGCGCCGCTCCTCCCTCTCCCCACCCCGCGCGCCTCCCACCCCACGCGCCGCCTCCTCCCCTCTCCCTACCCCGCGTCGCCTCCTCCCCACCCCGCGCGCCGCACCTCCCCTCTCCCCACCCCACGCGCCGCCTCCTCCCCACCCTGCGCGCCGCCTCCCCCCTCTCCCCACCCCGCGCTCCGCCTCCCCACCCCGCGCCGCCGCACCGCCTCCTCCTCCCCGCCTCAGCACCGGCTGGATCTGGACGACCCCTCCCCCACCGCCGCTTCCACCGGCCGGATTTGGTCGTGCCCATATGCATGTACGTCGCCTCCCTCCCACCCCGCGCGCCGCCTCCTCCCCTCCCACTCCGCTCCGCCTCCCCACCCCGCGCCGCCGCACCGCCTCCTCCTCCCCATCTCAGCACCGGCCGGATCTGGACGACCCCTCCCCCACCGCCGCTTCCACCGGCCGGATTTGGTCGGGCCCGTGTGCGTGTACGTCGTCGCATTGGAAGGTGAGTCAAATCAAGCTTTGTAGCATTAGAGCATCCTTCTCCCCCAACACCGCCACCCCCGTTGCCTCCTTCTCCCCCGGCGCTGCCGCCCCCGTCGCCTCACCCGACGCCGCCGTTGTTGCCTCACCCGACGTCGCCTCATTGATTCCAACAGCAACTTGCAGGTTCGATATTTGCTGGAGATCTCACCCCCACACATAACCTGCCCAGTGCCCACAACCTGTAAATAGTGTTTTGCTACATCTCTACTTAATGGGGGAACTGCCCTATTTATATTTCATTCAGGTGCAAGCAGCAGCATACTTTGGTCATTGTCTAATCATCTGATGCATTGCAATGTTCAGATAGCAAAGTTGTGCATGATACCTGCATCATGTCTTCTGGAGGTTGTCTTTGATCATGTACATTATTCAAGGGACACAAAGCTGAGCATAATGGTTGTACTGATAGGAGTTGCGATGCTGACCAGCATTCACGATGTTAGTGTGAATGCAAAAGGTGTGGTCGCAGCTGTTATAGCTGTTTGGAGCACAGCTTTGCAACAATATATAAGTTAAACCACCTACACTGTATGATGATTTCTTATCTATATGCTAGCCAATAATATTCCCTGCTGTAGCTGTTCTTTGGTAACCACAAACTTTTTTAAAAGATGAGTTATTACTTGGTGGCACAATAGTTACTGTGGCACTGCTTTAGGATTTTTTTCCCTTCATTGAGCATGGAAAGAAAGCCGATGCCAATGTTTTACATTGGTGGAATTAGATGATAACATTCTTTATGCCCTCATGATATGCGTAATGTTTACAGACACATTATCACTCCATTTTCGAAATGTGCAATGCATTATTTTGTTTAATCTGACAACTGCATGGCATTCTTCTATTATTTGATTTCCCTTGTTGCCCTAAAATTTTCAGTAATTGTTCTATCAGCAGTACCTGTGGACTATGATCCTATAGTAGACCCAATTAAAAAGGTTCACAATTTTAATTTTGCTGTAATTTCCGTTCTTTTTGCAGTACATTCATTTTCTCCAACAGAAGTACTCTCTGAACTCATTCAACCACCTAGGCCACTTTTCTGAAATTTTTGAGCCAATTAGTTCGTGTTGTGAGATTGGTGGCGATGTTTTGGAGGCTAGGGAGCTGGTATTTGCTATAACTAGATTAGCTTTTCACAAACACACTACGGATTATTATTTCCGTTGTATTAGGAAAGTTAGTTAACTATAAGACGGATGCGACATAAATCTGTGTATGTCTACCGGAAAACTAAGGCCATGCACGCATCCAGGAATGGTTCAAACATGAAACATTATTGAATCTTCTTCCTACAATGTTACTCACATGAATGCACGCATTAGAGACCAAATATATCAAAAATTGCATGACTTTGTCAATGTTTCTTGGTGTGCTTAGCACAAAAACAACTGAAAAACAAAGATTTATCCTTAGTCCGTTATGTACAAGGGGTTAAAGATGTACCTTAAAAGAACTCATTATGATAAAATTGTGCATACAAAATAGGCTGGAGACATCCATATGCTGAAAAGGAGTTGTACCTAGGTTTCAGGCAGTTAAATCTGCTATCCTTCATTGCTATCACCTAATAGATTATGTGCTTGTATAACTTGAGCATTAAAGGATGTGAGACCATACTTGCTCACTTTTTATTTTATGCTTGTGGTTGCTCGAGATGATGATTAATGATTGCAAGTTGATTTACTAACACCCAAGCTATGCAGCTGATGAAAAACTTTATAAGCTTGAGCTATATCCATGCTTGATGATGAGTTTCAAGCTGTTTAGCTGAACCAGTAGTATAAGTTATTGTTGACATTGTCACTAGACTGCTTTTTCAAATAATGTGCATGACAGGATTTAATATATCCTATATATGCTTATTTGACAAAATAATCCTACAATTTTATTCTTAACAAGACCTAACAAAATTAAAGCTACATAATAGTCAGTGTAGGCTAGCACTCGACAAATAAGCATGTTGGGGGAGTGGTTTAGGATGAATGGATAGAACATGCATGACATTTGCTATAAATTTTGATTTCGTTGCAACGCACGGACATCTTACTAGTCATACCAAGTAAATCGATCCCTGTTTTTAACCACGTACACGGAGATTTCTTCGGAATAGATTGACTGTTCCGCACGAGCATGCACGTACGTACGTCGCGCAACCAACCAGCCGGATCGGATGCCTCAGAGCGTCCGCACGCTCCCTGCGCGTGCCCGGCAAAACCCTAGATGCGATGGAGTACTGATTGATTTCAGGCACAGATCATTCCAGAACCCCACGGGCCACGGCGAAGATCCGGATAATCTCTTAGGCACCTACGACTACGAGCGATCATACGCACCTCCGGGCGAGGGGGATCGGGGAGAGGCGGCCGGAGGCGTCGAGCGCCGCCAACCCCACCGCCTTCCTCGGCGGCTGCTGCTTCTGCTCCGCCGCCGCCGCCGCCGTAGGTGCCATCGATCGGTCGGAATCCGGAAGCTTCAAGAAGAATCGCGGCGGTGTGCTGCACTTGTGTTTGCGGCGATGGCGGTGAGCCGGAGATGCGTTTGGATGGTCTATCCACATGAATCCCGGTCAGAAATAGGCCATCCAAACGAGGTCTATTTAACCATGGTGGTTTATAAAATCCCGGAGCTTTGAAAAAACAACACAGTTCAAATGGTTTTTGGCTTTGAAATCAGAAACGAGAAGCTGTTCGTAACTGAGCCAATGTCTACGACATATGCTCCTGACCACATCACTGAATCAGGTTTTGTTTATTATTACATATAGCAGAGACCAGCGCAGCACTCATTTGCAACCGTAGCTAGCAGCAGTCACTCGGTGTCCTTGAGGGTGTTGCCGATGTCGATGACAAAGCGGTACCTGACGTCGGCCCTGGCGAGGCGCTCCATGGCCGTGTTCACGTAGTCCGCGCTGATCACCTCGATGTCCGCCGTCACGCCGTGCTTCGCCGCCAAGTCAATCATCTCCTGCGTGTCCCTCATGCCGCCGATGCAGCTCCCGCACAGGGACTTGTTCACTGGATATTTACATGTGAAGATTCATCAGTTACAGAATGCTTACTCATGTCTCTGAGCAAGTTAAGCGCAGGACATATTCGCAAGCTGAAATCAATGATTGCTGCTAGCTTGTTCTAAACTGAAGGTTTCATTTGTCAAATATTGCTGCTAGTTTGTTCCCAATGGAGATCTCGTTCGTCAAATTTTGCAATGCAAATAGCTTAAGCAACCAAATGACATGAGCTAGGTAACTCTGAACTTACTCAGGACAAGAGGAAAGGAAGGGACCTCCAGGGGCTTCTCAGGCAGGCCGACCAGGATCATCTTGCCATTGGGCTTCAGAAGGCCGAAGAGAGGGGCCATGGGAATGTCTGCAGACACCGTGTTTATGATGCCATCCATGGTGCCCATCGCAGCCTGGAGAGAAATCAAGAAAGCAAACATAAATTCCTCTTCTCCACTACAGAAGGATGTGTGATATCGTCTGGTTGCTTAATTAGACCATCGAATGCTACGTTTGATTTCATACTTTCATCTCCTCGGCGTTGCTGCTGATGACGAAGGCGTCGGCGCCGAGCCGCTCCAGGGCCTCCTGCTTCTTCCCCGGCGACGAGCTGATCACCGTCACCTTCATCCCGAAAGCCTTGGCGAACTTCACCGCGACGTGGCCGAGCCCTCCCAGGCCGAGCACGCCGACATGCTTCCCGGGCGCGTTCAGCCCGTGGTACTTCATGGGGCTGTAAACGGTGATGCCGGCGCAGAGCAGCGGCGCGCCCTTGTCCAGCGGCATGGCCTCGGGGAACCGGACCACGAAGCGCTCGTGCACGACCACCATGGTGGAGTACCCGCCGTAGGTGACGGTACCGTCCCGGTCGACGGAGTTGTAGGTCAAGATGATGCCCGGACAGTGGTTCTCGAAGCCCTCGTTGCAGCTCTCGCAGGACTGGCACGAGTTCACCATGCAACCCACGCCGACCTTGTCACCGGCCTTGAACTTGGTCACGTTCTTGCCAACCTCGGTGACCACGCCAGCGATCTCGTGGCTGCACCCATGCAAATTTACAGGTTCGTTTGTGCAGAATTCAGAATGTAACACTGTTGAAAGTAGAAACAAAAGCAAGAAGGCATATTTACCCAGGAACGATAGGGTAGATGGCATTCTTCCAGTCATTCTTGATGCTGTGCAGGTCAGAGTGGCAGATCCCACAGTACAGGATCTTTATTGCGACATCATCGTCTCCAGTGCCCCTGCAGGATTTGAAGAAAACGTTACTATAAAAGTTAATTCAGCTCACATGTGAGTGTATAACAGTACTCCAATCATTGGCCAAGATCAAATCAAGCTAGTGAATTAAAAGTCTTAAATAATTAGATTCATGTATCCACTTATTCAGTGGTCATTCTAGCAGAGGGTCTAGTCTATCATATGCATGGAAACGATCTATCCTGTTCTCTGCTGATGCACGCGCAGACCAATGTTTTCCTCTCATCCAAATAAACACTAAAGAAATGTCAAAATTCAGCCAACTGTACTTTACATTTCTCGCAATAATTTAGTCAATAAGTTGACGCAAATGCAGATTACAAATTTGGAAAGAAAATTCTAATTAAAGACTGCAAATTCTAGACCATATCAAACCAACAGCTTGCGTAATTAGGTTCATCCATCAAACTCATTCAGTGGTCATTCTAGCAAATTAAGGGTATAGTCTGTCATACATGCAAACGATCTATCCTGTTCTCTGCTGAAGTTCATGCATACGCATACCAGTGTTTTCCACTCATTCAAGTAAACACAAAAAATGATCAAAATTCAGCAAACTGCACTTTATGTTTCTCACAATTAGTCGACAAGTTGATGCAAATACAGAGTACATATTTAGAAAGCAAAATTCTAATTAAAGATTAGAAATTCTGGACCATATCAACCACACCTAAGCCAGCACTGGCGCATCTATGACAGTCTTGTCTACGATGGCAACAACCACCACCTACCAGCTATAAGAGTGTAAACGCCAGAAGGCCATTTGAGGAAATGAGTGACAATGAAAGAAAAAAGATAGCACCATATCTACAAAACACTACTACCATGTCAAATTGTCAGTTCCTACTCTTCAGTGCACTTGCAGAAACAGGTACGTGCTGTTGAGATCTGCCCAGACGGCCCACTTCGATGCGTACCAAACACAAAAATAGCAAACGCAACACATGGCCACACAGATAATTTTGGGGGCATGCCAGACATGAGAAATAATGTGAGCCCCTGCTACTGTGCATGGCATAAGCAGCTAGAGATGCATCATTAACCACGCGCCTTAGTTTGGGGACCTTAGTTTGTTTGTTTATTTGCATCAGAAGAAAGGAGATAACATCCGAGTAGTATTGCAAGAATTTCATATATGCAATTTATTAAACTACCAGGGCCGTTTGGATACAGACAAAGTAGGCAAAAATCTTGCAGAACCTGAGGTTTTTAATAACAATAATCGGATTATCAACTCTTCCCAAAACAAAACGGGCCCGTTTGGATTCGATTGGATCGGAGGATTTGCATACTTCTGGCATGTGAAGCTGCCGCAGGCTAAAGAAATTAGGTTGTTGATAAACATCAGCCGGATGTTTTGTTCCTAACAATCATTTAGATGTGTTGCCATTAGATCTTACGGATTCTCCCACTTTAAAAAGATGCCCTCTAAGTGGCTGTTGGATATCAAATCTAACAGCCATAAATTTAGATAATTGTTAGAAAGAAAATATACGAGTGATGACTATACACACTCACAAAATTATTACTGAATTTGTACTTTTAAACAAGCCCTCTGTTGTGAAAATTAGTAATAATTAGATTCCAGTAAGCCTAAGATGATCTCGCTCTCGTGCGCGCAGCACCACATCTAAAAATTAAAGCATGACCATCCCGTTTAATAATCATATCCAATGAATCGTTAACTAGAAGATGATTTCTTGAGAATAAATTACTCCACAGAAGCATGCACGTACGTACGCTGCCCTAGGGTTAGCACGCCGAACCAACCCGATCTAGCACGCCGAACCAACCCGGCCGATCGGACGGCGCGCAGCGCCCGCGACACTCTACGTGTCCGGATCCCACCCGCCCGTACGTCCGTAAGCGCACGTGTGCTGTGCCCGGGCCAAGCCTACTCGCACGACGGATGCGGCGGCGGCGGCGGCGGCTTCTTGATCGATCTCGCACGCACGATCGGCAAAAGCCATAGAGGCGAGAGTTGCGCGATTCTTCGCGTAGAGGCTACATTCTAGAACCCTACGGAGAGATGGGCTTGAGGCGTGCGTATACCTCCGGGTGAGGGTAAGCGGGGAGAGGTGGCCGGAGGCGTCGCGCGCCGCGAGACCCACCGCCTTTCTCGTGTGCTGCTGCTGCTCCGCCGCCGCCGTGGGAGCCATCGATCGAATCTGCCGGGATCGATCCGGATGCTTCTAGATGTTCGAGGCGGTGTGTGCTCTGCTCCGACGAGATCGATGTGTTTATGGCAGGGATGCGAAGGGGCCGGGGCCGGGGCCGTGGGCCGCCTTTTATAGCCGGGCAGCGCGTCGCTGCGAGGTGGGCCCTTGCAACATGGGCGAGAGGGGTCAGCGGTGACGTCAGCGCCCGCGAGCCCTCTGGAGCGGGGTAGATGTCTGGTGCCACGCGAGGGTTCGATTCGATCGATTCGGGTGTGTTCCTGGTGCTTTCGCGTGGGTGCGAAGTGTGAACTTTAATGCTCTTTCTAGTCCTAAATATATATTATTTTAAAGTATATACAGTCAAACTTTTAAAACTATAACTATCAATTTTTTTTAAAAAAATTAGATTAGTTACATAAAAATCATATATAAATTCATCTCAAAAGTAATTTCATATTACTATAATTTTATTAGATTTTATAACTATATTACAATATAAATTAGTAGTTAAAGTTATACTTTTGGGATCATATCGATGTCCAAAACGATATATATTTGTGGCTAGAGGGAGTACATATATATACATACTGTCGAAATCAAAGTGTGAACCGTGGCGTAATGATTATTTTCGAGGTATGGTGTTGTGTAACGTTTCGAGTACATACAACCAAATGTTTTGTTTTAAAACTTTTGTACAAATATCTAGGAGTGGAGCTAGGCTTGGCATCACCTGGACTATAATCCAAGGCCTAAGATCAAAAACTCATAAAAAGATCCTCTTGAAAAATCATCAAAATTATATTGTTTTGGCCCAAGAACAATTGGCTCAGTCCGGGGCTTGAGCTGTGGCTAGCTCCGCCGCTGTCAATATCTTCATTAATATTTAAATTGAATATACAGAGATAATATGCGTATATTTATCTTAAAGAGTACTTCTATATGTGATATTATAATTTTACTACTTTTTACTGAAGAGTCCAGGCACTAGGCAGTGTCACCGGGCCTGTTAATAATGTTGAGGATCTCCTTCGAGACGGTGGTATAGAGCCACGACACGATGCTATACTCAATTTGCGTCCACTTTGCATCGGCCACCTTCTGACACACATTTGTGGTGCCATCAACATGATCATGTAGACTGAACTTGCGAAGCGCTACCGTGAAGAACGTGCTCTACGGAGAATAGTTTGATTCGGCAAGGTCTAGTGTGACTGGCACATGGGAACAGATGTTAATCAGTTGCATGGAAACAAAACCCTTTCCACCTTGCCACCACTTGTAAACCATAGATTGTATGTACGTACTAATCTAGCACAAACTTGATAGTACGTACGTACAATCTATGGTTTACGAGTGGTCGCGTGCAATTGAGCCAGTACGTACGTACTGCGGGGGCCCGGACCGAATTGGTTTTGGCTGCCTTGCTAGCCAGCGACGCTAGCTAGTACGAACAAGAAGAAGAGATGCTGCACTAGTACGAACAAGAAGCAGAAATGTTGCACTACTAGCTAGTTCTCATGGAATGATCGATAGTCAGATGCATTGCACGCATGGCGTATGTACGCACAGCCACGGTCATGTGAACTTCGGCTTTTTTCAATTTTTTTCGTTTTTTCTTTTTTTCATTTATTTTTTTATTATCTGTGATGATATAATTTTTTTATTTTTTAAATTTAATTATACTGAAAAACTATCAATTTTAAACTCAAAGGAGCACCACCTGACATCAAGCAAACAGTCAGTGCTCGATCGGACAAGAAATCGATCATATAAAAGGCACGTCGATATTGCAAGTATTTATTGACCAGATTTGACAGCTTGACGCCGGCCGGCCAGGATAGCTGTCCGTCCGCACATACGCTTTTTGCCGAAAAGGGTGGCGTAGGTTGGTACGACGACAGAGGAGTGTAGCGGTGGATGCAGAAATAAAATACAGCTAGAGCAAAATTAAAAATAAGAAATAAATAGTATTATCTAAAAGCAAAATAATTTATTATTAAACAATATTGTATTCACACTAATAAGAGTACATGATACAAAATAAAAGTAACGACTATAATTTGTATGTAAACATATGTAAATAATAGTAGTTTATTAAAAAATACCTTACTAATGAAGCTTAATTCACAGTTACAGATGAGCCTCAAATCCTTGTTTCTGCAAAGGTAAAAATAAGTACATTTAGATCAAGAACCGATTTTCAGCAAGATCTAACTCATTTACTAGTATAGATATTCTAGATAAATTTTGACAAGCTATCAAAATAATGTAGTATCCTATCTATCTTTATTATCGTGTTATACAAACACTGAAAAGTAATTATTAATGTAAACCAAATAAATGATCGTCTCTTTCTATCTGAATTGTGTGGTAGATATGCTGATTCGAGATTACAGTCTATCTAATTTGAACCCACACATTAGTTCATAAACAAGCGATTGCAAGGTAGATATGCTGATTTGAGAAACAAACTCCTAGCATAATCTACATAAACCTCTATTTATTTTAATATATTTATTCTTCATACCGTAGGGACCTCCTACGGTTTCATGGTCAAAAAAATTCCTGGCATAATCTATTTTAACCCACCCATTGATAGCTCAGAATCAAAAGATTGCAAGGTAGAAATGCTGACTTGAGAAACTGACTTATCTGGATAGTAAACTCATGTTGTATATTCTAGTAGCAATAATACATCCGCAGGCGAATATCAGATAATCTAGTATACAAAAACACAGTTTTTAGAACTCAGTTCAGACTTCAGAAACTACAACCAATCCAATATGCAGTTTTCACCAGTGAAGTACACTTCTAGTGTTTTTCAGTCAAGTTCGTAAATAAAAATCATGAGTGGTTATACCATGAAATTTCATGTTAACAATGATGTATCAGCTACAGAATTGTATCATAGCACACAAGTGTTTCTGAGTAAACCAAAGAAATGCTCGTCTCTCTCTCTCTCTTCCCCTTTTGTTTAATTTGTCCTTTTCTCACTATTAATTTTCTTACAAAAACATATGATCATCGGCCAATGAACAAGAACTGTAATCCCAGAGAGCCATTACTAGCTTGATGGTCTCTCAAACTCATCATGTGCACATTGATCACCACAGACAGGTTAAGAGCCCCTGAGAACAATCAGTCCAACATGCACCAAATAGCGTAGGCTGCCAATTATGCTCCTATATCTTGTGGCGTCAACTGGTGCTGTACCATCCTTCTTGCTCAGCTTCAGTCGATTCTCCATTGGGGTGTGGCTCGGATTGCATCCCTTCATGCCGGCCACCTTAAGGATGTTGGCTGCATAAGCACTCTGACACACAGTGATCTCACCATTGCCTTGCTTGACTTCAATGCCCAAATAGTAGCTTAACAGACCAAGATCACTCATGCTGAAGCTCTTCATCATCTGTTCCTTGAATGCTGCAATGACCTCCCTGCCAGGGCCGGTGATGATCAAATCATCAATGTACACATCGACCAGCAAGAGATCTGCACCTCCACCACGCTTGTACACGGCGTGTTCCAGAGGATTGCGCTCAAACCCAAGCGCCAACAGCTCCTTGTCGAGGCGAGCATTCCAGGCACGGGGTGCCTACTTCAGCCCATATAAGGCCTTACGCAACCTGAGAACCTTACTTTTATCGTTGTCAATAATGAATCCGGGGGGTTGATGAACATAAACTTCCTCGTCTAGGTCACCATTCAAGAAAGCGGATTTAACATCCATGTGGTGTACCTGCCAGGCGCCGTGCGCGGCGAGAGCGAGCAGTAGATGCACCGTATCCAGCCTCGACACAGGTGCGAAGACCTCATCATAATCCACCCCCTGTCGTTGTGCGTAGCCCTTGGCTACTAGACGTGCCTTGTACTTAATCACATTACCGGCTGGGATCATTTTTTACCTTGAAGACCCATTTTAGTCCAATTGCACGGTGTCCATGCGGAAGAACTGCTGATGTCCACGTCTCGTTGGCACGAATCGAGTTCATCTCCTCCTCCATTGCTCCACGCCAGCAATGTTCCTCAAGCACCTCTTCAACACTTCTAGGCTCTTCGGCGGCGAGGAGACAGAGGCCAATGTATTCGTAGTCGAGGATCTCGTTGGTGGTGTCATGCAAGTTCTGTAGCATGCGGTACTTCAATGGCACCCCTTCAGTGTCGTACGCTGCATTGGATGGCGGGGTCGCATACTCGATTGTTGGAGTAGCTGGTGTCCCCGGCATCCCCGGAGTGTGTGCCTCGATTGATGTTGGCGCAGCCGGTGTCGTCGGTGGTGACTCACCAGTCACTTCGCTTGGAGTCGCCACCGTGTAGTACTCCACTGTGAATGTCGCGGGCAGTGTCGCAACGTCGTCCCCCGAGTTCCAATCCCATGCGCGGTTCTCCTTGAACACAACATCGCGCGTGACGTGCAGCTTCTTAGCCACTGGATCGTAGACCCGGTAGCCTTTTGTCCCAGGTTCATACCCGAGAAAACACCATGGGAGCCGATCGATCTGAAAGCTTGCTCACTCCTAGGCTGAATCGCTTGACATGTGCGACACACCAAAAAGTGCATAAGTGAATCACCTTCAACTTCTTCTTGTACCACGCTTCATACGGTGTCCGTCCTTCGAGTCCCCTTGTGGGCGCGCGATTGAGGATGTAAATAGCTGTCCTCACTGCCTCGCCCCAGAATTCAGCTGGGACCGCCTTGCTCTTCAGTAGACATCGTGCCATCTCCACCATCGTGCGGTTACGCCACTCGACGACGTCATTCTGTTGAGGTAAGTATGGCGCAGTGGTGAAATGCTTGATGCCATGCTCATCGCAGAACGTCACGAACTCGAGGGAGTTGAACTCTTCACCCCCGATCCGTGCGGATCGCCTTGAGCTTGCCGCCGAGCTTGTTCTCGGCGAGAGCCTTCACCATGCGGAAACACCTGAACGCCTCGTCCTTCGTAGCCAGCAGCTCGACCCACATGAACCAATTGTGATCGTCGACAATTAGTAGGAAGTAGTTTTTACCTCCTGGGGTACTGGGCTTGATTTGGCTGCACAAGTCGCCATGGAACAAGTCTAGGGTTTTCTCGCCACAGTACTGTGCGACAGCCGAAAACGGTGAGCACTACTGCTTGCCGAGGGTGCAACCATCACAGAACTATTCCATGCGCTTGATCACTGGTAGCCCCCTCTACCATCTCTTTTGTGCCCAACTCTCGGAGCGACCGGAAGTTGATGTGGCCATAACGAGCATGCCATAGCCACGCTTGATCATCTGCCTTCGCCACCAAGCACACCGGCGCTACTAGGTTCAGTTTCAGGGTATACAACCAATTCCTAGTGCGCGGTGCGCGGATCAGCAACGTGTGTTTAGCGTCGAGCACGCTGCAGACCCCGTTGTCGATCTCAATCCTACACCCTCCTTCCTCAAGTTGTCCCAAACTTATGATATTGCTTTTCAATTTCGGAATAAAATATACCTTCGTCAGGACTTTGTGCCTGGTGTCCCTCGCTTTCATCAACACCGAGCCGAGGCCGGTGATCTCAACAATAGAGCCGTCGCCGAATCTCACCGATCCGTGCACACTTTCATCGAGGGACACCAAAACCATGCGACGCCCCGTCATGTGATTACTGGCCCCCGTGTCCAGGTGCCAGATGTTGTCGTCGTCCTCGTCGACGGGGATGACGCGCTGCTCATTTAGGTACACGAACTGCGGCGTTGTGCGTGTGATCATGCTCGCTATCGCCATGAGCAACACCGGCTGATCAACCTCTGCAGTCGCGAGATGCGCTTCCGCCTTGCGCTCGCGCTTGGGCACTTGCTGCAATTTCGGCAACTTCCCTTCCGACGTGGTGTACCTTCAGAGGTCAGCTTCATGGTGGTGTTGCGGTTCTCCAGCCGCGCTCCGCCCTTGTTTTTGGGATGGAATTGCCCGCATGCCTTCTCCGCGCTGGACGAGGATTTGGGCATGAGGCAGTGCTTGTACTTTGCAAGCCAATCTTCCTCGGCGAGCATCAGCCGCCCTGTCTTGTCGGCGATGGCATCGACGTCGAAATGATCCTCGGCCGCCCGTAGTCGCCCGACCAGTTCCTCGACCAAGAGTTCCTTAAGATCAAAGAGAGTCTCGATTGAAATAGCGATCTGAGAGTACCGGGGTGGCACCACTCGTAGGATCTTCTTGACGACGCGCACATCTTTGACTTGCTCGCCTAGCGACCGGAGGTTGCTGACGAGCCTGGTGATGCGCATGGTGAAGTCAGTCACCGTCTCCCCATCCTTGAACGTGATGGTCTCGAACTCCTTCAACAGCCGCTGGGCGCTGGCTTCTTGCACGCGGGCGACGCCGATGTGCATCGTCCTCACGGCCTCCCACGCCTCCTTCGCCGTTTTCTTGACTGCAAGGGCTGCACGCATCTCGGATGGCACCGCGCGAAGGAGGGCGGCCAGGGCCAGCCGATCCTCGCGGCGCTCAACCTTAATGCTCTGGATTGCCTTCCACAGTCCTTGAACTTCGAGATTCACTGACGCGAGAAAAGAAGATGGAGCTTTTTGCTGCACTGAAACGATGCATTCTTTTTCTATTTTCCTTTGCTATTTATACATGGTTTCAACCATCAGTTACGCTCAGCAGTTCCTCCGTCTTACATGGAAGCATCGCCATGTTTGCTTTACACGGAAACGTTGCGACATTTCGGCAATAGCGCGTACGGTTATGTATACATGAACAGTAAAGTATGTGTGAACAATGCCATGCACGTGAATAGTATCATGCACGACTCTTTGTTACAAGCATGTGCACGCACGGGATTTATCAGTATAGCCAGTAGCGCTGGCTCGACGGTGGCAATCGTGTCTACCATGACAACCAACAATGACCGACCAGCCAGAAGGCCATTTGAGGAAATGACTGACAATGGCATCAAATTGCTAGTGCCATCTTCAAAATACAATAGCCTCTACTCTCCAACTTGCAAGGACTATTGGCCACAATTCATTCTTTAGTCAAAACAACGAGTAAACAAAAATCTAGCTCTTGAAACAAGGGCCGGCATATATAATTGTTCATCAACCAAAAGCACACCATATATACAAGATCTCCTTTCACCAAGCTTGTTTATTTAATTTGCATCGAAACAGAGTACATAATGTGTTCAAGTACTCCTGCAAGAAAGCTAGCTATACAATTAACTAAACTATCAATCAGATGACAGAATTCTAAAAATACCAGCAATTAGCAGCCTATTACATAATGTGCTGCACTTGTGTTTGCGGCGATGGCGGTGAGCCGGAGATGCGTTTGGATGGTCTATCCACATGAATCCCAGTCACAAATAGACCATCCAAACGAGGTCTATTTCACCATGGTGGTTTATAAAATCCCGGAGCTTTAAAAAAACCAACACAGTTCAAATGGTTTTTGGCCAATGTCCACGACATATGCTCCTGACCACATCACTGAATCAGGTTTTGTTTATTATTACATATAGCAGAGACCAGCGCAGCACTCATTTGCAACCGTAGCTAGTAGTAGTCACTCGGTGTCCTTGAGGGTGTTGCCGATGTCGATGACGAAGCGGTACCTGACGTCGGCCCTGGCGAGGCGCTCCATGGCCGTGTTCACGTAGTCCGCGCCGATCACCTCGATGTCCGCCGTCACGCCGTGCTTCGCCGCCAAGTCAATCATCTCCTGCGTGTCCCTCATGCCGCCGATGTAGCTCCCGCACAGGGTCTTGTTCACTGGATATTTACATGTGATGATTCATCAGTTACGGAATGCTTACTCATGTCTCTGAGCAAGTTAAGCGCAGGACATATTCGCAAGCTGAAATCAATGATTGCTGCTAGCTTGTTCTAAACTGAAGGTTTCAATTGTCAAATATTGCTGCTAGTTTGTTCCCAATGGAGATCTCATTCGTCAAATTTTGCAATGACATGAGCTAGGTAACTCTGAACTTACTCTGGACAAGAGCAAAGGCAGGGACCTCCAGGGGATTCTCAGGCAGGCCGACCAGGATCATCTTGCCATTGGGCTTCAGAAGGCCGAAGAGAGGGGCCATGGGAATGTTTGCAGACACCGTGTTTATGATGCCATCCATGGTGCCCATCGCAGCCTGAAGAGAGAAATCAAGAAAGCAAACATAAATTCGTCTTCACTACAGAAGGATGTGTGATATCGTTTGATTGCTTAATTAGACCATCGAATGTTACATTTGATTTCATACTTTCATCTCCTCGGCGTCGCTGCTGATGACGAAGGCGTCGGCGCCGAGCCGCTCCAGGGCCTCCTGCATCTTCCCGGGCGACGAGCTGATCACCGTCACCTTCATCCCGAACGCCTTGGCGAACTTCACCGCGACGTGGCCGAGCCCTCCCAGGCCGAGCACGCCGACGTGCTTCCCGGGCGCGTTCAGCCCGTGGTACTTCATGGGGCTGTAAACGGTGATGCCGGCGCAGAGCAGCGGCGCGCCCTTGTCCAGCGGCATGGCCTCGGGGAACCGGACCACGAAGCGTTCGTGCACGACCACCATGGTGGAGTACCCGCCGTAGGTGACGGTGCCGTCCCGGTCGACGGAGTTGTAGGTCAAGATGATGCCCGGACAGTGGTTCTCAAAACCCTCGTTGCAGCTCTCGCAGGACTGGCACGAGTTCACCATGCAACCCACGCCGACCTTGTCGCCGGCCTTGAACTTGATCACGTTCTTGCCAACCTCGGTGACCACGCCGGCGATCTCGTGGCTGCGCCCATGCACATTTACAGGTTCGTTTGTGCAGAATTCAGAATGTAACACTGTTGAAAGTTGAAACAAAAGCAAGAAGGCATATTTACCCAGGAACGATAGGGTAGATGGCCTTCTTCCACTCATTCTTGATGCTGTGTAGGTCAGAGTGGCAGATCCCACAGTACAGGATCTTTATTGCGACATCATCGTCTCCAGTGCCCCTGCAGGATTTGAAGAAAACGTTACTATAAAAGTTAATTCAGCTCATATGTGAGTGTATAACAGTACTCCAATCATTGGCCAAGATCAAATCAAACTAGTGACTTAAAGTCTTAAATAATTAGATTCATATATCTAGGGGCGAATCCATCGTGGGGGCTCGAGCACCCCCTCCTCCCACCATAACTTGCAGAGGGGGAGGCCGGAGGCGGTCGGCGCGGAGGCGGAGGGGGAGCTGCGGAGGCCGGAGGTGGAGGCCGGATCCGGTCGGAACGGAGGCGGAGGGGGAGGCGCGGAGGCGGTTGGCGCGGAGGCAGAGGGGGAGCCGCGGAGGCCGGAGCCCGGGGGCCGAAGGGGGAGGCTGGATCTGGTCGGAGCGGAGGCGGAGGGGGAGGCACCGAGGCGATTGGCGCGGAGGCGGAGGGGGAGCCGCGGAGGACGGAGGGGGAGGCTGGAGCTCGGGGGCCAGAGGGGGAGGCCGGATCCGGTCGGCGCGGAGGCGGAGAGGAAGGCGCGAGGCGATCGGCGCGGAGGCAGAGGGGGAGCCGCGGAGGACGGATGGGGAGGCCGGAGCTCGAGGGCCGGGGAGGGAGGCCGGATCCGGTCGGCACAGAGGCGGAGGGGGAGCCGCGGAGGCCGTCGGGATCTTCCTCATGGTCGGGCTCATGCTCTTCGTCCTGCACCACAACCAGAAGGAGCAGTTCTAGCCGCCCGCCATAGTAAGTAGCGCAAACTTCACTTGCATAATTCTCCGCTTGCTGAATTGTGTTAGATCTTTCGAAAGACACTACTTTCCTGTTAGTTCTGAAAAATTGTAGAAAAGTTTATGCATTTTATGCATGCTGCCCTGTTTCTGTTACCTCTTTTAGTGGATATCGATTAACATAATTGGTCTGAGATCTTGAGACATACACAGAGAATGTTCACATTTCCTTGTTGTAATGATGCAAATTGAATGTTAGCTAACTTCGTAGAGGGCAGTGTTTCTATGATCGAGAGCTAAGCATGGTTGAGTGGGTAGGCTGTTGGAGATCAGAGTACAATTTTTTCTAGATTTTGATTGCCATAATTCAGTATTAGATTATTAAAGGTTAGTATTTTCTCTCCAGTCATCTGGTCATTTTTATGGAAATTTCACTTTGTTGCCCATGGTACAAAGTGTTTTTGATGGCTAATCATGGCTGGTTGTTAGAAATAGCAATTGAGGTATATAATTCTAGGAGTTGGTGTGGCACCAGGGATTTTTTTTCGCCGAAAATCGGGAAAATCGATCCGATTTTTGGAAAAACCGGAATTATCGGCACCCCCTGGTAAAGTTTTCTACCGGTGAAAAAATTTCGTTTTTGAATGTTTTTTTGTCAAGTATAAAGGAAATTTGTAATCAATCCTAATCACATATCTGTGCATAGCGCAGTGGTAAGGCCTTTCCTTTGGAGGCTGCAGATCCATGGTTCGAATCCCTGTGAAGTGATTTTATTTCTTTTTTCGCTTGAACTTCAAACAAAATTCAAATTTTAATTTGAAAATTTCGGCCGAAATTGGCCGAAAAATCCCGAAAATCAGAAATTGGCAGATCCATGGTTTATTTTTGTCTATCTGCTAGAAGTAAAACAGTCAGATTATCTTTTGTTAGGATTCATTAAACCTTTTGTAGCATATAAAATTACATGAATTAGATTAGAGTTTGCCTCGGCATATCCGCCTGACCACCTTCACCAAAGCTCCCTCTCTATTTTCATCCTGGATTCGCCACTGCATGTATCCACTTATTCAGTGGTCATTCTAGAAAAGGGTCTAGTCTATCCTGCATGGAAACGATCTATCCTGTTCTCTGCTGATGCACACGCAGACATTCAGTGGTCATTCTAGAAAAGGGTCTAGTCTATCCTGCATGGAAACGATCTATCCTGTTCTCTGCTGATGCACACGCAGACCAATGTTTTCCTCTCATCCAAATAAACACTAAAGAAATGTCAAAATTCAGCAAACTGTACTTTACATTTCTCGCAATAATTTAGTCAATAAGTTGACGCAAATGCAGATTACAAATTTGGAAAGAAAATTCTAATTAAAGATTGCAAATTCTGGACCATATCAAACCAACAGCTTGCGTAATTAGGTTCATCCATCAAACTCATTCAGTGGTCATTCTAGCAAATTAAGGGTATAGTCTGTCATACATGCAAACGATCTATCCTGTTCTCTGCTGAAGTTCATGCATACGCATACCAGTGTTTTCCACTCATTCAAGTAAACACAAAAAATGGTCAAAATTCAGCAAACTGCACTTTATGTTTCTCACAATTAGTCGACAAGTTAATGCAAATACAGAGTACATATTTAGAAAGAAAAAATCTAATTAAAGATTAGAAATTCTGGACCATATCAACCACACCTAAGCCAGCACTGGCGCGACTACGACAGTCTTGTCTACGATGGCCACCACCTACCAGCTATAAGAGTGTAAAAACCAGAAGGCCATTTGAAGAAATGAGTGACAATGAATAGGATGGCAATTCGTCCCGCGAGAAATATCCCCGTAAGGGACGGGGGTGAGGCAAGATCTCCTCCTGCAGGGGGAACGGGGTAGGGCCCCGTTATGCTACCAGGGTGGGGACAGGGTTATCTTCGTCTGTGAGGTCTCACAGGGACCCGGTAAAAATAAAAATAAATATTTTGATAGTAGATTATAGTTTTTTAATATAAAAGATTGTATCTTTTCTTATATATTTAGACTAGAACTTGAATTTATATGTTAGAATATATATATTTTAGAGCTATATTTTTTAAAATATGCTTAAGTAATTATGAATTAATAAATAAAGTCAAATTGTTATTTTTTTAAAAAAATAATTTAGTCTTTTTTATCCTCCGTAAAGACCCTTATGAAGATCGAGTCCCCGTGAGGACCGGGGATGGACGCTATCTTCCCCTGAGAAGCTTAGCGGGGTGGGGCCTACGATCCCCCATCTCCGTTGCCATCCCTAACAATGAAAGAAAACAGCTAGCACCATATCTACAAAATACTACTACCATGTCAAATTGTCAGTTCCTACGCTTCAGTGCACTTGCAAAAACAGGTACGTGCAGCAGCAGCAGCAGCAGTTGATAGGTGGTTGAGAGTGATACATATATGGCTTTTCAAGCAACAGTGCCGTCAGGTTAACTTGCATACAATGGCAACACAGATAATTTTGGGGGCATGCCAGACATGAGAAATAATGTGAGCCCCTGCTACTGTGTGGCATAAGCAGCTAGAGATGCATCATTCCACCACGCGCATTAGTTTGGGGACCTTAGTTTGTTTGTTTATTTGCATCAGAAGAAAGGAGATGAGATCCGAGTAGTATTGCAAGAATTTCATATATACAATTTATTAAACTACCAGGGCCGTTTGGATACAGACGTAAAGTAGGCAAAAAATCTTGCAGAACCTGAGGTTTCTAATAACAGAAATCGGATTATCGACTCTGTTCCCAAAACAAAACAGGCCCGTTTGGATTGGATTGGATCGAAGGATTTGCATACTTCTGGCATGTGAAGCTGCCGCAGGCTAAAGAAATTAGGTTGTTGATAAACATCACTCAGATTTTTTTTTCTAACTATCATCTAGATTTGCGACCGTCATGAATTCTCATCTTTCAAAAAATACCTCTTCATAAAAATAGCTATTAGATCTCAAATCCAACAGCTATAAATTTGAATAATTATTAGGAAGAAAATATACGGATGATGACTATACACATCCAAAAAATTATTACTGAATTTGTACTTTGAACCAAGCCTCTGTTGTGCAAATTAGTAATAATTAGATTCCAGTAAGCCTAAGATGATCTCGCTCTCGTGCGCGCAGCACCGCATCTAAAAATTAAAGCATGACTACCCCGTTTAATAATCATATCCAATGAATCGTTAACTAGAAGATGATTTCTTGAGAATAAATTACTCCACAGAATCATGCACGTACGTACGCTGCCCTAGGATTAGCACGCCGAACCAACCCGATCGGACGGCCGTAAGCGCGCGTGTGCTGTGCCCCGGGCCAAGCCTACTCGAACGACGGATGCGGCGGCGGCGGCGGCTTGTTGACCGATCTCGCACGAACGGTCGGCAAAGGCCCTAGAGGCGAGAGTTGCGCGATCTTCGGGTCTAGGCCTAGAGGCTACATTCTAGAACCCTACGGAGAGAGATGGGCTTGAGGCGTGCGTATATACGTACCTCCGGGTGAGGGTAAGCGGGAAGAGGTGGCCGGAGGCGTCGCGCGCCGCGAGACCCACCGCCTTTCTCGTGTGCTGCTGCTGCTCCGCCGCCGCCGTGGGAGCCATCGATCGAATCTGCCGGGATCGATCCGGATGCTTCTAGATGGTCGAGGCGGTGTGACTGTGTGAGCTCTGCTCCGACGAGATCGATGTGTTTATGGCAGGGAGGCGAAGGGGCCGGGGGCGTGGGCCGCCTTTTATAGCCGAGCCGCGCGTCGCTGCGAGGTGGGCCCTTGCTACGTGGGCGAGAGGGGTCAGCGGTGACGTCAGCGCCCGCGAGCCCTCTGGAGCGGGGTAGATGTCTGGTGCCCGCGCGGCTAGCTCCACGATCGGAGAAGCCACGCGACGGTTCGATTCGATCGATTCGGGTGTGTTCCTGGTGCTTTCGCATGGGTGCAAAGTGTGACTTTAATACTCTTTCTAGTCCTAAATATATATCATTTTAGAGTATATATAGTCAAACTTTCAAAACTATAACTGTCAATTTCTTTTTAAAAATTTAGATTAGTTACATAAAATTTATATATAAATTCATCTCAAAAGTATTTTTATATTATTATAATTTTATTAGATTTCATAACTATATTATAATATAAATTGGTGGTTAGAGTTGTGCTTTCAGGATCATATTGATGTCGAAAATGATATGTATTTGTGGCTAGAGGGAGTACATTCTGTCGAAATCAAGTGTGAACCATGGCGTAACAATTATTTTCGAGGTATGGTGTTGTGTAACGTTTCGAGTACATACAACCAAACATTTTGTTTTAAAACTTTTGTACAAATATCCAAGGGCGGAGCTAGGCCTGGCACAACCTGGTATAGTTCGAGACCTAGGATCAAAAACTCATAAAAGATCATCTTGAAAAATCATCAAAAATATATTGGTTTGGCCCAAGGACAATTGGCTTAATCCGGGGCTTGAGCCGTGGCTAACTCCGCCGCTACCAATATCTTCATTAATATTTAAATTGAATATATGGAGATAATATGCGTAGATTTATCTTGAAAAGTACTTCTATATGTGATACTATAATTTTACTGAAGAGTCCCGCCAATAGGCAGTGTCATCGGGTTTGATGATAATGTTGAGGATCTCTTTGGAGATGGTGGTGTAGAGCCATAACACCATGTTATAGTCAATTTCGCATTCGCTCTGCACCGGCCACCTTCTGACACACATCTGTGGTGCCATCAACATGATCACGTAGACTGAACTTGCGAAATGCTACCGTGCGTGCGTAGCGCGTATCTAGTTTTCGTAGCGATCTCATTGCTCATCGTGTTAGGGGGTGATCGGTTTGGCTTTTTTTCGGCTTTAGCTTCTAGTTTCAGTTTTTTTTTCACTATTCACTACACTATTCACTAACTCAGCTACAGTGTTTTTTCAGCCAGCTACAGTATTTTTTCAGCCAAAAGCCAAAAGCCATCGCTATTCCGATCACCCCCTTAGTTAGTCGGAGTAGGTGTATCTGTCGCAATCATTTTTGCTGCTTCCACATGCTTGTAGGTGAGCTGGTGATGTCTGCAGACTCGCAAGATACGGATCGATATTGACTTCACCACACAAGCTATACGACGATGTTTTTTATCTTGTGGTAGAGAACATGTCAGCAAGGAATGCGATCGATTGCTTTGCATGCAATGCGTGGACTCTTCAATTCGCGGTTGCACCTTTGAAACTCGAGAGGTACGACATTTCAGTACTACTACAGTAACGCCCAGTGCATGCTTAGGTAAGTGGTAACATCGCACGGAAAACTAGGTGGGAAGTAGCATTCGTTCAAGGTCTCAGCTGCACGAGCTGACCTTTGACATGGTACGTATTTCCGCTGCATGAATTCGATGTCGGCATCTGCTTTCTGGCGATGGATCACCTTGTGCATGCTTGACGTTTTCGCTTGCAAATCCGACTTCCCTCGCACCCTGCTTAAGAACCATGTTTACATTAAGCTATAGCTATATACGTACTTGAGAACCCTGCAATTGAGCCAGTACGTACCTACGGCAGAGGCCCGGACCGAATTGGTTTTGGCTGTCTTGCTAGCCGGCGACACTAGCTAGTACGAACAAGAAGAAGGCCGCGCTCACAACGGCTTCTACGGTCATATCTGTATCTTGCCTTTACCTCTTTTTTACTATTTTATTTTTTTAATATTGTTTGTGATAGATTAATATATTTTTTCTTTTTTAAATTTAATTATATCAATTATAGTAAAAATTAAATTAGTTATAATAAAAAAATAAATCATCATCATTCTAAACACCATGAAGAGACGCTACACTAGTACGAACAAAAAGCAGAAATGTTGCACTACTAGCTAGTTCTCATGAAATGATGTAGTCAGATGCATTTGCACGCATGACGTACGTACGCATAGCCACGGTCATTTGAGCTTCGGCCTTTTGTTTTCTAACTTTTAACTTTTTTACTTTCATCCTTTTCTAGTAATATAATTTTTTAGGATTTTTTGTTATTTTTTCTACTTATTTTTTTATTATCTATGATATATATATATATATATATATTCTTTTAATTTTTTAAATTTTATTACACTAAAAAGTTATCAACAGCTACAGTGTATTTTAATCACTATAACGTAAAATAAATTATAAGTCAAAGTTTTTAAGCACAGATAAACACCATCTGACATCAAGCAAACAGTCAGTGCCCGATCGGGCAAGAGATCTATCATATAAAAGGCACGTCGATGCAAAGTTATTGAAATCGGACCGGAGATCGAACCGGTGAAGTCACCGGTTCACTGGTCTGACCGTCGGTTCAACCGGTGAACCGCCGGTTCAACATGAGCAGTAGAAGTGTAGAACTATCAGCACAAGAACTACTTAAAGTGCACCATTTTCACTGAATTCCTTCTTTATTGCCATGCTGGTATGACATGTATACACCCATGTATGAAAAGAAATTTTAATTTTATATATATATATATATATATATATATATATATATATATATATATATATATATATATATATATATATATATATAGATAAACATGTATACACCCATGTATGATCATTCGAATATCTTTATGATCATTCGAATATGCAAACTTATGCAAATATTTCTGCAGCTTGGTTTCGGGACAGACAAGCGAATATTTCAGTCTTGTATGAGAATTTGGTTGGGTGTTATTATATGCAAATGATTACTCAAGTTCCTCCAAGCTTTCCCAGTAAATCTACAACATTATACATATTTATAACATTAGATCCAATCAACAAGCTTCTAAAAGACAGTGACATTGCTTACTTATACTCCCACAAGCTAAAAATTCTAACCAAAAGTGCTAAACGCATCAACCAGACGCTTCGACCTAATACTCACCAGTGATGAAGCAGCTGAACATCTTCTCGAGCCCCCAGTCGATGAGTACCAGCGCATCCCGCATGCAATTTCAGAGTTAAAGCAATCACCTTTGCAAATCGAATCTTACTTGGCGGCCGGCGGAGCCGCGACGGGCGCCTTGTCGTCGCTCCTCGCGCCCGTAGCGTGGAGCCGGCGCGCGGGGAGGAGTCGGGAAGGCGCGCAGGGGCGGCCTTGGGAGGCGATGGGCGAGGTGGCCGGCGGCGACGCGAGGAGCGGTCGCGGTCACGGTCGGGACTCGCGCCCGGGAGGGCAAGGTGGAGGGTGAGGCGGGGGCCGACCTCGCAGCCGGGGTTTGGCGAGGACGACGAGGATGATGTGGTCGGGGTCGGCGAGGCAGCGCTCGAGCGAGGTGACCCATCATGCCCAGCCGCCGAGCGAGATGCGGCGGAGGCGGAGACGGTGAGGGCAACTACCCAACGGCGGGGGCGGCGCGAGGAGGAGGCGCGCGCGCGCGAAACAGAAGGGCGCGCGGCGGCGAAAGGGGCGGCCAGCGGCGGGGCGGCGCAAGGGAGGAGGCGCGCGGCACGCGAGGAAGAAGCGCGGCGACAAGGGACGGCTTTGGCGGCGGGCGCGCGCGAGGAGGAGGCCGCCGAGCGAGATGCGATCGGTGCGGCCCGTGTGGCGACAAGGGGGCATTGAGGGGGATTTTGTTTTCATTTTTTCCAGTTTTGCCCTTGAACCCTAGCACAACTGGGGGTATTTTCGTCCTACGCGAAAACCGCTCGGTTCATAGAAAACCGTCCAGTCCACCGGTTCTTTTAAAAACCGGCCGGTTCGCCTGGTTTTTTCCGGTCCAACTGCATGAACGGTCTTTGAACCAAACCAAACCGGTGCACTACCCGGTTCCGATTTTTTCCGGTTCAACCGGCGGTCCGATCCGGTTTTCTTAACTAGGCGTCGATGTTGCAAGTATTTATTGACCAGATTTGACAGCTTGATGCCGGCCGGCAGGGTCATCATCTGTCCACACATACGCTTTTTGCCGAAAAGGGTGGCGTAGGATTGGTTCGACAACAGATGGGTGCAGCGACGGATCTAAGATAAAATATAGTTAAAATGGAGTTAAAAGTATGAAACAAATAGTATTACCCAAAAGTAAAATAATCTATAATCAAACAACATTGTATTCATACTAATAAGAGTATATGATATAAAATAAAAGTAACAACTATAATTTACATGTAAACATATGTAGATAACGGTAGGATATTAAAAAATACCTTACTAATGAAGTTTAATTTATAGTTGTAGATGAGCCTTAGATCCTTGTTTCTACAAAGGTAAAAATAAGTACGATTACATCAAGAACCGATTTTCAGCAAGATCTAACTCATTTACTAGTTTAGTTATTCTAGATAAATTTTGATAAGCTATCAAAATAATGTAGTATCCTATCTATCTTTATTATCGTGTTAAACACTGGAAAGTAATTATTAATGTAAACCAAAGAAATGATTGTCCCTTTCTATCTGAATTGTGTGGTAGATATGCTGATTTGAGATTACAGTCTATCTAATTTGAACCCAGGGGCGAAGCCACTGGGTGGGCTTTGGCTTCAATCCACTTTCTGACCCACCCCGAACAACCCCACCTCCTCAAGCTGGGCTGCCCAGGACCTAGGTAGGGCATCACTCTCTAGTCTCCATAGAACATACCGTAGCCACCATGCTGCACGCATTGCATATAGACCACATCCACAGACACACACGCACCTTCGGCGGTAGTCGGCACCTGGAGGCTGGAGTGGCGCCCGGCCCTGGCCCCGGCGAAGAGTAGATCCGGCCATCTGGGACTGGAAGGGCAGCGTTGGTGTCTGGTGTGTGCGCATCGCCGTCGCGGGAGACGCCGAGGCTGAGCAGCAGACCCCAGCGGCTTGACTAACCAGCGACCGGCGTAGCAACTAGCAAGAGGAGGCCGTCGGCCCACCGCTGAGACGCTAAGGAGGAGTTGTTGCGTTCGCGTGTGCGCATCGCCGTTGCGGCCTCACTAGGGAGTGCTGGAGTTGTCGAGTGGAGAAGCGGCCGAGTAGGGCGGGGAGCCAAACTACCGAAGTAGGAGCAAGCGAATACTGAACTCCGAAGTGATGATTTATTGATTTGTGATTTGTGAAGGCAGAAAGAGGAGAGGAGGCAAGGAGCACTTGCTGAGGAGTGGGGAGTGAGTGGAGTCAATAATGTACTTGTCACTTGTAGAGTTGTAGTTAACTAGTTGGTAACTTGGTTCTTGGTTGGAGACTTGGTTAATTGGCTTGGCCCTTGGGGGACTTGGAGAGGCAGACGAGTTGGAGTTACTTGGGGACCGAGTACCTAAGCTCTCACAGTCACCTCACGACTCACATGGTAAACCTTCTTGGCCTCATCACTCTTCAGACTTCTGAATTTAAGTTATTAACGTTATCAATCAGCGAGTCTAACTTTTTAGAGTTTGAGATTTTTTTGTATATTTTATCATTGCTATTGACCAACTTGAATTACTAGACATTAAAATTAAAATTATGATTTATGTATTCCCACTAGAATTGATGTGCCACCTTATATTTTTCTTAAATGTTTATAACCATTTACAATTAATCATCATATCACTAATTTTACTATTTTTGATATACAGATGGCTGATCTTTACTCACCAGAATCATATTTATATATTTTCGGGATGCGCTTTCTATTACAGAAGTACTTTCGTTGCATTTCTCTCTCTTTTGCTTTGTTTCTCTTCTATTCATGTATGAATTTAAATTGAACAAAAGTAAAATAGTATTTGTGATAATCTAGCTTAGCATCTTAGTTTCACCCTCGATTTTGCTTCTAGCTTCGCCACTGTTTGAACCCACACATTAGTTCATAAACAAGCGATTGCAAGGTGGATATGCTGATTTGAGAAACAAACTCCTGGCATAATCTACATAAACCTCTATTTATTTTAATATATTTATTCTTCATACCATAGGGACCTCTCTACGGTTTCATGGTCAAAAAAATTACTGGCATAATCTATTTTAACCCACCCATTGATAGCTCAGAATCAAAAGATTGCAAGGTAGAAATGCTGACTTGAGAAACTGACTTATCTGGATAGTAAACTCCTGTTGTATATTCTAGTAGCAATAATACATCAGCAGGCGAATATCAGATAATCTAATACACAAAAACACAGTTTTTAGAACTCAGTTCAGACTTCAGAAACTACAACCAATCCAATATGCAGTTTTCACCAGTAAAGTACACTTCTAGTGTTTTTCAGTCAAGTTCGTAAATATAAAATCACGAGTGGTTATACCATGAAATTTCATGTTAACAAGATGTACCATAAAGAAGATAGGAATAGCAGGAATGTGTAATCCTTATAGACATCCTACTAAAAAAATGGTAAAATCTTAGTATCTGTACAGCTGGTATCAGCTACAGAAATTGTATCATAGCACACAAGTGTTTCTGAGTAAACCAAAGAAATGCTCGTCTCTCTCTCTCTCTCTTTTCCCCTTTTGTTTACTTTGTCCTTTTCTCACTATTAATTTTCTTACAAAAACATATGATCATCGGCCAATGAACAAGAACTGTAATCCCAGAGAGCCCCTTGCTTATGAGCCATTACCAGCCTGATGGTCTCTCAAACTCATCCTGTGCACATTGATAACCACAAACAGGCTAAGAGATCTTGAGAACAATCAGTCCAACATGTCAATTACTGTAGTCTGCAGACATGCAAAGAACAACCCGAAGTCCCAAATTGATCCACTAACATATCGACCACCACAAGCAAGCAGGTGAAGTCCCCAATTGATCATGGGCAGCACATCAACCACCACAGGCAATGGAGGAATTGACGCAAATTTAACCCCAAGTTGAATCTTGCATAAAGAGTCTGAGGGGAGTGCCAAGAGCGGAGAGCCTAGCTACCTTGCCAGAGTTGCAGTCCCACACGTGAACGTAGCCGTCGCCCGTCGGCGCTACCGGAGTAAAGCTTGTCGTTGGAGTGTCAGCACTTGGGACACGCACGGACGCACCTTCCACGGCTTCGCGCCGCCCCGTCCCCAGGCCACCATGCCCCCAGAGGCCACCGCCTCCCTTGGCCGCCGCGCTCCGCCAGTCCGCCTCGGCGCCACGCCGCCGTGCCGTCCTCCACCTGGTGTCTAGGGTTAGCGCCGTCGCCCTCTCTACTAACTGCTCGAGTCTCGCTTGGCTGCGCTATGCCACTGGTTGCCCCACTGGCCCGCGTACGTGCAGACATATCCACTGGGCCGTACCAGCAGGCCTGATCGAGTTACAACCCGTTTAGGAATGGTAAATAAATAGATCGTACCATATCGATCCACGGATTGAGGACCGAGCCTAGGCATGGCTCACAATCATGCCATGCCGGCATGGGCATGGTTAGACCTTAACGGGCTATGTTGGCACAGTTAACCCGTTTAGCCGGAAAAAGGAGAAAAAAATTAGAAAATTATATAAAATTAAGAACAAATTGTAGAAAATTGTAAAAAAGGTAAAAAAAAATTATAGGCATTGTTAATCAACAAGATAATTATTATTAATGATATAATAAACTTTATTAACTTGTTAAATTACATTGTATAGCTATCTCATTAAAAACTTTATCAAGTAAAAACTCAACTTAAGAAAAACTTTGGTAAAGAAAAAAGTGTACAACCTATAAAACTCACTAGTGACTATATCTGAAGGAAAAATATTAGAAATCCTATTTATTGCTATCTAGATGCACATTGTCAAAAGATTCTTCTAAGTCTGTATTCTCTGTAGTATATTGGAGTCTTGATTCAGCTTATTCCCAATCTTTGACGGTTAGAAGGATTTCAACCATCTCTTTCGAGAGACTTATTTGCCTCTCCTCGATTATTTTTTCAGATAGACTAAAGGCTGACTCCGAAGAGATCGTAGAGACATGAATAGTCAACACATCCCGTGCTAATATTGATAGTACTGGATATGTTACTTTTTGAGTTTCCCACTATGAGAGGATGTTCAACCTTTACTCGAAATTGACGCTATCACTGTTGAGATAGCTTGATAAGTCTCCGATGTTTTGCTGTCTTACTCCTTCTGATTGATGTGTACTTGCACGAGAACCTCGAGAATCTCTAAAGAAAGAACAAAAAATCTTACCCCATTACATAGTCTCCACAGAGGTGCTAGAGGCTACTTGGGGTCTTTTCAAATGCACGGATCTAAACTTATTTTTTGTATTTCTCGTATACCTCATATAATTTATCCTTAACTACTCTATAGTATGTATAATAATCTAAACCAGTAGCATTACTTAAAAGTTGTAATACATTTATAAATCCTTGGAGTTTGGCCCTAGGATCCAAAATAAAGACGAATGCATATAAAATAGGAATTTCTCTCTAATATTTTAAAAACTTAGTTTTCATAGCCACTACAACATCTCGTAGTATAGGATTATTTTCAAAAGCCTTTAGGTGAGTGGCAATTTCAAGAATGTTATGAACAATTAGAGGAGAGATTGGGTAGTATACTCTAGAAAGACAAAGTGTAGCTTTATGAAAAAGTTCTAAAAAAGAACATATTTTTTCACCGAATATGTATCGAGCCGTCGGGGTTATATTGCAGTTGCATTTGGTGGGGTTATATTGCAGTTGCATTTAGCGCATTCGTATTGCTTGCCTTCTTTTGCAGTTTGCAGCATGCCGTTGCAGGTGACCTATCCCACTTGAAGATTTTGCAGACAATTCATTCCACAAATTTTACAAACAGCATATCTCACCGAATTTCCTTCATCGTTGGTCTTGAATTTCTTATCGAAATTGTTCCGGACTTCTGATCTAGTAGCTCTTATTCTTTTTACACCCATGCTCTAGGTTGTAGATGCACTCATTGAGCTAACAGAAGATGGATTGATTGGACCCTACGCCACCAGGCCGGCCGCTTCTTCTGTCTCTACAATTTGTTATGGATATGGACCTTACGCAGATAGATATCCTTCTTGAAAGGATTGCATATTCTCCGCTGTGAGGCCGAATTCGGAGAGTTAAAAATCATAGTTCTCCATTGAATCAGCTGCAAATTAAAATAGTAAAGTACAATTAACTTACTATTGAATAAACAAATAATAGCAAAAAATTGAAATAAGGCAGCACTATTACCTTAGCTCTCCAAAATGTTTTGAAGTTTTTTGAATTTTCTGAATTTTGCACGAATTTCTCACTAATTTTACGAAATTTGCGCAAGCACCACTGAATTTTTCACAATTAAACAAAGAGATGAGAGTCAGGTGTAAAGTGTGGAGAATGGAGGCTGGATGCCCACTATTTATAGAAAAAAATTCCATATTTTTTTTGAATTTTTTGCTATTTTTTTTACACCCCAACAGTAAAAAAGTCTCGTAAATGCTTTAAGAAGTGTGCGTGAATTAGTAAAACCCGTGTTACTGAGGTTAACAGGTTTCTCAATAGGTTTAATGGGTTAGACCCATTAGGGTTATTGCTAGTTATAAAAGAGAGAAGAGGATATGATAGATCAAAAGATTCTGGGGGTATAGTTTTTTTGTTCTACCACCTTGTCTCCTTCCATGAGAGAAAAATCGAGAAAAGAGTGGTACTTTGGTTGCATCTTATAATCATTCGTGAGTATATAAATTTCATACTCAACTGAAAATAGATCAAAGTTTTGTCTTAATCATGTTCTTTTTATATTCTTACTTGATTTTTCTTGTTCTTGAGTTAAATTTATGATTGCATGTTTGTGAAAGTTCTAATCTGAATTCTTAATTAAATTACCTTACTAAGACATAGGAGAATAAATCTTAAAGACCTTATGCCTTAGATCCTCAAGTAAAAAGTAATTTGAGTTTTATAGTTTTTAGTTTTCTTGTGACCTAGATTTGATTCTCTATAATTGAGTGAACCTGAGCTAAGAACCTTGTGATTCTTGATTGGTTTAGGTTCTTTATGTCTTGAACAAGTCTCATGCAAAATTTAGAAGTGTTTGGATGAGAATTGAATATATACTTGAGGTTTAAGTTTTATTCGAAAAGATTTTCAGACCTAGGGATAGAAGACCGGTCACACATTTGGATCTTGGAACAGAATTGAATATATAATCCAAGAAAAATAGCAAATAAACTCAGAAAATAAATTCAGATAAATACTTTGGAACCTTAGGAAATTAAATAAACCTATTTTGGATTTTGTTGACATTTGGATTAATCAGATTAACTCATTTTAGTTTCTAAAAATTCAATTTAACATTTAATTTACTTCAAGAAAATCAATAAAATTTTATAAAACCTTATTTTAAATAAATGATTTCGACAAGCTCCAAAATTAGGACTGCTAAATCCATCTTGTGCTTCTAGGAAAGAAAAAAAACCTTGCTCAAATTCAACATTGGATAGATAATTTGTTTTGATCTTCCTCTTGTAAATTCTTTGCCTTTTTCTGTCTTGTAAATTTTTAATCAACTTAACTTTTATATAAATATATATTTACAGTGTGGCTGGCTTGTTTTACTGTTCTTCCTACAAAAATGCTAAAGAAATATAACATGTAGAGCCAAATAAAAATAATTCTATCCTATTTACATCAGGTATGCAAAGCAATACATTACAAATCAGTATAGTGCTATTTCAGTGATGCTTTCTAATTGTGTAGATGTACACACCGTTTTCATGCCATCCATCTAGGGAAGGAGATAATACATGAGGACAGCACCCTATTGGCTAGCTTAATCAAGTTCACAGAGGTTATTCTAAGTTTCCAAGCATCCATGACCAAGCATTCATGAATTACTTGTCTTATGTTTAACATATATTAATCAATTCTTATTAGGACATAGCATTTTCCATTATATTTTCTTATTCACAAACACATATACTTATCTTTATAAGTATTGTTCTTTTGATATTATATATGGGCCACATACATTAATAAACACATTCAAATATATTGATTTTACATTACAAGTCTCTTAAAAATATGAAAAAAAATACTTTAGAAAGCTCAAGCGTATATTGTATAATCCTTCTAAAGTCCATTAATTTTGTATTTCTAACGCATCATACTTCAAGTAAAATTTCAAATGAACTTCAATGTTGGTGTTTAGAATAAATATGCTCTCTAAACCAATGTTTAGATGCATATAGTACTTGTTTTAATGTTTCATATTATTGTCTTACATTTCTCCAATGTGCATTGCACATGTATGCTAACTAGTTGAGAAAAAAGTATGACATAGTATGAAAATTTGTTATTCACATGCAAAGAAATAGTTTGTTATTTACCAAAATCAATGTTGAATAATATACATGGTTGTAGCGAACAGGAGGTCTAAGGCATACAAAATCTAATAAGCATTGGAGAGCATGATGTAATTATTTTATGAGTGGGAAATCCAACTACTTGTGCGCATTAGCTTCAAACTATAAATGTTCCTTCTCTTTACTGGTAGCCTCCTACGGCATAGTAACAACATGTTCCTTCAACTTTTCATTTGGATAACTTATTTAGGAGTAGACTTGATAGCTGTTTATACCCTTGTCTACATCTCACGACATAAGGATTCCACCACTGAAAAAGACAAATTAAAGAGAACGATCCCACTACTTTTCTTTTTGGCTCCCTTCCTTCTCATCCATCTTAATGGGCAGGACACCATTACTGCTTTTGCCATTGAGAACAATAACTTGTGGTTGAGGCATTTGTTAAATCTAATGGTGCAAGTGATTTTAGCCTTGTATGTTTTTTGGAAGTCAATTGGTAGGCATAGCGTGGAGCTTCTGGTTCTAGGAATCTCTATGTTTCTTGCGGGAATTATCAAGTATGGAGAAAGGATATGGACTCGGTGTATCTCATAGGTATCAGGTGTAGTTGCTCTTGTGCATTCCTTTGTAAGCAACAAGCAGAGATACAGGGGGTGATCGTTTCGGCTTTTTTCGGCTTCAGCTTCTAGCTTCAGCTTTTTTTTCACTATTCACTACACTATCCACTAACTCAGCTACAGTGTTTTTTCAGCCAGCTACAGTGTTTTTTCAGCCAAAAGCCAAAAGCCATCGCTATTCCGATCACCCCAATAGTAGAGTGGACATTGCAATCAATTTTGTCTTATTCATTGGAGGCTTTCTTCTTGAATTTTGTGCAATCTTTGTGATGGTGATGATGTCGTCATGGACTTAGGCGTGGTTGGAGGCTAGAAAGTACCATAGGCTTGCCCACTGATAGGTGGAGCCAATCATTGTAGAGCACAGTGAATGAGGCCCACTTGTTGATAGCTCTTCTTCATTTAACCAGTTTTAACAGAGTTTTTAAACGGGTGAGGGCCCACATGTCATAGAGTTAACAATTTAATGAAAGAGGTCCACCGGTCAGCGAGGGATTAATGCATCTAACTATGGTCATTAACGCTAAACAAGATTTAAACCTTAATCAAATAGGGCACTACAGTGCTTCTCCTTCCCGTTGAACAATGCACGGATCATCACCGGTGAGGGGAGCTACAACGGCCGATGGGGAGGGCAAAAATGGACTAATAGAGGCGAGACAGCGCGGCCTAATTTGGCACATGAGGAGACCGGTGGCGAGCTAAGCAGTGGTGGCACAAGAACACGTGTGGGCACGCACAGCGCGGCTGGCGCGTGACTGGTGTGCACACAGGGTGGCATGGGTGAAGCCAAGGGCCAACTGGGCCAGAGGAGGGGAGAAAACGGGTTGGGCTTGGCCCAAGTAAGGTTTGGACTTCGGGTTCTCAAAAAATTCAAATTGGATTTGAATTTGGGCTCAAATTCGAATTGGGTTTGCATTTATATTGAATTTGAATTTGAGTTTCAAGTTTTATTTCATGCACTTGAGCTTTCCCAAAATTGGATGTTATATGTTGCCTATAAAGAAGAGCACAAAATCAGCTACACCTAATACCTGTGAGATACACCGAGTCTATGTTCTTTCTCCATACTTGATAATTCCCGTAAAAAACACAAAGATTCTCGGAACTAGAAGCTCCATGCTATGCCAGCCAATTGACTTCCAGAAAACATACAAGGCCAAAATCAATCGCACCATTAGATTTAACAAATGTCTCAACCACAAGTTGTTGTCCTTAATGACAAAAATAGTAATGGTATCCTGCCCACCAAGAGGATGAGAAGGAAAGGAGCCCAAAAGAAAGCTAGCGGAAGTGTTTCCCTTAATTTGTCTTTTCCAGTGGTGGCATCTTCATGTCATGAGATGTAGACAAGAGCATAAACAGCTATCAAATCTGCTCCCAAATAAGCTATCCAAATGGAAAACCGAGGGAACATGTTGTTGCTACGCCGTCAGAGGCTACCAGTAAAGAGAAGGAGTATTTGTAGTTTGAAGCTGATGAGCACAAATAGTTGGATTTTCCACTCATAAAATAATTGCATCAAGCTCTCCATTGCTTATTAGAGTTTGTATATCTTAGACCTCCTGTTCGGTACAATAATATATATTATTTAACGTGGATTTTACTAAATAACAAACTGCTTCTTGCATGTGAATAATAAATTTTCATGCTATGTCCTACTTTTTTTTTCTCAACTAGTTAGCATATATTTGCAATGCACATTGGAGAAATGCAAGATAATAATATGAAATATTAATATAAATACTATATGCATCTAAATATTGGTTTACAGAGCATATTTGTTCTAAAAAACCAGCCATAAAAGTTCATTTCAAATTTTGCTTGAAGTAAGATGCTTAAGAAATACAAAACTAATGAAATTTGTAAGAATTATACAGCATGTGTTTGAGCTTTCTAAAGTATTTTTTTTCCATATTTTTAGGAGACCTGTAATGTAAAATTAATATATTTGAATGTGCTTATTAATGTATGCGACCCATAAATAATATCAAAAGAACAATAATTATACAGATAGGTATATATGTTTACGAATAAGAAAATATAACGGAAAATGTTGTGTCCTAAGAAGGATCAATAAATATATGTTAAACATAAGACAAGTAATTCATGCCTGCTTGGCCGTGGATGCTTGGAAACTTGAAATAACCTTTGCAACCTTGATTAAACTAGCCAATAGGGTGCTGTCCTCATGTGTTGTCTCCTTCCCTGGATGGCATGAATGAAATTAAAACGGTGTGTACATCTACAATATATCAGATAGTATCACTGAAATAGCACTATACTGATTTGTGATGTTTTGTTTTGCATAACTGATATAAATAGGATAGATCATATTATTTTTATTCTGCTCTACGTGTTATATTTATTTACCATTTTTGTAGGAAGAACAGTAGGACAAACCACTCACACTGTAAATATATATATTTATATAAAAAAGTTAGGAAGCTTAAAAATTTGCCAGATAGAAAACGGCAAATAATTTACAAGAGGTAGATCAAAACAAATTATCTATCCAATCTTGAATTTGAGAAAGTATTTTTTTTCTTTCGTAGAAGCTGAGAGATGAATTTAGCAGTGTAATTAAGGAAATAAGATAAATTACTTCAAAAATTTGGTGCATACCTTGGATGTACTCTTGATTTGCTCCCAGCCAAATGCCCGATCAGGGACGTTTAAAATTTGTAGCCTGTGGAATTAGGGGTGAAAACGGATCGGATACGGACGGATAATGCCTTTACCATATTTGTTTTCATATTTTTTTCCGGATACGGATACGAATACGGATAACTCGAATACGAATACAAATACGAATAATATCGAATACAGATACGGATCGAATACGAATCGAAACGAATACGGTTACGAATATTTATCGGAACATGAAAACCCCTTAAATTATACATCCAAAATTAACAAAAATACATAAATAGTTTGTAACATCCTAATTTTCTAGAGTTTATAAAGCTCTATTTTTAAAAATAAATTTTCTGGAATTAAATCAAGCTTAAAATAAATTTTTAGAATTTAAAACAATTTAATATGATTAAATTAAATTTTAATATGAGCTAAAAATATTTTATTTGTGTTCCTCAGGTCTCAAGGATTTTTCTGGTATTTTTGGTGAATTTTTGGGATTTAATTGCTATTTTCTAGAGCCTTTTGGATTTTATTCAGATTTTAAAAATAAGAAAATGGTGAGATTTTAGAAAATCCGGATATCCGGTTTCATTTTATCCGGATTATCCGTATCCGTATCCGTATTCGACGGATACTAGGCTTACCGTATTCGTATCCGTATCCGATAAAAAAAATCCGTATCCGTATCCGATCCGAGAATTATCCGAAAAAAATCCGATCCGACACAATCCGTATCCGTATTCGTCCGGATCGGTCGGAAACTATCCGATCCGTTTTCACCCCTATGTGGAATGCGTTCCTTCTTCAGAGCAGACTAGTACATATGTGCTGTTTGTAGGCATACAATCCTTTTGTGCTTTTCTTGCAGAACGAGAAAGAGTAAAGAGCAAAGGGTAATGCGTCTCTTCTACACATGCAAGCATAGAAATAGCCCTATGTCTCTATTCCTTTCTTGCAGGAGCAGAGTAAAGAAGCACTGGTTCTCGAGTACTGTCCTTCTATACATTTCTTGCAAGAAGAGCAAAGGGTAAAGATATGCTTTTCTTAGTACCTCCCAGTCACTTGAGTCATTACTTATAAAGCTGAAGGTCCTGCAGGCCTACATGGTTGATTACCATTTTCCTTTTGGTGATACTGAGAGATCATGTGGAGGTAACCCCAGTTGGGTGATGAGTAATTGACACATGTACTCTTATCTTGTGATTCTAGGATGCTGCTTATTAGCTGTTTCTTATCTCACTAGATTGAGCTCACTCACGGCTTGTAGGTTCTAGCGAGGGTTGGGCCATCCTCGGGTAGACAGGGTACGTGTTTGCTCTCTAGTGTGTGTGCTAGACAGTCAGCTGATAGTCTTGGAGTCATATGGGGTAGACGAGAGTCTGTCTAAGCCATAGTACTCTCTACATCTTATCTATGCTTTAAGGACTACCCATTTGGATTTTCTTTGCCAGCTTCTCGTTTTTATTGCTTTGGTTCAGGGGGAGTTCATTTGTAAGCTTCTAGATATTAATTTTGACATAACTCAACTTGAATTAAAAGTGCATCTCATGTTGAGGGGGAGCTGGATTTTCTTGCATTTCAGTTTGCATTGTAATATAACTACATGGAGCCTTGATTATTATCCTTGTTGATTTATTTACAATGCATTATATCTTGCCATGATCTGTGCTAAATTTATCATGACTTTATATGTGTAGTCTAGTCGTTGCCATGATAAGTTAATTAAAAAAAAACTTTACTTGAATTAATTCATGTCATGGTGGTTCTTGAGACTAGTCTATTTTTAGTTATCCTTTTATGATTCCGGCCATGTCAAATAGGTTGAGTTGAATCTTGAATCTTTGTTGAGCTTTAGATTGAGCTATGTTAGTTCTTTTATGAAGCATGAATTATCATTAACTCCTTGGTCTAAAGACTAAATGCAACAAAAGCAAAATGATCTCTTTTTGTGCGAAAAAACTGATCTCACCAATTCACTCTCATGAGACGGCTTGCCATTGCACTAGGCATGAACTCAGGGGGAGTTTTGGTTGACCAAGATCATTTCCTTAAGCTTCTCGCTTGGAGTGATCGCATAAGGCTTGAGATCTAGCACATGGCTAAGAAATTAAAATTTGTGAAAATGGTTGAAGCTTAGGAGGCAGTTGTGGATGGCTCCTAGTCCAGGACTTGCTTTACTAAGATAAAACCAAATGTGATTTTCAAAAAAAAAGTCAATTGTGCTAAATTTGCTTATTTATAAAAAGACCAAGTACTTGAACAATTGAGTCATTCTTGAACTTATAGCACTCTAAACCGACTCAATATTAGCTTCTTGAATTCACTTAGTTAATTTGACATGGCTTGCATCATCCTTGGATACCTTTATCTAGACTAAAATCATGTTTGACTTGACATGCTAAAAAATTGGATCCATTTTCATATTATGACTTATTTGGTTTAGCTTTTCTATCCATAAATCGTCATGATCTTGATAGCATTCTTATGAAATATGGCTTGGTGTAATACTCGCAAAATCATTATGGATAATCTTCATGGCTCCACATGCTTAAAATAAAGAACTCACAAGTCATTTCTTTCTCTCGTGCATTTTGATGAATTTATTGCCAAAAGGGGGAGAAGTTTGGAGAAAAAGCCTTCTGGAGCTTTGCAGAAAAATTTGCTCTATCTCTTTCTGCTTCAGTTTTCTCTTTTGTCGACATGGTCTTAGTTTTCTGGATTTTCTTTTAGACCATGTTTGATTTTTAAACTCAACTTTATATGCTTTTTCGGTGTTTGTCAATATACTCATCAAGGGGGAGATTGAGAGACCATGTGGAGGTAACCCCAGTTGGGTGATGAGTAATTGACACATGTCCTAAAGTTTGAGTTTATTCCGGGCATTAGTTTGATAATTACTGATGCGGATATTTATTTAAATCATCTGGTGCGGTGCTATGAAATATATTTTCTTGTCTGTGTGACTGCAGGACGTCGAGTGGAGTCGTGGCAAGACACGAAGGACTGGACTAGGCGCAGGTGGCGCTGAGGTCAACAGTCGGGTTGTGTTGAAGACGACGTGGACTCGAAGTGGCTGCGAGGCGTGTGCAGCAAGAGACGAGGAAGCTTCCAGGAAGGTGCAAGAGGGGCGTTTTGGAAAATACGCAAAGCTGCACAATCGGAAGCGGATTTTATATGGAATGATCCATTAGTGGAGATGTGTTGTAACCTAATGGGTATAATTGAGTGTAAACCCATTAGTGGAGAGGAGTTGTAACCTAATGGGTAAAATTGAGTATAAACCCATTAGTGGAGAGTGGTGTGACCTAATGGGTAAAGTAGGATTCTAGACCCATTAGTGGAGGCTATAAATAGAGGTACTCTCTAGGTGGAGAAGTGCACCTTGAGAGAGAGAGAAAGAAAAATGGGTATGAGTATTAGGGTTTCCTAATGCTTGTGCTCTTGGGAGAGAAATATTTTTTTGCAAGTTCTAGGGTTCTATTTTCTCCTTGTGTGTGTTCTTGGATGATACATGGAAGAGTGATGTAAACATTCATTTGTTATATATATCGTTCATCGCTCTTCGTCTCAATATGAACATGCTTGTTTTATGTCTTGTGCTATTTACTTGCTTTCCTTTTAATTAATGTTCTTGTTCTAGTACTACTAAATATTTTTATAGATATATATATATGGTGCAAGTAGTATCTTTGTTGGCAAGAACTTGATAGCAATCAGATTCGGCTGCTAAGTGCAGTTTGTATTTTCTGTTATTGCTAGCTGTAGGTTCGAGTCTTCACTTGCAGGTCCTGGTTTCAAGTTTAGTTCTTTGTTGGGAGCAGCAATTCTTTTGGGTTGCTAGTTTTTCTTATTTAAGTTGTAGTTCCTTTCGGCAGGAGTAGCAGGAAGCAGTTTTCTACTAGTTCTGCTTGTCCCTGCGGTTTAATTGCTCCCTACAAGTCTCATATAGAATGAAGATCAATAGACTTGAGGAGAACAGCAACCGTTCACCATCTTCCCTGTTTATGATTGTGCTTTTCGATTTTTTTTAATTGAATGAGTGTGAGGAAGATGCAGTAGCTGTTCGGCAGGAATGCTATGCCACGGTTTGCTACTAAGTCTACAGGTTTTCGGCAGCAGCAGTCCGCAGCCCTCAGGGACTATTTTCGGTATTTTTTTTGCTGTTTGGGTGCTCAGATTTTTGGCAGCTTTTCTCCTTTTTGTTTGGTGCTGTTCCCTATTCGGGTGTCTGCATAGTAGTCAATTCTCGAGGTGCAGTTTTCAGCAAGGAGTGGCTGTGTTTCCTGTGTACAATTCATCTCCTTTTTCGGTTATACTCAGTGCTATTGTGTGTTCGGGTAGCATACTGTCCTCGGGTGTCCTTGGTCTGAATCTAGTTCAGTTTGCTACTCTCTAGACTGCAGGCTTGGTCTCCTTGTCAGGCATCTGCAGTCCCTGTTATAACAGCAGTTTGTGGTCAGTTTTCAGCTTGCTTTCGGTTTTGGTCTGCAGTCCATGGTCTTAGCTGTGCTATTTGGTGGTTAGTTTGCAGTCTGCTCTTTTATTTCTTTTTAGTCAAGAGGTTTCGGCTGTGCAGTTCTTGTCTCCTGCACTATTTTCGGTCAAGCTATTCCCGTTAACAGCAACAGCCTCTCCAAGTTCTAATGCACATCTCTCTTTTCTTTTACTGATTTTCTTGTAATTTGCATGCAGTGCAAACGTTGTTATTTTCAGCTGAAATTTTTACTGGTTAATCTCTGATTTATGCTGAATTTGTTAGTATCACATGCGTTCCAATATTTTATTCTGTTGCATGCAGTCCAAAATTAATTCTCTGTGAGTTGCTTTATTCTGCATTTTGTTTGAAAAATTCAGTGTACGTATTTTCAGGGGCGGTTTGATTTTTTGAGAACGACATTCACCCCCCCCTCTGTCGCCATTTCGATCCTACAGATACTAACCAAGTTGTTTTATATCTTGCTAGCTCAGTCACTTGAGCATGCCGTGGTGTCTAATGTAATACATTAATGCAATGGTACATACAGTCATATAGACACAGCACCATGAACTGGAATACTGGATGAAATGTACATCAACAAGTTTGTAGTTACCCACCTACGCGTGAGGTAATCTACTGAAGGTTTGTGCGTGGTTATACCAGCTTTGGTACCTTGAGCCGCTGTAAAATTTATGGGCCTCAAATTATTACTACAAACTTCTACATTGCTTTCACAGTCAAGCCCTTGTAGGTAAACTAGTACATGATAAGCTGCTGACAAATGCAAAAGAACCATGCTTTAATTGGTTTCGGCAATGGTATGGGAGAAGCTCCATCTCCCAGGCCACATTGGCCCAGCTTGTAGCACAGCGACCTGGACTCCTGGAGAACTCTTGCAAAGCTGATTCGTCCTATTGTCAGCTTTGCCACGATGCTCAACTGGGTTCAGGGATGGCAGCTGTGTTTTGGTTTCAACACTAAGCTAACTTACTGTGGCCCGTGGAAACACATGAAAGCTTAGAAAATAACCCTATGCCTCTCCTGTACGTTTGATACGTTTCTTGCAAGAAGAGCAAGAGTATATATACCATTTTCTTATGTGTTGCATCTTCTGTATTGATTGGTATAAATCAATAAGATGAGCTGGGTGACCATCTAAATCAAATCAACCTTTCCGCTTTCGATCAAAACCCCTTTTAGATCATGTGATGAATAATCGACAATTCGTGATGATGAATAATTGATAATATTATTTAGGTTGTCATGTGAGGTGTGTTGCGTATGTACGATTGACGTTAGTCAAGTTCAGACGAATTTGTTCCGGAAAAATATTCTTGGATCTTTGTATGTGTAGGTTGAAACATGGAGGCGATCGTGATCGATGACGAGGAGGACCGGAACTAGGATGGGGAGATTTGAGGTCAGACGATCGAGAGAGTCACAAGATGGTCGAGCTCATACTTGGACACGTGGAAAATCAAAAGTGGATGATGCGTGGAGAAGATACAGAAGGTGCGTGTCAGAACCGGATTTAGAAATCCGAATTCCTCTGTGATTTCTGCACTGTTCCCTAGATCAGTAGCCAGTGCTCACAGTTACATCACTGTATACCAAAAACATATTAAGCGGAAGCATGATTTATACAGTAATAACTTACATGGGCCGAGTAGGCCGAGAAAGCAGAGAATGCAGCAGCGAAAAATCTTCACACAAGTGGGACCCTCAGGACTTGCCCACAAGCAGCCGACTGGGGTTTCGCGACCTAGTTCTTGGCCTTCTTTGGATATCATCTCTGTCAACCCTTTCTGAAGCATAGCAGAGCCTTCTTCTGTTCTTGACTAACTGGAGGATAATAATTAAGCAACAGTGAGCACAAAATTGTACTCAACAAGCCATCACACAGAATGCAAAACTAATAACTATTATATGCAAGGCTGTGAAAGAAGGTTTGGGGTTATTTTATTTGCTAAAGCAGCATTTCCAATACAATAGGTAAAATTCCTGAAACTTAGCAATTTTAACCAAAATGCAAGTTATCAAGAGATAGTGCAATATTAATAGTAGTGTAGGTTACATCCACCTTTTACAGTGTATGGTTACCTCAACCAATGCTAATTTTTGATTACTGGGCTACATCCACCCTAATTATCACTGGAGTACATCCCTCAAGGAAAAATTCAACAAAGTAGAGTATTTTCCTCTACTTAGTTTTCATCCCACCCGGAAAGATTTTTGAAATAGAACTAACTCGAGGATGTTCACATGTTCGCTCTTGACCGTGAGCACGGCTATTCGAATAGTTTTAGACTCTGCAGAGTTTGTACAACTGTACCCACAAGAGATAATCAGCCCGATTGGTCTATGCGATTCCTTAGTCACATAGATCGAGAGATCATCACGAGGCCTTTACAATACCTTTCCCCCTAAGCATCTCACCCCCGTGGGGTTGAACCCATAGGTTGTGCGGGATGTCACTCATAGCGGCTGGCGCAGCTGGGTACTTCTCCCACAACGCCACCCTATACGTCGCACATCACCTTTACTCGGTGTCCCTTCAAGCAGAACCTTCTTTGGTCTTCTGCACCCCCAACTTACACCTAACTGACCTGTGAGATGCCTTCAAGGGTCCAATAAATTATTCAGCCAAGCCTACACTTTGCCAGCTTGTGATTTGTACTATTTTACATGGAGAGGCCAACACAAGATTAACTCCTTAATTTGTCCAGACGGGCTTCCGCATCCCAATGTTACATCCACCAACCACTCTTACCATCCGCCCAGACAGGTAAGCAAGTTTTAGGGTTTTGAGAAGCATAAGATAATCTATACCAAAACTATCAGTCACCTACATCCAATAACTGCCCAAAAATCAATTTGATTGTTTGAAGAATAATGATGAGCCGGACAATTTAATGCCCTAGCTCTGGACTCACTTGGCAGTAAATATGACTTAGCTAATGTTAATAGCATTATTATCTAGGGCGACAAGGATTTGTTAAATCAACTGGTAAAGGGTGTCACATTAATAATACTGGTAGCATGAAAGGGCAATATCTACCTTATATTTGACATAAATTTGCATAACAAGTAAGCATGCATTTTGATAATTTAAAAGAACATATCTTTTATAAAATATGGGATCAATATGATCAAAGTGATGACTTGCCTTGATTATTACCGCAGCCTTGATTTAATTCAAAGCTTGCTTAACTAGTCAGTCGCAATAAATATTGAATCTTCCCTGTAGCCCAAATTCACTTGGTCTTGTCGTCTTCAGACTGCAGCTTCTAATTACGTGGCAACAAAAAGGAAAACCAAATAAATCCAAATAGCGGCAAAAGCTTAGTTTAATTTAATTAAATTTATTTAATGTTGTTCATAAATTGAGAGTAAGGAGGGAGCGATTTGAATGGATTTATTTTATAGAAAGGAGTTGATGTAATAGCTTTACCGCGAGGGAAAATTTTAAGAAACAAGGTGAAGTTGAATAAAGGGTTACCCGTAGGGCTTTTCTGCCGGGTTTAAGATAAAGGCTTGATCTTTTTCTTTATAACTTCTTTTATAATAATTTATATTTATTAAGGAAGTTCCATTAGTCGAATAGGATTTATGCACTTGTCGAAAGATTGCTTGAGATGCTTGAGTACATGTATTTTATGGTTGTAGATGAGTATTTATCCAATCAAGAGTTTGGAACAGGGTTGAATATTTTTGAGGACTATCAACTCTATTAGGGATGGTTGAGGATTTTTAATGAATTGACAAGTTGAGCTGATGAATTTACATTCATTTAATTATTCTTAAATACTGGAGGATGGTTAAATTAATTGGGATGCAAAGTTGTGTTTTAGCAATATTTTTAGTCATGGATGTTAATTAACGAATTACACTTTATGCTTTAATATTGCAAGATTTGGACTTAGGGTGATTACAGGAATTATTCCCAAATAATTTAGTTGAGGTAGAGAATTAGTAATCCTTTATCTAGGTTTTCTAGTTTCTTTAAGCCAAAAGATGTTTGGATCTCGGTATCATATAGATGATATTGAAGATGGGATTTACAATCACACACAAAAGGAAGTTTCGCTGGTTTGACAAATGAGCAATTTGTGTATTAATATTCTATGCAATGAGATGCAAGTTAAGTAAATGATCTTACTTTGCATTAGTCTATTTTTAAGATGAAACAATAACTCAAAGTTCTGGTGGTTTGATTTGTACTAAACATTATGGCTTTATAACTAGCAAGAGTATGCTAATTACTGAACATTTGGAAATTGGCCATGAGGTCTTTGATCTAAATAGATGTTCATACAAGGATAATTTGGCATTTGATGGGTAAGAGCACAAATAATTCATAGCCACAGTGTTAATTCAAAAAGGAGTTCTTTAAACAATCAACATCCATTCATTGGCTTCATAATACAACTTTCAGAGAAATTTTCAGAAGCTCACCATGCAAAAAGATCACAAGCATCCTCCCTTTTTACCCGATATTGCCTCAAGGGGGTCCCCCTGTCATGCCATAGGAGAGAGAGTGAGGCAGGGGTGAAAGTGAGGTGCTCGGCCGGGAATAACAGAGAGGGAAGGAGGCGCCTGATCGGGGGTCGGTGGCACCGGTAGGGGTAACTGGAGAAGCGTCGGCACTGGCGGTCAAAGGGACTCCCCGAGCTGCGCATACACCAGAGGGGGAGGCGCAACGTGCGATGGGGCCAAAGGAGCTGGCGGCGGCGCTGGACGGCGACCTCAGTAGCGCTACGGGCAACACTGATCAGGGAAGGGGATTAGAGTAAATGGGCGAGCACGAGCTGCGGTAGCACATAGGGGTCTCACCTGAGGCGGCGGCTTGGCTGTGAGCGCGCTAAGGTGGGCTGTCGGTGGAGGCCATGGGCGGTGCAGAGGGGCTGCCGTGGGCGATGAACTGGGGTCGTCGAGGTGTCCGGCCATCGGCTGAAGTAGCTTCGGGATGACAAGGAGCTCCTCCTAGAGAAAGGAATTGGGCTATGGGGTACCGGAGTAGGGAGAGCGGCGGTGGTAGCTAGGCGCGCGGCGAGCTAGAGCTTGGAGTTGCTGAGGAGTAAAAGGGGGCGGCAGCTAGCTCCAGTGAGGGTGGCGCTCGGCATTGAAGCGAGTGGCAAGAGGAGGCCGGCGGCTAGCTTGGCGAAGCGACGTGCGGTCTTGAATGCCAAATAGGCTGGTGGAGGTGAGGCAACTGGAGTGGACTGCTCGGCATTGAAGCTGGACTAGACCGGAGCAGGTAGGCGAGGAACCCAAGGTGAGGCGCAAAACCGGGGACGGCTGCAATCCAAGGTGCGGCACTGGGGCGGCGCTAACCTGGGGTAGCAGGGCGCTAGTATGATACGGGGATGGGTCCCGATCTTCTCAGTGAGGAACCGTGGATAGTTGATGTGAAGAAGACGATGTCGCTAGCTGAACACTCGTGCCCATGCATGAACCCTCAACTCTTCGGAATACGCCCAAAACACACCGGATAGTTGTCGTCGCGCGACCACCAAATGATTTAACGCCAAGTCCCCAATTCCCAATAGAACGACGGCTTGACCTTGAGTTGCAGAACGAACAATGGATCGCCTAATTCTCTCTCAAAGCCCTCGCACGAACTCTGGTGTTGAAAGAACAAGCAATAGCTATGTTTCAATCTGATGCATAAAACTTGGTCCCCCTCTAAGGATGCCAATACAGGGCTTATATAGCCTCTTGGGACGTGCATAGAGTCCCCCAAACCTAGTACAACTCAACCCTATATGGTTTTAGATACGAACTCTTAAAAAAGGAAACTAGATTTTACAGCCGTCATATTGTTTCGGTCATAACTTTTGATCTGAATTTGATGCTGGGGCAAGATCCATTGCGTAGCCCTTGAAAATATCTTTCCAACAAGTACAAGAACGCCTGAATCGGACTCCGTTTGTGAAAGTTATGACCTTTTTAGTAACTGCCTGACAGGGTGTCCCGAACCGAGTCCGAATTGAATTCTGAGTTGAATCCGAGTTGGAATTGGATTGAGCACGTGGGAAGTCTGAGTTGGGCTTCAAAATAGTGTCCAAAACTTGTGCTCTAAGTTCTTGGGCTCCGTCCTTATACTCTCCCGCCACATGGGCTTTCTTTCCCCCTTCCACATGGGCTCCAACCAGCCACATGTGCTTCGTTTTTGTTGGCTTCATCCGCGTGGGCTTTGTTCCTTCATGTCTTTGGCACATAATATGGTTATCCGCTCCTTTTGCATCTCTATTGTTTTGCCATCGACAAACCTAAGAATACACCAAGTAATAACATGATGTAGTATTTCATCTTTATGAATGACAATATTAAGTATAGTTTGAAATGAGTTCACCTGGCCATATTTCATGCGGCTCAATAATTCTTTCCAGTTGAATAAGATATTTAACGGAAAAGTACAAGACACGTGCATATCTGCATCATCCTCCCCTTCTTCAAGAAAAGCCGTCCTCGGCTTTTGATAGCCTGAAATTGTGCTAAACAAAGGATACAATGTGTATGCATGGTATATATATTCGTCGTCAATATTTCTTCGGCTTATATCATCATAAACTTTTGGAGGTGTAGTAAATGAAAAGAATAACACATATGCCTGGTATATATAAGAGTCAATTGTTGTGACATTCTCACTATTTTGCACAAACCGTTGAATATAGCAGCGACTAAAAGATGTATGCATTGCATTATTGTTTTTCACATCATTCTCCCTCCCATAAAAAAAGTCGTCCTTGACTTTTCCAAAGATATGGACAGATCCTTAATGAGCAAAATCAGATTTAAATGTGTAGATATGGAAAAGAAAATGTTGAGTGTTTTCCATGCTTCAGCTGCGCTACTCTGATTATTTTTACATGATTGTACACCAAGAATCGAACAACTAGATTTGTGAAATCTTTCTAAACAGTACGTACTATTGTATAAATTTATCTCATCATGATCATAACATGGCGCAAAAGATTGTTTATCCACAATATGTAATTTCAAGTCAGTAAGTTTATCACATGTAATGCAAATTCCATGAACATAAAATGTGTCATCTACACCATAATCTCCAATCAAATTGAACTTATACGTGTAGGCATGGGTACTAACTAGTGATTTTGAACATGAAATTTCAGCAACCTTATTAATCACACTAGATAGCTCTCTAGGAGTGTTAAACATGATATAGCATAAAGAATCATTAGGAGATATTCTAGTAAGAACTTGTTTGTAAGTAATCAATTCCACATTATGTAAATTAAGCATTGAAATTTCGGAACATGGAGTGTTCAGTTGATCATATGAGTTCTCACAATTACTCACCTTTGCACAATTAAATTCGGCACCACTATTGTTACCTTTATCGTCCTCCTCAGATGATGTAGGTGTTGGGGGTTTAAAATTATTAGGATGCACCCATGGGACAGCAGGTACTTCATCCCGTCCTGTGGTTATCTCCTCCTCATTTGCCTCCAAAGGTGTCGGTTGTTGAATGTTCAATTCTTCATCTTTAATGTCAACCTGCACAATATGAGAAACAACACTAGAAGTAGATATTAATATGTTAGTTTCAGATTCATCCTCCCTTTGTCTATCTTCTACTTCTCGCTTTTCTTTTGGTGTCCCTCTAACACTCTCAATTTGGATGCTCTCAACCTCACATATGGTGGAATCACATAACTCACTCTTTTTATCACTCTCACTCAATTTGGTTATGTGGCTCTCTTCCTCACATGGGTTGTGGTGTATCTCGGGAGCTATATGTAGTTTTGGAGGACCGTGCACACATGTGTCATTAGCAGGTGCTCCCCCACGTAGATTGTGGTGTGCGAACATGGCACGTAGCTCCAGAAAGTTATTATTGATGGTCGTATGCAATTGTTGCACCTCCTTCTCGAGGTGGTTCAATCCTGTGTGAACTTTCTTGAGCTCATTGCGCACGCTAGTGTTACCATCAAGAAGTTGTTGTTGTAGCATCTCGCGCAATCGAGTGTACTCGGTCCACGTAACCGGCACCTCCGGATTAGGTGGATCCTCCTCGTGACCTGACATGGAAATAACTCTCAAACAAGAAGCGAGGTTACATCTGGGTTAGTAAAACAAAATCTCTCTCTATACTTGCAACTTACTGTCCTGAAAACAAGGCAAGCTTACCGTTTCAAAGTGAATCAAGGACGTCAAATCGACACTTGGGACAGCGAACGACCTCAACCCGGTAATGTATGAGCGTAACCAAGAGCAAGGGAGTACACAAACAGGTGTAGGTGGAGCTTGGACAGGTATGTGTATAACCTATGCAATCTGATATTCAAGGTATTGTAAAGCTAAGTAATGATCCAAGCTAGAGTATTTGCCTATGTGCTGATCCAATTGGTTAAAGAGAAGTGTATGAACGCACACGCAACGATAAATGGGACTTAATGCAAACAAAGGAACTGAGCTAGAAAGAGGCAATCTGAAATTGAGATGAATAAGTAGCTCGTTTTGCACTAAGTACAAAGAGAGACGCTAGCCAATTGCAATAGTTATGACTGTAAGGGCACAAGATTGCTCTATGAGAATAAGTGCACAAGCTGAAAATATGAACTAGGGTTTTTTTTTTCACAGAGTTTTGGCCAACACTTTCTATTTTCACTATTTCTTGATCAAATCGCAGGAAACTTTCAAGCTTTCTTCTTTTTTTTTAACTTACTCCTTTTTTTGGCCAAACTACTGTTTTCTTCCCTTTGCACAAATTCAAGAATTCAGCAAGTGTAAATAATACTCAAGAACAGCCCTAATGGCAATATCAAAAGCTAGTCTCAATTGATGAAAAGATATAAGTGAAGCTCAACTGTAGCAATTCTTTCTTTTCGGTCAGCTTGGGTTTGGCACAAGTAGTGATTTGTTTCATTGAAGCCAAACCGCAGCAAACTCTCGGTTTTCAAGGAAGTGGATACTATCTCAAACTCTCCCACAAAGAAAATTCGAATGGATCTCTTGAGAGCAAATTGGACAGCAAGGAGTTTTGGATTCAAAAGTAAATGCAATTTACTCTTTTTAGTTGCTAATTGAGGGATTCAATCAACAATTTTGTAGGGTTTATGTGGACACAAAGATTAAGTAACGCAAAAGGAAACACACGGATTAGCACGAAAACAAAACTCTAATAGACGAAAACTTAACAAAACGCACAAGAAATAAACAGATTAAACTACGGTTTTGGTATTGCAATTTTCGGTTTAATGGAAGATAGGACAGAAAAACAAATCTAACTACGGTAAAAGGAGTTCTCACCGAGTAAACCTGGCTCTGATACCATATGATACGGGGATGGGTCTCGATCTTCTCAGTGAGGAACCGTGGATAGTTGATGTGAAGAAGACGATGTCGCTAGCTGAACACTCGTGCCCATGCACGAACCCTCAACTCTTCGGAATACGCCCAAAACACACCGGATAGTTGTCGTCGCGCGACCACCAGCGACGAACGCCAAGTCCCCAATTCCCAATGGAACGACGGCTTGACCTTGAGTTGCAGAACGAACAATGGATCGCCTAATTCTCTCTCAAAGCCCTCGCATGAACTCTGGTGTTGAAAGAACAAGCAATAGCTATGTTTCAATCTGATGCATAAAACTTGGTCCCCCTCTAAGGATGCCAATACAGGGCTTATATAGCCTCTTGGGACGTGCATAGAGTCCCCCAAACCTAGTACAACTCAACCCTATATGGTTTTAGATACGAACTCTTAAAAAAGGAAACTAGATTTTACAGCTGTCATATTGTTTCGGTCATAACTTTTGATCCGAATTTGATGCTGGGGCCAGATCCATTGCGTAGCCCTTGAAAATATCTTTCCAACAAGTACAAGAACGCCTGAATCGGACTCCGTTTGTGAAAATTATGACCTTTTTAGTAACTGCTTGACAGGCTGTCCCGAACCGAGTCCGAATTGAATTCTGAGTTGAATCCGAGTTGGAATTGGATTGAGCACGTGGGAAGTCTGAGTTGGGCTTCAAAATAGTGTCCAAAACTTGTGCTCTAAGTTCTTGGGCTCTGTCCTTATACTCTCCCGCCACATGGGCTTTCTTTCCCCCTTCCACATGGGCTCCAACCAGCCACATGTGCTTCGTTTTTGTTGGCTCCATCCGCGTGGGCTTTGTTCCTTCATATCTTTGGCACATAATATGGTTATCCGCTTCCTTTTGCATCTCTATTGTTTTGCCATTGACAAACCTAAGAATACACCAAGTAATAACATGATGTAGTATTTCATCTTTATGAATGACAACATTAAGTATAGTTTGAAATGAGTTCACCTGGCCATATTTCATGCGGCTCAATAATTCTTTCCAGTTGAATAAGATATTTAACGGAAAAGTACAAGACACGTGCATATCTGCATCACGCTAGGTGGAGCGAACAGCGCGCGGGCCGGGCTGGCTGTGGGAGAGCGCCAGGGAGGAGGAGGGTTGAAGTAGGGGAGCGCCGGGCTGGAGGCGAGGCAAGGGTGTTGGGCTAGGGAGGAGCCGGGCGCAGGAGAGGAGGAGACGGGCCGGTTAGCCGAAGGAGCAGAGGGGAGGGGGAGAAGAAGAACCAGGCGGCGGCGCTGGAAGAAGAAACCGAGTGGGGAGAAGGGGATCGGGAAAAGATAAGGTGCCCAGGTGGGCCGAGTGGGCCAAAGGGAGAATGGGCCGACCGGAAGAATTTTTCTGATTTTTAAGGATTTTCACAATTAGATGTTCTTGCCGAAAGGATTAGGTGCCTCAGAATTTCAATCTTTTGCAAATAAGTCCTTGATTAATTTTATTTGGTGAGAAAACTTTAATGATAAACTTCAATCTTAACTCTTGCTTTAAATTCTTTGATTTTCATAAATTAGAATCTGGTCTTGCCAAAGGTCTTGAGAATTTGGATCGTGATTTTGAAATCTCAATTCTCACTTCTTCGAAATCTTATTTCTTCTAATTAAATTTTTTTTTGCCGCCAGAAAATTCAAATCAAGAACTCAATTAAATGAAATTTCGAAATACACAAAAATTCGATAAAGATTTTTATCAACTTTGCAAATACATTAGTCCCGTAAATTTGGGATGTTACAGATCCTACCCCCCTTAAAAGGAATCTCGACCCCGAGATTCGGGTGGAGTAGAAAGAAAAGGAGGAGAACAACTGGCTAGCACTAGGTTACAAAGATCTACTTGGCACATCGTCCTTTCCTTGGAGCAGTCGGGAGCGAGAGGAAACCTACACAAAAAGGGTTAACACTTGGAGAGATAAGGCGCAGAAGAAACCTTGCCCTTTTCGTGTAGATTCTGTAGCGGTCGCTTATACAGGCACTTTATTCACTTTTCCAGGTATTCCTGTTGTCCATAAGTGCCTAGTCCAAACATCATTTTTAAACCGGAAGGGTAGTGGTCCATAATTGATGGCACTTCATTAATTGTGTTATCCTTGGCTACCCCCCTTAAAATAAGGTTCTTGATTCTCATTTCTTTTATCTGATCCTGTCATGGCAAGTTTGATGGCAACTTGTAAGCTCATCCGTCTTATCTCAGCTGCCTTAGTCAGTAACATGCTCATGGAGCAATGCTTTGGACAATGATCTTGTCCTTCACAAAGGAAGCAGGTGACTTTACTCATTGGGCATTCTCCGATCTGGTGATCTTCGTCACAGTTGGGGCAGCTGACGGTGCATTGGTCATTCTGATGTCCTTTTTCCCCGCACCGGGTGCATGCCACTAGATTTTTGTAACATTCTCCTGGTAGGTGGTGTTTCTTGCAGTAGGGACAATAGGGGTTTGGGCATTGGTGGTAATAGTGCCCTTTTTGTCCGCATGTAAAGCATGCTCCGCCTTGGTTCTGTCGTAGTGGAGGACATGATAGGGCATGGTGTCCTTCCTTGCCACATTCACTGCAATAGGCAATGGATAGCTTAAAGTCAACTTTTTTGACTTAAGCAGCTTAAAAGCAATTAGCTTTTAAGTCAAGTCAAGCTATTTAGCATTTTAGTTTTTTGATGGGTTGGATGATGTAGCTTATTACTGAAAAGTCTAAACTACCCCTGTTATGTTATATTGGGTTGAGACATATACGCATGCTCTTATTAGATATGCAGGCATGGACTAAAGTAGCGGCTGTATTGCTGGGCCGATGGATTGGGGATGATAACCCAGTGCCCAATCCAACCAAACAACAACTTCACCTATCGATTTGACACTACTACAGAAATCATTATCACAGACGGTTCAAAAACGTCATCACAGATGGTTTTCTGAACCGTCTGAATTTATGGGCCAGTGATAATCGAAGGTTATCATAGAGGTTTGTGAGCCGTCTGTGATGAATGCAATACATACGGTTTGTAACTAGAACCGTCTGTAAAAAATACTATTATAGACGGTTCTAACCAAAAATCATCTGTCATACTCACATATCATAAACAGTTCTATATATAGAATCGTCTGTGATGGCAAAGTATATAGAACCATCTGTGATACTTTTCCATCACAGACGGTTCTATATATAGAACCGTCTATAATGTTCTTCACAGACAGTTTATACTACAAAACCGTCTGTGATAGTTCATTCTGTACCTAAATTTTTTTTTCTATTTTTGAATTAGCCTTAAAAAATATTAGCTATGCCGTTTGAAAACAAGCAAATACGACAACAAACATAGTAAGAACATTCTATTTATATTACAATCTACCATTACATCATCACAGGACTATAATTCACCATTACAATAACAGAGAATATTCTATTTCCATTACAAATCTAGCAACAGAGAAGAAAGAAAATAGAAGAATCAGAGATCCTAATGGAAGCTCGTCCCTGATGCAGCTCAGGTAGGCCTTCTTAGCGGCCACCTCACTGTAAGCTCCAGAACAGCCCTAAACCCAACAAAGTAGCAACGATAGAGGCTACGATGGAGACCTAAACCTCATAGAATCGAATACTATAAGAAACAATGGAGGGAGACAGCTTAATACGCATTTGAAGGGATGAGGCGGATGGGTTCGGGTGAGTATTTATAGAGGAGGGAGAGCTACGATCTGTGAGGTGTGGGTTGGTCGGTTTCAATTGGCTGGAATTGGGTTGAAAAGGATTGATAGGCCTAGTGGTCAGGGTTATCATAGATGGTTCTTTGTAAGAACTGTCTGTAATAGTATCACAGACGGTTTGAACCACGAATCGTCTGTGATATTGGCTATATATATACTGATACAATATAAATAACTAGTCTCAAAATATGAAATAACTAAGTTCTATATGATTTATATATACTCATTGGAAAGGTTTCGACGAGATCTACAAATTTGCAGTTGAGACAAACCTCAAATTTTGAAGAGAAGATCAAAAATTTTGGTAAAAATAAAAATAAAAAACTTACGATTCGAATTTAAGGCTACAAATCGCCGATTTTGGGGGTCTTCGAGGGCGAAGAGTGCAAACAACGAGTAAAAGAACGTCGAAAACGGACACCGTATGCAAAAATTATGCCCGTTTTACTGAAGGTGTGTCAAAACGGAATTCTATTTGAACTCAAGCGGGAAATTATGAAATTTTAAGGGTGTGTGAGGTGGGAAACATATCACAGACAGTTCTTATCAAAAACCGTTTGTGATTGCATTTAATACAGACGGTTTTTATGAACCGTCTGTTATGAGACGTCTAATATAAACTTTTTTTTGTAGTAGTGTGATGTCGCCGGCCAGGAGGGGATGCTGTGGTGGCATGCTCATGTTGCCTACCTCCGAGCATACTATTCATGGCGCCTTCGTCATCCGGCCAAGATTTGGGGCCAGTTCATATCCATTTCCTAAGCTTGACAAGGAGATCCCGATTGTTATAGGTTTGCTTTTGTATCCCAGTACTCGAACTGATCGATTGACAAAGTTCATGCTTGATGAAACTGGCCTTGGACAACTTAGAAAAGGATGATCATCCAAGGATGAATGCAAACTTGGACCTTGATATCAAGTATTGTTTTTGATCGACTGTATTGCAAGTTTGCAATAGCATTATGATTCAGAGACATTATCATTGTGACAGTAGAATTCTGAAAGTTGTCCATAGACCAATAGAACTCTTGATTGCAGGTGAATGGTGGGAGATGGACCTTGCTCAGTTAGACAGGAACATGTTGAATGGTAACTTTGATGACAACCCCGCTGCAGTTACAGTCAATGGGAAGCTTGGAGATCTATACAACTGTTCAGGTAATATATTGTCAGCAACTCAGTATTACTGCAACTGCAAATAACATTTTTGGTATTGATGCAACGATGCAAAAGTCATATGCATGTTCTCGAAAAAAAACATTTTTGGACTACTATTTGCTCCAAATCAACTAATGGTCTGCATTTTATTCTAACTTCTGTACACATGTTCTTCTGAACATCTCCAAATTAACCGTACAAGTTCACTTCTGCAGATGCCGTGGAAGACAACTACATTCTGAACATGGAGTATGGCAAGACATATCTGTTACGAATAGTGAACGCTGCGCTATTCTCGGAGTACTACTTCAAAATCGCCGGGCACAGGCTCACAGTGGTCGCCGCCAACGCGAACTACGTCAAACCGTGCACCACAGACATCGTCGCGATAGAGCCAGGCGAGACGGTGGAAGCTCTGGTGGTCACCGACGCACCTCCCGACAGGTACTACATGGTCGGCCTAGCCAACCAGCCACCAGAACCTGACCCCCAGATCTCGGTGTCCATCTCGAGAGGCATTGTATAGTACAATCCAAGCAAAGGAGAAGCTCCATCGAGTAATGTTTCCAATGGCGCCTGAAATGCCTGACCAGCATGGCACAGTCACATCGTTCTACTTCCATGGCAACCTGAGTACCTGACTAGCCTGCCTTACCCACGGCTGCCGCCATTGTCGGTTGATGTTGACAAGCACTTGTTCATCGCCCTCGGCCTGGGCTCCATCTGCAGATCAGGAGGCCAGTACAGATCATCATCATCAGCCTACGATGGCGTCGGTCGACTGGTGGAGGTGGGCCGTGGGAGACCATTGTCAGGGAGATCAAACTAAAGCGGTATGTAGTGGACGACTGAGATGAGATGTTGAAGTGGTACGAGGATCGTGCGGCCGGCTGTTAATGAAGGCGTCGATCAAACTGTCCGAAAGGTAATCTTCTGCTGTCATCCGATATACATCCAACGGTTGTCACTAAGTTTAGTTTGGACAAGAAGTTTGGACCGTCCGAATGAGGATCTAGAGCGTTACGCTGATCGAACGATGGACAGAGTTATCGAAGTCATTGCCAAACTTCAATTAACCAGCAAAGGGGTATTTTGATTCACCGTTAGCTTTTCATCTAACGACCGACATGTGATTGAGTAGTATTACGGGGGGCTAAACTGTGCTTTTTGTCAAACACTGTTCATTATCTTTTGTCTTAATTGAGGTTAAACTCTCAGCTTGTATAAAATGCTTGTAACCCTACTGTTGGAAGCATCTAAATGAATAAAACCTTAGCCGTCATACTAGTATATATAATTCTTAGTTATCTACTTTACTCTTCCTTGCACTGTCCTATTTCGATTTTCCTACTTGTATCTTTCTAATTGGGATCTGAAATCAATCAGGATTTCCCCAAATCTTCCTGGGGTCCTGACAATTGGTACCAGAGCTAGTCGATTCTTGGCCAAGAATTTTGCAGATCTAGTGTTTTCTTGAAAAGTGATGGTTTGAGAGCTAGTCTCTCTATAAAATTCCAAAACTAACTTAGGAATACATAGATCAGGAGATTCACTTGCTATTAGTGAGGGTTTGGAAGAATCTAATCTCTTCTTGTAAAATTTCGAATCTGGTAGTAGAGACATGGCAATACAAGCCATTAGTTCTTTGCATGGGCAATATCTATATGAATTTGGTTGCTGACTTGATGTACAATATACAAGGTCAGAGATGATACGATTTGTGAATTCTTCACATCAGGCTCAAAGCTTCACAACCACTATGGAAGTATGTAGGGTTCCTTATGCATCTGTGATGCCGCAAGAAGAGAAGGAAAAACCCAGACATGCTCTTGAGTTGGCCAATACGGTGTTGAATCTAGAGATAACTGAGGCAAAGACTAATGTGCAGCAAGTTCAATCTTCTATTCAAGCAAAGGAAAAAACACGAGCTATTTAATCAGATCATTACAAAGTTAGATGCCATGATTGAGCGTAACAAAAAATGGTCTCAAGAAATGCAGTGGAAGCGTGAGCAAGAAGAGATCCAAAAGGAGCTCAAACACTTCTTTCGTCATGCTTTTGACCTATTTGATGAAATGCCAGAGTTTGCTATTGAGCTGAGAAATGACAATGGTAGTGTAATATCTAACTTTGATAACTCTCTTAAGGACACTTCTGAATACTTGAATGATGATCATGGTGACATTACATCCACACTGGAGTATGATGAGGTAATGAACAGTGCTATGTGCAATGCACTTGATCCTTTTTTCTATGATGCTTTTAATTTATTTGATGAGGTCACTTGGGTAAACTTGGAGAAAAATGCTCAGAAGGAACAACAAGAATATCATGGACAGATATCACTTTGTTTTGATCCTCTTGGTAAGTACCTGAAATGGGCTCAACTATGGATGAGTGATCATGTTGAAAGGAAGAACTCTTATGTTTATGGGCCTTGGAAGCGGAAATTTCTTTGAAGCGGAAATTTCTTTCTGAGTTCAAGATTTTCACACAATGTGTGGCACCTACAAGAGTCAATGACCAGTATCTTACAAATGTTATGTTAAAGATAAATGCAAAGCTAGGTGGGATAAATTCATTGCTGCAAATGGAAACATCACCTATTATTCCACTTGTATCAAAAGTCCCAACTATCATTTTGGGAATGGATGTGTTCCATGGTTCACCTGGACAGTCCAATATACCTTCCATTGCTGCAGTTGTTAGTTCTCACGAATGGCCTCTTATCTCAAAATAAAGGGCTTCAGTGCGTTCTCAATCACCAAGGTTAGAAATGATCGATTCATTGTTCAAGCCACAAGAAATAGAGGATGATGACCTCGTTTGGGAGTTACTTATTGATATGACGGATGAACTTTGCATGGAGTGTATACCTAAGGCACCTGAGCTTGAATCAGCATGGGTGCATGGTGCTATCCCTTCAAAGCAAAAATTATTTGTGCTATGGCTACTATTACCATGGCCTCCGCCCTATAAACCAATGGTTATGCATGGGTTGGTATTAATGGTATGTCTCCCTCCCTATTTGCCCTTTTATCTAGGTATTTTGAGCCTTGTTCCCATGGAGATGATATTGGATATGAGTGTATTTTTCTTGTTCCCAAGGATATGATATTGGATATGAGTGTAATCCCAAGCTTGGTTCAGTCTGTCCAGAAGTACTAGAGCTACTATTGCTTATTCTACAAACTATCTCACCTGTTGACCTAAATCTATATGGGGTTCAAGTGCTATTGATGAATAATTCATGGTGTGTTTCTTGTCTTGGTTTGGTCATGGTGCAAGAGATTATTGAGCATACAAACATTTTGAAACTTGGTGCTCAGTATTCTTGGGTTTATCTTAGTTTGTATGCTTACATTAACGAGATGGGTTAGTCAGTGCACTATTTTGTTCTTCATGTGTACCGTTGTTTGGCTGATGCCCTCTTGTAGTATATTAATCAACTCACAACTCAGGGTAAAAGAACTTCTTGCCACTACTCTTTAAAGAAGGCACTAGGGCTATATAAATCAGAAAATTCTTATTTAGTTTACCCAAGTTTGGTTGAGTGTCTTGCTGCTGCTAGTGAAATGGAGCAAGTTATTTTGCTGATAACTCATTTCCACCCAAGTATGCATGAAAATGAAGTAGTATCTGCACCGAAAAGAAGAAAATTTATTCAATCTCTACAACAATGGCCATTTCCTGCTCAATCATTCACCAGTCTGGAGTTACAGGAAGTCATGAAAAAACAAGTTGAGTAAATTCTTCACTTATACTCATTATTGGATGGTAAGAAAGCTCTTCACATCTCAGTTTGGGTAGCAAATTGGTTACCTTCATAAACATATGTGCTGGTTGAGATGTTATGAGGTGTACCAATAACAAATGGTGCGGGCATTACAGAAGTTGCAGCTTGCATGAAGGTCTAGATCATGCGTCCCAACTATGTCCTTGGCCAGAAAAAGGATCTATATGTTAAAAGTGTCTAGTGAATTGTTATCTGGATAAGAAAGAAGCAAGAGTCTGTTGAGGATGCTCCTTGTGGTGACACTGTCGCTATGGTTGGTTTGGATCGGTTCATCACAAAGAATGCGACCCTGACAAATGAGAAGGAGGTTGATGCAAACCCAATCAAAGCAATGCAGTTCTCTATGTCCCCTGTTGTGCGTGTTGCTATTCAGTGCAACGTTGCCTCTAATCTTCCCAGGCTCAAAGGGATATTGTCATGGAAATGGTTTTATTCATCCACAAGACAGTAAACTTGAGGTTGAGACTTTGGATAAATTGCTTTTGGACGTTAGGAGTACTTCCCAGATTCAAGCTACCATTGAGGAAAAGAGTCTTTAAGGGGAGAGTATTGTCAGGACTAGAATTCTATCAGATTGGGGATCAAACTGAAGTAGTACGTAGTGGGAGGTTGAGATGAGATGTTGAAGCAGTACGAGGATCGTGTGGCCGGCTATTAATGAAGGCGTCATTGTAACACCTCAGGACCAACATTGCCCTGGAATACCACTAAACCACTCTACAGCTGGCCCAAAATTTCAAGATAATTTATTCCAGTAACAATTTCTAGACATGAAGTATTAAGCGGAAGCATAATCAACTAAGAGAATAAAGATAACGATAACAAGTTCAATAATTGAAACAACCTCTAGCAGATTAACCAAAGAATGGTTCACAAGTTCATCATTACTAAATAAAATAATCATCTACGGATAACTAAGCATTTGACTAGAATTCCATCGACTTTATTACAGTATGGATTGATGAATCACATGCATTATTATGGTGCCGCTCTACCCATCCCATGAATGCTCAAGAATCACCTGTAAGGGGGAAACAAGGGTGAGATAAAAATCACAGCAAGCAAACTGTTTAACAGGTTATTCAGACTACAAACAAATATACAACGTCATTAAATTAACCACATGTCCACATCCACAATGTGCATTCACATTCATTAACAAGTTAATTAAACTACAATGATGTTAAGCATCAATATTCATTTCCCACAATGACCTCAATTATAGCCTTAACCACATTTACTATCAACAATAATAAAACATTAGCAAATAAATCTTGATTATCTACTTCATATCATCCACCACTACTACTACTAATGATAATAAAGCATTAACATGTTTTATCTCATTAACTTTATTATTTTTTACATCCACAACTGCTATCAACAATTACCATAAGAGAAAAGAATCTCATGCCACAATCACAACCCCTACCATACCACAAGGGGATGAACCCCAATCCATGACCATAGCCACTTTCCTCATACCACAAGTGACTCTCATGAGTCAATTCCACATTACAACTATGAAGTTGCAGTTGTTTATAAAATAACTTGACCACAATATATTGCATAAGTATGCAAATGATCTTTCCACAATGCAATGTATATGCATGCTATGCTCCACTGCACCTTTACCCAACAAGGTAAAAGTGTGCATCGTGCTACGATAATGCACGATGCTGTACCAGTACGGTCGCGGCTATAAGCGGCGACATCAACAATGCAAATGTCACGACATGTTTATGAATGAAATAATAATCATAAACCACAAGAATTTAACCACGAAGGTCAACCACGTAACCCACATTCGGTTCACCAAGATCATAATCAATCGATCTATAGTGAATCCTACCACATAGACCACAATATATTCATCAAGATTGCTACCACCACAACCACAAGTAATACAACTCCAAGGGCATCATTATGATCCTCATGAATTTAACAACAAAAAAAGATATCATCATATCCACCATACATTTACTTTCATAAACCACAATTAGCTCATTAAGTAAATTACCACAATACTATCAAAACTCATTCAAACATGGCAAGTGATTAATATCTTACTACCATATTCTTACTTAGAAAGCATGTAATCATGGCATATTTTTTTAACATTACGAGAATCATGCATATTGCAAGTAGTAAGAATAACGGGTTAAACGGTAGCACATCCGCTACGTTTACTTGCCTCTACCGGCGAAGCGACGAGATCACGCGCGTTCAGAAGCAAAATCGCCTGTCTAAAAAGTTACCTCTCAGCACACATTACAACAATAAAAACGCGACTCTCAAAAAAAAGATATTGCTAAGCCCCAAAATCCCACAACATCCTTCCCCGTGTAACGGTTCTACAATCTTCCCACTGCAGCGGCACTGCTTAACATTTTTCTATCTTTAAAAATATACACTAATCACAGCAAAAGATATATATCTAGATTCCTCTCTTAAATACCTACACTTTTCATGTAGATCACATATTTTTATTTTGTTCTTAGCAAGGTGCTACCTAATGCGCAAAACAGAGGACCTTCTCTGTTCTGACATTCTGGACAGCCAGCTTCTAACGCATCCCTAGAATAGAGCAACGCTGTAAAAATTCTGATTCTTTTATAGTAGCTAGACTACTGAATTCCCCACACTTTTCTCAATTATGAGCATACGCATAAAAATCATTTACTACCCCTTAATCCCAACTGAACAGCAGTCTGCCCCAAACTGCACCCCTGATGGACAACAAGATTCCCGACCTAACTGCGCCCAGATCCCGTGGCCAAAAAATCTGAAAATAATACATGAGATGCGTATCGTCGTCCTCTATGTTTTTACTTTTTGGGAGAACCTCGGGAAAAATCTTCTTAGAGGCCTAAACCGCACGAACAGTAACACTGCGCGATTGGATCTGCAGGCAGTCATCCGGGATTCTCTAATCGGGGGTTTCTAAAATGCTAATCCCCACAAAACTTGGACTAAGAACCCTAAATTCAGTAGAAAATAGGGGGATTGGGGTGAGGGAGAGTTACCTAGGGGAATTCCTCAAGATCACTCTTCTTCTTCTTCTTTTCTCCTCTTTTCTTCCCTCCTTCTCCCTTCTCTTCCTCCCTTTCTTCCCTTCTTCCTTTTCTTCCTTTCTTTTCAGCCATGGCAGCCATAGGGAGAGAGAGAGGGCAGGGAGGACGTCCAAGAAGGGGTGGGGGCGGCCAAGGGGGTGGGAGGGGCTTGGCTAGGGTTTGAGGAAAGAAAAAGGGGTAGCTTGGGCCCCCTTTGGGCTGGTTGGCCCAAATTGGCTAGGTCCCCCTCTAGGAAGCCTAAATTCTATATTTTTTTAATGAATTAAATTCATTCTTTTATTTTGGATAATTTCCCAAATTAATTTCCGCCTCCCGTGATTCACCGAAAAACCGGCGACTCCGCGATTAATTTAAATCCGACGCCGAAATGACGTTCAGGGTATTACAGTCATTCGGACCGTCCAAAAGGTTATCTTCTACTGCCGTCAGATGTACATCCAACGACTGTCGTTGAGTTTAGTTCGGATGAGAAATTTGGACGGAACATTCAGACCGTCCAAATGAGGATATGGAGCGTTACGCTGATCAAACAGCGGACAAAGTTATGGAAGCCGTTGCTGACTTCAATTAACCAGTGAGGGGGCATTCTGATCCAGCATCAGATTTCCATCTAACGACCAACATGTGATTGAGTAGTATTACGAGGGGCTAAACTATTTTTTTTGTTAAACACCTTTTATTATCTTTTGTCTTAATTGAGCTTAATCTCTCAGCCTGTATAAAAGGCTTGTAACCCTATTGTTGGAAGCATCCAAATGAATGAAACCCTAGCCGTCATACTAGTATCTATAGTTGTTAGTTATCTACTTTACTCTTCTTTGCATTGTCCTATTTCAATTTTCCTACTTGTATCTTTCTGATAGGGATCTGAAATCGATTGGGATTTCCCCAAATCTTCCCAGGGTCTTGACAACCGGTAGCATCGATGGTGTCGGCTGATGGGGGACGTGGGTCGTGGGAGGCCAGTGGCATTGGGGATGAGGAAGACGATTGTGGGGTCACGAGAGGCCGATGGGGTCGTGCGTCGTGGGATGCGGCCGCCAGTAGTCATCCTGGAAGGGATTTAGTAGGGAAGGGGATAGGTTGAGGAAAAAGAATAGTGCTGAATATATACAATGGCATTCCGTCCATAATTTTCATGAAGTTGAATGGCAGAGAGTTATTTTGATTCCACAAAAGCCAAAAGAGCATCTCAACACTGAATTGTGGCTTTTAGTTATGAAAGGCTTTTGGCTTTTCCATAAGCCCGGTTTAAAAGCCTCTCATTCATTTAGGCTTTGGTTTTTTTCACTTTTAAACTAAAGAAAAATCCTAAATAAATAGGGCTTGAAAGAGATAGAAGTATCATCTCTGTAATTGTTGGTTTAATTTGAGAAGGATACATATTTAACTTTTGTTTACTATATACACTTGCTAAAAATTTTAAATAGGTGACTTGACTTTTTTTTGTAAAAGAACTCAAGACGATCCTCTCTGTCTCAAGACCTAAGAGCATGACCGATTGTTCCATCTCAAAAGGATAGTATGCAGCAACATAATTAGGAACCATAATGTCAATATTCTAGGGTCGACTATTGCACAATCACCTAAAGAAATTTAACTTTCAGTCATTTTTTGACAGCTGAGATCGTTCCAAGATTCATGTAACAAACTAAACCTAACACACCCATCCCCTCACTCCTCGCTCCCTCAACCACCTCCACACTCACCCTCACACCCCAATGCACACCCCCCGGCTGCCTCCACCCCCGTCTTTCTAGTGTCGATGAGCTCCTCCCCCTCCACCTGCCTCTCCCTCCTCCGCCCTGCCTCTCCAACCCCTACCACCTCCCTCTTCCACATCTTCAGTGGCTACCACCACCAGATTCGCCACAGCCTCATGTCATGTTATAACGCTCTCCTCATTCTTCTAATCAACCTACTAGCAGACCCCGTCCACCACCCTCCGATGATCACATGGCCGAGATGGGGCCACCACTGCTTCACTACACTGCGCCCATCACCGTGCCTCCGCCGTCTAGCCTCCCTCTAAGCCCAGGGGCACGGTGTACCCAAACCCTAACTAGGTGAAAAGAAGAAGACAACCTCAAGCACAAATCTCCACGCATGATCCAAAGGTGAGAAAATCAAATGTGATTTTGTAAATTTTTAGGTGCTTGTGAAATAGCAAATCTTATATTCAATTGCCAGATCTCGAGCATTCTATTTTGTACTCATAATTTCTTGTTAAACTTTATTAGAGCAAGAAGAAGGAGATCTTCCGATTGGTTACTTTTACGCCGCATATTTTGTCGAAGATGACGTCGTTTACTAAGGTTTAACTCCAGTTAATTGCCTGTGGTGGGTTAAGACATGCTTGTTGGATTTTTACCTTGTTATCATTTTTCGCTGCTATTTTCTAGTTATGTGAGCTATTTGGTCGTCTGCCTTTTTGTTGAAAGCTCGACTGTGAAAGGCTATGTACATGTGTTTATTATTGTGTGCTATCCTATTTATTTGTGCATGAATGGATATGATTCAAACGATGTTGAATGTGTACAGTAGCCACTAATTATGAGAATAGTATGGTGAAAGCATCTAAGCCCCTAAAATTGGGTTTTGGTAATTAATGATGATTTATGAATATGGGACTAATGTGTTTGATTAGAATTGTATAGACAAGATTTTTCATATGTGCAATGGATAAGAACAAGCTGCATGAAAAATGGACGTGAGAAGGATCAAGACAAAGGTACATAAAATATATGATCATTTTTATTTTTACCGGTCTTAGGAGAAAAGGTGGAAGATCGAATTATAGGTTAGATGCCGTACAATTAAGAGAGATGATTAAAAATAGCTTGATAGCACGTTTTCGTGCACATTGGATCAATTCAGTATTATGCGTGCACATGAAGATAAGTTTGAAAGCTTACTGTGCTTTCTCAGTAAAATTGTTAGTACAACCGGTAACTGCGAAACTACTGGAGTACGGTAGTTTCGGCATATAAACAGCAGAACTACCGGACGTCGGTAGTACCGGACTATGTGTGGTATGTTTTTCCAGAGAGCACCATCAGAGGGGACTTAGACTCATAGAAATTGGTAGTACCAAAATTTCAATGACAGAACTACCGCAGTGCGGCAGTACCGTACGGTATTGCGGAACTACCGATTTTTGGTATGTTTTTTCCAGAGAGTACCCCCCAGAAAAACTTAACTTGCCAGAAATCAGAAGTACCGGTCTTAGCACAGCGGAACAACTACAGTGCGGTAGTACCGCAGATTCAATGGCGGTAGTTCCGCTCTGAATTTAAAATGGCTAGTTCTGACGTATGACATAGCCGTTACAGTGTGCTACAGTAAAGTGCGGTAGTACTGCACTTACAACGGTGGTAGTTCTAATTTCCCTGATTTTTCCAGAATTAATTTTTGTAATAGCTAGTTTTGGTTGGTGATGGTATAAATACCCCTCCACCTGCCCAAGGACAGGTTGCTGAACTTGCATTGATCATATTTGAGCCTAGAGCATTCACTCTACTCTCTTTTCTCACTTGAGTATTCATTTTGAGGTGTGGAGAGATTTTCAAGTGTATTCATTTCTAGTTGATCCATTTACACTTGAGCGCCGTCAAGTGAAATTGGTAGTCTATTCTCTTGGTGCTTGCCGGCATCTAGACGGCGAGGAGGTTGATTGCGAGGTGACTTCTTCAAAAAGATTATGAAGAAACCCAAGCTAATTGTGAGTGGTTTGGAGCTCGCTATCTCCAGAGAGGAGGAGGAAGAGCTGCCCCTAGTGATCGAGGAGCGAGGTTTAATTTGTGGAGCCGGTCCAAGAGCACTTGGGCTTTTCTTAACGTGGACTAGTGAAGACCGGCAAGTCTTTGATACCACGGGAAAACATCGCGCGTGTCATTGTGATCATTTCTTTGTATTCCTTTAGTTTTTGTATTACTAGTTGAGCAATTTGATATTTGCTATAACTTGTGATTGAATTGTTGTATCAATTGCTTATAATTACTAGAATTGAGTAGATGTGGTTTATCTAGCTTTCTTGTCTTGTGATAAATTGCTAATACTTGTTTAATTATGCAAGAATTTTTAAAACCTTCTATTCACCCCCCTCTAGTCGGTTATCCTTGATCCTACATATGATATATACACATGGGTTCGGAATTCAAATTCTGGGTCTTGGTGTGTAAACAATATCTATAGCATACCATATAAGCAAAAGACTGGTGTAGGAGGATGATTAAGAAAGAGATATGGTAGCAGTATCTTATGTTGTGTAGTAAAAAACGCTTGGAATGGCCGATTAGTCACCCATTAATATGGTGACTGCACCCAAAGCGTCACGACTAGCAAGTATGAAGGGCAGTTAAGACCATCTCCAATGTTGTATTTTAGCCAGTTCAAATGAGAAGACAGAATGTATTGAATCGATTCAATACATTGGAGGAATCGATTCCAACAAAAAAAAGTATAGAACCAGACTCTACTTAGGAGTCGATTCAAAGCATTAAACAATTCATATGAGTATTAAACAACTATATAGGACAGAGTGCGGTTAAGAGATGATATTATTATTTTGTGATTTTTTAATGTAACATGGGGCCCAGTTATTAATAGGAATCATTTCAATACATTGGAGAAAAACAAGTTTAGTTCCTAGAATACTTACGTGGTACAGTTTTGAATCTACCTTGATTCAATACATTGGAGATACTCTAACAGGATGAAACATTTAGTCGGCTAATTACACCGATAAAATGGCCTTTTAACGTGGCTCAGACTCGCTCTCATCTACCCCATATGATTCTAGGACTATTAGCTAGTCATCCAAACACAAGAGAGTAAACATATTTCCTGTTTTCCCAGGGGGCCCAAACTCTGCTAGACCTAAAAGAAGTGAGTGAACTCAACCTAGTGAGAAGAGAAGCAACTAATAAACAATATCCTAAGGTCACAAGATAAGAGAAAAAAAATCTAAATAGCATTATATGATACCAACCCTGGTCTATGCTAGGAAGACTAACCCAAAAACACTCAAAAACAAGGTGTAGAAATAAGTAAACGAACATATGATACAGAAAGAACATGATGCTCCCCCTTAGATTATGTCATAAGGACAAATCACCCCAAACTCTCCCCGTAAAGCTACAAACCTCGAGCTATCTAAAATCTTGGTAAAGATATTAACTAACTAATGGTCACGCTCCACAAACTAAAGCACTATGTCACCCTTTTCCACATGATCTCTAAGGAAATAATATCGAATATCTATGTGTTTGGTCCTAGAGTGCTGCACTGGGTTTTTGATAATGTTAATAACAAAAGTGTTATTACAAAAAAGTAGACAATATCTATGGCTAACATAAAGTCCCACAAAGTCGAAATCATCCAAAGCACCTCACTGCAGCAACTAGTGGTTGCAACAAACTCAGCCTCTGCGGTGGACAATGCAACACTGGACTGCTTCTTAGAGAACTATAAAATAAGAGAAGTGCTAATGAATTGACAAGTGTCAAATGTACTATTCCTATCTATCCTATATCGAGCAAAGTCTACGACGGAATAAGCTTTAAGGGAAAGATAAGAAACATAAGAGTACTAGATACCATAATCTAGAGTAGCTCGAAGGTACTAGAACATGTGCTTCATTGCCTGACGGTGAGAGGCACGAGGAGAAGCCTAAAATCGAATGCACAAATATATAACAAAGTGTATGTCTGACCTCGAAGTAGTGAGGTACTGGAGGGAGCCAATCTTACTGCGGTACTCCTTCGGGCTCGCCATCTTCATCAAAATCAAATATGGTTGAGGTCGCCATTAGAGTCGACATCGGGTTGCCATCACTCATGTCAAAGCATCTCAGGATGTCTCGAATGTACTTATCTTGATATAAGAAGGTACCCTCCTGAGTCTGCTTGATCTGAAAACTGAGGAAGAAGCTCAACTCGCCCACATGCTCATCTTAGACTCTATGCTCATGACATCAGAAAACTAGAAAAATAAGAGCATGAAAGGAGTCACCAAAGGCAATATCATCCACATAAATCTGGATAAGCAGAAAGTCATTGCTATGCATATGAATGAACAAGGTTTTATCTACCTTATCCATCTCAAATCTATAACTCAAAAGGTAGAAGTTAAGCCTCTCATACCAAGCTCTAGAGGCTTGCTTAAGTCTATACAAGGCTTTGAAAAGCTTGAAGATATGATTTGGGTATTTGAAGTTTTGAAACCTGGAGGCTGTCTAATATAGACCTCTTCCTCAATATACCCATTAAGGAAGGTACTCTTGACATCCATCTAGTATAGTTCCAAGCCCTTAGATGCTACAAATGCAAGCAAAATCCTAATGGCTCTACCTAGCTGTAGGGGCAAAGGTCTTCTCAAAATCTAAACCCTCAACCTACCAGTCTAGCCTTGTTTTGAATGACTACTCTATCCTCACTCTGCTTATTCTTAAAGACCCACTTGATTCATATAACATTATGACCACTAGGGGGCTCAACAAGTGACTAGATCATGTTCCTCTTACAATTCTCTAACTCCTCATGTATGGTATTGATCCAAGACTTATCATACAAAGCACGACCAACATCTTTAGAGTCAAATGTAGCGACAAAGGCAGAGTGAAGACAAAAGTGAGATAAGCCAGGCTTCGAGCGTGTGACACGCTCAAAGAGATAACCTAGGATCTGCTTAATGGTAGAAGCAGGTACCTCAGGGATGGATGGGATTGGATCGGTTAAATAACTTTCATCTTTATCATCCTCATCATCTACAAAGATGGTCTCGAACTACATAATTGGACCTGAAATATTGAACCTAGTATCAGGACTAACCTCATCGAAAGTATCATCACAATACTCTATTATCCTACTAGTCTCATAGTTCTAGACCCTAGTAACCCAAAAAGATACTATTAGATGAGCGAGTCTCGAACTTATCTAGATTCCTAGTCTTCAGAATTAAACACTTGCAACCAAAACCATGAAAATATGATATACTAGGCTTTCACTCCTATCTCAACTCATAAAAAATACGATGCAAGTGGGCCCTAAGAAAACTCTGTTTGAAATATGGCAAGTGGTAGCTATAGCCTTAGCCCAAAATTTTCTAAGTGTACCATACTCATCTAACATCATCCTGGTCATCTTGACCAAGGTATGGTTCTTCCCCTCTGTAATGTCATTTTGCTGAGAGACGTATGGAGAAAAAAACTGATGCTCTATACCTATCTCATCACAGAACCTTTCAAAGTAGGAATTCTTGAACTCCGTACCATTATTACTGTGAATTGCTCGTAAGGTATCAGGGATCTCAACAAACAACCTACTGAACAGACCCCAAAAATGATTGAAAGTTTTATCCTTCGAGGCTAAAAAAACACCCAATAGAATCTCGAGAAGTCAACAGCCACAATAAGAACATACCACTTTCCACTAGCGGACCAATAGTGTCCATATGAAGAAGCTGTCTTGGTGCATCGGTCATAATCACAGTGACTGGAGGATGAGAAGCAGTAACCATCTTGCCATACCCGCAAAGAGCACAAACTAAGTCTTTGATCATCTTGAACTTAAACAGAACATGAATGAGGCCGTGGCCGCTAACTCAGGTCAGGTGATCAAAACCAATGTGATCAAATCTCCTATGCCAAAAAGAGAGATCACGAGATTTAGAAGTAACTAAGCACATAAGAGAATCACTAGAAGACTCGACAAAACAACATGAAAGATCCTTTCAAATCTAGAAATCCCGCAAACTAAACTCCCCGAAGAATAAAAAATCTTGCAATTTTTTCTTAAAGCTTACATTGAAATTGTCATTGCTAAGCTAGAAAACTGATAGTAAATTATATCGTAGCTTACTTACCAAGACAACATACTTAAGAATGAAATAATCATTAATGCGCATAGTACCTTTAACGATGACTCGACCTGACGAATCATCTCCAAAGATGACAGTCTCATCACCTAGAGCTCGGACTTGGAAAGAGAACCAACTTGAATCTTCATCATGTGACGAGAACAATCGAAGTCAACAAGTCAAACATCTCCCTTCCTAGCCCAATGAACTTGAATCAGTGAGAAGTAAATATCGGTGACTCGGTACTACGGTAAACAAGAGTAGATCTAGGAACCCAATACTGAGTCACACGACAAGTAGAAGATCTAGTACCGAAACGAAAGACTGATCTCTAGCAACACTACACAACTCACCTCTCATAGAAACAGAAGATCCTTGTAATGCTGAAGGTCCCGGCCAGCCTAGGTACTAAGAATACATGTCCTTTTGGGTAAAAATGGATAAACTGTTTTACATCTTGATCAATATAGCATTTGACGGTGCATACTCTGATCAGGGATACATTTATCGGTTTGTAAATTTTATCAGAGAGTAGTGATAAAACCGGTAACCGAATGGTTACTAGATTTTTTGGACGAAAATTTTGAATTTTGTTTTTTTGAATTTTTTAGATGAAAATTAAGTGAATCCAAAATTTTTTGACTGATTTAAAATTTTACTAGGACCTACCGGTAAACTGCGGTTACCGGTGAAATTTCAGCTATGGATTTTTCCGTGACTCTGATGATAGTATTATAGTAGCCCATTCATATACATGAGAACACCACTAGTGGGAGAAACAATTAATGTACAGGCTCTGCAAAGCGCGAAACAGGTAAGTAACCCCAAACAAATGGGAGGGGAGATGGTAATTGCAGGGTTGAAGACGCTGATTGAAGGTCCAAATGATCAGGATGGTGATGACGTCAACTTTAGAAGGAACTCCAGTAGGCAGTAGCTGGAGACGGAAAAACTGAGGCTGAATTTTCTCCTCAGCAATGCACGGCCGTGCCTACCTGTGCATGTGTATATATAATCAGGAGGATAATTAACTACATGAAAATTCAGGCCATACCGCCGTATTAACATTAATTGCTGGCGGAAACTCGATCGATCTGAATGGATAGTACTTAATCCGAGAATGTATCAAAGAACCGGGAAAGAATGCATGATTTAACTTATTATAGATGGATGATGCTTGGACTACTTCGATGCCAAGTCTCTGTTCCTTTCTTGCAGGAGCAGAGGACTACTTCGATGCCAAGTCTCAGTAAATTAGATGGAGATACAGACTGTCCTTTGACGCGTTTCTCTTAAGAAGAGCAACAAGGGTATATATTGAGTCTGCAAAGAACTAATGATTACATGGAGAATCTGCATGCGTGTGTTCATCGAATTAATGATTACAACAATGATGGTATATAGGTACATCAGGAACATGCGGCCGTGTGTATAATGACCGCATGCGGAAGACGAGAAAAATGCACTGCTAGAAGAAGAACTTGGTGTCAGCACTGATCCACATGAAAGTTATGAGCGAGCTCTATATTGTCTCGTCATATAGCGGCGAACTCGCACCAAGGATCGCATGTCCCTCGACATGAAAGATATCAGCAAGCTCGATCCTGTCGTGGACGTCCCCGAGCAGATGGTGGGCCATGAGCAGCCAGGCGAAGGTGAGGAGCTCCCCTCCTCTGGCCAGCTGCGCCGCGTGCGCCTCCGGCCGCGACTTGCCGGCGGCGTACAGGAGGAGCATCATCCATGCCTCTTGGATCTCCGACAGTAGTGCTTCTGTGCAGTCCGCTGGGGGCTCCGGTAATCTCCACTCTCCCAGTTTCTCAATTACTTGACGCCGGACGGCGTCGTCCATGCCACCGTCGTTGCTGCGTTTCTCCATGGTCGTAAATTCATCAAGCACACGTGCCAGGTGAAATTCGGAGTCCTTTTTGACCGGCAACAATTCAGGGTGCGTGGCCAAAAGGTAGAGCATGTAGTCGGGAATCTTCCAGCACACGCCGGCGGATTGAACGTCCAAGCTCAACACCAACTCAGTGTACACATGGAACAAGGAAATGACATATCCAAAATCCCGCTCAGACCACCGTAATATCCGTCCTAGTAGAGGGCCAACAACTGGCAGTTGCTGGCCCATACTTGATCGATCCAGACTATACTGAACAACCCTCTGGACGACATGCTTCACGATCTCCTCATCCGCATCCACGAACTTGGTGTCCAACAGCTTACTGATCCAGAGCTTTTGCTTTCTTCCGCAAACTTTATTGACCACCTTCGTGATCACGGCCATCACTTGTCGCTTCCACAAACCGGAATGCCGGTCATTCTGTCCCAAAATGTTTAGCAACTTGTACTGGCCCATGCATTTTGACCACATCGTCCTTTTTCTCAACCACCCAATACAAGTGGAGAGAACAAAGCTGGACAGCCCATGGCACTGTCGAGCCTCCAGCCACGCCCAAATCCAAGGTGACCTCATGGTGATAAATATTGCACAAACCTCAAGAGAAAAACCTCCAAAAAATAGTGCATAGGTGATTGCATTGTCGACAGAACTGTACCTTTGTTTGTTGCTTGAAAAGAAGAGCGCAAAAGCAACTAGAAAAGATATCTGTGAGATGCACCGAAGTATGATACCACCCCTCGTCCGCAGCACCATGGCCTTTGTGTAGATATCATCGTACATCAGCCCAAGTTCAATCTCCAATAACTTGAGCACTTTGTCTGCATCTACTCTTCTTTCCCCCCTGTGATCAAGACTGCTGTGGTATATTATAGAATCAGCAAAGGCATCACGGACACCTTGTATTGAATGCAAAGCCTTGGAGACAATGTGAGAATAACAAGCATCCGTTTCAATCGGTCCTTCCAAGTCTGAAACATAGTCAGGGACAGTGGAGCTCGCGAGGTTGTTTAGGCTCCCACACCACAGGGCCCAAGTCCTCTCCCCATACTTGATTGTTCCAGTAACAAACAGAAGGATACTCGGAACAAGAAGCTGCATACTGGGGCCACTGGTTGATTTCCAAAAGATGTATAAGGCTAGGGTGACTTGCACTACCAAATTCAGCAAATGCCTCAGCCAAAGGTTGTTGTCCTCAATGGCAAAAGCAGTGATAGTATCTTGTCCACCGAGATGTATGAGGAGGAAAGGTGCCCAAAAGAAAGCCAGCTGATGGGTTCCCATTAATGTATCCTTTCCAGTGGTGGCATCCTCGTGTCGAGAGAGGAAGCCTAAAGCGTAAACAGCTACCAAATCTGCTCCCAAATAAGCCATCCAAATTACAAATCTGAGGAGCTTGCTAGTTGCTCGCCGTCGGAGGGTGCCGGTAAAGAAGAGGAAAAACTGTAGCATGAAGCTACAGAGCACTAACAGCTGGATTTCCCACTTATTCAATAGTTGCAGCAATTTCTCCATTGCTAATTGGTTTTCCCGTGCCGTTATATCCCTGCAGGTAGTCGTTATAAAATATCAGTGTGACGTTTGCATAATAATAAAACTCTTCTTCGCATATAAATGACAAAGCTACGTAGTTCCATGACAAGTGCTGCTTTTTTTCCTCCCCCACTACTTAGAGTCCACGCACAGGCGGCCCACTTAAACATCTCCTTACCGAGCATCACTTTTGTATGTTCAATAAACAAGTCATAACAAGTGTATTGTAATTTTTTTGCATGAAGTACCATAGTTTAACAAAATACATAAGAAATAAAATTGAACCGTTCAAATCTAAAATCACTACTACAGAAAGCCTAATACTGAACGTCAAATCACAGATGGTTTTGTGAAACCGTCTGTGATGTACACTATCACAGACGGTTTTAATTTGGAGACCATCTGTGTTGCTGAAGGAGTATCACAGACGGTTCTTACCGATGAACCGTCTGTGATGCTAGAATATCACAGACGGTTTTTAATTAAAAACCGTCTGTGATAATTCCAGATGATGGTTCTTTTTTAAAACCGTCTGTGATAATCCTGCTATGTATTTATTGTGCCTCTCAGACCGCATATGTCTTCATTTCGATCCAGATCTAGCCAGTGCTGCAGCTGGAGACGGTAAGGCTTTCAGACCATTTAATTTGGTAGAAGGAGGCTTATTTGGCAGGAGAGCTTTCAAAATTCATTAAGTTCTTAGTTGCTCTAGATATGGTTAGTAATGAAATTTATTTTTCGTTGCATCAAAATTTAGATCTAGCTAATTTTCGATGACTGTTATATATATACTTTGAAGATTTAGCTAGCCTCAATGCATGTGGTATATATGAAGTACTAGTTAATTAATTTAATTTTTAATTCTAAGTTGTTATATATGTGCATGTTGATGTATGTATACATGTAAATGTTGATCTGCTTATTTCAGAGGGTATAGCTAGCATTTCCTGATGCTAGCCAATAAAAAAAATAGATTTAGAGATAGAAAAGAATATCACATATGGTTTTTAACTAAAAACCGTCTGTGATATTTACACCACAGATGGTTCAAAAACTGTCTGTGATAACCTTCGATTATCACTGACCCATAAATTCAGACGGTTCAAAAAACCGTCTGTGATGACGTTTTTGAACCGTCCGTAATACGGTTTTCTGTAGTAGTGAATTGTTATTCAAGAAGTGCAAGTATGCTTGAAACATGAAATATTTATCATTTGAACTCATAATATAAATTTATCTAATACATTATATGTTGTGAGATGTGGTATAGAGAGTAACTATATCTAATAGTAGGAAAAGGTTTCCTTTATAATATTTCAAATGTTCTAAAAATATTAGAATTTGAAAGATCTCAACAACACATATCAATTTTTAAAAAAACTATCAAATCAATATTTTAGCTAGAAGAAATAACATTTGAACATAGTATAATCAAAATTCTTAATTCTTAAAGTAATGAAAATTTTAATACCGGATGTTTTTACATTTCAATAATATTAACAAATAAATATGACATAATTCTTGATGATATAAAAGTAACAATTCCGAGTTAACTTTTTTTCAAAAACGTTAACCATTTTAAACAAAGTGAGGATGTAAGGCTACGTAAGTTGCTAGGATCGATGACTAGGATCACAAATTTAAGAAATGCCATAGCCACAGGTTGTTCTCAATGGCAAAACAATTATTGTCTTGTCCACCATGATGTACGAGGAGGAATTCTTGAAAGGAAACTGATTAACTAAGCCTCTATGAAAAACAAAATGTAGGTAAGAAACGACCCAAAAGTAATTGAAACAGAAGAGAACAGCTATTGCCTGCTAGCTTGCTTCTGGACGGTTGGTTCCTGTACGTGCGCCTCCTTTTCTTGGTTGCATGAAATGAATATACAGTACACGTACGTGCCTGAAAATATTATTTAGCATCACTGATATGTACACTACATTGTTTTATGATTCTTTTTATTTCTTTACACAGCAATATAAACAAGATTTCTGAAAAGTAAAAAAAAATATTCACCTAAGAAGACTATAAGTTAATGTTTCTTTGGTGCAATCATCGAACTGAGATAAACTAATCTAAGATATCTGTGCAAACCTTGGAATAGACGGACGCTTCCCTTGCTTTGAGCCAAATGCTGCCAGATTTTTCTGACTTGCTGTGGCGTGCGGAAGCCCGGCCGCCAGCTCAAACTTAGGAATAGCCCCAACTCTGTATTCCTTGCGTGTATAGTAGGCCTGTAGGAGCATAGGAGTAAAACTGTCCTCGTTTTATGCGTTTCTTGCAAGAAGAGCAAAGGGCAAAGATACATATATGCTTTGCTTAGTGCCTCCCTGTCAATTGATTCATCATTACTCATTATAAAGCTGAAGGTCCTGCAGGCCTATGGGTTATTTACCATTAATTTTTCCTTTGGGTAATTACTAACCAAGTTGTTTTACATCTCGCTAGCTCAACGACTAGAGCATGCCATGCACAGTGTGATCTAATGTAACAATTAACGTAGATGGTACATGCATATAGTCATACATAGACACAACACCACGAGGTAGCCTGATCAAATCTTATATTAAATGGTGCCATGAACCACTGTAAACGGTCTCAAATAATTTACTGCATATACTCTCTCTCTCTTTATATATATATATATAAATAGTTCTATACCTTTGAAAGTACATACTTCTACTTTTAATATACTCTTTTAATGGTGTTGTTATACCTCTTTATCTATTTGAGCATGCTCTAATAATAAATATAAGATACTTCAAAGTGAGTTACATGAAAAACTTTTATAAAAGTCCACTTTTTATAGCATAATTTATGTATGTACTTTTTTATGCATGGAAAAATGTATATAGCAAAAATAAAGAGCTCCAATGAAAAATTTTCAACCAAGTCATATTGGAGTATCTTAGAATTAGTATTTAAGTAGTCTGAAAGTGATAAAGATGTATAAAATAGCCGTTTAAATAGAACGGAAAAGGCTATATATATGCACACTAACCAACGCGCAGGTGTAAAATACGCGGGGAAGTTACTAACATATCTTAATAAAGTTACCATCGGTTCTGAATAAAGTTATTGCCAAACCTTCACAGTTCCAAAAAGTTAATGACGTTTCTGAATAAAGTTACCATCGATAGCGAGTGAAGTTACTGTTGAACGCTTACAGTACATAGCTGGTGGTAACTTTCCTCATAACCGGTGATAACTTTTCTCACAGCTGGTGATAACTTTCCAAGGCGCAAAGCTGTGCACAGAATAGCGCTACCGTATGTGTGTGTATAGGAAAAAAATCAATTATTCAAACTTGAACTATACCCTTGATTCGTTTTTCGACTTGAATTTTGATCTCAATTCGTTTTTCAACTTTAACCTATGAAACCGTCCTAATTGGAAACTTCAATCACAGTTATTGAAGCCGGACCGGTCATAGACCCACTCGACCTTCCGGCTCACCAGTTCATCAGTCCAATTGGCGGCTAACCGGTCAGACCATTGGTTCAATACGACTTACTAATATAGTAAATTTCTTATACAACATAACATCCAATTTTCTCACTTGGTCACTAAAGCTAGTGCACAGGTGGGCTTCACGTTCGAGGTGGGTGTGGCTCACGGTAGGAGACAACCGCCGTCGTAGGGAGGGGCTTGCTGGCGTCAATCCAGGCCTTGAGGAGGACAAACTGCTGCTCGGCTTCCTCCCTTGTCTCTCTGCAGGTCAAGCTCCAAATCCTGCTCCCCTCCCCCCGCTTCATCCTCTTCCCGCGCCCCGGTCTTGTTCCCCTCCCTCTCCATCCCACCACGCTCGCCCGTGCTGCCATCCCCGTTCAGATCTGTCGGGGGATGCTCCCCTTTCACCTCCGATGCTTAAACCTCACAAGATCTAGATTTTCATCAATTTGTTCGTGTGTCATACTGTCTTGATTTGAAACAGATGTTGCTCTACTGAATGTTTCAAACTTTAGGGTGATAATTTCTTGAACTAGATATGGTGATTTAGTTTGTTAATGATGATAAAATATTTTAAACTTAGTGTGATACTAATGACAACTTTGTCAACCGATGGTGAATATTAGTGTTCTACTGAACAGTGACTTAGCGTGCTATCGAATAGTGACTTGGTGTCCTACCGATGGTAAAGTGAATATATTGTAACATCCCAAAATAGCGGGACTGTTGTAATTACGAAAATAATAAAAATATTTTTCTAGTTGTTGTGAGTGTGCCAAAAATTTTGATTCTATCTGAGTTTTTGCTTTAAAAACTTCTGTCGGCAAGAGCTTAATTAAGTAAAATAAGTCCGTAATCAAGTCTTCAACTTAAAATCTGAACTTCCAAAATTTGAGCATCCTAAATCTAAGTTCTGGAAAAATTACAGACTTTAAATCAAGATTTAATAATTAAGATAATCATTAAAATTTCTCAGTTACTAAAACTAAATCAAGAGTTAAATGGCAAAATCCCAAAAATTAGCAAAATCTTCTTTGGGCCCAGCCCTTTTCCTTATCCGGCCCGCTTGGCCCGTGCGGGTTCTCCTCTTATCCCTTGCCTCCTCCCCACCTCTCCCTGTGCAGTGCCGCCGCCAGGCTCTCCCGCTGCTCTGCCAACGCTTCCCCTCCTTCCTCGGATTGGCTCCGGCCCGCTCGCTCCCCTCCAGCCTGGGCGGTCGCCTCCCTCCACTCCCCATCTCGGCCCGCGCCTCCTCCCTTCTCCCTTCTTGGTGCCCCCATCACCGAATCAAGCCTGGGCCGCAGCTCCACCGGCACCTTCCCCAGCTCCGCCCAATCACCGCCCCGGCCCGACCCCAAGCGCCTGCTACCCCGCCCCCGGATTCGGCGCCGCTAGTTTTGCCTCTGCCGCCGTACGTCGAGGTAGCGCAGCCCCTTTGCTTGCCTTCAATGCTGCGCCCCTAGCTCCGCCTCCACCGGCCTGCTCTGCATTCAAGCGGCGCGTCGCGTCGCTGAAGCTAGCTGCCGCCCGCATTACTCCTCTCCCGCGCAGCACCACCCCTCTGTTGACCTGTGCGCACTCAATGCCGCACCGGCCTAGCCTCGTCTGCACCCAACACCGATCGTTGCCTCGCTCGACATTTACTCTGTCTTCAACTATGTTCAATGAAGCCAACTACCGCTACTCCTCCATCACCATTTCCTCCACAGGCCATCCCCATCGCGGTACTCCTCACACCCCTGGAAGCTCTCTCTCCAGCAGCTAAGTGGAAATCACCGCACCGAGCTCACCGCGTGGCCTTTTTCTCTGCCGCCGGCCAAGGACCTTCCCCATTGCCGCCACCCTCATCCCGGTTGAGCTCTCGTCGATTCCTCACTCCTGGAGCTGCGCCTCAACGCCCCAAGGCCTCCCCCAACCGCCGGCCGCTGCTCCTCCTCGCCAACGTGGCCTCCCCACGGGAGACACCCACCGCCACCGCTTGTGCTCGTCGTCGGCCTTCCCTGTGGCACCCCTGGCTTCCCCAACCATTTAGGTAAACTCTTTACCCATCGCTCGTGCTCATGCTCCCCTCGATTCACCTTCCCCTTTCTTTGACAGTAGGTACCTCCTTGAGCCCCATTGCCGGTTATTCCACGCCGTTGCCATTCACCCTGTGCCACCCCAAGCCACGGCGACCTCTCCCCTGGTTTGCCCTGCTCCCCGAGGCTCCATTTACAAGCTGCCACCGCCTCCCTGGCTGTTCCCTGCCGGTGACCTCACCACCGGCAGTGCGTCGAGTTTTCCCTGTTGCAGCCCCGTCCTCACTGATGCCCTTCCCTCTGTTTCCTTCAGCGCCCCTCTCTGTGTGTCAATGACAGGTGGGTCCCCACTGAAGGTTGCGGGCATTTGGTGAATATCATTATCAGCATGCTCAATTGTAGACTCTAATTGTGCAGGTTGTTCTATGTGGTGAAGGGATGAAACTTGGTGCGTAATCTCTTGGTGAAATGAAAATGTGATTATGAAACCAAATAAGCATGCAGGTAATCGCCAAATATCAATTCATCCTTGTATGAAAATTTTATCCCGATCAAAGATCTCATAGCCAATTTTGCAATCTAAGCATGTTCTGTGCTTTCTGTTGAAATGAAAATGTGGTATTGAAATTGAGTAGAGATGCTTATGTTAACCATGTGTTCTTTGCCGAAACCTTGCTTAAAAATAATTAATGCCTGGAGCTAAGACTTCTTGATATCTCATATATCTTTATCCCGAGCAAATGTCAGCTAAAACAAAACTAGCTCATTAATTTAACTATATTTGTGCATAGAATGATAACCGCAAATCAATTCTATGTAAAACCTTGACTCGTAAATTAGTAATAAACTAAAAAGAGGAATTTGTTCTTGTATAATTTGCAAAACCCTTGCTCAAGAATAATACTACTCTGAGAACTAAAGTTTCATAAAGCATCTCTTATGTCTTGATCATATATCTGCTAGATCAAACTCCGCTCAATAACTTTAACTATATTTTGCACATAAAATGTTAATTCAATGGGCTCATTTGCTAAGACCAATAAGACTTCTTCTTGATGTAAATAAAATGATTGTAAATCCACTTTTTGATAAAATGCAAAGACTCAAATCTCTTTTGAATTAAAAAGAATCTTAAACCTAAATAAAAGATTACTACTCTCTACCTCAACTAAATTATTTTGGAGTAATTCCCATAATCGCTCTAAGTCCACTTCTTGCAGTATTAAAGCATAAAGTGTCAGTCATTAAACTAACCCCTATGACAAGAATTCCATATGGCAATATTTAGTCTAATCTTGCTAAATTTTGATAATTAAAGTTTAGTAAATAATAAGACTTAAGATAATGCCACCTAACATCAAAACCTATCAGAAATCGGATTAACTTACATCATGTCTTTCTCCTGGTATCCATAATCCATTAATACAAGACAAGGTTACTAATTTAAACTATCTTTGGACACATAAATATCAATAGCCTTCTTCAATAAAATCAAAAAGACTCTCTTGCATATAACCATTTAAAATGATCCTATGACCTAAAGTCCAAAGTTTGTATAGAATAATCTAATCCTTCCTCCTATGATTAATTAAATGAGTGCACAGTCATCAACTCAAACTTGTCAATTCATGACTTACACCTTAACTAAAAATACAACCTTCAATCATCCCTCATGAGTTGTCAACTACTAAAATCATCAACCTTGCTCCTAATCATAATTGGATAAGTACCCAATTCCATAGTATACCAAAATTATAAAATGCTTGGATTCAATTATCTGGCAAAACCATCCTCCCAGGCAATCTTTCTAATGTATGAGTCCTGTTTAACTCATGAAACTTCCTTGATAAATATAAATTATATAAAAGAAGATATGAAGAAACAAATTGAAACCTTTAACTTGAGCCCAGCAGAATAATCCTGCGGGTGGTCCTTTATTCAACCTCTTTCTCTTTTATAAAATTTTCCCTCTTGGTAAAGCTATTCAACCAATTCCTTCCTCTACTTAAATCCATTCCGATCGCCCCTTCTCTACTCTCAGTTATAAGTAACATTAAATAAATTCAATTAAATTAATTTAAAATAGACTTTTGCCGCTATTGGATTTATTTGGGTTTTTTATTTGTTGCGCGTAATTAGAAACCGCCGTCTGAACACGACAAGACCAAGCGGATTCGAGCTGCAGTGAAGATTCAATATTGATTGCGACTGACTAGTTAAGCGGGCTTGAATTAAAATCAAGACTGCGGTAAATAACAAGGCAAGTCATCATTTTGATCATATTGACCCCACGTTTTATAAAAAGATATGTTCTTTTAAATTATCAAAATGCATGCTTACTTGTTATGCAAATTATATCAAATGTAAGGTAGATATTACCTTTTTATGCTACCAATATTATAAAGATGACATCTTTACCATTCGATTCAATTAATCCTTGTCGTCCTAGATAATAATGCTATTAGCTAAGTCATATGTACTGCTAACGGAGTCCAGAGCTAGGGCATTAAATTGTCCAGCTCATCATTATTCGTCAAACCATCAAATTGATCTTGGACAGTCATGGGATGTAGATGACTGATAGTTTTGGTACAGATTATCTTGTGCTTCTCAAAACCTCAAAACTTGCTTTACCTGTCTAGGCGGTTTGTAAGAGTGGCTGGTGCAGATGTAGCACGAAGTATAGGATTGTGGAAAGCACCGTCTGGACAAATTAAGGACTTAATCCTGTGTTGACCTCTCCATGTAAAATAGTACAACTACAAGCTGGCAAAGTGTAGGCATGATTGAATAATTTGTACTCGCCAGTAAATGAATGCATTTCGGGGGAAAGCACAATTTTTCTCGCTGGACGCAAAGCGTCCTGGAGATGTCGTGTCACCGGATAGAGGTGGGCGTAAGAGGGGGTCTAGCTGGCGCCTAAATGGCCTTCCTGTAGATAGAAACCTTAGCGAGTGCATTCTTTTACTAGATACATTGTAAATGTCATGTGATAACTCGATTGATCTGCGTATCTAAGGCAATATGCAGAATATAACAATTGATTTATCTCTTGTGGGTAAAGATGTACAAACTCTGCCGAGTCTAAACTATTCGAATAGCCGTGCTCACGGTTAAGAGCGGACATGGGAACTTCCTCGAGTTAGTTCTATTTCAAAAACCATTTTTCAGGCGGGATGAAAACTAAGTAGGGAGATGTACTCTACTTTGTTGGATTTTTCTTGGAGGGATATACTCCAGCGATAATTAGGGTGGACGTAGCCCAGTAATCAAAATTAGCATTGGTGGAGGTAACCATACACTGTAAAAAGGTGGAAGTAACCTGCGCTACTATAACTATTGCACTCTCTCTTTACAACTTGCATTTTGGTTAAAATTGCTAAGTCGCAGGAATTTTATTTATAATATTTGAAAATGCTGCTTTAGCAAGTAAAATAACCTCAAGCCTCCTTTCACAGCCTTGCATGTAATAGTTATTAGCTTTGCATTCTGTGTGGTGACTTGTTGAGTACAATTTGTACTCACTATTGCTAATTACCCTCCAGTCAGTCAAGAATAGAAGAAGGCCTTGAAATGCTCCAGAAGGGTCGATAGAGCTGGTATTCAAGAATGCTATGGACATAGGTCGCGAAACCCCAGTTGGCTACCTGTGGGCAAGTCCTGAGGGTCCCACTTGTGTGAATATTTTCCACTGCTGCGTTCTCTGCTTTCTCGGCCTAATCGGCCCATGTAAGTTATTACTGTATTAATTATTCTTTCGCTTAATATATTTCTGATATACATTGATGTAACTGTGAGCACTGGCTACTGATCCAGGGAACAGTGTAAAAATCACAGGGGAATTCGGATTGATAAAATCCGGTTCTGACATATATGTTATCTTTATGGGGGTGCATCTGATTGCCAGACTATTCATGGGGGGAATAGGTAGGAATGAAGCCTATGACTATTCATGGTTATTTGTGTTGAGAAACATAGGCCTAAGTCTGCAAGGCTGGCCCATTGGTAGGCACTCTTCATTTAGTCTATAAATAAGGGTCTCTCATTGTAAAATGTGCTTGTAGAGAAGAAAAGCAATAAAGAAAAAAGTTCTTCTCTCATCTTTCTATGTTCAATATTTGCATTATTCTGGTGATTGATCTATCTCTTTTGCCTAGGAAGAATCGATCGGACTGGACTCGTCAGCGACAGTTCCTCAACACGTTATCAGCACGAATTACTCTGGTGGATCGAAGGTAATTATCGAAGCACTTGTAGATTAATGTCTATCTAGATCACTTTCAATTCCTCAAATTTCGCTTTCTAGATGATTCTGTAAATCCGCTCTAATCTACCGCGATCAGACTAGAAGTCACCGGCACAATGTCGATTAGTAGATTATATGAAAAAAGATCAAATGATGATTGTACTATAGATAAATTGAAAAAAGAGGAGAAAAAACCCAACCACCACCAACACGCAACCACATCGCCTGCACGTGCCACCCTGCCGGCATGGAGCCTTGCCACTGCTGGCTTGGAACCGTGCTACCGCTCGGCCACCGACGGCCTAGAGCCACGCTGCCGCTTGGCCGCCACCCACATGCTGCATGAGCGTCGCCAGCCCGGACGGCCGCTCCGCGCGTCAAGCGGCACCAGACAGCACAGCTGCTATCGCTCTCGCATGAGCGTCGCCATTGACCACAGGCTCCCGTCGCGTCATGTGCCCTCAGCTGTCGGTCCCACCGCATCGTGCACCTCGGCTACCTGCGCGCCGTCGTCACTCCCACATGAGCCGCCGGTTGCCCACGCACCGCCACTGCTCCCGCACGATTCGCCGACCGGCCGCCACCGCTCCCACACGATTTTAGTTGACTAACAAGTAAGTTGCCAATTTATTCACCACATATCTAACGTCCGCTCTAATACCAATTGTAACACCCTAGCTTAATAAAATCCCAAGTATCACTCACCACTATTATCATTATCAATTTTAACCGATAAACAATCATTTCCATCACTATGCTTTAAGAATAAACATTCAACAAAATAATAAACATAAATTTCAACAACGTTATATACCATTAATGAACTTAAAACAAACCAAATAATTATGAAGATGAGTTATAAATAAGTCTAAACTAAGAAACCCATCAAGTAGCAACATTACGAACCAAGGAACAAAGGGAAACCACAAAATTATTCTATTATTACCATGGAAAATACTAAGTTGTTCATGTCCATAAATGATAAAATGCTACATGGAGTGAAGAGCTATAAAGTGCAATTTCCATGTTCTACTTCCATCCAATGTATGTCACCTTCATCAATTACTTAAAAACAACAAATAAGTAAGTGTGAGTCCAAGTTTTAGCAAGTACGATGCAGGACAATAGAGAAATCCACATCATTTTAACAATTTTTATCCATCTATCATTAACTCACTTTTCACATCTCATTCTGATCAATTCTCATCCACATATCTCAATATCTTATCTCTTTTTTCCTGAATACAATGCAATGCATATATATCCTTCTGTAGCTTATACTGGTATAGTGGAGGGTACACCCATCGATATCACCCTCTACTTCCATCTCGTGGAGATACCTACCGAAATAGGTCTTTTCCTCCATCTCGTTCAGGTGTCTACGTCTATAGGTTTTACTCAAGAGTATATTGGAATAGTAAAATAGTTTTACTCATAGCTATTTGACTTTCGCACCGCCCCAGCTCGTAATGCATATGTCATATCATGAAGGCATTCTTTCATCATTTTACCACATATCACATTTATTATCAAATTATATCATACTGAACAGTAGAATAATTAAAATTATTACATGACATGAATAATTTAATAACAGTGAACAACTATTAATTATCATATATCATTCTACTAAGCACTTGCCTTTTTAGTTACGATGGCCATTTTGATTAGGAGATGACAACATACCCGACGCTATTCCTCCTATAGCAATTACTCACTTTCAATACATGTCATAACAATACAAGGCAACAAATAAATGAAAATGCTCTTACACGCTTCCCAAAATCACAATTCTCCTCTGTTATCGAACAGTGAACCCTACTATCTCGGTACTAAAAATATCATAATTATCACCTCATAAATCCTATCATAGCAATTCTTATAATTCCGGAACCTACATAAATTTCTCTACAATCTCTTAGTTGGCCACATGTCCAAATTAAATCATCTAACCCCTGTTTTTAATCTAAAAGATAGATATGTCATCTTTTGGACAATAGGCTCAATATTTTCATATCTTTTAATTTACATATGCAAAAATAATAAACCATTGCATTTTTAGCAACTACAGAAAGTTAGCTACCTCTTTCTAGTATTCCTAAAATTCAATTTGGTCATTTACCGTGACAAATTAATATTTTTCCACAACTGCGTTTAGCAGCAACCAATTTCTAGATAGCAATCTTATAAAATCATAACTTCTGTTCTACCCATCCACAATTCGTGTTCTTCGACTCTCTGGAATCCTTAGGTAATTACCTACACTGTGTAGATCAAAAAATCCTAATTACCCCATGTAGTATTTTTAATCTACAATTACCACATTGCTATTAAAAGACGACAACTTTCTAGATAGCTAACTTACAAAATTCATATCCCAAAATCTACTCATCTGATCGACATGAATAAAAATTCTATAAAAAAACTATTAAAATACTCTACAACCTTCTAGTATATGCTACGGCCAAATTATGACCATACAATATCCGAAATCACAGTATAACTATTTAACGGATTAAACCGATCTTTTATCCGATCCCTCAAATGAACATGTGCAGCCTCGCTCTCTAATGTGAAGTTTGCTCTCTAATCTCATTTTCTTAATCTCTAATTAAATTAGAAAAAATAAAGAGAAAACACCTAGATCGTTACCTAAATAAAGAACGCCGGAAAATCGTGACCCCTCCTTCACTTTTCTTCCCTTCTTCCACCTAATATTTTCCCGTGCCGCTCCTCTTTTTTCCTGGCTGCAGCAACACATCTGTTTGTCACGGTAACAACACACTTATCTAGTCACCAGCAGTTGCTACCACACTGCTTCATTTTTTTTCTGGGGTTGGCTTGCGGCGCGTACTGGAGATGTTCCTCTCTTGCAGCAGCACTCCTCTTTCCTACAGATGCTGTCCCAAGCTTTATTCATTTCATGCAGGAAGAGCAGGGGTGGTACAAAAATAGAAGCTTTTCCTACATCTCCCATGTCCCATTGATTCACTCATAATGTCGCCTAAACTGATCCAGGGGCTAGCCGCCATTTTCCTTTGCATTTGAAAGTTTGTTATTGTTAACTTGCTAGAAATATTTAATTGCACTTACAAATTACGTTGCAAGGTAGGTGTCACTAAAAACCACTCCCTGTAGGAGTGTTGTAGCACTGAAAAATGGAAAACGGGTGGTCACAAGAGATTGAAACTAGAACACCTTGCAAAAACCGAAAGATCGAAGGTAGAACACAATCATCAGGCAGAGGTAAAACCCTAGTCGTCACCTCTCATAATCTCTGTTGTGCGCGCTGGTACTAGCACACCGACGTACGGTGTTTCATCCCTAGACGTGTGGACCTCGGTAGAGCGCTACTGCAACTGCGGCGCTGATCAGGACGATCACAAGGAAGAGATGGTTGACCAGAGGACGATTGACTATTTTCACTACATCGTCGCACTCTTCGTTGAATTGGCTGCTTCAACTCTACTTTCGCTGCACTGTGTATCTAATGGTAACGATCTATGATCTCTTACTCGCATGGCTTTCTGGTTTACGTGGTACAAAATTTTAATTTACGCTAACGTACCCTATCCGTATCTCAACAGAATACAATCATCAGCTATGCCCAAAATTTTGAAAACGAAGATGGCAGTTTTGTCTGTCTTAAGAGGTGGTCTTACAGAAAGAAGGGCATCAGATACTGCAACTCCAGGCCCGGCAAGGAAGGAGGCCCAAATTACATCCAACTTAATGTCTTATTATCCACCCTTGTCCTACTGAGATCCAAACTAATTGTGCTGACAGCCAGCGAGCCGTCCTCTTCCTCCCATATGTGGTTGCACATAATGAAGCGTGTGTTTTTGCTCGTAATCATAGTGCTACTGTCTAAATGTGGTTCTCCGTAAATGAAATCGAGGAGGAGGAAGAAGATACTCGAGAATTTGTAGAACCAATTTGTTCCAAAGCAATATATGCCAACGTTGCTGAGATCTGCGTATATATATACCATCTCATTGATCCGGATCATATCAAACAAGATGTGGAACAGCAAACATAACCCACTCATTGACAACTAGTAAAGTGCCCGTGCATTACAATGAAGTACAAAAAGGAAGTGAGACATATCATCGAGTGTGATCCAAAAACCAGAGAATGAATATCAATCTTATCTTACATTACTGAGTGCTCATGTGTTGCAACCGAAATTCAAACTTCATGTAATTGTGCATTCATCCTATGAACAAAAAAATGTTTTTGTATTTTTGAAAAACAGATTTCCCCTGCATGTCTCGGAACATCAAAAACAAGAAATGCACATGGCAGCTAACATTTTCACTGAATTTCTTGAGGCCCCCGATAAGGCTAACGTGGAGCTTCTTCAAGGTCTTGTGGAGCCAATACTGCAAGTGGATCACAAATGTTTGTTGTTCCCATGACATCCATCTAGCTGCAAAACAAACACCACCAGCAGCACCATGTCTCACATTAGCAGTTCCTATATGTTATCACAAGAATTAGAAGGGATGCATCATAGGCAGATCATTGTTCTGATCAAGTCCAGATATTGCCAATATATACTTATCCAGTTATCATACTTCTACTGCCTCCTTTCAATTAGTATTAACACTTCAAAATAATTGAATATTAACTTACAGTCAGAACATAAACAAATAAGAGATTCATTCAGAATCAAGGCAGTCAACTTAAAAGTAAATGGCGGCAATGAACAAAATTTAACCTACATGGAATAAGCTAACAATCAGATTCCTAATCTGTCGCTACAAAATCAGTTGCATGAATAGCGGTACAATATTGAAAAGGCTAGGATTTTTCTTGTTTCCCTCCAGCCCCTATAGAAATCCAAAAACCATGATGCGTGGATTCAAATAATTGATGTTACAGAGGTTTCACAAACTGCTTCTGATAACAACAATCTGGAGATGAAAGTCTGTAGGGAAAACAATCATATATGTAATTCCACATCCAAAAATCCTCTAATGGCCCTGCACAATAGTTCAACAGAGCCTTCTAAATAATCAAAAGGTTTTGGTGGACACTCACTATACTGAAACATCATGATTGACCATAATATTCTTGTCTCAAGTTGACATTTTTACCTTCCTCTGGAGAACCTCGTCAAGCTCGTGCTTTTCATCAGCAGTGATTTCATTTGCATAAAACAACATCAGGTAGTTTTAGGTACTACATATCAAGTTAACATCACAAACATTCAACATTTCCACACTTACGAAATTAGTGGAGAAGAGACAAATCCATCACAACACCTCTCGTGCTTGGAGCAGGGACTTTTGGTTGGACTGCACGGGATGCGCGGTGAACACAAGGTGGACCATTTGGTTCTTGAGCACGTTTAACACCTCATAGAACTTGTCTAGCTATGAGATGAGAAAGTGAGGTGAAGGAGCTATGAGATGAGAAAGTGAGGTGAAGGACATTCACAATGAGGGGACAACTACATAATAGATGCATTGCCACTACCACAATTGCATGTTTGATTCTTTGACATGAAAACACAAGAGGTGCATTGGCATTGATAATTTTGCTCCATTAAATTTATCAACTTGTTCATATGATGACAGTCCACATGCGTAACATAGAACTCTTCACAAAATATGATGCTAGTTAAATACCTCCTGTTCCTTGTGCTATCACATGATATAGCACTGTGACCTTTTCGGCATGTAAATTGTATCACTCCCACACCATTTTGGACAAAGAACCATTGCCAGGGCAAGAATATTTCAAATAGAAAATGTAGCGGGGAAACACGGAGCATGGACAGTACACAAGGGTGTCAGTTGTGTTAGATGAATATTGTGTGTATTGATATGAGGCCTAAGGGACCATATATATAGGAGTACAAAGGGATATGCCATAGAGATAAGGCATATGTGGAATAGAATACAAACTCTATATCCTACTACAACTTTATATCCTTAACACCCCCCCTCAAATGCAAGGCGTATGCAATAGCATTGCATTTGAAAGAGTTAACACTAAAATCCAAAATCCAAGTCTTGAAACGTCGTCGTAGCACGCGGCTCTTGAAAGTTGTGTCGAAAATAGAAGATCTCCATCCGAGGTCGTGCGGTAGCCCATAAAGCAGAGCGAAGCCCGAGACGGCGGCGACGCAGTGCACAAGAAGCGCAAGAAAAACGCAGTGAAGAAGAAGCGTGGCGGCTTTAAAAGCTCAGGGCGACGGCTCAGAAAGAAGAGCGGCGACATCATAAACCGAGACGGCGGCGGCGCAGTGCACAAGAAGCGCAATAGAAACGCAGTGCACAAGAAGCGCGACGGCCAGAAAAGCTCGGGGATGCGACGCGAGAGGCCGCCCACGGAGGAGTCCGGATCCAGCACGAATGAGGCTGGATCCGAACGGGGCAAGACCAGATCCGGCGAAGACGAACCGAAGAAGAGCCATACAGACGCGAGAGGGGCAGCACCGACCATACAAAATTCTAAAGGATGGACTGAGACTGGCAAAGCAACCGACCGACTGACACAAATTTTGTGGACTCGCATGGCTTAGACGAACTGAAAATAAAGACTATAGATTTAAGTGGACGCAACGGAAGACTCGAAATACTGAACAGCAAAATACTAGACAGCAAAATTGAAAGCTCCTAACACTAAAAGATCTTCTTCCCATGAGCACATTGCCCCTGCCGACGCAAACGAGAGGTGCAAGTAATCAGACCTCAAAGACTTGGTCACAGCCAATCAAAAGAAAACCAGAGGTGCAAGTAACCAGCACCGACGGTCAAAAAGGGCATAAAGACTCGTGGGTTCGGGCGGAGTGGGCGTGGAGGGTGCGGAGCGATCCCGTCGAGCCGGCCGCCGGGAGATTTCAGCGACCTGGAGTCGCGCCGGCCGTGGAGCTCTGCGCGCAGGTGGTGCTCGGCGTCCGCACGCAGTCCCGGCGGAGCGGGAGGAGGCGGTCGAGCCAGGCCCGGAGCCGGCGGCTGAGGCGACGGAAAAGCGGCCGGAGGCCGGTGAGCGCGGCGGCCGGCGCCGGAATAAGCGGCTCTGTGGATCCGGAGGAGCCGGTGGCCGGTGGCGACAGCGAGCTCCGGCAGGCCCGACCCGAGAGGGCCCGGATGAAGTCGGCGGCGGCGCAAGCCCGATCTCAGAAGACCCGGTTGACGACTGGTGTCGGCCAACAACGGCTCGGGAGATCCAAGAGGGCGGCGCGGTGGCTTGATCCGGGCGGATCCAAGCGGAAGAAGCCGGCGGCGGTCGAGGAGTCGTTGAGCCCGATCTGAAGAGGCCGGCGCGCGGAAGAGGCAGGAGTCGGCACGAGCGACGTCGGCAGGAGAGCAGCGTCGACTTCGGGGTTCACGACGCGATCCCAGATCCGGGCGGAAGAAGGGGCCAGTCGGGAGCCGCCGACGGCGGATCCGCCGGATCTGGTGTATCTGGCAAGGCGATGGCGGGAGATCCGGTGGTGCAGCAAAGATCCGGCACGGCTGGGATCCAGCGGAGGCCTGAGAGAGGCACAAAAAGAGGATCCACCGACCGGAGATGAGGAGGCCGCCCCCGGGAGTAGAGATGATCCTCCCGGGGGCAGGGGCAGCGGAAGACTTGCGGAGAGGCTAGGGTTTGAGAGGTAGGAACCTTAGCTCTGATACCATGTTAGATGAATATTGTGTGTATTGATATGAGGCCTAAGGGGCCATATATATAGGAGTACAAAGGGATATGCCATAGAGATAAGGCATATGTGGAATAGAATACAAACTCTATATCCTACTACAACTTTATATCCTTAACAAGTTGAAACTTGAAAGTTTAAATTAGATAGTTGTACATGCTATTAGTTTGGGCAGATGCAGCTTGGTCGTGGCATACTACATATGTGGCTTTCATTTGTAGCAATGTCAACTATGTAGAGCATCTATGAATCATGATAGCCATATTCCTAAACTCTAGTATGAAATGCTCTCATTCGAAACAACATGGGAGCATCGAGAACGCGAAAGTTCAAAAGAAAAATTAAGAATTTCGTGTACGCGAAAGAGTTACCTCAAACATTTGGCAGGCGATTTTACAAAAGGCAGCCAGCAACGATGGAGTCCTCTACTCCTCTATTTGCACTGCGCCAGTTGGGGATTGTCGTTAAGCTCAGGTTTTAGACACCTCCGTGCTGCTGACCACTGCCGTGCAGCCCCTCTCATCATGCCCTCCTCGCCCTGCTGTCCTCCCGCTCCGGCCGCCTACTCCACTCCTGCCTCTCCTCGCCATTCTCTCGAACAACTTCCCGGCATCAACTGCCAGGACTCCTCGACCCAACGCACTATCGCTTGCGGCGATCTCTCCGCTGCTCCCCCCGCCCATTGACGTCGTCGCTGTTCCCGTGCTCAGGGGATGCTACCGCCGTCTCCGCACACCCGACGCCGGTGTTGTGCTCCTCGACTACTACAGTGGCATCGTCTTTAGTTTCTAGAAGTATTAAGAGGTACTATAGCTGACGAGATCACCGGAGAGGTGGGAACTATCCCAGGACTGCATCAGCCTGCTGGTCATCCTTCCAAGACTCCATCATTTTCCCTTCTTCATCCACCAACTCAAAACGAAACACAGCAGGAAAATAAAGGAAAAATAAGGAAATTTTGTGTAACAAACCAAGAGGCTACGGAAGACAATGGCACCCGAGCTCCCACGCCTCGACGACCACCTACCTGACCACAATCGTCCCATATTATATTAGTAGAGACTCACCGGAGAGGTGGGAACTAATAGACTGCTTGATCAAATATGCTGCCTCGTCGAGTGTTTTTGCTCTTAGTTATAGTGCTACTGTCTAATGCATTTTTGTCATCCCACAACTAGTCTCACAACTTTTAGCCGCCCGTCCTCGCATCTGTAGTTCTGTATACACTACTACGAGAACTTGTGGAATATTGGAGCGATGGCAACGAATTCGAGTTGTAGCAGTAGCAACTATTGCCGTAGATTGATCGGAGGCGTTAAAAATGCAAACATTGGGAATCATGGTTTTTGTATCATGGCTTATGGCTATTAAATTCTAACTGTTCGTACGAAAGAGTATAAAGTGAAATACTTATGTGTGATTTTAATCTACATAGATAAATTCAGTTCATTCTCTACAATAATCGATTTGTAGACTCTATCTTAAAAAAACACACCGTTTAAAAACTAGTTACTGTAACACCAGTTTACATGGTCGATCCACATGCTATATAGACGCACATGGCAGAGCACAACATGCAGATGCAGAGTTCAGGTTCCAAACGGTTCAAGAGCACGGTTTATCGCATACTCCACAAGCGCCACTACGACAACTGAACCCACACGACAAACCAGCGAACACCACCATTTTATTGGACACGACTGCTCCACGCGAAGCTCAGGCAGCTCGCAACGCGTCGCCCAGCGCGGCGCGGAGCCCGTCCACCTCGTCCCGGCGCACGACGGCCGTGACGGTCCGGCCCCGCCCTCCGGCGTCCTGGTGCACGACGAACATACCGCCGTCGCCGACGCCGTCCACCGCGTACTCCACGTGTGCCGGGCGCTGCCCCCCGAGCTCCACACCATACACCTCCACCTCCGCGATGTCAACGAACGTCAGGTTTGTACCGTACAGCACGACGTCGGCGCCCGCGGCTGCCGCCGCGGCCGCGTCGGCCTCGTCGAGGCGCGCGTCGGCCAGCAGCGCCGCCAGCTCGGCGACCAGCCGGCCTCCACGTGTCCGATCCTCTGCTCGTTGCTCATCTCCCGGCCGCTTCGCGCGGACGCGTCAGCCTTCACGACGGTCACCGTGCCCGTCTCTTCGCTGCCCCTGATCTTGGCCAGAGCCTGCCACATCAGCGCCGAGATCAGCTCGAACGGGCCCACCTGGCGGTCTCCCACGGGCGCGTGGAGCTGGAGGCCCTTGAGCTGCTGCTCGGTGACGTGGAAGGAAAGGGACGCCATGTCATGGGTGGTGGGGACTACCCAGTGGTCGCCGACGGGCCCGGCGGTCTGCTTCACCGACGGTGGGGCCGTCGCGCTGACCGTCGAGAATGGCTTGGTGTCTGGGTACCGCAGGGTGGGGGCGGGGGGCTTCTTGCCGCTTACAAGCTGGGCCCACTTGCTGAAGCAGGCCGCGGCGGAGGGGACATCGCCGATGAGGTGGGCCCACGTGAAGCCGACGGCCAGCCCGCCGCATTTGAAGTTGGTGATCTGTTTATTTAGGGGGGATCGTTTTGGCTTTTTTCGATTTCAGTTTCTAGCTTCAGTTTTTTTTTCACTATTCACTACACTATTCATTAACTCAGCTACAGTGTTTTTTCAGCCAGCTACAGTATTTTTTCAGCCAAAAGCTATCGCTATTCCGATCACCCCCTAGTACATAACGCAATGCACTGTTTATTTAGTACACAACCCAATGCAACTTTGAGCTAAAAATAGATTGTGGATCATTGTAATGTGAACTTATTAAGCCATGATCAAACGACATACTCCGGGTCATAAAAACAAATAGTTTTGAAATGCATGCAACTAAATTTTGAAAGCTTTGACTATCAGTATCTTTTTAAATATTTAGATTACATATATAAAAATCATATATGTAGATTTGTCTCGAAAAATACTTTCATAATGTTATAATTTCATTGGGTTTTACAAATATATTATAATAGTAATTAGTGATCAAAGTTATATTTTGGAGACCGTATTAATGTCCAAAATGACTTATTTTGTGGACTGGAAGAGTAAACATTAATGAGTTTACAAATTAATGTGAGATCCTATCATCAGAGAGAAACCATTATTAGACTCCCGAGGGCAAATTGAAAATTTTCCAATTTGATAAATAAAAAAATGATGAGGGTCCCACCTGTCGGTGGGACAAAAGAAGGATAGGCCTAAAGTCCTCACGGACGCGCGTGGTGCGGAAGAGTTCAGACCGTCCGAACTCTCGCAGCGGGAGAATTCGAACCATCCAAACTTGCGCAGGAGAGGTTTCAGACCGTTTGAACTTACGCGAGGCAAAGTTCAGACTGTCCAAACTTATGCAGGGGAGAGTTCGGACTGTCTCAACTTGCACATGACCATGAGCATAGCTATCTAGGATAAATGATACACTCTGCAGAGATAGTACAATTTTACCTATAAGACATGATTATTTCATATTGCAACCAGATAAGCATATTTCCTTTGGTGTGTGGTGAGGAGATCATGACAAGGCCTTTGCAGTGGTAAGACATCAACCTGGCCACGCCTCCACTAAGATTTCACTCTAATAAGGAATCCATCAGATCGGGACTCCCTTTTGTGTTGGATAAGACTTCTCATGGCCTACGCCATACTCACAGTCAACCTGTAGCAAGATTCAAGTTGGGACCTATAAATTAGTCAGTTAAGATTGTCCCATACCAATCTTGTGGTAGTATGATAGAGTTTTATAGCAGTAGCTCACAAATCAGTCCTTAACTGACTTAGACACTAATTAACCACATACCTCTTAAGCCTGGCATCACTATTGTGTCACCGAACAACAACATGTTTCAACAAGCACCCACCACCTAACCATTTACCTAAGTCTAAACTAAATTTTATATTTTATTTTAAAATATTACTTAGATTTTCTACACTCACCGAGGTCAAGTATACATTTTAAAAGCTTATCATATTATGTGAAAAAGGTAATCCCAAGCCTAAAGTTATCACTATGCAGGTCTAAGCATTTGCTATAAAATTCTCTAGCTATACTAGTGTATTAACTAGAGTTTTAGTCTAGGGTGATAAAGTATTGGGAAATCAATATCAATGGAGGTATTAACAAGTGGGTTTAATTTTAACTAAATTAAAATATGATGAATAAAAATTTGCATACAGAATAATTTAAAATAAGATAATTTTTATTTGATAATTTGGGATCAACGTGATTAAGAGGTGTAACTTGTCTTGCTCCACAATTTGATGTGAATCGTTGTCGAAGAATTCTTCCGAATCATTGCAGTCTACATGTGAAAATATCTAAGAAAACTTAAATAAACTATAAATAAATTTAAAAAACTCCACATATTAAAAATAGGGCATAAATAGATAAATTGGAAATTTTAATGAATTTAAAATTTTGAATGGGCTCAATCGGAGTTAAAATGAAGGAGAACGGACTTTCGGAAGTTTGAATTCTAAAGAGAAAGAATAAAAGGGATTTTTGGAATTAATTTTTCTAAAGGAAAAACTATTTATGATGTCAGTAGAGGATTTTCATTTTTGGCTAAATTATTTTTCTACGAGAAAATTAAATTATGATGTCATGCTGACGTCAGCCCTAGGATTGACTTTTTGGACCAGAGGCTGACAAATGGGTTTGACCCATGTGGACCGAGTCCATGGACTAAAGAGAGGCTAAGGTGGCAGGGAGGGGTGGCGTGGCATCTACGTGGTGGTTGAGTAGGTTTGAAATGCTAATATGCCAGGCAGGTGGCACTGACGTGGCTGATGACGCAGCTCGAGAGGGGCCTTGAGTTGATGTAGCAGGCCACGTGGCGCTGATGTGGATGCTAACTCGGCAAATGTGTTGACGTGGCTACCATGTGATGGACAGGTGGTTGCCAGATGGGCTTAGGGGCTGACGTAGCTAGTCACTGTTGATGTGGCACATTTGTGCGAAGGGGTGCTAAGATGGCATGCCATTTGGCAGCAGTGATTGCGAGGGCGGTGCGAGAATAGGGGAAGCTGGTGCGAGAAGTGGCGATAAGGAAGGGGGAAAGGAAGCGGGTCGCACGGGGAGGAGGGGAATCCCGAGTGGCGAGGTGGCACTGAGAAGTGTGGTGGTCATTTCGGCAGAGGCGGTGGCGGCCAGGTGTGGAGAGAAGGGGGGAGGAAGAAGATGGCAAGGGAGGAGAGATCAGAAGGCCGCCACGTGGGGGGGTAAATCCAATTGTCCGGGGTGGCACGGGTGAGGACGCGATGCCGCATGGCATCAGGATTTAATCTCAGCCATCCACATGTCGACCGAAGGGAGGGGGTTTTAAATTCTTTTATAATTTCAATAAAAACCAAAAAACTCAAAAGAGCTCAGAAAAATAGTAAATAAATTCTAAAAAGTCCAAAACAATTCATAAAAATTCTTGAAACCAAAATAGACTTAAAAACATATTTCCAACTTAACTTGTCCTTTAATTTTTGTACTAAAAATACCTTTTAATCTTAAAACTTGATTTTTAAATTCTAAAAAATAATAGAAAATCCAAATAAAAGGCAAATAATTTCAAATAATTAATTTTAATTAGTATTTTTATAAAAATTAAAAATATATTTATTTAATAATATTTTATATTTTTTACTTAAATTACTTTTCAAAATAAAGGCCTTTTAAAAGTAGAAAAATAGGCAAAATAAACTTTCAAAATTTCAGACAGTCAAAAGTAATTATTTTGTTTTAAATTGAATTATTTTTAATTCTAATTTTTAAAATAAATAGTTGGGGTATTACAAGTTGCTAGGCTACAACCTTCGCAATTAGCCAGGTGAAGGTCGCTCTGACATTCTTGAGGCCGAACAGCATGCGCACAAAGTAGTACATGCCGAGGGGGGGTGATGAATGTTGTTGTCGCTTCATCATCCTTAGCCATAAACCCTTGGTGATATCTGAAGTATGCATTTAGGAAACTCATTGACTTACAACTGAATGTGGTGTCTACCAGCTGGTCTATGTGGGGCAGTAGGAAGTCGTCTTTGGGGCAGGCCTTGTTTATGTCGGTGAAATTGATGCATATCCATCATTTGTCATTGGCCTTCTACACAAGCATAGGGTTGGCGGGCCACTCTAGTTGTTTGATTTCCCGTGTAACACTAGCCTTGAGCAGCTTTGTTACTTTGGCCTTCGCAGCCTCATGCCTTTCAATGGACATGCATCGTAACCTTTGTTTTTTTGGCTTCACGTTGTTTCTCACTGCGAGATGGTGCTCGATCTCCATTCTAGCCACTTTGGGTATGTCTTTTGAGGCCCATGCGAAGATGTCCGTATTCCTCTAAAGCACTTCGAGTTGCACCTGTTAGACTGATCTCAAACCGTTTGGCCCAACGGCCAAACGGGCCTTTGTTCGCGCTACGATCGGGCGCCCGGTAATAGGTGGTGGGCCCTGTCGCTAGCGCCACAATAAATAGATGTGGGGGGCTGGGGCGACACGCACGATGAGGTTCACCGTGCCACCACAAACCCCACCGACAAAACCCTAGACCCGATCTAAGAGGGGGCGCTCCAGCGACGGGAAGCTCCACCGTGCCGCCGCCGTCGCCGTCCGTTCTTCCCCGACCGTCGCTGCCCGTGCGCAGAGCTTCACCGACGAACCGCGATGGCCAACTCCTCCTCCTCTACGTCGGACGGTTAGTATCCATCTCTCTCTCGGTATTATCTCAAGAAACCACAAGAACAGAGGCACCAACAATGGTATCAGAGCGGGCAAAGGGAAAGAAACCAAGCCTCAGATCGGAAAAAGCAACAAAAAAAGGGGCATCTTCTTGCCTGCGCCTTACGCCGGCTGCTGGCGCTGCCGATCCGCTCGGACGCCTTGCGCTCCGGCCTTCAGGCCTCCCTGCGCGCGCGCGCCATGCGCCCGCGGCGCTCGCTCGCACGGCCGCCGGCCCTGCGTCTGCGCTAGCAACCCGCCGCCAGCGCCGCTGGAGCCGCGGCGCCGCTGCTTTGCACGCTGGCGCCGCTTCGCCGCTTGCGCGCGCAAGGCGCGCCTCGCGCCGCTGCTGCATTGCATCGCGGGCCGCAGGCGCCGATGCCCGCGCGCTGCTGCGCGCGTCGCGCCCCGAGCGCCACGCCGCCGGTGCCTTGCGCCACCATCGTGCGCGAGCACGCCAGCCAACGCGCCACGGCCCGGCCGCCGACGGTGGCCGCACCGCCTGGCCCCAAGGCCCCTGTGCAGACTCCTTGTTTTTCCCCATGCCTTGGATAGATCCGAAATTTGGGGAAGGTGGAGTTTTCTTGGGAAGGTCTTTTGACCAGGCAAGTAAGATATTTTGAAAGGCTTCCTGTTGACCGGTCAACATGTACATATATTAGTGGTCCTCCAGCGATCCAATGCCAGAGATCTTTGTTTTCCTGTGTGTGTGTATATATATATATATATATGTATATATATATATATATGTATATATATATATGTATATATATATATGTATATATATATATATGTATATATATGTATATGTATATATGTATATATATATATATGTATATATATATATATACACATTTTATGAATATGTTTTACATTCATGTATACATATATTGTTTTCTGGTATGCGTACTTTTAGATATATTTGATATATCTAAAAGAAAAGATATAATTTTTATTATTAAATTCGAACCAACGGGAGAATTTAATTTTGGAAAAATAGATATATTTTTTAATTGATGTTTCCGCTGCAAAAGTTAAATTATGATTACTCTTTAAATTAAATTCGAACCAACGGGAGAATTTACTTTTTGAGCATCGTTGTGAATTATGATGTTGTTATTTTCTGACCAACGTTGATAATAACAATATTATAATTTTAATTGATGTTTTATGCATTATTTCTATTTCTGCCCAACGGTGATGTAGATTTAATGTATAGATAAAATTGATTTAATTGTATGTCGTATTTTTGACCAACGTTGGAAATAAGGCATATAATTTTCCTGTTATGTTCTCACTTTATTTGAAATATTTTTCAGGCGGATACAACTTGATGAGTTGTATCAGAGAGATCCCCACTCTTAAAGGAGATAATTATGGAGAATGTAAGAAAAAGATAGACTTAGCGTTTATCTTAGCTGAAGTGGACTGGGTCCTCACTACAGCACGTCCCACTGAGCCTATGGCACCGGTGAGGGATCCAAATGAGGATGATCTCGCTGATGAAAAGACGAGGATCATGCTCCCTTACGGATGTCTTATGACCTTGAGCATAAGAAATGGACCACAGCCAACAAGAAATGTATGGCTGTGATAAAGAACACGATTGAACCTGCTATTGTGGGCTCAATCGCAGAGTGTGACATCACACACGAGTACCTTGAGAGAATAAAGAGTCAGTTTACTGGCTCTTCAAAGACTTATGCTACGGTGATTAAACGACTTGTGACGAGAGGTACTCGGTGGTGGCGATGGCATAAGAGAGCACATACGAGGATGAGTAACATGGCATCCAAGCTTAAACCAATGGATTTGGCTCTCAAGGATGAGTTCCTTATTCACTTAGTTTTTGCTTCCTTGCCAAAAGAGTTTGACACTTTTGTTGTCAATTACAATATGCAGCCCGAGAAATAGGATTTGGAAAAGTGTATAGCTATGTGTGTGCAAGAGGAGGAAAGAATTAAATCCTCACATGGTGGTGGTTCTATCAACTATGTGAAGGATAACAAGAAAAGGAACTTCAACAATCACTCCTTCTCAAAGAACAAGGGAAAAACCTCTGTCCATCGGCCTCAACGAAATAAGTTTCTTTGTAGACAAAGATCAGTGTCTTCACTGCAAGAAGACAGGACACTACAAGAAGAACTGTCCTGATTATTTAAAGATGATAATGGCAAAGAAAGGTGAGAACATTATTACCTATATAAATGAATCCCTGTATGTGCAATATTCGAAATCCACTTGGTGGATTGACTCAGGAGCAACTGTTCATGTTGCTAATTCTTTACAGGGATTCCGTTCGACGAGGACTACGCAAAGAAAAGAAAGATGCATTAAAGTTGCAAATGGAGTCCAAGCTGAAGTTGAAGCCGTTGACGATCTTTCATTAGAACTAGCTGATGGCTTCACTCTTTTACTTAGAGATGTTCTTTATGTTCCCTCTTTACAGAGAAATTTGATTAGTGTTTCATGTTTGGACAATGATGGTTATGATTGTCATTTTGGAAATAGCAAGTGTGAAATAATGTTTAATAAAGCATGTGTTGGCCTTGCCATCTTGCAAAATGAGCTTTATTTATTATCATTATGTGATGATGTGAATGTCGTATGCGATAATGGGAACGTCGCGTGCGAGAAAGTAAATGGATCCTCGTCACGAATGCAAACAGAAAGCGAAGAGAACTCTAGATGCGTCGTCGAAATTATGGCAATCGTCGTTTAGGCTTTATTTCGAGGGGAGAATAGAAAGACTAGTTAAGAATGATATTCTTCCTCCATTAGAGTTCTCGGACTTAGAACAATGCAGAGAATGCATTAAAGGAAAATATGTAAAGAAAATTAAGAAAGACGCCAAAAGAAGCACAGAGTTCTACAAATTTTTCACACAGATATTTGTGGTCCTTTTCCTGTGAAAAGTGTGGATGGATATGACTCGTTCATAACATTCACGGATGATTACTCCCGTTATGGATATATTTATCCAATCAAAGAAAGAAATGAAGCCTTGGATAAATTCAAGATATTTAAGGCTGAAGTTGAAAACCAACATGATTTAAAGATTAAGATAGTCCGATCTGATCGTGGGGGGGAGTACTACGGTCGACATACCCCATATGGACAAGTTCTGGACCTTTGCAAGGTTTCTACAGAAAATGGTATAGTGGCCCAGTATTCTACACCGGGCGAACCTCAGCAAAATGGAGTAGCTGAAAGACGCAACCGTACCCTGATAGATATGGTGCGAAGTATGATGAGCTACTCCACACTGCCATTGAGTTTATGGATGGAGGCGTTAAAAACCGCCATTCATATTCTCAACAGAGTACCTAGTAAGTCGGTGCCCAAAACACCGTACGAGTTGTGGACAGGAAGAGTTCCCTCACTACACCACTTACGTGTGTGGGAGTCTCACGAGGCTAAAGTATTTAACCCAAATCTTGGGAAGCTTGATCCCAAAACAGTAAGCTGCCATTTCATTGGCTACCCTGAAAAGTCAAAAGGTTTTCGTTTCTACTGTCCAGATCGATATACAAAGTTTGTAGAAACGAGACACGCTGTCTTCTTAGAGGATGAAATGATGAGGGGAAGCATGGTAACTCGAGAGATTGACCTTGAAGAGAAGCGGGCGTATGCGCCCACTCCGATGATTCAAGAGCCATTCTTCGCAGTACCTGCTGTCGCTGCACCGACGGTGCAAGACACTGTGGTGCCAGCACCTGTTATTGTTCCTCCTATGGCAACGATAAATGAGAATGAGGAACCTGTTCTTGAGATCCTCTGAGAACCCATTGCCACGGATGAGGGGAGCAACAAGCAGCCCCAAATGTAAGATGTACCAAATGTGGAGGCCCAGGAGGTCTCAAAGAGTAAGAAGATCACTATTTCGATGATTATCGATTTATCATACAGAGGAATTTCAAATGGAGGATGATCCCACCTCATTTGAAGAAGCCATAAGAAGAGAAAACTCTTCAAAATGGCTTGAAGCCATGGAAGAGGAAATGAGGTCCATGAAGACCAATAAAGTCTGGGACTTGGAAATTATTCCTAAAGGAGCCAAAACAGTAGGCTGTAAATGGGTCTACAAGACAAAACTTGACTCCCAAGGGAATATAGAAAGATACAAAGCGCGACTTGTGGCAAAAGGCTTTACGCAAAGAGAAGGGATTGATTACAATGAGACCTTTTCTCCAGTCTCATGTAAAGATTCCTTCAGAATCATAATGGCATTAGTAGCACATTATGATTTAGAGTTACATCAGATGGATGTAAAGACGGTATTTCTTAATGGGGATTTGGAGGAAAATGTTTACATGGCACAACCAAAAGGTTTTGTCGTGGAAGGAAATGAAAGAATGGGATGCCGCCTAAAGAAATCGATTTATGGGTTAAAGCAAGCTTCAAGACAATGGTACTTGAAGTTTGATAGTACAATAAGAAAATTTGGGTTTAAAGAGAATGTAGAGAACAACTGTGTTTATGCAAAGTTTAAAGATGGGAAGTTTATCTTCCTAATCTTGTATGTGGATGATATCCTACTAGCTAGTAGTGATGTCAGTCTGCTACTGGAGACAAAGAAGTTTTTGTCCTCAAACTTTGATATGAAAGATCTTGGTGAAGCTTCGTTCGTTCTAGGGATCGAAATTCACCGGGATAGAAACAAAGGGACATTGGGACTATCACAAAAGGCATACATAGAGAAAGTCTTAAAGAAATTTGGTATGCATAAATGTAGTCCTTCACCTGCACCTATAGTCAAGGGCGACAGATATGGGGATTTTCAATGCCCCAGAAACCAGTACGAGCTCGATCAAATGAAATCGGTCCCATATGCTTCAGCTGTCGGAAGCTTACAGTATGCTCAAGTGTGTACACGCCCTGACTTAGCGTTTGTTACCGGGTTACTTGGCAGATTCCAGAGCAATCCTGGAATAGAGCATTGGAAATTAGTAAAGAAAGTCTTGCGTTATTTGCAAGGAACAAAAGGCCTCATGATGACATACGTAAGATCGATTTACTCCATATAGTGGGGTATCTGATTCGATTATGCGGAGATGATAGAAAGTCAACATCCGGATATGTATTCACTCTCGCTGGAGGAGCTATATCGTGGAAAAGCTTAAAGCAAACCGTCACTACATCGTCCACAATGTATGCCGAGTTTGTAGCATGTTATGAGGCAACGGGGTAGGTGAACTAGCTTAAGAAGTTCATACCCGGTTTAAAAGTGGTTGACGACATCAATAGACCACTTAAGTTGTACTGCGACAATGAACCCGCAGTAATGTATGCCCACAACAATAAGTCAAGTGGTGCTGCCAAACACATTGACATAAAGTACTATGTTGTGAAAGATAAAGTTCGGGATCAAATTATAAGTCTTGAGCATATAAGTACCGCAAAGATGTTAGCGGATCCGCTTACTAAAGGCTTACCACCCAACGTGTTCAGAGAACATGTAGCCGGCATGGGTTTAAGGGAAAGCCTATGATTCCTGGACTAAAAGATGGCCCAAAAGATTAAAGTAACTATTTTAGAACAGAGAGGTGTATTGTAGCTGTTGAATCTATCGGCGATTGACCGTGACGATGAGACATGTTCTATGCACTAATCTGTAATGGAATGAGTAAAGTCGAAAGTAATTAAAGTTAAAGCATAGATTGAGATCAAGGGGGAGAATGTTAGACTGATCTCAAACCGTTTGGCCCAACGGCCAAACGGGCCCCTTGTTCGCGCTACGATCGGGCGCCCGCCAATAGGTGGTGGGCCTGTCGCTAGCGCCACAATAAATAGAGGTGGGGGGCTGGGGCGACACGCACGACGAGGTTCACCGTGCCGCCACAAACCCCACCGACAAAACCCTAGACCCGATCTAAGAGGGGGCGCTCCAGCGATGGGAAGCTCCACCGTGCCGCCGCCGTCGCCGTCCGTTCTTCCCCGACCGTCGCTGCCCGTGCGCAGAGCTTCACTGACGAACCGCGATGGCCAACTCCTCCTCCTCTACGTCGGACGGTTAGTATCCCTCTCTCTCTCGGTATTATCTCAAGAAACCACAAGAACAGAGGCACCAACAGCACCCCCTCCGCTTCGGTTGTCATATCTGCTTTGATAGATAGTTTGCGGTTTCTAAAAGTCGTTTTTGGCTTTTGCTACAATAACTAACTTTTAAACGGAATATTTTTTTAAGATAGAGTCTACAAGTTAATTGTAGTATACGTTAAAAAACTAATATATGTACCATTAAAAATCGTAAGCGAGTTTCTCTCTTTCCGTAATCTCTGTCACAAACAGCTAAAAAGCTATCAGCTGCAGCAAAAAACTATCAGCCGCAGTCAAAAAGAACAGGCCCACTGTCTTCTCTGGGCAGGCTCCTTAGGGGCTTTGCCTTGCTGACCCGTTTCACCACCGAGGGACCCGAAGGCTTGGCTGCGCTTTGTTATATGGTGCAGATATGGCATGCTTGCTCCATAGCCTTGAGTTCGGCTTGGCAAGTGAGGTCCTAATCTCCGCAAACTATTATAATGCCCTTTGAGTACGATATCTACATGTAGATGTAGTTGTGGTGAGGCACTACCTCGAAAGCATTGACGGTAGTGTGACCCAAGATAGGATTGTATTGATATGGGATGTTGATGACATCCAACATGACAGTTTCCATGTAGGCCAAAGTGCCTCTGTCGAATGAAACAGATAAGTCTATTTGCCCCATGGCACCTATATATGGGGTTGCCTCCGAAACCCACTACAGGATACCTGAGGGAGATAGCCTGCTCTGAGGGATCCTCACCTTGTGGAATGCTTCGATGAAAAACACGTTGGCAAAGCTTCCACTGTCTACCAATATGCGGTTCACCTCGAAGTCGAAGATGGTTGCTGAAATGACAAGAAGGTCTTGGTGTGGGAAGAATAGTCCTTGCACATCCTTGGGGGCCAAAGGTCATGGGTACTTTGGAGTATTTCGGGGGTATGTTGGTGGGGTAAGATGCGATATGATGCATTTGATGGGCGTATGCGTGCCACTGCCTCTTGGATCCGAGTTCCAAGGAGGAGCCTCCCATTATGGCATCGATGACCCTTCACGCTTGGTCGCTTCGAGGGCTTCTATGCACAGCTGTTGTTGCACCAGAGTAGCATGTTATTAACGCGTTGGTCTTCCGTGGTTCAGTGCAGGTTGGGTCCCTATTCATGTAGTCCCTCATGGTTGCTATAGTGTGGCATTCACTGGTGTGATGTGATTCTTCTTCATGGAAGTCACACCACTGCGCCAGTAGGTCGACATCATATTGTCCATCTGTGCCGTGGACTCTCCTATGGCCATGTCCTTGGCCACCCCGTTGTCATGTGCAGCGCCACCCTTGACGTGGATGACACACCGGCTTCTCCACCTTGATCGGTTTAGGCAATCATCGCCTGCGTGCAGTGTTGTGGCACCTTTACCTTCTCTCATTGGCTGAGAATCTGCCTTCACGGGTGTGTCACTTAAATCTACTATGGCCGTTGCCGCCTTGTCAGTCCTACGCATGCAGTCCTCTTCTGCACACGTGTATTCCTCCATCTTATCTTGTCAAACAACTTCATTGCCATGTAGATGGGCTTTCGGGCCAGCCTATCCGCCATGGTGTTAACAATGAAGAGTTAGACTTCAGATGTCCTACGGGACGTTGTAACAAACGTATATCAAGCCGTATTGTTCAGGATTCTGTTGCAACCAAGTTTGGTAGTTTGTATTAGTATAGAAAGCTCTGTAACAACTTGGATTGCATAGCAGGTTCCTAGTGTCTCACGGTTTGTATTGTAACAAAACCGGCGATTTGCTCCGGACATATAAATACAGATACGCGGCCTCGAGACAAGGTGACAACGCTTCTCAAAACATATCTGATTTCATATGGTATCAGAGCCTACCACCTAGAAAGACTTCATGGCGACTGCATCCTCCTCGGAGTCTAGCGTCGCCGGCGGCGTGCTCCCTGGACATCCGATCACGGAGAAGCTGACCAAAACAAATCATGTGCTTTGGAAGGCCCAGGTGCTTCCAGCACTCCGTGGAGCAGAACTGACTGGGTTCCTAAATGGAACTGAGGTCGCTCCACCAAAGAACATCCTCGTTAAGAAAGGCGACAAGGGCGAGATCACTCTGGAGGAGTCGAATCCCATCTACTCCAAGTGGTTAGCACGTGATCAACATGTCCTGGGCTACCTCCTATCTTCCTTGTCGCGTGAAGTACTCACGCACGTTGCGTCGAAGACTACGGCGTCCCAAGTCTGGAAGGCGATTGAAGACATGTTCGCCTCCTAAACCAGAGCTCGATCGATCAATACTCAACTGGCTCTCGCTACGACACAGAAGGGCACAATGACGATCCCAGAATACTTTGGCAAGATGCACAACTATGCCAACGAGATGGTTGTGGCAGGCAAAGCACTCGATGATGAAGAATTAATCTCCTACATCCTCAACGGCCTCGACATCGACTACAATCCAGTCGTCTCGAATGTTCTTGGCCGATCTGAACCTATCACGGTCAGTGAATTATATTCACAGTTGCTAACTTTTAAGAATCGAATGGATCTGTTACAGGGAGGCATGAACTCCCAAAGCTATGCAAACTCGGCGTCTCGCGGTTGTGGAGGTCGGAACGGGCGCGGTGGAAGTCGTGGTCGTGGCTATGGCCGCAGCAATCGTGGTCGTGGAAGTCGAGGAGGATACACGGGCAGGGGGGGCGTCAACACCGACACACATCCTCGCTGTCAGTTGTGTGACAGGCCAAATCATACAGCTGTTGATTACTGGTATCAATTTGATGAAGAATTCGTTCCAGAAAAGAAGACTGCTGCAGCTGCCACAAACTCCTACGGGATCAACACCAATTGGTACACTGATACAGGCACCACAGATCATATTACATACGAGCTTGATAAACTGAACGTCCACAACAAATACAATGGTATAGATCAGATCCACACTGCAAGCGGCGCAAGTATGGACATTAGTCATATTGGTCATTCTATTGTTCGTACCCCTCACTGCAATCTTTATCTTAACAATGTCCTTCACGTACCAAATGCCAAGAAATATCTTGTTTCTGTTCATCGTCTTACCACAGATAATCATGCCTTCCTTGAATTTCATCCCAATTTCTTTCTTGTCAAGGATCAGGTAACGAAGAAAGTGCTTCTTCAAGGAAAATGTAGAGGAGGTATATATCCTCTCTTCTCGAACCCAGTCGGTCCAAATAAAAGTGTCTACAGCATGGTCAGACCATCCGTGTCAAGGTGACACAGTCGGCTAGGTCATCCTGCCTTACCCATTGTTCAACATGTTATCAGTCAGAATAATCTCCCACATACATCAGAGTCCAATAAAGAGTCTGTTTGTGATGCCTGTCAACAGGCAAAGAGTCATCAATTGCCTTATGCAAAATCTGTTAGTGTGTCTTCAGTTCCTTTAGAACTAGTTTTCTCTGATGTATGGGGTCATGTAATTGAGTCGGTGGGAAGAAATAAATATTATGTTAGCTTCATTGATGACTATAGCAAATGCACTTGGATTTATTTGATCAAACATAAATATGAGGTGTTCCAAAAATTCAATGAATTTCAAAGTTTAGTTGAACGATTGTTTGGAAGAAAAATCATCTCCATGCAAACCGACTGGGGAGGAGAATATGAGAGGCTTAATTCCTTTTTTAGAAAAGTCGGCATCACCCATCAAGTTTCTTGTCCCTATGCTCATCAACAAAATGTGTCTGCCGAACAGAAACATCGTCATATTGTTGAAGTAGGGCTTGCTCTTCTTGCTCATGCAGCGATACCTCTAAAGTTTTGGGATGAGGCTTTTCTTACCGCCACATATCTTATAAATCGCACTCCTAGCAAGGTGATCCACTTCATGACACCCTTAGAACGATTGTTCAAAACCAAACCAAATTATTCTGCTCTTCGCACTTTTGGCTTCGCATGTTGGCCAAACCTTCGTCCTTACAATAATCACAAGCTTCAGTTTCGTTCTAAATAGTGTGCTTTTCTTGGCTATAGTAACATGCATAAGGGCTTCAAATGTCTCGATATATAGACAGAACGAGTATATATTTCTTGTGATGTTATCTTTGATGAAGAAGTATATCCTTTTTCAAAACTTCATCCTAATGCCGGTGCAAAACTTCGATCTTAAATCCTTTTGCTTCCTTCCACCTTGTTAAATCCTATTGATCATGGGGGAGAACAAATAGATGATCAATCAACTAATGGTCCTGCTAATGCTAATGGTGAAAATCTGGAGCATTTGTGTGAACAGGACCATGCAGTACAGGGCCATGCAGAACAGGATGCACCCGAAGCAGTGGAATCACCCACGCTAGCTCCTGATGCGCCTGCGCCAGCTCCTGATGATGTGCCTGTGCCTGGTTTGTTCACGCCGGATACATCTGCGCCAGGCTTGTTCGCTACGCCAGGCTCGCTTGCGTCGGATTCGCCTGCGCCAGCTACACCCGTAGGATCCTCTACGGCACATAGATCTCCTACACCAGCTACGCAACACCGGCCAGTTACAAGGTTACAACATGGTATAGTTCAACCAAAAATAGTCACTGATGGAATGATACGGTATGGATTTCTAACCTCAACTAGTGAGCCACAGAACTTAGAAGAGGCGTTAAAAAATCAACATTGGAAAGAAGCAATGGATAAAGAATATGCAGCCCTTATTAAGAATAAAACTTGGCATTTAGTCCCTCCAAGAAAAGACATTAATATAATTGACTGTAAATGGGTCTATAAAATTAAAAGAAGGGCAAATGGGACCATAGACAGGTATAAAGGCAGACTAGTTGCTAAGGGATTTAAACAAAGATATGGCATTGACTATAAGGATACTTTTATCCTAGTTGTTAAAGCAGCTACCATCAGACTTGTACTATCTATTGCTCTCTCTAGGGGTTGGACACTTCGGCAGCTAGATATAGAAAATGCATTCCTTCATGGTGTTCTAGAGGAAGATGTGTTTATGAAGCAACCGCCAAGGTATGAAGATAAGACAAGGTTAAACTATGTCTACAAACTGGATAAATCTTTATATGGACTCAAACAAGCACCAAGGGCCTGGTATTCTAGACTCAGTGAAAAATTACTCAGTCTTGGCTTTCATCCCTCTAAAGCCGATACCTCTCTATTTTATTACAATGATGGAAAGGTTATCATATTCATGATTATTTGTGTGGATGATATAATTGTGGCTAGCTCTTGTGCAGATGCTGCAGCTGCGTTACTTCGTAATCTTAAGCCAGATTTTGCATTGAAGGATTTAGGAGATCTTCACTATTTTCTTGGCATAGAGGTCAAAAAAACACAATGAGGCATTCTCCTAACACAAGAGAAGTATGCTATTGACCTTCTGAAAAAGGTAAATATGGCAAACTGTAAACCAATTAATACTCCCATGTCAACTACTGAGAAGCTATTGGCTCAAGGTGAATCACTTGGATTAGAACACTCTACCAGGTACCGTAGCATTGTTGGTGCGTTGCAATATTTGACTTTGACAAGGCCAGATATGTCTTTTTCAGTAAATAAAGTTTGTCAATATCTGCATGCTCCTACAACTATACATTGGACAGTGGTTAAAAGAATTCTTAGATATTTGAAGTATACATTAGGTGTTGGTTTGCATTTTAACAAGTCCAATTCTATGCTAGTCAGTGCCTTCTCAGATTCAGATTGGGCTGGTTGCTCAGATGATAGACGATCCACTGGAGATTTTGCGGTGTTCTTAGGAACAAATTTGATTTCCTGGGTGCACGCAAACAAGCTACAGTGTCGAGATCTAGTACTGAGGTGGAATACAAAGCAGTAGCAAATGCCACAGCTAAAATAATGTGGATACAGTCATTGCTCAAAGAATTGGGAATCAAAAGTCCAGCAGCAACCATACTGTGGTGTGATAATATTGGTGCTAAATATTTGTCTGCTAACCCAGTGTTTCATGCAAGAACTAAACATATAGAAGTTGACTATCACTTTGTCAGGGAAAGAGTAAGTCAGAAGCTATTAGATATTCAGTACGTATCTACAAATGATCAAGTTGCAGATGGCTTCACTAAAGCGCTTCCAGTAAGAAAACTTGAAGAGTTCAGGCACAATCTCAACCTCAAAAGATATGGTTGTGATTGAGGGGGGCAGTTAATAATGAAGAGTTAGACTTCAGATGTCCTACAGGACACGTGCACGAATTCTTGGGGATCCATGTCGCCCTTGTACGATGTAACAGAGCTGGGAAATTTAAAGTCTTCTGGCCACGCTACCTGCTATAGGCCCGCCGATAGCGGGGATTCCTGGTCCACGCGTCGTAGCAAGGCGCGGCTAGAGGTGGGGGCGTCACGGCTGTCTGCCTTCTCGGGCACGGGCTCCGGCGCAGCCACCAGCAGTGTCGGCTGACTCTAAGCCTCTTGTATTCTCCGCACGGCCCCCCGGAGATCCGCCAACTCCTGTTGGAGCGTGCCAAGGGCTGCCAACAGGGCGTTCTCCACGGAGGGCATGGACGGGGCCGCGGGCGCACCTGGCTGGGCGGTCAAGGTGGTCGCAACCACTGCTTGTTCAGCGCCAACGGTGGGGCCCATGTCGCTGGCGGGGCTCGGCACTGCCGCACCAGGTGCGGAGACGGTGGTCGCGCCTCGGCGATCGTCGAGGCTACCGCTCCCTAGGGCCCGGTCGGTGTTGTTAAGGTTGGCCGTCGCACCGATGGCGAGGTGGGTTGCGACGCGTAGGGTGGGGCCGATCGTCGCATCAGTGGCGACGGGGTCGATGGCGTCGGTGGTGGTGGTGGTGGTAGGGTCGATGGTGTCGGTGGTGGTGGTGGCAGGGTCGATGGTTGCGCGATGAGTATCGTCATTTTCGCCCCCGACCATCGATGTCGAAGCTCTGGTGCTGACGTGGGGCCTCGCCACGACCCCCTCCTTCTTCGCCGCCGATGATGAAGCTTTTTTCGATGCCATCCTTCTTCTTGTGGTCTTGAGGTTTGCTTCCGTCGTCCCTACGGACGGCGCCAACTGTTGTGGCTACAGACCAAACAGAGAGAGAGGGGTATGGTAGTGGAGAGTTAGGTGAGCAAATGACCTCTTCTGTCTTTCCTAAGAACCAGTCATGATACATAAGCATTCTCTCGTAAGGGGCGACTTTACCATCGTAGCCTTACACGGAATCCCTCACCGAGAACAGGCTATGTCATTTACATGACTTACAATCTTCTCCACAGGCTAGCTGGTTTAGGTGGGGGCCACCCCTACAACACCTAGAAAAATACAATCAACTATTTTTGGTCCAAGTTTTCTATTTTTCTGCAATGGTATATTGACTTTTGCCAAACACCCCTATGTTCGCAGAAAATTAACATTATGTTTTCTTCCATTCCATCTCTTATATGGAGTAATCTCACTTATTTTAGTGATTACTCTGTTTAGGATGAAAGTTGTTGTCAATATAGCTTCCCTTCACCATGCCTTAGGCATACCAGAACTCCCTAACATGGCATTATGAGAGACCATGTGAAGGTATCCCCATGTTTATGATGAGTAATTGACAGTTGGTCTAGTGAGTTTGAGTTTATTTTGGGTATTCCAAGGTTGAGTACCTTTTACTTATGCTATTGTTGATTATATTGTTTCGTGCGGTGCTATGTGATGGTTTGCTTGTCTGTGTGGCTGCAGGACTTCGGAGCTAGGTCATGGTGAGGCGAGGAGGACCGGACTAGGCACAGGCGGTGCTGAGGTCAAAGCGGTTAGAGATACTGAAGATGATCAAGGCTGCTGAGGTAGTTGCGAGCCGGGAGACGAGGAACCAGTTACGAACACGACGGGCGATGACGAGCGAACCGGGACTAGGCTCAGGGAGGAGTCGAGGTCCAGACAGTCAAGGTACCAGATGCGGAAGCTTCCGGGAAAGTGTTTGAGGGCAATTTGGTAAATTGACTCAAGCAAATGAGGGAATGTGTGTTTTCCCTCCAAAATTTTGGTTGTTGACTTTTGGCTTGTTTAGATGAAAGACATGGAGTGGGAGAGGGATGACACTTCTTGATTTGCTAATTGAGGATGTGTGCCCTTCTATTAACCAAGGGGGTTCTTTTTGTCCAGCTGGGGAGGAGTGCATTCTGGAGTATGTGCGTGTGAAAGAGTAAGGCTACAGAAGGGTGTTCAGGCGTGTGCTGTGTTCTGGGGTGTTAGTGCGTGTGTTCTTCACATCTCTTGAACCATGTAGTAAGAAAAAGGGTTTGAGAGGGCTGTGGTAAATCACTATGTAATCATTCCTCTCTTGTAAGCATTCATGGTATTAATTCTTTTTGAGAAGTTCTGAGCTTAAGCCCTTTTAATTTCCTTACTGTGAAATCTTTGCTTTAGGATTGCTCATCTCTCCCCAGTGTATTGTGTTTGGTTTGGTCCTTTTGTTTGAGGAGATGAATCCCTTTTGCTCTATGCAGGAAATTACTCCCAAGGTCATTTGACCAATTTATTCCTAAGAGCAAATCTCACAATCATCGTGTTTTCAGTTGCAGCTCATTTCCTCTGTTTAAATAAAATTAGGGCTGTGAGGCAGGGGAAGGTTGATGCTCTAAATCTCTCTTTAAAAGAGGCCTTCAGACCTGTGCCTACCAGTTGTGAGATCAATTCCTGTTGAAACCCAAAAGATTCATGTTCAAGACTTTTGGGAAACAAAGGCAATTGGAGTTTGTTCCCTCTCTCTTGACCATTCTCTGAAAATTCTGATTTTCTGAATCTTCGAGTTCTATGGCAACAATTTCTTCTCCCAGAGGTCTCAAAATTAATTAGTTGAAGTTCCTGCTCTTTTGGCTTGAGGAGAGAAGAAATTTCTCATGAATTTCTCAGTTTTTGGGTGGCTGCAGTAATTACTGTTGTTGGCTGATTTCAGTTTGCAGCATGTTGTTCCCAGCCAAACTGCAATAGTCTGGCGCCCCTCCTTGAACCTCTTTCGGTCAGAAATGTTCTGCTCTCAGTCCACTGCCTGAATATCTTTTCGTCAACAACAGCTTCTTCTTCAGTGCTCGCTTCTCCTGTTTTCAGTCTGCAGGTTCAGTTCAGTTTTCAGCAGCTAAACTCTGAATTTCGGTCTACAGTATTTCTCCTCCCTGCCGATCAGCTATTTCCTGCTGCTGCTATTATTTTCAATCAGGTTTCTTTCGGTTCTGCAGATTCAAGCATTTAGCTGTTGGTTACGGCTAAATTTTTCTGTAGTGTTATTTCCTACTTTTGCCTAGCAGTTCAACAGTGCGGCAGCAGTGTTTGCTTTTCGGTCTGCTTGTTGGTTTCGGCTGCAGTCTGCAGCTCCTCTCGGCTGGCTTCTTCCAATAGTTCTCTGCTGCTCTTTTGGTTTCCTGATCGGTAGCTACAGCAGTTAACTAAGCAGATTGTTTACAAGCTTGAGGTTCTCGGCTTAGTTTAGTCTCCTAGAGTATTGGTTAGCTGCAGATTTTTTTTTGGTAGCAATCCTTGCAGCCTCTCTGAAAAAGGACCCGAAGCTAAAGTACAGCTCCTGTAGCTTCCATTTTAGTTCATGTTCTTTCTCTTTTGTTTCTCTTTCTTTCTGGTTTTTGTGCTTTAAGTTTTCAGTCAGGTGGTTGGTCTCAGGCAAAGTCTTGGACAGCAGTACAAGCTCTTCTTCTCTTTTTCATGATCGTCTGATGGTTTCTTAGTTTACGGTAAAATTGCTTCCGGCTTCCAGTGAATGAATTTGTTCTGCTTCATAGCTCTCATAGCTATCGGAGAAGAAGTATGTGGATACTTCGGGGCGATTTTTGAAGGCACCATTCACCCTCCCTCTATTGCCATTTTCGATCCTACACATTAACCAAGTCTGTTAGTGTCTGATTTTTTCTCTCAACTACTCTATTTGATTGGGAAAATATGGTGGTGTTAATTCATGGATTATTCCATGCTCAAAACAGAATTGGGAGAACACACAAGAGACATATTCTCCTCCACGATCATATCTCAATCTTTTTATTTTCTTTTCTAGTTGGTTCTCAACCTCGGCCTTATAAGTTTTAAAGTATCTTAAAACTTCATCCTTAGTTTTTAGTAAATACACATAGCAGTAGCGTGTTGCATCATCAATAAAAGTTAAAAAGTATCTTTTGCCTCCTTTTGTCAATAATCAATTCATTTCACACAAATCTGAATGAATAAGATCTAAAGGTGACAAGTTCTTTTCATCCTCTAATCCTTTATATGGTTTTCGAGGCTATTTTACTTGCACATATGACTGGCATTTTGATCCTTTGACAATTTCATATTTTGGAATTAAATTTAATTTGGACATTCTCACAATACTATCAAAACCAATATGATAGAAACGGGAATGCCAAACATTTGCCTCATATTTATTTAAATTTGTTGCAACATTCAGATTATAACAATACTCTAAAGTACTTAGGCGAAACAAGCCTCCGCTCTCATAGGTTTTACCAACAAAATTTCTGAAATTAGACAATACAATTTTATTCGATTCAAAAACTAGCTTATAACCATCCCTACATAGAAGAGAACCACTAATGAGGTTCTTGTTTATTGTAGGAGCATGCTGCACGTTCTTCAAGTTGACAATCTTCCCTGAAGTAAGTTTCAGATCCACTGTGCCAACACTAAGAACAGAAGTATGCAAACCGTTTCCCATTAGGATGGAGAAAGCCCCTGCTGCCTAGTAACAAGAAAACAAAAAAATATCAGAACATAAATGAACATTAGCACCAGTATCCACCCACCAATCAGTGAATTTACATGCTGAAAAAACAATAGGTGGATTACCATACCCGTCTGAAGTCGAGGCCTCGCCTATGATCACGTTGACAGCCTTCTTCTTTGGCTGTTCACCATCTCTGACTTTGCGGAAGCGACAGTCCTTCGCCATATGATTATCTTTTCCGCACACAAAGCATGTGATGTCCTTCAAATCCTTTTTTTCAGTTTTCTTCTTCTTAAAACTAGTTGTCTTGTTCGGTTTGTTAAATTTGTACTTCTTTGCTATAGTCTTTTTCTCAATGAAGTTTACATTGTTCTGGCCAGAGGTGCTTGGTGCATCCTTTGCTCTTGCTTTTTCTTCCACATCGAGGGCAGCAATGAGATTCTCAACAGAAATCTCTTCCCTCTTGTGTTTCATGTTAGTGGCAAAATCCCGCCAAGAAGGTGGGAGTTTAGCAACAGTGCCCGCAGCCACAAACTTAAGAGGTAACACACAGCCCAGGTGCGCAATCTCACCGACTAGTAGCTGAAGGTCATGAGCTTGTCCAACTATGGACTTAGTCTCATCCATGCTAAAGTCGAAAAATTGCTTACATATGTAGAGCCAACAACCAACCTCTGCCTCTACATATTTGTGCTCTAGTGCATTCCACAACTCTGTGGTGGACTTATAGTCCATGTACACATCGTAGAGCTGATTTGCCAGAACAGTTAAGATGCAACCAAGAGCAGTGTTGTTTGCACTATCAAATTGTATGTACTACTCAATTGTAAATAGATACTGCGGGTGAACAACCCACCACAGCCCCAAAGACATGAGCTAAAACTTGACTCTAGTCTGCCATCTACGAAAGTTCTGACCACAAAACCTCTTAGGTTTCATCACATCAGAAGCGCTAACCATTCCTGTATTGCAACAAATTTCACAATAAGGTTTCTAGATTGTTAAAAATGTAGGTAATATTTTAATTCCAAGTTTTAGTAAGAGACAAAAATAATATACTAGTGATGCACAACTAACTACTAACTGTAGGCTACTCATCATACTTTAGAATATACGCAAGAAAAATATTGTATCAAAGTCGTACGAACACACGAACGACTTACTGTTGGGCTTGATAAAGAGTAGGAAGTAGCGCAGGCGTGATGCAATGAAGGCTCGATGCAGTGCAGGGTGTAGTAGGAGCGGTCGCGCAAATACGCTGCCCAGAAACCTTATTGCCACCACGTGCAGGTTCTCTCTGTGACAATGGTTCGGAGATCCCGCTCTCCTCTCTTATCAGTGCACGCCGAGAAGAAAGATCGACGAGGTTCGAGTGCTTAACACTTCATACAAAAGTGGAAGAAGACAATGGGAGAAAGGAATAGAGGAGTTCAGTCCCAAACCTAGACGTCTCCAGGCCTTTTATAGATGTGCTAATTACTCTCAAGTAACTGATGCCATTAGAATAAAATAATACTCAAGTAACTGACTCCATTATTCACTGGTAACTACTGATATTCAAATAAAATTAACGAAAATTAAGCAGTCTCTTGACCAGTCAAAAGAGAGAGACGGTACAAGGTTTAGCAAAATAAGGTGGACATGGTCTGTCAAGTGGCGCACCACATCACGGCGCGGTCACAAGTCACGTGATTTTCACGTGAAAATACGCGAATGCGCGCGCGTGCGTGCGCGCGTGTGTATTTAGCCAAAGTCATCCTCATACCATCCACTTCCATAATTCAAGGAGTGGCATGGACTCCACCTTATAAATTGGTCTCCCCCACTTTGCATTAACCATATGGTACTAAACCTTGCATGCTTTGGAATTAAGGAAAATGTGCCTCAATTTGTGAGCCTATTTCTAACAGTTTGAAGTTAGGTTTTCTCATTTTGCTGAGAAGTACAAGGAAAAGAAAATGAAGGCGGATGTCATGGGAGGTAAAGAAGGCATGAGAAAGAGAATTGCCAAACTCATTGCCATTGTCACATTGTATGGCTTTGATACGAAGGTTAAATAGAGTGCTAGCATAGGCATGAAAGGTGAGAAAAATATAATAGACTTCTAACTTGCATTTAAGAGGAAACATCCATAGGAGACCTGAAAAATCATCATGGATCACAAGATAATACTTGAGGCCAGAAGTACTAAGAACAGGAGACGACCATAAATCAATCAATCACAATGCAGAAGTTCAAAAGGACAACTTGTAGATGATTTAGAGACAGAAAACGGAAGCTGAACATGGCGACCAAGTTGACAAGCATGAGAAAGACTAGGACTATACTTATTACAAGAAATAACTCTAGAGCTTAATAGACAGGACATAGATGGTTGGCCCGAGTGACCTAATCGATGATGCCAAAGGTTGATTGTGGTGGTAGAGGCTTGAAAAGTTTGAGTGCAAGGATTGGGAGGAAGACACATTGAATAGAACTCTCCTGAGCTATTGCATTGAAGAATCTCTGTCTTGGGATCCTTCACAAAAAATCAAAGGGGTCAATTTCAACCGAACAATTATTATCGGAAGTGAGACGAAGAATGGATATGAGATTTTTGATAACATTGGGAACAACCAGGACATTGCGGAGAGAAAGATGGCTTGGAGAGGAAGGGAAAGGCTGATGATTGGTATGAGTGATAGGAAGAATAGAATCATTGCCAACAATGACGGATCAAGAAAAAGAACACAAAGGAGAAGATGAGGTCAAGATACCAGTGTCTTAGGTCACATGGGAGGTTGCGCCTAAGTCCATGGACCAATCCTATGGGTTGGTGTGACGACCCATGTCATTACCTAGGGGTACTACCACTGGTCAACGGATTATTATTCATTTGCCCGTTAGAACACTGCTCCAATGAATAAGAAGCCCATTAGAGTGTTGCGGCGGAACAATCATTAGAGACAGTTCTTTCCTATTACAACACTTTTGCCACGTAGAGCTAAAGCGTATCACAAAGCCACGAGGGCTTGACTAATACAATATTTAGATAGTAAAGAGGTTCTAACCAGAAATTACATAAGGGTGACGACTAGCCGATATCTATACTCTTTAGTACTCGAGTTCACAACATTCCATCCGGTGTAGTGGTAGTCATCCATGTGAATTTCACTAGGTCCTAGTAAATCTTTGGGCTGAGCCATTTCTAAACAAGGGAAGATAATAGTGTTGTAGGGGTGGCCCCCACCTAAATCCAGCTAGTCTGATAAGGATGTAGTTGCCCTCGGCCGGAGGCTTCGGTGTAAGGTTACGATTGTAAACACGCTCCTCACGAGGGAGCTCATATATATGTGATATAGAGCCCTTGGGAAAGACCAACAGGTCATTTGCTCACCTAACTCTCCACTACCATACCCCTCTCTCTCTGTTTGGTCTGTAGCCACAACAGTTGGCGCCGTCCGTGGGGACGACGGAAGCAAGAAGACCTCAAGAAGGATGGCACCAACATCATCGGCGGCGAAGAGGAGAAAGGAGGTCGCGGTGGGGTCTCGTGTCAGCGTTGGCACCGAGCCGTCGGCATTGGTGACCGTGGGAGTGAACGACAACACTCACGACGCAGTGGTTGACTCCAACCCCACCTTCGTCGACGCAGCGGTCAACTCCAACCCCGCCTTCGCCAACGCAGCGATCGACTCTAACCCCGCCTTCGCCGACGCAGCGATCGACTCCAACCCCGCCTTCGCCGACGCAGCAATCGACTCCAACCCTGCCTTCGCCGGTGCAGCGATCCACTCCAACCCCACCTTCGTCGACGCAGCGGTCGACTCCAACCCCGCCTTCGCTGACGCAGCGATCGACTCCAACCCCACCTTCGCCGACGCAGCGGTCGACTCCAACCCCGCCTTCGCCGACGCAGCGGTCGACTCCAACCCCGCCCGCGGTGCGGTGGTCGACTCAACCGCGCCGCCGGTGCAGTGGTCGACTCCAACCCCACCTTCGCCGACGCAACGATCGACTCCAACCGCGCCTTTGCCGGCGCAGTGGTCGACTCCAACCGCGCCTTCGCCGGCGCAGTGGTCGACTCCAACCCAACCTTCGCCGACGCGGCGGTCAACTCCAACCCCGCCTTCGCCGACGCAGCGGTCGACCCCAACCCCGCCAGCTGCCATAGCACCGGCCGGGCGGAGCAGGGAACTAGCGTCGACACCCCCGGAGATATGGCCATTATCTTCGCCCCCGGTACAAAAGCGCCAAGCGGTCCCGTTAGCACTGCGAATCGGGTCAGCAACGTGGGAATCCACCACACCGACGTGGTGGGTAATTCGGCGGCATAGGCGGTGGTCGCAGCTGTCAAGCCACTGCGATCAGGTGCGCCACCCGTTTTGACTACGTTGGTAGTGCAAAGATCCCTGCCGGCGGCCCTGCATGCGCTCCAGCGGGAGCTGGCAGATCTCCGCGAAACCGTGCTGGCCATGCAAGAGGCTCCAAGCCCGCAGACCCCGACGACCGTCGCACTGGGGACCCGCCCGCAGCAGCCGCAGCGAACGCCCCCGCAAGTTCAGGTCGTCAGCGTCATCTCTGGAGGTTCGTCGTCGGGAGCCTCGCAGCAGCCAAGGCCGGGAGTAGCTCAGGGCGACGTCACCTTCACGCCCGACGATGCCCGAGGCGTGGAATTTCCCCACCACGACCCTCTGCTCATCCGAGCCGACATTACAGGATGTGACGTCCGGCGCCTCCTCGTTGACGGCGGTAGTTCGGCGAACGTGCTTTTCGCGAAGGCCCTTGACCGCATGGGAATCCCTCGCGGTCGACTGCAGCCATCGGCGACCCCGTTACACGGCTTTGGTGGCCAATCACTAAGTACATTGGGCCAAGTATACCTCCAGGTCTCCTTCCATCAGGGCGATAACATCAGGACCGAGGGCGTCATTTTCGACGTCGCGGACACTCTAAGTCCATACAATGCCATTCTAGGCCGTCCTGTCCTCATTTCCTTCAGGACGGTCTCGCACCATGGTTTCCTGTGCCTCAAGCTCCCGGGCCCGCAAGGCGTCATCACTATCTTCAGTGATCAGGACCTCGCCCGACGCACGGAACTTACGAGCCCCCGCCGCAGGGTGCACGCCCTCGTCGGTAAGCACAAGGCGGACACACCATCCGCCTCGGGGTGGACCCCTAAGCCTCGACCGGAGGGCGGAGTCAAGAGGGTCCCCCTCCAGGCCGATGGCTGAGTCGTCTCCATAGGCGACGGCTTCCCCCGGAGATGGAGCAAGACCTACTCTAGGTTCTCCGGAACAACGCAGACGTCTTTGCATGGTCCCCGGAGGACATCAAGGGCGTGAACTGCTCCCTCATTGAACACAACCTAGCGGTCCGCCAGGATGCCAAGCCGGTCAGGCAAAGGCTTCGGCGTATGTCCGTTGACCGACAGCAGGTGGCCAAGGCAGAAGTGGTGAAGCTTCTGCAGGCTGGCGTCATTCGCGAAGTCCAACACCCAGATTGGCTCGCCAATCCGGTGCTGGTAAAGAAAGCCAACGGTGCCTGGCACATGTGCATCGACTTCACTGCCCTCAACAAGGCGTGCCTAAAGGATGACTACCCTCTCCCACGCGTCGACCAACTAGTCGACGCTACTGCCGGCTGCGAACTCATGAGCTTCTTGGACGCTTACTCCGGCTATCACCAAATCTACATGGCCAAGGATGACGAGGACAAGACCAGCTTTATCACTCCGATAGGAACATACTGCTTTGTTAGAATGCCCTTCGGCCTGAAAAATGCCGGCGCAACTTTTACCCGCCTCATTGCGCTGGCGCTGACCTCCCAACTGGGGAGGAATGTTGAAGCTTACATCGACGACGTAGTCATCAAAACCAAGCAGTTGGTCGCTCACGGTCAGGATCTCCAAGAAACCTTCGACAATCTACGGAAGGCGGGCATCAAGCTCAACCCAGACAAGTGCGTGTTTGGTGTACGGGCGGGCAAGCTTTTGGGCTTCCTGGTGTCGGGGCACGACATCTAGGCCAACCCTGACAAGGTCGACGCAATCCTCACCATGGAGCCGCCCAAAACGACACGAGAAGTCCAAAGACTCACTAGCCGCATGGCTGCGCTGAGCCGCTTTTTGTCAAAGGCAGCGGAACGCGGCCTACCCTTCTTCAAAACCCTGCGCAGCTGTGATGGGTTTCGTTGGGATGCCGATTGTGCCAGCGCCTTTGACGACCTCAAGAAGCATCTTGCAAGCCTACCAATGCTGGTCGCCCCAGCACCAGAGGCTCCCCTCCTACTTTACCTCGCCGCCTCAGCGACAGCAGTCAGCGCCGTCCTCATTCTCGAGGAGGGCATTCGTCAGCGCCCAGTCTACTTCGTTTCCAAAGCCCTCCAAGGCGCCAAGATGTGGTACATGGAGCTTGAGAAGTTGGCTTACGCGCTAGTCATGGCCTCGAGGAAGCTCCGACACTACTTCCTCGCACACCCAATCACCGTGCCGTCCTCATTCCCTCTGGCGGAGATGTTACACAATAAAGAGGCCACGGGACGCATCGGTAAGTGGGCAGCCGAACTCGCCCCTTTTTCCCTGACATATGCTTTGCGCACAGCGATCAAGTCCCAAATCCTTGCGGACTTCCTCGCGGAGTGGACCCCGCGGCCCAGCACGCCCAGCAGCCGGAGGACCTGGTGTGGACGCTCGACACCGACGGCGCCTACTGCGTCTCCGGCGTAGGCGTCGGTGCGGTGGTCACTACGTCAGAGCGACACCGCCTGTTATACTTGGCACGCTTCGCATTTCCCGCCACCAACAACACCATGGAATACGAAGCGCTACTCTTCGGCCTAGCGAAGCTCAAAGCCCTGGGCGCGCGGCGAGTCCTCGTCCGTATGGATTCAAGGCTAGTGGCGGGGCAAGTCGACAAGTCATACCAGGCCAAGGACCCCGACCTCGCCATGAACCTGGCAGCTGTGTGAGCCAAGGAACGACACTTCTTGGGCATCACGGTCAAGGCCATCCCCCGAGCGGAAAATAAGCAAGCGGACATTCTCGCAAAGGCCGCCAGCCAACAACTCCCCGCTCCTGAAGGTGCATTCTACGAGGTTCTGCACGCGGCGGCCATCGCGCAAGACAATCGCGACGTGGCCCTAGTCCACCAGATCACCCATCAGGGCGACTGGCGAGAGCAAATTCACGCCTTCCTACAAGGCATCGCCGAGCCTGACGAACCTGTCGAGCTCCGCCGTCTACAGTACCGCACCAGATCCTTCCAGATACTCGACGGAGTGCTCTACAAAAAAGGGGTCTGCGCACCGCTCCTACGGTGCCTCTCGCGCGCAGAGGGACAGCACCTCCTGGCGGAAATCCACGCGGGCCTTTGCGGCTCGCATTTGGCGCCGAGGTCGCTCGTCGGCAAGGCATTTAGGCAGGGCTTTTACTGGCCAACCGCCGTTGCCAATGCCCAAGAACTTGTGCGCCGGTGTCAAGGCTGCCAATGGATGGGACGGGTAATTCACAGACCCCCACCAGCCTCAGCCCCATCCCCCCTGTATGGCTATTGGCACGGTGGGGCATCGACGTGGTCGGACCTCTTCCCCGAGCCCTAGGAGATTTGCGCTTCATCGTGGTCGCTTTGAAATATTTTTTCAGGTGGCCAGAGGTTGTCGCGCTAGCCAAGATCACCTCGGCAGCCATGCAGCGTTTCCTTTGGCAGAACATCATATGCTGCTTCGGAGTGCCCAAGGATATCACTGCTGACAATGGCCTGCAGTTCGATTCTGCTCTGTTCAGAGAGTTCTGCGATGACATGGGCATCACGCTTCGGTTCGCCTCGGTCGAACACCCACAGTCCAACGGAGCGGTCGAGCGGGCGAACGGTACCATCTCCGCCGGGGTCAAAAAACGCCTTGTCGGCCTACCAAAGGGCAAGTGGCCCAGCGAGCTCCACAACGTCCTCTGGTCGCGTCGCACAACAGCGACACGCCCGACGGGATTCACGCCGTTCAAACTCCTTATCGGCGACGAGGCAATGATGCCCGAAGAGATCAAGGTTGGCTCACGAAGGGTCCTCGCCCAGGCACCAGACGAAGAGCGCCAGTTGTCCCTGGACCTCCTCGACGGGGAGCGCGTCAAGGCCACCCAACACGTCGCCAAATACGCCCGCCAAATGGCGCGCAGGCACGGCCGCTCTGTGTATCCGCGAGCATTCCAGCTGGGGGACCTTGTCCTCAGGATGGCGCTTCGCGCAGACACGGTCAGCAAGCTAGAATCCAAGTGGGAAGGCCCGTACATCGTCGCGGCAGCATTGCAGCGAGGAGCTTATCACCTCGCCACGCTGGAAGGGCAGACACTCCGCCACACATGGAATGCGGACAGGTTGCGGAGGTACTATGTTTAGGCCAATAAGGGCCACCATCGTGGCAACAAGTCTAATGGTCAGTCACTGACTTCTTGTACTCGCTCACCCAAGCAAACGAGAATTTAATAAAATTCGCCGTTTGCGGAGCTATTCGTGCCCCCCACCAAAAACGCGCGGAGGCTTGGCTCCGCATGAACTCCTCGGAGTATAAAAAAGACGCGGACGTTTTCCCTACGCACTCTACTGAGTATAAACAAGACGCGGAATTCCGCGCACGCGTCGGTGCCACTACCACGCGTACTCCCCGGAGTATAAAGACGTGGTCGATGTTCCCACGCATCGCACGGAGACCCACCTCCGCACATGCACCGCACGGAGACCCACCTCCACATATGCACTCCACGGAGGTCCGCCTCCGCACACACTCTATAGAGTATAAATAAGATGTAGCATCGAGGTCCGCCTCCGCACACACTCTACGGAGTATAAATAAGACGTAGCGTCGAGGTCCGCCTCCGCACACACTCTACGGAGTATAAATAAGATGTAGCGTCGAGGTCCACCTCCGCACGTATTCTACGGAGTATAAATAAGACGTAGCGTTGAGGTCTACCTCCGCACGCACTCTACGGAGTACAAATAAGACGCAGCGGGGGGACGCCTCCGCGCGCACTCTACGGAGTATAAATAAGACGCGGACGTTTTCCCTGTGCACTCTACTGAGTCTAAACAAGACGCGGATGTCCTGCGCGCGCGTTGGCGCACCCTCCGGAGTCTAAATAAATCGTGGTTGATAGTCCCATGCATGCTCCGGAGTATAAACTAGACGTGGATGTTTTCCCTACGCACTCTACTGAGTCTAAACAAGACGCGGATGTTCCGCGCACGCATTGGCATACCCTCCGAAGCCTAACTAAGTCGTGGTTGATTGTCCCACGCGTGTTCCGGAGTACAAACCTCGGAGCACGATCGCGTCTACTTCAACCAGGCGCCAGCTCCGCTGCCACCGCTTCGAAGGGTAGGGGACGGAGCGCGATCGCGTCTACTGCAACCAGGCGCCAACTCCGCTGCCACCGCTTCGAAGGGTAGGGGACGGAGTACGATCGCGTCTACTTCAATCAGGCGCCAGCTCCGCTGCCACCGCTTCGAAGGGTAGGGGACGGAGTGCGATCGCGTCTACTTCAACCAGGCGCCAGCTCCGCTGCCACCGCTTCGAAGGGTAGGGGACGGAGCGCTCGCGCGCATACTTCGAATATTCGCCAACCCCGTCGCCGCCACTCTTCGCCCACAGGGCACTATTACCTTTAGAACAAGCGAACACGGCTGGAAGGTGCCAGCCTCCGCCGTATTAATAATCAACTGTACAAGCAGCATGCAGTTGTGCAGTACTCAACACAATAGTCCTCTCTTTCGTCACCAAGCGAAAGAAAACAACAGCAAAAGCAAAAGTTACATCATAACCACCAGCTCCCGGAACCACACTAGGAGTCAGCGCCGTCTTCATTGCGCTGACGAGCTTCCTCCAACCACTGAAGGAAGTTATCTTCCTGGTGTAACGTCCGCCGTAACAACACTTTGGCTGCTTCCTCTCCAACGTGGCCCCAGATCCCCTCGTAGAAGCTCTGCACGGCGGGCATGGTGGTGCGGACTGCGCCGGACAATACCCCAGCCTCGGTCGGCGCACTCAAGCTGGGAGCGGCCAGCTCCTTCACGTGCTCACACCCCCGGGCGTGGAGCATGGCAAAGGCGAGGCACGCGCTGGCGTAGCCGCAGTGATCGCCGAAGGCTTTCGCACCGCGAAGCGCCAAGCTCGAGCCCTCCTCAATCCGTGCCAACGACTGCACCATGTCCGCGGCATCGTGAGTAACGTCCGGCATGACGACGGAAAGGTCCCGCAGGGCCCCCTCCAATGACCCCATGGCCCTCCACGCTACCGCGGACACGTCGCCCAGAGCTTGGTTCCTCCCCTCCAGGGCCATGACAAGCTGGGCCTTCTCCTCCTCCAGCGCGCTGATTTGCCCAAGTAAGCCAGCACGCTCCTCGGCCGCGGCACGTTGGGCCTCTTTGGCAGCACATTGCGCCGCCGCCGCCGCGCGAACTTCCGCCTCTAATAGACAGATATGGTCATCCTTCGCGGCGTGAGCCTCGTCGGCAGTGCGAAGCTGTTCCTCCAGCACCCTCCTAACAGCAGGAAGACATGGCTATTTAGCATGCACGTGGTAGGCGATGTCAATGGCGGGCCCAGGTGCTTAGCTTCATCCCCGCGGTGCCCAGTGCGAGTGTAAGAAGGTCCCCCCCCCACAAGACGACAACGCTCGTCGATCCAGCCTGCCGTCACCACACTCCGCGGCTCTGTGGAGGGCACGGAGCGCCTCCAGTTGTGGCACGAAGTCAGACACGGTGAGCCTTGGGAGCCTCGCGGCAGCATCAGGTGTTCGCGCTGCGTTTTGCGCAACGTCACCGCTGACCTCACAGACACCACCGCTACTCGATCCTTGGCCGCGTCCGGGCGACTTCCCCTCTCCTGACGTCGACAATGGCATGAGCAAACAAATCAGAGAGAGTTTCGCGAAGTCACAGGGAGAAAAGGAATTACGCCTACCTCCGTCACCCCCCCACTAGGGCGTGGGGAGGTGTTGGCTCAGCCCCTGCCTGGGAAGCGATAACCCCCTCCTCGGTTGGAGTGGCCTCGCGGTCGGATCCCAGGCCCCCGCCGATCGCACCCGCCACATGGAATTGCCTCGCGCGCGAAGGCGATCGCACCCGACGGCGCTTCGCCGCTGGAGAGCCAGGTGATGCACCCTCGACCGCTCCAATACCTACACCGGCCGGAGCAGGCGGCGTGTCCGTAGCGGCTGCAGCAGGTGATGACGACGAGTGCTCTGCCGCTCCAGTTGTTGCCAGACCTGGGGCCGGCGGAAGGCTCGTGGCAACCACCATGGGCGACGGCGGCGTGGGAGGCAGGTCCTCGCCGACCAGCATAGGCGACAAGGCCTCGTCTTCAACGACATCGCTGCCAAGGCCCGCCTCACCACCGAGGTCCTCGCTAGCCGCAGCGTGACCCTCCGCGCTGCCATGCTCGGACCCGCCCCCTGACACGTCGTCCGGATCAGCGGCGTCTGCCGGTGGGCGGGTCAGAGACAGCACCTCAGGACCGAGACCTTCGTCGCCGGGGAGACGCCCCCGCCTCGCCGGCACCATCGCGGCGACGGGGTGAACTCCGCACCGGCACTGGGCACTCCGGTATAATGAGGCCTAGGACCTCGCACACCCGGTTTATCCGCCCTAGCCTCGTAGGCCCGGTTGTGGTTTCACGCAGGGTGTGCTCTTTCGGCGTGTACGGCCCCAGGCAGGCATCGACGGCGCGCTCCGCGTCTTCCAACGAAAGCACTGCACGTGAAGTGTGGTCCCATTTACAATAGTTGCATATACATATGCAGCACGCGGGCGAAGTACCTACCACGGCCGGTGGGCTGCTGCAGCGACGACATCGAGGGGCGGACGCCATCCCGCCGCGTAGCACCTCGTTCATATCTCCACAGGCCGGAGAGCGGAGACACCCCGTACATGGTAAATTCCTCGGCAAGATCGCGCATGTTGAACCGAAGGGTGATGCCACCGAGCCTCCGCGCCTGCCATTGATCGTCGCTCACCGACTTCAGCCCCGAGCAGTAGTTGAAAGCTATCGGCTGACCCCAGCACGACAGATTGCTGGTCGGCGTCACGTGGTAGTAGAACCACTGCCGCATCCACCCCTCCCACTTCTCCTTCGTCGCCAGAGCGGAGACCAGATGCGCGTAGCCTGACCTCACCACGAAGTGGACGCTGCCGAAATTGGACAGTGCCCCTCCTTTGACTCTCTTTGGCTGACAGCGCGCATCATGAAAAAGGGCGAACAAGCTCACGCGGGGATGAGTGCCTTCTACTCGAATTGCCTAGGCAAACACTGCCAAGCGAACTATCGCATTCGGGGTCAGCTGCGCCAACTCCAATCCATAAGCCTTCAAGACCTCACCGACAAAGAACGTCGACGGCATCCGGAGTCCAGCCTCAAAAAATACGGCGAAGACAATCACCTCTAACACCTCGGGATGAGGCTCCACTTCGTCGCGGGTGGGCAGGCGAGCTCTGTCGCGCTTATCTATCTTCTTCTCCCACAGGAGGGCTTCGATTGTCTCCTTCGTGGCAAGGCTCCGCTCTAGCACCCCGGAGCAGTGCCCTTGCAAGCCCCGCCTAGCGTCGTACCACTTGCGGGCCTGCAATGGCTTGCGAGCCACCACCAAAAATTCTGCTGCTGGCGGCGTCGCGCCACGCTGCCCCGACGAGGCACTACCGCTAAGCCGGCGGCCGGAATCTTCGTGGCTTGCCATCCTTCTTTCTACACGGAGGATTGGTGGAGCAGAGGCGGGTGGATTTCGCGCAACAACACAGGGCAATCAAGCGAACGCACACGGACGAGATGCACGCCCGTATGCCAGTAAAGCGCCCTTTATACAGCCCTTTCGCGTCCCGCGATCGGGAGGGCAACCGGCGGGAGCCCGTCGATTCGCCCCGCCCACGATCGGAAAGCGTAACCGTCCGCGGGATGGCTCGCCGCGTGTCCCGCCTCTCTTGGGAATGGGCGCGGGCTCGCGGTCACAAGACTGCTAACACCCCACGATGCACCAACCAGGCAACGCCGCGTGTACCCCTCCCTCGGGACCGTGCGTACGACTGCCGTGGACCGCCCCAGCCTTTCCAACACGCCGCAAACGACTCTGGACCGAGCAAGGGTCCACCCCGCGCCAAACAAAGGTATCCACACCACTCCTCGCACGTTCGAGGCCTTCGGCTCCGCAGCACGACCCCGGTGACAGCTGTGGCCCCGTGGGAAGGCTCCGAGACCGTGAACGGCTTCGACGCCTCGATGAAGCCTCCGCCCCACCAGGACAGGTATGGCTGCGCCAAGCGACCTCAACTCCGCCCTCCGCGAAGCCTTCGCCTCAGCGGAACGACTCCGACTCCGCCCTTGATGAGACCTTCACCCCGGCGAGGCAACCCCGTGTCCGCCCTCGGCTATGGCACTTCAACAAGCGGCCGTGTGTCTGCACGCCATGCCCGAATGCACCCCTTCCACTCCGGTGGCTCCGGACAACCCTGGCACTCGTCGCACGTCATACCGCTTCACCCTTACCACAACCGTTCTCGCACCTAACGTGTCCTATGCCTTTTCATGGATGCTAGGTTGCAGAAAGAACAAGCGCGGTGGGTCAGCCGGAGGGAATCCGCATCGACGAGGTCTTCACCTCTACACCGCAAACACGACCCCACTGCAACCACCCAGAGCAAGACTTCAATAGCGACTCCGCTGCGGCCCTTCGGCCTCGACTACACGGAGACATGAGGACCTACATACGCCAAATCATCTGCACCCACAACCACACAATGTCACAGGCCGCAGGGACGGAGGGGGCCAAAGGACTCGCAACATGGCTTCGGCCTGTGAAGTCTTTCACCATGAGAGGCTCCTGTTGTAGGGGTGGCCCCCACCTAAACCCAGCTAGTCTGATAAGGACGTAGTTGCCCTCGGCCGGAGGCTTCGGTATAAGGTTATGATTGTAAACACGCTCCTCATGAGGGAGCTCATATATATGTGATATAGAGCCCTTGGGAAAGACCAAGAGGTCATTTGCTCACCTAACTCTCCACTACCATACCCCTCTCTCTTTGTTTGGTCTGTAGCCACAACAAATAGCAATGGTGAGTACAGAGGTACTCAGTAAGCGTTATTAGCAAAATACACTGCATGCTCATATTCTAACATTTCTTGAAAAATCTTCCTTCTCATTCTCTTGCTCATTTTCTATCTCATTATCATTCTCTTTCTCTCTCTCTTTGTCTCTTTTTCTCTTTCTCATTTTCAAAACATATAGAAAATAAGGTTTCTAGGTTTTGAAAAGTTTCAGTTTATAAATTTAGAAATTTACTGAACACACGTATAGTGGATAAAAATCTCCACTGGTTTTGTAGCCTCTATTACAGGAGACAGACATGAATTCATGATTTATATAGCACTGCACAGACTTGCACCGCTTTACCTATAGTCACCCTAATTCTTGTTGCAAGTAGATCTTAACATTTCCTTAGATGCGATGTTCAAATCAGAGCACATAACTTTTACTATTATCTCAGTGTATTATATCTCCACCCAGCTATTCTCAACCGGTAGCCTGCACTCACCGAAAGCAACATAGCCATTGGTTGGGCCAATTCATTCACTCTTACCCAACACTCCACTGTGCTAATATATGCGCTCATGATCCCCTACTTCCCGGGTTCTATACTGGCTCTAGGTTCCTCCACTTATTTGTAACTATTTACCCATGTGGAGAATATAATAACCTTGATAGAATTACTTGTTCCGTCCACCTTTAGATGGAACAATGGTTGATACAATTTGTACGGTCCATTATACAAGTGAAGTCTGATTAACCTTATATTTTATCCCTATGTAGAAGGTCCCATACCTGCCCTTCTCTTGCCTGCCCTAGGGGACCTTCCACCCCCTTATTTATTTGCTTGATAGTGGTTTCTCCAACTGTTTGCCCTCATATCTTTTCTTTCTTTCTCATAACATTCATTTGATTTTAAACTTGATTTTAATTTTTGATGTAGGGTGATAATAATTTAATAAAGGAAATACTTGTTTTACGGAAGACACAATGATCATATGCTCAAAGGGATGCTTGCCTGAGTTTACATCGAAGTTATGAGTCCCAAAGTCACTAGAATAAAAGTTGCACCCCAATCCTTGTTTCTTTCCTACAGTTAGTATGCATGCTACGGTTCAATGCACGGTGCCAAAGAAAATAACATATAGTACATAATTGAATAAAATGCACTAAAGTGTCCCCGTGTGATCCTTAAATTTTATTTCTACCGTGTATGGATTTTTAGGACTCAATTGCCACGTTAAAGTTTAATCGCTACACATTATTTTATTTAATCACGCACAGGCTCTAAATCTCCAGATAGCACTTAAACATCTAATAAAAACAAGAGTTTCTTAGCTACTGATGGATTGAGAGACTAGAAACATCTTAGTGGGCAGTTCAAAGAGCATGAAAGTAGTGTTGAGCATATTACTAACATGAACACTTGGAATGAACTAAGAATTAAACTTCGCAAAAATCAAACAATTGGCAATGATTCGCAACAACAAATCACTAAAGAGAAAGAACGCTTGAGACAGGTTTTAGTTAGAATAGTTGCCATTGTGAAATATCTTGGTAAATGTAATTTAGCTTTTCGAGGATCAAGTGAGAAACTTTACAAAGATAGTAATGGCAATTTCTTAGGATGTGGTAATGTAAGATCATCTTAGATGCATTCAAAATAATGAAATTCATCATCATTTACAAGTTCAATATATAGATTGTTAAAAAGGCCAATTATTGCTCCATAATCCTTGATTGCACTCCAGATGTGAGCCATCAAGAACAAATGACTCTAATTGTTCAATGTGTTAATATGTCAAACAACAAAATAAAAATAGAAGAGTTATTTTATGGGATTTCTGAAGGTGGATGACACATCTGGTTTGGTGCGATTGAGTCTTTTGGTCTTAATATTGATGATATAAGGGGTCAAGGTTATGACAGTGGTTCTAATATGAAAGGTAAACACCAGGGGGTACAAAAGCGGTTGCTTGATATAAATCCAAGAGCTTTGTATATGCCTTGTCGTAGTCTTAATCTTACTCTATGTGCTATGGCAAATTCTTGTGGTAAAGCTATTTCATTTTTGGAATTGTGCAATGAATATATGTGTTATTTTCAAGTTCTCCTAAAAGATGGAAGGTGTTGCTTGACCATGTTCCAAAATTAACTGTGAAGCCTTTGTCTAGTACTCGTTGGGAGAGTCAAATCAAAACTGTTAAAGCTATTAGATATCAAGCTTCTAAACTAAGGTTAGCTTTCTGAATTATGTAAAACTTGTGATGATCCCAAATCAAAGAGTGATGCACAAAATTTATTTGATGTGCTTGGTAGTTTTGAGTTTTTACTTGGTATGGTTATTTGGTATGACATTTTATTTGTTGTAAATATGGTGAGTAAGAAGATGCAATCTCCATCCATGTGTAGTGACTCTACCTTGCAGCAGATTGAAGGTATAATGCAATTTTTTGATAAGTATAGAAATGAAGGATTTGTATCTAGTTTGACTATTTCTAAAGGCCTTGCATCTGATATGAATATAGATCCATCCTTTTTGATAAAACGTCATGCTATTAGGAAAAAGCAATTTGAAGAAAGTGATCACAATGAAGAAATTCTATCAGCCGAGAAGGCTTTTGAAGTTAATTACTTTTTTTTGTTGTGGTGGATGTGGCAAATGCTTCATTGAAAAATAGATTTGAAGAACTTAAAGTGTTTAAAAGTATATTTGAATTTTTTACTTAGCTCAAAAAACATGAAGTCATTGGATGATGTTGAACTAAGAAAGTGTTGCACTAAATTTGCAAATACTTTTTCTCAAAATGATTCATTTGATGTTGAGTTAGATGAACTTTTTCTGAATTAAGAATGCTGCAAATGACTTTGCCAGATGTGCCAATGTCTACTATTGAGATTTTTGAGTTTGTTAGAGATATAGACTGCTATCCAAATGTTTCAATTTCTTATCGAATCTTGTTTACTGTTCCTGTGACTGTAGCATCAGCTGAAAGAAGCTTTTCAAAGTTGAAATTATTGAAAAACTATTAGACGTTATCAATGTCACATGAAAGGTTGAATGGTCTGGCCACTTTATGCATCGAGAAGGATATGTTGGATAATATTGATGTTGATACTATTATTAATGACTTTGCATTTAGAAATGTTAGAAAAAATTTGCTTTCTGTGATTATTCTATTCATAACTAAGTCTAATGGTTATTGTATTGAACTTTAGTCTTCTGGCTCTGATCAATAGTGACAACATGGGAGCCATAGTCACGACCGATGCGTAATCTTCATGAAGACCACACAAGGTGGTGAGAATGAGCATTTCATCACAGATGGGTTGACGAAGATCAGCAAGGGCATCAGCGAGGAAGATGTTCTCAATGGCTTGCCATATGGCGTGAGAACTGGAGCCCGGCTTCATGACTATGTCGAGAAGAGCCCGAGGGATATGGAGCCGTATAGCCAGCAAAACACGGTGAAAGTCATGGCGTTCCCAGTTAGGTCCGTCGGCGCTAGTGCCGGTGCCATCCACATGACTTTTGAGCGCATACTTACCAAGGGTGACAAGGAAGAGTTCGCACCACTTAGTGCCTGATGATGGAGAGTAATCGGGACATGAGTTTTCATACTCGCAACGTGCACAGCCTGCGCAGCGGGAGAGGGGACAGAGGTAAGTTCTTTGCCTTTGACAGCGGCAGTGGCAGCAACTTCAGGTTAATTTGGCGGCCACGGCTTGGCACTGGAACAAGATGCAGATACGAGACGAGAGGATGCCTATGAGAAAAATGAAGAGGTGGAAGGCGACGATCCAGAGCGATCAAAACTTTTATCAGAAGTGGTGATCGGCGATTTCAGAAGAATCAATGACTAAAAAAACAACGCAGGCCGGGAGATGCAGAGACGAGCCAGGAGGTGGGCGAGTCAGAAAGGCAAGCCGGGGGCGAGTCGATGGGCTGCACGAGCTGAGAGGTGGGCAGGCCGGGACGAGTCGAGGGCGACGAAAAAGAGAAGGATCAGATGCATTTCAGAAAATGCAATTGCTATGATACCATGAAGGCGAGGCTGCAGAATCGCAATGCCTCGATCTATGTATTCATGCGTACTTACAGAACAATACATGAGTCATGATCTTGTACAAGGAAACAAGAAAGGAATACTAACCGAAGACTAGTAGGTACTATTTGTAATCCGGCACGGCGACGGCAGCGTGAGCAATAGGGAGACACCGTATGAATAAGTCGGAGAAGTATTGTCGCTAACGGTGTTTAAAAAATTTGTGATCAGTTTCGTCAAACTACATTATTGATGATTGAAAGAAAGAAAATAAATGGGAAGAAAGGATAAATTAAAATGTTCGTAGTATATAAGTAGATTGGACAGGTAACTTATTTGATCACGCAAGCACACGGCCGGACAAGCACACACACGTATCTGTTTATATATTACATGCTTACGATGATACATTCGTACATACGTACTAGGGTTGACAGTGAATTAATTAATTAGCACGCGTGCATGGATACATACATACAGACGTAGATACAGATAGAGTTGCCGCAGATCGTCAGTTAGCTTGTTCCCTTGCCATGTATGTAGATGTCGATCAGACAATCTCTTCAGGTGGAGCTCCAACGGATGTCTCTGAATTTTGCGGCTGCGATCCCTCACGCAGACGGAAGGCGTAAATCCCACCAGGAAAGATGTCGCCGGCAATAGGTCGTGAATTAGCATTAGTTAGTTGGATATTACATAACCCGGACTCCCCGATCCCGAAGTGGGCCAGGAACAACCAAAGGTGGGTGAGGAGCTCCCCTCCTCTGCTCAGCTGCGCCGCGTGCATATGAGGAGATGACTTGGCGGCGACGTAGATGAGGAGCCGTATCCACATGGCCACAAGCTCCTCCAGTGCTTCCTCGCTCGGCGGGAGCTCAACGATGTTCCGGAACCATCGAATGACGTTGGCAACGTCCTCCGGAAGAGCAGCAGGTGGATCAGCGGTGGGTCTGGGTCCTGGTTGGAATATTAGCAGCACATCTTCCGCAGGGCCACCTCCCGGCACCGTCGAGGGATGGGTAACCAAGAGGTAGGCCATGTAGCTGGATACTTTGTGGCAGATGTCCACCATTTCTCGCGCCGCTCCGTCCGCAGAGGGAAAAGAATATTTACTCAGGTGGAATTCCGTCGCTACTTGCAGGCGACCAATGCAGAGAGCGAGACCGAACGTCGAAATAAGACTTACTATTGACTCCAACGATGGGCCAAGGTTCGGCCATTGCCGGGGCCTCATCGCTTCGTCATGTATGACGAAAAACTCCTTAAAGAAACGGGACATGATCCTATCATCTACCTTGATGTACTTGGTGCCTATTAACTTGCTGATCCAAACCAACCTGCCCTCTTTGCCACCAACTAAGTTTCTGATCCAAACCATCACCCGTTGCTTGCATGACAACCTTGCCTGCTCATCACTGCTCGGCGGCAAGTGCACCCACTCCATGTTGATGTCCAACTGTCCCATGTAACCTGACCACAGCAGTCCTTCCTCGGGCCATCCGATTTTACTGGAGAGAAGGCGCCAGGACATTGCAGCGAGCCTATGCCACTTTCGAGCCATCAACCGCGCCCATGTCCATGGCGATGTCAAAAACATCAACATGGCACACGCTTCTAGAAAAAAGCTTCCGGCGAATAATACATAGGTGATTGCAACGTCCCCTCTGCTGTACCTCTGTTTGTTGCTTACAAGGAATACAACCAGGGCAGCCATGGCAGATATCTGGGAGATACACCGAAGTACAATGCCACTCTTTCTCCGAAGCACCGTGGCCTTTGTGTAGAGATCATCATACATCATCCCAAGCTCAACCTCCAATAACTTAGGAAACTTCCGAAAATGTGTCGCAATGTTATATCTACCTGCAAAGGAATATCCTTCCATCTGTCGAGGGCCCATGCGATGTATTCTTCGCTCACCAAAGACAGCTCGGACAGATTCCAATGCAAGCTGCGCAGTGCAAATAAGGTCAGAATAGCCACCGGTCATTTGGGGCTCCAGCCCAGTATCACCGCCGCTGGATTCCCCAAGGCTTTTTAAGCTTCCACACTTGAGAGCCCATGCCCTCTCACCATACTTGATGATTCCAGCGACAAACATAAAGACACCAGGAACTAGAAGCTGCACATTGCGTTTACCGACAGATTTCCAAAACACATATAAGGCTAGGACAACTTGGACTACCAGATTCAATAAATGCCTCAACCACAAGTTATTGTCCTCCATAGCAAAGGCAGTGATGGTGTCTTGCCCGCCAAGATGGACGAGGAGGAAGGGCGCCCAAAGGAAAGCTAGCGGGTGGGTCTCCCTTAATGCATCTCCTCCAGTGGTGGAATCCTTGTGCCGCGAGAGGAAGCCAAGGGCATAGATGGCTACCAAGTCCGCACCCAAATAAGTCATCCAAAGAGAAAACCTAAGCAGCATGCTGGTGCTGCGTCGCCGAAGGTTACCAGCAAAGAAGAGGAACATCTGCAGTGTGAAGCTGAGGAGTGTTAGAGATATATGTATATTTAACACCTGTACTTTGTGTATATATACCGGCCCATTGGCCTCATATTGAATACAAGCACTATTCATAACATGGTATCAGAGCCTAGGGTTTGTCATACCTAGGGCCGTGCTTGTCTCCACCAGATTGGATCTACCGCCGGAATTTTCGCCGTCGTCCCGTCAGGCCGCCTCTCCTCCGGCTCGCCGCCGTCGCTCGGGGGGGCTCACCACCGACCGCGCCTCCATCCGCTGCAGCCGGCGCCGCCGGCGCGCCTCCAGCCGCCGCTCGCTCCTCCGACGCCGCCGCCGCTCCCTCCGCGCCGCCGCTCCTCCGCGCTTCCCGCGCGCCGCTTCCCACGCGCCGCCGCTGCCGCGCCGCCGCCGCCGCGCGCCGCCCCACGCGCTGCCGCTTCCTCGCGCCGCGCTCCCACGCGCCGCCGCCGCCGCCGCCAGCCGCCCGCGCTGCCGGTCGCCAACGGCGCCGCCGCCGCCTCGCGTGTGCGCGTGCGTGTGTGCGTGCGTGTGTGCGTGTGTGTTACTAACGGGCCGGAGGCCCGTTAATAGTTAGGGTTTTGGTTCCAAAAAAAAAAAACATCGATCTAACCGCCGCGCCGTTCAGCGCCACCTGTTAGACTTCGCTGTATTGGTCGCCGCGCCGCCCGGCCCGCTACCAATGGGCACCGCTTCTCCTCGCTGCCGGTGGTCTTTGATGGTGTTAATTACACCGACTTCGTGTCTCACATGCGCATTCACATGCGTGGTCTACGTCTCTGGGGCGTCCTCTCTGGCGATGTCACCGCCCGCTTTGCCCTATTCCTCGACGGAGTCCACGCTGTTGCATTGCCCCGATACCGACAAGATCGCTCACGAGGCCGCTAGATTGCCGATGATGAAGCGCCTCCGCCTACCAGAGGCTCGATTTCTACAAGGATCGCCCGACCACCTACACTCGGTGGTGCGATGACGATGCTCGAGCCGCCGTCTTCATCGCCAGATCCATCCGCCTCGCCTCTCTTCGAGGTTGTGGGACTCCTTCGCTTTCCGGATGTGGACTCATCTTCGCCGCGCACGAGCCCTCCGTGATGCCTGCACTGTCCGTGGTTCGCCAAGAGCACTCTCTTCAGCAGGTGATGCTATCGTTGATGCCTTTACGCCGTAGCTCTTGTCTGGGCGCCGCTTGACTCTCTCGCACCGGGCCGCCGCACTGCGTCGTGCCGCTCGATATACGTCCGACTTGGAGTTTCAGCGGTCTACGAGTTCCTTACTCGCCGCCCCGAAGTTCGAGCAAAGGCGTGCTCGCCTTCTTGCACGCCACCTCGTGTCACTCTCGGAGGCTCTCACCGAGATACGCGCAGAGGAGACTCGCCGAGTGGTGCTGGTCCGATGCCACTCCCCTGCGTGCTCGCCGCCGCTACCGCTACATCGCTTTCTTCAACGGCCGCCACAGTGGTGGTGGCCGCCTTCGTCTGGAGGTGGCCGTCCTCACTGCTCCTATCGCGACAAGGTCGGCCACATTGAGTCCTGGCTATAAGAAGAAGCGCATCCGCCACGCCGCTCTTCTCCCGGCACTAGTGCTTTTACGCCGCCGTCGCATCGACTTCTTCAGCAGCTTCTCTCACCGAGCAAGAGATAGCCGACTTCGACGCCGCTTGCCGCTTGTGTTCTCCTCGGCGTGTTCTCGCAGTTCGCATCGACTCTTCAGCAATCGAGAAACCACCCCTACACAAGTACCTCCCGTGGATTCTTGATTCGAGCATCTTTTCACATGACTCGATTCTTCCACTGCCTTTTATTACACCTCTTGATTCTCCGCGCTGTTCTTACTGCGATGGTACATCTCTTTCGCTCTCGTCGAGGATCTCTTAGCAACTCATCCTTTCATGTTCCTTCTGTTGCTCATATTCCTCGCCTCACTATGCGCCTTCTTTCTGTGGATGACATCGACCTTGGTTATCGTGTCATTCTCGACTCGACTCTTGTTGTGTTCGGACCGCCACACGGAGCTCGTTGGTTCGCCCCTCGGCGCCGTGACTCACAGCGTCTCTCGGGAGCTTGACTGGCTTCACCTTCCTTCCGCTGCCACCATCGCCGCAAGTCTCTCCGCTTCTGCCACTTCGTCTACCGGCTCTTTTCAGCAGTGGCATCACCGTCTTGGTCATCTGTGTGGATCTCGTCTGTCATCCTTAGTTCATCGTGGTCTTCGGGTCTGCCTCAGAGACGTGTCTTTAGACCGCTGTACGTAAGTTAGGTAAACAACTTCAGCCTTCCTTATCCTCATAGTGAGTCTGTGTCTCAGCGTCCTTTTGATCTTGTTCATTCAGATGTTTGGGGTCCGGCTCCCTTCGTTTCGAAAGGGGTCATCGATATTATATCATATTTATAGATGATTTCTCTCGCCACACTTGGATATATTTCATGTCTTCTCGTAGTGAGGTCTTGTCTATCTATAAAAATTTGCCACTATGATCCACACACGCTTCTCCACTCCTATTCGTGTCTTTCGTGGCCGATTCTCGGGCGAGTACCTCTCTCGTTACCGCACGCTTCCTTGCCGAAAGGTGGACTCTCGCCGCTTCTCTTGTCCCGTGCTCATGCTCAGAATGGTGTCGCTGAGCGCAAGTATCGTCACCTCCTTGAGACGGCTCGTACTCTGATGATCGCCGCCTCTACTCCACCTCACTTTTGGGTCGAGGCTGTTTCCACTGCCACCTATCTCATCAACATCCAGCCCTCTTCTGCTCTTCAGGGTGCGATCCCTGTTAAGCGTCTCTGTGGTCTTCTTCCTGACTACTTTGCCCTTCATATGTTTGGCTGCGTTTGCTACGTTCTCCTCGCCCCTCGAGAACGCACCAAACTGACCGCTCAGTCTGTTGAGTGTGTCTTTTTAGGATACAATGCTGAGCACAAGGGCTATCGGTGCTGGGATCCGGTTGGTCGACGGATGCGGGTTTCTCGGGATGTGACTTTCGATGAGTCTCGTCCATTCTACCCACGTCCTGCCTCTCCTCCGACTTCCTCTGTGGAGTCTCTGTCTTTCTTGACCTTTCCAGATACACCTATATCTGTTTTGCCTTTATCCACCAGTTCCACTGAGCCTCCACATATTCCCCCTGTGGCATCTCCGCCGTTGTCGCCGCTTGTGCCGTCTCCTACGACTCCCCAGGCTCCTCCCACTACAGTACCTATGTTCTACACTCGTCGACCCCGTATTGAGGATCTTCCTGATGAGCCATCTTCTCCTGATGTTCCATCTTCTTCTGATGGTACATCTTCCCCTGATGGGTCATCTTCTCTTCGTTACGCTCTCCGCGATCGCTAGTCGATTCGGCCTCCTGCTCGTTTTGCCTTTGCTGGTGCAGCTACTCGTGAGCCTGTCTCCTACCGGGATGTCATTACTCACCCCGAGTGGCAACTTGCCATGGCCGAGGAGATTGCTGCCTCGAGCGCATCGGTATTTGGGATCTTGTTCCTTTCCTTCTCATTCTCGCCCCATCACGTAAGTGGGTCTATAAAATTAAGACTCGCCTCGATGGTTCTCTTGAGCGCTATAAGGCGCGCCTTGTTGCTCGTGGCTTCCAGCAGAGCATGGTGTTGACTATGACGAGACTTTTGCTCCTGCTGCCCACATGACCATTGTTCGCACTCTTCTTTTGGTGGCTTCGCCGCCATCGGTCTGCTTTCACCTTGATGTCAAGAATGCCTTTCTTAATGGCGACTGCGTGAGGAGGTCTACATGCATCCGCCACCGGGTATTCTGCTCTCGAGGGCATGGTCTGCCGCCTTCGCCGCTCTCTATGGCCTCAAGCAAGCCCTCGTGCTTGGTTTGAGCGCTTCTCCTCCGTGGTCACCGCTGCGGCTTTTCCGCTAGTGACCATGATCCTCGCACTTTTGTCCACACTTCGTCTCGTGGTCGGACTCTTCTTCTTCTGTATGTTGATGATATGATCATTACGGGAGATGATTCTGAGTACATTGCCTTTGTCAAGGCTCGTCTTAGTGAGCAGTTCCTTATGTCGGATCTTGGTCTTCTTCGTTATTTCCTTGGGATTGAGGTTATTTCCACTCCAGATGGCTTTTTTATGTCCCAAGAGAAATATATTCAGGATCTTCTTGATCGCGCCTCTCTTACTGATCAGCGTACTATTGAGACTCCTATGGAGCTCAATGTTCACCTCCGACTCTCTGATGGCGAGCCTCTTTCTGATCCGACTCGCTATCGTCACCTTGTTGAGAGTCTTGTTTACCTTGCTGTTACTCGTCCAGATATCACTTATCCAGTTCATATTCTGAGTCAGTTTGTCTCAGCTCCCACTCAGGTCCACTACAGCCACCTTCTTCGCGTTCTACGATACCTTCGTGGGACTATCTCTCGCCGTCTCTTCTTTCCTTGTTCTAGCTCGCTACAGCTTCAGGCCTATTCAGATGCTACTTGGGCCAAGATCCTCCGATCGCAGTCTCTCTCGCATCGTGTTTTTCTTGGTGGTTCTCTTCTTGCCTGGAAAACGAAGAAACAGACTGATGTGTCCCGTTCGAGTGCAGAGGCTGAGTTACGAGCGATGGCTCTCTTGACAGCAGAGATTACTTGGCTACGGTGGTTACTTGAGGATTTTGGTGTTTCACACTACACCGACTCTCTCTCCGTCGACTGACAAGACAAAGCTATTAGTATTGCTCGTGATCCTGTGAAGCATGAGCTCACCAAGTATATTGATGTTGATGCTTCTTTCATGAGGTCTTGTGTGCATGATCAGGTGATTACTCTTCAGTATGTGCCTTCAGAGCTTCAGATAGCGGATTTCTTCACGAAGACCCAGACTCGAGCACAGCACAGCTTCTCTCTCTCCAAACTCAGTGTTGTTGATCCACCATGAGTTTGAGGAGGGGTGTTAGAGATATATGTATAGATTGTTATTCCCCATTGTTATGAGGGGTTCTTTGCATATTTACCACCTGTACTTTGTGTATATATACCGGCCCATTGGCCTCATATTGAATACAAGCACTATTCATAACAAGGAGCACCAGAAGCTGAATTTCCCACTTAATAGAAAATTGTACCAAGCTCTCCATTGCTAATTGAATCTTGTATTTCTTTGAATCCTTTGTGCGGCAATGATGTTTATGCTTCAGCAAGGTTTTCCTAAAACAACATGATAGTTGTTTTCGTGTTAGTAACAACATGTTCATAGTAGGTCACAAAAATTTCTCAACTAGCTATCATGTACGAGCAACCTACACCAAAACAGAATGCATGGCAGTAATTTAATTAACTGGATAACATCCATCTATTATATAATAAAAGTCAAGGACAAGCCTTTTATGGTCTCTAAGAAAAAAGATAAATGAGCTCAAAATTCTCATAAAAAATAAAAATATTTAGTTCTTAATTTGGTGAGCCCTTATTATGTTTAACAACTCAGTAACCAATTTATGCTATCAGTGAATCTATATAAACTCAATCCTAAAAAAAGGAAAGCATGTCACGCCCCTATGCCCAAATCCGGCTAGTGTACAAAGGAAAGAAAAAATAGCGACACTATACCTGCCTCTAGATCGCACGAGAGCAACACCCGGCCCACGTGTAATTGTAAGGGCGAAATTTTCTTTTGTAAACATGGAAACGGACTTATTTACATCTCTGGTGTTGTTGTACATAGAAGGACAAATATAGATAGCCTAGATACATACCACAACTAGAACGTGTTACCACTTTTTTTAATGAATCGATTCATAAGACGTTTCTAAATTTCGTTTGCCAACATCTAAAATAGCATTAATGTGTTTTGATATTATGGTATGTGAACACTTATATAAACATAGACTCCTAATTCGGTTTTCTCTTCACGTGAGACTTTTTTCCTTCGCACTATATATGTACCACAGTAGTCCATAGGAAGAAGTGCTCCATTGTAATCTCTCCTATTATAGTTATTTGCCTTTGAGCATTCGTGTTTTTTTTCTACAAGGATTTTTGTTGTGGTTACAGACCTAACAGAAAAAAAGAGGTTGAACTAGTACGATGTCCCCAGGAGACTCTCGCTCAGGTATTGCCTCCAAAGGGCTATTTATAGCGGCATCATTTTTCTATGTACAATTCTACCCTGAGTTACAAGCGTTGCCCAAGGACACACATGTCTTTTGCATACATTAATGGGCCTCTTGGGCCGCCCTATCTTAATGTCGCCGTGCCTCCCAGCCCGAAAGCCTTTAGGTGAAGATCATCTCCACAACAGTAGTCTCTCACGGTGGAAGACTCTCCCTCGCATAGGCTGAGGCTGTGTCATCAAATCTTTTGGTCTTCTCCGTGTCTTCGGTCTTTCGTCTAGCAGGGTCTAGGTATAGGCGACACGGGCTGCCAAGACCAGAACCTCGTAGGTTATAGGCGAAGCTTGTCGTGCCCTTCAAAATTACTTCGCTGAATACTCCATAAAATATATTCAAGGCCCCTGGCTCATGCGTCCGTGCAGGTTCTCTCTGCGACACTCCATCACGTTCTCCGTAATGGGCCGCCGAGTCTACGATCTTCGCACTCCGACAGGGATGTTCCCCGGGCTGTACCGAGGCTCACGCGTGTGAAGCCTTAGGACTTCGCTCTTAGCCTTACGAAGCTGGTACCCCTCCCCTTCTCTTCGAAGTACGCCGCGGGGAGCCCTTAGGAGGCTTTTGGCAATCACGGGCGGCGTGCAGACCTCGTTAGACAGTTCCCGAGCGGTGAGGTGTCAGGGCCAACGGACGCTTCCTCGATTGTCAGAGGTACTGCTTCGCCGAACACACGTCGTTTGGCAACTGAAGCGCCACGACTATTGCTTTAATTGACGGGGCCTCACAAGGTACATGTCATGTGGCGATAGGAGCGCCACTGTAACACCGCACCTGCACTACTACGCATGGTCCCCAGGTTCCTCGAACGCCTCTGGGGCACGGGGCGTTCCCTAAGTACACCTGATGGGACCTCGCTGATCATGTGTCACACGGTCATTGGGCACCATGTCTGCGCTGCCTGCCCCTTCGCGCTCTTCCAAGAAGCGACGGTAGGTAAAAGGCGCCTGCGTCGGTCTTGTCGCTTCGCACCCTCCCGATGTAATGCCTGTTTCCCGAGGCGTTGTCAGCGGTTTTCTAGGAGCGCCATTAAGCGGGGGCGCTATCACGGCCCCGCAACCAACCTATAAAAGGGGAGAGCCCGTTCGGGGAAGCGCTTCTCTCGCACCCGTAGCGCCTCACTGCGGCCCCCATACGCTCTCCTTCCTCCTCTCTCTGTTCTCCCAACTCCCCCTTCAAGATGACCCGCTCTCACCACCCCATTGAAGTGGAGTTCGAGCTCGTGGGTCGTGGGTCGTCCAACTGGGTCGCACTCGCGACGACGGCCTCTGTCCCACTATCGTCGCTCTACTTCCACCTGAAAACCCTCGTACGTTCTTTGACAACTTAGTGGGATAAATCCTTGCTTTTAATATCCTCATGACATGTCACATCTTCATAGGAATGACGCTCCACGATGCGGAGCGAGCGGCTGTGGCATTCCTTGGGCCATACTATTGAAGGAATCCCCGATGCAGCAACTTCTGTTGGGTCGCGCTTGCCGTCAGTACCGGTAGTCGGGACGTATCCCAAAGAGCAGGGACCAGGGGCGGACCGAGAGTTAGATAAATGGGGGCCGAGGCCCCCACTCAATTTTAAATTTGTAGTGAAGTAATCAAATATTTTAGTACTTGGCCCCCACTCGAGCGACTTCGTGGCCCCCACTCGAGCGACTTCGATGTCTAGATCTACTACAGCGTGGGTTGAGTGCCCCCACTCAGTTTTTGTGCTGGGTCCGCCCCTGGCAGGGACTCCTGGACGCTGGAGACATGGTCAGCGAGAGGAGGGGTGAAAATCGCGTGAAGTCTAAAGGAGAAAAGGAGTCGACCGCGCCTATACCTTGACTGCAAGCCGCCGCTACCTTCCTTCTCAGTGGCCATCCTAGGCACTATTTCGGAGGTGATCTCCGTCACGCCCCGGGGGTGACTGCCTCCGCTTCGAGACTAGGAGCAGCGGCCTCTGCTTCAACCCCAATGACGGGGGTCTCTATCTCGGCCCTGCCGCTGGGGGTCTGCGCCTCAGTATAAGGGAAAGGGGTTTCCACCGTCGTTTCGGGGGCTGTGATGTCCGATTCAGAGTTGGAGCCTTCTAGGAATGCCCCCGACGCCACGCAGAACCCTGCGCCGGTGGTTGCAGTAGAGTGAAAAATGGCTGGAGGACTGGCATCCTCGTCCTCAGTCTTAGTTTCCTCGTCGCTGGCTCGGGCGGGCGAGCTGAGTCGAGCACGCTTGGCTTCACGTGCTTTAGAGGGGGAGACGGGGTTCGTCTCCTCAAGAAGGGGTAGTTGTCCTCAGAGGGGGAGACGGGGTCCGTCTCCTCACGTGCTTCAGCTGGTCGATCCTCGGAAGCGGGTAGTTGTCCTTTGGGCATGCCTTGTTGAGATTAGTAAAATCAACGCACATACGCCAAGCACCATTGGCCTTTTTCACAAGCACGGGGTTGGCCAGCCACTCCGGATGATGGATTTCACGGATGACCGCCTATCGCATCAGCTTCGTGGCCTCAGCCTTTGCAGCCTGCTATCGCTCAATTGACATACGTCGGAGTTTCTGCTTGACTGGCTTCGCGTCGGGTCAAACTGCGAGGTGATGCTCTATGATGGACTGATCTACCCCAGCAATATCATCTGGTGACCATGCAAAAACGTCAATGTTGGCGTGAAGAATTCGGAGAAGCTCCTACTCCACTTGAGGGTCCAATCCCTCTCCCAGCGATAACTGTCGAGGATCTTCCGGACCTTCTAGGTGAACCTTCTTGATCGCACCATCAGGTTTAGGCTTCGGTGTCCACCCCGGGGCGGAGGGCACCGCGGTAGTGAGTGCTGCAAAGGTCTTGTCGACTACATGGACCTTCCGGGGATACCTCCACACCCCAAGCTCTATCTGACAAGCGAGATCTTGATCCCCATACAAGGTAATTACTCCACAATGTCCAGGTAGCTTCAAGCAAGATATCCACCGAGCTTCCTCCATCCACCAGAATACGCCTGACATCACACCCCGCAATGGTGGCTCATACCACCAAGGGGTCCTGATGCGGAAAATCAACACCTTCCGCATCGACGGTAGTGAAAGTGATTTCATTACACGCCCAGCTGGGAGGTACTTGCACAGGACATGCAGCAACATGGTGAAGTTGGTGAGTGTAGGCCTTGCGCTATCTTTTGGATGAGAAGTCTAGCGACGACCCCCCTGTCATGACATTGATGACACGTCGCGGTGCGCCCTCCGGTGTTTCTGTACAAAAACCAATAGGGACGGGCGGAAGCGGTCGGCCCTCCGGAGGTAGCACATGCGCAACCACCTATGCCCGTGCTTCAAGGGCCTGGTCCCTGAGGGTACTCTCTCGAAGTGCTGCAACAGAAGGGCAACTTCTAGTAAGATGATCGCCACGCCCATGCACCTCGCACCATATCCCCGAGACCGCCGCCAAGCAATCGCTGATCGTGGAACCGCGAGGATATGGCCACGCCCATCTCGAGCGGACCCTCGCCGGCCTCACCTGCTGGCGCGCCTCGAACGATGGGGATTTTCGTACACCCTCGGCCGCCTCCACCATCGATGTCGAGGATATACTTGTGCCGCTGGCTCATATGTTGTCGGCGGCCAGAGCCAGAGCCTTCCGCGTCCCCGAGGACTTTCTTATGATGCGGGGTTTCTCCTTGGCAAAATTGCGCATCCTCTTCCGCTCTAGCATATTCCTCCATCTTGTCGAAGAGCTTCACCACCGTTTTGATTGACTTGCGAGCATTGTAAGCGGCCAATAGACTTGGTCGAAGACCCTGAATCACCGTATTGATAATAGTGGTCTCATTGACATCTTTAACCTGACACCGTATTTTGGCGAATCACTTGAAATACTCGCGAAGTTTCTCTGTCGGCTTCTGTCGAATGGTGAAAAGCTGGCTTGCATCAACCCGCTCGGTGTAGTTTCCCTAGAAGTTGTTGTAGATACAACTTTGGATTTGCTCCCACGAGTGCACCGAGTTCGGTTCCATGGTAAAGAACCAGGAATGTGCTATCCCCTGAAGGGCGAGGGGTAGACCCTTGGCCTTTGTTGAATCGTCGCCCCCCGTCGCTTCGATGGCTGTTTCATAAACACGTACAAACTCTCGAGGGTCCGCATCCCCTTTGTAAGGCTTGATCGTTGGCATCTTGAAGTCCTCAGGCCAGGTAGCCAATTGCAGGCTAGCGGAGAGGGGAGACTCCGGATCCACATGCCGGGGTGTACCTTGATTGGTAGGCGCAACTTCGCGACTCTCTGCTCTCTCGACGACGTCTCTAGCGGCCACGGGAGGTGTTGGAAAACTTCGTGTATGCTGCAACTCTCGTACCGCACCCCGAAGGTCCGTCAATTCTTGTTGTAGGGCCTTGAGCGCCAATAGTAGAGCGTCCTCTAGCCTCTATCTTGTAGCTTCCCTCACCTCGGGGTTGCAAGTCGTGAGTTGTCCAGATGCAGCAACCTGATAGCCACCTACACTGCGCGGCGGATCGGTGTCGAGGTGAGGGGAGACTCCGGATCCACATGTCGAGGGAAGCATTAGAGCGATGAGTACCAGCAATGGGGTCCACCTGGATATGCGAACCGCCACCCGCTCCAGAGCTTCCTCCCGGAATCTCCGATGCACCGGCGACACTCGCTGCAGCTCTACCTGACGGGTTCACCTGGTTAGAAACGGCCTTGGCACGCACGCCTCTAGCCCCCCCCCCCTCGACGTCGCCTCCGACGTGGCTCTGGCCCGCGCAATTGCCACTGCTATACTCCGCTTCTTCCTGGTCACTGCCTTAGCCGCCTTTGGTGCCATCTCCCTTTCGTAGGTAATCGATCAAAGTCCCCACGGATATCGCCAACTGTTGTGGTTACAGACCAAACAGAAGAAAAAGAGGTTGAACTAGTATGATGTCCCTAGGAGACTCTCGCTCAGGTATCGCCCCCAGGGGGCTATTTATAGCGACACCATTTTTCTATGTACAATTTTGCCATGAGTTACAAGCGTTGCCCTAGGACACACATGTCTTTTGCATACATTAATGGGCCTCTTGGGCCGCTCTCTCTTAATGTCACCGTGCCTCCCAGCCCGAAGGCCTTTAGGTGAAGACCATCTCCACAATAGTTTTTTATGTAAAAATTCGTGTATGTCATCTCTATATTTTCTGTGCATTAGTTGCAACAGCAAGAGCAATAACATTGAGAGATTGGTGGGACTACATCGGCAGCAGTACTTCAGTATATTATCGGCATGGTAATGCTGTCGCATAGGACATCTGGTATGTTTTTCTAATTGATGAAGTTCAGATTAGTAGATTACATAGGTTTGGTTTTTCCTCCAATCTCTTCCCCTCCCACGAGCACATGCATAGGGGCCACCTCGCACCCGTGCGCACCACCTACTGGCCACACAACCCTCCTCTCTGACCTCGTTGACCATACCAACGGTGCCACCAATGGCATCATCGAGATCATTTTCGCCCGTGCCTACAGCACCACTATCACGATCCTAATCGACCATGTCGGCTGCGCCTACGGTGTTGTTTCCATGGCTGCCGACCTCATTGGCCCACACCATTAGCGCCGCTAGACAACGTCACCAAAACACATCATCCGCTACCTTGACTAAGTTTTTTCCTCTAAGGATCTCAATCAATCAGAGCATTTGGCACCACCGCTAAGGTCTTCCATCCCGCGCCAACTGAGCCCATGAGTTCCGCATCGTCTCGCCGCCGCACATGGGACAACCGCTCGCCCCATGCCTTAGTGCTGTGGCCAGTGGCAACCCTAGATCAAACCCGCACCATAGGCATCACCCCAGATCTCACCGACCGAGCCCGCGCCTTCAGCACCGCCTCGGCTATTGCCGATCATGTCACTATTCACCACAAAACGGGGCCTCGATCAAGCGCCCATTCAAGCTACGCCATAGTGCGCCACAAACATGGGCTACATCCATGCCCGTCGTTCAAGCCATGCCACAGACGGGGGCCCTAGCCTCATCGCCATTCATGTCGCGCTATCTTGCACCACAGATGTGGCCTTAGCCTCCCTTGCCATTCATGCTATGCCGCCGCACGCCATACATGGGAGGCATAGGTCTTAGCGCTTAATCACCATGCTGCCTTGGCCCATCAGACCGAGCTTCATCTGCTGCCACACCACCTCTGTCTAAAATGAGCTAGGGGAATGCAGACGAAATCAAGGCACAAATGAAACTAAGTGCCACACCCCAAAGGGGTATCATACATGCCCAAGCACATTTGGGCATGCATTTCAAATCCGTCTGAGTCGGTGTAAAACTTTCCCCCACAATAGATTTCAACGGGTAGTATAAACTCCATACGAATGAAATAGAGGCACAAAATAAAACTTAGTGTCAAACACACCAAATTGACTGGACACATGCCCAAGCTCATTCTGACTTGCATTTCAAATCTGTTCAAGATAGTGTGAAATTTTCCTTCACAACGGGTTCTAACAGGTACTATAAACTCCATATGGATGAAATCAACATGCAAATCAAAACTGAGTGCTAACACCCCAAATGGACTTCATATGGACCCTAGCTCATCCGCTTCAGACCGAGCTTCATCGCCCGAACCACTACATCACCTCGATGCTCCTCACACTAGGGGCGTTGTCTTAACGGGCCCCATGGTGGGCATAGGATGCCACATCGGCTGTTATGGAGCAACTGTTGGAAATTTTGTAAAAAGGCCTTTGGAGTTTTGCAAAATTATGGAGGAGTTGTCGGTTTATTAAGATAAGGTCTTAGGACTGAAAAATTAAAGATTAGACCTAAAATTTATGGATTTTTGTTCCAGGGTATCCACACATGTAAATCTTGCAAATTAAACCCTGGAAAATTTTTGGTTTCATTAATTAGTCTTTGGTGACTTTATTTAATTACCAGAAATTGTTTTTCTGCTATGGAAATCATTTTTATGAATTGAGAAATTAGCAGAAAATCACTAGAAATTTGTATACTCATATTTATTGTCATGTAAATTGTCTATGTGTTGACTTGTATTTTTCGACTATGTGGCTTATTTTTGAGCCAACTAATTATTGTTTTACATGATGTGGACAACATGTTTGGAGTTGTTAAAAAGGACTTCGACGAGCTAGATGTGGAAGGTAACAATTATCTCACATGGGCCCTCGACATCGAGATGCATCTTAAATTAGAAGGGTTGAATCATACCATATTTGAGTGATCAGATGAAGGCAGATACTCAGAAAGGAAGGGTGAAGGGCACAAGTGGTAGGAAATTCAAGATGATCAAAGGAAACAAGTCAGGAGGAAAAGGGAAAGCACAAGCAAGGGCTCCAAGTAACAACAAGGCTTGCTTCAAATGTGGAAGCAAGGGCCATTGGGAAAATGGTTGTTGGACACCCCAACATTTGATAGATCTCTATCAAAAGTCCCTAAGGAATAAGAAGGACAAGTCCGAAACTCATTTCCTAGAGGCACCAGGGAATAGTGTGCACTTGGATGGTGGACCCCAATCTTATCTATGGAAGAGGATGCTTGTGATTCTAATGCATTGTACGATGATGAGCACACCCCTCTGATAGATAATGAGCTACTGGATATCCATCCAGAAAAGGATCAGGAGAATCCTAAGGACTAGTTTTCATTATCCCTTTTTGGAGAGTCAATTCATGTAAATTTCAGGATGGTGTTAAAATACAAAACACCAAATGTTGCCTAAGAATCAACAATATTTGGAACTAAATGAAACTTGAGTTTGAAAAATCTTAATAAATCATTTCCAGTTTGTGTGCATGATTTATTTTGCATTTGCTTTATGCAATATTTTTAATTCATGCAAATTATATCTCCTGTTTGCAGAGTACAATCAATGGAGAGGGAGCAAAATATCTGTCTTGTTGATAGTTGTACTACAAACACTATCCTTAGGGATGGAGAAAACTTTCAGACTTTGAGCAAGAAAATGGGCAATATGATAACCATAGCTGGCAACTATGGTAATATTGTCAGATCTGGAAGAGCTACGGTTGTGTTACCGATGGGAACCTGAATAATCATCGAGGATGCATTATTGTTCTCAAAATCAACACGAAATCCCCTAAGTTTCAGGGATATATTCTATAATGGTTTTCATCTAGAAACAAAGGAAGAGAATGGTTTTGAATACCTTCTCCTCACTAAAAGAGTGGGATATCAAAAGAAAACTTTAGAGAAGCGCCCTAGTTTTTCGTCAGTATTGTACTACATGTTTATCAAACATGATGAGCAATATGTTGCGATGAATACACTCCTAAAGAATCCAAACTTCTTTAGAATGTGGCTTGAATGTCTGGGATATCTTGGAGAAAATATGATTCATTAGATCATGAAGCATTCTGTTGGTTATCACTTAAAGCTAAGTGACATCCTTAAAACACACATGTTTGTGTGCGAAGTCTGTGCTTAGGGCAAATTGATTATGAGACCCTCGTATCATAAACTTAGGGATGAATTGTCTCATAGAAAGGATTTAGGGAGATATTTGTGGACCGATTGAGCCCATGTGGGGGTCTTTTAGGTACTTTATGGTAATAATAGACACATCCACGCGGTGGACACATGTGTGTCTACTATCCACTAGAAATCATGCCTTCACCAAGCTGACTTCACATATTGTTGTGCTAAGAGCCAAATTCTGAGAGCAAAGAATCTTATCCATACAAATGGATAATGCTGGGGTGTTTACCTCCAAAGCATTTAATGATTATTGTATGTCCTTAGGCATAATGGCGGAACACTCTATCTCGTATGTTCATACACAAAATGGACTTGCGTAATCTTTGATCGAGCCTTTATTGATCAGGAGCAATCTCCCCACCAGGTGTTGGGGACATGCTGTATTACATGCCACAACATTAATACAACTCCATTCATCTACATAACATGAGTATTCACCTTTCCAATTGGTGCATGGAAAAGAATCAAGTATTTTCCATATGCGTATATTTAGCTATGTCTTATACGTACTATTTTCACCACCTCAGTGTATGTCAATAGGGCCCTACCGTAAATTAGGAATTTATGTAGGATATGAATCTACACCTATAATCAAATATTTAAAGCCCATGACGAGGGATCTCTTGAAAAGAAGATACATTGATTGTGTATTTAATGAAGAACTATTCCCAACATTAGGGGGGAGGAAAGGATGCTAATTTGGAATGCAAACAAGTTGTTAGAATCACTCATGGATCACAAAGTAGTGGTGAAGTCACATATACCTGTGGTGAATGCACTTGTCAAAGTCGAACCACCCCAGGCTTTTGGTTTCACTCATGAATCTCCTTTGCGCAAAAGGGAGAGACCTCCTAGTTCAAAAGATCTAAAATTGCGGAGACACCCGTAAAAGAGATGTATCAAATAGAGGAAACACTCCGTGAACCAAACACGATTGAAGAATTCCACTCATGGACATCGCACTCCACCAAAGTGCTCAAGTGGGGCGCATCATGGAGAGTTGATTGACTTGATAAAATGCCAATCACATTAGATATATTCGCCACAAATTGTGTGGAGATAGGAGAGATATACTTGAGACAAGTATATGCTAATAGTAGCTGATTTGCATCTAAGTTGCTTTCCACATCGAGAATTTGGATCCAAAACTGAAGACTATTGCTGAATGCAAAAGTTGTCTTGACTGGGATAAATGAAAACATACAATTGAGGCAAAACTAAACTTACTAAACAAGAGGATTCTTTCGATATCTTGTACTTTACATGGTCTATTGACCTGGCGAGTTCTCATATAGTAAGTGCGCGCAACAAAGATATTATGGACGCTTAGCATTGAATGCAGTGCATCACGAACAATGCTATAATAGCCACCATCAATCACTTCTGGCAACCGTCGCTTAGGGCATCTCCAATGGTCCTAGCTAAGTACTATCTATAAGCATTCCACATCATCTATAGAGTACACACTAAAAGCTAGCATTTTAAAAGACTATCTATAAGGATAGCTATTTGATGCTTACATGCACACACAATCATTTATAGAGGTTGCTTCGTTTTGCGTTATAGACTAGAGACGAAATAGTAGCTAGCTGTTTATGTTTTGCATACTCTCTCCTTCACATAGGATATATGCTGATGTGTACATGCAAATAGTTAGCTGACTCAGCATCATTGGAGATGCCCTTATAGTGATGTCTAGTAGAACTTTGGAGCCTTTATGGCTGCCACGCATTAGAGCACATGTTCTTTCTCCATATTTGATAATTCCCACAAGAAACACAAAGATTCCCGGAACTAGAAGCTTCACGCTATGCCAGCCAATGGACTTTCAGAAAACATATAAGGCTAAAATCACTTGCACCATTAGATTTAACAAATGTCTCAACCATAAGTTGTTATCCTTAATAGCAAAAGCAGTAATAGTATCCTGCCCACCAAGATGGATGAGAAGGAAGGGCACCCAAAAGAAAGCTAGTGGGAGTTTGTCCTTTCCCATGGTGACATCCTCATATCGTGAGATGTAGCCAAGGACACAAACAGCTATCAAGTCTGCTCCCAAATAAGCTATCCAAATGGAAAACTGAAGGAGCATGTTGTTGCTACATCGTCGGAGGCTACCAGTAAAGAGAAGGAACATTTGTAGTTTGAAGCTGAGCAGCACAAGCAATTGGATTTCCCACATATAAAATAATTGCATCAAGCTCTCCATTGCTTATTAGATGCCTTAGACCTTCTGTTCGCAACAACAATGTATATTATTCAACGTAGATTTTGCTAAACAACAATTTACTTCTTTGCATGTGAATAACAAACTTTGATATTATGTCCTACTTTTTTGCTCAACTAGTTAGCATGCATGTGCAATCCACATTGGAGAAATGCAAGACAATAATATGAAACATCAATATAAGTACTATAAACATCTAAACATTGGTTTATAGAGCATATTTGTCCTAAAAACTATCCATAGAAGTTCATTTCAAATTTTGTTTGAAGTATCATGCTTAAGAAATACAAAATTAGTAGAATTTGGAAGAATTATTATATAGTATGTGCTTGGAGTAATTTTTATATATTTTTAAGAGACTTGCAATGTAAAATCAATATATTTAAACGTGCTTATTAATGTATGAGGTCCATAAATAATATCTAAAGAAAGGGAGTGTTCAGAATGACGGTGGCTTATGACTTTTTTTACTATAGCTGAGTTAGCTTATTTGGCATAATTAAATTTAAAAAAAATTAAAATAGAAAAATATATTAGCCTATCATGGACAATGCAAAGGAATATAGGAAAAAAAAACCAAAAAATAGAAAAAAAATGCAACAGTGAAAAAAAGCAAAAGCCAAATACAAACGTCGACTGAAAAGCCGTTCTGAGCACTGCCTTATACAGGTAAGCATCTATGTTTGTGAATAAGAAAATAAAATGAAAACTGTTATGTTCTAAGGGCATCTCCAATGGTCCTAGCTAGCAACTAGCTAGAAGACTTCCACATCATCAACCAACTAGCTAGCATACAAAGGACTGGCTATAAGGACTGGCTATTTGTATTTTTAATGCTTGCATGCGCATAGAGAAAATAGGGATATACTACGCATTATCTTTGTGCCTCTTTGTGTGGAAGGTATACAAAAGAAAACAGTAAACATCTCAAGTAACTGACAATACAATTAGATGCAGTTGTGCCAACTGCTAGCAAATACTACATCATGTTCACAACGACATTGACACGGTTTTGAACAAAATACTGAAATAAGAAGTCCATATGTTACTACATGATTAACTACTAAACATGATTCAGGCCATGTATGTTTATTTCAAGCCACAAAACATTCTAAACAACTAGCTAGATTCTTCGAGGAAGAACCACCAAAAGCACAAAGTCATCTCACAAACAGCAACCTCCTTCATAGCCAGCCTATGAACAGTTCCTGAAACAAAAATAGAAAAAACGGTAAGTCAGGTTATTCAATATATTAACAAGAAAAACAATTCTAGGAAAGAGCTTACATGAGCTTATTATGATAAAATTGACTAGTTATTTTCCTTAGTGCCAAAACGTTGCCAAATGTGCTCAATTAAATCTTGTTTCAGTTGGGTATGGACTGATTTAGCACGGATAGCAGAATTTCTACGTCGAACATCATCGAAGCATGGATTACTGTTAGAGGCCTTTTACACTTCTGGAGGTAGAACAATTGATGTGCCAGGGACAACATTCAAGTCAATAGGCTCCTTAGCCATTTCTCCCTCATCTTCCACTATCATGTTGTGAAGAATAACACAAGCTTTCATGATTTATCGAATAATCTTTATGCTCCAAGATCGTGCTGGACGACGCACGATGTTAAAGCGAGTTTGTAGAATCCCAAAAGCACGCTCCACATCTTTCCTTGCACCTTCTTGTTCACTTGCATACAGCTTGTGCTTCTGTAGTTGAGGTGAATTTATAGACTTCACAAAGGCTGCCCATTCTGGGTAAATTCCATCGGCAAGGTAATAGCCAGTGTTGTATTGCTTGCCGTTGACAGAAAATTGAACCCGGGGAGCTTCACCCTTTATCGCTTCAAGAAACAAAGGGGACTGATTGAGCACGTTGAGGTCATTGTTCGACCCAGCAACACCAAAGAATGCATGCCAAATATGGAGGTCATATGAAGCTACTGCTTCTAGGATGATGGTTGGGACTCCATAGCGACCGGTGGCATATTGCCCCTTCCATGCTGTTGGACAATTTTCCCACCGCCAGTGCATGCAATCAATGCTACCTAACATTCCAGGGAATCCACGAGACTCTCCAACTTGGAGCAAATGCTCCATGTCTTCAGCTGTGGGGCGTCGCAGGTATTCAACACTAAATACATCGATCACCCCTTGCACAAAGTATTCCAAGCACTCCAGTGCAGTGCTCTCTGCAACCTTCAAGTACTCATCACATGTCACCGCAGTCCCATATGCAAGCATACGGATTGTCATGTGCACTTCAAGAATGGTGAGAGCCCTAGGCGATTAGTACAGTCTACCCTTTGAGTAAAATAGGGTGACCAACTACCTAGGGCATCCACTATGCGTAAAAAAACATGTCTTCTCATCCGAAATCTTCTACGGAACATTGCATCAGAATATATAGGATCTTCAGCAAAGTAATCAGCCACAAGTTGTTGATGAGCACCTTCACGGTTCCTGTTGATGTACCTTCTTGGACCACTTCGACGACTAGATGAACCACCTTCCAACCTGGCCTTAATCTTCGCATCAATCCGCCCAGCAAAAGAGTCAAGGACATGTTGCTCGGCCATGAACTCTTCTAAGGTGTATATCTCAGCTGGGTCAATAGAATCATCGGACTGATCCGACATATTTTAAGGACTGATCCGAACTCTTCTAAGGACTGATTCGAACTCTTCTAAGGACTGCCAGTGAGAAAGGAATATAGAGGATGAGAAAGGAACTTGACTGGCAGTGCAATATATAGATGCAGTGAGCTTGGACTGGACTGTATTGGTATTGTAACTGCACTGTATTGGTAATGTAACTTGACTATATTGCATGATAATTCACAATGCATTTATACTACATGTTGACTGATTGTTATCATGTAACTACAACATGTTGAATTCTGTAGCTACACGAAAATACATATTGCAGAAAACATGGAAGTAGAAAACATGGCTTAAGTTACACGAAAAACATGGAAGCAGTCAATGCTGTTGAAGTAGCATTAGTCATTAGTCAGGTAAATATTAGCATTAGTCTTTATCACAATAATCAGAAAAAAACCACACATCACAACTACAACATCGACTACACCTACTGCATATACACAATGCTAAGCAGACAGAGTACAGATTACTACACCTACAACATCTCATGAAAAGTAGCAGACAGAAAAACAAAACAAGTGTAGCACAGAGTACATGTTTCTCAAGATTAGCAGACAGAGTACAGATTACTAGTTACAATGCTAAGCAAAACTAGACATCATGTGGTTTTCCCATTCACCACAACTGCAAACAGAAAGATGTGTGGGAAAGGAGCTGCAGATAAGTAACTATGAAAACTGATATAGGACAATGAACCAGAAATATATCTGAAGCTGTGAAGTTGACATAATGTGTACCTGAGAACAAGGGAATATATCAATCTGGAATATATTAATCTGGAATTGACAACCATGATAGCATACTATTGATAGCATATATCAATCTGGAATATATTAGAACAGGTCGATAGCAGTTAACAAAATAATGAAAGTACCTCCTAAGCCAAGCAAGATGAAGCAAAATACAGCAACCAGCCGAGCAAGATGAAGCAGTTAAATGTCAAAAAGGAGTTGATAATGCAAACCTTAGTTAGTGTTGCCAACCAATTTGTCCCTTAGCATCTTCAGGCCAATCACATGCTCAGCTCTGATCTCCTCCGTCATCTCCGTAGTGTCCATACTCATGAGTTTCTGATATGATTCCAGCAAAACAGCCTCCCTCCTAAGCCTTGCCGCTTCAACCTTTGCATCAGAAATGCGATGCTGGCTCTCTAAGAAGTCTTCTTGTCATTTTTTTGCTGCAGCTTGAATATCCATGTATTTCTTTAAATCTTCATTTAAACTGGCGTCATCATCCTTAGCTCTACCTTTACCATTGCGCTGTTTCTTAGCTTCTTTTGTCCCTATCGGACGTTCCTTTTCTCCTACATCTCCAGAGATGTCCCTTATCTCATCTCCATCATCCAACCTTCTTTTGTTTGATTTATCTCCAGAGATGTCCTCCAAGACTGCGAGCCACTTGGGTTCATCACGAAGAACCTTCCAGCAGTGCAAAACTGTGAACGGACCTTCTTTAGGATAGTCATCCAAATAAAACTGCACAGCTGTGTCTCTCAGCTGGTCATCTGACTGTCCGCTAGCATAGATTGAGGTAGCCTTCTTCCAAGAGGCACAGAAAAATCCCACCCATCTCTTAATTTTGTGCCAACGATCTTTCAGATGGTTTGCCTCTCTTCTCCTATTTGTAGGTGTAGTGCTATTGTATAGTTCAGATACATCACCCCAATAGCTCTCATTTTTCTTGCAGTTCCCATTGATCGGGTCATTTGAGTGATACAACCATGCACTCACCTACATTTAGTGTTAAAGATTAGTTGTAGGTTTAAATATTGATGATAGGCATCAATCAGTACCAAAATCAAACTATTACTTACCAGCCTCAAGTCTTCATCTGGTTCAAATACAAGACGCTTTGCAGTCCTAACATCGCCATCATCTTGCCTTTTGGTTTTGCCTTTTGGTCTTTCTTTAGCATGTTGGATGCCTGATTCACTACTTGCTGGTGCCGATTGTAACTCATTGCCCACAGGTGGCCATAGTGCCGGGAACGGAACATGAGGAATGAATTGCTGCTGACCAGTTTGGAAATAGCTCATAAAACCACCAGGCGGGTAGTAATCCATAGCACTGAAAAAATCAAGACTAACTGAGAAGAAATACACAACTTGTTGCCTGCTAGCTTCATCTTGTGAAGAAATACACTAACTGAGAAGCTAACTATGTGAAAAACTTGTGAAGACTAACTGTGTACATGATGTAATTCTAGCTTTATCTTAAATTTCAATATATGCATACACAGCAATATCAAATATCAAAGCAATATAGGCACATGGAGCTAGCTTTATCTTAAATTTCAATATAGGCACATGGAGCTAGCTGTTATACACCAAGGGATACAAAGCAAGCCATGAGCTGAAACAAAGCAATTACATATCAAGCCCTAATTACCACCCAGAGCTAGAAGCAAATCTACTCCAATTCTCCAAACAACTTACATATCAATATCAAAACCTATAATCTAAACATTGAACAAAGGAAAACATTTCAGAGAAATTTGAGGGGGGTTGTTCATTAACTGAAATTATATGCTGAAATTATTGTTGTTCATTGTTGTTCAGAGAACACCCATCTACATTGTTGTTCATTAACTGAAATTATATGCTGATACATGATGATAATGTAACAAATACGAAATCTATGAAGGGAGATTTACAGAACAAAACAAAACTAACCTATTTGGGGATTTCGTGCCTGACAGAGTGGCTTGTGGCAAAGGTCCAGGCCACCAAGCTGCAAAGAAGTGCTACCATTAGTTGAGATGAGAACAGGCAGCAAGAGAGCATCAAGAACACCAAGTCACGATGTTACCTGGTTGACCTCCTGGAGGCGGAACCCCATCACCAGAATGAACTATGGCGTCAGATAACCAAGGAGTAGGCGCAGGTCCAGCATGAAGCGGCGGCGGAGCCATGTCTCGCTTGGTCCGACGGCTCATCAGAGGATTAGGGTTAGGGTTGGCGCGCGAAGCAGGCGGGGAGGGAGGGGTTGGCGCGCGGGGATGAAGCAGGCGGGGAGGGAGGGGCGGGGAGAGAGGACGCGCGCGGGGAGGGGCGGGGAGTGAGGACTCGCGCGGGAAGGGGGGCGGGGAGGGAGGACGCGCGCGGGAAGCGGGGCAGGGAGGGAGGCCGCGCGCGGGAAGCGGGGCGGGGAGGGAGGACGCGCGCGGAGGAGGGGCGGGCGGGGAGGGAGAACGCGCGCGGGGAGGGGGGCGGGGAGGGAGGGCGGGCGGGCGGGGAGGGAGGACGCGCACGGAGGGAGGACGCGCGTGCGGAGGATCTGATGCACGTGAAGAAGAGCCGGCGATGTAATTTGGGCAGGCGATAAGGCCGGCGCTTCTTCTCTCGATTTTTGAGCGAGACGGGCGACGGGAGAGTCGCCGGCTCGATTTTTTATTCACATCCTCTTTCATCCATATAGGATACATGCTGACATGTACATTCTAATAGCCAGCTGACTCATTCCATTGGAGATGCCCTAATAAGAATCGATAAATATAAGTTAAACAGAAGGGAAGTAATTCATGTAATTCATGCCCGCTTGGTCGTGGACGCTTGGAAACTTGGAATAACCTTTACGACCCTGATTAGGCTAGGCAATAGGGTGTTGTCCTCATGTGTTGTCTCGTTCCCTAGATGGCATGCATGAAATTAAATGGTGTGTACATCAACAGCGTTAGATAGCATCACTGAAATAGCACTATACTGATTTGTGACTTTTTGTTTTCCATACCTGATATAAATAGGATAAGCCGTATTATTTTTATTCGGCTCTACATGTCATATTTATTTAGCATTTCTTTTTTTAAGATGAACAGTAGGACCAAGCCAGACTGTAAATATATATTTATATAAAAAAAGTTAAGAAGTTTAAAATTTTACCAGAAGGAAAAAGGAAAAGAATTTACAAGAGGCGGATCAAAACAAATTATCTATCGACGCACAGGCGGCCCACTTAAACTTTCCCTTACTAAGCATCACTTTTGTATGTTCAATAAACAAGTCATAAGAAGTGCATTGTAATTGTTTTGCATGAACTACCATAGTTTAACAAAATATATAAGAAATAAAATTGAATCGTTGATACTCCATACATTATGAGATGTGGTATAAGGAGTAACTATATCTAATAGTAGCACTACTACAAAAAGCCTAATACTAACGCCACATCACTGACGGTTTCCCAAAACCATCAGTATTAATTACTATCACAGAAAGTTTTAGTTTAGAGACCGTCTGTATTGCTGTCAGTGCTAAAAATCGTCTGTGAAGATATAATATTACAGACGGTTCATGGTAAAAACCGTCTGTGATACTTCATAGACGGTTTTTACCATGGATATTACTAAATATCACAGATGATTTTTTATTTGAATCGTCAGTGAAGTATCACAGATGGTTTGTATTACAAACCATTTGTGATAATTAAGTTATCATAGACAGTTTGTATTAAAAATCGTTTGTGATAATTCCACTATATTAATTACGTGCAGACTCGTCGACTCTCTGTCTTAAATTTCAGATTTAAGCTGCTACTTTGAGCTGGAGGCGGGGGTTTGAGGTCATTTGGTGAAAGGAGACTATGAATGACCATGTTGACAATAACATTCCTTCTACTGCTTCTCCTGCTAACTCTACAGGTACAGCTATGCCTAACATTTTCAGTCCACCATCAAGTTCAAAACCAGCACAACAACCAGGAGTATGCACAAGACTAAGAAATAACATTCGACGACCAAAGTAGTACACAGATGGGATAGTGAGATATCCAATGAAAGGGAGAGCCTTCTTAGCTATAGCCCATCAGGTCACTGAACCAGCCAATTACCTTGAAGCCATTCAACATGATGAGTGGAAGTTGGGCAATGGATGCAGAACTCGCTGCTTTACAGAAAAAATAAAACATGGCATTTGGTTCCTTATCAGTTTGGACATAATGTGATTGATCGCAAGTGGGTCTTCAAATTAAAAAGGAAGGCTGATGGTTCAATTGATCGGTACAAGGCACAGCTAATTGCTAAAGGCTTCAAGCAAAGATATAGAATTGATTACGAAAACACTTTTAGCCCTATAGTAAAGCCAACTACCATTTGGCTGATTCTTGCCTTGGCAGTTTCAAGAGGGTGGAAGCTCATACAAGTTGACATACACAATGCTTTCCTTCATGGCATGCTTCAGGAGAATGTTTACATGAGGCAACCACCAGGACCCCAGTACTCTATGGTTTAAAGCAGGCCCAGGCTTGGCATTCTCGTCTTAGCACTAAACTACATGAATTGGGGTTTGTGGCATCTCTTGCCGATGTTTCCCTATTTGTTTACAACAAACATGGCTTAACTGTCTTCTTACTCATCTATGTTGATGATATTATTATCACAAGCTCTTCCACACCAGCTATTGATGTTCTTATTCAACAGTTACATGGGGAATTTGCTCTTAAGGATCTCAGAGACCTGCATTATTTTTTGGGCCAGACACCTTGAAGCAGGTCGAGGAGAAGGTCCACCTGATTAGAGACCGACTGCAAGCAACTCAGTCAAGATAGAAGAGCTACGCCGATAATCACCAACAAGAGTTGAGCTTTATAGTTGGGGATTACATCTAACTAAAGGTATCTCCCCTATGAGGAAATAAAAGGTTCAAGGTCAAAGGCAAGCTCATACTAAGATACGTAGGACCATTTTCAGTCACCACCAAATGGGAAAAAGTAGCCTATCAACTGAAGTTGCCTACAAACCTGGTGGATGTGCACAACGTGTTTCACGTGTTGCAGCTCAAGAAGTGTCTCAAGGTACCAAAAGAGAAAGCCCCATTGGAAACCATAGAGCTTAAGAAGGATTTGACTTACCCAGAGCATCCTGTCAAATTCTTGACGTTATGGAGAAGCAAACAAGATAATAGATCATCCGCCTCTGCAAGGTCTAGTGGAGAAACAACATTGAGAGAGAAGCCACCTAGGAGTGTAAGGATCAACTAAGGATAGAATTCCCCTACCTATTTCCCGATCCAATGGAATTTTGGGGTCGAGATTCTTTTTAAGAGAATAGGTTTTGTAACACCCCAATTTTGGCACAATTTGAAACTTCTTGAAATGAAAGTTGAATTGAGCATCTCTTCAAAAATTAGGTAGAATTTGAATTCAAATTTTAAATACAAAGAAAAAGCAAAAAACAAATAAAATAAAAAAAATTCAAAAGGCCATTGGGCTAGCCTCATTTCGCTCTCGGCCCAACAGGCCTAACCTAGCATCTCTCTCTCTCTCTCTCTCTCTCTCTCTCTTCCCCTCTTGCCCTACTTTGGCCGCGCCCAGACTTGGCCGTAGCCGCGCCGCGCGCTCGCGTTGCCTTGGCCTGCGCAAGTGCCGAAAACCTATGTGCGCCCATGCCGTGCTGCCCCGCACATCGCATCACCGCATCATCCGCGCCGACGCCAACCTTCGAAACACACTAGGCAGTCCTTGCCAACCTTGTTGAATGCCCTCCACTCAATGCGCCATCTCATCACTCACACCCACACCTACCCCCGTGCCATCCGTGTTGCCCATGCCGCCGTGCCATTACTCGAGCACACGCAATCGCTAGCTCCCCCTCCACGCAGCTATAAAAGGCACCTGTGTCCTCCCTCGCCTCCTCACCCATCCCATATTTCTTCCTCATCTCACCCTCGCCGAGACTCACCACCATGCTCCGCCATGGCTGCTTCGTCGCCCCGCCATTTCGATGTGCCCCTTCCCTCTCCTTCCACACCAATCCGACGGCCCTGCACTTTCTCCATTTTTCCTCACGCAATTGTGTTTTCATCCAATGCCTTTTACTCTTGTTTGTTGCAATAATGTGTAATGCTAATTAGTTTGGATTTTTAATTTTTCATTGCTATTAACATAGCAATGTTGACATGATACGTTCTATTTTCTTCTCGACTATAGGGGGTGATCGTTTCGGCTTCTAAAAGCTTCAGCTTCTAGCTTCAGATTTTTTTTCACTATTCACTACATTATCCACTAACTCAGCTACAGTGTTTTTTCAGCCAGCTACAGTGTTTTTTCAGCCAAAAGCCAAAAGCCATCGCTATTCCGATCACCCCCTATCTAGTTAGCATGTATGTACAACCGATGTTGCAAAAACTGTCGGATGATAATATAAGGGTCATACGCAAATATATATATGTCACTGAAAAACGCTAACTCCTGTCATGCTCCACCGGAAGGTGCGAATTAGGTTTTGAAGTTTTGGTTTTCAATTCAAGACGTTTCAAATTTAAATTCTATTTTCATAACTTTTTGCATTAACATTTTAGGCACAAAAAGGTAGAAAATAAAAACGTCAAATGTCAAACTTGAAACTTGAAATTTGATGTCCCCATTACACTACAAAGAAACTTAAAATTGCAATGATTTATAGTTATAATTTAATTTGTATAAAAAAAGTATATGAAATCTATACTAGGTTTGAAATATCTAATAGTATATCCCAAAGTTTCTAATGTGCCGGTTATAAATAAAAAATGTAGAAAATAAATGGTATAAGCGAAATTTGAGACAATGTTCAAATTCAAAGTTGAGTTTTGTAAATCCTAAAGTCTCCCTCCAGACATTATATTAAAAAAAATAATATTTATATCAATTTTACATTTTTTAAGAATAAAAAATAAACATGAAAACTTGAAAAATGTTTACATGTTTGAACTTTTGAGGGATTTTTTTTCCAAAAACAGCTTTTTATTGTAATCCACGACTCCATGCTGAAAAATTTTATTCTGATTCTTGTAGGCCTCGTTTGGAACACACAATTTTTTTTTGAATTCATCCTGGAACTGAATTGTTTCGTACGAAATTCTTATATAAGTATTTGCGTTTCAAACAAGTCTTAAGATGGAGCAGTACATCTGGATCATCAGTATTTGGGGTAGGTCCGTAGGTGGGGTTAGCTGTGGGGGTAAATTTTGACCGGACGAAATCTAGCAGGCTACTGCTAGCGCTGGTTGCCAAGGACCCTTTGCGAAATGGATGGCGCAATTAATTTCCCCTAATCCGGGTCCTCACGTCGAATCAAACAAATATCGCCTAAATTTCAGTTCTAGTTTTCCCAAACTATTTGCTTACACAACACGTTTTGTGCATCTACTATCTAAATATTATTTATTTCTGAAAGGGTGCGGTTGGCTAACATTTTTGATAAATTTTTTAAAATATTTTTGAATGAATTGGGTAACATATTTAAGAGACTGAAGCATGAGAAATCCATAAACAAACCAACATATGAGATAGTTGGTGGAACTAACTCGTGGCCTTTGGCCACATAATGTCGGAACCTAAACAATATGAAATGACAAAAATAATACACCTAACAGTTTGTTTTTTAAAAAAAACAAATCAGAATGAAATAAATCTAAAAAACTAAAAAAGACGATATTACTGAATAGTGAAAAAAAAATAGAAACTGATTTTAAATTATTTTAAGCGGTGTCTAATAGGCCGCTCAGTTCAGCTTCCTGTCGCGGTGGGCGGTAGGAACACTGTAGCAGGTACTGTAGCTACAGCACCTGCTGCAGTAAAATTATTTTTTCGCTTTTTTTATTTTTTTTAAATTTACTTATACTTTTTTTCTGTTTTTTGTTTTCGGTTTTTTTTTTATATTTTTTACATTTAATTATACTCAATAAACCAACTCAGCTACAGTGTTTTTTAAGCTAACTACAGTATTTTTTCAGTAAAAACTAAAACCATCACTATTCCGATCACCCCTAAGTGTTACCTACTATCTTGCTCGTGGATCGCCGGATAATTGGATTATTATCGATGTCCTGACTAAGTTAGCCGATAGGACGTCTGATGTGTTGCCTCCTCTCCTAGGTAACACGAACAGAAAATGACAGGCAGGTCATTAGCTCCGGACTGTAATGTGCTTCCTTCCATCACAAATGCACATAATATTACATCGTCAGGGCCTCTAAAAATAAAATATATCTTTAACCACTAATTTATATTATAATATATTTTATAAAATCTACTAAATTATAATATTATGATAGTATTTTTGAGAAAATACTATAGGTATGATTTTTATATATCTAATCTAAATATTTAAAAAGATATTAATAGTTAAAGTTTTAAAAAATTGATCACATATATCTCAAAACAACATATATCTGTGACTTGAAGGACTAGTTAATTAATATATGATTTCCCCCTTGATATACTAGATATAAGCAAGATTCCATAAAATCAATTTGTTGTTCAACTCGAGAAGTTGGCGTTAATTCTTTTGCATTGCTTTCCATGACCCATACCTAGATGCACAGAGATGACTCTAGGAGAGTAACTATAGAATTGGGATCAATAAATCCAAAGTATAGGTGCATACCTCAGAATATATGGGTGTTTCGATTACTTGTAGCCAAAAAACCTAGGGATTTATATACCAGATATACACATGATTTCAATCCCATAAGTTAGTGCTAATTCTTTAGCACTATTTTTCCATGATCCCTTCCCTAGATGCACAGAGATAAATCTAGGAGAACAATTATAGAACTGGGATCAATAAATCCAAAAATGTAGGTGCATACCTCAGAACATATGGGTGCTTCGATTACTTGCAGCCAGAAAAAAAAAACTAGGGATGTTTCTTGCCGGCTTATCGTGGTTTGAGTGGAATGTGATAATGTAGTGCCTTGTACATGCATATGCTTATTAAAAATAACCCCAAACTATGTTCCTCTCTTGCAGGAGCACTCTTCTTTCCTACATGCTGTCCCTAGCTTTATTCATTTCTTGCCGGGAGAGCAAGCGTGGTACAAAAGAGATGCTTTTGAAAATTTGAAAGTGTTAACTTACTAGAAATATTTAGTTGCACTTACAAATTACGTTGCAAGGTAGGTGTCACTGAAAACCACTCCCTGTAGGAGTGTTGTAGCTCTGAAAAATGGAAAACGGGTGGTCACAAGAGATTGAACCTAGAACACCTCGCAAAAACCGAAATGTTGAAGGTAGAACACAATCATCAGCTATGCCCAAAATTTTGAAAACGAAGATGGCAGTTTTGTCTGTCTTTAAGAGGTGGTCTTACAGCCCTTAGAGCATGTATAATGGTATAGACAGTAATAGTCTGTAATACACCTCTATATTATCTATATACAGGACTAAAGACAATATATATAATATGTTATCTATATAGTTGTCTGTAATAGCTTTATGTAATTAATGTGTTACCTATATAATTGTCTATACAATGGTATAGACAGTAAAAAGTTGTCCATAAGATCATCTGCTAAATAGTAGAGAGCATCTTTCTCTCTCCTCCATAACACTTAAAATCCTATGTAGCATATATTTACAAATAAAGCCCTTATGATCTTAAAAGATGTGAGCAACGGTCAGGTCCATAAGAAGGCCATCAGATACTGCAACTCCAGGCCCGGCAAGGTAGGAGGCCCGAATTGCATTCAACTTAATTTATTATCATCCACCCTTGTCCTACTGAGATACTAACTAATTGCGCCAACAGCCAGCGAGCCGTCCTCTTCCTCCCATATGTGGTTGCACATACTGAAGCGTGTGTTTTTGCTCTTAATCGTAGTGCTACCGTATAAATGTGGTTCTCCGTAAATGAAATCGAGGAGGAAGAAAGTACTCGAGAATTTGTAGAACCAATTTGTTCCAAAGCAATATATGCCAACGTTGCTGAGATCTGCGTATATATATACCACCTCATTGATCCGGATCATATCAAACAAGATGTGAAACAGCAAACATAACCCACTCATTGACAATAACTAGTAAAGTGTCCGTGTGTTGCAACGAAGTACAAAAAGAGAGTGAGACATATCATCGAGCATGATTCAAAAACCAGACAATGAATATCAATTTTATCTTACATTACCGAGTGCTCATGTGTTGTAACCGAAATTCAAACTTCATGTAATTGTGCATTCATCCTATGAACCAAAAAAAATATTTTTGTATTTTTGAACATAAACAGATCGCCCCTGCATGTGTCGGAACATCAAAAACAAGAAATGCATATGGCAGCTAACATTTTCACTGAATTTCTTGAGGCCCCCGATAAGGCTAATGTGGAGCTTCTTCAAGGTCTTGTGGAGCCAATATGGCAAGTGGATCACAAATGCTTTGTTGTTCCCATGACATCCATCTAGCTGCAAAACAAACACCACCAGCAGCACCATGTCTCACATTAGCAGTTCCTATATGTTATCACAAGAATTAGAAGGGATGCATCATAGGCAGATCATTGTTCTGATCAAGTCCAGATATTGCCAATATATACTTATCCAGTTATCATACTTCTACTGCCTCCTTCCAATTAGTATTAACACTTAAAAATAATTGAATATTAACTTACAGTCAGAACATAAACAAATAAAAAGATTGAGATGCTTTCAGAATCAAGGCAGTCAACTTAAAAGTAAATGGCGGCAATGAACAAGATTTAACCTACGTGGAATAAGCTAACAATCAGATTCCTAATCTGTCGCTACAAAATCAGTTGAATAGCGGTACAATATTGAAAAGGCTAGGATTTTTCTTGTTTCCCTCCAGCCCCTATAGAAATCCAAAAACCATGATGCGTGGATGCAAATAATTGATGTTACAAAGGTTTCACAAACTGCTTCTGATAACAACAATCTGGAGATGAAAGTCTGTAGGGAAAACAATCATATATGTAATTCCATATCCAAAAAAAATCCTCTAATGGCACGGCACAATAGTTCAACAGAGCCTTCTAAATAATCAAAAGGTTTTGGTGGACACTTGCTATACTGAAACATCATGATTGACCATAATATTCTTGTCTCAAGTTGACATTTTTACCTTCCTCTGGAGAGCCTCGTCAAGCTCGTGCTTCATCTGCAGTGATTTCATTTGCATAAAACAACATCAGGTAGTTTTAGATACTACATATCAAGTTAACATCGCAAACATTCAACATTTCCACACTACGAAATTAGTGGAGAAGAGACAAATCCATCACCACACCTCTCGTGCTTGGAGCAGGGACTTTTGGTTGGACTGCACGGGATGCGCGGTGAACACAAGGTGGACCATTTGGTTCTTGAGCACGTTTAACACCTCATAGAATTTGTCGAGCTATGAGATGAGAAAGTGAGGTGAAGGACATTCACAATGAGGGGAAAACTACATAATAGATGCATTGCCACTACCACAATTGCATGTTTGATTCTTTGACATGAAAACACAAGAGGTGCATTGGCATTGATAATTTTGCTCCATTAAATTTATCAACTTGTTCATATGATGACAGTCCACATGCGTAACCTAGAACTCTTCACAAAATGTGATGCTAGTTAAATACATCTTCTTCTGTTCCTTGTGCTATCACATGATATAGCACTGTGACCTTTTCGGCATGTAAATTGTGTCACTCCCACACCATTTTGGACAAAGACCATTGGCAGGGCAAGAATATTTCAAATAGAAAATGTAGCGGGGAAACACGGAGCATGGACTGTACACAAGGGTGTCAGTTGAAACTTGAAGGTTTAAATTAGATAGTTGTATATGCTATTAGTTTGGGCAGATGCAGCTTGGTCGTGGCATACTACATATGTGGCTTTCATTTGTAGCAATGTCAACTATGTAGAGCATCTATGAATCATGATAGCCATATTCCTAAACTCTAGTATGAAATGCTCTCATTCGAAACAACATGGGAGCATCGAGAACGCGAAAGTTCAGAAGAAAAATTAAGAATTTCATGTACAGTGACAGCATCGGCACAAGAGTTACCTCAAACATTTGGCAGGCGATTTTACGAAAGGCAGCCAGCAACGATGGAGTCCTCTACTCCTCTATCTGCACTGTGCCAGTTGGGGAGTGTCGTGAAGCTTAGGTTTTAGACACCTCCCTGCTGCTGACCACTGCCGTGCAGCCCCCCTCATCATGCCCTCCTCGCCCTGCTGTCCTTCCCGCTCCGGCCGCCTACTCCACTCCTGCCTCTCCTCGCCATTCTCTCGAACAACTTCCCGGCATCCACTGCCAGGACTCCTCGACCCAACGCACTATCGCTTGCGGCGATCTCTCCGCTGCTCCCCCCGCCCATTGACGTCGTCGCTGTTACCGTGCTCAGGGGATGCTACCGCCGTCTTCGCACACCCGACGCCGGTGTTGTGCTCCTCGACGCCTACAATGGCATCGCCTCTAGTTTCTAGAAGTATTAAGAGGTACTATAGCTGATGAGATCACCGGAGAGGTGGGAACTATTGATATCCCCAACCACACTGGATGGAATGGCAAGCTTCTATTGAAACTAAAGCTGCACTGGATGGCAAGCTTCTCTCAAGTCTTGCCTGAACAAACTCACGCGAAAGACACAGGTGATGCTTGTTTGGTGCTGCAGAACTGCTGCCACTTTTCTGATTTACTTCCTCCTTTATATAGCATTACACAAGAGAAAACTGACCCATTAATTTAGCTGTGGAAACTGATGAAAAACTGACCTGCTAACTAAAGATAGTAACTGACAATTACCTGAAACTGAAATCCTAATTGCCTGGGAAAAACTGACCCATTAGCACACTTCACGCACTGCTTCTAGACTCATTATGGGTGGGAGACATGCAGACTAGAAACTGATATGAACATTAACTAGATTATCTAACATTACTCCTCCTAATCTAGTTGATGATGATGTCGACGATGCCGAGCTTCGAGCGTAGGTGCAGAAATCTCACCCTGCCAAGTGATTTTGTCAATATATCTGCCAGCTGATCGTCGGTGTGGATCTTCTGGATGGCAACTTGGCCACCCTCGACGCACTCCCGGATGAAATGAAAGCGCGTTTCAATGTGCTTGCTCCGGCCATGGAAGACCGGATTCTTGCAGAGTTGTATTGCCGACTGGTTGTCGACGTGGATGGTGACGATGCCCGGAGCTCGCCCGTAGAAGCTGCCGAGCAGGCGACCAAGCCAAAGCCCTTGGCATGCCGCCGATGACGCCGCGATGTACTCAGCCTCACAACTGGACAGCGCGACCACCGATTGCTTCTGGGATTGCCATGTCACGGGAGCTCGACCGATGCGAAACGATGACGCGGAAGTGCTCTTGCGATCGTCTAAATCTCCCGCCATGTCCGCGTCGCTGAACCCCTGGAGTTTGATGTCGCCGGAGCCGCTGGAGTAGCTGAGGCCGAAGTGTATTGTACCCGCAACATAGCGCAGTAGATGCTTGACGGCGCTCAGGTGCTCCGTTGTCGGTTTCTCCATGAACCGGCTGACGTATCCGATGGCGAAGCTAATGTCCGGTCGAGTGTGGACCAAGTAACGAAGACCCCCAACGATATTACGGTAAAGTGTAGAATCATAAGGAGGGTTAGAGCTCTTCTTACTCAACTTCAAGCGCGATTCCATGGGGACTTGAATAGCATTGCAGCCAGCCATTCCCGCTTTGTCTAGCAGCTTCGTCGCGTACGCCGCCTGGCACAATGTGATCTTCCCGGGCAGCTGCTTGACCTCGATCCCGAGGTAGTAGCTCAAGTGCCTGAGGTCGCTCATCTTGAATGAGCGCTTCATCTCCTTCTTGAATTGATCGATCTCACCAGGGTCGGCACCGGTGAGAATCAAGTCGTCGATGTACACGTCCAATAGTAGACGCCCGTTCCCTGTGCCGCGAGTGTACACACCATGCTCCTCTGCGCACCGAGTGAATCCCAGTGCTACCAATGTGCGGTCGAGCTTGACGCCTGTGCTCGCGAGCGGGCGTAGGCCATACAATGCCTTGCGTAGCTTGAGAACTCACCGCTCTTGCCCGGCGATCACAAATCCTGGCGGCTGAGCGACGTAAACTTCCTCTGTGAGGTCCCCGTTGAGAAATGCAGACTTGACATCGAGGTGATGGACTGTCCACCCTTCATGCGCAGCAATGGCCACCAGAACCCGCACGGAATCGAGCCGTGCCACCGGCACGAATACCTCGTCATAGTCCACACCAGCACGCTGTACGTATCCCTTCACGACAAGTCATGCTTTGTGCCTGACCACCAAGCCCTGTGCGTCTTTCTTGAGTTTGTACACCCATTTGAGACCAATGGGCCGGTGTCCCGCCGGTAGATCGACAACCTCCCAGGTGCTGTTGTCCACGATCGCGGCCATCTCCTCCTCCATCGCTGCGCGCCAAGCTGGATCGGCATTGGCCTCGGCGAACGATGTGGGTTCCTCAGATGCCGCCAAGAGCAGCTCCTCCGGATCCAGCTCGACTGGCTCGGAGTTGTTGATGCAGTCCTCGACGGTGCGGAACCGCCGGGGTGCTCCTTCATCGTCCAGCTCATTGCCGGACGGGATGTTCGACGGTGGCGTGGCGTACGTGACGCGCGCGCCGCCCGCGCTGCTCCTAGCGTCCGAGGGAGTGCGTGGCATCTGCTCCCCTTGCTCTTGTTCAGTTGAGACTGGCGGGGATACAGGAGAAGCCGGCTCATTGCCGCCCGTGAAAGCACTGACCATGTATTCCACGGTGAATGTCTCAGGGACTGCGTTGCTGCCGTCCTCCTCCCAATTCCACCCGCTGCCCTCGTCGAACACAGCATCGCGGGTGACGTGCAGATGACCGCTCGCCAGGTTGTACACACGGTACGCCTTTGAGCCCGGCTCGTAGCCTAAAAACACCATCTTCACATTGCGATCGTCGAGCTTGGCGAGGTGGGGACGCGTGACCTTCACATGCGCAATGCACCCGAACATGCGCAAGAAGTTCACCGCCGGCTTCTTGCCGTGCCAAGCCTCATAGGGAGTCATGCCGGTGACGCTTTTCGTCGGAGACCTGTTCAAAATGAACATAGTCGTACTCACCGCCTCCCCCCAGAATGTACTGGGCACCTTTCTTGCCTTGAGCAAGCATCGTGCCATAGCCATCACAGTCTGGTTTCGGCGCTCCACGACGCCGTTCTGTTGCGGGGAGTACGGTGCCGTGAGCTGCCGGTGCACACCCTTCTCCGCGCAGTACTCGCCGAAAGTCACGGACATGAACTCGCCACCACGATCAGTTCGTAGCGCGCGCAGATTTCGCTCGGTCTCGACCTCGACGCCGGTTTGGAATTTCTTGATCGCGCCAGCCGCCTCGTCCTTGCTTGACAACAGTACCAGCCACATGTAGCGGCTAGCATCGCCGACGAGGAGAAGGAAGTAGCGCTTCCCGCCATGCGTTGCTGGCGTGACGAGCCCGCACAGATCTCCATGTACAAGGTCCAGACGTCCCTTGGCGCGGTAGTTGGCCTCGACTGGGAACAACATGCGCCGCTGCTTGCCGACGAGGCATGCGTCGCAGAGCTGGTCAACGTGATCCAGTCGGGGAAGTCCACGTGCCATGTTGTCGTGCGCCATCTTTCTCAGCGTGTCAAAGCTGAGGTGCGCCAGACCTCGTCGTCCGAACGTGCGAGTAGAGAAACCGGACGTGCAACAGTGAGTGTGATCTTGTACAGACGGTTAGCCGATCTGCGTACCTTGGCGAGTAGCTCATGCTGTGGATCATGCACCTGCAGTACGCCGTGCTTGATCAAGACCTCGCAGCCGAACTCGTCGAGTTGACCCAGGCTTATAATGTTGCTGCGTAGCCTGGGGATGTAGTACACGTCGGAGAGAACACGGTGTTGTCCATCACGCGCCGCGAACGCAATCGAGCCACGCCCGACGATGTCCACGACCGAGCCATCGCCGAATTTGACTATTCCAGAGACACTCCAGTCCAGCTCGAAGAAGGAAGTAGCGACGCCCGTCATGTGGTTCGATGCGCCCGTGTCGAGGTACCACACGCCGCGCTTTTGCTCGCCGGTGTCGGTGTCGCCAAGATGCACCATGGCGCACTCCTCGTTCAGATGAACGCGAGCGCCCACGCGTTCCGGGTCAACATGAACCTGGGAAGACACCGGCCTGGGAGCCAACGCCGCCACCTAGGCCATAAGCAGGGCCGGTTCATCTTCATCACCACCTTCCTGGACTAGGTGTGCCTGCACCTCGTCTCTTTTTTTCTTTCTGCATTCACGGGCCCAATGACCCTTTTTCTTGCAGTACTTGCAGCGGTCCTTGTTGGAGGCTTGCCCACCTCCGTCTTCGCGCGGTGCGTTTCGGCTATGGTTGAACTGCAACGTGTCACGGCGCGGGGTGTTTGAACCGTCGCCCGTGAAGTTGCCACCGCCTCGTGCAGCCTCGCTCTCTCGCCGGCGCATACGGCGGATCATCTCCTCCTCTTTGGAGGAGAGGAGCAGGCGTGAGCCCAGTTCTGCGGACACCGCTCGCGCTTCGAGACGTTGCTCGACGGCTCGTAGCCGTCCGGTGACCTCTTCGACAGAGAGCTTGCCAATGTCGAGCAAGGTCTCGATGGATATGGCTACCTGCATCAGACGATCAGGGACCACTTGTAGCATCTTGTGAACTACCTCAGCGTCAGAGATTTGGTCGCCGAGAATCCGTAGGTTGTTGGCGACAGAGCCGATCCGCATGGCGAAGTCGTCAACCGCCTCGCCGTCCTTGAACGAGGTGTTGTTGAAGTCTCGCCGCAGCTTCTGCACGTTGGCCTCACGCACGTGTTCGACGCCCATGCGCATCACCTTGACCGCCTCCCACGCCTCTTGCGCGGTTTCCTTGTTTGCGAGCGAGCCCAGCATCTCCGGCGGGGCTGCACGAGCGATCGCTGCCAGTGCAAGCTGATCCTCGCTGTACTCTGTGTCGCCGGGTTCGATGGCTCCCCACAAGCCTTGCGCCTGCAGGTTGATGCGCATGAGCATCGCCCACTCCGGATAGTTGGTCTTGGTCAGCATCGGATATTGTACCGACGCCGAATTTGACCACATGCTCGATGACAACCTCGCGCTCCCGACATGCTGTTGTCGTGGATGGCGAGGACCACGTGGTGGCGACCGACGGCGATCCAATCGCGGAGGAGTAACCGACCTGCCTCCCACCGGAGCTGACATGGCCACCAGGATTCTGAACGCGGCTCTGATACCAAATTGATATCCCCAACCACACTGGATGGAATGGCAAGCTTCTATTGAAACTAAAAGCTGCACTGGATGGCAAGCTTCTCTCAAGTCTTGCCTGAACAAACTCACGCGAAAGACACAGGTGATGCTTGTGTGGTGCTGCAGAACTGCTGCCACTTTTCTGATTTACTTCCTCCTTTATATAGCATTACACAAGAGAAAATCACCCATTAATTTAGCTGTGGAAACTGATGAAAAACGACTGCTAACTAAAGATAGTAATCGACAATTACAAAATCAAATCCTAATTGCCTGGGAAAAACTAACCCATTAGCACACTTCACGCACTGCTTCTAGACTCATTATGGGTGGGAGACATGCAGACTAGAAACTGACTAGTAAGATGCCCGTGCGTTGCAACGAAATCAAAATTTATAGCAAATGTCATGCATGTTTTATCCATTCATCCTAAACCACTCCCCCAACATGCTTATTTGTCGAGTGCTAGCCTACACTGACTATTATGTAGCTTTAATTTTGTTAGGTCTTGTTAAGAATAAAATTGTAGGATTATTTTGTCAAATAAGCATATATAGGATATATTAAATCCTGTCATGCACATTATTTGAAAAAGCATCTAGTGACAATGTCAACAATAACTTATACTATCTGGTTCAATTAAACAACTTGAAACTCATCATCAAGCATGGATATAGCTCAAGCTTATAAAGTTTTTCATCAGCTGCATAGCTTGGGTGTTAGTAAATCAACTTGCAATCATTAATCATCATCTCGAGCAACCACAAGCATAAAATAAAAAGTGAGCAAGTATGGTCTCACATCCTTTAATGCTCAAGTTATACAAGCACATAATCTATTAGGTGATAGCAATGAAGGATAGCAGATTTAACTGCCTGAAACCTAGGTACAACTCCTTTTCAGCATATGGATGTCTCCAGCCTATTTTGTATGCACAATTTTATCATAATGAGTTCTTTTAAGGTACATCTTTAACCCCTTGTACATAACGGACTAAGGATAAATCTTTGTTTTTCAGTTGTTTTTGTGCTAAGCACACCAAGAAACATTGACAAAGTCATGCAATTTTTGATATATTTGGTCTCTAATGCGTGCATTCATGTGAGTAACATTGTAGGAAGAAGATTCAATAATGTTTCATGTTTGAACCATTCCTGGATGCGTGCATGGCCTTAGTTTTCCGGTAGACATACACAGATTTATGTCGCATCCGTCTTATAGTTAACTAACTTTCCTAATACAACGGAAATAATAATCCGTAGTGTGTTTGTGAAAAGCTAATCTAGTTATAGCAAATACCAGCTCCCTAGCCTCCAAAACGTCGCCACCAATCTCACAACACGAACTAATTGGCTCAAAAATTTCAGAAAAGTGGCCTAGGTGGTTGAATGAGTTCAGAGAGTACTTCTGTTGGAGAAAATGAATGTACTGCAAAAAGAACGGAAATTACAGCAAAATTAAAATTGTGAACATTTTTAATTGGATCTACTATAGGATCATAGTCCACAGGTACTGCTGATAGAACAATTACTGAAAATTTTAGGGCAACAAGGGAAATCAAATAATAGAAGAATGCCATGCAGTTGTCAGATTAAACAAAATAATGCATTGCACATTTCGAAAATGGAGTGATAATGTGTTTGTAAACATTACGCATATCATGAGGGCATAAAGAATGTTATCATCTAATTCCACCAACGTAAAACATTGGCATCAGCTTTCTTTCCATGCTCAATGAAGGGAAAAAAATCCTAAAGCAGTGCCACAGTAACTATTGTGCCACCAAGTAATAACTCATCTTTTAAAAAAGTTTGTGGTTACCAAAGAACAGCTACAGCAGGGAATATTATTGGCTAGCATATAGATAAGAAATCACCATACAGTGTAGGTGGTTTAACTTATATATTGTTGCAAAGCTGTGCTCCAAACAGCTATAACAGCTGCGATCACACCTTTTGCATTCACACTAACATCGAATGATCTGGATCGCAACTCCTATCAAGACAACCATTATGCTCACTTTGTGTCCCTTGAATAATGTACATGATCAAAGACAACCTCCGAAGACATGATGCGTATCATGCACAACTTTGCTATCCGAACATTGCAATGCATCGATGATTAGACAATGACCAAAGTATGTCGCTTGCACTGAATGAAATATAAATAGGCAGTTCCCATTAAGTAGAGATGTAGCAAAACACTATTTACAAAGTTGTGGGCACCGGGCGGAGTTATGTGTGGGGTGAGATCTCCAAAGAAATATCGAACCCGCAAGTTGTCGTTGGAATCAATGAGGCGACGCCGGGTGAGGCAACAACGGCGCGTCGGGTGAGGCGACGGGCGGCGGCGCGGGGAGAAGGAGGCAACGGGGTGGCGGTGTTGGGGAGAAGGATGCTCTAATGCTACAAAGCTTGATTTGACTCACCTTCCAATGCGACGACGACACGCACACAGTTCGACCAAATCCGCCGGTGGAAGCGGCGGTGGGGGAGGGGTCGTCCAGATCCGGCCGGTGCTGAGATGGGGAGGAGGAGGCGGTGCGGCGGCGCGGGGTGGGGAGGCGGAGCGGAGTGGGAGGGAGGGGAGGAGGCGGCGCGCGGGGTGGGGAGGCGGAGCGTAGCGGGAGGGAGGGGAGGAGGCGCGCGGGGTGGGAAGGCGGAGCGGAGGGGGAGGGAGGGGAGGAGGCGGCGCGGGGGGGGGGAGGAGGCGACGTACATGCATATGGGCACGACCAAATCCGGCCGGTGGAAGCGGCGGTGGGGGAGGGGTCGTCCAGATCCACCGGCCGGTCTTGGCGGGAGGAGGAGGCGGTGCGGCGGCGCGGGGTGGGGAGGCGGAGCGGAGTGGGAGGGAGGGGAGGAGGCGCGCGGGGGTGGCGGGAGGCGCGCGCGGGTGGGGAGGCGGAGCGCGGGTGGGGAGAGGGGAGGCGGCGCGGTGGTGGGAGGAGGCGGCGCGTGGGGTGGGAGAGGGGAGGTGCGCGCGCGGGGTGGGGAGGAGGCGACGCGCGGGGTAGGGAGAGGGGAGGAGGCGGCGCGTGGGGTGGGAGGCGCGCGGGGTGGGGAGAGGGGAGGAGCGGCGCCTGAGGTGGGATGAACGGTTCGGATTTAATTTTGTAATCAGATCGAATGGTTGGGAAGAGAGGAGTGAGGACTCATCAACCACCAACTCCTTCTTTTAAAGTAGTAAAGATATGAACATTAACTAGGTTATCTAACAACTATCCCAGGACTGCATCAGCCTGCTGGTCATCCTCCAAGGCTCCATTTTCCCTTCTTCATCCACCAACTCAAATCGAAACACAGCAGGAAAATAAAGGAAAAATAAGGAAAACTTGTGTAACAAACCAAGAGGCTACGGAAGACAATGGCACCAGCCAGACATCGTTCCGAGCTCCCACGCCTCGACGACCACCTACCTGACCACAATCGTCCCATATTATATTAGTAGAGACTAATAGACTGTTTGATCAAATATGCTGCCTCGTCGAGTGTTTTTGCTCTTAATTATAGTGCTACTCGTCCTCGCATCTGTAGTTCTGTATACAGTACTACGAGAACTTGTGGAATATTGGAGGGATGGCAAAGAATTCGAGTTGTAGCAGTAGCAATTATTGCCGTAGATTGATCGGAGGCGTTAAAAATGCAAACATTGGCAATCATGGTTTTTGTATTGTGGCTTATAGCTATTGAATTATAGTTGTTCGTAAGAGAGAGTACGAAGAGAGATACTTGTGTGTGATTTTAGTCGATATAGATAAATTAGTTCATTCTCTATTACAGTTCATTCTCTACTACAATCAACTTGTAGACCTTATCTTAAAAAGATATACTATTTAAAAACTAGTTACTATGGTATAAACTAAAAGCAAAAAAAATAAACTCAAAAGAACCCAGTCATCAATACTACTACTCTAGGAAAATGATGAAAACCAGAAGACCACCCATGCGGATTTTGGAATCCTACTCCATTATTTTTGGTTTTTTTTAACAAGCTTTTAACTTCAATTTTTTTTCAGTAATCACTATTCGTTATATTAATGGCTATATTTTTTTAGCTTTTTGTGGCTTTTCGCTTCGATTTCTCTAAAAACCAAAGCAAACAGGACAACTTCTCGAAACCACTTCACCAAACGACTTTTCGAATTCAAAACTATGTGCCATATTTGTGTCTACATCTTCGTTGTCCACCACCGTCTCTAAAAATGCAAATAAAAGTCATCGACTGCGGTCCAAAAGAATAAGACCAATAAACTACAGTTAAAAACTATAAATTGTAGCAAAAAAGGACGCTGCTATAATTGCATCTAGTTTACATGGTCCATCCACATGATATATAGCAACACGTGGCAGAGCACAAGTTTACATGGTCGATCCACATGATCTAGAGCAGCACATGGCAGAGCACAACATGCAGATGCAGAGTTCAGGTTCCAAACGGTTCAAGAGCACGGTTTATCGCATACTCCACAAGCGCCACTACGACAACTGAACCCACACGACAAACCAGCGAACACCACCATTTTATTGGACACGACTGCTCCACGCGAAGCTCAGGCAGCTCGCAACGCGTCGCCCAGCGCGGCGCGGAGCCCGTCCACCTCGTCCCGGCGCACGACGGCCGTGACGGTCCGGCCCCGCCCTCCGGCGTCCTGGTGCACGACGGCCATACCGCCGTCGCCGACGCCGTCCACGGCGTACTCCACGTGTGCCGGGCGTTGCCCCCCGAGCTCCACGCCATACACGTCCACCTCCGCGATGTCAACGAACGTCAGGTTTGTGCCGTACAGCACGACGTCGGCGCCCGCGGCCGCCGCCGCGGCCGCGTAGGCCTCGTCGAGGCGCGCGTCGGCGAGCAGCGCCGCCAGCTCGGCGACGTCGGTCTTCGCCGGCGACCAGCCGGCCTCCACGTGTCCGATCCTCTGCTCGTTGCTCAGCTCCCGGCCGCTTCGCGCGGACGCGTCAACCTTCACGACGGTCACCGTGCCCGTCTCTTCGCTGCCCCTGATCTTGGCCAGCGCCTGCCACATCAGCGCCGAGATCAGCTCGAACGGGCCCACCTGGCGATCTCCCACGGGCGCGTGGAGCTGGAGGCCCTTGAGCTGCTGCTCGGTGACGTGGAAGGAAAGGGACGCCATGTCATGGGTGGTGGGGACTACCCAGTGGTCGCCGACGGGCCCGGCGGTCTGCTTCACCGACGGTGGGGCCGTCGCGCTGACCGTCGAGACTGGCTTGGTGTCTGTGTACCGCAGGGTGGGGGCGGGGGGCTTCTTGCCGCTTACAAGCTGGGCCCACTTGCTGAAGCAGGCCGCGGCGGAGGGGACATCGCCGATGAGGTGGGCCCACGTGAAGCCGACGGCCAGCCCGCCGCATTTGAAGTTGGTGATCTGTTCATTTAGTACACACCCCAATGCAACTTTGAGCTAAAAATAGATCGTGGATCATTGTAATGTAAACTTATTAAGCCATGATCAAACGACATACTCCGGGTCATAAAAACAAATAGTTTTGAAATGTATGCAACTAAATTTTGAAAACTTTGACTATCAGTATCTTTTTAAATATTTAGATTAGATATATAAAAATCATATGTGTAGATTTATCTCGAAAAATACTTTCATAATGTTATAATTTCATTGGGTTTTACAAATATATTATAATAGTAATTAGTGATCAAAGTTATATTTTGGAGACCGTATTAATGTCCAAAACAACTTATTTTGTGGACTGGAAGAGTAAACATTAATGAGTTTACAAATTAATGTGAGATCCTATCATCAGAGAGAAACTATTATTGGACTCCCGAGGGTAAATTGAAAATTTTCCAATTTGATAAATAAAAAAATGATGAGGGTCCCACCTATCGGTGGGACAAAATAAGAATATGCCTGAAGCCCTCACGGACGCGCGTGGTGCGGAAGAATTCAGACTGTCCGAACTCTCACAGCGGGAGAATTTGAACCATCCAAATTTGCGCAGGGGAGGTTTCAAACCGTCTGAACTTACGCAAGGCAAAGTTTAGACTGTCCAAACTTACGCAGGGGAGAGTTCGGACCGTCCGAACTTGTGCAAGACAAAGTTTGAACCGTCCGAACTTGTGCCGATGGGATAAAGAGGAGACCCAGTCTCCCCCTTGAGAGGCGCCTCACCCGGATCTGGATTTAGTCTCAGGCGATTTGGGCGACGAGTGGGGAGGCAGCGACTCGAGAGGTGACAACGGAGGTCGAGCTGGCCCAGGCTCCTCGGAGCCGATCACTCGTAGCCACCACGCTGCAACCCCCTGCCTCCTCTATTTAAAACCGCCATCTCTTCCTCTGTGAGTATCTGATCTTCGGATCTCCATCTCCTTCTCCTTAGTTTCTTCCTTGTAGTCTTCGAGTTTGGAGAAGATTAGGGCTTTTGTGCCATCTCCTCTTGGAGCTCTCTCCTTTGGTTTTCCAAGTGCCCTGACTCTGGTGGGGTGAGAGGAGAAATTCGAAGGATTTACTCGAGAAAGGGATAAGGCATTGGTGGTCCTCTATTGTTCTTGAGTGCACTCGGTTGGGTGTGCTTTGATGGTCCTGTGTGGCATCTTTGACCCTCGATTTCACTCTTCGGTTTGCCGAGCTGTGAAAGCCGGTATTATATCTCTGTCAACCTTTGTCTTCTTGCTCAGCAAAGTGAGCCACTTGGTTTTCTGGGACAGCGCCTTGAATCATGCCTTGCTCTGATTTCTTCTCAGTGGTTTTGAGTACCACTGGTGTTCTGAGTATTGCGACATTCGTTTTACTTTGCTCTTATTCTTGACAGATATCTGTTTTGAAGAAAGTGTAAAGTGATTTTGTGGGGTAAGTATAATTGCTCTGTGATGAAATAATATATTTCTAAGATTATGTATGAATATGAGGGTAGATTGATCTTGAGCTTTTGGCTAGTTTTACTATTGAATTTGCTCTAATCATTGAATCAATTGTACTTGATATTATATCAGTTTTGGAATTTGCTTTCAATTGATCTAGCTATAGCCGAGTTCTGTTACTTGTTATAATCAATATTTTTCAGTCTATTTGAAGGTTAGATTGATTGTAGCATTCAATTGTACTGTCTAGCAACATTTATTCATGATCCAGTGACCTCCTTTAATAGAAAGCTTAATTTAGAGCTCAAGATCTAATCTACAACTGTCATATATAATTAAAATTAATATTTGTCATGATGGAGATGGCCAAGAATGAATCTTGTGCAACTAGCCTTCTGAGAGCATAATATAATATTCAAAATATTTATAACATGTCAAATGTGGTCACACATGTTATATTCATTTTGTTGTCAACATTCAGTTGGTATGACTTAATTTCTCTACAGTATATATGCTGCTTTTTGACTTTTACATGATGTATTTGTTAGGCATATATTTCAATTTGGATGACTTAGAAAATTTGTATGTTTATATGGTAGTCAAGTTATTTATATGCCTTTTATATCATAATTATGTCTTTAGTGAATATGCTGGAAAAAATCTAAATATATACTTATACCGTATTATTTACAACAATCCAGAAAACCTTTTCATAGCATTGAAGGGCGAAGCACTTCTCCACTTGAACTAATTCATTCTGATCTTTGTGAAATAAATGAAATATTGGCTACAAGTGGCAAACGTTATTTTTTGACTCTCATAGATGATGCGACTAAGTATTGCTATATTTGTTTACTTACGTTGAAAGATGAAGCACTTAAACAATTTAAAGTCTATAAAGTCGAAGTTGAAAATCAGTTAGAAAAGAAAATTAAACGGTTAAGGTCGAACTAAGGCGATTAATACGTCTCAAATGAATTCTCTCAATTTTGTTAAGAAAGTGGAATAATTTATGATATTACTCTACCATATTCACCCTAATAAAATGGAATAGCCGAAAAAAAGAACCGGACTCTTTGTGACTTGGTTAACGTCATGCTCCAGAGTTCAGGTATGTTGGACTATTGGTGGGGTGAAGTAATTCTTACAACTAACTATATCCTGAATATGGTTCTACCTCGCAATCAAGAGGAGACACCCTATGAAGGATGGAAGAGGAGAAAACGTAACTTATTATTTCTTCGGGCGTGGGGATACCTTGCAAAAGTGCATGTTCTGTTGCCGAAGAAAAGCAAATTGGTCCCAAGATCGTTGATTGTGTCTTTTTAGAGTATGCTATAAATAGCACAACTTATAGATTCTAGTGGTCAAATCTGACGTGAATGATATCGCTACAAATATAGTGATGGAGTCTCGTGATATGATATTCTTTGAGCATATGTTTTCTATGAAACCAAATGAAGTCATTGACCATACTGGTTCAGATACACTCTTTTCTTCCTGGTGTGGATAACATCGCTCCAAAGTTGGAGTTGAGGAAAAGTAATGTTAGAGGACTGAAAACATATAAAGAGATGACTTAAGTCAATAAGATATGCCAGAAAGACAGGTGTTATTTCTATAGAATATATCCCGTCTGAAAAAACTTGACAGATCCTTTCACTAAAGGATTGGCGTGGAAGGCCATCCTTACAGTGTCTGAGAATGGGGCTCATACCCGTGTAATGACTCACATTAGTGGTAACCTATCCTAAGAGATCGAAGATCCCATGAACTAGGCCTTAGGACAACAAATTATGCGAGATTAAAGAGCACATCTAACAGATTGCAACATCCTGATTTTTAGAGCTTTTTAAAACCCTAAATTTAAAAATTAATTTCTGGAATTTTCCTGAATTTTAATCAAGCTTAAATGAATTTTTAGAAATTAACTTGATTTAATATGATTTTAATATACTTAAACATGAGCTGAAAATATTTTATTTGGGTTCCTTGTGTCACAAGGAATTTTCTGGTATTTTTGGTGAATTTTTGGGATTTATTTGCTATTTTCTAGAGCTCCTGAAAGTTTATTGGTTTTACTGAAAAGAATTTAGTCGAGGAATTCCTCCCAGCCGCCCGATCCCTCTTCCCCCCATGTGTCGCCCATCCGCCCTTCTCCCCGCCGCCTCACCCACTCCCGCCTTGCCTCCCACCCAGCCGCCTGATCGACGCCACCTCCCCACGTGGCAACCATCGCGCCGCCTCCGCCGCTCGCTCGCCTCGCGCCGCGCGCCGCTGCCCTTCACGCCACGATGCGCGCGCCGCGATCGCGCGCATCTGCGGCCACCACGCGGCAGCACCAGCCGCCGCGCCCCCGCGCCTTGCTCGCCCGTCCGATCGGCGCCTCACGCCGTGGCGTCATCCCCGCCGTCGCTTCCCGCGAAGACACCCGCGCCCTCCTCCGATCTCGCCCGTCCGATCTTCCCGCGCCCCATCCTAGCCGTCTGTGCTCGCACCGCGTTCACCCCGCGTCCGCGCCGTCTCCGGATCAACCCGCCTCGGGTTGCGTGTATTTAGCTCTGCCACTTCCTCGGTGTTGCGCCAACCGTCTCGGTTCGTGTGCACGCCGCCGCCGCTGCCCTCGCCTCGCGCCGCCGTCACCGGAGTTCCTCCTCGTCGCCGCCAAGGACCTTCGTCACCTCCGCCGCGTCGGACGCGTCCGCCACCGCCAGAGACCGTGTCGCCACCGTCCCGTGCGCCGTGCCTCCGCCACCACCCGGGAGCCGTCGGCTCGAACCCGCCGCCGTCGTCGTTTCCACCGGTAAGCCGCACCGCCGCCGCTGACCCTCCGCCGTGCACGTTGGTCACCGGAGACCACCCCGCCACCGTCTCTCTCGCCCGCCCCGCGCATGCCTCGCCGAACCCCGCCGCGCTCACCTACGCCGGACCCCGCCCCGACCATCGCCCACGCACCGCCCCTTGGTCCGCGTGCGCGACCCCGCGCCGCACCGCGCCCCTCCTCGGTCTCGCCGCCCACGTCCGCCAACGCAACGCGTCCACGCGACGCTTCGCGCGGCGCGCCCGCCACGCGTCGTCCATCGGCCGCTGTCCCGCCTCCGGTCCGCCCATCTACGGCCGCACGATCAGATCCGAAAACCAAGGACCCAGATCATGCCGCGTGGCCACAGCCCCGCCGTCCGATCCCGCCGCCGTCGCCGCGCCCGCACCGAGCCACATCAGCCCTAGCCACGTGGTATGCCATGTCAGCCCTAGCGCTACGTGGCAGGCCACGTGTCCTACCACGCCAAGAAACCCGCCCCGTGAGCCACGCCGGCCGCCACGCGGTGCCACGCCGCCAGGTGACACGTGGCAAGACCGGCCGCACCGCCACGCCGGCCACCGTCGCGTCGGACTTCTCCCCGCGCACTATTCCATGCGCCGCGTTCACCGTGGACCAGACATTCCGTGGACCGGGTTCACAGCACAGTACATTTTCCAAATTTTCTGATTTAATTTTAGGGTTGGTTTTCCGAGAGCCCGTTCTCCTCCGTCCTACCTCCAATTGACCCCGTTCTTTTTTCTAAATTCATCTAAAATCGAGCTCTAGCTTTTGGTTCTGGTTTTGTGATTTTTGGAGTTCATTTGCTTGTCATTTTATGTGTTTCTTTCGTTTCGATCGTTTTCTCTCTCGTTAGATTCGGATTCCGGATGAGCAGGTTCTACGCCCGAAGACCAGGAGTACCTCGCTGAGCATAACCAAGGCAAGTCCTATCCTTTGATCATGTTGAACCCAGTTTGCAATCTATTATTTAATTATTTTATTTTAAATTACATTGCATCGCTATTTTTATTCAAACCTTGTATCGGTAGTTATCGTCCCATTTGAATCTATCCCTCCTTGATATTTTGGATTGTTATGATACCTTTGTTACCTTTGTTACATTAGGATTGGGAAACATATTAGTGATGCTAGAATATTTGTCACAAGGGTTGGTGCGATATAATTGCTTAACCTCGCTTAATTTACGATCGGGTTATCATCACATGTGAATTATAAATTTGACTTAATGAGATATGAAACTGTGATTGGTGTCACGTTTATTAAAATTTGTGCCATGACGTTGGTGCGTCATTGGCGGTGGTTATACAAACCTGGTTTTTACTCAGGCGAGTGATCGTGCAGTAAAGGGGGAAGTGTTGGAGCACTTTGAGGGATGTGGTAGTCTCGCCCGGGGATTGTTAAGGACTTCACTTTGTGCGCCATTGATCCGAGCCTTACCATGCAAACCACATGTCAGTATGGAATGGACCTGGCTGACTAATTTGGGAGGTTTCAACTTTAATCTTGCCATTTAGATGAACATAGTTGCTGATTTCCATGTGACGCAAGGGGGGGTGTGATGCGAAACCCTAGCAGGCGGAATAAGTTGTAACCGAACTTTGTAAAGGCCTTGTTGTGATTTCCTTAGCGCGAGGCTAATCACATCATGTGGGAAAAGTTGTGCAACCTCTGCAGAATGTAAAACTATTCGAATAGCCGTGTCCTCGGTCATGGACATTGCTCGGTGATTTCACACGATGGTTAGTGTTATCTTTTAAACTTGGTGGTTTATGTTGGAGTGGACGGGTAGTTCACTGTTGGTTTAACTTGTGAATAGGTGTTCACAAGTGGTTTATGTTTATTTCTTTGATTATTTTATATTATCGTTTTCAGTTAAATTCAGCTTTCAATCTATTTAACATATTTACTGTGAAACGTCTTATATGCAAATTAACCTTTCAGCCTTCCGTTGGTAAGCCTTGCATACTATATTGCATTCATTTATTACAACCGACTTGCTGAGTACCAACGTACTCACGGCTTTACGCCTATGTTGCTCAGTTGAGGGCGAGGAGTATTATCAGCAGGATGTTCCAGAAGGAGAGTTCTACGACGACTTCATGGATTAGGCTTCGTTCTCCACTCGATAGCCTGTGGGCTTGTCGATTGGCCACTACGCTTTATTTTGGATTTCTGCTACTATTTTTGTTAAGCCCTTCCGGCTAGAAATATTGTAAGCTTGGCCATAAGGTCGTAACTTTGAGGTTTATTGATATTTGAGCTTTTCCTTTATTTTATCGTGTATATGGTTGTGATGACATCTATGTTTGACTCTGTGCACTAGCGTGATCCTGGGACTAGTGCAGTATACACAAAGAGTCCGGATTCGCATATTCGGGTCTCGACAGAGATGGTATCAGAGCTATATTGATTATAGTACGAAGCCTTAGTTAGAATTGTCGTCTTAGCCAATTTCAAAACTTATTTTCTAAATCAGACCAACAAATGAATATTGAGTGATTCTCTATTCTTACCTTATTCTTAGAATTCTTAATCCTCGTCTTCTCTAAAAAATTACTTTCCAAAGTTAATTTCACTTCTTACCTCAACAATATCTATAGATGTCTCGAGTGTCCAACAATCAAAAAGAAGGTCGACATAGAATTCTTCGATCTTTGCGGTGAAGATTGGATCAAGCAAGCCATTAATTTGTTCTAAGACAAGATTAAAGATCATCGTGAAGATTAGGAAGCCGTCAGACTAAAACCCTGTTATAGTTTTAGCGTCGCATAGATCGATTTGCTTTTTCTTGCAGTTGGGTGTGATGTGAGCTGCAAATATTGCCCTTAAAAGCATTATATTGCAATCATGCCAACTTTTTATTGGAGTTATTTTTTCGGTTTTGTTGTTAGCCTTTTCGGCTAAGTGCTTGTTTAGTTTAGGTTACCATTAGAAAATCCCCCTTAGATGAATTTACCTCTCGTCTATGCTATTTCCCTCTCATCTTTAAACCCGCAAAGTCGATCGTGATTGTTTCCTTTTTGAGCAAAGAACAAGATGGTTGATACTAGGACTACAAAGAGTCGCAACCGTGCAAACCAGATCCCGAGAGCGATGCGCGCAGCCAGTTCCACCGAGCTTGGATCCCGCCCTCAATCAGTTCTTGGTGGCCCAGACTCAGATGATGCAGACAATGATGCAGAATATGCCGGCTATGATGCAGCGACAGCACCAGTACCACCACCAGCACCTTGTAACATCCTGATTTTTTGGGGATTTTTAAAACCTTGAATTTAAAAATCAATTTTTGGAATTTTTTCTGAATTTAAAGCAAGCTTAAAAGGATTTTATTTAGATTCTTCAGGTCTCAAGGAATTTTTTGGTATTTTTGGTGATTTTTCTGGATTTATCTGCTATTTTCTAGAGCTATTGGTATTTTGTTTGAATTTTCCGAAAAGGAAAAGGGATTAAAAACCCCCGCCCGCTCTCGGCCCTCCGATCTCTGCCCTCTCTACGTGGCGCCATCTCGGCCATCCCCGCACCTCACCCTCTCCCCCGTCGTCCGATCCCTCCTCGGTGCCACGCAGCGGCACCAGCTGCGCCCGCGCCCGCTCCTCGCCCTCCCTCAGCCACCCAATCGGCCGCCTGACCAACGCAGCAGCATCTCCGCCGCCCGAACCCGCGCGCCCCGCTCTAACCCTAACCCGCCGCCTCGCCCCGCTCCCTCGCCGTTGGATCCGCGCCATGCGGCACCGATCCGCCGCTCTGCCCCGTCCAGTCGAGTCCCGTCTCATCCCAGCCGTCCGTTGCGCCACGCGTCGCCCGCTCATGCCTTCATCCCCGATCGGGAGCTGTCGCCGTATCCGTTTCGATCTTGCCTCGGTTCGCGTGCTATTTAACCCGCCGCCGCCTCGGTTCGTGTCCTCGCCACCCTCGGTTCGTGCACCCGCCGCTGCCGCCGCCATCGTCCCTCTCCGCCGTGCCCCGCCGCCGCCGACGTCGGAGTCTTCGTCGCCTCCACCGCTTCGTCGCCTCCGTCGCCGCCGAGGACCTCGCCGTTGTCCCGTGCGCGCTCGCCGCCCCGTGCCTTTCCGTCTCGCCGGAGAGCTCGCCGCCCCGAACCCCGCCGCCGTGGCCGCCGCGGACCCTCCCATCTTCTCCTCACCGCCGCTCGAACCCGCGCGCCGCTGGAGCCTCCGCCGTGCTCGAAGGTCGCCGAAGACCGCCCTCGCCGTACCTCCTTCGTCTCGCCGCACCGCCCTCGCCGGACCCGCGGAGCGCCGCCCCTCCGTCCGCGCGCCCCGCAGCTGCGTGCACCCGCGCCCCGCCTCGGTTCAACTGCCCGCGTCCGCGCAACGCTTCGCGCAACGCGCCGCCACGCATCGGCCATCGCACGTCTCCCGCCTCTGCGCCGCTCGATCCCGGCCGTCGATCTCTCCCTCCGATCCGGCCATCCAGATCTCACCGCGTCTCGCGACCGCAACCGTCGGATCCCGCCACCGCCGCGCGCGCCCGCGCCGCGTCAGCCCTCCCACATGGCACGCCACATCAGCCCTAGGGCCACGTGGCATGACACGTGTCCGCCACGTTAGCACCACGTCAGCAAATATCCGAGCCCGTGTGCCACGTGGCGCCACGCCACCGCCACGCCGGCCGTGCGATGGCGGCACCAGCAAGCGCCGCGTCAGCCCCGCCGAGCCGCGTCAGCACCCCCTCTCCCGTGCACTGTTTGGTGCGTCGGGTTCACGGTGGACCGGTAGTTCCGTGGACCGGGTTCACAGCACAGTGCATTTTTCGAATTATCCCGATTTAATTTTTTGATTTATTTTCCGAGAGCCCGTTCTCCTTCGTCCTAGCTCCGATTGACCCTGTTCTTTTTTCTAAATTCATCTAAAATCGAGCTCTAGCTTTTGGTTCTGGTTTTGTGAATTTTGGAGTTCATTTGCTTATCATTTTATGTGTTTCTTTGATTTCGGTTGTTTTCTCTCTCGCTAGATTCGGATTCTGGAGGAGCATGTTCTACGCCCGAAGACCAGGAGTACCTCGCTGAGCATAACCAAGGCAAGTCGTGTCCTTTGATCATGTTGAACCCAGTTTGCAATCTATTATTTATTTATTTTGTTTTAAATTACATTGCATCGCTACTTTTCTTCAAACCCTTGTACCGGTAGTTATCGTCCCAATTAAGTTTATCCCTCCTTGATAATTTGGAATACCCTGATGCCATTGTCACCATAGGTTGAGAAATATACTAGTGATGCTAGATTATTTGTCACATGGGTTGGTACGATAGACTGCTTAGCTTTGCTTATAGTTCCGATTGGGTTTATCATCACATGTGAATTATCAATTTGACTTAATGATATATGGAACTGTGGTTGGTGCCACGTTATTTAAAATTTGTGCCATGACATTGGTGCGTCATCGGCGGTGGTTATATAAATTGGTTTTTGCACTCGGGCGAGTGATCGTGCAGTAAAGGGGGAAGTGCAGGTGCACTTTGGGGGATGTGGTAGTCTCGCCCAGGTAGATTTAAGGACTTAACTTTGTGCGCCATTGATCTGAGCTTTACCGTGCAAACCACATATCTGGTATGGGACGGACCTGGCTGACTAATTTGGGATGTTTCAACTTTAATCTTGCCATTGAGATGAACATGGTTGCTGATTTCCATGTGGCGCAAGGGGGGTGTGATGCGAAACCCTAGCGGGCGGATTAAGTTGTAACTGAACTTTGTAAAGGCCTTATTGTGATTATCTTTAACGTGAGGATTATCACATCGTGTGGGTACAGTTGTGCAACCTCTGCAGAGTGTAAAACTATTCGAATAGCCGCGTCCTCGGTCATGGACAATGCTCAGTGATTTCACACGAGGGGTAGTTATTTCTGAACACTTGAGGACTGTGGTTGGTTAGTGAATGGTTAATCCACTATTGGTTTAACTTATGGATGGGAGGTCCATAAGCGGTTGGTTTAGCTTGCGGATGGGAGGTCCGCAAGTGGTTATTTCAATTCCTTTGATTAAGTATTTATTACTGTTTTACTTAAAATTCGCCTTCAATCTATTTATTGTATTTCAACTGTCTTTTATGCAAATTAACCTTTCAGCCATCCTTTGGTAAGCTTTACATACTATATTGCATTCATTTGTTACAAACGACTTGCTGAGTACCAATGTACTCACGGCTTTATGCCCAATGTTGCTCAGTTGAGGAAGAGGAGTATCACCAGCAGGAGGTTCCAGAAGAAGAGTACTTCGACGACTTCACGGATTAGGCTTCGTTCTCCACTCGATAGCCTGTGGGCTTGTCGTTTGGCCACTACGCTTTATTTTGGATTTCCGCTGCTACTTTTGTTAAGCCTTCGGGCCAGTTTATTGTAAACTTGACCATAAGGTCGTACCTTTTGAGATTTATCGATATTTGAGCTTTCCATTATTTTATCTTGTATATGGTTGTGATGACATCTATGTTTAACTGTGTGCACTAGCATGATCCTGGGACTAGTGCAGAATACACAGGGAGTCCGGATTTGCATATTCGGGTCTCGACACAGATCACATTAGCTGTAGTGCTCTTTCTGTATGGAAGGTTGAGCAACAGCTCTTAATGAATTCGATATCTATATGACTGTAGGAATCGTCCTACAGGATTCCTAAAAGAATTCACCTACGTGAATATGATCATAAGGTCACGATCAAAGAAAGTTAATAGTATACTTTCTTAAAGTACTCCTGAGTTAGATAGATGGACATGACCGTAATGTCCCAACCCGAGAGGGAAAGGGCAAACCGCCCAGTACAAAATGTAACTTGAGCAAAAATTCGCACACCAAGGCATTGGATCAAGGCAAAGTCTCCCTTTGTCTGTGCAGAGTCACAGTCCTTGTTGCTAGGCTTTGGGTTAAACCTGTAAGGTACCCATTGTCGAACAACTGTATATTAAATAGAACATATGAACATCTTTATCACATTGATAAATTGGTGGGGACTATTAGAATCCTGAGGGCAAATTGGTAATTTTTTAATTTGATAAATAAAAAAATGATGAGGGTCCCACCTGTCGGTGGAACAAAAGAAGGATAGGACTAAAACTCTCACGGACGCGCGCGGTGTGGGAGAGTTCAGACCGTCCGAACTCTCGCAGCGAGAGAGTTTGGATCGTCCAAACTTGCGTAGGGGAGGTTTCGGACCATCTGAACTTACGCAGGGGAGAGTTCGGACCGTTTGAACTTATGCAAGGCAAAGTTTGGACTGTCTGAACTTGTGCCGACGGGATAAGGAGGAGACCTAGTCTCCTCCCCGAGAGGCGTCTCACCCGGATCTGGATTTAGTCTTGGGCAATTTGGGCGATTTGAGGCATTTGGTTTTCTGGGACAGCGCCTTGAGTTATGCCTTGCTCTGATTTCTTCTCAGTGATTTTAAGTACCACTGGTATTGTGAGTATTGTGACATTCGTTTTACTTTACTCTTATTCTTGACAGATATCTGTTCTAAAGAAAGTGTAAAGTGATTATATAGGCTAAGTATAATTGCTCTGTAATGAAATGATATATTTCTGAGATTATGTATGAATGTGAGGGTAGATTGATATTAAGCTTTTTGCTAGTTTTACTATTGAATTTGCTCTGATCATTGAATCGATTGTACTTGATATTATATCAGTTCTAGAATTTGCTTTCAATTGATCTAGCTATAGCCGAGTTCTGTTGCTTTGTTATAATCAATATTTTTCAGTCTATTTGAAAGTTAGATTGATTATATCATTCAATTGTACTATCCAGCAACATTTGTTCATGATCCAGTGACCTTCTTTAATAGAAAGCTTGATTTAGAGCTCAAGATCTAATCTACAACTGTCATATATAATCAAGATTAATATTTGTCATGGTGGAGATAGCCAAGAATGAATTTGTGCAACTAGCCTTCTGAGAGCATAATATAATATTCAAAATATTTATAACATGTCAAATGTGGTCATACACGTTATATTCATTTTGTTATCAACATTCATTGTCATGACTTAATTTCTCTGCATATATATATATATATATATATATATATATATATATATATATATATATATATATATATATATATATATGTTGATTTTAAACTCTTATATGATATTTTTTTGGGTATATGTTTTAATTTGAATGGCTTAGAAAATTCGTATGCTTATGTGGTAGTCAAGTTATTTATATACATTTTATATCATAATTATATCTTTAGTAAATATACTAAAATTAAATCTAAATATAAACTTATATCACATTATTTATAACAACCATCACACCAACAATATCTCCCCCACCAGTACAAGTACGAAAAATGAATGAAATCATCTTCTGTTCACGAGGACAATTGATCAAGGACAACATTAAGACACCTTAATTGCAGGCTTTTCATATCAGCATTCAAGGTTGGTGGTACAAGTATCATCGATTCACAGCATTCAAGATCAGGAAAGCTAGAAGCGGAGCCCCGTTCAAAGGAGTTTTTTTTAATTCAGCTTTTAATTTTAGTTTTTTTTACTATTCAGTAATTTATTTTTTTTTTATTTTTTTGATATTTTAAGCTTTTTTGTATTTTCTTTTTTCTCATATTTCTTTGCATTGTTCGTGATGAGCTAATATATTTTTTCTATTTTTTTAATTTAATTACATCCAATAAGTCAACTCAGCTACAATAAAAAAAATTAACTACAGTAAAATTTCAACCAGAATTCAAAAGCTATCGCTATTCCGAATACCCGAATATAATTCGATTGGAACAAGTGAAATTGAAAGTAAAGCCGAATCTGACAATGCACTGCTGCTTGTTTTAATGCAATGGACAGAGAAGCTTGCTAGCAGTCAATACTTCTTGTGGTACCCATTTGACAAATTCAAGCACGGGAGAAGCACGGGTACATACACAATCGCTAAAATTATTTTCTGTACTATAGTAGCAAAATTGTGGGCAAGCGCATTAACTTCAATTTATTTGCTCCATGTGAGCCCTGTCCGGAATTTAATGAACTGCTTAAAGAGGTTGTCTTGCAGCAATGCAACTAGTACTGTGGGGGACGTAGGCGCATAGCGTTGGCCAGCTTGTAGTTCCATAGCTAATGCATTTCTACATATCAAACCTTCATTCCTTGAACTTAGGGGGTGATCAGAATAGCGATGGCTTTTGGTTTTTGGTTGAAAAAACACTGTAGCTGGCTGAAAAAACACTGTAGCTGAGTTAGTGGATAGTGTAGTGAATAGTGAAAAAAAAGCTGAAACTAGAAGCTGAAGCCGAAAAAAAGCTAAACCGATCACCCCTTAGAGTTCGATCGAAAATCTAGTAAGAAGCAATGAAATTATGTTTTTTTTACTAACTACTGCATACTTATTTTTGCGATCGATCCAAAATCTAGTAAGAAACAAAGATTTTTTTTTTGTTACTGATGAGAAATGACTAACAGATTATAATTACCCCCACAAATTTCCCATTTTATGTGAATCGATTGCAAGAAGAGAAATGCTAGATAGATACAAGAGCAACGAAATTGATCCCAACCTGCACGTAGAGCAACGGCGAGAAGAAGAGCTCCGGCCCGATCACCTTATCGTAGGTCACCAGCTTGCCCCGGTCCATCGCGCCCGGCAGCTCCTCCAGCCACTGGTCGACGGTGGCGTCGCAGGTGGCCTCCACGATCCGGACGCCACAGTCGTTGCACCGCACGTACGGCCGCCCCACCGCCGCAGTCTCGCCCTCGCCTTCGCCGACGGCGCGGCGCCGGAGCCGGCCGCTGACGGGGAAGTACATGTCGAGCCATGGGAACATGGGCTCCTTGAGCGCCCGGGTGGTGAGCCCCCGCACGGCGTCGCTCGGACGGAAGTAGTGCGCCGCGTGGAGGTAGTGCAGCTTGTGGAGCAGGTCCGCGTCGGCGAGCTCGTAGTCGACGGCCTCCCCGGTCACCGAGCTCGGCACCACCGTCGACAGCCGGTGGCCGTGCACCGCTGCGCCGGCGCCGGCGCGGGCGGACGGGGACCTCCTTGAGTCGGTGGTGGCCTCAAGAACCATATCGTGCGTGTGATGCAGTATTGGCCGTGGCAAGAACGTGCAGCTATATATGCTGCCTATGCGTGTCCCTGTATGGGTTGAGGCAGTTGAAGATGGTTGAGTGGGCTATTGAAGATTTGAAGGCAATCAAGGCATTCATGAACTGTTTCAATCTGGTTCGACCGATTTTTTAAAGAAAAAATTGATTTGGTAAGTTATGTTCTATATTAGCGCTTACTGATGCAGAACAAGCATAAAAAAAAGTTGTAAGTCATCATGATGCTGAGGTAGAACAAAGTAGAAGAAAAACAAGGACACAAGATGCAGTCTCAGATAGCTTATCTCGTAGATGTGTCATGTGTGTACCCCCTTGAGGAGGTTTTCTTTCTCAATGGTATAAGCAATATATAATTAAACTATACCAATGGGCCTAATACCCCATCATGGGCCAGTTTAGGGAAGAGACAATTAGTATTTGCCATTCGATAGAAAGATGTTTTAAGATTTGCCACTACGAAGATTACAATTGATCTGATCATTTGCCACTGTGTATATGTTAGGTCATACCCATCATGGGCCAGTTTAGGTAAGAGAATTAGAATTTGTCACTCCATGTAATAACGTTTTAAGATTTGCTACTAGGTAGATTACAATTAACCTGATCATTTGCTACTGTATATGTTAGGTCATTCATACTTTCCCATTTTCTTCCTTTCCTAGCATTTTCATTATTACCCCTATGTTAGCCCACTTGAAATGTTGGTTTTGCCCTGCCCTCTTCTTCCTCCCTTTCTTTCCTTCTCTTTTCCCCCTGTGGCCGGCGGAGAAGACCAAGCTTGAGAAGAACATCGCTAGGTGAAGGAGGAGATCGCCCCCTAGGCGAGGTGGAGCTGGCCAAGATGAATGCTGCCCCCAAGCCCAAGCCCTAGTCGATTAGCAGTGTTGGTATTTGGTTGTCGTCATTAGAACTTCTGGTGTTTGTAATTAACATCGTCCTGGTTGTGGCTTTGCATTGATGCATGAATCCTGGCCCTGCCACGGTGGAGTTTTTGAGCCGTCTATATGGTCGTCGTCGTCTTCGCCGGCCACAGGGAGGAAAAGAGGAGGAATTGAGAGCGACGAAGAAGAGGGAAGAGGCAAAACTGACATTTCAATGGGCTAAAATAGGGAAACGATGAAGAATACTGAGAAAATGGCAAAGTCTGAAATACCCAATGTATGAAATGGCAAATGATGAATTACAATCTATATGGTGACAAATCCTAAAACACCATTCTATAAAATAGCAAATACTCAATTGTCCCTTTAGATAAACCGTCTATACTATCGAGCCCTCCGATTGACCGATACAAGACAAGTTCCAACATATTGCATTATGTTCGCCAAAGTACACAATACCTTTTCAAATGGTCAATCAAGCAAATAAAGATTTTCTCCCTTGCAAAAGAAACAGTACTACTACATGCAAAAGATGGAGCTAAAAGTATCATTGAAGTCAGTTGGCCAGTCTAGTCTATGTGAGTCGCCCCTCTGCTCCCCATCTCATGTTCCCCGGGTTGAAGGATCTGTTCATATTGGCCTTTGAGTTTGGCTTTTGGCTTTGGTTTACGAATAGCAACAACCTATAGAGAAGCTTGTACAGAGAGAAATACTCGTATGCGATTTTGACCAATCACTACCACATAAAAAGTTCATCACAGACGGTTCGGAACCGTCATCATAGATGGTTCCTTAAACTGTCTGACTTAATAAGTCAGTGATAATAAGAGTTTATCACAGATGGTTTTTGAACCATCTGTGAAAACTGTATCATAGACGATTCAAACTTACAATCGTGTGTGATCGTCTGTTATCATAGACGATTCGAAACTAGAACCGTCTATAATAGTCAGTTATCACAGACGATTCTTGGTAAAAATCATCTGTGATAGTTGTACCAGGTAAAAAAAATGGGTAATTTTACCATGGCTTGAATGCTCAAAATTTGGCTAAGTCTGTATTTTTACCATGGCTTGAATGCTCAAAATTTGGCTAAGTCTGCATTTTTACCATGACTTGAATGGTTAAAAATTTGGCTAAGTCTTAATTTTACCGTGGCTTAGATGCATAAAATTTGGCTAAGTCTGTACTTTTATAGTTGTTTGGACCGGTGCATTTGAAACTGTAGTGTAAAACTTAGTTGTCGATCCTTGTGGTGAAATGCAACCTGGTGATGCTTTCAATGCATTGGCCTTTTGCCTTCTCATCCTTGATGAACTAGACTAGTGAACTCTTCAATCCAAGGCTCTATAACAAAACTCGGAGAAGTCCTCGTCATCCTCCAGACTGACTGTATAAAGCTTGAGACATCTAAGACATTATAAAGGAAAGAAGTCAATTTAAGAATTTCAAAAAAAAAATAAATTTTTGAATAAGGCGGAGAGCATGAACCTTAAGAAAGAGGAAAAAGAATAGAGAGTTTACTAAATATCCAATTTGCTTGGTTTTAGATAGAAAATAAATTTTAAATTTTGGCTAAGGCGACCTCTCTAACTAGGGTTTCATCCTACAGTCGATATGGCTCTGATATCACCTTTATCGAGACCCAAATATGCAAATTCAGACTTTCTCTGTATATCGCAGTAGTCCAGAATCATGCTACTGCATGCAGTATAACATAGATGAAATATCGATCATATACACAATTAACAAAGAAAACAAAGACTCGAATATTAATAATTATCATAGTATAACATTATGGCCAAACTTACAACCTACTAGCCTGAAGGGCTTACAAAACTAGCAACGAAAAACAACAAAATATTTCTGTAAATATATTAGCAAGGTATAGTGCAAAACTTACCAAAAAGTATTGGCAGGGAATAAAGGACATCTTTTAATACCTTCAAGGAGGTAAAGACCTTGGACTGTTCTACAAAAAGAACTAAGATTTGAATATGACTGGTTATGTAGATGTTGGGTACTCGTTAGATTCGTATATCACCACCATATCACAAACATGCTATGTATTTCTGTGTGGTGGTACTGACATTTCATAGAAATTGTTTAAGCAAAATCTTGTATCGACTTCGACGAATCACTAAAAAATCATATCATTGTATGAAGTCAAATGAGAATATGTTTGTTTTTGACGAATGGTTCACCACATCAAGCAGTCACGTGGATTGAATATCATACAAGTTTCCATAATTATCTATGAAGATAATGCAGCTTGTACTACACAAACGTAAACGAGTTACGCGAAGAGTTATCTCCCCCAAGCATATCAACCCCAAATCCTTCTATGCTCATGAATTGCAAAAGATAGATGAAATTAAGATACTGCGTACTAAGTCATATGAAAATTTTATAGATTTATTCACTAAGTCACTTCCAACATCTAACTTTAAAAGATGTGTACATGAAATTAGAATGATGAGACTTATAGAAGTGAAGAGTTCAGGGAAAGATTCTTCTCAAGCTCACTATTAAAACTTGGTCACGAAAATCGAGTACCTAAAGAATAAATCCTGTAGATAAATTGAAATTGGGTGGATTGTACTCTTTTTTTCTTGGTGAGTTTTACTGAAATTTCTCAGTTAAGGTTTTTAACGAGGCAATTCGTGCAACACAACATAGCCATATATCATGTACTTTTTCTCTAAATTTTTTCATTGAGTTTTTATAGAGTTTTGATGAAGCATGAATGTGTCGGATGAGTGTCCAAGGGGGAGTGTTGGAAAACCTGAATCTAGATCTGCAAGTCTGGACCATTGGTGGGCACTCTCCACTTAGTCTATAAATAGATATCCTAATCATTGTAAAGAGTACACATGAACAGAGAGAGTAATAAAGAAAGGAGTTCCTCTATCATCTCTCTGTATCAAAGTTATTATTTGTAATATTCTGTGATTAATCCATCTATTTGTATAAAAAAGAAATTGCTCGAACTGAATTCTCCAGTGATGGTTCCACAACAAAGACAACGATCAAGCAGTTTGAGGAGGTCGTCTGCTGCATGCCGGAGGTGGCGCGGGAGATCCGGGAGTTCTGGGAGGCAGTAGCGACTGTGTGGCTCTCGAGTTTCGCGAACCCCTATCATCTCGAATTGGTCCTGGGGATGAAGCGACCGAGTAATTGTAGTTTCTTTTTCTAATACAATTTAGGGGTTGTTCAAAATAACGTTGGCTTATGGATTTTTTTACTGTAACTAGTTTATTTTTTTACTGTAGCTGAGTTAGCTTATTTGGCATAATTAAATTTAAAAAAGATTAAAAATAGAAAAAAATATGTTAACCCATCATGGACAATGCAAAGGAATATGAAAGAGAAAGAAAAGGTAAAAAAGCCCAAAAATAAAAAAAAAGAGAAAAAAATGAAATTAGTGAATAGTAAAAAAATCATAAATCAGAAGCTAAATTGAGCGGTGCCTTAGCAAATTGGACCGCAATTTGCGGTGCTAGTACGAAAGTTATTTTATCTATATTAGTGGCCAAATAAATTAAAGCCAAAACAAAAAAAATCTTTACTTAAACTGACGATGGAATATCTTTTGTGCGGTGATAACTTAAGTTCAATCCTTTGTGTATGGATTGAAAATTATTTAAGCAAAAATTTGTTTGTGGACGCTACACTTTGTTGGCATTTACTTACACATACTATAAAATCGACAATTTATTGATAGACACTAGAAAAAAAATTGGTGGTGACTCGAGGTGGTACGGATGTTCTCGTTGGAATATTTTCTTACATCAGTACCACGTTCCTACAGAGGGTTTCCTGGTGACATATGCGATGTGCCAGTCATTTTTTTTAGCAAATCAACAAAATCGACGATACATAAGTAGACGTAATTGAAAGATTGATCGACACGTTAATATGAAGTAATATTGATGAAAACTAGGGTCTATTCTTTTTAGCTGCGGCTTATGGTTTTTAGTTGAAATTTTTGAATTTTAGCTGTTTGTGATAGAGATTACAGAGAGAAATACTCGCTTGCGATTTTGGATGGTACAGATGTTGGGCTTTTAACATATACTACAATTATCTTGTAGACTCCATCTTAAAAAAAATACTCCGTTTGAAAGTTAGGTACTGTAGCAAAAGCTAAAAGCTATTTTGAGAATCTGAAAAGAACAGATCCCTAAATTACATAGGAAAGATCGGTGGCTACAAATTACTCCTAAGGTATAGAAAAGATGTGAAAAAAATACCAAAGGTTGGCACACGTAGATATATTTATAGTCTAAAATAGTCGACTCAATCTTGTATTCTAAGTGTCCATTTTCAAGTCACTCAACTTTTCATTTGATAGAATCTTTGCCCGTTTTCAAATCTTGAAATCATCAATCTCTTGTTGACGTTTTCCCTTGTCCACATCGATCTTGTCCTGATCCTTTCGACCCTGCCCCGTTCAATATTCGTATAACCGTCTATTTTGCCAGGTAACATCTGGCTACAACCACGGGCAAATGGCCCGTACTCCACATCGAAAACCTCTTGGGTCACATACCTGATACCTCACCGAGCACATCACTGTTTACAGGGCGGCAAATTTCTTGACGTGTGGAGAACGCACGCTACTGGAAATAAAAGGATGAAATTAAAGAAGAGGCAGGGTCAAAGGACAAAAATATGTATTTTTTTCATTTAGTTTTGACATTGGATGCAGAAGCCCAATCGATCTACTGGGCCGGGCCAGGCCGGGCTAGGGACAACGGGCCCTGCTTGGTGTTGCGTTCTTTCTCTTATCCCCATGCCACTTTGGGAAACCACCAGCCAGTGCGGTGTGCTCCCCTCCCCCACCCCACGCTGCGCCCCCACTTCATCATCAGCTTTTCCATCTGACACCCTCCTCTCTCTCTCTCTCTCTCTCTCTGTTGCAGTGGCAGGAGCAGGGGGCGCTGCAGCCATAGCTTCGTCGTTCTCCTCCTCCTCCGATCCATCTCTTCCCCCTACGCCATTCATTTGCTCCCCAGTTTTTTTCTGCTCCCCGGGCGTTTCTTGGTGTTTCTTCTTTCTTTCTGGTAGCCTTCTCATCCTCATCTTGGGTTCCTGATTCTCGGGTTGGATGGAGAGTGTGATGCGTGTGGTGGGTGTGTTTGTTTTATGTCTCATCTAGGTGTGTGGTGCTTGTTTAGTTTGTTCCCCGGGTAAATTCCCATCTAGGTTCTTCTTGGCTTTGGAGAGCAATGCTGTTGATTTCTTGCATTTTTTAGGGTTGTTCTCTCTCTCTCTCTCTCTCTCAGGCAATGCTGTTGTTTAATGGTAACCTTTTTTGGTTGTTTTTTAATTTTTAGATACTTAGATTCATTGTACTTGCTCTCTCTTTGTGTGGTTCGAGTGTCTACAGGTTTTTTTATTTTCGAAGGTAATGCTGCTGGTTTTCTTGCATTTTCTTGAGGTTATTTTGTTTCACCTTTAGGTATCTGATATTCTGATTCCTTTTGGGTAAAATGATGCTGATTTCCCGTAATTTTTGATCTGTTTGTTTTAGTTTTCTACCTCAACTGTTTTTCTCCCGAAGGGACCCTTTCTTGATACTTTTTTCCATATGTTGCATGGCATGGCAACGCTTTAATTTGTCAATGTTTATCTACTCCATCTGTTTTGATCTTATTTATGCTGTTTTTATCCCGTGCTGTGTTAAGTATTCTCGAAGAAAAATCCCATCTAGATGCGGGCATTTGCTGGATTGCTGCTCATGATTTACATTTTTTTCACGCACTCTTCATCTCACGCGGAATTTGCATTTTGTACGGTGACAATTTCTTTCACCTTTCATGGGTTCTTTTTTTTCATCTTTCATGATCTTTTAATTAGCCCTTTCAACTCCTTGTTTCCAGGAGAATTCCCAGATTTTGTTTCGCACATGTTTGATTTTCTGAGATTCTGCCTTAGTTTACTTGATTGCGCATTGTATAGGCAATGATGCTGCCTTCTTGCAGCTTTTTGGTATCTGCATGTGGCTGCACTATTCCTTCATTGTCCAAGAGTATAAGGTGATAAGCTTTTGTTCCCTGTAGAGACTTGGGGCAAGCAAAGTTGGTGTCTTTTGACTTGATGTCCTGAAGAACGCCGCGGAATCCGTTTCGCATGGTAGGGCCATGCCTTTCTGGCAATGTTGTTGATTGTTGATTGCTACTACCATGTATGAGATGTTTACATGTGTAAAGTGATGTTTTTTTTTCTGTTCATGTAGAGAACCAAGTTCAGCAAAGGGGACATTGTTGATCAATTCCGTAACATCCATTTGCCTGGTAAACTCCCAAATGTGTGTTTCTGTGGATGGAGAATGCTGTTCATGTCTCACTTATTCCTATATTTTCTTGTCATGTGATTTTATCATTGTCTTCCCATGCCTATTAGTATAAGGTAAGGTATTGATAAGTGTAAAACCATGTGGTCGCAACCCCATATTGGCGATGAGTTTTTGACATTGCAATTGTGGTTATTGCATTGTTTGAATTTGATTTTCTCTGGATTTGCAAAATTGCAGTTTGTTGTCAAGATTTAAGTGGTTTGTCCGGCTTGGCAACGACGGTTTAACTGGCCACTATGGAACGATTAGACCGGTCGTGTGACCTTTTGAAAAATGGACACCAAATAGTTGTGCAGGTGTGTTTGAGGATATCTTTTCATTAGGTGTCACTCAATTTAGAGTTCTGAGTTGAAACTAGATAGATATTAACCGAAATTCCAGAGAGGGTGTTTTCCGGTGCTCTTAAATGGTCTGACCGGCCTGTAGTCAGCGGTTTGACCGGCATTGGGCCAGCAGTCTGATTGGGTCCCTTGTTACCGAGGGAAGTTTGAGTCGGTTCTTAGCGGTCTGATTGACCGTTAGTTGGTGGTCAGACCGGCCTTTGCCGAGATGTGTAAGCTGAGTTTTGTCTTGGTTGTGTTGTTGCCTACCCTAACTTGTTTGGGACAAAAGATTTTGTTGTTGTTGTGTTGTTACTTTAGGAGCTTTTCGGGAGTCTATGCAAGTGTTAGTCATAGTAGGTGTTCATGCTTGTGTTAATCATAGTCGGGAGTGCCATGTAGTGTTTGCTAACGTGAGTCAAGTGTATGTCATTTATGCTTAGGACGATTGCATGTTCTTTGATGTGCAGAGCATTTGGTTATTGTTGGCGGTCAATGGCAAGACCGAGGCTAGGGGAGGACCCTGAGGTCATGGAGGGTCTAGCAAGTCTGGATAAGGCTACATCTCTAGCGGAGTGGCAAGGGGAAAGACAAGGATTGTGAGAAGGCAAATGAATGCATGTGGTGTGCCATTGGACTTGGCTGTTTCAGGTGGTGATGTTACTTGGGAGAAGGCGTATGATCTCGGTGGCAAGTCATTAGGCACCACCGATTATATAGGGCCTGTTTGATATGACTGTGGCTTATGGTTTTTGGCTGAAATTTTTGAATTTTAGCTGTTTGCGACAAAGATCACGGACAGAGAGATAATCGCTTGCGATTTTGGATTGTACAGATGTTGAGCTTTTAATGTGTACTACAATTAACTTGTAGACCCCGTTTTGAAAAAATACTCCATTTAAAAGTTAGGTACTATAGCAAAAGCCAAAAACCGCTTTTAGAAGCCGAAAAAAACAGGCCCTATGTCATGGAGTTGGCTTCGAGAAACGTCATAGAGGATGAGAGTGTCTTATCGGGCTATTGGAGCCATTTGGAAGTCGTGTTTTGAGAAACATACATGTATGTAAGTGTAAAATCCGTTTGTGCGTGGGTTACCAAATTTCCCCATTTGTAAGTAGTTGTATCCATTAAGTGTGGGCTGGTTGTTAGGGTTAGGTGTGAGGTGAGGAACCTCTAATATATAAATCTTTGTATATGTTAAGAGAAAATATCTCTTGTGCTGGAGAGACTATAGGGTTAAGGTTTCCTTGTGTTGGAAACTTTGTGTGAGTAATCTAGGGTTAGAGTTATGTCCTCCATGATGCTTCTCCACGAAGCCAACTCCATAATATAGTCGATGGTACCCAATGACTTGCCATCGAAATCGTACACCTCCTCCCGAGGAACGTCACTACTTGAAACGCTCAAATCTAATGGCACACTACATGCATTCATTTGTCTTCTCACGATTTTTGTCTTTCTACCATACCTCTCCACTTGAGATGTAGTCTCACCTGGACTTATGTGACCCTTCATGGCCTTAGGTCCTCCCTAGCCTCGGTCTTGCCGTTGATCGCCAACAATCATTAAGCGCCCTGCATATCAAAGAATAAGCAATCGTTCCAAGCACAAATGACATACACTTGACTCACGTTGGCAAATACTACATGGCACTCCTGGCCATAATTAACTCAATGCATGGACTCCCGCCATGACTAACACTTGCATGGACTCCCAAAAAACTCCTAGAGCAATAACACACCCAAGAAAACTCAATTCACGCATCTCAACAAAGGTCGTTCTGACCACCAACCAACAGCCGGTCAAACCGTTGAGAACCGACTCAAACTTATCCTGGTAACAATGGACCCAGTCTGACCGCTTAAGAGCACCAGAAAACACTCTTTTTGGAATTTTGGTTAATCTCTATCTAATTTTGCTTAAGGCATCATCAAATACACCTACACAACTGTTTGATGTCCATTTTCTAAAGGCCATACGGCCAATCTGACAGCTCCGTAGCTGCCGGTCAAACCGTCGTTGCCAAGCTGGTTAGACCACTTAAATCCTGATAGCAATGAGAATCCCTAATCCCTCTTCTGCCTTTTCCCCACTTTGTTTTTTCCCCATCCGTGCTGTGCTACTTTCATTGGATGTGCATTTTTTTGAAATCTTGGATCTGTTGTGCAATTGGATCCTTAGATTCAAAGTTTCCTTGAAAATCCAGAAGATGGTATATTGCAATTTTGCAATGAATTTTTAAGCTGCAATGCCAATCATGGATTGGTATGAAATTCCCAACTAGATTGGTCGAGTTAATTGGATTTTGGTTGAGTTATGAGTTGGCAATAATAGATCACTGTCCAATTTAGGTAACTCTATCGTGTTCTGTGTTATATCTGATGGTAGATTTGCAGGAGGTGAATGCATCTCCAATTATGTCAGTGAAATGAAGTCTTACGCTATGAAATTCCTTGTGAAGTATTGAGTTTGCAATGATGGAACTCGTGGTGAATTTGTAGAAAAGAGAAAGGTGGGAGTATGGGACTACCGGACTAGTGCCCCTTTGAGGGATTGATGACTTTGTAGATTAACTGTCTAGACAGTGACAATGTACTGCATAGTGGAATTAGAGAGTCCAAATTTGACCTGATGTTTGATTTTTTTTTATTGCTTTGCAATTTCTTTATGTGAACAAGTCCAAAGTTAGGTGACTAGGAGAGCAGTGTGAGAATTGTGAAGATTAATTGGACTGTGTTGCTGCCCTTTTTAAAATTCTTTTTAGAATATGTCAAATAACTTGAGCTTCCCTTGTTTTCTATTTGTAGGGGAAAATTACACAAACCCTAGGTATTTTGACATCTTTGTCTACTGAGATGCTAAAAGAAGGTTTCAATTTACTCTAGATGCTTTTCTGAACTGTGGACTATATCTTGTGTTTAGTACTGAGTAACTCTTAGCCACAGGACAAAAATGAAGTGGTGCCGGTTTTGTTTTCCTTTCCTGATAGTTATTAATACTTCTTTGTCAACAAGTTTGGACTAGTGCAAGGTATAAAATTGTTCTAGTTTGAAGACAAATATAAACTGATGTTTTTACTACCCTTATCTTTCATCTTTAAAGAACTTTTTCCCGTTACGGGTACTCTTGACCTCCTAAAAGTTCAAACCTAGTATTCACTTGCTACTTGTGACAGAGTTTGTATTATAAATAATAATGGTGTAACACTGTTATGTGAAAGCAAGTGAAAGTGACATACAGGTTTTGGGTGTGCATTCATAGCACATCATGAAAGTTCTTGTGCAGAATTAAGGTTTGCCATTTACTTGTAGTCCGTAGAAGATAATAGTGCATACAGTTTTATAATTCATAAATCTCTATGGTCTCAAAACGTGTGATCTAACTGACATACTGACAAAAGATGGGGCAAAACACAACTCCATTGTCAAGTTTGTTTATCACTTCAGGCCTCCTCCTCATCAACAACAACAAAGCCTTTTATTCCGAACAAATTAAGGTAGGCTAGGAATGAAATCTCTTTAAAGTCAAAGAAACGAGAGCCCCTAAAACTTCTTATGTCATGGTTTCAATATGTGAATCATCAACTTCCATGCGTTTTTATCCAAAGCTAATTCTTTAGATACATTTTAATCTTCCAAATCTCTTTTAACTACTTCCTCCCACGTTAGTTTTGGTTGACCTCTGTCTCTTCTTACATTTTTGGTACATCTTAAAATTCCACTAGTACTAGTTTTTTAGAAAGCCTCCATTGGAGATGTCCAACTATCTTAAGCAATGTTGGATATGCTTCTTTTCAATTGATGCTACCTCTATCCTATCATATATATCATCATTGCGGATTCGATCTCGTCTTGTATGACCACAGATCCACCGCAACATAAGTGAAAGATCTACATCCATAGTGGTAGGATGTAAAAGTCTATATCTATTTCCGTGCCTATAGTAGTTAGCAACATTATATGATAATATGGCTTTTTATGTGTTTAGATTTCTATGTGCATGTTTGTTTTGTCCTTTTGCAGCACATTTGTTCTGTTCTTTTGCAGCACACTTCTTTTTGTCTTCATATATTTGTGTACTTAATTCAATTGAATCCTTGCTAGTTGCTACAGCTCATGATTCTTTCATGCAGGATTTGTGATGGATCCAGAAAAATGCAATGAGATGAGTCTGGAGGACAAGAGAGAACTAGTATATGAAGTTTCAAAATGGCCACAAGGTGCCTCTGAGATTCTTCAATGCTGGACCCGCAGGGATCTCCTTCAGCTTATCTGTGCCGAGCTGGGCAAGGAGAGGAAGTACACTAACGTTTCAAAATCTAAGATGATTGCCTATCTCTTGAAATTAGTTTCACGAAAGAACGGACAACTGAAGGATGATAATGCAAATGCTTTGCTACTGGGGCAGAATAACAAAGATGGCACCCAAAAGAAAGCAAATGATGAACAGCCACAGCATTTCACTAAACGTGTAAACTCTGACCCATCAACGTGCGGAGAAGCCCGAACTAGTAGTTTATCGATATGCAGAAATGTTGCATGCCAAGCCACTCTGGATGCAGAAGGTGCATATTGCAAGCGTTGCTCTTGCTGCATTTGCCGTAAATATGATGAAAACAAGGATCCTAGCTTATGGTTGATTTGCAGCTCAGATAATCCATATTGTGGCTATTCATGTGGTATGTCATGTCACCTGAAGTGTGCTCTGAAGAATAAAAAAGCTGGCATTGTCAAGAATGGTTGCAACAAGTTAGACGGTAGTTTCTACTGTGTTTGCTGCGGGAAGATCAATTGGCTAATGAGGTATCCTCTTGACTGTTTTGATTTAAACATGCCGGAGGGAAAAGGTTATTTATATGAAACCAAATTATCTAAAAACATTCTGCATCCTATCCTGATTCTTAAGTAGGCGCAGTGTGGCACTGGTCCCTGACCAAAACTATCTGAAGGAAGATATTGTGGAATAGGATATGTTGCATTGAGCCTCTAGGGCGGTATTTATAGAGGTACAAGACTTGGGGGGTAAGATGGTCCAAGGAATTGTAATCTCAATTGGACTCTATCCTACCATATATTGTACTCTAACACTACCAAATATATTGTACTCTAACATCCCCCCGCAGTCACAACGGGAGCGTCGCAGACGGTGAGACTGGAGAAGAAGCCGAAGAGCTGACATCCCCCCGCAGTCATAACTGTCGATGCGTCGCGTATGCTGTGAGTGGAGTAGAAACCGACGAGAAGCTCAAGCAAGGCGGTAGCCCTTTGTGCCGATATCGAGGTAGCCGAGCGCGAGGGCGGAGTAGTCGTGGTCGAGGATGCCGTGCTGGAGATGGCCGTGGTTGACGTAGACGTGGTCGGGTTACCGATGTCGAAGCTGTCGCATATGAAGCCGCGGGCGCAAAAGAGGCGCCATGATGATGACGGAGACGCGTCGAGGCAGTCGTCGTGGAAAGAGGCGATGCCGAAGTCGACGCAGTTAGGGCCGTCGAGGATGTAGACGAACAGCGGCGATGCAATCGAGGCAGACGGGACGGGAACGGAAGGGTCGATGCCGAAGTCGATACAGTCAAACCACCAGGGCCGAGACGTGTGCCGGGTTTGCTGGTCCCCAAAGAACGCGTCGGGGACGAAGCACGCACCGTGTTGCCGATGCGGACGTATTAGGGAGAGGCCCCAACCGACGTGGTTGTGCCGGACGAAGAAGCAAGACGGAGCGACGCTTACCCGGCGAGCGGTCCGGCGGCGCGCCTAGCTCAAGCGCGAGCGATCGATGCAAGGTACGGCGGCGGCGGTATCGCTCGATGTCGGTGAGGAAGGCCCGATCAGCAGGACGAAGACCATGTGCAGACGGATGGCGCACAAGAGGTTGCGCAGCACAGTCGTCGATGCACAGGGGACGACGATGTAGATGTAACGGCGAGGGGACACACGTGCGGCGATGCTGCGGCCTGAGGAGGCGACACAGCAGCAGCCCTGTTGCTCGGAGAAGATGCTCGTAGTACTCGACGATGGACGTCACGGGAGCCGGGTGGATCGCGCATAATCGGCTGATCAGACCGAGTACGCGAGAGACGGGACGACGATGGAAGAAGTCGGCGGAGGCGTCCCGATCTGTGGTGGCGATGACGAGCCGGCAATGAAAATGTGCAGACGGGGTGACCGAGATGCGACGCTGGAAGGCGTCCCTTCGGCATCGCGTGCCCGGCCTGGTCGCACAGTCGAAGAGGTAAAGGCCGGTGTAGTCGACGCCGGTGTCGGAGTAGATGCATGCGAGGTCGACGGGCGGTGGGCAACTCAACCCCGATCAGTGATCGGGAAAAGAAAAGATACAACAGCAGCAGGGGATCCTCCATATGCAAATCACCGTGTACAGCTAGCTTGATCCTCACCCCTTTTTTTTTTCTTTTGGGTTAGCTTCTAAAGGAAGCTACTCCCTGCCAGATCCTTCCCTCCCTTAGAAATTGATCCAATCAGCGCACTGCACTCCAATCGAGAGAGGAGGCGCCGAGAGAGACAGAGAGAGAGGCGGCCCGAGGAGCACGAGCGCGCGCGGCGGGCGGCGGTGGCCGACGGAGGCGGTGCCGACGCCACCGCGGTTAGGGCGAGCGAGCGGCGGCAGTAGGCGGAGGCGGACCGGCGGCGGCTCACTCGGCCGGATCCGGCTTGGAGGCGCTCCGATCCAGGCGGAGCGTGGGCGGCGGTGGCTCACTCGGCCGGATTCGGCGCGGATGCGCTCCGATCCAGGCGGGGAGTGGGCGGCCAAGGCAGTGGAGGGGCGAGGCGGGCTCCAAGCGGCGACCCTGGGCGGAGGATCTCTTCAGGCGGCGGATCTGACGAAGTCGAAGGAGCCGCACCATCCCGCGGAGGAAACCAAGGTGGGAGGCAGCAACTGCGAGAACCGCAGCCTTGGCGACGGCGCGGCCCGGCACCACCCCTCCGACGGCAGCGCGGAGACCTGCGTGGGGCGCGCGTCCGGGCCCGGCCGCCACCATGGCGGCTCAGGACGGAGCGCGGCCTAGCCGCCTGTACGGCGGGGCAGATCTGGAGGGGGATGACGGCGACGGCCCAGCGACGAGGATGATTGCGAGGCGCGTGGAGGGAGGCCCGACTGCTGTTGGATGACGACGGCGGCGGCGGCGGCCGGATCAATAGGATCCGCCGCCTAAACGGTGGCGCTGCCCTCGGCGAAGATAGATCTCCCCGGGGGCGCGTGGTGCGGAAGCAAGTGGCGGCTAGGGTTTAGGATCTAAAACTAGGCGCTCTGATACCATGAAGGAAGATATTGTGGAATAGGATATGTTGCATTGAGCCTCTAGGGCGGTATTTATAGAGGTACAAGACTTGGGGGGCAAGATGGTCCAAGGAATTGTAATCCCAATTGGACTCTATCCTACCATATATTGTACTCTAACACTACCAAATATATTGTACTCTAACACTATCCACACTATGCAATGCTAAGCTGTAATATCCATACTCTTTTGTGCCAAAAGCAATTTGAAGGCACCACTTTACCTGGAAAATTTGCGCCAGAATTGTCTCAAATCTACTGTCCTTGTGGCAGTTACAATTTTGGTCATGAATTAAACAACGGGTTAAGTTTTTGTGATAGGTTATTACTTATTACTTTTTTTTTCCTTTGCTAGTTTTCATCACAACCAAATAGCCTCTATGTTTTTCATCCTTTTGTCAGCAATTTTTTTATTAAGAAAAGAATGATGACAGGGGCTAAAGATTGTTAATTTGAAATACTACCAACAGTCAATCCCTCTCTTAGTGCAGATATTATTGACATTTGTATCTCTTCCCTGTGGAAAATGTACGTGTGGTTTTTCACCTCTTATCCCTTACAGGAGTCTGCGGAAGCAACTAGCAATTGCAAGGGAAGCTAGAAGAGTTGATGTGCTATGTGAGCGTCTATCGTTAAGCCATAAAATGGTGAAAGGGTCTGAGCATTACAGGGAACTGGCGAACATAATCAGCTCAGCTGTGAAAATACTTGAGAAAGAAGTTGGTGGTGCATTGGATCAAGTGTCAGCAATCATGGGGCGGGGCATCGTGAACCGGCTTAGTTGTGGTGCTGATGTTCAGAAACTCTGTTCATGTGCATTAGAAATAGTAGACTCTTCATTGGATAGCACCTTGGAGCTTGAGACAAACAATATGAAACCTGTTGGTAAGTTTGTGTTATTGTTGACCTACTAACTACAGCTGCAATCTCAGATCTCATCCTTGTAGAATTAGACTTAGTTGCATTAGTGATCTGAAAAATACATTTTTAATGATGTCCTTACAAACGATGCAGACTACAACTTTGTGTATGAACAGATGGTATTTACTTTTGCAGGTCCGCAACCCCAAATCCTTTTCGAGGAGATCACTCCATTTTCTTTGGTTATTGTGTTGAAATATCAGGATAACATCGCTAAGGAGAATATTGATGGTTGCAAAGTTTGGCACCGAAATGCTAGGGTGCCCAACTATCCTGCAGAGCCCACATGCCATGTACTGAGGCCAAATACTAGGAGCCTGATTTCAGGTCTAAGCCCTTCAACTGAATATTCCTTCAAGGTTTTGCCTTTTGGCATCACACAGGGCTTTGGTGAATGGGAGGTAAAATGCTCTACACGAAGCCTTGACCGTGGCAGCAGCCAGTGCTCAACTCAGAATTCTGAGAGCATGTGCGTCAAAGAGTATTCAACGCAGTATGGGAAAAAGGAGTTCAATTTGCAGAAGCAACAGAGAGCCACTCAATATGATTCACCTAAGGGTTCTACAAACTCAAGTGAGAACAATGTGTCTCCTGACCGGTACTCTAAGCGGGCTAAGATGACAAGGTTGGATGGTGCAAGTGACAATGATGAAAGCCAGTTTCCACCAACATCAGAAGTTTTACCATTTGCGAGCTCCAACTCTTCTCCTTCAGAAGCACCAAGTAAACCTGACTGGCCTAGCAGCACCCCAGATTCTGCCTGCAAAAAATATGTGGAGCAGCAGTACGAGTACTGCGTGAAGGTGATCAGATGGCTGGAGCACGAAGGGCGCATGGACAAGGACTTCCGTGTGAAGTTCCTCACTTGGTTCAGCCTGAAGGCGTCGGCACAGGAGAGGCGCATTGTGAGCGCCTTCATAGATGCCCTCATCAGTGATCCAGCGAGCTTGGTCGCTCAACTGATTGATGCATTCATGGATGTCGTCTGCAGCAAGGAGAAGCTTGCTCAATCGAAGGCTGCGTGCTACAAGCTTTGGCATTAGAACACTGGACTGCAGCTGAAAGTCTCACCATGTGGCCCCATTTTGCCAATAATTGTCTTCTGATTGAACTCTGAACCATTCCAGTTATTGCATCTCAGTTGTTTTGTCGGACCGTTGGGTGATATCAGGTGCATGAACTATGCTCTGATGTTACTGACAAGTGACAAAACGTTAGTAGCCATTGGGATACCAGGAATGCTGTGCTGGGACTCTGGGAGGTAGATGTAGATGCCTCATTTCTGTCCATTTGATATCTTATTGTGTTTTATCGAAATTCAGTCGGTGGATGATAGCTTCGTTTAATCGATCGTGCCAGAATCTTATGCTGGTAACACCTGGTTCATGAACCAGGCCTAGTTTGGCCCGTGGTTGATGATTAGTTGTAGGGAGCAGACAAGCAACTGTATGCATCAGTGGAATGGTACTGTGAAATTTGCAAATTTGGAAGCAGTAACTGTTATGAAATCATGTCCTTGCTTGAACAGGTGTTTGTGTTATCATTTATTTATTTCTAATGAAATGTAGACGTGGTAGGACAATTGTTCATATTATTTGACATGTTATAGCCACAGAAGAGGTGGTTATTGCAATACTCCCTCCTCTCAAATACTGAAACATCTTTACTATGGACACACACATACATAGGCAATCATTTTTTTATATATATGAAACTGTGGCCAAAATTCTCTCTTAAGAGTATCACAAGCACGTAAAGTAAGGTAAACGATGTAGTTTAGAGAAGCTCTTAAAATTGAGAAAGTACCAAGTATTTGAGCCCTTAAAAATAGACTAATAAGAACTAGCAATCTCACATTCGCACTCATTAGATTGAATCTAGATGCCTCAGATAATCAATCACTAAAAGCCATTGACGTTTTCAGAAGACCCCTGAATTATCCCAAGAGCACTTGCACCCTTCCACCTTCCAGTGATATAGGTGATTACCTTGACCTGCACCATCCAAAATTGATCTAATGGCTGAGATCTTTTGGTTCTTATCATCCTACCTCAATGGTAGTTCCTACTCCATACACTCCCATATTGGATATACTTCATTATTTCGTATTTACAGTGTTGTGGCTACAGGCCAAACAGAGAGAGAGTATGGTAGTGGAGAGTTAGGTGAACAAATGACATCTTCTGTCTTTCTCAAGGACTAGTCACGATACATAAGCACTCCTCATCCTAACAAGCGACTTTACCATCGTAACCTCACCCGGAGCCCCTCACTGGGGACGAGCTACGTCATTTACATGACTTACAACCTTCTCAACAAGGCCGGCTGGGTTTAGGTGGGGGCCACCCCTACAACAGGAGCCTCTCATGGTGAAGGGCTTCACAGGCCGAAGCCATGCCGCCGAGCCCTTTGGCCCCTTTCATCCCTGCGGCCTGTGACTTGTATGATATTGGGCGCGGGTGACTTTGCATGTGGCGCGCATTGTGGCTCCGCGAGGCCACTGTGGAGCCGAGTCACAGCGGGGCGAAACCTTGCCGGCGAGTGAGCGCTCCGGGCGCGAGGACTTCGCCGAAGGTGGAGCTGAGCTGCTCCGCGAAGGCGAAGATCTCGTCGATGTGGGAGAGATACGTGGGGGTGGCAAGTTGAAAGGGCGCGCGCACGCGCAAGCGATCGCGCTGGTTCGACTCCCGTCGATTGCGCTTCCCGATGGGAAAGCGGATATATATATATATGGCAGTGGTGGAGCACCGTGCTTCCCAGACCTGCACGCCGTGCTTCCATGCTCTGCGATGGTCTTACTCTCATAAATAGGGCTTCGTCGATTCCGGCGCCTATTTATGAGGACAAGATCGCCTCCGAGCTTGGAGCAGTATCTTTGGGCGGTCATGCTTCTTAGCTCACGAACGTGCGGTGGCAGCCCGGGGAGTTGACTCCGACGTGTCCTGTGTTGTCCCGCATCCTGGTGAGTGCGCCGTGTGCGCATTTCGCCTGTGTCGCATCATCGGCCGCCAGTTGGCCATGCCGTGACCGGCGCGTGTTTCGACCGAGTGACTTGCCGCGTCGATGCTCTTTGCAACCTAGCGTCCGTGGAAAGGCATGAGACATATTAGAATAGCAAAACGGTTGTAATAAGATCGAAGAGGTATAGTGTGCAGCAAGCTCCGGGGTCGTCCCGAGCCACTCGAGCAGAAGGGGCGCCCCTGTGGCGCGGCTTGTGGAGGCGTGGCTGCGTGTTGAAGTGCCTGGGCCGAGGGCGGCCTCAAGGCTGCGTCGCGGGGGTGAAGATCGCGTCAAGGGCGGAGTCGAAGTCGTTCCGCTGAGACGAAGGCTTCGCGAAAGGCAGGTTGACGGGCCCTTGGCGGTGTCGCGTGTGGCCTGCGAGGGTGGAGACCTGGCCGGCGCAGCCATGCGTGCACGTGCAACCCCGCAGGGGTGCCGTACGCATGTGAGCGGCCGGGCCGCATCAGCTTCCTCCAGGTGCGCCTCCGGACGCGTGGGCGACACGCCGATTTCCGGCGATTGCGCTTCTCGCGCGGGTGAAACTGCGTCGCGAAGGCGGAGATGCCGCGGTTATGTTGCCTAAATTACCGAGCAGACATGCGGCGAGGCGCTATTGGCGCACCGTGCTCTGCCGGGGCTGTTGGTGTGACCGCCGCTTGACCGGGCTCCGTGCACACGGGTGGGTGTGCTGGTACGGCAGTGATCGTGGGGATGTGGGCGGTTCGCCTCCCAGCAGTTATGTTTATCAATGGCGTGGGGGACACGTGCGGAGGCGGACCTCATCGCTACGTCTTATTTATACTCCGTAGAGTGCGTGCGGAGGCGGACCTCGACGCTACGTCTTATTTATACTCTGTAGAATACGTGCGGAGGCGGACCTCCGTGGAGTGCGTGTGCGGAGGTGAGTCTCCATGTGGTGCGCGTGCGGAGGTGAGTCTCTATGCCTGCGTGTGCGGAGGTGAGTCTCCATGTGGTGCGCGTGCGGAGGTGAGTCTCTATGCCTGCGTGTGCGGAGGTGAGTCTCCAAGTGGTGCGCGTGCGGAGGTGGGTCTCCGTGCGGTGCGTGGGAACATCAACCACGTCTTTATACTCCGGAGAGTACGCGTGGTGACAACACCAGTGCGTGCACGGAATCCCGCGTCTTGTTTATACTCAGTAGAGTGCGCAGGGAAAACATCCGCGTCTTATTTATACTCCGTGGAGTGCGTGCGGGGGCGAGCCTCCGCACATTTGTAGTGGGGGCCCACGAATAGCCTCGCAAACGGCGAACTTTATTAAATTCCCATTTGCGCGGGTGAGCGAGTACAAAAGGGTTATGAACTAACCACAGGACTCGTTATCGTGGTGATGAGATGAGAAGCCTCTTGTGCTTGGGATGCCGTAGGGTGTGTACGGGCGCGCCTGACCTAAGGACCGCGGTGGGTTCCCAGGCTTGGGCTTCGGGTTCCATGCTCCAGGTGCCGAGCCACGTGCTGATCACCGAAGATGGTGATGACACCTCGCGGGCCCGGAAGTTTTACACATAGGAAACCATGGTACGGTACTGCCCCGAAGGAGTTAAGAGTTGGTCGCCCCAGAATGGCGTTGTAGGGGTACTGGATAACGATGACATCAAAAGTGACGTCCCTGGTCGCCACGTTGTCATCCTGGCCGAAGGAAACCTGTAAACATATTTGACCCAACGCCAATAGAGGCTGGCCTCCGAAGCCCTGCAACGGGATTCGTGAGGAGCCTAGGCGACTCCGAGGGATCGCCATCCGTCGAAGGCTCGTGCGAGCAGACGCGTTCGCGAGTCGCCCCATCGACCAGACGCCGCGGACATCACACCCGCCGACCGCGACTGGATGACTAGGGGATCTCGATGGGGAACTCCACGCCTTCGCGTCGGCGGCGTGAAGGTGATTGCGTCGCGCCCAATCTTGCGCGCTGAGCCGGGTATGCCGCCACGCGGTGTAGCCTCCGCACGTAGGCTTTGCGCCGCCGCTCCGAGGTAAACTCAAGGAGGAACCGCCGAGATGACGTTGATGACCTGCGCGGGCGCCCAGCAGGTATGGATCCGCAGGGGCTTTCCGGGCCGCCGCACTGGCTTGTGTTCGTCGGAGGCCCTCCCGAGGCCGCTCCCGATCGCAAATCTCGTGGGCCGACCGTGATCGCGAACGTGCACGACGACAGTGAGCGCCTCGAGATCCTCGCTCGCGACGCGCTTTGGCGGCGTCGCGATGGTGGTGCAGAGCGGTATCATGATTGCCTTGACCATGCACCTCGCACCACCGCCGCGCCGTTGGTCGTCGTGACCGCCGCCCAACCGTCGCGACCCCGGCCTCGGCCTCGCCCCCGACCTTGTCGGGCTCTAGTCCCGCGGTTGGCAGGGACGTTGTCCTCGGAGCCGGCCTCAATGTCAAAGACGTGCGGGGTTTGTCGGGACGTCTGACGGCCGCGCTGGGCCTTGTCAGCCGGCGTGTCCTTGTGTCGGGAGGTGTCCTTCGACATCTCCTGTCAGCGCTTGCTCCGCGGGGAACTTGCTTGCGATGGGTCGGCGCTCTTCGCGACGCTTCCCACTGGGTTGACGTCAGCGTCATTGTCCTGGCGCCGCTTCGCGTCTTCTTCCGCCCGAGCATATTCCTCCATCTTGTCGAAGAGTTTCGCCACTGTCTTGATCGGTTTGCGCGTGTTGTATTCAGCCAGTGGCCCCAGGCGAAGACCCTGCACCGCTGCGTTGATTATTGTTGTCTTGTTGACGTCTTTGACCTGGCAGCGGACCTTCGCGAAGCGTTTAAAATACTCGCGGAGCCTTTCCGATGGTTGTTGCTTGATAGCGAAAAGTTGATCCGCGTCGACACGCTCAATGTAGTTCCCCTGGAAGTTGTTATAGAGGCGGTCGCGTACCTGCTCCCATGCATATATGGAGTTCGGCTCTATGGTAAAGAACCATGAAAGCGTCACTCCTTGAAACGCGAGCGGGAGCCCCTTCGCCTTGGTGGTGTCGTCCCCGCCTGCCGCCTCAATGGCGGTTTCGTACACGCGCACGAACTCTCGGGGGTCCGTGTCGCCTTTGTACGATATAACAGAGCTGGGAAATTTGAAATCCTCCGGCCACGATACTTGCTGCAGGCCCGGCGATAACGGGGATTCCGGGTCCACGCGTCGTAGCGAGGCGCGGTTGGAAGTTGGGGCGTCGCGGCTGTCCGCCCTCTCGAGCACAGGCTCCAGCGCGACCACCGGTGGGGGCGGCGGAGTCCGAGCCTCTTGCATGCTCCTCACGGCCCCCCTGAGATCCGCCAATTCCCGCTGGAGCGTGCTAAGGGCCGCCAGCAGGGCATTCTCCGTGGCGAGCGTAGATGGGGCGGCAGGCGCGCCTGGTAGTGCGGTCGAGGTTGTCGCGACCGCTGCTTGTGCTCTTAGGTTGCTCCTCGCGTCCGCGCAATGGAGTTCAGTGCCGACGGTGGGGCCTCTTGGCACTTCCGCACCGGGTGCAAAGGCGGTGGTCGCGTCTCGACGACCGTCGAGGCTACCACTCCCTAACGCTCGGCCGGTGTCGTCAAGGTTACTCGTCACGCCAATGGCGGGTTGGGGTGCAACGGGTGGGTTGGGGCCGATTGTCACGTCAATGGCGGCGGGGTCGATGGCGTCGGTGGTGGCGGGGTCGATAGCGTCGATGATGGCGAGGTCGATGGCGTCGGAGGTGGCGGGGTCGATGGCGTCGTCATTTTCTTCCCCGACCGTCGATACCGAAGCTCTGGTGCTGACGCGGGGCCTCGCCGCGGCCGCTTCCTTCTTCCTCGCCGCCAATGACGAAGCTTTTTTCGGTGCCATCCTTCTTCTTGCAGTCTTGAGGCTTGCTTCCGTCCTCCCCACGGACAGCGCCAACTGTTATGGCTACAAGCCAAACAGAGAGAGAGTATGGTAGTGGAGAGTTAGGTGAACAAATAACCTTTTCTGTCTTTCTCAAGGACTAGTCACGATACATAAGCACTCCTCATCCTAACAAGCGACTTTACCATCGTAACCTCACCCGGAGCCCCTCACTGGGGACGATGATACGGGGTCGTCCGATCTTCTCGACGTAGGATGGATACTCGCGAGAGTCTTGATGAATCGCAATGATCCTCCAGTGCCAATGCAAGGGACGAACACTCTTTAATCCGCCAAAACACCCTCGCGTCGATTTCGCCGACCACCAAGCGAAGATCTATCGTGCACCCAATTTCCAGCGGAAAGGTTGAACGATCTTAATTAAAGAACACTACTAATTCCCTCACGGAATTTCAGCAGCAATGATAAACTCGAACAAAGTTTAATAGATTGATTATTCTCAAAGGTGGTCTGAGCCCTTAGGCTGCCAATACATGGCTTATATAGGACCTTGGGACGTCCATAGAGTCCACAAACCTAGTACAACTCAACCCTATATGGTTTTAGATACGAACTCTCACAAAAAGGAAACTAGATTTTACAGCCATCACATTGTTTCAGCCATAACTTTTGATCCGTGATGAATTTGATGCTGGGACTAGATCCATTGCGTAGCCCTTGAAAATATCTTTCCAAGGAGTACAAGAACACCCAAATCTGACTCCGTTTGTGAAAGTTATGATCTTTTTAGTAAGTGCCTATCAGGCTGTCCCGAACCGAATCCGAATTGAATTCTGAGTTGAATCCGAGTTTGAATCCAATTGGCCTTGTGGGAGGTACGAATTGGGCTTGAAAATCTTATCCAAAACTTATAGTTTAAGTCCTTGGGCTTCTCCCTTTTGCTCTCCTACTGAATGGGATTTCTTCTTTCATGTCTTTGACAACTAATCTGGTTATCCTCTTCCTTTTGCATCTCCATTGCTTTGCCATCGAGAAACCTAAGAATGCACCATTTAATGACATGAGGTAGTATTCTATACTTATGGATAACAACATTATATTTAGTTTGGAACGAGTTCACCTGGCAATGTTTGATGCGGCTCAATAACTCTTTCCAGTTGAATAATATATTTAACTGAAAAGTACAAGACACGTGCGTATCCGCATCAGACGAGCCTTCTTCAAGAAAAGCCGTCCTCGGTTTTTGATAGCCTGAAATTGTACTAAACAAAGAATACAACGTGTATGAATGGTATATATATTTGTCATCAACACTTCTTCTAGTTAGCACATCATGAACATCTGAAGGTGTAATAAACGAAAAGAACAACACATACGCATGGTATATGTAAGAGTCAATTGTTGTGCCATTTTCATTATTTTGCATAAACCGATGAATATAGTAGCAACCAATATATGCATGCATTGCAATATTGTTTTTCACATCATTCTCCCTCCCATAAAAGAAAGTCGTCCTCGACTTTTCTAAGAACATAGACAGATTATTAAGGATCAAAATCAGATTTAGTTGTTTAGATATGGGAAAGAAGATTTTGAGCGGCTTCCATGCTTCAACTACGCTACTCTAATTATTTTTATATGATTGTATATTAAAGATCGAACCAGTAGACTTATGAAATCTTTGTAAACAGTACGTGCAATTGTTGAAATTAATCTCATTGTGATCATAACGTGGCATAAAAGATTGTTTATCCATAATAAGCGATTTTAATTCTGTAAGCTTATCACATGTAATGCAAATTCTGTGAACATAAAATTTGTCATCTACACCATAATCTCCAATCAAATTGAACTTATATGTGTAGGCATAGGTACTAACTAGTGATTTTGAACTTGAAATTTCAGCAACTTTATAAATCACACTAGATAGCTCTCTAGAATCATCAAACATAATATAGCACAAAGAATCGTTAGGAGATATTCTAGTAAGAACTTCCTTATAAGTAATCAATTCCACATTATGTAAATTGAGCAAAGAAATTTCAGAACATGGAATTATTGGTTGATCATATGAGTACTCACAATTACTCACCTTTGCACAATTAAATTCAGCACCAATAGTGTTACCTTTGTCGTCCTCCTCAAATGATGTAGGCGCTGAGTGTTTAAAATTATTAGGATGCACCCACGGGGCAGCAAGCACTTTATCTCTTCCCGTGGTTATCTCCTCCTCATTTGGCTTCAAAGGTGCCAGTTGTTGAATGTTCAATTCTTTAACTTTAATGTCAACCTGCACAATGTGAGAAACAACACTAGAAGTAGATATTAATGTGTTAGTTTCTGATGCATCCTCACTTTGTTTATCTTCTACTTCTCTCTTTTCTTTTGATGTCTCTCTCACACTCTCAATTTGGATGCTCTCAACCTCACATATGGTAGAATCACACAGCTCAGTCTTTTTATCACTCTCACTCAATTTGGCTATGTGGCTCTCATCCTCACATAGGTTGTGGTGTATCTTAGGAGCTATATGTAGTTTTGGAATACTGTATATCTCCTTAACCGAAGGGAAAGTCCCATGCTCGGTCATCTTCTCATGTGTCACACTAGTAGAGGCAGCAGAATTGAAGTATGAACTGGGAGAAAACTGTGGTGTACGTCTCTCCATAAGTCTCTTCTCCTCTTGAATAGCACAATTCATAAGATCTTGCACATTACCAAAATATTTATGTTGAAGTGTAGCGGCAATCTTAGAATTCAATCCTCTTTTAAAGTATGTCTTCTTTTGTAGTTCACTAATGACACCGGCTCGACGAAATGCATCTTGTAGCTCAAAATAATATTCTTGCACTGTATTACTCCCTTGTGTGATACTCTCCAAATAGCGAAACAATCCCTGTGCGTAATAGAGTGGCACAAATTCTCTCCTCATGAGTGCCTTGAAATCTGACCAAGATTTAATGAACTCTCTTCCAAATCGTTGTTGCCACCAACTATAAGCATAATCTTGAAATTCTCTAGTGGCACGCATCACCTCTTTGGCTTTAGGAAGATTTTGAAATCTAAACAATTTCTCCATACGCCATTCCCACTCAAGATACTCCTCTGGATTTTCACTTCCATAAAAAGGAATGAAGCTATCTTCTTCTTGATGTGGATGAAGTGCTCGCACAATATCATTCACGATGTTTGAGCGTAACACTTTCATTTGATGATTGAATTCAATGCGCATATCTTGCACGGAATTGTTGACCTCTACCTTGAGTTGCTCTTTCAAGTTGGAAGAAGTGACAACGAACTCATTGCGCAAAGTCCCTCTCAGAGGCTGGAATTGAAAACAACTCGTCGGGGCATACTCTTCTCCCATACTATTGTCTCCACCTGTCATGATTAGTGGCACAAAGATCGTACAAATACCACAACATATATTCGATATGTGGAGTTCACTCTTATTTACTCTTTCCTCACCAAGTAAAGTTCTTACCTTTCCGAAGTGAATTAAGGTCAAAAAGAAACTTGCACTTGGTGGTGGCTACAATAGCAAGTGATGATCAAGCGGATTTAAAAGTGACTCACAATTGCAAGGCAAAGGATATTTAATGGAGCTTGGTATGAAAGTGTTTATCCTACACAATCTGAATTTCACGATGCTGTTGAATTAAGTAATAATCCAAGCTAGAAAGTATTGCCTATGTGCCGATCCAAATGATATAAGTGAAGTATATGAACGCACACGCAATGATCAATGTGACTCAATGCAAACAAAAGGAATGAGCTAAAGGAAACAGTCGGGAATATTAGCTCGTTTTGCACCAAGTACTAGTAGAGACGCTAGCCAATTACACTAATATGAATTTGAGGGCACAAGATTGTCTAAAGAAATTAAATACACAATCTGAATTTATGGACTAAGATTAACTCACCCAAATTCGGCCAATACTTTCTTTTTTCTTTCTTTCTTTCTTTTTCTTTTTTGCTCAAGCCGTGCCTCTTCTTCTTCTTTTTTTCAATTGCCTGCCTTCTTTTTTTTTGGCTTTTTTATACTCAAGGCCAAACTAGGTTTAATTGTTCGTAAGTCCAAAGTTGTTCAGCAATGTGTAGATAATTCTAGAACAGCCCTAAAGCAATTATCAAAGACTAGTCTCAAGGTTCAAAGGATTTAAGTTAAGATCTGAATATGTGCAACTAAGATTCTTGTGGCCAAATCAATCAAGAAAAAGGAAACCCAGATATATTCGGATGTGATATTCTTTCAAGATGCACAAAGATCTTATGTGGACAGCAAGAAAAAGGTTTCAAAAAGTAAATTGAATCTACTTTTTTTGGATGCTAATTGAAAGATCAACTAGCGGATTTTCAAGAGTTTAAAATAACAAAGATTAAGCAACGCAAAAGGACACTAAGATCAGCACATAAACAAAATTTCTAATGGATCAAAACTTAATAAAACTCACGAAAATAACAGATGCGAAACTAGGGTTTGGATTTTTGTTGCAATTTTCGGTTTAATGGACTATAGGACAGAAATAAATCAATCTAAAAGTAAAGGGATAAGATCCTACCGAGTAAACCGCGCTCTGATACCAGATGATACGGGGTCGCCCGATCTTCTCGACGTAGGATGGATACTCGCGAGAGTCTTGATGAATCGCAATGATCCTCCAGTGCCAATGCAAGGGACGAACACTCTTTAATCCGCCAAAACACTCTCGCGTCGATTTCGCCGACCACCAAGCGAAGATCTATCGTGCACCCAATTCCCAGCGAAAAGGTTGAACGATCTTGATTAAAGAACACTACTAATTCCCTCACGGAATTTCAGCAACAATGATAAACTCGAACAAAGTTTAATAGATTGATTATTCTCAAAGGTGGTCTGAGCCCTTAGGCTGCCAATACATGGCTTATATAGGACCTTGGGACGTCCATAGAGTCCACAAACCTAGTACAACTCAACTCTATATGGTTTTAGATACGAACTCTCACAAAAAGGAAACTAGATTTTACAGCCGTCACATTGTTCAGCCATAACTTTTGATCCGTAATGAATTTGATGCTGGGACTAGATCCATTGCGTAGCCCTTGAAAATATCTTTCCAAGGAGTACAAGAACACCCAAATCGGACTCCGTTTGTGAAAGTTATGACCTTTTTAGTAAGTGCCTGTCAGGCTATCCCGAACCGAATCCGAATTGAATTCTGAGTTGAATCCGAGTTTGAATCCAATTGGCCTTGTGGGAGGTACGAATTGGGCTTGAAAATCTTATCCAAAACTTGTAGTTTATGTCCTTGGGCTTCTCCCTTTTGCTCTCCCACTGAATGGGCTTTCTTCCTTCATGTCTTTGACAACTAATCTGGTTATCCTCTTCTTTTTGCGTCTCCATTGCTTTGCCATCGAGAAACCTAAGAATGCACCATTTAATGACATGAGGTAGTATTCTATACTTATGGATAACAACATTATATTTAGTTTGGAACGAGTTCACCTAGCAATGTTTGATGCAGCTCAATAACTCTTTCCAGTTGAATAATATATTTAACTGAAAAGTACAAGACACGTGCGTATCCGCATCAGACGAGCTACGTCATTTACATGACTTACAACCTTCTCAACAAGGCCGGCTGGGTTTAGGTGGGGGCCACCCCTACAACACACAGGTATCTATTACTGAAGATTTTAGGATCGGGCTTTTTTTCGTGTTGGTAGTGCTAGAGCTCGTATAATAGTAGAGATGACTGTGGGCCATATAATCCTCCATATCATACAGAGGCAAAAGTAAATATAGCTTCTACAATAAATTATCTCTTAAATTTATCTCTATAGAACCCCATAATTTTTTATTAAGTATCACAGTGTTTTGTGTTGTCTATGTGCTATAAATTTATGGACTTAGATCGCCTCTTTGTGAAATGACACGTATACTCTCTTTCTTTCTTCTCTCCAATATCAGCAAAAATTCTACCTAATAAAACTTTTAGGTAACTAACATCACACCTTTATATATGTGTGTGTGTATATATGTGTATGTATGTATGTATGTGTGTGTGTATGTGTATATATATATGTGTGTGTGTGTATATGTATATATATATATGTATGTATATATATGTGTGTATATATATATCTGTATGTATATATATACATATATACACATATATATGTATATATATGCATATGTACATATATTTATGTATGTATATGTATATATATATACACACATATACATATGTATATACATATATATACATAAATATATGTATATATACATACACACACACACATATATATATACACATATACATATATATACATATATAAAAAAATATCTTTTACACCCGGATGTAATTACACCTATCTCTAATATACCATCTAAACAAACTTGAAATACTCCTTCATCATTTTAGATATACTCATATACTAAATATAAGATGCTCCAATATGAACCACATGAAAAAATTGCAAAAAAAATTCATAGTTTTTAGCGTATTTTAAAAATACCTTCACATACGCATATAAAAAGGAGTATATTTAAAATATATATATCACCTATGAAAAATTGTTCATACCACCTAAATGATCTTAAATACTCGTATACTACATGTACATACCCCTTGTTACGCGAAATACTCTTTACGTTGTGAGATATGATATAGGGTGCCTCTGGATCATAATGGTTCAAAAGATCTCGGTATGGTTGCACCAAAAAAACATTGTTTTTAAATATCGAAGGATTTAGACTACTACTTTATAGTTATCGTACAGTAGGATCAGAAATAGAGGTCGTTCGGTTGAACTGAAATTTAGTGACTTATGGTTGAAATTATACTGTAGATGACTGAAATTACGCTGTAGATGATAGCGGTTTATCTAGCGTAATTAATTTTTAAAAAATCTAAAAATAGAAAAAAGGTTAGACCATCACGTATAATGCAAACGAATATGAAAAAACCAGTAAAAAGCTTTTAAAATATTGTTAAGTCAAAAAAATTATAAATCATAAAAATTTTGAAAAGTCTAAGTCAACGGGCCTTCGAATAGTCTGAACACGTATGAGAATTCGAGACGGGGGCCTACCTGTGAGAGTACGGATCGGTACCCCATCCCAATCCAATCCGGCCCGACGCCAAATTCAGATAGGCCCAACCAAAGAAGGCTCCGCCATATTATAAAGAAAAGCAAACCCAACCCGCAAGCAAAAAAGTTTACTCGACTCTGCAAACTTGAGTGAGAAGGCTATACCTGGCCAAATGGGCCGGGCCTACACGCCGCACCGCGCCCGGTCTCAGACCCGCCCGAACGGCACGCACGGTTGTAACGGCCGGCCGGCGACGGCCGGCCGGACGCCGCGCTCGGCCGAGGGCGCGCGACGGCGCGCGGCAGACGCGACGCCCGCTTAGCAACGGGCGACCCCGCGACGGCGACGCAAGACGCCCGCAAGACGCACGGCCGGGCCAACGGCTCTAAACGGGCGTGCGCGCAAGGCACGCACGCCCGCCCGGAAAATTCAAAAATAGCCGTTTTTTCTAACCGTTGGGGTTAAAAAAATTCGAGAAAAATAGCAAAACATTCGGAAAAAATCTGAAATTTTTTCTATAAATAGGTGGGCATCCGCCTCCATTCTCCACACCTCAAATCTCACTCTCTCTCTCGGTTTAGCTGTGAAAATTCGAAAGTGCTTGCACGATTTGGTGAAAATTCGGAAAAATTCAAAATTCAAAAATCTTTAGATTTTTGTGAGAGCTGCAAAGGAGGTAATAATTCTGTCTTATTTTAATTTTTGAGTATTATTTATTAGTTTAATTTATTGCTATTATTTGTTGGTTTAATAGGAAGTTAATCATTCTTTACTATTTTAATTTACAGTTGATTTAATGGAGAACTACGATTTTGAACTCTCCGAATTCGGCCTCTCGGCGGAGGATATGCAACCGTTTCCACAAGCATATCCATCCAAAATGCCGAAGAAACGATGGCCCCGGAGCGCAGGTCCAATTGATCCATCTTCTGCGGCTCAACAAGTGCATCCACGACTCAAAGCACGGGTGCAAAAAGATCAAGAGCTAGTACATCAACAGTTTGGAATGATTTCGACAAGAAGTTCAAGACCGAGGATGATGGGACTTCGGTGAGGTATGCTGTTTGTAAAATTTGTGGTAATGAATTGACTGCAAAATCTTCAGTGGGACGGGTCATCTACAACGACATGCCGCAAGTTGCAAGAAAAAGCAAGGAATACAAATGCGCTGCACACAATCGCAATATAACCACGACGGCTCGATGCGTGCGTGGGAGTACAACCTGCAGGTAGCTCGGGAATCTCTTTGTAGATTAATTGCTTCTCAAGATTTACCTTTAAATTTTGGTGAGTCTGACGCTTTTCAAAAATATATTAGGACCGCTCATAACCTCGATTTAGTCTCGTATCTAGGCAAACAACAACTAGAGATTTAATTAAATATTATAACAATTGTCGTGATAAAATGAAAGAAATGTTTCATACCTGTACATTCTCTATTGCTTTAACTTCGATATATGGAGTGGTAGAGCTAGAGAGGATTATATTAGTGTTGTTGCTCATTATATTAATGATGACTGGTAATGGAAAAAGAATTATAGGATTTAAATTAATTAATGTTTCACATAGTGCTGAAAATATTGCAGAAAGTATTATTAGAGTTGTAGAAGATTTTGGTCTCACAGATAAAATTTTTCTATAACTTTAGATAATGCAATGCAAACACTAAAGCTATGGAAATTCTTACACTGTGTTTAATTCTTATGCACACTCTTTCTTATTGCATCAACGTTGTGCTTGTCATATTATTAATCTTATTGTTAAATCCGGTTTAAAAGATTAAATGCTTGTATTGATTCTTTTAGAGATGCTATTTCATTTATTAATTGTTCAAACCAAATAATAGCCGCATATAAGAGTTTTTGCGTAGCAATGAATGTTCGTCCTAGAAAATTTGCTTTAGACATGCCTGTTAGATGGAACTCTACTTATCTTATGCTTAAACATATATTGCCATATAGGAGCACCTTATCTGCTTTCCTTCACACCCAAAGCCATCAATCTCGTAGCTCCTCCAAAGAGAACCCAAGTTAGAGACCCCGAACTTACTTGAAACGATTGGGTTGTTCTTGAAAAAATATTTTCCTTTTAGAAATTTTTCATAAAGCTACACTTTGCCTTTCTCGAATATATTACCCTACTTCTCCTATAATTGTTCATAATATTGTTGAAATTGCAACTCACCTAAAGGCTTTTGAACATGATCATATACTACGGATGTCAGAGGTGCCATGAAAATTAAGTTTTTAAAATATTGGAGAGAAATTCTATTTTATATGCATTCGCTTATTTTGGATCCTAGGCCAAACTCCAAGGATTTACGAATGTTTTACAAATTTTAAGTGAGGCTACCGATTTAGACTATTCTTCATACTTTACATTAGTTAAGAATAAATTATATGAGGTATATGATAAATATGAAAATAAGTTTGGATCTCATGCGTTTGGAAAGACCCCGGTAGTCCCTAGCACCTCTAGGGGCTATGCAATGGGGCAAGATTTTTGGTTCTTCGCCTAGTTCTCGCGCAGTACACATCGCTTAGGAGGAGGAAGGCGACAAAGCACTGAGACCTATCAAGCTATCTCAACAGATGATAGCGTCGGCCGAGCGAGAGTTGAACATCCTCTCATGGTGGCAAGCCCAAAGGTGTCATATCCATGCTATCCATATTAGCGGGGATGTGTTGGATCGTTCTGTCTCTACGCCTCTCTTGAGTCGAGATTCATCTTTCCTAAGAATAATCGAGGAGCGACGAACAAGTCCGCCCAACGAGATGGTCAAGTACTTATGATCACAAAGACTGGGAACAAGCTGAATCAAGACTCCAACATACTGCAGAAAATAAAGATTTAGAAGAATCTTTTGAGAATTTGTATTTAGATAGCAATGAATAGGATTTTCAATATTTTTCTTCACATATAGTCACTAATGAGCTTTATAGGTTGTACTCTTTTTTCTTTACCAAGGTTTTCTCAAATTGAGTTTTTACTTGGTAAAGTTTTTAATGAGGCAGTCATCCCATGTAATTTAATAAGTTAATAAAGCTCATTATGTCATTGCAAATATTTATTTTTATGATTAGTAATGTCTATAAATTTCTATATTTTTTTTGAATTTTTTCTAAATTTTTTACAATTTTTTTACAATTTTTCTTATTTTTCTATAATTTTTCTTATTTTTCTGTTTTTTCGGGCTAAACGGCTAGCCGCCAAGACGCCGCTTAACCTTAACTGCGTTCGGCCGCAAGACGGCCGGGCCGCCGTGCTCGGCTTGCTCACGTTCGCGGCGCGGCGCGCACGGCCCGTTTATTACACGGGCCTTACCGGGCCGTGCCTAAACGGGCCGTGCCGAGCACGGGCCCGTGCCGTGCCGGCCCGGCACGGCCCAGTGGCCAGGTATGGAGAAGGCGAAGCGAACGGAACAGGCGACAGAAAGAAAGAGGGGCAAAAATAGAAAAAAAACCCAGAGCTCGAGCGAACGCCGCCGCCGCCGATGGATCCGAAGCTGGTGGAGGTGACGCAGCTCTTCTCCCGCTTCAAGGCGGCCTACGCCAGGAACGACCTCGACGCCTGCGTCAACCTCCTCTCGCAGCTCAAGGTGAGCCCCCGCGCCCCTACGGCCCTGGATCTCGTCCGCCGCGCTAGTCTTCACGGCGCGGGAGACGCGGGTTTTTAGTGGTTTCTGGCTGATTTCGATGGCTGTTTTTTTTTTGTGAGACGCGGGCGCAATGGGTTTTCGCTGCTTGGGTCGGTTTTGATTTGTTTCTAGGGTTTCTTCCGTGGAGAGAGTTGATGTGTGAGTGGTGATGTTTTGTTCTTGATACTTTAGTTAATAGATCCGGGTGTATAGATCTAGTCAGTAATTTTCCGTCCGCTTCTAGTTCGATTAGTGGCAGAAAGGCTCGATTTTACTAGCTTTGGGATCATAATTGAATTGCCTCTGTGGTTCGGCGAGAGAAAGGTGCACAGTTTACGAATTTTGATTGAAATTCCCTTGTATTGATATGTTTTTCTTGCAGGTTCTACTCACCAAGTTCCCTAGCCTTCCACCCTCGTTTCAGCAGACACCCAACGCTGTGGAGGAGCTCAAAATCGCGAGTAAGAAAAGTCTTGACTGCCTGGTTTTGGGTTAATTACTGTCCTAGCAATCGCTTCCAATATCCGCAAAATATGTATGCCCACTCATTGCTGGTTCATAATTGTGAACCGTTGGATAATATTGCTCCTTTTTCACGCAATCTCATATGATGTATTGGATGTTCTGTTTTGTTAACATGTTAGTTCACATGTTCACACACTGAAACGGTTTTGCTAATTGATGTTACCTATGCTATTTTCTTGGCGGAAATTGTGTATGTTATCAATGTTTTTTTTGGCAGGAGTATGTTATCATTGTGATCCAGCTAGTTAGCAATCGAACTTTCAGCAAGTATTTTGGGCAGTAAACCTTCAGATTATCATTAACAGAGCTAGTGAAAGTCAATGTGACGCTGAAAACTTTTCAGGGGACATTTACGAGCATGCGGTCGTGTTGAGTGTGAAAATTGAAGATCAAGATGCATTTGAAAGGGACTTCTGCCAGCTCAAGCCTTATTACATGGATGCATGGTTAGTTCCTTTTTACCACTTTGTCAGTTCTGTTTGCTGTCTATGCATTGTGTAGTATCGTTTCAATAAATGTACCAATCAGTAAGTACAAATGAAAGAGTATTATTGGCTTTCGTGAGGCCTAAATTGCCAAATGAGTTAAGCCCAATATAGTGTATTGGGTTAGGCTTGCTTGGTTGATATAGTTTTATCTCTGGTTGGTTGGGAAGTTATGTTTGTGAGTAGGTCAAGCATAGATTGGGTTTGCATCAAACTCTCCATTGCCTGGCCTATTGGTGAGCTGTGATATCCTTGCCAGACTGGTGAATATTTTATGTTTCCCTATCTTAGTAGTTACTGTTTTTACATTGTATACTCTGTCAAATGTTTGCTTTATCAGTCCCCAAAACCTGTTTATAACTAACTATAAAGTTCAACTGCACATGTCTACGTGGGTATTTTATCCAGGAGTATGTTGGAATTGTTATTTTGCATATATCATATTATCATGTTATGTCATAATAAATCATACTGTTCATGCAGTGACATAATTCCCCCATCACCAGAGGAGAACCCAATTTTGGGACTCAATCTTCTGAGGCTGTTGGTCCAGAATAGAATAGCAGAGTTCCACACTGAGCTGGAGCTTCTGCCTGTTAAAGCACTGGAGCATCCTTGCATCAAGCATGCGGTGGAGCTTGAGCAGTCCTTTATGGAGGGTGCCTACAATCGTGTGTTGAGTGCTCGACAGGCTGTGCCCCACGAGACATATGTATACTTTATGGACCTTCTCGCCAAAACAGTTAGGTAAGTGGAATTCTGTAACTGCTTCTGCTCCCAATTTGATTTATTGATTTACTCTTCATGCAGTTCCTCGTTGTGACTTTGCTCTGCTCTTGTAGAGATGAAATAGCTGGATGCAGTGAGAAGGGATATGATTACTTGTCGATAAGTGATGCAAAGCAAATGCTGATGTTCAGCTCTGACCAAGAACTGCACCATTACATCACAGAGGTAAATTGTCCTTTCATTTTTTTTATGTTTCTATGTGAATTACATGATACTGACTATAGATTCTAATTATGTCTTCTATTGTTAACAGGAGCACCCTGAGTGGGAGATCAAGAACGGCTCGGTCTTCTTCCAGAAGGCCAAAGAGTCCCAGCCATGCAAGGAGATACCCTCCGTGCCACTTATCAACCAGACTCTCAGCTACGCGAGAGAGCTGGAGCGCATTGTATGATTTAGTTTCATTATCTTTCACATCGTCTGCGATCGACTGGATGCCCAGTACTATCATTACTTTTGAGATGACCTTATCGCATCCTTTGAACTGCTCGAAACATCCTCTGGATTAGTCCGGTAACTCCAGTTGTGTTTGGTTAAATCATTTCTTTGATCAATTGCTTTGCGGTTTTCAAAATGCTCAGCATTTGTCACAGCTGCAAACTGTTGGGCTGAATATGGCATGATAAGATCAAAATTACGTTGATTGTCTTGCCAGTGTGTTAGTTCGGTAATGGTGGAAAACAACTTTTTGATGAGGCTCGTTTTGTTACCAGTCCATACAGATTACAGAGCAAAATGCAGTGACCGATAAAAAAATGCGATGAGAGTTTTCCTAAGTGCTATTGATATAGCAAGATGTGATAGGGTTGATTGTTGGAAAGCGTAGACTTTTTAAAAAAATCGTGCCCAGAAAATTTGCACTATCACCGTATCTTAATTTTGATTCGACAACTTCGGTAGTGGATTTGTTGTCATGGTGCCGTATTGTCAGTAGTTTGTTTTTAAATTTAAACCAAAATAAAAATACTTACGCTTGGTTCGTTTCTTAAAAATGAGGGAAACAATAATGAAAACATTTGGGTCTGCTCATGGCTTCAATTTTATAGTAAATATTCCTGGGTTCGGCACCTCTCGTGGTACCCATCAGTACTGTTAGAAGTACTATCACACAGCTGACGGAAGAATTTCATGTGTGAGCCATTCATCGGTTCTTTGTTTGTGAGAAAACAAACATAAGCGGCCCGTTAAATAGTAATCAAATAGTACCACAAATCGCTTCTTACAAAACGAAAAGTGAGGATGCATTTCTCCTGAATTCACAAACAAACTGTGATATCATATATGGCAGGTGTCTCCTATTTTCTGTCTATGATGCTCTCTACATTCTCCTGGACCACCCGATCTGAGCTTTGGGACTATCAGAAGCATTATTTACCCTTAAGACCTGGTTCGGTCCGCTGTGAGATTGTCCAGTAACTCTCGTCATATTTTCTGGAATCATTTCGCCAATCAATTACTTCGATGTTTATTTTTCCATGCTCGGCATTTCTCTAATGAACATTTCGTAAAAATTAAATGTATCGGTAACTGCGAACTATTGGACTTAAAGGTGACAAAATTAGATCGAAAATTTTCTTACTTTGTTGCGTTGATTGTGTAACTACTTACTACTGTATTATAGATTGCTAGTGCTTGGGACATACAACTACACCTCTTTGAAGAGGCGCGTTGTGTAACAACTTGCAACAAGTTAGAATAGGCCATACAGACTACAGAACAATGCAGTGGCTTGCTGTCAACAAATTTGTGATTTGAGTGTGCTCTCAAGTCCCAAGTGCTACTGATATAACAAGATGTGAAAAGAGAATTTCCAAGTACTTAATCAGATGTCTGTTTGTTAATTCACAATAATACTAGTAATAGTACACAAAAAATGAAATCATATAATTTTGTTGTTGAAACAAAAAAGAAAAGATATCAGGCTCTTTCAACCAAATGGAATATTTCTGCCCATTCCTACGATTGCATGCAGGCAAATGAACCATTTTTAGATGGAGGATAACCAAAATAAAAAATATTCAGATCTGCTTATGCCCTACATTTGTTGCCACCAGTCTTATCTCAAGGTGCCCATCATACAAAAACAGCTTTGTCACAAGTACTATCACACATAAATAGTTGACGGAAGAATTTTGTATGAGTAGTCGTCGGTCCTTATTGTGTGAGACCAAACATGAGCTGCCCATTAAATAGCAATCAAATATTACAAATCGCCTGTTTTTATAAAGAAATGTTACTAGGGATTTCACATCTGATATCACGAGATGAGATGCAACAAGCGGTTCTTGTTTTTATAAAGAAATGCTTAATAAAGCAATTCTTTGTTAACTAATTTTTAAGACACTTCTATTTCCGCCTATGTTTGAATGGAAATAGGATTAGCCCTGGATTAACTACAATGATATAATATCGAAGTCAAAGATACTCGCTAAATGCTTCAGGCTGCACCCGGCCCCTTGACACTTGTCAAAATATATGAAATAATGTGCATGAATTTGTACGCGTGTTAGAAGCGATCACATTTAGCCATGTTCAAGTGAGTAAAAAAATATATGTAATGTTAATTCACTGAAAATTGGAGCAATATCACTATGTTATTGGATTGCTCCTTTGGATACTTGCACTAGCCACAAATGTAGTCCAATGGAACTCATAGCCACGGCCTGGAACTTTCACAAATGATGTTCATCATCCCTGCTACCTAAAAAAAATGAGGATATATAGGAAGGATTTCAATGCTAGACTGAAATTGAATCAACAATCCACAAACTCATGTTCTCTGAAGAAAACAAAACAGTCCACAAACCCGCAAGGTCTCATGTTGGAAAACCCAATTCCAATAAGAAAACGTAGTCACAAAAAATGAATTATATTTGGGCTCCCCCCATATACTATGATGAAGTTAATGACAAGGTTTTAGTTAATGACCAGTGTACATTCAATTTTAGAAAGCAACAAGAATTCGATGGTAATGTCTACACAATCCTGATCCAGAAGAACAGGAAATAGTAGCCAATTTGTTGGGGCTGCAAATTTGGGGTGCTGCCGAAGACATAACTGAAGAGAAGTAAATTGGAAAGTTGAGCAAGAGGCTTGATACCTGGAAATATCGGTAGTTGAATTGCAATGTTGGAGCAAATGGGTTCCTTGGGTGGATAACCTGACAAGCAAAACAAGAACCTGATCATCCCCCTGTTAACAATGGTGGATGACACGCTTACACAACAAATTACTCAAATTGGATGTCTGTGTGCAGAAATGGTGGGTGACACAAGAATTTGATGAAAGATGCAAATTTTGGACATGCCATTGGTTGCAGTGCAGCGCGGGCGGGAGGTTATCACCGAGCTAACGCCGGCGGAGAAGAAGGGCACGGGCCCGGCCTTCTCCCCTCCCGCCGCAGTGGCGTCGGGCCTCGCCGCGCGGTACGCGTCGGGGGGCATGGCGCCGTACACGAAGGACACATTCACGGCGGCCTTGTCGAACACGCAGCCGCCCTGCAGCACGCGGCTGATGCCGCCGCCGCAGCCCGGAGCGTCCACGCGTCCTCCCGGAACCGCGCGCTGACGACTCCGACGACGCCTCCTCCCCGCGCAGGAAGGTCGGCGGCGCCGCGGCCTCCAGCGTCTCCCTCTCCATGTGTCAGTGTGCGCGACGTGAGAGAGAGAAAGGTTTTAACCAGGCCAGCCAATAACTTCTCTCCACGTGTCCCACCTCTTATCCTCTTCCGCTGCCACCGGCTGCCACCGGCCTTCCCGCGACTGGCGACTCCGCCGCGAGTTGGTAGCTAACGATGGCGGCGAGGGCTCCGGCGGTGGAGCTCCCCCACTCGCCTTCGCTGCCGTTCGTCGGCCCCTCCCCCTGCCGCCGCCGCCCAGGTGTGTGCACGCTCTATTCACTCGGGAGTCTCAAAAACTCACCCATTACTGATCTCAAGCATTAGGGGTAACAACAAAATTATATTGTTTCTTATAGCCCCATTAATTGTCTGTCCCAATACCATTTGTCTTCAGGTAAAGCTCCTCTTCAGAAACCTGTTCATGTGGCAGTAACTAGAAAACCTTACAGATTAGAGGAAGCCAGGAGGATAAGGATCTGCAGGTACAATGCAATGCTTCCTTCTGTGCTAAAATGCTCCAGTCTCCACTTTTGTAAATGTAACCCACGTTCTTGGCAACTCCAATCTTTGTGACATGAATCTTTTCCTTTCATTTCATTTGGTGACATGAATCATGGACACTTGCTGTTTAAATTGAAGGGCTGCAGAGATACAGTGCTCTGAACAAGCAAAGAGAAGGGAGCCACTAAGGCGTGGCACGGTCAGTCCGCGCCTTCCAGTGCCTGATCACATTCCCAGACCACCCTATGTAGGTACTGATCGTCTGCCAGATGTAAATCCTAATCGGCAGATGCATGACAGTGAGAGCATTGCTCATATGAGCTCGGCTTGTCACCTCGCTGCTCGAGTGCTGCAATTTGCAGGAACATTGGTAAAAGTAAGCATTTTGCAAAGCAGCTAGCTTCATCTTCTCTTGGCGAATTTGTGTCATATGTTCTTCTTTTATACTTAAGTACGTAACATATCATCATCTTCTTGTGTACCCTCTTAATAGATTATTAGTAGCCATGAATAAGAATTAAGAAATCATAAGATCTCCTGTTCCCACCAGCCCTCGGTGACAACAGATGACATCGACAGAGCAGTGCATCAGATGATCATTGACGCTGGTGCCTACCCATCTCCCCTTGGATATGGCGGGTTCCCGAAGAGTGTGTGCTCGTCGGTGAACGAGTGCATCTGCCATGGAATCCCTGATTCGCGCGCGCTCCAGGTTGAAACAGGGCCTTTTTCTTCTTCATATGCTAGTCTAATTGCTGGCATTCCTTTTGCGCTGAAAAATGCTGGTTGTTTTACCGATTTTTGCAGGACGGGGATATCATCAACATTGATGTTACGGTCTACTTGAATGTATGTGCTACTGTTCCTTTTATTTTCAGTCAACAAATACTTTTTCTTCTCTTGGTCTACTTGAATGAATGTATCTACTTGAAGTGACATGTAGTGTTGCTCCAGGGCTATCATGGGGATACCTCAAGAACATATCTCTGTGGAGAAGTTGACGAATCTACTAAGCAACTTGTAAAGGTGTAATTTTGCTGCTCTCTGCTGACTGCTTCCTACCGCAACTTTTTAACCTGCATCTGACTCTCTTATGTAATAGGTCACCGAAGAATGCATGCTGAGGGGCATATCAGCCTGCAAACATGGTGCTAGTTTTAAGACAATTGGCCTGAGAATAAGGTGTTGATCTCTCAGAACTTAGATAATAGTATGAACTTGTGATGCTTTGGTAATTTCCAGATAAATAAGCTGTTTTACTTTGAACTATGAATATAATGTTATGAGATTCCACTTTATATTTTTTTTCTGTCAGCAAAAACAATCAGCATCTCTCTTTTTAGCAAACGTTCTCTTCTCCATGTTTTCTTGAGAAATATCGTTTCGTAAATATATGCATCTTCGGAAAAGTTTGTCTTTAGTATTTACCAAATATGATGGCATTAATTATTTTTCTTGATGGTTTGTTACTCACAAAAGTTGAAAAATCAAGGTCCTTATTACAGCCGAATTATCAGTGCACTTTAGTTGTCTTCTCGGTGATTGTTTTGCTTCCAATGGTTTTCAGTGAGCATGCTGAGAAGTACGGCTACGGCATCGATCCCTTTGTTGGGCATGGAGTTGGGAGAATATTTCATTCAGAACCCATCATATGGCATACCTGTAAGTAACCTTACTGATCTCAGTCATGGTGATCATGGACCGAATGGCAACGACACATATAAGCAATTTCAGCATGGTTCTGAGAAACACCGACTAACTATGCACGCTTTCGTGACAGATGATTACGAGCCAGGCTACATGGTTGCAGGCCAGACATTCACAATCGGTACGCCATCAGCCTGAAAATATTCCATCCAGCTAATCCCTTCTCATTAGTTAGCAAACTCTTAGGATGCAACATGGCTCTCATATATGGTACATCGATGTAGCCAGTAAATATCCTGAGACTGTCACCTGAAGAGCTCTTTCTTTGTGCTGCCTGACAAATGTAGCACGTACTGATTGACAGTATTGCTCGTCGTGATCGTCCTGCAGAGCCTACCCTGTCCATGGGGAGCACGCAGTGCACGCTGTGGGACGACGGCTGGACCGCCGTCACGGTGGACGGCAGCCTCAACGCGCAGTTCGAGCATACGGTTCTGATCACCGAGGACGGCGCAGAGATCCTTACCAAGTGTTGGTGAGATTCTCAAGCCACTCTGTAGCTCCCCAACTGAAGTTGTCTGAGTAGTCAGGTCGCACAGGAGGGAACAAAAATAAGAGTACGTTGCTCACAGGTAGTTGTACCGGAAGAAAGTTCAGGGTTTAGGCCATTGTATGAGATCAAAACTTACCAACCAGGTTAGTCTTTTGCATACTCTTTTTAGACGAAAGAAAACAGATATTTTATCTTCTTTTTTTTTTCTCCTTTTGCAGCATGGACCATAGGGTGTTACAGTGACACATTAGCCTTTTTAATCAGCTGCCGTCGTAGAAACGAAAGATTATATGATTTTAGAGCGTGTTCGCAACACAGAAGTCTCGTGCAAGCCGTGTTCCACGCAATGTACTATCTAGCGTTCGGAGCAACCGTAATAGAGTCCAAAAATGCGTAGCGGATTATAAACACCATTGATATGAAGTAGCTGTCAGAAATAGCGGCTTCAAACTTCACAGGCGCTATAGCGGTCTGACAAGCTCTATAGCGGCTGCTCCGTAGCCAGTTTAGCCGCCCGCTAATGTCGCATCATTCCCGTGTAAAGTGAAATGCCAAATTAGTAACGGTAACCGTACTCCATGCTCATCCTCCTCAACCACCATACCCTAATATCCTGCTCCATAGCTAATAGCGCTTGCCATCGACATAGATCGGTGAGCAACTAAAACTAAGAGCTACGCTTGCAAGTTGCAAATCATATCCAGTCATGTGTTTCATAACATTTGAAATCTAAACTAATACTAAGATCGAGTCTGGACTTCTGGCATCGTGTTGTTGCTTGATTGCTCTAATATTTATCTTATGCAAGATCTAATTTCGGCTAATTTATCATGCATGGACTACTTATGCCTAAGTTTCTAATTGAATTGGTAATATGTTGTAGTTGCTTTTTATTGTAGTAGAAAGTCACAAGATATACATAGTTAACTAAAGAATCGTAAGTGTTTTTTAATTCCGTTATACACTATTAGGATACCAATCTACTACGACCCACCATCTGTTATTTAGTAGCTTGGTTCCGCGTTATCAAGCAGGAATTGGGAAGCGTCAGGTGCTGTACACCTTGCCGGGATTATCTAGCTCTCCGCAATGTGAGATCCATTAGCGGGTTGTCGGTTGTTAGTTTTATTTCCCTGGCGCGCATGTTTAATTTGTAGCAAATCCCTTTATTTTCTAGTTCAATGTTCTTTAGGATGTACTGAACCTTTTTCCTATCTGAAATGCGAAGCTCTCCTGCGTGTTCTGGGAAAAAAGAGTATTTCTGCGCGCTTAGCAATGGGGCGCATTGGTATCCAGAACTAAATATTAGGGGGTGTTCAAAATAGTGGTGGTATATAGCTTTTTTTTACTGTAGCTAACTAATTTTTTACTGTAACTGAGTTAGCTTATTTGACATAATTAAATTTAAAAATAGAAAAAAATATGTTAACTCATCACAGACAATGCAAAAGAATACAGAAAAAAAGAAAAAACCTAAAAAAAGAAAAAAACAAACAGTAAAAAAAACAAACGCAGAAGAAAATGCCAACGCAAAAACTCTTCTGAGTGCAACCTTTGGGTGGCATGGACCAAGCCTCAGCCCCTCTTCACACCATAAGACTGCACCGATGCCACCACATGGTTTGACGTTGCGCCCCCAATTCCACCACTCTGTGCTACCGCCCTTGTTCCGCATCTTCGCTCCGCCGCCCACCACTAGCTAGCGTTTACCCTGCACCTTCTAAGTCATATACAAATTGTCAATTTTAACCTGTGTCTATGACCAATTATCACATGTACATATTTCGACCTTCTATAACTAATTTATCATATGTACAGATTTTGACCTTCTATGGTCAATTAGCACATGTACACATTAGAGCTATTAGCTATTAGTAATCTATGTAAGCATTGTCATATCTTCGAATAGATAGTCTGCATTAGGCATAGTTTACATTTTAAAATTTTAGTATATAAATCACAAACAATCAATGAAATGGACAAATTAGACACAAACCACACCAAGAGAGATTCTGTTGAATGCAAAGCACACACCTGCTCGGCCAACTCAAAGACGCCCCCTGGCCATTGTGGCGCCACACCCCCATATGGCATCGATTTGATCCACCTCAGCACTCACCTCCAAATGGTCGATCATTGCCCGCCACCACCTCCGTGCTTGGACTACTTGCTGCTAGCTTGCCACTGCACCGTGCCACCTACGAGTTGTTGCGCGCCACCCCTCTCCACCAACTCATCGCCCCTCTCGTTGGGCATTAGTTCATAGTCGACGACGCCATTGTGCAGTCACGCACTCGTGTGCCGCCTGCAAACGTTTGCTAGGGCTTGATGACTGGTTTGTGCCTATGTGAGAGAGACTAATATGTATAGGCATGGTGTCTATTGAATTTTGTGAGGGCATTTGGTAATTTCTCAATTGAGAAAAGAAAGAAATAGAAAAGAAAAAGAAAAGGGGATGAGGCTCACCTATCGGTGGAAGAAGCCTTGAGATAAGGTTGGAGACCAAGTCTCCAGTGGATGCACCTCTTTCGCTCATTTTGACTGGCGCTTCTGTTGGATCTGGGGGCGACTTCGGTGGAAAGGGGACGCACTGGAGGCGCTAGCGGCCCAAGTGCCTCAGCGCCGACCATTAGCAGCCACCACGCGGACTCCCCTTAGTAGCTCCTTTATAAGGTGATGGGGCTTCTCCTTTGCTATGTGTGGTGAAAAACCAGTGAACCTTTTCCAAGATTTTCTTTTCATCCTCTCCCGATTCGGCTCGGATCTTGACCCTTTGGAGTTGTTGCTTCGTCATAGTGGTCTATGGCCGATTGGTGACAGTCTCTTGGTGCTCAGTAGTGAGGTGTACTAGGCCGGTGCGTTTCTGTTGTTCTTGTGCGGCATCCTCCTTCACCTTAGCTTTGTTGCTTTGGTGTATCCCGAACGGCAAAGGGTGGCATTATATCTCTAATGACCACGTCTACTCACTGTAGCACAGCGGGACGATTGCTTTCTAGGTTAGCACCATTAGATGTGCCTTGCCTATTCTTCTCAGTGACTTCGAGGCCATCCACTCTATGAGATTCTCGGCTATTCTTTTCACATTACTTGTTTCGTGAGCCGTACTAGTTAATTGCAATATGTAATCTTTACTAGTATTGAGAGATATTACTTGTAATGCTTGTGGGTTGTGGGTGTAATGCTCTATGAAGAAATTTATCTAATCTGAAATTGATTTGTACAACTAATTTAGATTTGAGCTCTATCTGATGTGCTTACTATTGTTTGTTCCATAGCTCTTTGAGCTCTCACTTTCGGTCATTCAGAATTATTCATCTTGCTCTGTGATTACAAGTTGTGTAGTAGTCAGTATTCTGTTTTCATATTAATTTAAAGGGATCTGTTCCTTTGCTGTTTTGAGGTGATCGTGTATCAGTTACCTGATCAAACTTTATATTGACGGTTAGAATACTGTTTTGTAATCATATTCTTGTTGAACTTTTGTTATACCAAAAAAATAAAGTTGCTATCCTTAGTTTATGCAAATTCTAGTGACAGTTAAGTAAAGCATTAATTAGAGCTTAAATCCTAAAATTTAGTTGTCTTATCAATTTGTTAAGAGTATAGGCAAAATATTAAGAAGATCAAGATTTAGTCTTGAGCAACTCTACTCTGAAAACAACAATCAACTTAAAATATGAGCAGTATGTTGATTTTAGTTGTTTTCATGCTCTATATTTCAAGTATATTATCCTTGTTAAATGACATGATATGTTTAGGTGTTTTCATGTTAATGTTGCCATTTACTTGCTGCTAGAAATATACTTTGCTTATATTTTATTATACTGGAATTAAATCTAAATATTTACTTATACCGTATATTTTACAATAGTGCCTTGGACCTTGGTGGATTGTGTCAGTTGGCCTCCTCTATCTATACCACCAACAACCCAAGAAGCGAGGCAGCGAACTATCTCATCAGCTGTTAAGCCAAGCACACACGTCTTGTTCCCAGTGAAAACAATTTTGTCGAAATTTCAGCTGTTATTGGCGATAACATATTTCAGAGGATTTCGATTGTGGGCCCACATTTCAAATACAATTCACTTAAATACAAAAATACATCAGATTTTAATTTCATTTTCATCTCTATTTCATGTATGTATAAATATCTAGTTTATCTCGACAAGTATCTATTGTTTTCCTCAAAAATTTATTTTTTTACAAAATTCAAATTTAAATTTTAAAAATTTTTACCGAAAATTTTTGATAAAACCGATTATCGACGATATGGCTACCATTCGATAAAATTTTATTACCGATTTGAATTTCCCTGCTTGTTCCTCCTAGAGAGAACAGAGCTCGGGGTGTGGCCCGTCGGCGAGGCACCTCGAGCGGCGCCCAGGATCGCCCGATTGCTGCTTCGGCCCCTGGGTGCAGGCCGCTTTGCGGTGTGTGTTTGCCTGAGAGCGTGGCGCAGCTCCACGTCCGACCACGCCGCCCACCACCAACGGCCTGCAGCAGTGGGTCCCGCATCGACACGTGGCACTCTTCGCAAGATAACAGCTGCTGCTAGGCCAGCAGATCGGCAGCCGAGCTGAGCACACGCGGTCGGGAGGTGGGCCCACCGGCGAAAACGGTTTGTTTATGGATGGGTGTGTTTTCCAGCGGGAAGCTGCCGGGAACGAAGACGTCAAACGCGTTCCAGCCGTTATTAATGCTGAATTACAGTAGGCGGCAACGCGTTCTCATGGTCCCTTCGGTTCGTGGATAATTCTCGGCTAACCTACCGACTGTAGGATCGTGGAACGAATCCAAAAGAAATAAATAGATATATGATAAATATATATCAACTCTAACTCGAAAAAAAATATTGAATATCATATATGATAAATAATATTTGTTCATATATACTCATATATTAAGTGAATGAGAAGTGTCACTTAAAAATAAGATAATATATTAGATAAATTGCTATATCTAAATAGAAGAAGAATACTAAATACTCTTTCTTCCACATCCTAGCGATTAGTCTCTCTATCTTCGTTCTAATTATATCCTACTATCTATATCCTGTGTAAAAAAATATAATTTCTGATCATCCAAAAGTTTACAGAATAAATATGAAATATAAAAATAGATCTGACTCCGATTAAAAAAACAAAATAAGGTAAAGGATGAGAATGAACCATATTCGCCCGTACCCCTGTATATGAGTAAGCATTCGAGCATTTTTTTTTCTTTGGATGATGGAAATTACGTACTTTGTTGCAGATTAGAAATTTTTTCTTTTAAACCATATTACTTGCTCAGCTGCGCTTGCATTGCAATTCCATCTCAGTGCAGACAAGAAAAGTTGCACACACACTGGAGTAACAAACTCCTGCCTATTTACGCGCTACAAAGGATTACTGGAGTACAGCTAATCGAGTAATTAATTAACTGATTGATCCCGATCGGTTTGTTTGGCTGTGCCTGGGCAGGAAATCTATCAATCAGGCCCCTATATCAGCAGCTCGGCCGGCGGCGGCGGCTGGTTTAGGTCGAACCCCACGCCCACCGCCGGCGCCGCGTCCACCACCGGCAGCACGAACGGTGCTGACGCCGGGACGGCCACGGTGACCGCCAGCCTCGGGTCCAAAAGGTACGGCTGCGCGGCCACCATCGCCGGCATCCGCAGCCTCAAATCCAGCGACGACGCAGGCGCCATCACCGGCGAGTCCCGGGACGACGATGACGACTCCTCCGTGCTGCTGCTACTTACGCTCGCCGCCGCCGCCGCCTCCTTCAGTGGCCGCACGGCGCTTGCCCGGTCGGCGGGGAAGTTGGTCCAGGCGGCGGGCCCGCGGAGCCGGCGAGCGGCGGCGTCGTAGGCCCGCGCGGCCTCCTCGGCCGTGTCGAACGTCCCCAGCCACACGCGCGCCTTCCTCACCGGATCGCGGATCTCCGCCGCGTACCGGCCCCACGGCCGCTTCCTCACTCCGCGGAGCCTTGGCTCCGCCGCGCAGCATCCGCCTGCCTCGTCGGCCGGCGACGAGCTCTTGGGCGCCATCGATATATATGCGTGTCGTGTGCGACAAGGCACGAGCGTGTGTTGGCTGCTGGGTTCTTGGGACGTGCTCGTGCTCGAGCTTTGGGAGGATAGATGGAGACTGGGAGAGGTGAGGCCCGGCCGCCGATAGATATACAGGGGAGGCGGGGGTGGGGCCCGCGTGGGATTGGAGGTTCGGCCTTTGACCGGAGTTGGAGGTGGGGCCGGCCGGGGCGCCGCCGCCTCCGCGTTTGAGCGGCTCTTCGAGTCGGTTTCCTCGGTGCGTCGGTGGGTGTGTCGTGCGTGTCTGCTGCGCGCGTTGGTTCAGTGTGGCCGGCTGGCTGTGAGCCTCTGGCAGCGTTGGTTCAGTGTGTCTGGCTGGCTGTGAGCCTCTGACACGTGTGGCGGCCGCGTCGTTCGCTCTCTCCGCCGTCCGAGTATATACAGGTGCGCGTGCAAGGCCAGGCCTGGTCGCAGCTAGCCGCGTGGTGGCTGTCGGCGCGGCACTGCTTTTTCTCTTTTGTTTATTCAGAGAAGGAAAGTCTACTGGGGTAGTTGCTGCGTGCGTGCGTGTCGCCGCCGCCGCCAAACCATGTGGAGTGTACAGCTTCTCAGGGAGAGCTCAACTCGGTCATTTTTTTTAGCTATAACTTATGATTTTTAACTGAAATTTTTTAAATTTTAACTGTTTTACGACAGAGATTACAGAGAGAGATACTCGTTTGCGATTTTAGATAGTACAGATGTTGGACTTTTAACGTGTACTATTATAATTAACGTGTAGACTTCATCTTAAAAAAAATACTTCGTTTGAAAGTTAGGTACTGTAGCAAAAACCAAAAGCCATTTTAAGAAGCTGAAAAGAACAGGCCCTCAGCTTTCGATCGCCGCGTTGGGTTGTTTTATCACTGTTCCGCGATTGGTAGCTACTGTGCACTTTTTGTCCGTTTCTTTTTTTTGTTTTTTGAATTTTTGTGTTTTGTTTTTTCCCTGTATTCCTTTGCATCATCCGCTCTAGATTAGTGTGCCGCTTTTATTTTTACATTTTTTAGATTTAATTATACCTAATAAGCCAACTCAACTACAGCAAAAAAATCAGCCAGCTATAGTAAAATTTCAGCAAAAATCATAAGCCATCGCTATTCCAAACGCCCCCTTAATTTGCTCCCGGGAATGAACACATTAATTCCTTAATTTCAGTTTTTTATTTTTTTTAATATTATCCATAGAGATAAAGTATTATTAATTATTTTTTAATTAAATCATTTAAAAAATAAATAGCTGTTATACTATAATTTCAATTAAAAATCAATTATCGGAAGCTATAAACAAAAAAAAAGGCAGATCGAACGGCCAAATATAGAGGTGGCGCCTGCGCCGCTGCACGGCGCGGTGCGCGTAGTCGCAGCAAGCCGCGTGGTGGCTGTCGGCGCGGCACAGGCTTTTCTTTTGTTTATTCAGAGAAGGGAAGTCTAGGGTTTGGGGTTGCTGCTGCGTGCATACACGCGCGCGCGTCGCCGCCGCCCCCTCCGGATTTTTAATATTACCGGAGTACCAATACTGCCTTGGAGTTGGCGCGGGAGCGAGGCGTCGGCTTCTAGGCGCACCCGGGTCTGGACCGGCCCACGGTCCCACCACTGTCAGATGCGGGCGGCGCCGTACGGGCCTCGAAATTTCCGGCATGCTGCCGCCGCCGTTGCCTTGACGCACCGCAACGTGCCGTGCGTGGCATTCCCAACGCATGCCACCGAGAGGAAGAAATTCACTGCAAATCTACCTAGGTACGCTTAGTCGAGATTCGACAGCCCTCACGATGCTGACGCGTGAGACCATTCAAACAACAGCATGAGCAAAATGAACATATGATATGAGAGCGCACAGGTGTTTATCATCGAATCTCTCAATACAAGATAAAGAAAAAGACAGACAAAAAAACCTAAAAATTTAGAAAACTAGAAAAAAACAAAATTAAGATATAGTGAAAAAAGTAAAAGTCAAAAGTCATGCTAACTTGAGTGACATATTAGATCCTACTGTGCTAGGACATAATATCATGGCTAGTTTACTTGGTTAGTGGATCATATTCCTGTTACATTGGTTGGTCACTACTGTGTTTTTTTAGACCGGTCACGTACATTACTGCTGCTAGCATTGTAGGCAGTAACTTTGATCTATGCGATACTAGTTCATGCTTATTGCTAATCAGAAGGGTAACAATTTTTATTCATCTGCTACTATACGCCTTTCGCAATTCGTTAGAAGTAGCTGCTTCAACTACTCTACATTTGCATAGTTCAAATAATGGAGGTGAATCTGACGAAGTATGCTTGCGCGGTGTGGTGGGTGCGTGAAGCACGACGTACTGGCGGCCGTGCAGCAGGCGCAGCGGCACAGCTTCGTGGGCACGTCGCCGGTGCAGGAACGCGTCGAGCGCGGCGGCGGCGTGGGCCGAACCGGCGGGATGCGGCGGTGTCCATCATCGACGCGATGGCGGACAGGTGCAAATCGTGGCGGTGTCGAGTCTTGCAACGATTCCTGCGAGCTTGGTGTCGAGTCTTCGCTATGTTCTGGTCGGGCAAGAATGCCGAGGCCGGGCAGCCATGCACGCGGTGTTGGCCATTGAGGCCACGTGGTGCGTGCTACGGCGATATCGAACAGAGCAGCGTGCGGGAGATGAACAGACTGATTTTTACACATTCATGTATGGGAACAATGAAAACCAATCTCTAGTGCTAGATCGATGAAAACCAATCTGCAGATCAATCAAAGATTGAAGTAGGTAGATGCACTTACATCTCACGTGATGCAGATCGTGAGGACGGGTGGTTCACGCAAGTACAAGGTCGAGCATGTTGGTTAGAGAAGAGACTTGTCGGTCTCTTTTAATTCATGTTGAGATAAATCCAAATGAATTAGATCAGCTTCACAAATTAAGCCAACAACTTAAATCCACTAGTGATAGCTCTCTCCCTCTGCAAGTAGATGAGTTCTAACATTTACAATTATATTGGATCTCTTCATAAGTTTTTTTTAAAGAAATCACCAAGAACGACTCCTCCGAGCCGTCAAGGTGACGACAACCACCAAGATTAACAAGCTAAGACAATCATTTGACTCCACCAAGTGCCCAAAGTTCAATCTTGATGCAAATGCACTTGAATCTTACCTCAAACTCTCACTAGATACAACACATGCACTAGAATCCTTGCCTCTAAACCTCACAAGGTGTAACATATATACTAGAGAGTGGAGAGGACTTATACTAGCTCAAGGATGTTTCAATAGAATGCCAAGAGCCTTAAAATGTTAGGCCAAGCTGACCTTATATAGCACTCAAAGCAAAATTAGCCGTTATTCACACAAAATTGCACACAGAGCACCGCCTGGACATGTTCACTCTCAGCAAGTGTTATCACTGAACATGTCCACCTACTCGCCAAGTGAGAATATGACCGTTTGGGGGCTAGCTCCGACTCAGTTGGACATGTCCATACTCAAACATATGCTATGGTTAACCATGTCCACTACTTCCTCTGTTGGAGAAACCAACCAACCACTCTGCTAGACATCTTCATGGACATGTCCAATAGGCTTTCTGTCCATAAAACAATTCAACAACAATGGAGAGGATACATGCTAAAAGAGTATGCATGTTACTAAATTAAACAAGACTCAACACATGCATACTTAGTACATCTAGTTGAGTTTAATCAAGATCAAGAACTAAAACTATTTTTCTTAGACTGCAACTAATCATAAACTAAATGCACATGGTTAGAGCAATATGAATTATGCATTTGAGATTTAGCAATTAGCACAGATGCAAATCAGGCTATTAGTCATCAACCCTTCTTAATAGTATGGCAAAACTAGAAACAAATTCTGGTAACCTAATCTATCCACCAAATACCTAGATTAGCAAAACCACTAAGAAACATATCCTTAGCCCTCAATGTATACATTTGCCTTGAGCTAATCCAATTCAGGGTCATGAAATTAATCTATGGTGTCACTTCTCAATTTCTCAGGTGACAAACATTAAATTTGCCATGTCTGAGCTCTTAACTTGATGTCCATCAACAAATGATGCTATCCAATAAACTGGGATCTTAACTTAATGACCATTAACACAAGATGCCATCCAAGGCTTCCCATCGACTAGAACTAAACATATTTCACCAACTCACAAAGAATATTAGTCTTAGATGTTTGGTTGTTATTAATCACCAAAGCACACCATTAACATATAATAGAAAGTTTAGATCCTTCAATCTCACTCTTTTTGTTGATTGGTGACAACCCGATTGTAAATAATTGAATTTAAATCCACATAAATGTATTACAACTGTAAAAGTTTTATATACTCAAAGAATATGTTTCAAAATAAAGATTCTCAATATACGTAGATGAAGAAATGGATTAATATTAGTGAAATCACAAAACATAGAGTGAATTCTTTCTAAATGTGTGCATACAAAAATATGTATGAAATATATATTTGCATTGTAATATTCTAATTTTAGCCCTCTTGAGTACCTTTGCGCAATTAGAGAAAAGGGTATATGTGAAAAGGGAATAGAGAGAGGGGGGAGGGGGAGTTGATCTGGTCATTCCCAAGGCCAAAGCGAACGGAGGGAGTTCACAACCAACTTAGCATTTGTGCCATTTTGAAAAGAGACTGGGGGAACCCAAACCCTAGCCACCCCTACTCTCCCTCCTAGTGCCGCCTCCACCAGCCCCTGCTGTGACCACCGCTCACCACGCCGGAGGTAACAGTCGCGCGACCCCCGGAAGGAAAGGGATGCACCGGGAGGCCGTTGACGAGGTACGCCACAGCCTTCAACAGTCGTCGCTGGGGTCATGCCACGTCGATCGCGTTGGCATGCACCATGGTGCACCATACCAAGCTAGAGCACGCCACCATTTTTCCTTCATGTCCCTCGCTGAGCCTCACATGGTTTTTGAGTTCTAACCTCATCACATCATGCACGGGCTGCCAAGGAACATGGAGGGCGAAATGCGAAGGGTTTACACTTCATTCCGGGGATGAATTGAGAAGAGGACAAGGGGCATCGTTAATTTTGAAAGCTTCTCAAGACTTTTGAGTTGAAGGTAAAACTCTAAATCATGCATGTTCTTTTCAGCTTCTAAAAGCTACTTTTTGCCTTTTCTATAGTAACTAGCTTTCAAACGGAGTGTCTTTTTAAAGTATGGTATACAAGTAGATTATAGTACACACTGTAGTGACTTCATTTATATTGACCAAAACTGTATACAAGTCTCTGTTACTCCTTAGTCTCTTTTTTTAATAGCTCAAAAGCCATAAGTCGTAGCCAAAAGCCATAGGCCAAAGCCAAAAACAACTGGCCTATGTCCCCCACTATTTTGGCTAATTAGATGTGATACAGACCAACTAAGGATTAGTTGATGCGTAGGGATGGCCCGATCTTTCCCGTTACGTTTAGGTTCCTTCTCCTTTGGTTCTTGCGGATGGAGTCTTCTTTTTGTCTTGACGTCGTCAACAATCTTGATAATGGTGATTTACACTAGTATGCAATGTGCACACTAGAAGCAATCTACCAGCTCTCCAAACTGTGAATTCAGCAACGAAGACACGAATTAAATGAGATGAACCTTGTAGATTCGATGGGTAATATCAAGAACCTCCTGTTCTTGCCTTGCACCAACTCAGCAAACTCCAAACGAGAAAACCTTGCAATCACGCAATCTTGGCGCCAACAACCATCATGACGCTTTTCTCCTTTATTTTATAAGTGCAAAAACTTATCATATCAACTTGAATATAACACGAACGCAAAAAGCCTACGTCAATACGAACTAAGAAGAAAATACCTAAAATAGATCTGTTGGTTTCTCTGCCAATTTGTGCTGCGACCAGGAGGCTTTTGGGGCTGGCACCTTATGATTTGTATAGAGCTTTAAATTATCTTTCCAACGAGTCCAAGAACGCCCAAATCGGACTCCGTTTGTGAAAATTATGGGCGTTTTAAGGTAAATCCTACTGGCTGTTCCAAACCGAGTCCGAGTTGAATTCAAATGTTCATATCTTTCCTTTCTCGGTTTAGAAAGCTTCCAAATCCGATTTGTAGGTGGAAAGAAAGCCTTCTCAACCTTAGAAAAGTCATGTTGTAACCCAATATTATCCACACTTGCCTTGCAATGCACAGACTCATTATGTTTAGCATTTCTCGCGCGTCTCTCCGGGCAGCTTGTGTAGCGTCCAGTGAAATTGCCTTATCTTTGTGTAGAATACTCCAAATCAAGTGCCGTTTGATTCGTTGGAAAATAGAATTCATTAGATTTTCAAATATGTGTTTTGTGTAGATTTGAAACCTCAGAATTGATATTAAAAGCTTCATAAACCTTATACACAGAACTGCAAGCACGAAGATTTCATTGTTCTTGTGTCTTTCGCTTGAGCCAAATTAGCTTTCTTTCTTCACCACCCACACATCTAATTCCTTGTGTTGCTATCTTGTTTGCATTACGCAAAGGAGGAATCACATAAGCATCCGCATGAACTAGGATTTTCTTACCTCTTCCATAACCGGTTGCTTCTTTTTCCTTGCTCAATTCAGCACTAAGTCTTGTAACTTCAGAATGCATGGATGAAGCACAAGTCAATGTAGCATTCACAGTCTTGGCCACATCAAGATGAGTTTTGGGCTCAAGTTACTACTAGATTGAAATAGAGAGACTACGTTGGGGTTGAATTGTTGATGTTGTGGTTTGTTGATGTTACTGTCCAGAGATTAAGGCATAATTTTAAGGTTTTTATGTTGTTTCAAGGGTCCAATAACATGAGTTTTGGATCAGTAGATTAGAAGTTATCGCTTTTGAAAGACTGCTATCCAGACATTGGTTATTGCTAGATGCAGTCATGAAAAACTATAAATTTGATCTGGTAGATGACCAAATTAAATTATTAGCATAACTAAATAAAGGAGGATAATTTTCTTTAGATTCTAGAAGTCGTATGGGTTACTGTATTTGGATGGGTAATTTAATAGATATAAAATTGTTATGCCAGCTATCCAGTAAGTTTATAGAACTATCTTCGGGGTCAAAAAATGATGGGTTAAATGGTTGAATTAGGGTTTGTGATCAACTAAGAAATTTTAGAAAATCTTTTGTAGATTCTATAACTAGTATGGTTTGCCATGTTATGGCTTGGGAGTCAAGAATTATGCTATTTTTAGTGTCAGGACAGCAAGGGGACTGCCTATTAAAGGGGGAGTATTGCATGATCGGAAGGCGTGTAGGAGCGATGTTATTTAATTGATGACTATATACTGTGGTGCCTTGTTGTTGGGACTAGGTGTTTACTATAGGAGGAGTGACGTCGAGGTTGATGTCATCTTTGCATCAATCCGTTCCTCGCAATTAGAAGAAGACAAGTGTATGACAGAATGGTAAAACGAGTGGTTTGCTCTTATTGTTTATGTTAAATAAATACTTGTCATGTTGATTCATATGTTTATAATTGCTTTCTATAATGCTCATTTGATTATGGTTTAAATGATGATGATATCAAATAGTTAATGTTGGTAAGTGATTAATGAATAAAAGAATCATTGCATTTGCATGATGAGCATTCGTGATGAAAAGAGGTGACCTTTGTGGCCTTCTAGAGTCTACTTTATGTGGGAGACCCATGAAAGTGAGTAGATAAAGACATATTTTGGTAGGTACTCCACGGGAGTGTAGTTGAGGTTTTCGTATAAAAAAGGATAAGCTTGAGGTCCCTGTATAAAAAAGAGCGGGCTTAAGTGGACACCGATAGATGTAACACTCCGATATAACGGCATAAGCAAAATAGAAGTTAAGACATGTGTATTGCATTCATAAAAAGATAAATAAGATGTTGAAAGATGTGCATGGTATTAATGAGAAGAAATATATGAAAATGAGATAGTTGTGAATTGACATAGATATTTGATACCATGTTTTATACTATTTATTATTCTATTATGTACTTGCTATGTCGTGGATTTACCCTTACTTTTGTTATTGTTTTTAGGAGATCATTGAGGAAGACATGCATGGATGGGAAGTAGAACATGATTGATCTTGCACCGTTGTTGCTTCATTTATCACTTAGCATTCATTCATTCATTCATTAATAGAAATAAATAATATTAGTAGTGCAAATCTTAGCTTGCATTAATAGTTTTCCTTAGAACATAATAATATTAGCTTGTTGCTACTTGTCAAGTTTCCTTTGATTAAACTTATAATTGGTTTGTCTCGTTTAATGTCATTTTATTGATTATTTTATTGTTGTTACATCTATATTCATGTTTATGTTGTAGAATTATAATTGAAGTCTGGTTAACGGTACTTCATGTTTGATGGTTAAAATTGATAGTAATTGTACTTGTGAGTGACATTCTAGGTTTTTTTTGTTAAACCGAAGTATTACATGTACATATTCAAGTTGAAACTTTTGCACATATCCAAGTTAAAACTTTTGCACATATTCAAGTTGAAACTTTTGTAAGTTAATACCATATTTTGGATCCGAGAAATACAACAAGATATAGGAATATGACATCAGATGCATACCTCCAACAATTTTCATCTTTCCATCCAAAAAAAAGATTAAACAATATTATACTCAACAAATGTGTTAGTCTCACATTTGGAGTTGTTATTAATCACCAAAATTAATTCAATAGAGCTTGAAGTTACAGCAAGTCCAAACTTCATGGGAGTGATGGGCTAATGCAAATTTCTTTCTTGTGGCTGATGCGAGGCAAAATCATCGAGTGATGTGCTTGTGCCCATCCTTACTTGTCGTGCCGCCATGGAAGATGCATACCAAACAAAGATATCATCATGCGAACATGATCAATTTGTAGGAACCATGGGAGAATTGATCTAATTGCCAACAATTTAAGAATGGCATACCTGATTTAGAGCCATCGAAGCTGATAACGTGTTGAGATATCGGTAGTCACCACAGCGTTGATATAGATCAATCACATAAGAATCACACAATCACATGGACACAAGATGGACACAAGTGTGTGAGAGAGAAAGGGTGAAGCTCTTTTCATTTATCATCAACTCTCCATTTACATTAGCTAGTCCTATTTATAGACTAAAGCAATGGAACCCTCCAAGGGGTATTTTGGTAATTGCCCATAAAGCCCTAGGTATCATAAAAACTCCCTATTAGGCAAATAACATATTGCACGTAAACCTAGGGTTTTGTGGGTATGTGTACTCACGGCTTGCTCTATTGTACATATTGACAAACCGATCCATCTAGGAAGGTGTTGATGCAAATCCATTCACGAACGTGGTCATGTGGCAACGACAGTCCAGATTTGATGTAGATAGACTTCCAATGGTAGTAGTTCGAGAACGACAAGGATCAGCACTCGTGCCCTTGAGGCCAACAAGAAGGACAATTAAGTCGAGTAGATCGATTTCAATGATTAGGATCTGGAAATTGATCTAAATGGCAACAAATATTAACCGACATACCCAATTTGAAAGCCATATAACGTGTGATTCGGTAGTTGCAACGCTGACATGTAGATCAATAACACAAGAATAGCTGCTGGGTTTTTTTGGACTTTATGTTTATGGCTTTTGACTTTTGCTATAGTACTAGTTTTCAAGCAATGCGTTTTTTCAAGGCGAGGTTTACAAGTCGATTGTAATAGATATTATACCGACTTTAACTATACCGGTCAAAATTGCATACGACTGTCTCTCTCTCTTCGTACTCGAACAATCATAATTCAAAAGTATAAGCTAAAAGCTATAATCACAGCTTAAAAAAGCCACCCAGCAAACACACAATAAACACAAGATATGAGAGTAAAGGTATTCATCATCAAATCTCATGATACAATATAAAATCCTATATTTCAAGAGCACTTCGGTCATTTTCTAAGGGTTTCTTTAGCATGCTGCACCTAAGGCTATTTGACGCCTTTTGCGGCAATCCGTATGTGATGTTGCGGTACATAACTTTTGTATTGCAACTTCCTTATATTGTGTCATTTTCCAAAACCGGTAGCATTCCAACTGAACGACTGCTCGTATTCAGGTATTCTAGTGCAACAAATGTTCCGTACTTGAAAAAATTGTTCCGGTGAGCCGGTGAGGGCCAGGGACGGTGCAAATCTGAAGGCAGCTAGCAGTAGCGCGCGGGGACGCCAGCTCGGTCGGCGGACACGTACGCGCGGCGAGTTTGACGCGAGGCCGCCTCGATCTGTCTCGCCCGCGGACCCAACAGCCAAGCCATGTTGCACACGTTGCCTACAAATAGATAGCTACCGGTATTAAAACGCCATGTTCAATGACGGAGTTAGAATTTCATCATATTCAAGTTAGAAAAAAAATCAAAAGCTATTATTATTTAAGCTAAAAAAGAGAATTATACACTTAATTTATTTAGATTTATTATTCTGTTTTTTTTGTTTTTTTTGCCGTTGCTTTCGTCTTTTCAAAAACCAAAAACTAAACATCGGGGTAAGATGATCTTTTAAAATAAATTCTTCTTCGATTTCGTAAGTTTAAAATTATATCGTCAGTCACATCGAAACAAAGACGATCAGCCAAAAGGACACCCGAGGTGTCGGTGATGTTCGCCATTGCATGGTGCAAATCAAGTTGAGCAAGAGGTGCTGCTTCGACTCTCCTAAAAGAGATTTCCATTTCAACGAAAACACTTCACTCTGTTGGAGAGCATTTAGTAGCAGCTAGCAGAGCACAGTCTTCTTATTGGTTACATCGAACGACAGATTTACACAGGACTACCGTTCATGGAAACCATTCCTTGCGCTTGCGTTGCAATTCCAGCTCACTGCCCCAGTGCAAACAAGAGGGGGAAAAAAAGCTGCACATGCTAACTGCACTGCATAGCTGCCTATTTACACAGGACTACCGGAGTACGCTACGCCTAATCGATTACTCCTTGATTGATTCGTCTCTTGGGTGGGCGGCGGCTACATCACCATCTCGGCCGGCGGCGGCAGGTTAAGGTCGAACCCCACGCCCACCGCTGGCGCCGCGTCCACCACTGACGACGACGACGACGACCCCGTGTCGCTCTGCGCGCCGTCCCACTTCCTGCCCGTCACGGCCGCGACCTCATGCCGGCTGCTCGGCGGCACGAACGGTGCTGGCGCCGGCACGGCAACGGTGACCGCCAGCCTCGGGTCCGTTTCCAGGAACTCGTACAACGGCTGCGAGGCCACCACCGCCGGCATCCCCAGCCTCAAATCCAGCGACGCAGGCGCCGTGAATTCCTCCCCCACCACCACGGCCGTCACCTTCGGTGAGTCCCGGGACGACAACGATGACTCCACGGTGCTGCCACTCACGCTCGCCGCCGCAGCCGGCTTAGGCGGCGGCGCGCATACGGCGTCGGCGGGGAAGTTGGTCCTGGCGGCGGGTCCGCGGAGGCGGCGCGCGGCGGCGTCGTAGGCCCGCGCGGCCTGCTCGGCCGTGTCGAAGGTCCCGAGCCAGACCCGCGCCTTCCTTGCCGGGTCGCGGATCTCCGCCGCGTACCGGCCCCACGGCCGCTTCCGCACGCCGCGGAGCCTCGGCTCCTCCCCCCAGCATCCGCCGCCTCCCTTGCCAGCCTCGTGGCCGCCCTGCGACGAGCTCTTGGGCGCCATGGATCGATCGAGCGTCACGTCCGTTCGACGAAGCGCTTGCGCGGTGTGTTCGTGGTCCGAGGCGAGCTTGCTTGGGAGGATGGTGGAGAAGGTGAGCCCGCGTGCCAATATATAGAGGAGGAGCTGGGTGCGGCGATGTGACTTTGACTGGGGGAGGGAGGTGGGGCGAAGGCGCCGCCCAACTCCGCGCTTGAGCGGCTCTTCGCGTCCGTTTCTTCGCCGTCCTGCGCACGCGCTGTGTGTTGTGTTGGCTTGGGTTCCTGGGCGACTCGTGGCTCACGCCGTCACGCGGCCGTGCGGTGCGCTGTCCACGCCGTCGGATCGGAAGGTGGAAGGAACGCTCGTGGTGTGCGCCGCTGTTGCAGAGCGGTGCGCGTGGCCGCAGCTAAGCCGCGTGGTGGTTGCTTGTCGGCGCGGCGCTCAGTCCAGTCGCGTCGCGTGACCTCTTCGGCCTTTTTCTTTTCGTCTTGTTTATAGAGGAAGGAACCGCGGAAGAAAGGGACGCGTGCATGTCCTCGGCGGCGCGCCGCCCCCGGATTAGCGGATTTTAATAATGGGTAAAATGCGTCACGTATACAGCTACTTGTAAGCTGAGCGCACGCAGACGACATAGCAGTAAATTATCACTGTTTTTATTTAAGTGATACAGTGAGATACAAAAAAGAAGCAAAGGATCATTTGGTTCATGTATGCCCCATCGGTAGAGCCCGTAGGCTGTTTTTGTAACAATCGTTAACAAAATAAAATCACTTTTTATATAATTGCTCACAAAATAAGATCACTTTAGTCAACGTTTTTAGTGAAGGTTGTCTGTGTTATTAAAAACTATGTAACTTGCTTAGATGTAGCTCTTAAATTCATTGTATCAGTGCTTCTAAATAATTATAATGTGAGTTTGGCTGATTATTGAAATAGCTAGCTTTTCTCAAAAAAATTATAGCGAAAAGAACTTCTAGTGAAGTTACCAATCCCTTGATTGATTCTAGTGGAGTTTCAACGATATTCTCCTGTCTCTCGATTGATTTCTCCAACCACAGTCGGCCATGTGGCCTGTGCCTGCACCACCTCCACCCCACACACCCTTTCCACCCACAACCGCCCCCTCGCGCCTTCTCCCCTAGCGCCCTCTCCCTCTACAACTGTCACCCCTGTGCCTCTCTACTTCGCCTGTCTTCCCTCCAAGCCCCACAATTCACCGTATGTAGACAGTGCTGCTCTTGGTGGTTGAGGTACTGCATCACCATCCATGCACGACAGTCAAATCACCAGACCGTCCTACAACCAGCACGCTCAAAGTGTGCGTCGCTTCTCGTGAGAACAGGGGGATAGTTTGTGCATAACTAATGAGAGGATAAAACCCAAAGGGTCTTTGCAATTTTTCCGCACCAAACATAATACACACAACTTTGAGTCACGCTGAAAATACAGTTAGCACCACATCAGCGCCAAATATGCCACATCTTGCTTTGTACCTCGTTGCATCATTTAAACAAAATCAGTGTCATAAATGAGCAAATTTACAATTTTGTGATCTACTTGTACCTACCTTACAAGTTGTGGCACCTGTGGTATATTTTACTCCTTCATAATTACTAGTTAGGTGTACGTGGGTTGCAACAGAAAAATAAACTTATGACTAAATATTAGCTCCCTTCTTTTCGGTTTATATCTTTTGACTTATCTATAATAACTAGCTTTCAAATGGTATATCTTTTTATGGTAGGATCTACGAGTCGATTATAGTAGACATTATACCAGCTTCATCTACAAATGCTAGTTGATTTACACAACAATGACCAGCACAAGTAAAACTGTGTTGTTCAGTTTCAAAATGATGGCTCCCAAGGAGGTGTTAAAGCAGCAAGTAGACAGACAGCACCCGACCATACCTCTTGCCCCGGAGGAGCCGGGTGCGCCGATGGGAGACGATCTGGGCGGCCGCTGGCCTAGGGGCGGCAGCCGGCGGCGCCGTAGATCGAGAAGCCGAAGCTCTTGAGGCCCGGAGGCACGCTCAGCATGGCGCCGCACCCACCGCACGGAACGCAATCGGGCGCCGCGGAGAGCGGGATCGCGCAGCGCGGTCGCGGCATGAGCTCCGGCGGGAGGCGCTGCACCGTGGCGCAGCCAGGGCAGGCGAACTCCGTCGTCCCGTGGTCCACCTCCAGCGTCTCGCTGCACCCCGCGCACCGCACCTCCACCGCCGGCGGCGCCATGGGCGGGGGAGGAGCCGCAGCTAGGGTTTCCCCTCCCCAAGCTGGCTGGGTTCTCTCCGATTTTTGGCGAGCGCTGTCGTGAGCTTCGAGTGCACTGGTCCGATGATCTGTCGGGTGATGAATGGCTGGAGTGATCCCTAGTTTCCTTTGGCTGGCTCCCTCGTGTAATGATTTTCTCTATTTTCTTGTATTTGAATAATCACGCATGGCATTGGCAAACACAAAGGTGGATATCATTTGTCAACATTTTTCACTCCAAAATCGATTATTCACGACGTATCATTAAAAAGTACAACTTAGTTAAAAAAAGTGTCCTAGAATGCGCCAGTCAAACTATTTTAAAGTCAACCAATAATATCTCTATAAATATTTAAAGTACCCATACGAAAATGCTATGGCAAGCTTGAGCTCAGTAGAAACTTGAGCCAAGCTCGTGCGAGCTTGAGATTGATATCGAGCTTTAAGCTGGGCTCAAGCTCGGCTTAGACAAAACTCGAGCTCGGCTCGTGTAGGTTCGGTGCCGACTGCTGAGGGACTGGGAGTAGAGAGGGAGTACCTGCAGGGGCCGGCCGGAGGTGCGGGGGAGCCATGGCTGAGCTGCAGGGGGCGGACCGATCATGGATCTGGCCGGATCCAGGTCGAGGAGGGGTGGCGGCGGCGGGGGAGAGGAGGGGCGCCGAGAGGGAGAGGAGGGGCGCCGATGGCGGGGGAGAGGAGGGGCACCGGGGAGAGGAGGGGATAGGGGCGAGGAGGGGGACAGGGGGGCGCCAGAGAAGAAGGGGACGGGGGGAGAGAAGGAGCGACGGTGAGGGGGGTGAGGAGGGGTGGCGGGGAGGGGAGAGGAGGGGGACGGCGACGGCGGGGAAGAGGAGGGGGACGGGGAGGGCGAGGAAGGGGACGGGGGGCAGCGGCGGGGGAGAGGAAGGGGACAGGGGGAGAGGAGGGGCGGCGACGGAGGAGAGGAAAGGGATAGGGAGGAGAGGAGGGGCGGTAGGGGGGCGACTAGGCGAGGAGGGGCGGTAGGGGGAAGCGCGGGTGGGTCAGTGGGACTTGGGAGGTGGACGGGGGGATGGGGAATGAGGGACAGGGGGAGGTGGGGGTGAATGTTTAGTGAGTGAGGGAGTAGGGTTGTAAAAAATATCTCAAGCTCGCGAGCTATTCGAGCTCGGTTCGTTGAAGCTCACGAGTTTGAGATCAAGCTTGAGTTTGACTCGTTTGGAGCTTGAGCTAAGTTTGAATCGAGTCTAAAGCGAGCCAAACTTGAGCAACTCACGAGCCTCGAGTTTTTTTACAGCCCTAGTTAAGCCCCAATCTCTCTCTCATATGTATTATCGACTATAAAGCTAGCCCTCTCGTAAGGCCACACCATCAATAAATAATAACCATTGGATGATTAATATCTAGAAATGTCATACTTCATAAATCGATCAGATATGCACGCAATCCCATCAGCAGCATATATTTCTTGGCAGTTTCCAATCGCACGCTGATTGACACACCACATGTGTGATTAACAGTTATTCCATCTAAGCATACATTTGTAGATAGGTACCACATAATCCTTCCTAATTATGAGGCCGTTCAATTGTGCGAAAATTTGGTGGCATACAGTTAAAATTACACTGTAATTGATGATGATTTATTTGGAGTAATTAATTTTAAAAAAAATCTAAAAATGATAAAAATAATTTAGCCTATCACGTATAATGCAAATGAATACAGAAAAAAAGATTAAAAAAACTCAAAAAATACCAAACAATCAGAAAAAAAATTTAAAATTATGAATAATAAAAATAAATTAGAAACTAAAAGTCTAAGGCGTTCGTTTTAGCGATGGCTTCTGACTTTTGGCTGAAATTCCAATGTAGCTGGCTTTTTTTACTGTAGCTGATTTGGTTTTTTAGGCATAATTAAATTTTAAAAAATGTAAAAATAGAAAAAATGTTAGTCCATCACGGACAATGCAAAGGAACACAGAAAAAAAAAGAAAAATAAAAAAAAGCTAAAAAAACTAAAAAAATTCAGAAATAGACGAATAACTGAATAGTGAAAAAAAAGTTGAAGCTAGAAGCTGAAACTAAAAAAAAGCTGAAACGAGCAAGGCCTTAAGGGGGTGATCGGAATAACGATGGCTTTTGACTTTGGCTGAAAAAACACTGTAGTTGGCTGAAAAAACACTGTAGCTAAGTTAGTTTATTGAGTATAATTAAATGTAAAAAAATATAAAAAAACGTAAAACAAAAAATAAAAAAAATATAAGTACATTTAAAAAAATGAAACAAATAAATTTTACTATAATAGGTACTGTAGCTACAGTACTTACTACAGTAAAAAAATCGCCACCGTTAGCGACCACAGAAACCCAGTTGAACGCCCCTAAGATAAATCCAAATAAGCGTCCTAGCCTCGCGATGTGCCTGTCATGTTTGATTTGACACCCTTGCTGCAGCTTGTGTGCTTGCACTTTTTTTTTTGGCCATGCGCTGGGAATAAAAAGATATTAGCAGAAAAAGTTTTTTAAAAATCTTTTAAAGTAAAAGTGGCAGGAGCCTTTTTTTCTTCTTTTCCCTTTTTTTTTTGTTGAGAGGAACATTGAAGTACTGAACCCGTCCTGCAAGCAAAAATGATTTGGCGCCAACTAGTTTGAGTTTTTGGCTCTGCCAAACCGCGATATTCCCTTTAGTTTGAGTTTTCGGCTATGCCAAACCGCGATATTCCCTTTCGCCGACAGGTTAGTTGTCGGGGATAGGCAATTACCCGTCAACTCTCGGCTGTCGCGCATCAGACATATCGCTCCCCCTTCCCGTGCGCTTTCCCCAACAATACCCTCAAAAAAAGAAAAAGTGAAAGGGAAAAAACTAAACCCTAAGCCGCGGCTTCCCTCCTTCCTCATGGCGGCGCTGGAGATCCTGGAGGTGCGGTGCGCGGGGTGCGGCGAGACGCTGGAGGTGGAGCACGGGCTGACGGAGTTCGCCTGCCCGGGTTGCGCCATGCCGCAGGCCCTCCCGCCGGAGCTCATGCCGCCGCCGCCGCCACGCCCGCGCCGCGCGCTGCCGCTGCACGGCCGCGGCGCGGTATCTGGGGGCCGTATGCCGTGCGGCGGCTGCGGTGCCGTGCTGGCCGTGCCGGGGGGCCTCCGGCGCCTCGCCTGCCCGGTCTGCGGCGCCGACCTCGCCGTCGACGGCAACCGCCTCCAGTTGCACGCTGCTGGCCCCGGGGGCGTCCAAGTCATTTCTCTGGCAGGTGCTGCTGCTCTCGCGCCATTGTCCTCGCGGTGGCCGGAGGTGCGTAACTGGAGCTTTTGCACTGTGTGCATGTCGCGGTCATGGGACTACCGATTAGAGAAATGAAGAACTGCAATTCTAATCTTAACATCTAAAAGCCTTCACAGAAAACTGTAATTTGTGCCAGGATAGCAACAAAAAATTACCATCCATCTCAAAAATTGAATTTTAAATTGGACTCAAGCAGTTCATTTGATGTCTGCATGTTTTCCTTGAGAAGTTTGGTGACTACATATTACTTGAACTGTTACCATTAGAGGCCTGGCATGGGATGGGAGCACAGAGGTTTTATCCTTGATCTGTCATTTAACCTACCCACTTGCAGGATCCTGCTTAGATACTGAATGGTTCAATTTTTATTTTGTACTTGCTAGCTTGGTGTGAGGAATCCTGATATTTCTTTCACAATTACTAATAAAATTCAGAAAGTACGAAGTTCGTTCTGCACTTACCCTTGCACTGCCAGTTGCCACTACTTTAGGAATTCTGCACTTAAGGTGCTTGGTTGGTACTTATTACTTGCCTCAAGCCTTTCAGCACCCCCAGAATGCCAGTCTTTCGTTTATCTCCCAGAACAATTACTCGTCAACTACTATGTTGGGTTTGAAGAGTGCAGTCATTATTTTAATTTAATTAGCTGTCTGTATCTTACAATTGTCAGTTTTATTAATTATAGTCATCTGGCACTTACATGCTGAATTGTTGAGTGCATATATATGTCTAGGTGACATACAAAGTGTTGAAAAGTACAGAATCATAAAATTATCCTGGTACCTTTTTTTTTTGCCCTGTTCCCAGATACTCCAAAGAGTTAGTGTTGAATTGTTCTTATTGATTGATTGCACGGAAAGTCTCCTCTTGCCCTTGAACCAGTTTTACATTATTTGCTATCCAAATTCCCAACAGTCATTATATGACACTAATTTTATCATCAAATTCCATGGTCATTCTTTTTGGAAACCTCAATATGGATCTTTTTTTTAAAACGATATATGTATATGTACAAGTGCGTTCTGTCTAGTAACATTCCCATCTTTTTCCATGCACATTGTTGTGAATTAGGTGCAGGAGGAGCCCATAAGCCAAGCAATTCATGTAGGACAGGTGCAAATAGGAAGGTACAATAAGCCAATTCATTTAGAGCAGGCACAAGGACCGTTTCCTGCTCATTCAGCTCATAAAGAGGATTTAGTCAGTTCACCCAGATCAAACACAAGGACAGCATTTCATGTGGGGTGGGCAAAAAATGCACCTGTTAAGCAGTCATTTCATAGAGAGGAGTCGCACATTGGGTTCCTCAATGAAACTTTTGCTGGCCATGATTTTAGGAAGAAATCTAGACTGTCAGATGGTCCCCGATCCATTTGTGTAGAGAAGGCACGAGTGGAGCATCCTAGTGAGGTCAACCATGCACCACGAGCACAAATAGGCCCTTCCAATTATTCAGTTCATACAGAAGCAACACATGGACAGCGTCAAAGTGACACCATTGGAAGTCAGAGAAACCAAAAAGCTAGACGTGCTGCTGTTTCTAGTATTGTGGAGCATGAAACAGTGGAGCCTTCAAGTCAAACTGCTTGTGCAGAGCAAGTGCAAGTCGAGTCATGTGGTAACACAACTGGATGGAATCAGAAGAGGAAAAGGACCAGCAGGACTACTGATGGGAATCACAAGAGGAAAAATAGGCGTTCGAGTTCTTCAAAGGAAGGGCTTCATCTTACAAGTTATAAGCATTCGGCCACAGAGCTAGAAGGTATCAGGAACAGTGATCCTATTCAGCAGCCAGCTTCTTCTCCAAATGAAAATCAATTTGATCCTGCAGATATTGACAGAATAATAGCCAATCAATGTCCTAGTTCATTGCCTCAAAAGGAGGTGCGTCAAGCAAGATCAAATGAGTTGGACAACATTGATGCAGTCTTGCCACCTGTCTCTGTAAATCATGGTACATCTCAAGTTGAAGGTTTTTTGCAGTGCTACAGTCAATACCCAGCAGAGGCTACAGATGCTCTTGGTAACCAGAGCTTCAATTCAGCACAGGAGCATGAGATGCCTCAGGAAAGTTCTACTGGGACGTGCCCTCATGATAAAAGTGTTGCCCAAGTGTGGCCAAATACATCGCTTGGTGTTATGCATGGGCAACAGATGCAGGAGTCTTCCAGCGATGACAGTCATTCAGAGCACGTACAAGTTGACTCTCACCGCAGCAAAATTGTGGTGCATCACAAGAATACAGCAAAGGGCGTCACACATTTGTCAAATGAGGGGGGTTATACTGGGGACTGGTCCTACACTGGTACCCACCATCAGGCAACCCTTGTTACTGCCTGTAGCAACCCTACCACTTCGTCACCACTGCTAACTGCAACCGCCTTGCCTGTTACCACTTTGCCTTCTGTTGTCACAAGTTTGTCCCTACCCAAGTCTATAGATATCTCTCCAACATTTTTTTAGGAAAGCCTAACACTGTTGTATGTCTTGGTCTCACTCTTGCAGGACCACCAGTTCATCGACCACCACCGCATTGCCAACCATCAGACACTCTCCATTTCCAAGTATATCCCTCTCTCGTTTTGGCATAAGGTCGCATGTTTTGTCTGTGACAGTGTCAGCAAAGAACAATATAATTTACTTAATTTGATTGCAAATTTCTGACTGGGAATGTCTCATTATTATCAATGAAATTTATATTTGAAAGACCATGAATAAGTGTCTGCAAATATTCTTCATTTGAAGTGACTGTATGATTGAGCTCATGCAGGGTGAACAGGCTGTTGGCAAAGGATCAATAAACAGGTTATCCAAAAAGCGCAGGGGTCGGGGCCCTACAAAGCTCATCGAACCACGTAGGGAAGCTGACAGGCCTGTGCTGACTCCAAATAATGTAGAGTAAGTCTTCTCATTATTTGCATTTCCATCAGATGCTGGGGATCAACTTGTACTTTATAATCTTCATGTACTTGCCATATTAACTTGTCCTACTAGCAGCACCTGGGATGTCCATCCTCCTTGTCCCAAGGTGGCCTCTACCATCTCTGCGCTTCTGAAGCTGTGGCACCCAGGGTCAACCTATATGTCAGCTAGTCAGCACAAACATGAAGTGCACCAGGGACAATTGATTCTCCACTTTCACCAGTATCATTCAGATACGAGGGTTACCATCATGGATGAATTTCTTGTAAGTAAGTTTATCCAAGAATGTATTTGTGGAATCATCAAGTATGAGTGTATGACTGACCACCCTTCTAATTTGATTACTGCAGCGACGCTACAAGTGGGCCCCTGGGCGGGAAGCAGAGTGCTCGAAGCTATTCGACCGCAAAACAGTCAGACAATTCACTGGTCTCCTCTGTGATGAGAAGCGAAGGGCTAGAGTGGAGTTGGCTTCATCAAGGAAAATGAAGGAAGCTTTGGATGCTTCCAGGTCCAATAGACGGACAAATTTGGATGGTGAAGATGCTGGGGAAGAGTTGAAGCAGCAGTGCGGAGACCCAGCAACAGCAGGACATGAGGATGATGATCCATTGCAGTGGAAGCCGTTTCCCCCTGAATGGATGCAGCCAAAGTGGTGGGAGATGCTATGTGAGCATTGGGCTTCAGAAGAGGTCTTGCAGGTCTCTGCCCAGAAGAGGAAAAACCGGTATACAGGAGGTGCCGCCCAGCACACGGCGGGCTCGCGGAGCATAGCCATGCACCGGCAACTTATGGTAAGACTTATATTTTTGCTTAATACGCACAATTTACCAATGACTTATGACTCTTACTGAATTAAATAGATCATGGAAAATGGTGGGAAGCCAGTGTCGGATATCGAAGTGTTCAATAAGACCCATAAACGTAGCGGTGGCAAGGGGGAATTTGTTACCGATAGAGCTAAGAAAACTGTGGTACATACTCGATCACATGCATATATATCACCTGGGATGAACTGTGTTTGAAATTTGCATACAACTAAAATTTTCAGGAGAGCTTCAAGCGACGTTTGGAGGAGGCGGGTGATACTGAACTAGACCCCCATCTTGTATGGGCAGAGGAGGTAGGTGGACGTAACCGAGGGAGGTACTATGGACTCCACGGTATCATTGACAAAGCCCGAATCGATGCCTTGTCAAAGTCCATCCCAGGCTCTTTAGGTCGAAAGACACAGCAACTGATGTTCACACAGGACCAGGTGCAGGAGATGATTAATCAAGCCATGCAACAGTTAAACGAAACTTGGGAGAAGAGGTTTCAGTCTTTGGAACAAAGTATGCATGGCATGGCGTCATTAGACGTTCCACAGGTAGATCCAACTTGACTTCTTGTCCAAATGAAGGTTGAGATTTTTCATCTGCTTTTCGTTCCAACTGTGATTTTTCTCGATAGACAAGTCATTAGTGCAGCATGCTTGTGCTTAAGAACAGTTTTGCTACACATATGGCACCAATTATGTGCTGTCATCTATCTCTTGATCTTGTCCTCTGGTGATCTTTGCGCGCCAAATATATCCTGAGAGGAATGCTGAACATAGACTTAACAAAACTGGTTTTTTTATATGATCGGTTCTGGATGCACGTTTAATCCAACAGTCGGTGCTTCTTTCTATCTTATTCAATGGGGGCGAACATTGATCTAATTTACTTGTAATGCTTTACAGAATGCTTTGGATTCTAGTCACGAAGGAACATATCAATCCGCAAGAGATGACGGTGAGGATCATATTGGTGATTAGGATTTAGAAGCACTCGAGTTGCATTTCTTTGTAATTATTATTTACAACTCGTCTTCTTTCATTGTCTCCACACCGCATCTTTGTTAAATATGTATGTACATATTGGAATTTGGAAATTTGTTTAAAAAGATTAAATGCTTGTATTGATTGTTTTAGGGATGCAATTTCATATATTAATTGTTCTAACCAACGAATAGCCGCATATAAGAGTTTTTGTGTAGCAATGAATGTCCGCCCTAAAAAATTTGGCTTAGACATGACTGTTAGATGGAACTTTACTTACGTTATGCGTAAACATATATTTCTAAATAAGAGCACATTATCTGTTTTCCTTCACATCCAAATTCATCAATCTTGTAGCTCCTCCAGTAAAATCTAAATTAGAGACCTTGAACTTATTGAGAATGATTGGGTTATTGATGAAAAAATATTTTCTTAGAATTTTTTTTATAAAGTTACATTTTGTCTTTCTGGAGCATACTACCCAACATCTCCTCTAATTGTTCATAACATTCTTGAAATTGTTACTTACCTAAAGGTTTTTGAAAATAATTCTGTACTATGGGATATTGTAGTTGTCATGAATCTAAGTTTTTAAAATATTGGGGAGAAATTTCTATTTTATATGCATTCGCCTTTATTTTAGATTCTAGGGTCAAACTCCAATGATTTATAAATGTATTATAATTTTTAAGTGATGCTACTGGTTTAGATTATTGTACATACTATAGAGTAGTTAAGGATAAATTATATAAGGTATACGAGAAATACGAAAATAAGTTTAGGTCCGTGCATTTGGAAAGACTCCAGGTAGCCCCTAACACCTCTGTGGGGATTATGCAATGGGGTAAGATTTTTGGTTCTTTCTCTAGAGATTCTCGTGCAGATACACATCAGTCAAGAGGAGCAAAGCAGCAAAGCAGTAGAGACCTATCAAGCTATCTCAACAGTGATAGCGTCAGATTCGAGCAAGAGTTGAACATCCTCTCATTGTGGTAAACCCAGAAATTAACATATCTAGTGCTATCCATATTAGCACAGGATGTATTGACTGTTTATGTCTTTACGGTCTCCTCGAAGTCAGCCTTTAGTCTATCTAGAAGAATAATTGAGGAGCGGCGAACAAGTCTCTTGAATAAGATGGTCAAAATCCTTCTGACCATCGAAGACTGGGAACAAGTTGAATCAATGCTTGAATATACTGCAGAGAATACAGACTTAAGAAGAATTTTTTGGTAATTTGTATCGGAGTTATTAAAACCCCACCCATTCTCCTCTCCCGAGAGCGCTCCACGCAGCGCAGAATCCTTCAGGCGGCGACACGTGTTGCCTCGCTCCCCACCTTTTTCCTCCCTTCGCCCATGCCGCCCGTGCCCGGATTCGCGGCGCCCCTGCTCGCGCTGTCTCCCGCGTCCCTCCTCACCCGCTCTCGCCTCCCCCCTCCCCCGCCGCCCCTCCTCCCCCGGTCCCCCCTCCTCCTCCGCTCCCCCGCCGCCTTCCCCTCCCCCGCCGCCTCCCCCATCCTCCCCCCTCCACCGCCGCCCCCTCCTCCCCCTCCTCCACCGGTCCCCCCTCCTCCCCCGCTCCCCCGCCGCCTCCCCTCCTCCCGCCGCCTACCCCTCCCCCTCCTCCCCGCTCCCCGTCGCCTCCCCCTCCTCCCCTCCCCGCCGCCTCCTCCCCCCACTCACCCGCCGCCGCCGCCCCCCTCCCCTTCCTACCCCGCCGCCCCTCCTCCCGGTTCCCCTCCTTCCCGCTCCCCAACCCCTCCTCCGCCGCTCCGCGCCTCCCCATCCCCAACGGTGCCACCCCTCTCTACCACGGCGCCACTCCCCTGAGCACCACACATCGTCGCCCCGCTCCGTCTTCCTCGAGCTCAAGGCGTCCAGATCCGTCGGTGATGGGCCTTCCCCGAGTTCCAGGTGACCGAATTCGACGGCAACACGTCTTCCCCAGCTCCTAAGCACCACAGCCCCACCCCGCTCCCTCCTCACCACGACGCCACCCGCCTCACGCGGTGCCATCCTCTCTGACGAGGCTGCTCTTCCCTCTCATTGTTGTCCCGGATTGGCGCGTCTTCCCCGAGCTCTAGGTGTCTGAATCCAGCGGCGACCGGCCTTCCTCGACCTCCAACCGGCTCGCCAGTGAAGTCCCCCTCCGATCTCACTCACAAGCCGGCGCAGGCGGCAGAAATCGGCCACACATGCCTACCATCAATCAATGCCAATGATATTAATTTTGATTGTGTTAAATGACTACCATGGCATATGCTATATCTCATCACTTTCGTAGAACAAATTGCTGAATACATTTGACTTTTGTTCATTGAACAGATAAATGCATGCAATGGTTTCTACTGTGATGCATTTTCTCCTAACAAGTCGCAAGCCTATGATGTGGACTGAAGCTTGGAGTGGTTGGTAAGTTTTTTTTGGGTAGAGAAGATCCAATTTCTTGTCAAAATATTGCAGCTACAATTTTCATTGATGTGGTTCACATATTTATCATTCAGATTCTGTTGATTTTTAGTGGTTGTCAGTACATTTTTTAATGCTTCAGAAGTCCTACAGACCTTAAGTTTGCTTCTTTGAAGTGGTGCCCATGATACTTGTCATAACAAGCTTTGTGATTAATTGATTAGTGCTGGTATCCCATTATTCCAGATAGGACCGGCAGTGTTGATGTTTCATTGTTTTGGTACTGAATTCCTGATCCTTTATCTTCCTATATTGAGAGCAGATTATTTGATTGTACCATCTAATATGATAGGATGCTCCATTTTCTTGAAATATTTTGGATCAGTTGTTAATTTTATGAATTTGTTATTTGTGTGTACGAAAAATCCCCATCTCATTGTCTTGCATTGTGTGGTTCACTTGAACTAAGTTTGTACTTCTCTTAATTCATAGATCTACATTCTGCCATTAATATTATGAATGGTTGTTTCTTTTTCAGGGCATGGGGAAGGGAGGCTGCATGAACGGCGATCACTTTCGCGTCGCCGGCGAGGACGAAGGGCGCGGTATTGCGGCGGGGACCATGGTGCTGAGGGAGAGGAGACCGGCGCCGGACGCCTTCTTTGAGTGTGACCCTGACGATGAGGTGGGGATATTTCTTTTTTTGTTAATACTTTCTATGACTTTTGGGCGTTGGCGAGTTGATGCTCTCCTCCTTGCGATTCTTGGGTTTTGGTTTGGGGCAGGAAAATCGAAAAGATACATCATTCTGTGCGGTTCGCTCTTGATTTGACGAATTATTTGCCAATGCCGATTAGGAGTTGATAAAAATGTACTGCAATAAATAAGCCGCTCTGTTGTTAAGAATACTTTTTTTCAATGGTATGAATGTTTCGTTCAGATTGGTCACTTTGTACTTGAGATGTATGCCAAGTTTATCTTTATTTCTGTTCCGTGTCTCCTACTCCCAAAAATGCCTCGGACTTGTGCTTTGCATAATGTTTGCAACAAAGGTTGATGCCTTGATGGAATATTTGTTCCACTGTGTTTTCTTGAATACCTGGTGTGGTAAGAAAGTGAGCTGATGAATCACAACTACTCTCCTAAACAGAGGTGTTTAGTCTTATTCTAGAAAGTGGTCTAAGTGAATGAATATTTTCATGGCGCCTTTGACTAAGTGTGTTGTTGAAGTATCTGCTTGGATCAGTTTGTTATGTGCAATTGAAATTCCGACCAACACGGGACAAGAAAGCTGTATGTTGACTAATGAAGATATAGCTACAACAAAGGATTAACTGATATAATTTCTAAAGTGTTATTTATATTTATACAATCTAGACTATCCACAATATCTTTGTTAAAAGTAAATATTAATGTTTGCACATTTAGATTTGTGCAATTGAAATTTCTATCAACAGTCAACACAGGACAAGAAAGCTGTATGGTGACTAATGAACTTGCTAGGAAAGGACTAAGTGTTGGACTAAGTTCATACTTTCATACTTTCCTATATATATTTATACAATGCCATCTGCAGTTTGCAAGGCAAGGATTTGCATTGGGTCTTGTAGTCGTGCTTGAATCAATTCAAGCAATCAGTAATGAAGCAGTTATGAAATTGATACCTAATTTATTAGAATATTCATCTACGATGAAGGGGCCGGTAACTTGCAAAATCCTTATCATTATGATTAGTGCACTTTCTTACATGCGCCTTTGATGTTAACTTTTTGTTCATTTTTGTTGTAAGAAGCTAAGGACAATCTTTTGGGCGTCTGTTTGGATTTGGATCACTTGCTAGGTCCGGGCGGGTTTCGGGACGGTGGACACGTGACAAATGTTCTCCGTTGTCAAGGATTTTGTGGCGAGATTGTAAAGCTTGGTAGCAAGAAACGATATCTAATCGAGCTGCGATTGCGGTGATTCTCGATTTGGTCAGGAAGGTACATGCCTTAAGCACATAATGAACTGTTTTATAACATGAGATGCTTTTTTGGTCGTATAAACAGCTATATTGTGCATATAATGGAAGACTTACACAAGTTAGTCGAGCGCAGATCTTTGGTGGTCCATGCTAATTTGGTGTTGAGCATCTAAAACATACTTTTCCCACTTCAATCTGAATAATGTTTCAAAAAATAAAATAACCCATCTATTGAATTTTCTAGGCAATTAACTCACATAAAAATTAAATCAATATATGAAAACAGTCCACATAGAGAAGTTGTTTTAATATGAAATTGATGTTAGCCTGGTTCAATAATTCTAAATCGTTGATTGGATCATCGTCCAAGCTTGCAATTGGTTCAGTTGCACAACAAATCTGTGACTGGAGCCTTTACGCGTGTTTGCAGGGTTTATTGAAGCACATGGTTCCCAAGACAAGCTAAAAATAGATAAAGTTGACTTTACAGCTACCATTTAAATCTGCCACTGCAGCATATTGCCATATGCAACCTTTGGTTATGGCAATTGCGGCTCCATTTGATATTTATTATATAGAAATCGCACCTTATATGTTTCATTTATCAAAAGGAAAAATATAATTTAGGAACTATATATGTTCGCTAGCATGTTCCTAATCTTTGTCCATTTGTGAACGGTACCAATATTTGACCACTTGGTTGATTCAACATTTGCTTAACTTTCCTATGTGTTCCAAATTGCGGATGAAGCTATATTATCCGAGGTTCTTGAAGCTCCGGTGTACAAGATTGGTTCAACAGAGGTGCCGACATTGGCGATTCGGATGCACTCTTTACGGCTTTGAAGTTGCAAGAAAGAACTAATGTCCGAAGGAGATATTTGGGAAGCTTCGCCATATCCATTCAAACGATAATTTTTTGAAGAAGAGCATCTTCTATCCATTCTTTGCTTGTTTCAAGGTAATTTTTTGAATAATTTAAAGGTTTAGGAGGAGCTTTGTAAAAATCAAACATGTTGATACCAACTTTATCACTCGTCAGATGCTGATATTGGCGTTCTTCCCAGATATAAATATTCTGATCCCAATGAAGATGTACAAAAAGGAACAGATGAGGGGGTTATGATCCCTATCCTGAATAATAGTGGAATATCAATAAATGAACGTATTCTCCTTTGTGAGGATGCTGTAAGCATTTTGTTTTGTGCTTTCTAATTTCTTTAGTTGAAGTTTCTTTGTTTCCATATGAAATTATTTATATTATATTCTGATTTTCCTATATCTTAGGGTATTTCATAATTGTTCTTTCCTATTCGTGCTATTCTTCATTTTCTTTGTAGAAACATGAAATATTGATGCTTCTCATTTGTGCAGCTTCTTTACTTGGCATTTATAACCCCTATTGTGTACGACTTCTACAATTATGAAATGAAGACACCACAATTCGTTCATCTTTTTGTCAAGTTCTCACAGGTTTCTTAGCCTGCTACCTCGCTTAGTAAAGTTTTAATTTCAGACTATTTCATCACTACTTGTTATTAAGTGTTAGGATCCCTGCATTTCTTTTCTATTCAAAACTTGGCACTTTTTGGTGCACTGCTTTTCTTCTTGGGAATGAAGAACTCTATTCCAAGAAAGCACTCCAAGAGGACCACAAAGACCAAGACAAATTAAGTCCACAACTGTAGGAGGGGAGGCTATTAAGCTTTTTGTGTTTATATACTTTACAACAGTACATGTCCCACTTTTGCTCTTGATATGCCCATTGATATGTCCCACTTCGTATGTAGGCTATTTAAGTTGTCTTGCTCAATTCTATTTTCGGTATACCGTGTTGTGTTTTTTATGTCATGGTAGTCTCATTTTGCTATAGAAACTGTTTGTGACCATTAAAGAGACTCTCTCTCTCTCTCTGTTGATTCAATGTTTGTTCCACAGGTCTTAATTTTGGCATGATGAGTGAAACCCTAGGTCTTTAAAGAGGAAGGCGCGCAAAGCGCGCCCGATGTTCTAGTATAGATAACAATGAATAGGACTTTCAATATTTTTCTTTCAGATGTAGTTACTAGTGAGCTTTATAGGCTGTACTCTTTTTTCTTTACTAAGATTTTCTCAAATTGAGTTTTTTACTTAGTAAAGTTTTTAACGAGACAGCCATGCAATGTAATTTAACAAGTTAATAAAGTTTATTATGTTATTTATAATAATTATCTTGATGGTTAATAATGTCTATAATTTTCTGTATTTTTTATAATTTTCTATAATTTTTCCTTAATTTTTTGATTTTTTTCTCCTTTTCCTGACTAAACGAGTTAACCATGTCGACATGTCTGTTAAGGTCTAACTGTGCCCGTACCGGTACAGCACGATCGTAAGTGGTGCCTGGGCTCGATCCTTAATTCGTGAATCAGCACAACATAATCTATTTATTTACCGCACTTAAATGGTCATATCTAAACAGATCTTGTCTGGATTGAACCTGCGCCGTGCCGGCTGGCACGGCCCTGTTGACACGTCTGGGGAAAACACCATCGAATTGCCGCCAAAAAGAAGTTGGCGCCTTCACTCTCGGCCTCTCACGGCGGAATCAGGAGCAGAGCGCACGACACGTGCGATCCTGGGAGAACGGACTAGATCCTGTCCGTCCACTCCAAACGAACGGACTAGATTCTCCAGACGGCGCGCCGTGCCTCTTCCAGTAACGTGGCATCTCGACTCACACCATTTCGCGACGAATCCTTGCGCCTCCCCGCGAACCGCCGCGAGAAACCCTAGCTCGCGCCCCCGAGGCTGATGTCGCCGCCGGCTTCGGCGAAGGGGGAGGAGGAGATCCTGGAGGGGCGGTGTGCGGGGTGCGGGGAGACGCTGGAGGTGGAGCGCGGGCTGACTGAGTTCATCTGCCCGGACTGCTCCACGGCGCAAGCGCTCCCACCGGAGCTCATGCCGCCGCTGCGCGATCCCCATCCCGCCGCGGTCCCCCACCGCGAGGCTGCCGTGCGGGGCGCTGCTGAGCGTGCCGCCCGGGCTCGCGCGCTGCGGCTGCCCGGTCTGCGGCGCCGAGCTCGCCATCGACGCCGCGCGGCTGCGGTAGTACCTCCTCTCCACTGCCGCCGCGCCGCTCGTGCCCATCTCTCTCCCGCCCGTCTTCCAGGCTCGGGAGGTATGTACATTTGAGTGCTGGATCTCCAGATTATCTGCCGCGATTGTGCTTGCGCTTGTTATCTTGCCCTCTCGAAATCGGCAATATTGTGCGCCAAGTGGGTTTTAGCCTCCGAAACCTTAATTATATGCGAGTCCGTGGAAATCGAGCCCGAGTTTAGAAAATCTAGGAACACTTGCAGATTAGTCCGTTGCAGAAATTGGAGAAAGAAATGGCTAGATGCACTTAAAAGCTTTGATCTCTTGTTGAATGACTATAGGGGGGTAGGAGAAGGGAGTGGTACTAAAGGATGGTGCTGTTTTGGGTGCAGTAGCTTTAGGCAAGGTATTTTGTGGTCAAGTGATCAACCATGACATGGCAGCTCCTGTTGTAAATATTGGTTCTTCTGGTTTGTGTCATCGTGACTCGTGAGAATCAATAACTTGCAGTTCAGAATATGAAGCTCGAAGTCTTGAATTTCAACCTGGTGTTCTGCCAACATGAGAACTTGTTTTACCCTGGCCATGTTCCCAGTCTGAGGAAATTTTCAGTCAAGAGAAAAGAAAATCTATATGATTCTGTATAACCTTTGTTTTGTCTAGCTAGCACTGAACTTCTTACACTTTTTTGAGACATTGCACTTCTTACTTTTGGTTTGCTTTGTTGTGGTGCAGGTACAGCAAGAATATCTTGATTCTACAGTTCGTGTGGGACGGATCCAAGGGGATCCTAATAATCGGCTTGTTCATGTAGAGTGGTCACAGGTTGGACATCGAAATCCACAGGCACTGCTGGAGTATTCTGATCCTGACATTGATAGAGATGAAGTAGAAGATGAAATGTTAAATGAGATCAATGCAATGCATAGCCGGAGGAGTGAATTCTTAGTTGGAGCTAGAACTGTTGGTGCAAAGAGGAGACAGTTGGAAGCTCTAAATCATGTCACATATTAGGCACATGCTCAGCAGTCCAGTTATTCAATTCATGCAGGACATCCAGACCATGCCATTCATGTTGAGGAGACACAAAATGGGTCCCTTAATCATGCAATTCATAGAGATGTGGGTCATATTGAGCTGATCAATGAGACTGTTGTAAGACGCAGCAACCGGATAACTGGTTGCTCTATTGGTGAGACTCAGACAGAACATATTGAAACTGATATGAGGAAGCAGACTCCTGGACGAATTCAAAAGAGGCAAAAGAAGGGATTGATGATGGCCTCAAATGAAGGGCTCCAGCTTAGGCGTGGTAAATGCTTAGCTAATGAGTCAGGCAGTCAGCTGATGTAATTGACACTGAACCATTACAATTCGAGCCTCCAGAACAGCAGGCTGCTTCTCCATATCAAAATCTATCTGACCTTCCAGATATAGACGGGATCATTGCCAATCTCTGCCCTGGTCCATCCCCTCGGCATGAGATGCCTCCATTACGCTCTTCTGAGTCAGAAAACATTCAATTAGCTACATTGTCTGCTTCAAGTCCATGTTTAGAGTCTCACAACGAGGTCATCATGGAGCATGGAAAACAAAAAACAAGAGCTGGAGTTGAACCCCACTTGGTTTACAAGGGGCAGGGACAGGTAATTCCTCCTGAACAGATTATTCCTATTGAACAGGAACAAGAACCTCTCAATGATAAGATTCAGACAGCAGGATGAAGATGAGAGAGGCTTGATGTCTTCTTCAAACAAAGGTTTTCAGCATATGCGTAGTAAACGTTTAGCCAAACTATCAACTGACATTAGATGTTGTGAATCTGCAGAAAGTGAGTCCACAGATCATCAAGCTGCTTCAGTGGCTCACCCTCAAAGCAATGATGCGGTTGAGCGTGCGAATGGGCAAATAAAGCAAGGGATAAAAACTCGAGTCTTCGATCAGTTGGTAAAACCCTCGGGGACTTGGGTTTAAGAGCTCCCTTCAGTATTATGGGCAATTCGCACGACTCCTAGCCGAGCTATCAGAGAAACTCCTTTGTTAGTCTTTGGAGCGGAAGCCATACTTCCTTCAGAACCAAAAATAAGGTCAGCAAGGGTCGAAAAATTTAGCGACTCGAATCAAGAACAACTTTGAGCAGATGACATCAATCTACTCGAAGAAAGGAGGAAACAAGTCTTAATCCGATCGGCAGTCTATCGGCAGGCCATGCGCAAGTACTACAATCGTAAGGTCCAACCTCGCAGCCCAATCCTAGTCTAATCAGAACAAGCTTTCCCTCAAGTGGGAAGGTCCTTACACGGTAGTCGAAGTCACGCGTCTTGGCTCTGTACGACTTGCCATGGAAGACGGCCAGCCGGCCAGGTTCTCTCAAATTATTGGAATATTAACCAATTACGTAAATTATATGTTTAAGATTCTTGTTTCTTTGGCAATAAAGTTTTTCATATTTCCAATCTTTTTATACTTGTGTAGTAAGAGTGTTTTTCATGTTTGCTCGACTGTTCCTAGAAACTTCAATTAGTTTTACTAGTCGGGAAAGGGCACAACACTAGCTGAAGTCTCTCCTCTCTGCATGTGGTCCTGTGCACTAGAATGAGCTTCCTAGTGATACAATGCACCTTATTTCTTGCTGCTAGAACAAAACAATTGAGTCATCTACGAACACGTTGGTCAGACATCAACAAAGTAACTCGAACGATCATCTCGCTACTATTTTGTCTTCGATTCGATTAGCCTGGTTGAAGTATGAAACGATTATCTAGTCGAAGACTTTCCTCTCTACATGTGGTCCTGCCCACTAGAAGGAACTCCCTAGCGTCGACTCGTTTTAAACTTTTGCTGCCAAAGCGTGACAATCGATTTCGACAATGGTGGTTAGACGATTTGTTTTACTTAATATTATTCGCTTAGTTTATCCGTACAAATTAAGTTAATAGTCAGGGGGCTAGGATAAGGATACTCGTATAACTTCATGTCTTAGCTCTAACTTTTTCTTGCAACTTTTGTTTTACGAGTACAAAAGAGAGATGCATTGCAGGGAAAAGCTTCTCATTCATAGAAGGTAATGACCTTTCATTCATCAAAGGTAAGTTTTTACAAGGTTTATCACAATAACACGACTAGGGCGAGTCGAGCTGTATTTCTTTCGACACCTTGCGCCCATAAGGTTCGACTTCTTCCATCCATTGAGCCGCTTGGGTGTCGGAGCAGTCAAAATTGTGCTCGATTGCTTGGACTGATTGACTCAGGTTGCTTGCCTTGAGTTTTGCCAAGGTGTAGCTTATTGCACTCTTGACTGCCTCTCGAATCGAATCAATCTGCTCGCCCTTTAGATTTGCCAGATGTCTCTCTAAAGCCTTGACTTGCAGACCAATTATACTTGCATAATCAGTTATGGTATCTTCAGAAGGATTACTTTCTCAGAACCAAACTTGTTGAGTAAATTGTTGAAGAGAACGATGTTGTCATGAATAGCTCTCTTCATTGACTTCGCCTCCTCTTCACTGCGAGTCGAGTCTTCATGAAGACGTTTCATTTCAGCTATTGATCCTGCAAACAGGGAATCAACAGTCAGATTGAATGGTATATCATGACACCACATAGTAGTAAGTTCCCTAACGACTACCTAGTCGTAAGTTTTGCTACGACAACCTAGTCGTAAGTCTTGCTACGACTACTTAGTTGTAGGGTATACTACGACCACCTGTTCTAAATGAAGTGACTCTTACCAGAAAGTCATGCATTGAGACTTCCAAGGTCTTTCTTCATCTCCGCCTCTTCGTTATTCTGGTTATAGCTCCAATTACCTTAGCGTTTTCATCGACTTTGGTTCGGAGATGGTTCATTTTGGTTTCTTTTTCTGTCAAAAGAAGGAAATCAGGGAAGGTAAGGAGAAAGTTAGAAGGGTAAGCAATCGTAAGTTCAGAACTTACTATTTAATTTTTCTTCTAAAGTTTTGCCCTTAGAATTGGCCTGTGTTAAGCCAATCCTAAGGTCGGCGACTTTCTTCTTAAGCTTTTGCGTCTCGAGTTTCTCATTCTTGAGCACAGCCTCCAGGAACTTTGCGTCGCTCCTGGGCCAAGAAATGTCAGTAGCTAATATAAGAAGGTTAGTTGAACAATCAAAGCAAACCTTGATTTTGAGAAAAACTTATCATGCTTCCACATCTTTAGAGAGCTTAGCGTTCTCTTCTCGCAAGAGAATAAGTTGACTGTGGTATTCGGCCAAAGTAGCCATGTTTTCCAAAGATCTCTGCATTTGAGAAGGCAATAAGACACCAGCAAAAGTTCTTGGATGAATGTCGAAGTACTCAATACTTACATTCATCTCTTTGCGAGCAAAAGTTCTGAGAATGTGCAAGGAGTCTCGTAGCTGGTTGAGCTCGTTGACCCTCCTCCACCACACCTCCTCAAGACGGTTGTCATCGAAAATCTGCCCTTTGTGGGGCAGGTCTTTTGGGCGTGGGGCCTGAGGACGATCGAAAGAGTTCCTTGCTACAAAAGGAGAATTAAATATGGTAGAGAAGAAGTTAGGAAGTTCATCGTCTTCCCATATGTTACCTTCCTGAATTTGAGGAGGAACGTCTTCGGTGACCTCAGCATGTTGTTCAGGAAGTCCTCCTCCCTCGACTCCCACGACCTCCTCTGCGGTCGTGGGTGCAGCAGTTGCCACGACTTCGTCTGCGATCGTGGGTGTTGTAGTTTCCACGACTACCTCTGTAGTCGTGGGTGCCTCGGCTTGGGTCTTGGTCTCCATTGGTTGGCTGGTTAGTTCTTCGACCACCGTTATTATCTCTTTGCTAACTGCGGGTAAAGTTGTGAGAGACTCTCCCGTAGTGTCATCCCTCTTCGATGGAGACGCCAAGCTGCATGACCAAGAAAGTAACCGAGTTTTTCAATACAAAACGAAAGGAAAGAGCTATGTGCATGCTTATAAGTATATTATTTTTGTTCCTTTAATTTTGAATGTTGAAGAAACTTTTTCGGAGATTATTTTCTGCGGCTCTCCTCCTCGACCACTTCTGGTCGCATGGAGACATTCTTGACCACTTCTGGTCTCGTGGAGGCACTCTCGACCACGTCTAGTTGAGAACTTTGACCAAGGTTTTTGACACCTTGCTCCTCTTGACTCCTCTGGCAGTCGAGAGCAGTCTCGGCTATCACGGGAACAAACCCCTCTTCGATTATAAGTGCTGTCATTGCAGCAATTTCCTTCACAGAGGGTATGAAATCTCTTCAGTATTCTTTGTTGAGTTTCTTAATAAAACCTTGAGAAGCACATACTGAATGGGTTTCAGTACTATAATAGAAGGATACCTTGAGCTTAGGGGTCTGTTGCGCGAGTACTGCTGCTCCAATTTCAGACACGGTACTAAGGTCCACGACGAACTGCTTCATTGGGTCAACCTTATCAGTGGGAGTAGTGACACTCGAACCAGCCTTTTTCTTGTGAGCAGCCCTAGTCAGCCGACGCCTTTTTGCAGCAGGAGCCTGTTTCTCCTCTGCCACTTTTTCGAGAACCATCAGTTTGACCCCTTGGTCGTCTTGATGATCATTCACGCCAACACTCTGGAAAAAGAAAAACAGGAAGAATGACATTTAGTTATAAGTCTTTTTACGACTACCCAGTTGTAAGTTTTTCTACGACTATCTAATCATAAGCTCTTCTACGACTATTTAGTCGTAAGCTCTTCTATAACTATCTAGTCGTAAGCTCTTCTACAACTACCTAGTCGTAAGTACTTCTATGACTACATAGTACTAAAACATACCATCAGTGTTTCGATTACCAAGTGTTCTTCTCTCTCTTCGGTGGATACGTCCAAAATATGAGGAGCCTCCACGTCCATAGACGGGGCCTTCTCGCAAATGTTCTTGACCCGGACGTTGATCTCGCCCGGGTCAAGGTTTGTTTTATTCAAACCATAATTAGTATACAAAATCCAGACTTAATCTTGGAAATAGAAGAATTCAATTTTACAAGTACGGCTACACTTACCATTTTCGTTATCTCTGGTAGCGTTGGAAGCACCAAAGTACATCCACATGGGATGTTCTCGCCTTTTCAATGGGCTGATACAGTGGGTGATGTAGTCTTTTACTACATGCCAACTCGTGAGCCCCTTGTCCCTCAGCTCTTTGATCGTTGAGATGTAAGGAGCTATCCTCATAATGTCTTTTGGGGCCAAGTTCCAGGAGGTGTTCTTCTGGGCTCCTTTCCCTATGAAGGAGAGGCTATCTTGGCTTGTGGTCTCCCGGTAGAACCACTTTCTTCCACAATGCCCATGATGATCTTGTCAACATTGTGATATAAGCTTCGGACTTGCCAATGTGGAGCTTGAATCCGCAGCTTTCGGCGATGCTGGTTTGATCGCTTACCTCATGGTAGTAGCAAAAAAGCTCCAAGTCCGTGGGAATTCCTAGGTAAGCCTTGCAGAGGTAGACGAAGGCGCTCAACATCGTAATCGAGTTGGGAACCAAGTTCACCAACTCGATCCGGAAGTAGTCGAGCACCGCGGTAATGAAGGGATGAGCAGGGAGTCGAAGACCGCACTCACAAAATGCTTGGAACATCGGGATGATTTCGGTCTTCTCTAGCTCCCTTAGCTTAGAGTTGTCCATCTCCGACACCGCCCAGTTGGAAGTTTGTTTCGCCATTTCTTCCTGGCTAAGTGATTTGAATTCGGGAAGACAGTTGAAGGTGGAAGGCGACTTGTTCGGCAGAAAGCTCAAATGGGAAGGCGACTTGAATTCCAAACACTGCCTATTTATTGAAAACTCCGGCTATCCACATCGAAAATTGAGCAGCTTTCTCGGGAAATGAACAGACGGACAGATTTATGAGGGCTATTTAAGAATTCGACTGAAGTTCGTTTTCTCAACTCAAGCGAAATTACCATTCTATCCAAGCGCATTTCTAGTCAAGAATCGGAAAGGTCATGCTTTCGGTCATCTACAACTACCGTTTGCACAAGAAAGTCATTTTCACTTGAAGTTTGGGGGCTAGATTATTATATCTTCGTCATCTAGGATTATTATATCCTCATCATCTAGCCTTCCTTGCGTTTCACAGCCTGAACCTACCAGGTCCCCAACGTTTTGCTGGATGGTGGTGGTGGTTGTGCTTTACCTTATGGTTCGTGACTTGTGACTGTAATTTGCATCCTGGGCCTGGCGATCGTCAAATATTGCTGGCTCCCTGAACGTCTAGGCTCTATGTTGTGTTCATTGGATAAGGAAAACAACTAGAATTGAATGTATGTGTTATGTTACTTCTTGTTCTGTGATCTCTAGTGACTGTGTGGTTGGCACTTAGCTATGTTAGGGCAGTACACTGTGTACTGCATCTGCAGTTCCCACTGTTGTTGTGCGGTTTTGTTGGTGTAAACTGCAGTGCAAAGTAGTTGAAGTGTGTGTATGGACTATGGACGGTTATCCAGATGCTCATTTCATGATGAATATTAACAGTTTTATAGTGGAAGGTGTTGAGGAACTCGCTGACGAGTTCAGTCTGATCGATTCCCCTAGGTAAGCGAGATGGATAAACACAGGTAATACAAAATAATTGATTGAATATAGAAAGATAGGGAAGAGAACTCCTTTCTTTATTGACTTCTCTGTTCACTCACTAGTTACAATGATGCGACTCCATATTTATAGACTAAGTAGAGGTTGCTTACTAATGGGGTCAGGCTTGCAGGCCTAAGTCCAGATTTTCTAACACTCCCTCTTAGGCACATATTCGACACATTTATAATTTATCAAAACTTCATAAAAACACAATAGAAAAAATTTGGAGAAAGATTATATAATACATGTTATGTTGTGTTGCACAAATTGCCTCATTAAAAACCTTGACCGAGACACTTCAGGAAAACTCGTCAAGAGAAAAAGAGTATATTTCACTCAATTTCATTTTATCTATATGATTTATTCTTTGGGTACTCGATCTAGTTTTAATAGTAAGCTTGTGAAGAATCTCCCCTTATATTCTGCGCCGCTCTAAGTTTCATTATTCCAATTTCACGTACACATCTTTCAAAATTAGATACTAGAAGTGACTTAGTGAATAAATCTACAAGATTTTCACATGACTTAGTATGCAATACCTTAATTTCATCTATCTTTTGCAATTTTTGAGCATAGAAGAATTTATGGTTGATATGCTTTGTGAGATAACTCTTCACGTAATCTATTTGCACTTATGCAACATAAACTGTATTATCTTCATAGATAATTGTGGGAGTTTGCATGATGTTTAAGCCGCATGACTGCCGGATGTGATGAATCGTTCGTCGAAACCAAGCATATGCTCGTGCGGTTTCATATAATACTATGATTTCTGAGTGATTCATTGAAATTTATACAAGACTTTACTTAGACAATTTTCATAAAATGACAGTTCCACTACACAGGAATATATAACATATTTGTGATATGGCGGTATGCGGGTCTGACAAGTACCCGACATCTGCATAGTCAATCATATTCAGATCTTAGTTCTTTCTATAGAATAGTCTAAGATCTTTGCTTTCTTAGAGATATCAGAAAATATCCTTTATTCCCTACCAATGCCTTTTGGTAGGTTCTATACTATACCTTACTAATAGATTTATGGTAAATGCTATATCCGGTCTAGTGCAGTTTGCTAAATACATAAGTGATCCTACTGCACTTAAGTATGAGAATTCTGGTCCTAGGACTTCCTTCCCCTCTTCTCTAGGTCTATACAGATCCTTGTTTTGCTATAAAGATCTTTCGATCGTTGGTACTTTTAAAGGGTATGCTTTTTTAAAGCCAAACATCTCTAACACCTTCTGAGTGTAGACTGATTGGTGCACTAATATCCCTTTTGGGATATGCTCAAACTGCAAGCCTAAGCAATATTTGGTTTTACCCAAATATTTCATTTCGAACTCTAATTCTAGGTAAGAGCTCGCTTTTTTATATCATCTAGGGCTACAATGATATTTAGATCATCTACATACACTGAGATTATACATAATCCATTCTGGGATCGTCATATAAATACATAGGGACAATCCTCATTGTTCGTATAGCCTTTCTTGCATAGAATATCACTTAAGCGATTATACCATATTCTGCTTAATTGCTTAAGCTCATACAGTGATTTTATAAGTTTTACACTATACATGTTTCTATTTGTTCTGTCTTGATTTAGGACAAGAATATCTTCAGGTACCTTCATATAAATGTCTGAATCCAAGCGGGATCAAGACTTGGGTAAAAGCGAAGACCTAGGATTCAAAATCACTGACTGAGAAGGTTTTGAATAAAATCAAGACCGTGGTAAACTGAGTAAGTTATGTTATCACTTTGATCATATTGATCCTACATTTTATGAAAAATTATGTTCCTTTAAATTATCAATTTGCATGCTTAATTTATTATGCAAACGTATGTCAAAACTTAAGGTAGCTACATGTCTACGTGATATTGTAATAATATTAATATGCCATCCTTGACACTTGAATCACCTCATCCCTTGTAACCTTAGATCATAAATGGTAACTTTACTAGTTACAAGTCATATTAAATACCATGCTAGTCTTGTCAAGTCCAGAGCACTAGTTGTCCTGATCATTACTTTTCAAACATGAAAACTTGTTTTGAAATAGCCATGGGATGTAAGTGATTGATAATTTGTGACAACTCGTTTTATACTTCTTAAAACCCTAACAATTTGTTATACCTATCTGGACGGATGGTAAGAGAGGCTGGTGTAGATGTAACACGAAAATTTGTGACTTGTGGTATGAACCTCCTAGACAAATTAAGGATTTAATCCTATAATGGCTTTCTCGTATAAAATAATACAATCAGAAGCTGGCAAACTGTAGGTTTGGCTGAATAATTTACTAGACCCCCGAAGTCATCTCACAGATAGAGGAAAGGAGGGAACTTGCAGGAGGATAGTGAAAATCCGACTTGAATGGGACAACAAGTAGAGGGTGATGTTTGCTAGATGGGCTGGCGTGGCGAAAAAGGTAGTCTGGTCTGCACCAGTTGCTATGGTGGAACATCTCGCATAACCTATGGGACCCACACTTGTGGGAGTAGCCCATATGGGTGAGATGCTAGGGGGCGAGGTATTGTAAAGGCCTCGTGACAATCTCTCGATTTGCGTGACCAAGGAATCGCGTAGGCCTGTCGGGTTGATTGTCTCTTGTGGGTAAAGATGTACAGTTCTGTAGAGTATAAACTATTCGAATAGTTATGCCCACAGTTAAGGGCGGACATAGGAACTTTATCGAGTTAGTTTTATTTCCAAAAATCTTTGCAGATGGGATCAAAATTTGTCAGGCGGATATAAACCCTGACTTTGATTTTTCTGGAGGAAACCGTACTCCGGTGGTGAAAACTAGCATTTGGTAGAGGTAACCATGCACCGTAAAAGGTGGATATAACATGTGCTACAATTAATATTGCATTCTCATATCAACTTTAGAAAATCTATTTTAGTTAAAATTGCTAAGTCTCAGGAGTTGTTCTACTTATTGTACTTTCAAAATAATATTTTTAGTAACTAAAATAATCTCAAGCCTTTCTTTCACATCTTTGCATATATTATTATTGTATTATATGTGGTAGCTTGCTAAGTAATGTTGTACTCACTCCTACTTAATTACTATCATTCAGTCAGTAGGGCACAAAGAATAAGTATCGTTGTGCATTATATGATATTTTGTAGGTAATTTTATTATGTTTCTTCATTATATGATGTAACAATAGATTCAATTTTAGTTTAGTCTACCAAAATCCTAAAATTGATAGCAACCTGCCTACAACTGTCATTGCTATTGTTATATAATATTTTTAGTCTTCAGTGGATGCCACTGTGTATTTGATGCTACTCGTTTATCTTCCATTTTCCTTTCTAATCCTTATTTTGTTTAATCTTACCTGCTGGCTTCCTTCTTTTTGATTCTGCAGGGTGGTGTTATGTTAAATTTACATGCTAATAAAGGAATCCTTGTGGCTACCTGACGAGTTTCATCTATAGATCTACTATTGTATATCCTACAAGACCTCAAAAGATCTAGCTTCTTTCAATATTATTTACCTGGCTAACCATCTCTCTATGCCAAATATTTGGTCGAATATATGCCTAATATTTACCTAGCTGTATTTCATTCCTCTCATGACTCATTCACGTTTCTTTGAGTCATATTTTTTTCCATGTTATGTGTTGCAAATTGTAATGCATGGTCTATCGTCCAATTAACTTGTGCTTCCTACTTTATGTCTGTACATTTTGCCCTCATAGTATTCTCCTACTATGCTAACTAGCTGTGGGCTATCAGATAGTGGCCCTGCTTGTATTGGTTAATAAAGCTGTTTTTCTATAATAAATGATTTTTCTACGGTATCTAATTTTCAAATGAAATAATTTTTTAAGATAAGATCTACTAATCGATTATAGTACATACTGTAATTATTTTCTCCATATCGGCTAAAATCGCATAAAAATGCTTATCTATCTACAAGTTTCTGTATAAACCGTTACTATTTATAAGTCAAAGCAAAAAATTAATATGAACAGATACAATATTTCACATCCAAATAAATATTATATACTCTGTCCTCATTCAAAAATACGACGTTTATGAACTATTACTCATGTTAAATACTTGCTGCCAATATTTGTCGAATAAACTGAGGGAGTAACGTTTTGTTTACATATGTTAGTACAATAGAATATATTGGAGATCAAGGCAATGTCTAAAATAACATTACCCATCGTCTCTATCAAATTTCCCCGGAAACTTGTTCCTAAAAGAGGAGTCCATGTCCATGAATGATAAGTTGGAAACTTTATTTTGCAGTGGGACGCAACACGTGCCAATGTGGCAACGTGCCATCATTCGGGGCGTTTGCATTTTTATCCGACATTTGTTGAAGAGCGGCACAACACTTTATTATTGTGCGATTACCTCATGGTCCATACATTTGAAGATGTCGTTTAAACCAAAGGAACTAAGGGGTGATTGTTTTAACGATGACTTTTGATTTTTGGTTGAAATTTCACTGTAACTGAATTAGTGGATAGTGTAATAAATAGTAAAAAAAAGCTAAAACTAGAAGCTGAAACTTTTAAAAGCCACAATGATCACTGCCTAAATGGCTCTCATTCCATTAACACACTTTTACCTGCTGCATGCAGCTTGGATAAACACCTGAAATTGCTTTGGCAGCTAGTCCTGAACTTTCCCTCCCTTATCTCCGCCGAAATGAGCTCTTCTCTTCAACCTCTCCATCGGTGCTCTATCCGACCCTCCTCTTGTATCTCTTCGTCAGCAAGTTAACTGGAGTCGAGGGGGGCGGGGGGGGGGGGGGTCTCACATTTGTATATTACCTTTTTTGTTGGTTTTCTTCCGTCTTCCTTCCTCTTTGCTTCCAACGTGCTCGTCGACTTCTTGGGTGTTCGTGTACTCGTTGGCCCTAACAGGTAAGCCCATCCATGGATGTGTTTCCCTTGTGGACTTTGGTGTCCATTGCCTATTTTTCACCTATTTTTCTACTCTGGTTTATAGCTCCAAGCTGGCCGTTGCTTCTATGGTCAATTTGGTTCGAACTAGCCTCTCTAGCCCCCAAAATCCTCTAATTTTAGGGTCTATTTTTTCATCTCATAGCTTATAACTTCACCCAAATAAATAGATAAGACGATTTATAGCTTATGCCTTGTAGCTCCCCTGAACAAATAAGCATGATGGTTTCCCACCATCTTTCAAAATGGTTATCAAGATAGTATTTTTGAAATAACCTATCGGTATATAATTTATACATATAAAATGAAAGTCATCACTCCTAGCTAAAAAGAATGCTTCCGTGATATGGCCCAAGCAAGCAGTCATACGTGGAATGAGTTTCTCGCGGACGTCCGCCGAATAGCATTTTCTTGTCTCCAATTCTCATTCCCAATTTCCCAGTTCTAGAACCCCTCTAGAAACCCAAAATTTCCATTGTACCCCGCGGAAAGAAACCCTCGCCCTTCTCCCCGATGGCCGGCGGCGGCGCCTCCCCTTCCCCGCCTGCCGCCTCCGCGCCCCCGGTCCAGGTGCGCTGCGCCGGCTGCCGCGGCGTCCTCGCCGTGGCCCCCGGCATGACCGAGTTCATCTGCCCCAAGTGCCGCATGGCGCAGCGCCTACCCCCCGAGCTCATGCCCCCCTCCCCACCCAAAGCCTCCCCTACACCGCCTCCTCCACCTCCCCCTCCCCCTCCTCCGCCTCCGCCTCAGCCCGCGCCTCCTCCTCCTTCCCGCCGCTACGCGCCGCGGGCGCAGGGCGTGGACCCCACCAAGATCCAGCTCCCCTGCGCGCGCTGCAAGGCCATCCTCAACGTGCCCCACGGCCTCGCCCGCTTCCGCTGCCCCCAATGCGACGTCGACCTCGCAGTCGACCTCTCCAAGCTCCGCCATTTCCTTTCTTCCGCTGCCCCGGGCTTCGTTCCGCCGCCTCCGCCCCAGGTCCCGATGCCGCACATGCCCTTCCTGCCGATGATGCCGCACCTGCCGGTGCCGATGGCGCCGATGGTCCCGCCGGCCGAACTACCTGAGGAGATCAATGAGGTGAGTGGCTCCATTGGTCCATAGTTGTTTCTTATTTGGCGCGTGACGAGGTAGGCTAGCAGTTGCAGTTGTGCTGTTGCTTGACGTAATTTTAGGTTAAAGGCATATTTGTCATGTTCTGATGAGCTGTCATATGTATGGATATGTATGGATGTCCTTGTTCAGCTTGTAAGCTTGTGAGCTTGACAAATCTCAAGTTATCAAAAACTAGAACTTGCACACAACAACTAGCTAAGCTCAACTGTGACTTGTCTTGTCATGCTTTTTATGGGGTGGGATGAGTCCCCTTGTGATCCTGAATTCTCAATAACTGAACTTTGGGTTGCACAGGAAACCAGAGCGCTTATTCTTTAGTTCCGAAAAGCTGAAGTGTGATTTCTCATACTATCATGTGAACCTCATAATGAAGATCATCCAGTGAGACATCCACTAATTATCTCCAGTGTTATGAGGAATACCGTGGACAAACTTGTGGTCTTAATAACTAGCTCAGTTGGTTGAAGTATCTAGGTTTAATGCTGATCATACACCAAAATGCAAAAAAATCACTCCCTGATAAAATAGTTGAGGTTTCATGCCTGTATCTAGTTATCTGAAACACCGAGTACTAGTAGTTAGTAGCAATTTGCTACAGTATCCAGTGCACTGCACATACAGTATGGCCTATCCTCAGCTTGCGCATGTGCTAACCAATATGTTTGCCCATTCATCTGCATTGATATGCACATTCATGAAGTTTGGCTGTTGAACTGTGCATGTGAATAACCCATAACATTCTGTCATAAACCTTCAGTCGTTTTAGTGCATTGTCATTCTTGAACTTCATATACAAATGCGTTCTTGCTATTGTACTGGCAATATAACTATAGTTGGATTCAAGCAGGTTGCAGTTGATGTTGAGCGTGAGGAAGATGAAGGTGGCACTGTTGGGGAAACTTTCATTGACTATGTAAGACATTAGATTTTCAATTACTTTTGTGGCAAAATGGAGGGCAGTTCCTTAGAGTTCCTAGATCAAGTTCTGTTTTAGTTCTATGATTGCTTTGAGATCCATACTCATATTCTATTTCCAGAGGCCTCCCAAGCTATCTCTTGGCCTTCCTCATCCGGACCCTGTTGTAGAAACTTCATCTTTGTCAGCGGTGCAACCTCCTGAACCTACTTACAGCTTGACTATTATGGATGAATTGGATGAGACCAATGCGTTGTCTTGCTTACAAATCGAAACAATAGTGTATGCTTGTCAGGTTAGTTACCTTTTCGTTGTTGACATTTCCTTTTTTCTTGAAGTTCATATATATACATTCACCTCATGTAAATCTGCATTCTTGTATGGCAGAGGCACCTTCATCATCTCCCTACTGGTGCGCGAGCAGGTTTCTTCATTGGTGATGGAGCTGGTGTTGGCAAAGGCCGTACAATTGCTGGATTGATCTGGGAAAATTGGCAACAGGGAAGGCATAAGGCATTGTAAGAACTTATGCAAGGGATTCAGTAACTTATGTGATGAACCCACATAACCATTTTTTTGGTGTATTTGTATCGTCCATTGCTCGATTCTATTTTTAACAAGGGATGGATTATTCAGGTGGATTTCTATTGGTTCAGACTTGAAATATGATGCTCGTAGAGATTTGGATGATGTTGGTGCAAAATGTGTGGAAGGTAAGAATCTATACATACACCATACAACAGTTATTAAGTCATAAGCAAAACTGAATTGCAACTCTTTCATTGATGTCATCTACATGCAAATAAATGGCGTTGGAAAATGGGTCACAGACACACCAATGCGTCATTGTTCAAAACTGCTATCAAAATATGTAGGCTGACATGTAATGTTACTTATATAAAACATAATAGGCCTAGTGTTACTGGGACTTGCGTGTCCAAAATTTTTTTGGCGCGTCGACACGCATCCCCGCATCAACTTTGACACGGCGGGATGTGTCTCCGACACGGTGGGATGCGGGCTCGGTGCAGTGGTTGGCCGGGCGGCCAGGTGGTGGAGCCACCCGGATGCATGGCATCGGCGGACTGGCTGATGGATAAGTCTGTGCTGTGTCTGTGTTGTGTCTGCTGTTTTGTTTGCTTTTGCTTTAGCATCTCTTTTGCTTTTACTTTAGCATCTTAGACTAGCTTTTGCTTTAGCATCTTAGACTAGCTTTTGCTTTAGCATCTTAGACTAGCATATTTGCTTTAGCATCTCTAGGACAGCATCTGCTTATAAATATGTATCCCCAACCCCTCAGGTTGGTATGGCTTTGTGAGAGAAATAAACAAGAAAATTGCCCCATCTCCAAGTGTCATCCTCTCGATGAGAGTAAGGATCTTGCTATCACCAAGAGCAAGAATCGAGCGTGTAACACTGGCGGAGGAGAGGAATCCGATAGGAGACGCACGGTGTCAACGAAGCAAGGACTCCACTGGAGAAGCACGGCGTTGGCATCGGATGAGTAGAGGCTTGGGCGAAGCACGACGCGGAGGCGGCGGCGCGAAGGGAGTAGCGCAGTGGGGTCATGCGAGGAGCAGCGGAGGAAAGGAGAGGCACAGGGTGGGAGGCAGCGGTGTCGGGACGGGGGGTGGGAGCCAGGTGATGGGGTCGAGTGTGAAAGGGTTAGGGTTAGGTGGGGTTAGGTAGTAAGGGGAGGGTGAATTTTTTGTGATTTAGTCCTCGAAGTTCCTAAGAATTATGAATAGATCCTTCAATGGAATTCTTCGTATTTAGACCTCCCTAACTATATATATTAGACGAATTCCAGAATCTTAATTTCTAAAGTTTGCCAAATCGGATACCTGAATCCGAGTTAGACTCCGACACCCGTGTCCGAGTCCTGGTAACACTGAATAGGCCAGAAGTGAAAAAATAATAGAGTAGAAGAGAAAAACATAATTATCGTTAAAAGTTGATACTTGAAAATTACCATGAGCCCTCCCAGCAGCCGCACGCCGACATCCGCTCCGGACTCGGCGGCCACTTTCTCGGCTGCGCCACCCCAGGCGCCGGCCACTACTCCCATTCTGGCCGCTTCTCCCTTTCCCCAGTCGCCATCCTCTGCCGCAGTAGGTCGCTCGAAGCAGGAGCGCTGGAAGGAGGCGCCCCCCCGCCTCCCCTGCCGATTCCAGGCTTGCCTTGCTCCCTTCCTACCGCGACGTCATGCTAGCTTCTCCCGGGTCGGCCGATGTGGTTTCGGCTGTGCCGCAACGTCTGCTTGCGGACCGCCAGCATGCATGTCCTCGGCTTGCGGTCCGCCAGCGTGCATGCCCGGATTGCGCTGAGCTTCTTCTTGGGCGGGGACTGTCTCCAGAGCTGGCCGAGGATGGATGGCACAAGGTGGTTGGTCGTTGTTCTCGGGGTGGACCGCGTCACCCTTCTGGCGCCTTTCGACGTCCAGCGCCGGCGGACCTCCGCGGGAAATGCTTCAACTGCTTCTCCGCATCGCATCGCGCTGCGGATTGTCGTCGCCGTGTGCGTTGCTTTCGTTGCTTGGGCCTTGGCCACCGTTCCTCTGCATGTGCTGGAGCTTCCTCTGCCTGTGCTGGAGCTCCCCAGTCGCGGGGACGCATCTCGGTGTGGCGGCGAATCTTTCCAGTTGCGGAAACGTCCTCGGCTTCGTCCCAGGCGGCGGGTGGTGGTGCCGGCTCAGGAGGGCAGCTCCGGCGCCCCTCTGGAAGTCGGGTTTGGGCTTCTGGGTAGGCGGTAGACGAAGCGGTGGAGGCCCTCCGTCTCGCGCTTTCCGTCTCCTCCTTCAACCAGGCGGCGACCATCATCGGCCAGGTCGCAGATCACAGACGGGGAGGAGCACCGGAGTTCCCCCAGCAGGTAGCGTCCCTGTCAAGGACCGCCTGGGGCCCACTAGGTCGCTTGCCGGCCACGGCTCTGACCACGTGGCAGCCTCCAAGCCAGCAGCTGGGATCCGCCATGATGGAGAGGATCACCAGCAGGGGAAGGAAGCCGCGCCGAGCTTTTCTGCCGCTGCTCTGCCCGAGGTCGATGGAGAGGATCACCAGCAAGGGAAGGAAGCCACGCCGAGCTTTTCTGTCGCTGCTCTACCCGAGATCGCCCCTTTGGCGTTGGGAACCGGCGCTCCTTTCCCATCGCCCCCCCATCTCCCTTGGGAACTGGCGCTGAGGCCACCGAGACTCTTCTGTGGCGCTCTGAGCAGGCAGTTGGGCCACAGCAGCCCTGCGCCAGACTTGCGCCACAGCAGCCCCGCGCGCGCTGCTCCCTCCCGCGCAGTTGGGCCGGACTTGCGCCACAGCAGCCCCGCGCGCGCTGCTCCCTCTTGCGTGGTTGGGCCGGACCCGGACCTGGAGCATGGCACCGCTCCGAGGTTGAGCCAGTCCCTGAGCATCCCCGCTCCAGGCTTTCGACCGCGGTCGTGCCAGATGCTGAGCAGCCCCACTCCGGGCTAGGCATTGCTGTGCGGGAAGAGGGTTCGGGCCCTTGGCCCATCTCGACCGAGACCTGTGCTGCTCCAGAGGCAGACGCCAGGTTCATTTCTGCGTCTACGTTAGGCGGCGGCAGCGCATTCCCCAGCAGCAGCAGCAATCCAGCTCGACTCTTTCAACACCGGCAAAGGCCTTGTTCGCCAAGGTAACCCAAGCTCGCGATGGATCGCTCCTTTGGCGGCAATTCGAAAGCAATGAGCCCTCAACTCCCATCAAACTTGGTGCTACGCCGAAGCAGTAGGCTGAATAAGGGAGGGACGGCTCTGCAGGCGGCCACTCCAACGCAAACTGCGGTGATTCGTCACCTGGGTCTCGTAGTAGAGCATGAAGCCATAGGTGAACAAGAAGATACAGCCGTGTGTTCCACAAGCCACTCTCTCAAGCTCATATCGCAGTGCTGGCGGCGCTTTTTGGTTGGCAGCCTCCTTCACCGGGCGAAGCGCCACGTGAAGTTGCTATTTTTCCAAGTATGGCCACGGGTGATCTGTGAACAGTGGCGGTATTTTGACAGGTCATGGTATCGTTTCAGATTCAATGATGTCAAACTTTCTCATTTGGAATGTAAGAGGCCTCAAATGCAAGGCAAAGCGGGATAGCATCAGAAGCTTGATAAACTCTACTCGCCTTGATGTCGTGTGTCTTTAGGAAACTAAGATGGAGTCTATTTCTGGTCGTCTGATCATGTCAATGCTGGGAAGTGAGTTTGATCAATTTGTGATATTGTCAGCATGCAGTTCTAGGGGGGTGTGTTGCTGGCATAGAAAGGCGGGGTGTGCCGTGCTTTAACATCTCGAGTCGACACTTATTCAGTTTCGGTACAGTTTGTTTCCCATGAGGGGATGCCTTGGTGGTTCACAGGAGTTTATGGCCCTCAAGCTGATGCTCAGAAGTTGCAATTTCTGCAAGAGCTACGTGACATTTGGCAAGTCTGTCAAGGTTCGTGGGCAATTGGAGGGGATTTCAACCTCATTTATATGGCGGATGATAAGAATAACATGAATGTGAACAGAACAATGATGGGTCGTTTCCGCCGGTTCTTAGATGACTTGGAGCTGAAAGAAATTCCTCTTCTTGGCCGTCAGTTTACTTTGTCGAATGAGTGGGAAGTTCCTACTTTGGTTCGGTTGGATCGGGTCTTCATGACATCTGACTGGGATCAATTGTTTCCTGACTGCATCCTTCAGAGTTCGGCTTCTTTGATTTCAGACCACTGCCCATTAATCCTTGGTCTGAAGGCTAATGTTCATGGAAAGCAGCGTTTTCATTTTGAAAGCTATTGGCCAAAGCTTGAGGGGTTCTTGCAGGAGGTGCAACGCTCCTGGTGCAAACCAGTTGCAGCTTCTTGCCCACTGCAAATCCTTTCCCTGAAGCTGCGAAGACTTGCAAGGGTTCTGCAATCTTGGAGCCAAAAGAGAATTGAAAATGTTAAGCTGCAGCTCCGGATTGCCACGGAAGTCCTACACCGACTTAAGATGGCTCAGGATGCTCGAGTGTTGTCCAGCGAGGAGGCTTGGTTGAGACGGCAGCTCAAGCGGCATACACTCGGTCTAGCATCTCTAGAGCGCACAATTGCTCGCCTTCGCTCCAGGTTGTTTGGTTAAAAGAGGGGGATGCAAACACTTCCTTTTTTCATCAGCAAGCTCGGTACAGAAAGAGGAAAAAATTTCTTGGCAAAAATCCAAGTGGGAGATAAAATTGTTACCGGGCATGAAATTTCATCAGCAGGCGGCTTATGAGTTTTACTCAAGTTTACTTGGCACCGTGGTTCAAAGACAATGTTCTTTGAATCTGCAGTCCTTCTACCAAGAAGCTCATGATATGTCAGCTCTAGAGCAGTGTTTCTCGGAGGAAGAGGTTTGGGCAACCATTAAATCACTTCTTTCGGATAAAGCACCGGGACCGGACGGATACACTGGAAGTTTCTTTAAAACTTGTTGGAGTATAGTGAAGGGTGATCTTATGGTCATTTAACAACGGTGTCTGAGGTAATATCAGTAATTTGTTCCTTCTTAACTCGGCGTACATCATCTTGCTTCCAAAGACACCAGAAGCATTGCAAATCAAGGATTACAGACCTATAAGCTTGGTCCATAGCTTTGCAAAGCTTGTCACCAAAATCCTAGCCAAGAGGTTGGCTCCAAAGCTCAAGGACATGGTGTCTGTTAGAGGTATCACAGGTATGGGTAATATTTTCCCTTGTATTACTTGCTCTCTAACTCAAAGGTTGAGGCATACTTATAGACCATAAGGTCAGATTACAACTAAGAGCAAAACTGAAAGTAAAAGATAAGATACTAAAGCAAACTAAAGATGCTAAAGTAAACTGACATACAAAACAAACTAACCACTAAAGCAAAACTTATTTAAAGTAAACTACTATGGGCACAAGACTTATCCCTTCAATTCTCCCCCTAAGTCTTGTGTGGTGTCCTTTGGGTGATTTGAACCATCCCTATCTTGGCGCGCAGCTCTTGGTACTTGATGCGCCCAAGTGACTTGGTTAGAAATCGGCAAGTTGTTCCTTAGTGTTGATGTAGTTGACCTTGATGCTTCCTTCGTCCAAACGACTCTGATGAAGTGATATCTCACTTGGATATGTTTGCTACGCTCATGGAAGGCGGTGTTCTTTGCTAGGGCGGGCGGACTTGTTGTCCACTCGTAGCTCTCATGCCTCGGCCTTCTGTCGGAAGATCGCCCAGCAACCTAGCTAGCCAGAGAGCTTGAGTTGCGGCAGATGTGGCGGCGATGTACTCGACCTCCACGGCTAGAGAGTGCTACCACTGTCGCTGTAGTGACTTCGGTGATCGGACATTTCTTTGAGGAAGAATGATTCCGCTCGTGCTCTTTCTTGAGTCGATGTCGCGGCGTGGTCATTTGTCGGCGTATGGCCAGATGAAGTGCGTCGCGTCGGGACATCTTGGGTAGTGCAGACCATAATCTGAAGTCCTCGCAACATAGCGTAGGATCCTCGGTTGCTGCATGAAGCGACTGACATAGCTGACGGCGAATGCCAAATCCGGCCGTGTGTGGACGAGGTAGCGCAGACTTCCGACAATTTGCCGGTACTGCGTGGCGTCTACCTCTTCCGCCGTACTCTCGTTGCTCAATTTGACCTCTCCTCCATTGGAGTGTGAGTGGGTTGCGGCCGTGAGCCTCCAAGCTCAACGACGCGCTGAGCATAGGTAGTCTGTCGGAGGGAGATGCCGGTGCCATCCTGGAGGACTTCAATTCCCAGATAGAAACAGAGTGGCCCCAAATCACTCATATGGAAGACAGCCTTCATCTCTGTCTTGAAGAATTCCATTTCCTCTTCCTTGGCGCCGGTGATTACTAGATCGTCTACGTAGACACCAACAAGCATAGTTGAGCCTCCCCGACCTCGTCGGTAGACTGATGCCTCATGAGTGCTCTGCTGGAATCCCATTGACTTGAGAGTCGCATCCAGCTTGGCATTCCAAGCTCGCGGCGCCTGTCGCAAGCCATAAAGGGCCTTGCGGAGGCGCAGAACCTTGTCCTCCTGGCCGGCAATGATGAATCCAGGCGGTTGACGAACATAGACCTCCTCCCTCAAATCACCATTGAGAAATGCCGACTTCACATCCATGTGGTCGACGCGCCATCCCTCTTGAGCAGCTAGCGCGAGGAGGACACGAACGGATTCCATTCGTGCGACGGGCGCGAATGCGTCGTCGAAATCCACTCCTTCTTCGGGCGGCCCGTGCCACGTACGCGCCTTGTGCTTGACCACCTCTCCGGCCTCATCTTTCTTGAGCTTGAACACCCATTTGAGGGTGCTGGCACGGTGGCCGGCAGGGAGATTGGTCAGCTCCCAGGTCTGATTTCGCTCGACCGCATCCATCTCCTGCTGCATTGCTTTGCGCCAGGTTGCATCACTCTCGGCTTCAGCGAACGAGCACGGCTCGCTGTCATGCACCAGATGAAGTTCTGCCTCGAGGTCGCGCTGCGCCAACCCCGGAACGGCTTGATCGCCCAGGAGGTTGTCGACAGTGCGGTAGCGCAGAGGTTCGCCTTCATGTGCGGCGTCGACACGTTCCTCATCTTGCGTCGGCGGTGTGGCGAACTCCACTGAGCGATGCTCGCTGTGTGTCGGGGTAGGAGCTCGCGATGCTTGGGGTGCGGCCGCTGGCGTGGGTGAGTTCGGCGTGGCCGACATTGCCGGCGGTGAGGCGCTGATTTGAGCAGGCAATGTTCCCGGGGTGGAAGCAGGCGAACTCGTTGATGGAGTTGACTCGCTTGCTCCCTCGGCTCCCTGAATGTGGATGAAGTCGACGGTGAAGTCGCTGAACGCAGCTGCTGAATCATTGTCCGCCGCCTTAGTCCATGCCCATCCTCGCCTTTCGTCGAACACCACATCACGGGCCACGCGCACACGCTGCGTAGACGGGTCGAGGATGCGGTATGCCTTGGCGCCATCGGCATAGCCAATGAACACTCCTGGTGTGCTACGATCATCGAGTTTACCGATGTGGTTGAGCTCCTTCACGAACGCGGGCGGTAGAAAGTGCGAAGATAGCCGATCACGGTTTGCGCGTGCGAGCCGTAGGGCATCTTTCCGTCGAGGCTCTTGGTGGGCGAGCGGTTGAGCAGATGCACGGCGGTCATCACCGCTTCTCCCCAGTAGATCGCTGGCATCGCTCGCTGCTTGAGAAGGGCACGCGCCGTGGCCACCGTCGATCGACACGCTCGGCAGCGCCGTTTCTTTGCGGGGTGTAGGGCGCGAGTAGTGACGTGAATTCCGCCGTCGGCGCGATGCCGCGACCGGCCGCCGTGAACTTCGCCGCCATTGTCGTCACGAAGGACACGAAGTCGGCGATCGCATTCTTTCTCTGCTGCGACTGAGTATGCCGGATGGCGTCCGCGCAGCCCGCCTTGAGTCGTCGGCCACGGCCCATGAATCGGGGACGGATCGTCGACGAGAGCGGAAGAAGCGCCGCCCCGGTCGCCGCGTGGCCGGACCACGAGATCGCGTGTACGAGCTCCAATCTCTCTTGGCTCGATGGTTGGCTTGATGCGGGAATGGCGGCGCCTGCGCTTGGTCATCACGCAGTGTCGTGAGTCGCTCCATATGTTTAATGTGTGGCATTCCTCACCATCTCACCGCCACGGCCGCCGGGCCTCGAAATTGAGGTGCCCAAAGCGCTCATGCCATCTCCAGGCTTCGTCATCGCGGCGGGCCGCAAGGCAGAGGGGTTGTGCCACCTGTACGTGGAGGACATACAGGCGGTTGCTTCCTCTGTTCACTTTGGCGAGGAGGCGGTGGCGGCGATCCCAGATGTGCAACACCCCGCTGTCAATCTCCACTCGTGAACCATTCTCATCCAACTGCCCCAGACTCATGATGGAATTCCTCAAAGCAGGGATGTAGTAGACGCCGGTGAGGAGTCGATGTTCTCGGTCTTAGGCGTGAAGACGACGAGCCGACGCCTTTAATCTCCACTGCTGAAGCATCTTCGAACTTGACTGAGCCGCGTACACCAATGTCCAGGTCGGAGAAGAATTCCCGCCGGCCAGTCATGTGGTGTGTTGCGCCGGTGTCTAGGTACCAACCATTGATCCTGTCGTCGCTGGACCCATTGCCGAGGAAGACATGTGCTCGCGATTCGTCAAGGTGAAGAATCGCTGCGGCGGACGGTGTGGGAGGAGAAGACATCGGACCTTCCTCTGTTTTGGGCCGGAGCTCAATGTTTCCGAGAAACAGAGCCGGCTCGTCCTCCTCCGCTTGCACGACATGCGCTCGGCCGCCACGCCGTGCCTGCTGGCAATTCCTGGCCCAATGGCCGGGCTTCCCACAGATGAAGCAGGTGTCGTCCCGGTTGGCCTTTCGGTCGCCGGCAGCACCAGCATCAGCGCCGCCACGTCCTTGGGGCGGAAACTCCTTGTTCCGCGGTCTCCGACGGCGGCTGCTGCCCGAGCCTGAGGCTTCCCCCTTCTTCCGCTCCTTGCGGCGGGCAAGCCATCGCTCTTTCGTGTGAAGCGACTTGCCACCGATGGTGACCGGCTCTGCGGGTGGTTGCTCGTCGCGGCCGTCAACAGCTTTGAGTCGCCCAATCACCTCCTCGATGGATAGCTCGGAGAGATCCAGAAGCGTCTCCATCGCCAGAGCCACCTGAGTGTACTTCTTAGGGACGACGCGGAGGAACTTCTCAACCGCCTTCTCCTCGTCGATGTCCTCATCACCGTGCCGAGTTAGCTGCTGCATCAGGGCTGGTGAGGCGGAGGGAGAAGTCGTTGATGTCCTCACCGGGGCGGAATGCTAGCTGGTCCCACTCGGATCGACGCCTGGCTGTGTGGCTCGGCGGACGCGGTCGCTTCCGATGCGCGCCGTAGCGATGGCGTCCCAGGCGTCCTTGGCGGACTCCTTGTCCGCGAGCATGGGCGCCATCTCCGGCGGAACGGCGGCGAGGATGGCCTCCAACGCCCGCCGATCGTCTTGGAAGTCGACATCTTCATCTCGCACAGCATCCCACATCCCCCTCGCCTGCATCTTCACCTTCATCACCAAACTCCAGTCGTTGTAGTTGGTTTTGGTGAGGATGGGCCACGGCGTGCCTCCGCGGACTCCTTGATGGCGATGCGGATGGCGGTGGAGACCAGCGCTGCCTCTTCGCCGCAGCGGCGATCCGCGGCGGCGCGAACTGGCGATGCTGCGAGGCTCCACGAGACGTGGGGTCGGCCACCGTCGTTCCCTCCACGCCGCGGCGGCGGCGGCCGCCGCCTGCGGCTGGCGCGGCGCGCCGCCTCGCCGTCTCGGCCGCTGCTCTGGCTGCGCCATTCGCGGCGATCGCGCGCCTCAGCAGCGTCTGCGTCTGCAGCATCGCCAGCGATGGCTCTGCGTCGGTGGGAGCTGACCGATGTGTGGGAGGATCGAGACATCGATCGGCTCGGGAAAGGGGAAAGAAAACGGGAATGGGTAAGAGAACAGGGCTCTGATACCAATTGTTAGAGGTATCACAGGTATGGGTAATATTTTCCCTTGTATTACTTGCTCTCTAACTCAAAGGTTGAGGCATACTTATAGACCATAAGGTCGATTCTGACTAAGAGCAAACTGAAAGTAAAAGATAAGATACTAAAGCAAACTAAAGATGCTAAAGTAAACTGACATACAAAACAAACTAACCACTAAAGCAAAACTTATTTAAAGTAAACTACTATGGGCACAAGACTTATCCCTTCAGTGTCACCAAATCAGAGTGCTTTTGTTCAAGGGAGATGTATCCTTGATAACTTTATTTTGGTCCAACAAACAGCTAAGGTGTTGCATAGACAAAGGGACCCAAGAGTTCTACTCAAGCTGGATATTTCAAAAGCTTTTGATTCGGTGTCTTGATCTTTCTTGCTGCAAGTGCTAAGCTATTTGGGTTTTGGTCCAATCTGGTGTAACTTAATCTCCAAGCTTCTTGTAGAGACACACCTCACGCCCAATATGGGGAGGTGACCTTCATATATATAGCCAATATGGCTGGGTATACAAGGAATACAATGAAGTATACATGGCAGGTGCTAATTATAGCTAATCACATATAGACCTGCCTAATATATCTAATACCCGCTTGATCTAAGCGGGAGGATCCTGACGCAAAGATCGGACTGAACTCGATGAAACAATCGCATGCAGGAAGGCCCTTGGTCATGATGTCTGCGAACTGGTGAGAGGACGGCACATGAAGGACCCGAACTTGTCCCAGGGCAACCTTTTCACGGACGAAGTGAATGTCAATCTCAATGTGCTTCGTGCGTAGATGATGAACGGGGTTGGCTGTCATGAAGACAGCGCTGACATTGTCGCAGTAGACAACCGTCGCCGAAGGAATGGAGACATGGAGCTCCTGCAGGAGCTGGCGCAGCCAGCAACACTCGGCCACCACATTTAGCAACGGCGGTACTCGCTTCTTCATCGGAGCAGAGGCGAGTGGTCTCAACGCTGGAGGACCAAGAAATCAGATTGTCGCCGAGGTAGACACAATAACCGGAGGTGGAGCGCCGAGAATCTGGGCAGCCAGCCCAGTCGGCATCGGAGTAGGCAACCAGTGACTGAACAGGGCCGACACCAATGTGGAGGCCGGAGGAGAGAGTGCCCTTCAGGTATCGTAGGATCCACTTGATCAACAAGAGGTGCGGCTCGCGGGGATCATGCATGAAGAGGCACACCTGTTGGACGGCGTACGCCAAGTCAGGGCGAGTCAGCGTGAGGTACCGAGTCGCCAAAGAAGACTCCGACGCGGACGGATCAAAGAAGCGAGAGCACCGGCGATTCGCGGACAGCTTGGCCTGAGTGTCAACAGGTGTCGACGTAGAGTGACACTCAGCCATGCCGGCGCGTTGAAGAAGCTCGACGGCGTACTGTCGCTGCGATAAGAACAAGCCGTCAGTGGAGCGAGTGACGGAGATCCCGAGGAAGTGATGGAGTGCGCCCAGGTCGGTCATGGCAAACTCAGAGTGGAGGCGCCCAATGATCTGTTGAAGAAATGCCGTCGAGGATGCAGTAAGGATGATGTCGTCGACGTAGAGGAGCAAGTAGGCGATACTAGTCCCGTCTTTGTAGACAAAGAGGGAGGTGTCGGAAGGCGAGGCGACGAAGCCGAGCTGGCGAATGTATGTCGCAAAACGCTGGTACGGGCTCGGGAGCTGCCGCCAGCCGTAGAGGAGCGCCGCAGCAGACAAACATGGTCGAAAAGCGAAGTCGACGAAGCACGGGGTCATTGGCGATGACGGTCTCCTCCAGATGTCCATGGAGAAAAGCGTTCTTGACGTCCAGCTGATGGATAGGCCAGGCGCGTGAGGCAGCAATGCTGAGAACAGCCCGGATGGTCGCCGGTTTGACCACCGGGCTGAATGTCTCGTCGTAGTCGATGCCGTGGCGCTGGGAAAAGCCACGAACCACCCAGTGAGCCTTGTGGCGGGCAAGGGTACCGTCGGAGTGGTACTTGTGCTTGAAAATCCACTCGCCTGTGACCACGTTGGTGCCGGGTGGCCGGGGCACGAGGCGCCATGTCCCGTTGTCGATGAGCGCCTTGTACTCAGCCATGGTCGCACGCCAGTTTGGATCAGCCAGACCGCTGCGGTAGTTGGCGGGAAGCGGAGACGGAGTTGTCGCAGAGAGACCCACATACCGCACGACTGGTATGGCCCCGGATTGGGTCCGCGTGACGCGTCGTTCCTGCTGTACAGGAGGTGCTAGTGGAGCTGCGGCACTGTAGCTAACGGACAGAGCGAGGAGCACGCTACGAGTGCGAGCGGCGCGTCTTTAGAGAGACCCGTCATGCGCTCGGGGACGCCGGCTCTAGGTAAGCGGGAAGTCCCTTCTTGGGTGGAGCGCGCGGCGTGAACAACGAGCTGGGCGCAACGGGAGGAGCAAGGTGGTGGAGCAGGCTGGCGGTGGAGCAAGAAAGACGGGCCGCGAAAAAGTCGCGGGGTCGTCGGTCAGCTCCTCGATGAATCCTTGATGTGGCTGCCCAACAGCAGTGGACAAGGATGCAGGATGCACCGGCACGGTAGCACCTGCAAGCAAAAAATCCAGGTCGCTTGGAGAAGACCCGGAGGGGTAAAGCCCGAAGGGAAAACAAGTCTCATTGAAGACCATATGGCGAGAGATGATGACGCAGCCGAGCCATGTCGAGGCGGTACCCCTTGTGGGAGGAGGGATAGCCGAGAAAGACAAGCTGTGGAGCGAGGGGAGAGTTTGTGGCGAGCCGTGGCGGTCAAGTTCGGATAACAGAGACACCCAAAGACACGCAAGTGGGAGTACTCTGGAGGTTTGCTGTGGAGTAGAGTATATGGAATGGCGTGGCGAGCAGTGAGCATGGGCGCTGTTCGTAAGATATGTGGTCAGGTGGCGCCTCGGCCCGATCTTGGCGAGCATGTGTGCATGGAGGAGCATCGTGCGGCTGATGTTGTTCAATGTGCGAAGAAGGCGTTCAGCCTTGCCATTTTGTGGAGAGGTATAGGGACACGAGAGGCGTAAATGAATACCACGGGAAGCAAAGAGAGTGTGGAGGGTATTGTTTACGAACTCAGTGCCATTGTCGGCTTGGACAGCTTTGATGGCAAGGTTGAATTGAGTGTGGACATAATTGCAAAAAATTGTAATATGTGTGGGGACTTCAGATTTGTGAATGAGGGGAAAGGTCCAACAGAAATGAGTGAAATCATCAAGTAAAACGAGATAATATTGATACCCAGATACACTGGCAACCGGGGATGTTCATACATCACAGTGAACAAGTTCAAAAGGCATGGAGCTAAAGGAACTAGAATCTGGAAAAGGAAGACGCACATGTTTGCCAAGCTGACAAGAATGACATAGTAGGTGCTCTACTTTATTACAGCTTATGGACGCATTACGACGAAGGATGTCGAAGGTGGCAGAGCTGGGATGACCAAGACGGTGATGCCAAAGGTCGGTGGAGATAGCGATGCTGGCGTGTGGAGCGGAAGACGCAGCGGGGAAGGTGTAAAGGTCGCCAGCACTATTGCAGCGAAGCATCACGCGATGGGTCGGGATATCCTTGACAGAAAAACCAAGAGCGTCAAATTCTATAGAGCAGTTGTTGTCCCTAGTAAACTGACGGACAGATAGCAGATTGCAGACTAGGGATGGGACAACTAAGACATTATTAAGATGAAAATGTGACTCTGGTGTATGAAGGACAGACTTGCCACGGCATGTAATAGGAAGGGTTTGACCATTGCCAACGGTAATAGAAGAGTAAGGAGGGGGATGACGAGAAAGGAGTATACCATCCGAGGAGCTCATGTGGGATGAGGCGCCGGAGTCCAGGACCCAGGGATGCTGGCCCTGGAGGTGCATCTGATTTAGGGCAGCAACAAGACCATCCTGGTTCCACATGGGAGCCTGTTGCGAGACTTGGAGGGGCGCAAATGTCGTCGGGGGCTGTGTAGGCGCGAAGGCCGTGTGAGCCTGAGGAGGGGCGCCAGCCGCCCTGTTGAGCCGAAGGAGGGCCCTGTGGCGCCCATGGATTGTAGCAAATCCAGGGGCCCATGGGTCGGTATTGGCCATTCTCGCGGCCACCGAGACGCGGTCGCGGCGCCGCGGCTGCCTGCGCAGGTCGCTTATTCCACCACGCGACCCTTGCCCTTGCCCTTGCCGCGCCGTTGTTGCTAGCTCTGCCGCCGCCTTGTTCTTCTGCTGCCGTGGCGGTCACGTGTGGGTTAAGTGCACCTCCAGAGGTGGCTGTGGCAACGAGAGCACGGCATCCGCCCGGCCGTGCGGCCGAACCGGCGGTGGCTAGGAGAAGCGATCTTTGGCGACCATCTTTTCATCGTTGGCGAGACGGAGCTCCTTGAGTGCCAGCATGTCATGGGCTCTGGCGAATGTGGGAAGTACAGCTGAGTAGGCGATATCATCGGCAGTGTTGGAGAGGCGAGGATTGAGGCCACGCAGAAGGGCGAGGACGAGCTGCGAGTCCTCCACAGGGTGGCCGACATCACGAAGGGCGGCGGCCTTGGTCTTCAGCCGCTGGTAGTACGCCGAGATGGTGCTGTCGCCTTGCACCATGGAGTGGAATTCGTTGAGGAGGAAGATGGCACGCGGCTCCCGGTTGGCGCGGAAGATCCCCTCAATGGCCACCCACAGATCGCGGGCGGTTGGGTCGGCGTTGTCCATGGCGAGGTCGAGGACGGAGTCGTCGACAGAGCCGGAGATCCAGCTCCGGACGTAGCACTCCGCGGCATCCCACTGAGGATCATCAGGTCGAGGGGGAGCAGAGCCGTCGATGTGCGAGCGAAGGCCAAACTTGCCGCACAGCGACTTGAAGAAGAACGCCCACTTGGAGTAGTTGGATTGAAGGTCCAGCGTAATCGGGATGTGGGATTTGACATTGACGGTGGCGTAGGGGTGAACCACGATCGAGGTAGCAGCACCGACGCCCATGGCACCCATCGTGGCAGTGCCGATGGGGGGCATGGTGGGAGTGCTGTCGGCGGCGTCTGCCGCTGCAGGTGGCGAGGAGAGGCGAGACGAGGAGGCCGAGGTGGCCATCGGAGACGGGAGAAGGCGATCGGGAAGAGATCGCGTGGGGAAGGGAAGTGGGGAAAGGTAGGATCTGATAGGCTGATACCATGTAGAGACACACCTCACGCCCAATATGGGGAGGTGACCTTCATATATATAGCCAATATGGCTGGGTATACAATGAATACAATGAAGTATACATGGCAGGTGCTAATTATAGCTAATCACATATAGACCTGCCTAATATATCTAATACTCCTGAGGTCTTCAACAACTCAGGTGTTGGTAAATGGAGTGCCGGGAGAGCTAGTTCAACACCAGCGGGGGCTTCGGCAAGGTGACCCCTTGTCCCCGATGTTGTTCATCTTGGTCATGGATGTGCTTAACTCACTCATTAATACGGCAAGTGAGATTGGCCTATTGCAGCCCTTTCTATCTAGAGGACCTAGTCAGCGGGTCTCTCTATATGCTGATGATGTGGTTCTTTTCTTGCGGCCCTGTTTGGAAGAGTTTGAGGTGATCAAAGAGATTCTTCGGATTTTTGGAGAAGCGTCAGGGCTGATCAGCAATTTAAGCAAGTGCTCGGTGACCCCAATTTGATGCCATCAGCAGGACATGGAACTAGTGCAAGGATCCTTGCCTTGCGTAGTACAAGAGTTCCCTTGCAAGTACCTTGGACTCTCTTTGTCAATCAAGAAGCTCCCCAAATCTGTCTTTTATATGATTATTGACAAGATTGCTGATAAGCTGCCCGGATGGAAATCTGCCATGATGCACCCAGCTGGCCGAGCCACACTTATTCGAGCAGTGCTCTCGACAATTCCTATTTACCCACTCTTTGCACTGGACCTTCCTAAGTGGGCGCGGAAAGCAATTGACAAGATACGTCGAGCTTTTCTATGAAAGGGTCGCAAAAGAGTAAATGAAGGACATTGTCTTGTTTCTGGGGCCGGGTCACGAGACCATTCGAGCTTGGCGGATTGGGAATCCTTGACTTGGAAATCCTCGGATGGGCGTTGCACATGAGGTGGTTGTGGCTCAAAAAATCCCAACCTGATCGCCCATGGGCCGGTTTGGATATTTAGGTGCACCCCAATTCAGCGGCTATGTTCTCCATTTCGATCATCTCTATTGTGGGGGATGGCTGCACGACCCTCTTTTGGTGTGATCGATGGCTACATGGTAAATCCTTAACAGACCTTGCCCCCTCTCTTTGTGCGCGTGTACCAAAGAGAAGTGTCAATCGAAGGACGGTGCAAGAAGCTCTTACAGATAACACTTAGGTTCAGGATATCAGAGGCAGTTTACCTACTGTAGTCTTGGAGGAGTTCCTTGGCCTATGGGATGTTCTCGCCCGTGTGAGGCTCACCCCTGACGTGGATGATCAACATGTGTGGAAGCCATCCTCCTCAGACAGGTTCTCAACTAAATTAGCGTACTGCTGTTTTTTTGTGGGGGCGGTGGAGTTTGCACCATGGCAGGAGATTTGGAAAACCTGGGCTCCTCCTCGTTGCAAATACTTTGTGTGGTTAGCCTCTCTTAATCGCTATTGGACCGCGGATCGACTGGCCCGTCGGGGGCTTGTTCACCTTGAGTGCTGCTCACTATGTGATCAAGAGGAGGAAAATATTCAGCACTTACTCACTTCTTGCGTGTTCACAAGAAGTGTTTGGCTCTCAATGCTTACCCTGGTGGGATTGCAGCGGCTTACTCCAGGCCCGGACGATTTGGTCTTCACCTTGTGGTGGCGTCATGCTTTGTACCAAGTCCCTAAGCAGCAGCGCAAGGGCTTTAACTCTTTGGTCGTATTGGTGGCTTGGCGGGTGTGGAAGCATATGTATGGCTGTATTTTTGACGGAGTCTCTCCTAATGTCAGCATTGTTTTGCAAGACATTAGAGATGAGGCCAAATTGTGGTGTTTGACGGGGGCCAAAAGCCTTTGTACCATTTGGCCATAGGTGCTGTGTTAGTTTTTTGGTCGGTGGGGATGCCCCTAGTGTTGACTTTTTGTTGTTAGCCTCGCCTTTTTGGTGAGGGTTGTACGAGTCTTCTCAGACTACTTGTTCTTCTTAATATAATGATGCGCAATTCTCCTGCGTGTTCGAGAAAAAAAATAATTATCAACTAATCCTTGATCCATCATGCTTCTTGTGCACGATTGTCTGCAGGACTAAAACAAGAATGGTGCTAAGAAAGTAAACTTCATGCATTTTCATGTGAACACCTAGAAGTTCACACTCGGCATAACTGCATGAGAGTGTCAAAACACAACCCTTTACATCCAAACTGGTGCTAGAACGTAACTTGGTAACATAAGCCTGACTGTATCTGAACAAATATCAGACAGTAAGAGCCTGCAGGGCACCCAGAAAGCTCTCCGAACCTTTTTCTAATTGGTAACAACCTCCTGGCACCTGTAGCATGCAAAATATAGGGCTTTCTTCTTTTTTCTTTCATCTGTTATGTCGTGGGTCTCCATGTTATATATGCAACACAGTCAGACCCTTTTTAACAAAATGGGACACAGAACTTCGAAGTTGATTTATACCAGTATGGAGGCCTTGAAGTAATGGAATGCCATTCAGTCACCAGTATGGAAGCTTGTTATGTTTATGTTTTATTTTTTTTCCCATTTCCAGATGTCTTTATGGTTGTCACCATGAGAAACAAGACTAACAAGTAATGTGGATGATTAATCGATCATCCTATCCCTGTCTTGTAGTTTCAACAACTGAGTGGAAATGAAGAACATGGATACTTAGTTGAAGAATTGTGTTTTGTTTACTAGTCAAATACATCTGTTATCGGTTTCATATTCATTGCTGATATTTGCAACTGATGCTTGTATATTTGTTCTGCAGTGCACGCTTTAAATAAGCTACCATATTCTAAGCTAGACTCTAAGGCCATTGGGATCACAAATGGAGTTGTTTTTGTAACTTATAGCAGCTTAATAGCATGCTCTGAGAAAGGCCTTTCCCGTTTGCAGCAGTTGGTACAGTGGTGTGGATCTGAGTTTGATGGTCTTCTAGTGTTTGATGAGGTAAAGCAGGAGTGCAGGACCTTGTTTAAACTCACTAACAGAAAGGATATAAGATTTAATGGAATGAGTTTTGGCATCTTCTAGATAAGATTCAATTTTGCATTCAAACCTGTTTAACGTTAATTTGTTGTGCTGAAATGATATGTTTCTTCCAGTGCCACAAGGCCAAAAATCTGATTCCTGAGACAGGAAGCCAGCCCACTCGTACTGGTAAATCAGTTCTTGATATCCAGGTGTGTGTTGCTTTGTCTTTTGTGATATTTTCTTCTGTTCCCCTTGAGATCAGCAGAGCCTTACTAACATACATTCTGTTTCTGTGGTTTTAATGTATCCATTTTCTTAAGTGCAAACTGTGTGGTCTTGGAAAACTGATACTACTACTACTACAACAACAACAAAGCCTTTTGTCCCAAACAAGTTAGGGTAGATTAAGAATGAAATCTCCTCAAGATCAAAGAGACAAGAGTTTTAAAGACCTATAATGTTAAAACGCTAAGCCGTACAGTCTGTCAACTGAGTCGAGAGCCTAAAACATTGCCTTTAGGCTTTTTATGGTTCCGGTACATAGATCGCTAACTTTCATACGCTCCTATCCAAATCTAATTCTTTAGATACATTTCAATCCCTCAAGTCTCTTTTAACTGCTTCCTCCCACGTCAATTTTAGTCAACCTCTGCCTTTTCTTACGTTTTCAGTATGTCTTAAAATTCCACTACGTACCGGTGCCTCAGGAGGTCTCCGTTGGAGATATCCAAACTATCTTAAGCGATGTTGGACCAACTTCTTTTCAATTGGTGCTACCCCCACCCTATCACGTATATCATCATTGCGGATACGATCCCGCCTTGTATGATCATAGATTCACCGTAACATCATCATATCTGCTACATTCATCTTTTATTTATGTTGTCTTTTAGTCACTCAACATTCTGTTCCATATAGCATCGCAGGTCAGATCGCTGTTCTATAAAACTTGCCCTTTAACTTTTGAGGAATTTTTTTGTCACACAGGACACCAGATGCTTAGCGCCATTTCACCTACCCCGCTCTTATCCTGTGGCTTACGTCTTCATCAATCTCACCGTCCCACTGTAGCATCGATCTTAAATAACGAAATGTGTCCTTTCTAGATATTATTTGTCCGTCCAGCCTAACATCTCCATTATCTGCTTTGGTACCGCTAAAATGACACATCATATACTCAGTTTTAGTCCTATTAAGTTAAGCTTTTTAATTCTAAAGTCTTCCTCCACAGCTCTAGATTCCTATTAACACTTATTCTTCTCTCATCAACTAGCACCACATTATCAGCGAAAAGCAAACACCAAGGGATATCTCCTTGTATGTCTCACGTGACTTCATCTATCGCTAGGGCAAAAATGTATGGGCTCAACGTTGACCCTTGGTGTAGTCATATCTTAATAGGAAAGTCATTTGTAACACTACCACATGTTCTAACATTAGTCACAATATCTTCGTATATGTCCTTAATTAGGGTAATATATTTTGTTGAGACTTTTTTCCTTTGAAGTGCCACCACATGATCTTTCTTGGCACTTTATCATAGGCTTTCTTCAAGTCAATAAACACCATGCGAAGGTCTTTTTTTTGCTTTCTATACTTTTCCATCAACTGTCGCAGCAAGAAAATCGCCTCCACGGTCGACCTCCCAGGTATAAAACTAAATTGGTTTGTCGTCAAGCTAGTCACTTTTTTTAAACGGTGTTCAATCACTCGCTCCCAAAGTTTTATTGTGTGGCTCAAGAGTTTAATTCTTCTATAATTAGTACAACATTGAATATCTTCTTTAGTTTTGAAAATTAGTACTAATGTGCTCCTCTGCCACTCATTTGGCATTTTGTTCAAGCTAAAAATGTTAATGAGCAAATTAGTTAGCCAAACAATCGCAACTTCTTCTAGGCATTTCTACACCTCAGTAGGGATATTATCAGGCCCCAACGCTTTACCCACTTTCATCCTCTTTAAGGCTTCTTTTATTTCCAATTCCTGGATTCTTCGAATAAACTACCTATCAGTATCGTCAAAAGCATCATCCAGTTCAATCATACTATCATTATTGTGATGATGGAACAACTTGTCAAAGTAATCCCTCCGCCTAACATTGATCTCCTCGTCTTTCACTAACAGTCTATTAGTGTCGTTTTTGATGCATTTAACTTGGTTGAAATCTCTCGTCTTCTTTTCTCGAAGTTTAGCCATCTTGTAGACATCCTTCTCACCTTATTTTGTACTTAGTTTCTGGTAAATTTTCTCATATGTCTTGCCTCGTGCTTTACTCACTGCTTTTTTTACATTCTTTTTTGCTGCTTTGTATTTCTGTACGTTGTTATTGCTTCTATCAAGATGCATGTGCTTGTAGCATATCTTCTTCTCGGTAGCCTTTTGCACTTCCTTATTCCACCACCACCACGTGTCTTTATGTTCGCCTCTTGCCCCTCGGGTCACTCCAAGCACCTCTGTAGCCACCTTCCTAATACAAGCTGCCATCTCTATCTACATAATATTCGCTTCTCCCACATCTCACATCCCTTTCGCCAACATTCTCTCCTTAAACGGCTGTGCGGTTTCCCCTTTGAATTTCCACCACTTCGTCCTTATGACTCTGGGGACCTTAGTCTGTCTAACTCTTAACCTAAAATGAAAGTCGGTGACTACCAACTTGTGTTATTGGATAACACACTCTCCAGGTATAACTTTACAGTCTATGCAGGCTCGATCGTCCTCCCTCCTAACGAGGATAAAATTGATTTGGCTAGAATGCCGACCACTGCTAAAGGTAACTAAATGGGAATGTCTATTTCTAAAAAAGGTGTTAGCTATCATGAGATCAAAAGCGACGGCAAAGTTTAAAATATCTTCTCCCTCTAAATTTCTATCACCATAACCAAAACCCTTATGCACCCTTTAAAACCCCCTACTAGTTGTACCGACCTGACCATTAAAATCGTTTCATAAGAAAACCTTGTCACTGTTAGGCACACTTTTAACCATGTCATCTAGGTCATCCCAAAATTACCTCTTAGCGACCTCATCCAGACACTTGTGGAGCATATGCACTAACAACATTCAAAACCAAGTCGCCAAAGATTAACTTGACTATGATAATCCTATCCCCTGTCTCTTCACGTCAACAACTCCGTTCTTGAGGCGCTTATCGATTAAAATGCCCACTCCATTCTTGTTTCGTTCTGTTCCAGTATACCACAACTTGAAGCCAGTATTCTCCACCTCTTTTGCCTTTTGACCTACCTATTTAGTCTCTTGAATGCACAATATATTTATACGTCTCCTAATCGCCGTATCAATTACCTCTCTTAACTTATCTGTTAATAACCCTACATTCTAACTACCTAAATGAATCATACTCTTCTCGGTTAGCTTACTTGCCCCTTGCACTTGTCGAGTAAAGTGCGAAGACCTTTGCACATTTTTCACTACATTCGGGTGCTGACGTAGCGCGTCACTAAGGGAGTGACGTCCCAGCCCTTGCTCATTTATTACCACACCCGGGTTTCGATATAGTGCGTCGCTAAGAAGGTTACGCCCCAACGAAAATATTTTAGGTTTCATTCCATGAAATGATAGCTTGATTTTACGTTGGCTCGCTTGGCCTAACACAACCCCCCTCCCTTTTCCTAGCTTGGGAAACTACATAGGCGGAGTTGTCTTGGAAAACTGATACTTAATATATATACTTCAGACTGATAAAATGTATGTTTGAAACCGTAACATTAATTTTCCTGTCCTGTGCATATATCTTAATCAAATTTATGTAAGGCAAATTATTTAGAGGAAAGAACTTTTTCCACCATAGTCTGATGTGATATGCCAAGTTCTGGAGTTCATACTCAAGAATGTCCTGGCTGAGGGCAATCACCGTACTCTGATATTGTCAAGAATTTTGTTAAGTTCCAACCATTTGCATTACGATCTCATGGATACACCTTTTTTATTTATAAAATGAAGATGCTTTACTTTCTAGGGTGTGGTGTTATATTATTGCTCACTTTGAAAGAATACTTGATATTTTAAGATGATATTTTTAAACTTTCCTGATGTTCTGTTCAAGTGTTCATACATTGACGGCAGGAAATGTTACCTGAAGCTCGGGTTGTTTACTGTTCAGCAACTGGTGCATCGGAGCCTCGAAATTTAGGTTACATGGTTCGGCTTGGTCTCTGGGGAGACAGAACATCATTTGAGAATTTTCACCAATTTCTAGGTTTATGTTTATTCTTCTATTCTTATTTTTTTCTTTTTTGTATATTTTTCTTTTGCATTTATATCCTATCTTAATTCACACATAAATGATCGTTGACCTGTTTATCCTGACAGCAATTACAATAGTTGTTCACACCTGACAATGATGAACTATCCATCATAACAACACTTCAATATAAAGGAAGGAATATTAATAGTCTAGTAGTTGTCCATATGCAATAATAATAGTAGTTGTCCATTTGTCTATGCAAAAGATGACTCAGAAGCAATTACTCTCTCCAGTCACAAAAAGAAGTTGGTTTGGACATCGAGATAGTTCCCAAAATGCAACTTTGACAACTCATTTCTATTGCAATACATTTCTAAAACCTAATAAAACTATAATATTATGAAAGTACTTTCCAAGACAAATCTACACATCATTTTCATGTGTCCAATCTAAATATTCAAAAAGATGTTGATAGCTAATGTTTATAATGTTTGACTGCAAGTAACCCAAAACGACTAGTTTTTGTGACTGGAGGGAGTAGTAGCTTAGGATCAAGATCATCGGGGTTTTTTTGGGGTTAACACCATTTAGAGATGAATGCTGATCAAAGTAATTTACAATGAACTGGTGGTATACCTGCATTTCCCCGTTTTCAACTGATTGTAAAGTACTACCTACTTTCACAGTTTGGTTCAGCGATTTAAAGAAGGCTTAGTGATAACCACTGTGAAGAGGGATTGTAGTATGCTGCAGGCATACTGCTAATTCATAACTGCCAGCCTAAAGATGCATGCTGCAAACAATATGATGAGTTCTTTCCTTTTCTTTTGAGAGAAAAACATACCAATATACCATGAGGTTGCACTAGCACTGGTATTAGTGGAGGGAATAGAATTCCTTTGTTTTAGCATTGATGGATCCACCAATTTTAGCCACAAGTTTTCCATAGTGCTTAAAGCATCGAATGCCTTTTATGATATTTTCTATCTTTCATTAATCATTATCAGAAAGTGGACCCCTGAAATCCAATAGAAATATAATGATGTATACTATTGTTTACGCTCTATGGGAACGATTTTCAGGTGCTCTTGAGAAAGGTGGTGTGTGTGCTCTTGAACTTGTTGCTATGGACATGAAAGCCAGGTTAGTGTTTCTGGAACTGCTCAGTGACTCAGTTCTACCTTGTATGCACACAGAAATTGACATGAAGAGCCCATATGCAAATGGGTAGCATATGTCAAATGTTTTCTGTGTACATAGGTGACAGGGTTTCCTTGTTGCTAAGTTTTCCAATTCAATCATTGATTGGTTTACCTGTGCATTAGAATGATTCATTTTCTTGTAAAACTTGTCTCAGGGGTATGTATGTTTGCCGTACGCTAAGTTATAAGGGTGTTGATTTTGATGTTGTGGAAGCACCTCTAGAGGAAAGAATGATGGTAAATTGACATGCTGCCTTTTTTCTTTTTGTTTTGGTGGTATGGTTAGTTTGCTCTGAACCATTTATATCTTGCCTGTAAGAATTTTTCTTGTTCTAAGAAGTGATTTCTCATCACAGTAAAAAGTGATGTTCTTTTAAATAACCTTTTCTATTCATTTTTGTTTAGCCCTGGAGTTGGGGATGATAGTATAGAACTAAGGGCATGCTTAAATGGCATCATGTTATCTGATGCAGAATATGTACAGAAAGGCTGCTGAATTTTGGGCTGAGTTGCGTGTCGAACTCCTATCAGCAAGTGAATATTATGCAGAAGACAAGGGCAATTCAACTCAGATTTGGCGGCTATACTGGGCCAGCCATCAGGTGGTTCCTCTTTCATTTTACGTAGCAATACATTTATAACCTTAAGATCCTGGCCAATTATGGGAGTTCATGGATCATATTTTCCCCCAAAATCATCTCCTTTTGGTATAGTAGAGAATTTGAGACCGGAGAGAAAATTATGATGTAGTACATGTGAAGTTTGGCAGATCATTTGCTTCACATGCTCAAACACTACTACCCCATATTGTTAATAAATATATAACAATGCATTATATATATATTTTGCAGCGTTTCTTTAGGCATATGTGTATGTCTGCAAAGGTACCTGCTCTTGTGAGGTTGGTGAAAGAAGCCTTAGCAGAAGAAAAATGTGTGGTGATTGGTCTTCAGAGCACTGGAGAAGCTCGAACAGAGGAAGCTATCACAAAATATGTGTGTTCGTCTTGCCTACTAGCCTTTTCTTCATCTTGTGTACTCTAGAACCTGGCAAAGTGAACTGATCCTTTGAATTTTTCTTTCTGTATTCAAATGTATGTGGCAGGGTGTTGAATTGGAAGACTTTGTTTCTGGTCCTAGAGAGTTGCTTCTTAAGCTGGTAGAAGATAACTATCCTTTGCCTCCAAAACCTGATTGTTTTCAGCAAGGTTTGCATTTAACCGAACTTTATAGATAGACCAAAATGCTAATCTTTTAGCATGTGTTAGTATTAGTCAAGTTTATAACTTCTTTGCTCCAATCTGGATGTGAAATATAGCCATTCCTATTGCCAAAGGTGGGTTTAACACTGTTGCTTGTCATGTAGAAGAGAATCTGTGGATATATCACCTTTTGTTTGATTAGTTTCCTTACTTTATTCAGCTCTGGTTGCTTGCTTTTTTATTTACGTGCATTCTTGTAGGTGAAGAAAAGGTTGCAGAGGTCCAGCGTAAGCGGCATTATGGACCTGATGTATCCTTTAAAGGAAGAGTTAGGAAACTCGCAAAAATGGAAGATGTGAGTGACGATGGAAGTGATGAATATTCTCCACGTAAGTTTCACGAGAATTTGGTGATAGTGGTTGCTAAGTGTATAGTTTTTTTGGTGGCAGAAGCAGTTCTATTTTTCTATTTTTTGATAAAATAACTACTTGGAAGCATCTTTTTGGGACCATAACAGCATTGGCAAAGATCCTCGTAGCCACCTAGATTCCGTAGTGTTGCACAACCACAAACTGGCCTTTAGTGGATGATCTCAACTGCTTTGATTTTGAGCTAATGGCCAAAACCACTTAGATATGATCCAATGGTCAATATAGCTTCCCTGTTCCAATAATCATATTCTCTGTTGCAATGGGATTGACCTATGAGAGAAATTATGTGGAATAGGATGGTTACTGCATGAAATTGCGAAAATAATTATTTTGGTGTTTTTATGGCTTCAAAAATGATGAGAAAATCACCTTTTGTATCTGCAAGAACTAATGGGTTGTTTGATTTTACATCCTACGAGTACATTTAATCATTTGATTTGAATTAAAGCTGGATAATTATCAGTTTTCTTTGCGTGTGAGTTTGTGTATGCTCATGCACACGCAGATGTCATGCTTTATTGCTTGAAGAACTATATAACTTCAGTGAGGTGACTCAAAAAAAAGTAAAGCATAAAAATAATAATTATGTGCTTCTAATCTGTAACAGTGATGTATTCTGATACTATTGTGATTTTTAAGTAGTTCATTGTTATTGTTACATGGATTGCTGGCAGATAAGCTATGGTCTTTCTTAATAATAGGTACTTATTGATCAATTCTGTAAAATGTTGCAGCGGAGTCAGACCATGAATCAACAGAATCTGATGAGGAATTCCATATGTGTCAGATGTGCAACACTGAGGAGGTGACTTGTTATGTTTCAATATACGCTGCTTGTTTTAGCCTTATTGTGATGTAAATTGGGGCTGACATTTTTAGCTATCCCACCATCATTTTCTTTCATCACACATTAGAAGAAGTAAAAAGGGAAAGCATTTTATTCCACAGTTTGCTTTAGTGATCTTGGTGCCTTACGATTTTCTCAGCTTAGAAAGGTTGTCCTTTCTACATTCATAATTCTATTTGGGGATGGCTATGGTAACAACTTTTAGCTATAAAATGTTTCTCAACTTTTTCACATGTACCAAAGTCACTCCTTTTTATTTTAAATTTTATTTCTACCATTTTATGTTTGTTAATATCCATGGTTGAAATTTTGAAATTGATATCTGTACCAAAGGCAAACCTTGCTTACAGAATGCTTACATTAGTGTACAAGACTGGTCTCATTTGGAATTTGAAGACAGAATTTGCTTTCTAACACTTTTTTATTAGTTTGTATAATACTTACAATTGCACGCCATTTCAGGAGAAAAGCTTGTTGCTTCATTGTTCCGGTTGTGCTACACATGTTCACCCTGGTTGTCTGATTCCACCTTGGACTGGAATGTTGACTGATGATTGGTCATGTTATGCATGCAAGGAGAAGGTAGAAGGCTACTTCAAAGAGAGAGATGCTTACATAACTGAACTCTCAAAGAGGTACCTATATGTGAATCAATAACTATTTGCTAACTTGATATGCTCATACACCCCAGTTCAATTACTTGTTGCCTGGTAAATTACTATCAGGTATGACACTGCAGTGGAGAGAAAGTCAAAGATTTTAGACATTATTCGTTCCTTGGATTTGCCTAATAATCCTCTAGATGATATCATTGATCAGGTAATTGATTTTTCTAATTGTTGGTGGTGCATTCCCCTGTTCCGAATTTCTGTTTGAACTTATGAGCAAGCACTGGTAACATCTGGGTACAATTGAGTAATTTAGAGCTCCTCCTTTGATTATGCAGCTGATATATCTTAAATGATACATTCCTTATTTCCTTTAAATTATCATGGAGTACTTTTAAGAGAGGTCTCTTTTGTTCATTGTCAAAACAATTATTTAACTGATTTAGCTAGCATATATTGGTATATATGGCACATGGTATGAACCACCAAGGTTCGAATCCGGAACAGGGCAATTCCGACAGCCACAAGCGTACTGTGTAACGAAATCCGGGAAAACCGGAGAAAATTTGGAATTTGAATTTTGAGTTCGGAACGGTAGGAAACTGGTAACCGGACCGGTTACCGGAAAAACCGGTAGAAAAACCGGAAAACCCGATGGAATTAAGACCGAAAGATTATAAAAGTGTTTTTGTACAAAATACAAGTTAATACATTGTGCTCCAACGCGAAGGTTGTACAATGTACTCATTGTCATCATTGTAGACAAGTCCTTCATAATGAGCCAGGTGGTAAAGAGGATAAGAGATGTCTGAGGACGAATGAGAATCATCAGCAGAAGATAGTAAGTTAGTATCTCGACGCTCATATGTCGGCAAAAAGTATGAGCTACCATATGATGCGTAGGAAGAAGAGTTTTGTGGTTGAGGATGATCTCCCGCTGCTGCTGCTCGCTGCTGCTGCTGCCGCTGCTGCCTACTGCCGCTGCTGCTGCTTTGCTGCTGCCGCCGCTGCTTTGCTGCTGCCACTTTGCTGCTGCTGCTCTCTCTCCTCTCCCTCCTGCTGCTGCATGCATAATGCTCCCTGGTTCCAAACTTCCAATAATGCCTCACATGTAACACAACAGAAAAAGCACTGCTTCATAGCATCCAATAATGCCTCACATGCAACACAACCAACTCATGGGCCCAACATGTTCTTAAATAGCTTCTTAAACATCCAATGTAGGTACAATACCCCCTGGAACCCATCCAAACATCTACAAATTCAAAATTTTCAAATTTCAATCTCGGCCGGTTTTCCCCTCCCGGTCGCTGGCGGTACAACCGGTTACCGGCGGTAACCGGCCGGTTACCGCCGGGATTTCGAACTTTGTGAACCACAATGAAAATAAAGATATCGAGAAAAATGCACCAAGTGTCAATGGATCAGGCCCCTGTTCTTATTCCTAAAGTCAGTCAGTTGTTCAAATAAGCTCATTGTATGCTATTCATGGTTTGTTAAGAAATAAGGGTAGATGAAAGTCAGGGATACCCATTAGCACAAATGAGTAATGGAGATTGCAATATTATTCTATTGAAGCCAGCAGCTTGTATGAGAATTTTTGGTAATCCTGTTGTGCATCCATTTCCATTGTTTCTTAAAATATTGTGGAGGGATGGAGTTTGCTTTGTAGGATTAATTTTCTGGTTTAGTTGTCCCTTGAAAAGGCCAATGCCACCTTAATTTTCCATAGATGTGCATGCTCTGTGCTGCAACGTACCTCCTAGTGGTACAACAAGTTCATCTAGCTATACATGGTCATCGTGTTGAATACAAGTAACAACAAATAGTACAGTAAGTACAGCATTAGGCTTGCTGATTTAGTTCTCACTTCTGTTGATTATATGTTATCGGATTATATGTTGTCGAACCTAATTGCAATATTATTATAATGGGAATCTATCCGTTAGCCATCCTTTCAATAGGAGGATGATAACTCCAATCTAAGCCATGAAAATATGGACGAGCTATTGATTGTGTTTCAAGGTGGAATGCCCATGTCACTAGGTGGAATGGGATGAGTAAATTCATAATAATCCAAAGGGTTTTAAAAGATGTCAGTTGCTTTTAATGTATGATCTAAGGCATCCAGAGTTGATCCAGTGGTCAAGGTTCCTATTTTCATTCTCCTATTTGTGAAGTGGTGCATTCCCTTGTTAATTCATCATGTGCTCTATAACTGCCAAAATAGTATGAACAGAGTGAATCAGCTTGTCTAAAAGATTTAGTTGATTATTCAAGCATCGAGCTACAAATACTTTTAAGACATTCCATTCGTTGTTGTTGCCTATGATCCGACAAGGCACTGTAGCAGGTGGACGAACAGTGACGTGGGTGCTGTAGCACATGAACAGTATTGTAGGTACTGTAGCACATGAACAGTACCATGTGGCATTGTAGTGGTCTTATTAGGAAGGGTTGGATGCATGTTTTCGTATTATGAATAATTAAATACATATCTTTATATTAGGAATAGATATTTTAATATTTAGATAGTATAGATATGATTAGGTATTACGTGCGCGGGTACTGCAGCGCATGTACTGTTCACCGTGGTGTACTGTAGCACCGGTTACTGTAGCGCACTAGCGCGTACTATTCACGAGAGTACTGTAGCACCACATGTATTAGGCATGGTTTGTTATTTAGAAATCTATCTATTAGGTGTTTAGTATTATCTATTAGTTAGGCAAGTTATTATTAGATTTGATTGTTAGAGATAAGTTTTCTTATAGATTATTGTTTGGGAGTCAAATTGGGTCGTTCATATAAAAGGGATAGCATATATCTATTATGAAGGAAGCAAAGATGAATAAACAAGTCTCTAAAGTCCAGATGTGGTCTTTCCCTTGACCGGCTATTCTAAATCTATTTCTCCTCTAATCGGTGCCCTCTTTCACCTAACGCCGTTCTACTTCAAGTCATCGCTATCCGACCTCCCTCTGACGGATGATTACCCCCTTGTTGCCCTAGTTCATAACATCAGGGTTAAAAAAACCAGCGATTACCGGCACTGATTTCTTGGTGGGTGCCGGGATTCATAAGTACATTGAAATTTGTGACTGCATAATGCAACTTCTAGGTTGGTTTAGATATTTTTTGTGCTAGATTACCTATTGTATGAGCTAAATATGTTTTGAAACACCCCAAATTTTAGGTTATCGGTTTCGAACAATCTCAAATTCAAAATTTAAATTCAAACTTTGACTGGTTTTTCCGGTTACCGGCCGCCGGGCAGTATTCCCCTCGGTCCTGGAATTTCTAACCTTGGATATGATATTATCTTTAGTTGATTGGTTGCATTAGATTGTGTTAGTTTCTATATTGTTAGGGGCTAATCTCGTTTATATAAAGAGAGGAGCCACACTAAATAAACAAAGTTTTTAGTCTCTCCCCCCTTTTCTTCAATTAAGCCTCAGAGCCTTAGTGGCGGCATGGCCAACCGTTCAAAGTCGAGTGCCCTACCCGTGGTCCTTGGACCCGTAGCCAACCAACACCGACCACGACATTTGTTTTGTATTTTGTAGCTAGGTGGCCCTGACAATGTTGCAGAAATTACTGGACGGCGTGGTATGCTAATAAGAGCATCAGATGGAAAAGGTGTTGTATACCAGGCGCGGAACACGTGAGAGAGCTTTCTAATGATGACTTATTATCTTCTCTTATTCAGTTAATTTCATTTAAATATTTGCTGTTTATAGGAAAGAGGTTGCATGGGACATGATTAATATGCATGAGAAGCAGCTGTTCATGGATGGAGAAAAGCTTATTGCAATAATATCGGAGGCAGGATCAGCTGGTGTTTCTTTACATGCTGATAGAAGGGCAGAAAATCAGGTTTGTTTTCCTCCACTTTCCATCCATACAATTGTCCAAGACGGTTATCTATTGGAATATTTCTTACACTACTTAACTAAACATGCCAGAGGAGAAGAGTACACGTAACGCTTGAACTTCCTTGGAGTGCAGACCGTGCAATTCAGCAGTTTGGTAGAACCCATCATTCTAATCAAACTTCTGCACCTGAATATAGGTATCATTTAGTGATATGAAAATGTCCAGTTGGCTCATTGATACTGTTTGTTGTTGTTGGTAGAAAGTGACCCAAATCAGGATTTTAATGGTCTTTGGTTGAACATGGATTAGTGATGATTGCTGTATACTCAGATAATCATGAAGCACAATAACTTATAAGTTCACGCTCAACAGAGCCAATAGCTCAATTCTGGAGGGAAATGTCCCTTTTTGAAGTGACTTTCATATCTGAATTGTGAAGTATTAATCTGTGAAATGCCAATCTAGGCTTCTGTTTACAAACCTTGGTGGTGAAAAGCGATTTGCATCAATTGTAGCAAAGAGACTGGAGTCTCTTGGAGCTTTAACACAGGGAGATCGAAGGTTCTTTTTTGGTTCATCTCAGTCAGTTCAGTTCTGTGTGTAACCTTGATTGTCTCTGAAGATTACATGATGTGATCTCAACTTTTGCAGAGCTGGACCATCAGTTAGTGCTTTTAACTATGACAGCAATTATGGAAAGAAAGCCCTGAAAATGATGTACAGAGGAATAATGGAACTGGTTAGTAGTTATCTTCGATTTTTTTGGATGGGAGGTGAGGGGTTATTTCAAGTCGTGCATTATTCTAAAGAATACTTTTCAAGGTTACCAGGATACATTACAAATTTTGCCTTTGGAATGCTCTGAGAATCAAGGTAGCCTCCCAGAATTTGTCACCAAAGCAAAAGCTGCTTTAGTGTCAGTTGGAATTATCCGGGATGCTGTAATGTGTAAGTTTGCTTACAAACTTATTTTTCTTGTCACAGACAAAAATATTGGATGCAGGCTTTAGAAAGTTTTCTTTGTATTGCTACCTAGATATCATGTTTTATGGGTACACATCCCAAAGCTAGAGATTCTTTTTGGTCATGAACAGGGTTGAAAAACCGGGCGGTTACCAGCCGGTAAGCACCGGTTACCGTTTCTACCGGTGGGGACCGGTAACCAAAAAAACCATCCGAATTCAAATTTTGATTTTCGAATTTTGACTAGTTTTTCCTGTTACTAGTCTCAAAACAGCCCAAAAGTCAAATTTTGATTTTTCAAATTTTGACTGTTGTTTCCATTTACTGGTACCGGCCCCCTGGCAGGATTGGATCCGGTTCCAATATTTCCAACCTTGGTCGTGAATTCTCTGTGCCTTTTTGTCCAATTTATCATATAGATGCCACTTTTGAATTCAATATATTTCATCTATTTCATTCTACTGTCTGTAATAAAACTTGTTTTGTCACTAGTATGCAGGCTGTAGAAAGTTCTCTCTCTCTCTCTCTCCCCCCACTGGTCTGTGTTCAGAAACATTGGACTATTCATTAATTTTGTATTGCTTAAGTAGGAGAGTTGTGCAGTACCTTTTCATATACATGTATTCGTGATTAATATTTAAGGAATCAAAATGATGCTTGCAAGTTCAACTTACAATGCTTGCAGTGCACAACAAAAATGCTCTACTATTTTGTACATTGTAATCTGCGCTATGTAGTTTCAAATATATAATTCAGATCTTGTTATTTGGCAATTGTTGTTGCAGGCAATGGAAAAAATGGAGGAAAGCTTACTGGTAGGATTGTTGATTCAGACATGCATGACGTGGCCCGTTTCCTCAATCGTATTCTGGGATTGGCTCCAGACATCCAGAATAGGCAAGTTTTTCTCAACACAACTTCCTTTCGTTATGTTTGTACCTGGTTTGTTGATACCTTACTAAAATACTTAATTTAACAGGTTATTTGATCTTTTCACAAGTACACTTGATATGGTTATTCAGAATGCACAAATTGAAGGACAACTTGATTCTGGTATTGTTGATATCAAAGCAAAAAGTGTTGAAATGAAAGAATCACCCAAGGTAGTGTTTCTTCCAAAACAAAATTTAAATCCCTCAAGAGCTCTACTTCCAGTTCTAATCCAAGTTCATGTGTGCAGACTATTCATGTTGATAGCTTGTCTGGTGCTTCTACAGTGTTGTTTACTTTTACAATTGATCGTGGAGTTACTTGGGAGGTAGGCAGCATTTTGCAGCCATGACCTATTTTCCTTGAGAATTTCAGCAACATGACTGTAGATATATATTTTATATTTCAGTTTGGTTCTGCATTGGTTTTAAGACTGCATGTCTTGACAACTGCATTTTTTTATTTGTGGAAATGTTAAGTCGGCAAATGCAATACTTGAAGAAAGGCAGAAAGATGGAGCATGTTCTTCTAATGATGGATTTTATGAGTCGAGAAGAGAATGGATGGGGAGAACACATTTCATGCTAGCATTTGAAGGGTATGATAGTGGTTAGATGAGTGTGATTTGTTTATCTTCGGTTTTTTTTTGCGAGATATGTGTCAGCATTGTTAATTTTTTAAACTTCAATATAAATAAAAAAAGATACAAATAGTGGTAACTAAATACCAAAAGAAACATTGTCAAAAAACCTAACTTTCATGAAGTAAAAAAAGATGGTGGAACCAGGGTTCGAAATCCCGCTGGTTGCCGGCGGTTACCGGATTTACCGGTAGGTACCGGGAAGTATTTACCGGCCCGGTTTGTTTAAATTCCAATTTGAATTTTTGAACATAAAAGTTGGATTCTCTAATGATGTTTACAATGTTTAATGCTAATCCAATGTATTAGGACCTCTTGTGCTTAACTTGATACTTTTTACTATGAATATATTATGAATTTTCAATTGTTAATTACCTATCACCGGTTTTTTCGGTAACCGACCGGTTACCGGTCTCCTCCCGCCCCACCCACAAAATTCATTTGCCAAAATTTATCCGGGATTTCCGGTTACCGGGCGGTAACCGGCCGGTTACCGGTACCGCCCGGCAGCTGGGATTTGCCCCGGTTCCGGTTTTTCAATCCTTGGGTGGAACTATCCTGACAGTTAATTGACGAAATAAGCTATTCACCAAGTGATGTGAACCTTGATGGGAATCCTTTTTGTAATTTCAATTCTCTATTGATATATTTTGGTATCCTGAAGAAGAATTTAGCGTCAAAGCCAACTTGTAATGTTTCACATATTCTAGAGATAAATCAGGCCCCAAGAGAAAAGAAAAGACACAAGGAAAAGATAACTTGTTATTTTCATGAAAGATGAAATTCATTTAGTGAAAATAGTTGAAGTTTGCTATATGGAAATCGAGCTAAATTGTCGAAATTAACAGAAAATTTTTGATATGGGTCTTATATAATGCCTGCATTCTGACTGTGTGTATGCTTTGGTGCAATGTCCTTAATTGTTCTTGCTTTTGCTGCACCAGCTCAACTGAAGGAATGTACAGAGTAATTCGTCCTGCTGTTGGGGGAGCTTTACGGTACTTGATTCATCATTTGACTTTTTGACTTCTGCTGCCTAAAATACTTTAAACTCTTCATGGAGTTCTATGATTCATCTTTGGTTTTGACTTTGTTATTTGTTGCTTATTATTGAATGTATTGTGTGCTTGGTGGTTGGTTCAAAATTTTTAGTGACCATGTCTTGTTCTTTTCTTAAGGGAGATGCCTTTGGTTGAACTTAAAAGCAAGTATAGGAAGGTTTCATCAGTTGACAAAATTGGCAAAGGTTGGCAAGAAGAGTATGATGCATCATCCAAGCAGGTAATGCTGTCAGTTAAATACTTCTATTCAACATTGATCAGAGTGGGGTTCTATGTGGAATGCTTATATAAACTATTAGAGAACAAATTAACATTCAGCTAGGTTCCTTGTTTTTCTAAGCGAGCGCTGGTACACGTACGAAGGTTTTCTCACGAAAACTCTACAAACGCCCAGGCTCACATGACCTATACATTGCCCTTGTTTGTTCCTGTACAGCGAATCAACCAAATAAAGTTACGATGGCCCATTAAACTACTTCCATCCAAAACGGGATACCCTCTGAATCATTATTTGTGCATAGTAGTCATGAGAATTGTATACGTATCATGTATTCATCTTGCCATCTAGGCATCTATTTCTCAATTCTTTTTGAAAATACTGTTTCTCAACTTCAAACCCAATCTAGGTGCTTGTATATTGTATATACATACTATGTACAACTAGAATTCCACAAAAATTGTTGGCTGAAAGAGAACGGTGCATGCAAAGCTAGATCTGGGGCAACATTGAATGTCTAAATAAAAAAAAATCAAGCTTCAGCCATTACAAAGAAATAGTTGATGACGAGAGCATTCAGTATTGTAATCATGCATCACTAGTGTTTGACGGCTCGGTTAAGTAACTATAAGCAAATAAAGGATTGTGATCTTTTAACTTCACATGTGGGAAGGAAGGGCCAAGAATGACGAAGCTCACGACATGTGACGCGTGCATTGGCAAAGCTTTGTTTCCTCAACCTCTGCTTCACCAGGAACTTCCTTCCCGCATCATGACGTCCTCCCGCGGGGGGCGTCCTGGGCCACCAGTCGATCATCCGTATAACCTGCGAAGTAAATCGGCTGGCATCAGAATGCTTGAGGGTTGATCTCATGATCTGTCTGCTCTTCACCCCCCCCCCCCTCCCTCCCCGGGCTTTGTTTCAATAATTTTTAGTACCAGGACTAAGTTTTAGTTTCGTTTTGAGAACAGACATGATTGACTACCTTTTCCTCCACTTTAAGCAAGTTGGGTCGGGTACAATCATTAATCTTGTGTCTTCTGACTTTCAGTGTATGCATGGACTCAAATGCAAACTTGGAAGCTACTGTACAGTAGGCAGAAGATTACAGGAGATTAATATTTTGGGTGGTCTAATACTTCCTTTTTGGGGCACAGTGGAAAAGGTCCTTGCTAAGCAGGTTTGTTTGTTTTTTCCATCCTACTACAAATAGCTGCCTCGGTTCATTATGTCAAATGTTATATCAGACAGCATACTAGGTGGTTGGTACTTGGTACTACAGTTCACCATGCTCACAGAAAAATGTACCATGCTCACGGAAAAATTTACTTATCTAATATGTTTGCTGCTTGTGCTAGAATTGTAGTGGATCTTTTATGTAATGTTTTTCTAATTGGCAATTACTTTTGCTGACATAATTAAATAGGTACGACAGATTCACAAGAGAATACGTGTTGTCCGTTTGGAGACGACAAATGACAACCAGCGAATTGTCGGACTTATCATTCCAAATGCAGCAGTGGAGTCAGTACTAGAAGGTCAGTTCCACCTTCCCATAATTCCTATCAGCTATTTTTTAGTGATTTATAGTCCAAAGTGGACAGTGTGTGGCTGTGCGTACCAGGCTGGAAAATAGACGACGTCACACTATATATATTGTTAATTATCTGTTAGTATTATGGGATTGCTCAAGAAACCGACCATATTAGCTTGTAGCAATTTTCACCCCAAGAATTCACTTAGGGTGCGTTTGGTATGCATAATTTTACATTCTCCTGTAATCTAATATCCCCCTCAATGTGATTACCGATAACATATTAACAGCAATTTAATATTTCAATGTTTGGTTGGTTTAAAAGAAAATACAAAATAGACTTATATAATAGTTTAAATATTTCATAACTTGAACCAACAAGTCCACAAATTTAAATTATAGGATTTAAAATTTCAAACCTTGAAGGTTAACATTTATAAATTTTAAATTTAAAACTAAAATTAGAAATTTACAATTTAAATTCTCTTAGTTTAAAATTACAACATTCAAAAATTCAATTCTTATGATTCAAAAGATACGCAGCTCTCCTGCGTGTTCAAGAAAAAAATGATTCAAAAGTTCAAATTTTGGATTTTTGAAAATTTTAATTTTAAAATTTGAGTTTGAAATTCTAAAATATTCGAATTTCTGAAATTTAAATTTTTTGAAACTTCAATATTTGAAATCCAGATTGAAAGCTATGGAAATCTGTAGATTGATTAGGGGCCAAAAGGCAGGGTTACATATATAGGCAAGGAGGACCCGGTTGGTTTATAGAATCATGACCACCGTGGGATCTCCTTGCCTAATATAACAGCAATCAATCTATAATTAGCCATAACAGGCCAAAGGCCCATGCGCCTATGATCTAGTCGTCTAACACCCCGCAATGGGCGTCGCACAAACGTCGACCGGACCGTAACTCTGGAAGATCGCCGATGGCAGACCCTTGGTGAAGATGTCGGCATACTGGGATGACGTCGGCACGTGAAGAACATGGACAGCACCAATGGCGACACGCTCCCGAACAAAATGAAGATCAATCTCAATGTGTTTGGTGCGTTGGTGCTGAACCGGGTTGGAAGACATGTAGACGGCACTGATGTTGTCGCAATAAACCAAGGTAGCCTTGCTGGGTGGGGAGTGGAGCTCACATAGAAGTTGGCGCAGCCAGGATGCCTCAGCCACGGCATTGGCGACTCCACGATACTCGGCTTTGGCGCTGGACCTGGAGACAGTGTTCTGGCGCTTGGAGGACCAGGAGACGAGGCTATCCCCGAGAAACACCGCATAGCCTGAGGTGGACTTGCGTGTGTCAGGACAGCCGGCCCAGTCGGCGTCGGAGTAAACCACCAGATCAAACTGTGTTGAGGGTTGAATGAGTAGCCCGAGGTGAAGAGTACCACGTATGTACCGCAGGATGCGCTTCAGAGCTGCAAGGTGAGGCTCCCGAGGGTCATGCATGTGGAGGCAGACCTGCTGTACGGCGTAGGAGATATCTGGACGAGTGAAGGTGAGATACTGCAGGGCACCAGCCAGACTCCGAAAATCCGTGGCGTCACTGACAGGAGCACCATCCAGGCCCGAGACCTTCGAGCAAGTATCCACCGGGGTGGAGCAGGGTTTACACTCAGTCATGCCCGCACGGTCGAGAATCTCCTGCATGTACTGTCGCTGCGTGAGAAAGAGACCATCAGGCCGGCGCTGAACCTGCATCCCGAGAAAGTGATGAAGATCACCCAAGTCCTTCATCGAAAACTCCTGCTGGAGAGCACAAACAGTACGCTGGAGGAGCGCAGTCGACGAAGCAGTGAGGACGATGTCATCCACGTAGAGCAGCAGGTAAATAGTGTCAGCACCGCGGCGGAACACGAAGAGCGAGGTGTCAGACTTGGCTTCCACAAACCTGAGAGAGACCAGGTAGGCTGCAAAGTGGCTGTACCATGCGCGAGGCGCCTGCTTGAGACCGTAGAGAGAACGGTTTAGACCGCAGACGTAGTCCGGATGACTGGAAACTTCAAATCCGGAGGGCTGAGCACAGTACACTGTCTCATAAAGAGTGCCGTGTAGGAACGCATTCTTCACATCAAGTTGACGAACGCGGCGATTGCGAGAGAGCCGAGAGATAGAACGATCCGTCTGATGGCGGTTTGACGACGGGGCTGAAGGTTTCTGCAAAATCAACTCCGGGCCGCTGGGTGAAGCCGCGAAGAACCCAGCGAGCTTTATAGCGTTCCAATGAGCCATCAGCCTTCAGCTTGTGTTTGAAGATCCATTTCCTAGTGACCACATTTGCGCCGGGGGGGGGGCGTGGAACGAGATCCTGTGTGTGTTGTGGAGAAGGCGAGATGCTCCTCCAAAGATGGCGGCCGCCACTGTGGGTCAGCAAGAGCAGCACGATATGTCTTCGGCACAGGAGACAATGGTGCAGTATGGTAGACCGCAGGAAGCCGGATGCCGCATTTCGCCCTGGTGGTCATGGAATGTTGATTGACCATCGGGGGAATGGCTATAACACCCTTCGGAAGGGGTGCAGGAGCGACCGGCGACGAGTGTGAGGGCGCCGAAGGAGCTGGGCGACACCGGCTAAACACCTTGGTGATAGCAGGGCGTGGCTGGAGGTGGATAGCCGCACGTGGTCGCGTGCGGGGACGCGGGCCGCACGTGGTCGTCGCGGGGGCGCCGAGCAGTACCGCACCGCGTGGTGTCGCGGCGGGGGACGAGGACGCCGATCTTGCGCGCGCACTTGGCCGCGCGGTGAGGAAGCTGGTGACGCCGTAGGAAGAGTGCCAGAGGGCACTGCCGCACGTGGCGATCGCGGTGGTTGCAGTCGCCAGGAGGCGCCGAGAAGCCGCGAGGTTCTGCAGCAGTAATAATACTGCCGCGTCGGGCCTATGGGCACCTGAGCGGGTTTAGTGAAGGTATCCAAGAACTCAAACTCAGGAGAGGGTGTGGTGGGCTGCTCAGCAAAAGGAAAAGAAGACTCGTCGAAGATCACATGCCGAGAAATGATGATCTTGTTGGAGTCGGTGTCAAGGCAGCGGTATCCTTTATGATGAGCAGAGTAGCCAAGGAAAACACACGAAGTGGAGCGCAGAGCGAGTTTGTGGACAGTTGTGGCAGATAGGTTGGGATATCAGCGACACCAAGACGCCTTGCAGTGATCATATCACGGAGGAGAGCCAAATAAGGCTTCAAGTGGCGTACGAGAGCGCAGTGTCTTGGTTGGTAAGATGTTGAGAAGCATGGTGGCGGTTTTCAGGGCCTCTACCCAGTAGCGAGGTGGAAGAGAGGCCTGAAAAAGAAGAGATCGAACAACATTGTTGAGGGAGCGAATGGCCCGCTCAGCCTTCCCATTCTGAGCGGACGTGTAAGGACACGACATACGAAGGTGAGTGCTGTGAGTGAGGAAGAAGGTGCGGGCGCTGGAGTTGTCAAACTCATGCCCATTGTCGCATTGGACAGACTTGATGGTGCATCCAAACTGTGTGGAAACAAGAGCAAAGAAATTAAACAGGGTGGTGAACGTGTCAGACTTGAGCTGTAAAGGAAATGTCCACATGTAGTGAGAGCAATCGTCGAGAATGACCAAATAATATTTGAAACCGGATACACTAGGAACTGGCGAGGTCCATAAATCACAGTGTATAAGATCAAAAATAAATGAGGCACGGGATGCTGACACAGGAAAAGGAAGACGTATATGACGTCCTAGCTGACAAGCATGACATATAGATTGTCTAATTTCTTTATTGCAAGCCATAAGTTTGGATAGAGTCTCGAATCCAGGATGACCGAGACGACGGTGCCATAGGGTGGACGCGGAGGACGCAGTAGCAGTGGCGAGGTGTGCAGCAGGGAGGGATGGTGCGCCAGATGGGCGAAGAGGGTACAACGGCCCGGAGCTATTGCACCTAGTAATCACTCTCTGGGACTGCAGATCCTTCACAGAACAACCAACGGGGTCAAATTCGACGGAACAATTATTGTCGGAAGTGAATTGGCGTACGGAAATTAAATTCTTAATAAGCCCAGGTGAAACAAGGACATTATTAAGGCATAATGAACCGGGAAGATGAGCTGTGCTAGAGGAGGTGACGGGCAGTAAGGCTCCGTTACCGACAATAATTGAAGGTGGAATAGGATACCGCGAGGAAGAGGTGGAGGAGAGTGTACCGGTGTCGGAGGTCATATGCGAGGTGGCGCCGGTGTCGAAGATCCAATCATGTTGCTGAGGTGGGGTCAGCGACACGGTGTTGAAGGAGGAAGCAAGTCCCTGTGCATCCCAGGACGGCATGCCGACGGTAGGGTAGTAGTATTCGGGAGGAGCAGCCCACGACCCCTGGGCGCCGGGAGGAGCAGCCCACTGTGCCTGGGCGCCGGCCACAAGGGCCTGCGGCTGAGGTACAGGCGTTGGCAGTGGAGAACGGGGCGCCGGGATGGGAGTCATGGGAGGACGATTCCCAGGCCACATGCTCATGGAGCCTGACCACGGCCTGTAGAAGGCCGGGCCACGCCACGGGCGAGACTGCTGGTCTTGTGCATAGGGCGCCAACCGGGCGCGTGTGCGGGCGCCGCCTGCCTTTGCCGCGCGGTGCCACGTTTGTCGCCTTTGCCGGAGTTCCTGGAGTTGCTGCTGGTGCCAGAGAAGCCACTGGAGGGCGGCTGTGGGGGTGCGGCCGGCTTGCTGGGTTGCTGATGAAGACCAGCAGAGCCGGCGGCAACGAGGCGGCGCGGCGGCGCCGAGCGATGGGCGATTGAGCTCTCGGGAGGAGGTCGATCGCGGCCGCCAGAAGGTGGGAACGGACGCCCACGCTGAAGATGCATGCCGATGGAGGCGAACCGCTTGTTGAGGCCGCGGATGATGTTGAGGACGAGTGTACGATCGGTGACGACCTCCCCCAAGTCGCCCAGGGCATCAGCCATGGACTTGAACTTGCGGCAGTAGTCGGTGATGGAGAGATCGCCCTGGACGAAGTTGCGAAAGGCGGCGTCGAGGTAGAGGGCTCGCTGCTCGCGATTGCCAAGGAATTGCTGTTCCAGGGCAAGCCAGATGGAGCGGGCAGTGGGGTGGTCTTCCCGGACAATCTCCTCAAGATCGAGAGAGATGGTGCCGTTGAGCCACGTCATGACGACACAGTCCATGCGCTCCCAGTCGGGGAAGGTGTGATCAGCGGCATCGGCGAGGACATGGCGCTGGAGGGAGAACTTCCCAAGGACCAGAAGCATCTGGTGGCGCCAGCGGGAGTAGTTATTGGACTCCATGTCAAGGATGGCGGGGACGAGGCTGCGTATGTTTTGGACCCCGATGGCCTGCGCGTGGAGGTTGATGATGGCGGCGCCGTGAGCCGTGAGAGGCGTCCCGGCGGCGGCCGCCGTCGGTGCGGACAGGGGAGGCGGCGTCATCTTCCGGCCGATGGTGGCCGCCGCTTCGCTTCGCGGCGCGCGCGCGCGGCGCGTCATGGCGCGGCGGTGGCGACGTCGCGCTCTGGCGGCGGCCGCGCCTCGCCGGCCGCTGGCGCTGGCGCGGCGGCGGCGTCGAGCGCCTCGCTGGCGGCGGAGGTCTCACGGGCGCGAGTGGCGGCGTCGCGCTCTGGCGGCGGCCGCGCCTCCGCTGGCGCGCGGCGGTGGCATCCCGAGCGCCTCTCTGGCGGCGGAGGTCCTCGCTGCGCATGGCGGCGCGCGAGCTATCGCGCGGCAGCGACGCCAGCAGAGGAGGCGGAGGGGAGAGAGCTGGGCATGGCCGTAGGGAAGGGAGGCGCAGCCGGATGGGCGCGGTGGGAGGCGCAGCCTAGAAGGCGCGCGAGAGCTAGGCAGCGGAAGGTTAACCTAGGCGTCTGATTCCATGAAAGCTATGGAAATTTGTAGATTGATTAGGGGCCAAAAGGCAGGGTTACATATATAGACAAGGAGGACCCGGTTGGTTTATAGAATCATGACCACCGTGGGATTTCCTTGCCTAATATAACCGCAATCAATCTATAATTAGCCATAACAGGCTAAAGGCCCATGCGCCTATGATCTAGCTGTCTAACACAGATTTTGAAATTTCAATTTTTCAGGTTTAATTTTTTAAAAAATGGAATTTCGAAATCCAAACTTGAAATTTAGATTGCCTGAATTTAAGATTCTGAAATTCAGGATTCAAATTTCGATATTTTGGCTTTTGAATTTCAGGATTCAGGATTGAAATTTCAATATTTAGGATTCTGAAATTGTTTTTTCAATTTGGATTTTGAATTCAAAAAATTCAAAATTTGACTATGAGAAGTTAAAAACAAATGATAAAAGTGCAATAGCAAAGATTTCTTTACAAATGATAAAAGTGCTATAGCAAAGATTTCTTTCTCTTGGTAATTTAAGATAAACATCCTTTTCTACGGGAAAGTGATTTCTGGAATTTATGGTAATCTGATTCCTAAGGTAATATGGGATTCCTGTTTCAGACTACTGGTTGTTTTATCAAAAGGTAATATCATAGGATGAGTGCAGCATTCCTGAGAATCCTCGGAGGATTCCAGCAACCCAACGCACCCTTAGTACTAACCAAAGTTCGAAAACCCAGAACCGAAGGAAGTCCAACGGGGGATCGGTAACGGTAACCAGCCGATTACCAGATAAACTGGCCAAAAGTCAAATATTAAAATTTGAATTTGGACTGTTTTTGAAACCAGTAACCAGAAAAACTGGGCAGTTACCATCCAAAAAACCAGAAAAAAACCACTGAAACCTATTACAGTGAAAATTCCTAATACATTCATAGCAGAAAAATATCAAGTAAGGGAGGTCTTAATAAATTGGATTAGTGTTAAACAATATAAATATCATTAGGGAATCCAATTTTTACGTTAAAAAATTCATAGCAAAAAGCATCAAGTCAAGCACGGGAGGTCCTAATGCATTGGATTAGTATTAGACAATGCAAATATCATTAAGGAATTCAACTTTTATGTTCAAAAATTCAAATTTGAATTTAAACAAACCAGGCCGGTAAATACTTCTCGGTACCCACTGGTAAATCCGGTAACCGCCGGTAACTGGCCGGCTGGATTTTGAACCCTGGTACTAACTACTAAGTGCTACAGCTAGTGCTAATCTTTCCCAACCTTCTCCAAGGAAAGTTGAAAAAGAAAGGAAGCCGAATAAAATGGTGGTCAGATAGTGGAGTGCCTTCACGTAATGGGTCTAAAGAAAATACAGAAAGTGCAGTAGGTCCCCATAAAAATACAATATTTTTCATGTTGGGTTGAAGATTGTTCAGGTGGGCCCTCGCTTCTTTTAACGCTTAAAAATCTACTTGTCAATTTCTGTGACGTTCTATTCTGTCTTTTTATGCATTAGCGAGATTATGACGCCCATGTTGCTTACTTTGCGACTGTCGCAAACCTTTTATTGTCCCGTGGCAGGTTTGCAATGGGTCCAAGATATCGACGATTGACCTGAAAAGGATAGTTATTCTTTTCACATTCTATTTGCTGCTGTTTGTGAACCAATTTTCTGTAGCTAAGGATGCAGCTTATGAGGTGCAACCTTTTTTGCCTTCAAAGCTTGTTCAATCTAGTGTGATGAATTATGGTTAGCTTAGAGATTAGAAAAATGAATACAGCAGCTTGTGTTTATTAATTTCCCCCTATTTTGGTTCTCTATTGTTTTATTTAGGGAAATGCCCTATTTTCGCCTATGGCCCTACAGCTTTTCCACTGTGCCAAACTTTGGTTACCCTGTGGGACGCCCAGACCCACGTGTCAGTGAATTGGCAAGACTATATGCATGTTGTATGTCGTGTAAAATGGCTATTAGCAACCACGATCGAGGCGTTAGGACCGCTAACCGGTCCGCGCAAGAGAGCTTGATGTTGGTGTTGTTCTTTTTAGTTTATGTGTTATAGTTTTCTTTAAATAAATAAGTAGAATGGTTTTCTTTTGGAATGCTTATCGGTATTTGGTTTGTGTGCACTTGCGCTAGGTCTTCAAGTTATTATCCGTAGTTATAAGCTATCTTCCTCGCAATGTTTCCTGTGCAACTCAGTTACGCGCTGATGTTGAAGTTTAGGGCTGAACCTTGTTGCACCGATACTGAAGTACGCAAGGGGACGAGGTGCGATTGATGTTTGAGAGCAGTTAAAAAGACCGGGAACGCAGGATTTGCATGCATGCAATCCTGAGGGGGAATGGACCGCATTTTCTCTCGTGAAATATTCGCATTTTGAAGGCCCAATTCGACTTCAATCCGTTGGATTAAGTACAAATGTCGACCTAGCGACTGGCTGTAGTTGACTTATTTGAGAAGGGTACCACACAGGAGCAGTAGTTGCACTGTGGACTATCGAACTTGTCTGGGTGACTGGCGCTCGGAATAGCGATGATTTATGTTTTTTTATTGTAGTTGATTTATTTTTTACTATAATTTAGTTGGATTATTTGGTATATTTAAATTTAAAAAATGTAAAAATAGAAAAAAAAAACATGTTAGCCTGTCACAAACAATGCAAAGAAATACAGTAAAAAAGAACAAGCCAAAAAAGCCAAAAAAATCTAAAAAATAGAAAAGGACAAAATACTGAATAGTGAAAAAAAGCAGAAGCGAGAAGCAGATCTGGCTTAAAAGCTAAAATGAGTGATGCTAGGTCACTAAATCCTAAGTGGGCATTCAGAATGGTATTAGTTTATAATTTTTTTTACTGTAGTTGATTTATTTTTTTATTGTAGTTGAGTTGATTTATTTGATATAATTAAATTTAAAAATTTAAAAATAGAAAAAAACATGTTAATCTATTATGGAAAATATAAAGGAATTAGAAAAAACCTAAAAACCTAAAAACCTAAAAAATCTAAAAAAAATCTAAAAAAAATATGAAATTACTGAATAATAAAAAAACATAAGCTAAAAATAAAAACTAACGTTATGCTGAAATAAGCATAACCCAAATTGTGTACACTAAGGGGGTGATCGGAATAGCGATAGTTTTTGGTTTTTGGTTGAAAAAACACTGTAACTAGCTGAAAAAACACTGTAGCTGAGTTAGTGGGTAGTGTAGTGAATAGTGAAAAAAAAGCTGAAGTTAGAAGATGAAATTGAAAAAAGTCGAAACGATCAGGGTCTAACTAACCCATCTAGATAGCCCACTTTAGGTCATTAGTACGTTAATCAGGTACGATTGATGACATGACACGTTGACTCACAATTAATGATGGCGTAGTCCGGTGACTCAACGGTACTATCGGTAGGTTTTTTCCATGATTTGTAGCTTAAAATTTTAAATTTTAATTATTCGTAAGAAATAAATAGTATGTAAAAAAATTATATATAATTTTAATTAATACAACCGAATTTTAATATATTGTTTACTATAATTTTTTTATTAATTTTATCTTAAAAATATATTATTTAAAAATAAGTTATAAACCTCAAGTGAAAAAAATAAGTGGCCAATGTTTGCTGCTGAGCTGATCAGTGCCGCGCTGCTCCTCGTCCTTGTTGGCCACCTGGCCTTCCGCTGCTCCTCGTCCTTGTTGGCCACCTGGCCTTCCTTCCGCTGTGGGTCCCACTTCCCGCGTAAACTCCACGACCGTCATTACTGCCGCTGGCCTCTCCGTTTTCTTTCTTTTATTCTTTTTAAACCCCCTAACGTCAGGGGGATCCACGGACCACGGGTCTACATCACCGTTCGATCGTGATTTTACGACTCCCAAAGCACGATCGAACGGTACGCCGGCCGCCGTTTCTCGAAGCAACGAAAGCAGAAGGGAGAAGAGAGAGAGAGAGAGAGAGAGAGAGAGAGAGATTTTCGAGATTAAAGAAGCGAGTGAATCCTTGCTCAGGAAAGACCGGAGTCGCACGAGAAAACCGAGTAGCGCAAGGAATTTTAGCGGCGGAGTACTACTGCGTACTGGTGGTGGTGCTGGTTCCGGCCATGTTCGGCGGGCGGGCAGAGAGCCAGCCGGCGTCGTCGTCGTCGTCCTGCTCCTCCTCGTCCTCGCCATCCTCGTCGTCGGGGCGCCGCGGCGGCAGGAGGCGGCCCGACATACTCAACATCCTCCGGGTATACTCTGCTACTGTTCCTTTCTTGGTGGTTTGCTTGCTTCCATACCAAAGTTCTCTCTTTTTTCAATTTTTATGCCGTCGTCTAATTGAAGCCTTCGAGTCCTGATTGATGATCCGATCGCGCCGCCTAGTCTTGTCCCGATTTTTCAGTTGCGAATACTTATATTTGCTAGTTCTTTTGCTTCTAGCTAGCTAGCGTGGCGATGTAGCAACTTTCTCTTGGTTTGCTCGCAACGACTGCGAAATTTTCGCCATGCATAACATCAACATGGCGTTTGCTCGGGGCCTGTGGAAGAACCAAGGAGAGGGATTGGGTTAAGAGTGGGCAGAAGCGACGGCGGGGTCCTGTACAATTGGACAAGCGCCGCATCTAAGCTTGCGTATGATACGGTGCGGTGAACTCTGCACGGCCGCGCCTGATGTGGCATTTCCCACCTGTAGCGAGAGTTAGATTTAGATTTCAAGTGTAACGAGCACTGATACAGCGAGTGCTAGCTGAAGCGACTTCTTTTATCAACTCCAGCTCTAGACTTTTCATGGTCCTTCCCTCCTTGGCATCAGACATGGTGACCCTTGACCTGAACTGTCACGCCTCCGTACTGGCCTTCCTGAGTTTAACTGAATTACTAGTGTTTTGATTGGAACGTGATGAATGGCATGCAAATGTTAGTCTAAGGCCTAGCACTTGGAGATGCTTTTCGAAGAATTTCCGAACGTGTCCTACATATACAGTGACCCCTCGGGATAAATTGTGGCAAACATGGAACGCAAGGTTTATCCTGTACCATTATCTTATGAGTTAAGACACATTATTCTTATCATCCTGCTGATTATGTAGACCCTTTAATTGAAGTTTTCTCTTATGTGATTTATCGTTTCATGACTATCTTGTATGCAATATAAATGATGCTCAAGTGTTATAGGTGAGAATGGGTTTGGCATGCATCTCCAATGAAAAAAATGATGGAGTTTTGACTGTATGAACCCGGAAAGAAGTGCAGTCTATCTTGATTCAAGACTGTCGTTAGTTTTCAATTGCTTTGTATTGGCATATCTTGAACTAACTAAAAAAATGTAAAGTTGTATATACATGGTCCCACGGGAAGTCATGCAGATTACTCTGGCAGTTCTATGCATTACAGTATCCTGAATAGTTATGATATTTTGGATTCAGATATCCTTTTGTTTGTTTTATTTTGGATTCAGATATGGCCACTGTTTTGTTAAAATGATTCTATTGATATAATCTTGTTTGTTCCATCTGCATTTATGTAAAGAGTGCAGCATGTCTCAATTCATCATCTTCTGATACTGGAAGAGGACGGAGTAAGTTGTCAAGCAACAAAGTAACACATGGATTTCACTTAGTGGAAGGAAGATCTGGCCATGACATGGAAGACTACCATGTAGCTGAATATAAGTATGAAAATAATCACGAAATTGGTCTGTTTGCCATTTATGATGGCCATATGGGAGATAGCGTGGCTAGTTATTTGAAAGCCAATCTTTTCAACAACATACTGAAAGAGGTAATTAAGCTTCACTTTTGGTTTTTCTTTTCCATCCCTGTAAAACATGAGATGCATCATATTTGTACATGAAGCATTATTTTAATGGATTTTCATTTTATGATGTTTTTGTTGTTATTTTAGCCTCTCTTCTGGACAAACCCTCAAGAAGCAATTAAAAACGCATACAGCTCTACGAACAAATATATTCTGGAAAATTCTAAACAACTAGGACCGGGTGGTTCAACAGCAGTTACTGCCATTGTACTTGATGGTAGGGATATGTGGATAGCAAATATAGGCGATTCGAGGGCTGTTGTGTGTGAAAGAGGTGTTGCTAATCAGCTTACTGTTGATCATGAACCCCATACAACTAATGAACGAAACAGGATCGAAAAGCAAGGTGGTTTTGTTTCTACTTTTCCTGGTAAGTGTTTTGTTATCTAATTGTCTCATAATTATTGTTTCCAATCACGTGGTAAAATTATCTCAATGCATTTACTACTTGCTCATAGGTGATGTTCCTCGGGTAAATGGCCAACTTGCGGTTGCAAGAGCATTTGGTGATCAGAGCCTCAAGGCACACTTGAGCTCAGAACCTGATGTTTACCATGTACCCATAAACTCGAGTATAGAATTTGTCATACTTGCCAGTGATGGATTATGGAAGGTATATATGTTTTCCTTGTCAAGTTTTGTTTACTTCATGTTATTTACCTTTATACTGTTACAGAATTTATAACCATGTATTGGACATTTTTTTCATTTTGGATACCCAATTGAAATCCCGTCCCTCGTATTCTTTCCTTTGCCCTAATTTGTACCACATTTCATGCAAGATCACAAAACTTTTCAAGCAGAAAACTCGCGATAACCTTCCTAAGACCGATGTGACTTAATCGGCCACTTGGCTAAGCTGGGCATTGTCCCATAACCTGTTCCTAGAGTCTAGCTCTTGGCCTCATGCAGTAAATGGCCAAGAAATGGTTAAAAGTCTCATGAAGTCACTTATGACATGTTCTTCAAGAATTTGCATCAGTAATCCTTGCAAACAATATAATTTAATTTCCCCTTTTAAAATAGTTCAGTTTTTTGTTCATATGTTAAAAAAACGTATATAGCCGAATAACAAATCAACATGTTGAGTCATCTATGTTTGCCGACTTGTATCCTAAATTTTGCTTATAAACCAGTTCTTGACTGTCGCTTTGCTGGGTAAAGGTAATCAAGAACCAAGAAGCTGTTGATCTGGTGAAGTCAATCAAGGACCCGCAGGCCGCAGCAAAGAGATTAACATCCGAGGCACTCGCGAGGATGAGCAAGGATGATATTTCGTGCATCGTCATCCGTTTCCGATGCTGAATCTATATTCTCACACCATCCAGCTCGTGGGTCTGCATCATTCTCCTCATGCCATTTTCGTGCTAGTTGTGTGTAACAGATCTATCTACATTTTGGCTGGTGGCATCTGGATTTATAGTAGCTCAGGACTGGCCAAGACAGGTATTTATCCAAACAGGACGAAATGTTAGCTTGGGTGTTTTTGAGTGCTTGTAGGGTGTTCATTCTTCTGTACATATTTATACCCGTTAGAAGCAGTAGACTGTTAATGTCAACAACATAAATAATACACCGTCCATTAATAGGCAGACGTGCAGATGGTTGTAAACTTGTAATCGTGTGGTAATGATTTCAATGCCGTGTTTCTTGAGCAGACATACACGTTATAAATAAAGATCGTTTTGTTTCTTTGTCATCCACTCAATCTGGATGGAACGATACTGCCTTCCAATAGTTGGCAGTGAGCAAAATAAAACCCACATTGTGATCTTCTGACACTGAACTGCTGGAGGCTGGAGCTACAATTGTTAGTTTTCAGAGGAGGGTTTAGGGGAGCAAAGAAGCAAGCGGAGTTTTTGGACCTGGGATGTTGATGGTGACGGTTTGCTGCTGCCCGTATCACTGTATCAAGTGGTCAGTGTGTTTGTTCTATCTGTTGTTGATGTGGCCGTCACGTCGGATTGGGGGACTCCATCGTTAACTTTTGGAATGAAACAGAGCAAATGCTATTGTTTCAGACTTGAAGGTACAGCCCACAGTGGTTTAATTTGAACTACTGCCTAATCTGATAAATTAAATCCATTAACTCTGCACTGCAGCTGAAGAAGGATGGAGGATAACCCTGCAGCATATTTGAGTGAAGAATGTCTGCAATAAAACGCAAGGAGAGCTGAAGGATACTGAGCTTGGTCATTGACAAGTGGCAGTGGCGAATCCAGGATAAAAATAAAGGGGGAGCTATACTGTTAATACTATAGCACAATATAAGCATACCAAAGATACATATCTACTAGTCTTTTGCCATTGGAATATCAAATTCGTATGTAAATAGGAAGATAACAAATTAAAATGTATAATACAATAAATTTAGTACCTTGCTAATAGATAATATGCCCCCGAATATTTATAAATATATGAGTACCGATATGTAGATAAAAAATATTAAATTTAGTGATACAATATTAAATTATAAATATTCATAAATATTAAAATAAAATAAAAATATATCACTAAATCTAATTACCATGCAATTTCAACTCTACGAATCACTAAAACGCCCAGACGCCAGTACTTCACGAATAAACGAGTTCACAGCACAGGCTTCACAGTCACAGCGATCGGTCGCCCCTCGGCGGCTCGGTCAGTACTCAGACCTCAGTCGCCGCTGCCCGCTGCCCGCTCCTACTGAGTACCGTCCCAGTTGCTATCCTCCCGTTCCCCCTTCCATCCATCCAACCTACTACTACACCTCAAGCGATCAAAACAACACCACATTAATAAGAGAGAGATCCCTTCATCTCCATGGCTGACGAATGGTGGAGTACTTCTCAGAGGAGCCGCGGCACATTGGCGTGCTCGGCCGCGCCGCTCAAGGACACAGTCGCCAGCGGCTGGATGTCCCCCACCGCCGCCGAGTCGACGAGCTCCATAACCTTCCAAGACCCCCACAGGAGCAGTAACACTCATCAGCCTCTATCCAATGCTGCTTCCTCGCTTGGCGATCCACACATGGACTGGACGTAGGCCTTCCTGTAAGCTAGCTTCCATCTTCCATATCCATATATGCAGTGGCGAATGGACTGGCGATTGGCGAAGGCAGATGCGCCGAGGCCGACCGCCAACCGGCGACGCGAGCGCCTCCGGGCTCTGGCCTCCCGCCTCCCCCTCTGGCCTCCGCGGCTCCCCCTCCACCTCCACGCCGATCGCCTCCGGCCTCCCCCTCCGCCTCCGCGCCGACCGCCTCCGGCCTCCCCCTCCACCTCCGCGCCGATGCCACCGAGTTCACGCCTACATGGTCTTCGTCAAGTTACGGTGAGAGGAGGGGGTGCTCGAGCACCCACAGGCACCACAGTGTATTCGCCCCTGACAAGTGGTACGAACAATGTGCTGCTAACATCTCCGCAAACCCATACATTCCAAAAGCCGGACAATTTATAGGCTACAGCACATGCCGACGGGCGAGATTTAAGACAGATCATGCTATCTGTTAGGACATACAAGAAGTTCGGTCGATGATAATTCCTAAACTTCCCATTTCCTGTAGCCAAGCGTTTCTGGGCAGTATCGCTTCCACAGAACTTCCACTTGTTCTATGAAAGGCTTCTCTGTGACTACCAATGTTGCGTACCTTCTGGTTCCGTCGTAACGGCCCCACTCGTTTCGGCTTTTTTTTTTGCTTCAGCTTCTAACTTCTGTTTTTTTTTCACTACCCAGTATTTCGTATTTTTTTGAATTTTTTTAGATATTTTAGGCTTTTTTGTATTTTCTTTTTTTTTCTCGTATTCCTTTGTATTGTTCCTAATGGGTTAACATGTTTTTTTTTATTTTTACATTTTTTTAAATTAATTATGCTCAAAAAGTCAAATCAGCTACAGTAAAAAAACCAACTACAGTAAAATTTCAACCAAAAACCAGAAGTCATCGCTAAAACGAGCGCCCCCACTGCAAACCTCCCCGGACCTGAGTAGAAAAAAAAACAGTTATTAACAATGATAGCAAAGCTCATTTGTCACATGGAAAAAAAACATTCCTATTTCCAAATATTTGACTTGGGGTTTGCTAATGGAATGGTATATTTAAATAAAGCTAACCGCTCTGTTAGTTAAGTCTGTTAGAGAAATGGACTTCCATGGAGCCCACAACAGCGGCCAGTAATAGTTCACGAAAATACGTTGGTGCCCATTGGCGTTTACAACCAAACAAAGCCTGCAAGTTAGTGATCCCTGGTGCAAGTTACTCGGAAAAAACAAAGAAGGAAAAAGGAAACAAAGCCTGGTTTCTAATTCTTCCTCGTAGACAAACAAACATTATTCGAAAATTCCCACTTTAAGAGAAACACTGTAGAAATGTTTGAGATATGCTAGGCATTGAATTTACAATCACCGGTTAACTTATATGTAAATAAGAACAGTAGAATCATGGTTAAATCCAAGCACCAAAATAAACCAATACACCACTAAGGAGGTGATCGGAATAGCGATGGCTTTTAGCTTTTACTGAAAAACACTGTAGCTGGCTGATTTTTTACTGTAGCTGAGTGGCATGTTAGGCATAATTAAATTTAAAAAAATGTAAAAATAAAAACGGCTCGCTAGTCTAGTGCGGACAATGCAAAGGAATATAAGAAAAAAACGGAACGCAAAAAAAACCAAAAAACAAAAAAAAATTCACTCGTGACAAAAGTGCTACAGTGATTCCGTCGCTGCTACAGTGTTTTTGACGCCAAACAGTAAAAAAAACTCCATATTCCAGAATACAGTACAAAAAATACGATAAATTAGGTGAAGGCCAACCACTGCAAGGAACTGTCTGCTAACTCTCCCAGTTAAAGTTATAGAAAGAAAACTTCGTTTGCAGGACAAGAGATGAAATACTTTAATGTTGAATAATCAGTTGGGGTGCCTTATACAAAACCATAACACGTGCAACTATAAGTAGTTAAGTGCACTGTAACAGATTCATGTTTTTACCAACATGTATTGAATGTGCAAAAAACTCTGGTAATGGTTTGGCACATAGGTTGAATCCAGCTGAAAGAATACATGGCGGCAGTCCATCATTTTAAGTTAAAGAAAAACAATGCATCGATTCCTCTAAGGGCTGTTTTTCTTTTAGGTTTTGACTGAAATTTTTGAATTTTAGCTATTTACGGTAGAGATTACGGAGAGAGAGATATTCGCTTACGATTTTGGATGGTATAGATGTTGGGCTTTTAACGTGTGCTATAATTAACTTGTAAACTCCGTCTTAAAAAAAATACTCCGTTTGAAAGTTAGGTACTATAGCAAAAACCAAAAATCATTTTGAGAAGTTGAAAAGAATAGACCCTAAGAGCTAAACAATAGTCAGCCTTGTCTCGTACCCTTCTAGACCCTAAGAGCTAAACAATAGTCAGCCTTGTCTCGTACCCTTCTCATGTACGTCAGGGCCTCAGGGGCATAGCTTCCATTCAATTTTAGTTTGTGCTTACTAGCAAGCAAAGGTGGTAAACAGAAATGCATAGATCATATGAATATGACAATTTAGAGCAAGAGAAGCAACCTCCGCATAATTCATGATGACATCCATAAGGGTGGCGTCTTCCTCGTGGGTAAACCGTTGCCCATGCACAAGTGTGGATCCCCACTCCTGCCGCCCTCTTCTTCATAAAATTTGAATTCAATTAAAAATCGAATTTGAAAAAGGATGATCCATAAAGTGGCATAAGGGAAATTACAGTAAGAACCATGTTAAAAACTCAAAAATAGATTCATAGGGCTGGAAATAAAATTTGAACATTTTAAAGCATTTTCCCAAAAAATTCCCAAATCAAAATGGCATTTTTAAATAAAACAGTGAGCTTTGAAGAATCGTTTAGGAAAATTTAATATAGATAAAGACCTAGAAAATTTACACAAGGTTTTTCACTATGTCAAGAGTTACCTAAAAAAATTTCAGAATTTTTGGAGACTTTTGCTACTTTTTAGAAATCCAAAGTTGAAATCTGCATGTAAATCAAAAAAGGGAAAATCCATACATTTAAATCTTTTCTCTCCTATCCCCACCTGTCAGCCTCTCCTCTCTTCCTTCTCTCTCAGTCGCTGACATCCCGGCCTCGCCCATCAGCCTCCCCTCTCTTCGCCTCTCCCTCACACTGCCGCCATGGCCCCACCTGCCAGCCTCTCTCTTCCATCTCTCTTAGCCACTGATGCCTTGACCCCACTCGTCAGCCTCCTCTCTTCCTCCTTGCTACCGTTCTCTACCCATCACACCAGCTCGCCATAGCCAGGATCCTCGCCGACGACCTCTGCCCACCCTGCCATGTCACGGAACCACCTAGCCTCGCGCATTGTGCCGTCTTAAATCGTGCGCCCACCCTCTCCCTCTCTATGCCCCCTTCTCTCTCCACCTCCAAAGAACCGCGACGGCTACCAGGTGCTCAACGCCATGCAATTGGCACTGCCGCCTGCCCCTCGCCATCATGCCTCTGCATTGCCCATCTCATCACACGCCAGCACAACTGCACATTGCAGAAGCAACTGCCATGCCCAGGAATCCCACCAAGCTCGCATCCGCTCGTCGCAACCTCACCGATGTGCTCGCCCTCAGGATGCCACGCCATCACTGCCAAAGCCCGCCAATACCCTTCCCTGCCTCCTTGACCTCACCGCACCATCATCAAGCCCTGCAAAAAAGCCAAAAGTCACGCTCGTCTTCTTGCTCGTGTCCACAACAGCACTCATGGATGCGCCTGAAGCCGTTGCTTGCTACCAGCCTCCCCACACCTATTAAAGCCATCGCCAGACCAAGCTTTAGCACCTCGCACCTCCCCTTCTCCTCCATTGCAACGCTCGAGCGCGAGAACACCCCCTTCTTCTCCAACACTGGTCACGACCAAGCTGAGGCCAATCCGCCGAGTAAGTGGCACATTCTTTGATTCGCTGCGCCTAAGGGTGAAAACGGATCAAATACAAATGGACTGTGCTCAAATCATACTCGTATCCATTTTATTTTCTCGAATTCAATTACGAATCGGACAAATGCCAGATACAAATATGGATCAAACAAATATCAGATACGAATTTGGATTGGATTATACTCAAAATCGGATCAAATTTGACTATTTTTCAGATTCCAATAATTATTCGTGGTCTCTCCTATTTAAAACATGACACCGAATTATTTTAACATTTTAAATTGATAAATAACTAACTCAGTGACTCTAATATGTAACCGCGTATTAAATGTTAACACCAACAAATGAATCATTCATCTCACGTATTTGTGTAATGCAGCTTTTGAGGGGCTGCTTCATATCCTATGACGCAATAAATTTAACAAATCAATATCTGTTTTATTGTAATATTTATACCCCTTTTTCTCTAGTTTATCACGTAATCATTTGATCATTGCTGTCATTTTGTCACTAATCCTAATTAATTATAGATATATTACAAATAAATCAATTATAAACATATCAAATTTAGCTAAAAAGAGCATACAAAAAAGTTTATTAGGGGGTATACCAAAATAAAAAATATCAAATATCAAATTAAAATACACATATAATATGCCCAATTTAGAGGTCAAATGCAAAAGATACGTATTAATAGGTTGCTATTATTATATCTATTGAATTCAAATATGCGACGGATATCCGGATCTGAATTCGCACCGACCCATACTAGATTTGCATCCGTATTTGACACATCCAGATTCATTTTGTATCCGGATCCGGATATTTTGTATCCGAATCCGACATATCCAGATTCGGTAGCCGAATATCTGAGTAATTTTCAGATCCGTTTTCACCTCTAGTTGCACCTATAGCACATACGTACTTCCTAACCCCTTCCCCTTCCTCAAATTTAGCTCCTATTCACCAGAGCACTACCACCACAAAAGCTCCTCAGAGCCGCTTCGGGCTACCGCCGGACGAGCCACCATCCACGCCATCCCCCAAAATGGGATCCCCTCAGCCCCTAAATGTTCTCCCCCTCTCAATTTTGCCCTTGCGCCACCCCACCTCCCTCGCCATCGTCCGCTATGAACGCCACCTCCATTACTCTGCCGCCAGCCTTCTCCAGCCATGCTCACCCATGGCTGAGCCCATCTAAAGTTTCCCTATGATCTCCTCTAGCTTTCCTGCACCTCCCCTCCGCACGCCTCACTACCGTTCACTGTCGACAGCGCTCGTTGGAGCTGCGCGCCACTCGGAGTCACCGACAGGCGGGCCCCACCTGTCAGTGCCAGCCACTTTTTCCTCATTCTTAACTCCATCTACACCAGCTTTATCACTTTCCTCCCTTCTCTTCTTCTCCCCCATCTTATCTTAATTAGTGTCAATTTGACCGCCCTCTTCCAACACAACTGAATGCTTCTTCTTAGCAATGTCAATTTGACTGTCCTTCAGCAGCTCCTCGCCGACGCCGTAGGACGTAGCGCTGCTGCGGCGCTTTCCGCTGCCTTCGTCCGCCGCCGTCGCCTCGCCTGGAGAGTGGAGAATACACCCATACATGATGACGCTTGGGCCTAGTTGGGCTGGTTGCTGCTGCCACAAAGCCAGAGCCCCATAGCTGCCTGACGAGCCCATACCATACACCATACTTCGGCCCAGGCCCAGGTTATGATATAAACCAGTTCTTGACTAGTAGCATCTCTTTGCTGGGCAAAGGTAATCAAGAACAAAGCAGCAGTTGTTGTTCTGGTGAAGTTAATCAAATATCCGCAAGAAATGCTAGCAAAAAAAAAAAAAAGAGCACCCGCAAGAAAACAGTAGTCTGTTCCTCTCAAAAAAAAAAAAAAAACACACACTGACTGCCCATCAAATGAAACCTTGTGATAACTTCCGGTGGTACAATTGCAATACAGGATGATGAAATGAAACCTTGCTGTCTTTTTCCATGAACCAAAGTCCGTGCTTGTCTCACTTACAGATGTATGACTTCTGCAATGGTAAACATGACGTTCTAGCTAAAACCTGAACCTATTACAAGGTACCTGTAAGGATATAAGACCACCACCAGCACAATACAAATTATGATCAATCTTCAACTATGGATCATCAGAGATGTCAGCAGCTACAAAATTATCTTCTCTGCAATATTCTACCTGACCGGATGTTATTGCCTTAAAAAACAAGTCACGGATACTACACATATACAGGCTCACTCTTCTGATTCTTCGTTCTCCTCTGATTCTTGGTCTTCGGAGTCTTGCTCCTCAGGATGTATATACTGCTTCATGTATTCTTCCTCAATTGTCTCTTTGAGCAATATTAATCTCTGGATGATGACTGGGTCACTCATCTTTCTGGCATCCATAAAATCCGTCACCTCCTTATTGAGATGGTACGAATCAAGCATTATTTTGATCCATTTGTGGAGCTCGTTGGGGCTTCTGCAAGTAAACAACGATGCCTAGGAAGTAGGTCTTTAAAAATGCATGGAAACTATCTTATCACACACACAATTCATAATAACCACCTTAGCTCAAACAAAAGGACCGGTACAGAAATAACATGGTATCCTCTTGGCTCTTATTGATCAGCTGATGGTGCCTAGAGCTTGTTTTCTAACAAAAACAAATGTGCTTTATTCTGGGCCTTCCCATCTAAGTTTGCAAGTGTGAATACATGCTCCACTAATTTTCACATGATATTGATAAAGCTCCTTATTTTCTTTTGCAAATCTAATGCATCAACGTGGAGTCAAAACTGTTACTCGCTGGAGTCTTGCTGTTGGTGATAGCAAGATCCTTACTCTCATTGAGAGGATGACACTCTGGGAATGGGGCAAATTTTCTTGTTTACTTCTTGCACAAATGCCATACCAACCCGAGGGGTTGGGGATACAAATTTATAGGCCGCTAACCAGCCAAGCATATGCCAAGATGCTAGTCCTAGATGCTAGTCTAAAGCTGTCCTAAAGCTAGTCTAAGATGCTGTCCTTAAAGGAGATGCTGTCCTTAAAGGAGATGCTGTCCTTAAAGGAGTCAAGATCCTGTCCTTAAAGGAGATGCTGTCCTTAAAGGAGTCAAGATGCTGTCCTTAAAGGAGATGCTGTCCTTAAAGGAGATGCTGTCCTAAAGAGAGAAGAAACAACAACACAACAACAACACAATGACTTATCCATCACTCTCCCCCTAAGTCTTGTGCGTCGTCTTGTGGAAAAGTTGAACCACCCCGACCCTAGAGCAGAGCTCGAGGAATTTGACCCTCCCAAGAGGCTTGGTGAGCGTGTCCGCAAGCGATCCGTGGTGTTGATGTAGCTCGCCTTGATGTCGCCTTCATCCAAACGACCTCGGATGAAGTGGTACTTCACCCGATGTGCTTGCTCGCTCGTGGAAAACGGGTTCTTTGCCGAGCCGAGCGGACTTGTCGCCCACCCCGAGCGCCACCGCCGTTGTCTTTGCCGAGAGATCACCAAGCGCCGAGCGAGCCGAGCGCTGAGTCGGCGGTGGACGCCGCTATGTACTCGGCCTCACACCGACAGGCCACCACTGCCGCTTGATCGATCGCCACTAACGAGGCACTTGCCGAGGAAGAAGAGAATCCCGCTTGTGCTCTTGCCGTGTCGATGTCGCTGCGTGGTCGCCGCCGCTGCATTCGATGAAGTGTGCCGCGCGGACACCTCGGGTAGTGCAAGCCGTGGTCGGAGGTGCCCGCAACGTAGCGGAGGATCCTCTTCACGGCTGCCGATGCTCGCCGTCGCCGCCGCATGAACCGACCGACGAGCCGACGCGGCGAATGCCAACCGACGCGTGTGGGCGAGGTAGCGAAGGTCGCCCACAATGCGCCGGCAGATCGCGTCGCGTCCTCCTCCGCCGCCGTGCTCTCACGACTCGGCCACCTCTCCTCCATGGAGTGTGGGGCGGGTTGCGGCCGGTGAGCCCGCCAGCCGACGGTGCGCTTGGCGTGGGCGGTCCGACGGCGGAGATACGGAGCCGTCCCGGTGGACCTCGATCCCCGGATAGAAGGAGAGAGCCCAAGTCGCTCATCCGAAGGCGGTCTTCATTTCCGCCTTGAACGCCTCGACCTCGGCCTCCTTGGAGCCGGTGATCACTAGGTCGCCGACGAGACGCCACCGACAAGCGTTGCGCCTTTGCCCCGGTGAGACCGCAGCCGTCGTGCGCTCTGCTGAACCCCATTTGCTTGAGAGCGAGTCCACTTAGCGCCTGTGCTCGTGGTGCTCGCCGCAAGCCGTAGAGGGCCTTGCGTGGCGGAGAACCTGCCCTCCTTGCCGGGATGACGAATCCCGCGGTGACGGACGTAGGCCTCCTCCTTCAAGTCGCCGCTGAGGAAGGCGGACTTAACGTCCATGTGATGGACGCGCCAATCCTCCCGGGCCGCAAGTGCGAGGAGTAGACGAACGGACTCCATGCGCGCGACGGGCGCGAAGGCATCATCGGTCGACCCCTCCTGCGCACGAAGCCTCGTGCCACCAAGCGAGCCTTGTGCTTGACGATGGCACCGCCATCCCGCTTCGCCTGAACACCCACTTAAGGGTGATCGCGCGGACCGGCAGAAGATCCGCCAGCCTCACACGTCCGTTCCGCTGACGGCGTCCATCTCTCTCGCATCGCGGCACGCCATGCCGCGTCTTTCTCCGCCTCGGCGACGGAACGAGGCTCGCCGTCGTCTGTGCGAGTGCGCTCGCCCGCGAGGTCGCGCCGCGCTGCCAGTGGACCGGCCGCCGCGAGGAGGTCGCCCACGATGACGGTAGCGCAGAGGCTCGCCGCCGTGGTAGGCGCCGACGCGTCCTTGTCGTGAGACAATGAGTAGCGAACTCCACCATGCGCCGCTTCGTGGGACCGGCCGCTGGGGTCGATCCCGATGGTGTGGCCGCGGTGCGGGAGAGCGGGTGTAGCCGGTGCCGAAGGTGGTGGAGTACTCGCCGAGCCGGTGGCGAGCAAGGTGTCGAGGTGGGCGAAGCTTGGCGAAGACGAGCCGCTAGCTCCCGGCTCTCTCGAAGTGGGCGAGTCGACAACAAAGTCCCTAAGAGTTGAAGTCGAACCGCCGCCCACCGCCTTGTCCCACGCCCGCCGCCTTCGCCGAACACAACGCCACGCGAGATGCGGGCGCTACGTGTGACAGGTCGAGGATGCGGTAGGCCTTCGAGCCCTCCGCGTAGCCGATGAACACTCCGAGTGCTCCCGCTGCCGAGCTTACGATGTGGCCAAGCTCCTTGGCGAACGCGAGGAGCCAAGACCCGCAAGTGGGAGACCGCCGGCTGCGCTCGTGCCAAGCCTCGTCACGGCGTCCCCGCCGCCGAGCGCCTTGGTAGGCGAAGCGGTTGAGGATGTAGACGGCCGTCACCACCGCTCTCCCGAAGATAGCCGGCATCCCCTCGCTGAGGAGAGCCCGAGCCATCCCCACAACCGCCTCGTTGCGCTGCTCGACGACGCCGCTCGCGCGGCCAGACGGCGCGGAGTAGTGGCGCCAATGCCTCATCGCAAAGACGACGCGACCACCGCCGTGGAATTCGCCGCGTTGTCCGTGCGCAAAGACGTGAAGCTTGCGCGCGCTCGCCTCCACAAAGACTGCGTGCGCGCGATGGCGCCCGCAGCCTCTCCTTGCCGCCGAGGACCATCACCCACATGTAGCGGGAGAGGTCGCCGACGAGCAGCGCAGAAGTAGCGCCGTCCTCCCGGTGTGGCGGTGTCACCGCCACACAAGTCCGTGCACGAGCTCGCCTCTCCTTGGCTCTAAACTCGCCCGCCGAGGAAAGGGAGTCGCCTGCGCCGCCAACACGCAGACGCCGCAGAATCGCTCCACATGGTCAAGGCACGGCAAGCCTCGCACCATTTCCGTAGCACCGAGCCGCCGTGGCCTCGGGCGAAGGTGCCCAAAGCGCTGCGTGCCATCGCCACGCCGCCGTCGTCGACGAGCAATGAGACAGAGGGTTGTGCCACCGCACGTGAAGAATGTAAAGTCGATTTGCGCCTCGTTACCTTGGCAAGAAGGCGCGCGAAGATCCCAAATCGCGCAGACTCGTGCTCTATCTCGACACGCGAGCCGTTCTCATCCACCGCCCCAAGCCGATGATGGAGTTCCGCAGATCGGGGATGTAGTAGACGCCGGTGAGCGACTGTGCTCACCGAACACGCTGGTGAAGATGACGGAGCCGACGCCTTGATTTCCACGCCGAGGCGCCCCAAACTTGACGGAGCCTCGGACGCTAGAGTCAAACTTCGGCGAAGAGCTCCGTCGACCGGTCATGTGATGGGTGGCGCCGGTGTCGAGGCACCACCCGTCGATCTTGTCGCGTTTGGGCCGTGGCCGAGGAGGCATGTGCTTTGGCTCGTCAAGGTGGAGAGAGCCATCGCGCGCGGTGCCGCCGAGATAGTTCGGTGCTCGCGTGAGCAATGAGCGAGCCGTTGCTCCTCCGCTGCGCGACATGGGCTCGCCACGCCGTGGTCGCCGACAATCCTCGCCCAATGACCAAGCTTGCCGCAGCTTGTGGCAAGAGTCGCTCGTGCCGCTTTTGCTTGCCGCCAGCCGCTGCGGGCGCCCACGGCCATCACCCTCGGCACGCCCTCGCGCCGCTCGGGCGTCTTTGCGTGGCTTGCCGCGCTTGCCACGCTTGTGGCGCTGTCGTGGAAGAAGGCTCCTTCTTCTCGCCACCTTGGTCGGCGACCACCGCTCCCGAGCGAGGAGGAGCTTCCCGCCAATGGTGACGGGTCCCGAGACGCCGTGGCTCATCGTTGTCAACGACCTTGAGGCGACCAGCGCCTCCTCGATCGTCATCGCGAGAGGTCCAGCAGAGACTCGACGAGCGAGCCATCCGCTTGTACTTCTCGGGGCGCAGCGGAAGAGCTTATCCACGCCTCTCTCTCGCCGTAGGTGTCGCCGCCGAATCGCACTAACTTCGCAATGCAGTGTTGAGACGGAGAGCAAAATCATCAACGTCCTCACCGCTTGAAGGTCGTTCTCCCACTCCTGCGTAGTGCCCGCAATGTAGACTTGCGCGCGGCCGCCGCCGATCGCGTTGCGCAGCGATGGCGTCCCAAGCCTCTTTGGCGATCCGCTTGTTGGTAAGCGAATCGCATCTCGCGGGGCTGCAGCGATGAGAGCATCCAGCGCTCGCCGATCCCGGTCGTAGTCGACGCCGCCAGACGGATCGCATCCCACATATGCCGCGCTGGAGCTTTACCCTCATCACCGCGCCCACTCGACGTAGTTGGTCTTGGCGAGGGTAGGCCACTCGCCGCCGGGCCGACGCCCTCGACGACGGCACGGTACTCGTGGTGACCACGGATCAACCGGGAGAGCCGCGCCGCTCGCGAAGGCCGCGCTCTCGTCAACCCGCACGCCACCGCGTCGTGCGCGCCTCCTCCAGAGCGCCACCGCGCGTTCGCGTCGCTGCGGCCGCCGCCGCGCGTGGCGTCGCGCGCCGCCATCGCGCCACTCGCCTCGCGCTTCCTTCTTGCCGCTCAAGATCTCGTCGGCGCCGCCATCGCAGATGGAGCCGCCGTTCTTTGCCGCAGAGCCTTGACCTCCGCTGCCGCCGCGACGCGCATCTGCCGCCGCCGCCGCTTCCGCTCGCTCTCCGGCTGCCGCCGCTCGCCCGCCGCGCCTTTGACGCCACTTTCGCGCGCGCGGCCGTCTCTGCCGCCGCTGCCGCTGCTTTCTGCCGCGCGCGAAGCTCGGCCGTCTACGACGCCGCGTGCTCGAGGCGACGAAGGCCGAGATCGCCTGCGGACATGGCGCGCTACTAGGGGCATTGCGTGGAGGAGGTCTCGCTTCGACGAGCCGCTCGCCTCTCGGAGGAGTGAGCGGGGACAATGAGCCGCCGCTTTACAGCCGGTGCCTTCTGCGAGGTCGGAGAAGGAGATGAGCAGGAGATGCTCAGGCTACAGGATAGTATGGCTCTGATACCACTTGTTACTCGTTGGAGTCTTGCTGTTGGTGATAGCAAGATCCTTACTCTCATTGAGAGGATGACACTGGAATGGGGCAAATTTTCTTGTTTACTTCTTGCACAAATGCCATACCAACCCGAGGGGTTGGGGATACAAATTTATAGGCCGCTAACCAGCCAAGCATATGCCAAGATGCTAGTCCTAGATGCTAGTCTAAAGCTGTCCTAAAGCTAGTCTAAGATGCTGTCCTTAAAGGAGATGCTGTCCTTAAAGGAGATGCTGTCCTTAAAGGAGTCAAGATCCTGTCCTTAAAGGAGATGCTGTCCTTAAAGGAGTCAAGATGCTGTCCTTAAAGGAGATGCTGTCCTTAAAGGAGATGCTGTCCTAAAGAGAGAAGAAACAACAACACAACAACAACACAATGACTTATCCATCAAAAACAATGTGCTCCTAACCCACATTTAGCATTCATTGTACAGTTCTGGGTTCTTGACATCGCTGGATAGACAGGAATCCAAGGTACAACGTAGCACCTAAGTAATCTTGAACAATACATAGTTGAGCAAAACAAAAAGACAAAAGGCCAAAGCAAGTATAAGCTATAATTTGTTTATGTCTAACATTAAAATTGGATAAATGCTAGCTGCTTGCAAAGTTCTATTCCTACAGATACAAAAGATTTGTCCATTTTTTTCAGTCTTTGACATATTACTTTGGCCACCAACTTTCATTGTAACACATTCGTGAAACCTAATAAATATACTATTATGAAGGTATTCTGGATGACATATTTACTAAATACCATGCAGCCTATATATATATATATATATATATATATATATATATATATATATATATATAAAGGTATTTGAAAGATTTGACTTCACGCATCCCATGGCAACATTTTTTTTGGTGACCATATGGGTACATATTAGACAAGCCAACTTAATGCTTACATATCATTAAACGATAGTTCAGTGGAGCATGTTAACGCCAGCAAATCCTAACCTTTAACAACAATAGAATAACCATTCCCAATCAACTCAACAACAAAAAGGAACAAGAAAACTAGATGCATTTGACAATAGTCAACAGATTATATTATAACCCATACTGCAATATAGTTTTGCAGGCAAAGAAATCAATGCAACTTTTTCCTAAATATCATTGTCAATAGTTTCTTACGTGTAATAAGCATCTTCATCCTTGGCTTCATGCTCATCTCCTGGAGAGAAAGCAGTTGCAAGAGCACCAAATCTCTCCTCAGGATCTTCAATATTCAGTAGGTACTTCAGAAGCTTCATCTCTGGAGGTGAGATGCTTTTGAGGCTTTCCTTCGTGGTTGTATAAATATGATACATTATGTCCTTGACCTGTGCCATGCAATGATAAATATGCATAAACAAACATTCTCTACAAGTTTTAGATAGTAATAGTATACATGCACCTTAGTCAAAATCTCAGATCAACATTAATTACAATGGATAAATACTAAGCCTCATTACAGTTGGTAAGTAACAAAACCAGTTCTTAAATTTATACAATATCTTGGTGATTTGGAAATCTAATATGAGATTGAAAATAGAATGCACGCAATGTGAATTTGGAAATCTTATTCCATATGTAATTATGCATGAGAGACAATTTGTGAAGATCGTGAGCTATGATATTGCACTGATAAAGGGTATGCTTGCTCCAAGTACACTATCATACTTTGCATATTATATGAGTAGTCATGGTCTAATACATACCAGTTCCAGGTACATCTACTATTCTATGTTATCAAGACGTCACCTAGGTGACATCTAGACCTCCTGGCGCTTTAAGGTGGACGCCAGGAACTGACGCCTAGTTTTTCAAAGTTAGACGGTCGACTAGAGCTTCCAGGCGTGGAGATGCAACGCTTGCCTAGAGTAGAAGCTGTTAAAAGGGGTGGGAATCCTGACCTCCGTGTCGTGTCGCTCGTGCGCCTTGCCGCCTCCGGATCTGGCATCTTCACTCGTCCCCACCTTCAGATCCAGCGTCTTCGTTCGTCCCCGGCTCCCCGCCGCCTCCGCCTCGGCCCTCCGCCCCGACTCCGCGCCTTCGCACCACCGCGCCTCCGGATCCGGCATCTTCACTGCCCCGCCTCGATCTCGGCTTCGCTGCGTCCCGACTTCACGCCTCGCCTCGCCCCGCCCGACTCGCGCCTACATCGCTGCGCCTCTAGATCCGGCATCTTCACTCGTCCCCGCCTCCGGATCCGGCGTCTTCGCTCGTCCCCGACTCCGCGCCTTCGCCTCCGCCTCGGCCCTCTGCCCCGACTCCGCGCACCCCAACTCCGCGCGCCTCCGGCCCTTGGAAAGCATCGCTTGAAGGTATTCAATGCTTAATTTTGCACAGATTTATTGCTGCTTTATAGTCTATACATTACAATAATGCATGTGTCAAACTGTCAACTATAAAGTATAAATCATCATATTTTCTTATTTTCCCTACTATCGTCTAATCATCGCCTAGACGCCCGGCTGGGCGCCTAGGCGTCCTGGCACCTCCGGAGCGCCTCGCCTCGCCTTGTCGCCGTGACAACATAGCTACTATTGATATTACAATGTGAGGTATAAGAATTCTTTGTGCAGGTACTATGAAAAATGATCCAGACAGCACAGGTAATGATTTTACACTAAAAATTTGATCATAATGTATACGATTAATTGAATTAGCTAGTCTAACTCTTATCATGACAGCTTACTGCGATTAGTCTTATCTAGATTTTTCTTCAAGTGCTGACTGGCTGCATTAGAATTTGCAGGATGATAATAGCATGGAACAGAAAAGCATAAATAACAAAAAGGAAACTTTTTATAAAGTTTTCTTGCATTCCTATGTAGCAAGTGGAATGTAAATGTGTCTCATAAACTTCTGTTAACTTCTGGAGATTGAAGTACTGGAAGGTAAAACACCATATATTCATGAAAATCTGGTGGAACTACTTAAATCTCAAAAGAGGTCAAAATGCTATTTTGCATTTCTTGCTCATAAATAGCATATTGTATTTTTTTTCATTACTTACTGTCTCGCTGCTTCTGACACATAATCAACAAGATATTACTTGCCTCAATATGTTGTTAGATGGTGGGACAACCAGCACAATGCCCCACATGGGGTGAGGTGCTTCATTGTCCCCACAGCTCAGGTGGGCAAGAATATATGTAGCAAGAAATCATGATTTAAACATGGACCCATGGAGAGCTTGTAAAACATAGTTTAAATTTCACTGAGAATCTGAGATAAACCTCGTTCTTCATAGTTTTAGAGTCTTTTGCAGCAGCCCAAGCTCTGTTAATCAGAAGAATTAAGGACGAATCAAGTTCTTTAGCCTTAGCTAAGCTTTTTATCTTGTCACAGGCATCATCTAGTGAAGAAGAATTCAGTATGTCATCAAACTTTGATTGAGCAGAATCAACGTCCAACTGTTCCAGTGTGCAATCATATGCATGAATTGCTGATAGACACTTAGCCCCAAGCCTGACAATTGCTGCACAATGCAGAGACAAAAAGAACTTTTTCAGCACATAAAAGAAAAGCAAGCCCATGAAGTTTTTTAATATCTGGGAGTAGAACTAAAATGAATAGACAGATTTATTCACCAATTCACACCACAAGGTCCACAACAAATTGATACTAATTAGACACACATGCTCGACAGAATACATTGATTGGATGAACAAAACAACCAACCAAAGCAGCAAAAAAAGACTAAATAAATACAATCTAGGCATAGCTTCTAAAATTCTACATCTAACTTTTTTTTTATTTTTCCTTTTCCGACTGTTGGAAACCAGAGATCATGCTGCAAGTTCTCAAGAAATGCACAAAACCCAATGCTGGGTCTGTTTCAATATCTTTTATCATACTGTGCATATATGTTAGTGGCTAATCAGCTCAATACTCGAAAAATAAAGAATAAATTTAATAAGTGCAGTTTATGAGTCAAAAACTGTTCGAAGGTAGATAGTTACCATCTCGCTCATCAAGGCCATTATAAGCATTTAAAAGAAAATTAAGATGGCGGAAGAACTCCCCAGTGAAATCCTTTCGTCTTCTCGCAACAATAGCATTAATATCAGCGGGATTCTCTCGGAGCTCTGTGAAGAGTTCCATGTGCTTCTCTATTTCATCGTCGATCTGAAAAATCAATTTTAAAAATGAAGCATATTCAAAAAATTATGATATGATGCATATGAACACTTCTCTTGATTGACTGTGGTGCACCTAACCTACAATATTTCTGTGTAATCTAAATATCTGATTTTTCTAAGATTGATAGTAAAAAGATTATCTTGAGAAATAGATCTTGTATTTTTCCTAAAAAAAGAAATAGATCTTGTCAAAACAGACTTACAAAAGGTGAGGATGCATAAAGAGATCAAATAAGAACATACTTTCTAGTTCAGGTAGGCCTTAAAGCCTACCGTTGTTCAGTCAAAAGGAAAAGAACATACCTTCTTAACTTTTCTAGCAAGTACAACCAACTTCTGCTTCACTGAAGAATCAATCTCCATATCTATGCGCACTTGGCAATGCTTGTAGAAGTGCAGTCTATATCTTCGCCACTCCTCTCTAAACACCAATATTTTTCTCCAGTCCTTTGTTTGTGGTTTCTCATGCATAAAGAACTCAATAAACTTATCACAGATTTGGGTCATCGTGTATCCCATTGCAGCTTCACTCTCAGTGTGGTCATCCACATTAGCAATAATTGGACTAGCTACACAACCTGCAATTACATGAAGTAACTCACAATGTAAGAAAGTAAGAAACATTTCTGTAAGGTACACAAAGTTAGTGCACACGCAGGCACACATACAGTGGTACATGACCCTAGCCCTAGGAGATCAATTTTTTTTCATTGCAAAATTATATTTCAATTATTCACCATTACAAAAAAGAATTAAATTTCACAAAGGTCCCCTACTAAAAGCAGAATCAGTTTGTAATAAGAAAATAAGATTACCAATTGAATCATATTAAGCTCAATCCCTAAAGACACAAATAAAAGATTTTCTTATTAAAACATATAAAAGATTTTAAACATGTAGGACCTGTTTGGAACATTTGAATTTCACGGGAATCAGTTCATTTTCTGCAGGAACAGGAAAATTTTCACGAATTCCAAGTGGGGCTGTACTTGGGTTAATTTTAAGCTTTCTAGTTCTACATACACTTACTTGCCCTCAATCCACACTTAGGTAATCTAGGAAAAGTAGTTAAAAAGAAACAAATCCACTCATATATCTGTAATAGCAAGCGGGCTAAAAATTGACCTCCCAATGGGAGGTTTGGGCTCGATCTTGTCGAATGAATCCAAACAGGCCCTCAAACTTGTCAAGGTTCGTTAAAGGAATATAAATTCCACAGGTCTAAAAAAGAAAGTTGGACTGATCTGAACTAAAAAAAGACCGCAACTAGCCTCAGGACCTTGCATCTCCTAGTCCAAAGGTGCTATATCGCCACAGCCCTGAAGGCCACATCACGGCAATTCATCAAGCACCTTGCACGCAACACGCAATCCTCACGAGAAACCTACACCAATTGGCCTAACCACAACCAGGAAATGCAACGGCCTGCATCTTAGACCAATCAAATCCATCCAAGCAAGCTATGGCCCCTTACCGAAACAAGAAGAAATCACCCGAGTCCCCACGCCAGTCCAGTAGAGGAGGGGAGGAGGACGATGACGACAGCGGGAGAAGGATTCGAGGCGGCGTGCTCCAGTGGAAGGAAGCCTGGTGGAGGCGTGTTCGGCGGCGCGGGAGAAGGTGAGGAGGCGAAGAGGGTGGTTTCTTTGATGACGATGGCGCGAGCGGGACTTCGAGATGAACAGCGGAGCCGCCGGCGCGGGGAGTAGGAGGGTGTGACGACCCGCCTCCGCCGGCTGGAGGGGTGCCGGGAGGCCGCCGGAATAGCAGTTCGACATGGGAGGGGATTCAGAAGTTTGAGATAGGGTGGCAGCTACTGAGCTACAAGATGATTCGTCCGTCCGCCTGGGCATGCGGCGGTGGAAAAAAAATGCTTCAACATAATTTTAGAGTAAATTTTACCAAAAAAACCATAGGTTTTGGTCACGGCTGAAACCCAAGATTGTTTTGGCTAGTGGCATTTAACATCATGTTTATAATCATAATGTTTTACAAAACCTCAATCTAACAAAATTACAGCTAATAAAATTATTACTCATCAATCTTAGGATGGGTCATCATATGGAGCCAATTGACAATAAAGAAGAACTCTATGTCGTATCTGCTCGCTGAAGACTTGCTGTAGGCAATAGAGATAACCAAAAGCAAGAGCATATTGGTTAGGGTGGTTTGTGAAAACTTGTGACTATGAATATAGGTTAAGTGGCAATAGCCAAGAAATCTAGAGTTTTCTGCAACTATGGTCATAAAATCTAAGGTTTTCTAAAATTTACTTGTAATTTGAAGATGACTCTTTATTTTCCCACCTCATTATGAACAATCCATTTTTGAATTTCAAAACCATTGCCGTATACTTAGCTAGTCTCCTTCCAGTCTTCCACATTATCTAATACAATAGAATTAATACACTAACATATATACTTGAGACCAATATATATATATATATATATATATATATATATATATATATATATATATATATATATATATATATATATTGCTATATTTTGGAGAACCCTCTGGAATAACCTAATATTACCAATATCTATATATTTTTGTACGAAGATGAAAGAGAATTACCCTTGAAAATAGTTTCCGTTATATTGGATAGAAATTTAGGATCTTTCCATGTGGCAATGTTTCAATAGTTTGATACATCTATAAATAGATTAGCATGTATGCATAGTACGTAGGTATGTACGAACACCTAACTTCTTAAAATAGTTTTTTCATTTCTCTCGCTCCTATCTTACTTCGAAGATAAGTCAAAGGTTATGAGTGCATCATGTACCATATTTCTCTCGCTCCTATTTCATGTACGCATCTCTCTCACATAGACTTTTTGCACCACTCACCTTTTCATTTTAAATATCATTTTTTCAACTGTTACTATTTATTTTCAGTCAAAAACCTCCCACCATAACCAAAAGTATCAACAGAAGACAATACGAACTCCCCATATACTAACGCAAGTTTATGTTACAAAAATAAAGAGAGGTCACTATAGTTCGTGTGTTTTTATTTTATTCATTTTACCTGTACTTTTCCATCATGCATCATAAAAAAATTGGTGATGCTGTAAAAGGAAATATGAATGGATCTTCAACACTGTAGGTTCTATGTAGGCCACTGTGACTCCTTTCGGCCTGTAATTCTAGTTGGGATTCACAATGTTGCTATGATAGCCTTGTAATCTGGTTATGATCTGGTGGTGATTTTTACGTGTGGCAGTGTAGTTACTTATACTATATACGGAAAAATTGCACTGTAGTTTATTGAATTCATAGGTTTGTGCTACTTTACTTTCCAGGATTTGTAATGTACTTTTACCAGCTTCTGAACTTGTAGGATTGTACTATTTTACCCTTCTAAACTTGTATTTTGCTTTTTCAACCTCTAAATTTATAGGGTTATGCTACTTTATCCCTGAACTTGTATTTTTACTTTCTCAGCCACGACTCCACGCCATGCGCACAACGTCGCTAGAGCTCCGCCCCTCCGTACTCACTGTCAGGAGGTAAAGTGGTACAATCCTACAAATTTAAGAGGCTACGAAAGTAAAATACAAGTTCAAAGATAAAGTGACATAATTCTACAAAGTTCAGATGGCTGATAAAGTAAAATATAAATTTAGAAAGTAAAATAATATAACTCTATAAGTTTAGAGAGTTATAGTATATATTCTCTTGTAGTCTGAAACCGTTGCATGGGCTATCAGCGCCTAGATAGGGAACTTCAAAGAAAATTGCAGCAGCAGGTACATACTTCCATTTTTTTATCTTCTTGTGCAATATCAACACGTTGTAGCATGCATTCTCCTGGTGCTTGCTGGCAAAAGGCACGAATAGGGTCTGTTCTTTCCAGCTGCGGCTGATAGCTTTTAGCTGCGGCTGATGGCTTTTTGGCTGTTTGCGACAGAGATTGTGGAAAGAGAGATACTCACTTATGATTTTTGATGATACAGATATTAGTTTTTTAATGTATACTACAATTAACTTGTAGACCTTATCTTAAAAAAATACTCCATTTAAAAGTTAGTTACTGTAGCAAAAGTGAAAAGCGGCTTTTAGAAGCCGTAAAGAACAGGATCATAGTATCTTGTGCTTGTAATATGAATAGTATCAGGTACACCTATATCAGTTTCAAAGTGTAATTAAAAATGAATTAAAGCATGTAAAATTTCAATGTGTACTTAGACAGTGATGGCTATAAAAATTTCGAAATATATTTTTATTCATTCGTAAGCAAATCAATTTGACAAATTGTGCATCGTGTGGCACATCGACAAATTTCAGAAACGTGACACATTGAGGCATATAAATATCACAGCAATCAGAACTAACACCAAGCATCAAGTCCAAAATCAAGATTAAGACATGTATCGGCAGCTTAGAGAATAAATCGAATTCGACACCAATAGAAGATCTTACCCCAATTCTTGAGGGGACAACTAATCAAATTGTAACTTGAAAACCCCAAAATGGGAGCAGGGAGAGCAAAATGCCCACAAGTATGAAGGAGCTGACCGATACATATCAGTACCATCATCAGTACAAGCAGTTCCAAAACAGATAAATGGCAAACAAAAAGAGCTCGAGGTCCTGATAGAAAAATAATAACATAGTTGATTCATTCTACGTGGCACAAATACAATACAAAATGATGTGCTATATGTTGTGTAACACCCTGCCCGAAGGGGTGGTCCTACTATGCATAGTACCTCGCTTACCGTTTCATCCTCACTATATGTAAAAGAGTTAACCCAAAGTTGCTACGTTTGGATCCAACAACCATTATATGCTACTACAACTCACTTTAGACAAAAAAAACAATGGAACTAATCCCATCACAGCTCCACATGAGTCATCACACTAACAAATCGGGTATTACATTTACCACCTTAAGGGCTGATGCACTCAGCAACACACCGCATACACGATAAATGCATAGAGCCACCCCCTTGGTACTATAGTTTTGAATGCCAGACCTGCCAGTGAACTCGACAAGTCACCGGTTCATGGCTCATTGGTTTGACCGCTGGCACAATTGGTGAACCGATGGTTCAAAAATACTATATTTTAATGTTTTTATTGATTTTAAATTCGAAAGGATATGCCAACAATTTAGTTATATGAAGTTTCTGCAATTTAGTTGCATGAAGTTGCTTAGATAGGCTGGTAAGGCATTGGCCAGTGAAGAGGGAGGTAGGTGGTTGGATTCCTTTTTTTATGTGTGGTGGACAATTTAAATATTTTTATGGCATCGCCGTGTGTCTATTTTGGGTTCACATGCGCTATATACTCACGCAAGTCCCAGCTTGATGCTTTGATACCATCTATGACATCCTGACTGAAAATCCGCTTGAAGCCTAGCCCATCGTGAGGTGGGCCCATGCAAACATAGCAATTCACTTACGTTATTGTCTTCGCTTTATGTAAAAGTCTAAAAGGGTTAACTGGTACCATCTGTAACACGTTGGCCCAAAACCTGCTCAAAGCCTAGCCTACTGTGGGGCGGGCTCACTATGTATAGTAGCCCGCTTACGCTTTAATCCTTGCTTTGTGTAAAAGCCTAAAAGGGTTAACCCGAATGTGCTACATTTGGCATTATATGCCACTACAACTTACTTTAGACAAACAATACTAGACTAATCCCACCACAACTCCACATGATCTACCACACTAACATGTTGGGTATTACATGTTGCTTCTAGAAGATACCAACGGAAGGGTCAAGGTTGGCGACGACAACGGGGAATAGGGCAATAACAACAAGAGGATTGCGGTGTGGACGATTGTTGATGTGAGATACACACAATAAATTAATACCGCAAGTCATGGGTAAATTATAGTCTTTCACTCATAATATTCCAAGGTTACCGTATCTACAGAGAACAGACAACTTTGTTTAGGATTTAACTAATTGATTATCATCTAACTACCCACAGTAAAAAGGATATGAGAGATAGATGTGATCCAACTTCAGCATAAAGATAGCAATCATAGAGCATAAATTTAAAATATGCCTAACTAAGATAATGTAATGAGCACTAATGATCAAATGATGCAATGCTAAAATGATGAAAGAATAAGATATTAGATCAATCACTAAGATAGAGTTTACCCTACAATCTGTAAGTTCTATACTAGGGTTAATATAAACACGACAAGACCTGCATAACTTGATATAGTTCTGCTAGCTATATCTAAACATCATGTCTAAACCTAGGCAGCGCTCAGAAGCGCATCGCGGTGGCTTATGATTTCCCCGTTTTGCTTTTTTTTTTTACTATTTGTGTTTTTGTTTTTTGTTTTCCTTTTTTTACCATATTCTTTTTGCATTGTCCGTGATGGGCTAATATGTTTTTTCTATTTTTAATTTTTTTAAATTTAATTATGCCAAATAAGTTAACTTGACTATAGTAAAAAAATAAGCTAACTACAGTAAAAAAAAAGGCATAAGTCACCGCCATTCTGAACACCCCTCCTAGGGCGAAACAATTAATAATCATGATGACCTAATTACCGACTGAGTAGTAGGCCTCCATGTCGAGGTCTGCGTACTCGACCAAGTCGAATCAGTTCTTCCCGTTCCACTCCCCTGCCACAAGAACATCATAAGAAACAAGACTTATCAACAAGAAAATTACTAGATTCTTGGAAGAAACTTCCCCACATATGGTGCCAACTATCGATATTTCAATATCAATCTTACGTATGATTTGTTTCGATTCAAGAGAAACTCTTTCAAGGGATAAGCTACGAGCACGTAGAGAGAAGACACGAGAATTTTTATATAAGTTCAGGCCTTCTCCTGGGAGAATAATAGCACTACGTCCTATGTGATTATTGCTCAGAGAGAATGATTACAACAGAGTAATGAGAAAAAGCCTTGTGGTATCTCCTGTATCTATTGGATCTCTCTCTTCTCCCTCTCTGACATTAATCCTTATATAGCTGACGAAGCGACGACAGTTGTCTCATGTCAGAAGACGCCCTGATGCTTCGGGAGTTAACCGTCTAACAGAGGTTACTGTCAGAGAGACGTGGTTGTTGGTTTGTCGTGCAATGGTTGTTGTCAAAGAGAGGTTCTGTGTGGTTGTTTGGCATAAACACATGTTCTAACTGCTATGTCAGATAGACCCATGCATCGTAGATCGTCGTAGACAGGCTAGTCGAAGGTACGCTGGTTGTAGGAAGGTGTACAACCATGAGGTGGTTGTAGGACCACTTACAACTAACTCATAGTCGCAAAAGAACTTACTAGGACTGCTTACGACTATGAAAGATTGTAGAATATCTTACGAATACTCTATGGAATTTCTCTCTTATTAATAAGGGATATATTCAAAGTATATAATGATGTAATAATTTGATAATTACTCTATTATCGTCACATGGCATATTATTGAATCGATTAGATACGTTAGGGTGGGTTTTTTGGTTATGGCTGATGACTTTTGGCTCTAGCATAAGTGCTTATGCGAACATACAATACCAATAAGCCACTTTGAAATTATTATCCTTCAACAAACCGCTTAAAAAATAATAAAGAAGACATTTGATTTATTTATTTTAAAAAAATATAAGTCATGAATCATATCGAAAAGTAGGGAGCATAGAAGATGTCCTCGTCTAGAAACTAATGGATCCCCTACCACTGACTGAAGAAGCCCCCGCCTTGCCCTTTATATAGACCACCCTATAGTTGTCCACCTGGGCCATGTCCACGCGGGCCAGCACGGCACGGCCCGTTTACCTCGTGGGTCGTGCCCTGCCTTGCCGGCATTGCCCGGCCTAGGAAATATAGCTGTTTTTTTACCGTTAGGGTGTAAAAAAATCGAAAAAAATAGCAAATAATTCCAAAAATATATGAAGTTTTTTCTATAAATAGAGGGTCATCCGGCCTCCATTTCCCACACCTCAAACCTCACTTTCATCTCTCTATTTAGCTGTGAAAAATTCAGAAGTGCTTGTAGAAATTTTACAAAATTTCTGAGAAATTTGTGGGAAATTCTAAAAATTCAAAAAACTTCAAGGAATTTTCGGAGAGCTGTAGAAAAGGTAATAGTGTTGTCTTATTTCAATTTTTTTGATTGAATAGTATATTAATTATTTAATTTCTATTTCAATTTACAGTTAATTCAATGGAGAACTATGATTTTCAACTCTCCAAATTCGGGCTCACGGCGGAGGATATGCAATCCTTTCAAGAAGGATATCCTCTAGAACAAAATGTAGAGGCAGAAGAAGCAGCCGGTCCGGTGACGCAGGGTCCAATCAATCCATCTTCTGTTGGCTTAACGAGTGCATCGATAACCCACAGCATGGGTTCAAAAAGATCAAGAGCTACTGTGTCAGGAGTCTAGAATAATTTCAACAGGAAGTTTATGACCGACGAAGAAGAAAATTCAGTGAGGTATGCTGGTTGTAAAATTTGTGGTAATGAATTATCTGCAAAATCTACAAGTGGGACGGGTCACCTGCAACGGCACGCTGCAAGCTGCAAAAGAAGGCAGGAAATACAACTGCGCCAAGCACAACTGCAATATAACCTCGACGGCTTGGTACATAATTGGGAGTACAACCCGTATCTAGCCCGTGAATCTCTTTGTAGATTAATTGCTTCTCAAGATTTACCTTTAATTTTTGGTGAGTCTCCTGCTTTTCAAAAATATATTAGAACTGCTCATAACCCTCGATTTAGTTTGTATCTAGGCAAACCACAACTAGAGATTTAATTAAATATTATAGCAACTATCATGAAAAAAATGAAAGGAATGTTTAATACTTGTACATTTTCTATTGCTTTGACATCAGGCATATGGAGTGGTAGAGTTAGGGATGATTATATTAGTGTTGTTGCTCATTATGTTAATGATGATTGGATAATAGAAAAAAAATTATAGGATTTAAATTAATTAATGTTTCACATACTGCTGAAAATATTCCAGAATGTATTATTAAAGTTGTAGAAGATTTTGACCTCACAAATAAGATTTTTTCTATAACTTTAGATAATGCAGCTGCAAACACTAAGGCTATAGAAAATCTTACTCCTTTGTTTAATACTATTGCTCAATCTTTCTTATTGCATCAACGTTGTGCTTGTCATATTATTAATCTTATTGTTAAATGTGGTTTAAAAATATTAAATGATTGTATTGATTCTTTTAGAGATGCAATTTCATTTATTAATTGTTCTAACCACAGAATAGCTGCATATAAGAATTTTTGCGTAGCAATAAATATCCGTCTTAGAAAATTTGGCTTAGACATGTCTATTTAATGGAACTCCACTTACCTTATGCTTAAACATAGATTGCTATATAAGAGTACATTATTTGTTTTCCTTCACACCCAAATTCATCAATCTTGTAGCTCCTTCAATAGAACCCAAGTTAGAGACTCCGAACTTACTGAGGACGATTGGATTGTTGGTGAAAAAATATTTTCTTTTTTAGAACTTTTTCATAAAGCTAGACTTTGTCTTTCTGGAGTATAGTACCCAACATCTCCTCTAATTGTTCATAATATTCTTGAAATTGCCACTCATCTAAAAGCTTTTGAAAATGATTCTATACTTCGAGAAGCTGTAGTTGCCATGAAAACTAAGTTTTTAAAATATTGGAGGGACATTCCTATTTTATATTCATTTGCCTTTATTTTGGATCGTAGGGCTAAACTCCAAGGATTTTCATATGTCCTACAACTTTTAAGTGAGGCTACTGGTTTAGATTACTGTACATACTATAGAGTAGTTAACGATAAATTACAAGAGGTATAAAATAAATACGAAAATAAATTTGGGTCTGTGCATTTGGAAAGACCCCAAGTAATCCCTAGCATCTCTGCGAGGACTATGCAATGGGGCAAGATATTTGATTCTTCTTCTCGTAGTTCTCATGCAGGTACACATTAGTCTGGAGGAGCAAGACGACAAAGCACCGGAGATCTATCAAGCTATCTCAATAGTGACAGAGTCAGCTTTGAGCAAGAGTTGAACATCATCTCCTGGTGGCAAAACAAGAAAGTAACATATCTAGTGCTATCCATATTAATACGGGATGTGTTGACTGTTCCGGTCTCTACGGTCTCCTTGGAGTCAGCCTTCAGTCTATCTGGAAGAATAATCGAGGAGCGACGAACAAGTCTTTTCAACGAGATGGTCGAAGTCCTTATGACCGTTAAGGACTGGGAACAAGCTGAAGTAAGACTCCAATATACTGCCCAAAATATAGAGCAGGCCAAGGTCGACGCGCGCTTCGCCGAGGCCCACAAGGCCGCCGAGACCGAGGCCGCGGCGCCGGCGAAGGAGGCGCACGGCGGCGGCTGGCCGAAGGGGACGGCGCCTCTCTAGGGATTCCGATCGGTTGCCGCCGTTAGTTCGCGTGCTTAATGGTTTAGCCTTTGATTATCATATTATTATTATTGCTTAACATATAATTAACCTAGCGCTAAGTCGCTAGTACTATTGTTCTCTTCTAAATTTTTACTACTAGTAAGTAATCTCTCCACTATTAACTTGTGAGCTATACTAAGGGTCTGTTCTTTTTAGTTTTTCAAAACGGCTTTTGGCTTTTGCTACAATATCTAACTTTCAAACAGAGTATTTTTTAAGATGGAGTCTACAAGATAATTATAGTATACGTTAAAAGCTCAACATCTGTATCATCCAAAATCGCAAGCGATTATCTCTTTCTCCGTAATCTCTATCGCAAACAGTTAAAATTCAAAAATTTCAGCTAAAAACTATAAGCCGCAGCCAAAAAGAACAGACCCTAAATTGGATATATGGTACCATGAACTCTTGTCCATCGACACTGTTGTGAACAAACAATTTATGTGTTCCAATAGTACAATTATATTAATTTCTTGCCTGTTATAAAATTGTTTTGCTAGCATGCTGCTGCAGAAATTGATGGTCACAAGTGTCAATGTGTGTGTATAAAACAGGGGTATCATGGTGCTCAGACTCTATGATTGAGACTTTCCATCCATGATTGCTTCAGCATGCTAAATTAATGACTTCTTTTCCAAATCAAGCATTTATTTGATATATTATATATAATTGCACCCGTACGCATATAAAAACAATCCAAAGGCAAAGGGGCCTTGCCTAAACACTATAGTGCCCACAACATTACACCAATTGTGGCAAAACAGGTCATCCAAGTGTTGTTAGATGGTGACCACGGACTAAGACCTTTATGCCAACCAAGCATCGAAATCTATATGTATAGTGAAAAGAGCTGATAATTTTTCTAGAATACTAGTATGCTCAGAAAGTAAAGTGCCAACCAAGCATTGAAGTGGAGTAATGTTACTGTGATAAGAAAATAGCTAAACTATGCCAAAAACTAGTGTCAGTCGTCGGTCCACTGCAAGCAAACATACTTGTCAAACTGGGTAGCATTGATGCACAAACATGCTGGCAAAACCACAAAGGGTACAGCAGTAAATTAGATAACCTCAATATGTAGATATAAAATATCCTATTGAAAGATTCTGAGAGGATATAATGTTACTCTAACAAGGCAGTTCGTCTTGAAACCATTTTTGTTCTGCCAACAGGTAAGACGAGTAGCAGAAGAATTTCTTTTGTGCTCTAAAATATTTGGAAGCTCAAGATTGCCGAGCGCGAACCACGACTCAAGAGTGGCAGCCATCACATTGTAAGAGAAACATGGGAGTTCGACCAAAATTTTGGATAAAATGAAGAGCGGGGGGCAGTTGAAACTGCACGGGTAGAATTCCATAAACATTCTCAACATAGTTATTCATATGGACAGATACACATTCATTATACGACAACAAATAAGAGTGGCTGTACTCTTCATATATCTGTGCTCTTCATACATCCAGCAATGTCACCATTGCACTAAGCTCTGGCTACAATTAATGAAACTTTGCCGGATTAAGATTCAGCCTTTTTTTTCAAAAAAGAAAAAACTGAATGGCATATGTTATGGCAGCTCTATGCACATCCCTCCATGAACACCAAGGAGGGTGTGATTTGTCAGATGCTGTTTTTTTTTTAAAAAAAGAAAAACAAAAGTTGAATGGCATATGTGTCAAGGAATTATACTGTTAAAACGTCAGGAATGGTTTGCAATGGCAAGTGTCTTGGCTCCACACACACACACACACCCCCCCTTCCTGTGACACGCCATCTGTGCCGTTGCATCGTCAGCACTCGGGAGGGTTGCCGCGCTGCAGCTGGAACGCCCCGAATTTACACAAAAGCCCCTCACCAACGCGCGAATCACCGACAAACTCACGTGCGCACGGCCTTCGCTAATCACCCCGACAGGTAATTAACCGCGCAGTTAATGAGTGGGGTTAAGAAATCCCGCACAGTTACTTAAGAGAGGCGATTCCACTCTCGCTTGATCTTTTCCTCTTCCTCTCCTCTTTCCATTCCACTGGTCATCGTTTCCCTCCCCGCCTCCGCTCCCCGTCCCGCGGCGACGCCTCCCGACGCCGCGGCCTCCTCTCCGCAGCTCCGCGCGCCCCCGATCGACCCCCGGATCGCTGGAATCCGTGCGGTGACGAGGTAACGAATTGGCAGCGCTGAGACGACCCGGGCGCGAAAGGTGGGCCCTTTCAGATTCGGTTTGGCTCTTGGAGTCGAGTTGTGTTGGGGTGCTGAGGTCGATTTGGTCCTGGATGTGGTCTGGTGCGCGGGTTGCTTTGATTTGGTTCGTTGTTGAGGCTCTTGGGTTTGCTGTGGTTCGATTTGGTTCTGGAAGGGTGGGGTGTTGTCTTCTTGGTGTGAAGGTTGCCAATTCTTAAGATTGTTTTGGAGTAATTGATGCCATAATTGATTAGGGATTAGGGGTTCCTCTTCTTGGGTTTCTTGGATTCTCTTATTTCAGTGTATCAATTTTTAGTTGCCTTTCTTCTTTCATGGTGGTGGGTGTGGAAATTGTAGTTCTTGCAGGATGGAGACGAAAGCTCTTATCCTTCTTTTTAGTTTGTTGCAGTCCTATTCTTGTTTCCAATATCTGTTAGGTTCTTCCTTTACAGGTAATCTTCGCCTTGCGGGGAACTGTGTGAGGGAGCAAGGGAAGGGTGGAGAGGCTGTGGAAGCTGAGGAGGGTTTGGTTGTCGGAGAATGGTGGAAGGCGCCAAATTCCCTGGGATCATTGGTGCCGTGGGTGGCCATGATGGCGGCCGGAACTTCTGCGACATGGCGTACTACCAGAAGCTAGGGGAGGGCTCCAACATGTCAATTGATAGCCTTAACAGCATGCAGACCAGCATGCACGGTGGTTCGATTGCAATGTCTGTGGACAACAGTAGTGTTGGGTCTAGTGACTCTCGGACCGGGATGCTTAACCATCCTGGTCTCAGGGGACCCGTCATGGCGGCCAGCTACTCGGTTGGGAACAGCATTTTCCGTCCTGGGCGTGTGTCGCATGCATTGAGTGATGATGCGTTGGCACAGGCTTTGATGGACACTAGGTTCCCAACTGAGACGCTCAAGGATTATGAGGAGTGGACCATTGATTTGGGGAAGCTCCACATAGGAATGCCCTTTGCGCAAGGTGCCTTTGGGAAGCTGTACAGAGGAACCTACAATGGGGGTGATGTCGCCATTAAGCTTTTGGAGAAGCCAGAGGCTGACCCCGGGCAAGCTCAGTTGTTGGAGCAGCAATTTGTGCAAGAAGTTATGATGCTTGCAAGGTTGAGTCACCCAAATATAGTCAAGTTCATTGGTGCATGTAGGAAGCCGATGGTTTGGTGTATTGTGACAGAGTATGCAAAGGGTGGATCTGTTAGGAATTTCTTGAATAGGAGGCAGAACAGGTCTGTTCCACTGAAGCTGGCCGTGAAGCAGGCATTAGATGTTGCGCGTGGCATGGCCTATGTTCATGGCCTTGGATTCATTCACAGAGATCTCAAGTCAGACAACCTCTTGATTTCTGGTGATAAATCTATTAAGATTGCTGACTTTGGAGTGGCTAGGATTGAAATAAAAACTGAGGGGATGACACCTGAAACAGGAACATACCGTTGGATGGCTCCGTAAGTTGAACAAACACGCTCTTTATCTTACTTAATGCTTATTTTAATTAGTCATGATGTTATTCTAATTAGTGCAATTCTATTTCATTTCCTTGCCATTACTCAAGGCCACGATATGGATCAAGCGGTACCTTTGATATTAAGACACCTGCAGTTCCTGTTGCTCTTTATTTTAGTTATGGTGGTTACCATAACATGGTCATATTTATTGGTAGCTGCATACTGTATATGTGTTCTAGCTACATGCAATTTTCCTGTAGTAGTCCTAATTGCTTAATTTAGCCTGGTCTGTAATGACTGGATATTTTTTCCCCATTGGGTGACTTGTTTCGCCAAAAGTTCCTTGATTTTAGCACTCCCTGACATGCATAGATACTTGAGTTATGCAAAAAGCCGTGATGGTTGGAAATTTCTATGCCGATACTGTCCAGAATTGTCATTTTATTATTAACCTTTTTTTGTTTTGTTATTCTCCATTGAATGCTGTCTTGGCAGATCAAATATTTGTATATGTAAAATAAGCATGCTGCCACCGAATATGTTCTGGAAATTTGCAGGTGTGGATTCAAATATTGCTTATTATTTAAACAAAGTCCAAGAAGGCGTCATTTTCGGAATTCCTATATTACTTTACTTATGTGTACCTATAGATGGGTCATGGGTGCTAACAAGCTATTGCTATCTAAGGTATTGGATTGCATCTGTTGCAGCATGCCTTTGAAAGCATTTATGCAGTAATTCCTAATTGTTCTGCTGAGAGATACATAAGGTATATGTCAGATGGGGAAAGTTTTATACAAGATGTAGGCAACAAGGACAGCTAGCTGCCGCATGTTTGGGCAACCAGGACAGCTAGCTGCTGCATCTTTCTTTATTTCTTTATGTAGTATTATTAGTTGGAAAGATGAGTTTGAGTTCAATTAGGAGATAAAGTTATATTAGGCAATAAGAGATTGAGTTAGATACTATTGTTAGGAGTGCTGTCTATTTAAAGGACAGGACGTATTGCTGTTGAATCAAGCTGAGAATTATCTATATCTTCCTCCTTTTGCCTAGTCTTTTCTCTGCCTCTTGCGCATACCTTCCTCCCGGCTCTATCTTCCTCCTCTAGATCGAACATCAGCACAGCTCCAACCAGAAACTATCGGCCAAAGCCACATGTAGTTCACTCCTACGATCTATGTTCAAGCACCGGCTGTGACAACTTGGTATTAGAGCTCATGGCAACCGATCGAGCTACCATGGATGAGATCCATGAGCAGATTGCATCTTTGACCGGAACCATGACGATGCAGATGAACGGGATGAAGGTGCGTTGCGACCGACAAGATGGCCAATTGGGAGAACTTGGCGACCACCTGTCCACTTTGAAAAGGCGACCAGTAGGAGATGGCCTACTGCCAACCCCTACTGGATCAGTAGTGGTGACCTTGCAAGCAGCAGAACAACCACCTCGCTTCCATTGGCTGGAGTTTCCGATATATGAAGGGAAAGAAGACCTCCTCGGATGGCTACAAAGGCGTGAGCAATTTTTTCGTGGGTAGATGTCGGAAAGCAAGGACGTGTGGCTTGTATCATACCATCTCGTTGGCGCGGCACAACAATGGTATTTTCAATTGGAGCAAGGCGAGGGCAAGCCTAACTGGTGTCACTTCAAAGAGTATGTCAATTTGCGGTTTGGGCCCCATTTGTCACAATCCTATTATGGGCGAGCTCAAAGAATTGACACAGACCGGCATCGTCGAGGAGTATCAAGAGAAGTTCCTAGACATTCTCTATCGGGTTGATCATCTCCAATTGAGGCAGTAGGTTCAATTGTTCACATCCGGACTCCGGGAGCCTATCCGGACTAACGTCGAACTACAGAACCCTATTAGTCTTTAGATGGCCATGGCGCTTTCTAGGGCATATGAACGTCGTGCTCAGGTCATAGGCCAAGTTGTGATCCAGCGACCTATACGTTCGGCTGTGACACCCTCTTATACTACACCAATTGTGTCCACGGCACCAGCCCTACCAGCAATCCAACCCATCCCACCCGCTCGCCCTACTGCACCGGTGGCCAACCCATCCTCTGGAGAGACCACTGGCACAACACGCCCATGTCGCACTATGTGTCGCCGCTATTTAACACATGAAGAGATGGGGTAGTGAAGAGCAGCCGGCTTGTGTTACAACTATGAGAAGTTCACTCTCAATCACCGTTGTAAACGGCTGTTCCTGTTGTTCTCTCCTAGCGGCGGCCTTGACTACGAGGATGACCCCGACATTGATGTTGACTTGGGTGATCTAGGAGTTTCTTTATATGCCCTGACCGGAATTAAATCACAGGCAGTCCAAACCATGCAACTATGTGTAACGGTTGGCAACATATCTGTGTTGGCTCTGCTAGACTTTGGGTCAATGCATAATTTTATTACACCATCTGCCGCCCACCGTGCAAGTGTGGATTTTCAATTCCGTCCTAGTTTGCATGTGATGGTGACCAATGGAGATCGAGTACCCAACAATGGTGTATGTGAAGCTCTTCCATTATAGATCGACCAGGAACACTTTACTGTGGACTGCTACTCTTCCCTTGGATGGCTTCGACAAGATGTTGGGCACTCTTGGGCCGATCCTTTGGGATTTTGGCAACATGTCAATGGTTTTTTGGCACACTGATCATAAGGCCCAGTGGCATGATTTGGGTATACCCCAGGAACCTCATCAAACTTTTGCCATTAATGGGGTCAAGTTGATGGAGGCACCATTGAGCGAATTTGATGATATTTTCTCTTCGCCAAAAGGGCTTCCACCAGCACGCGCGCGTGAATGCCAGTATGCCACATACATCTTTTGCCCGGGACGGCTCCGGTTTCAGTTCGGCCATATCGATATCCACAACTCCTCAAGGATGAACTTGAACGCCAATGTGGTGAGATGTTACAGCAAGGCATCATTTGACCAAGTACCACGGCATATTCTTCACCAGTATTGCTCATTGTACCATTTTCATTGTCCATGCTATAATCACTAAAAATTTTAGATAAAGATGGACTTTCTTGTTAAAGTTCAGTAAGATTGAGTTAATTACATACTCGATTAATCAGTAATATTTTCATCTCTAGTATCTAAGATTTATGACTAGCAAAAACATCAGCATAAACATGGAATATTCTTTGTGGTTAAAATGTCCACTTAAAAAAAATAAGTATCTGTTTTGGTGCTATCTTCCCACATTTTTCCGCTCCTTGGTGATTCCTCAAATCCAACCTCCAAGTTGTTTGATTGCTGTCCTTGCCTTGTCTTCCATCTCATCAAGAGTTGCCTACCCTGGCCGAATTTGTCCTTCCGTGAGGTGATCAAAATGAAGTGCCTCGACATGAGGAATCAAGTGAGCCAACAAAGCCCATTGTCCCAGCTTCTTTTGAGATGTTGGTGCAGTAGTCCGTCACTTTTTGCTTGAGCCAACATAGTCTCCATCATTTGCGGCGTTGAGGCCACTATAGCCCGTCATCTACATTTGAGCTTGAGCCAACATTGCTGCAACCTCCTACCATGCTGTAGCCCGTGGTGGCCTCGCCGCTGTCATAGCTTGTCAAATTGGCGAGAAATCACAACTTTGCCATCAAAGCCATGAGGAATCCCAATTGCCGTTTGATATCGATTGAAGTTCCCAAGAACAAGAAGCTGAAGATACCTGAACTCGTTTTTCAGAGGGCAAATGTGGTTTTTTGGATGGCTACCTCATGATACAAAAGGGCTTCTAATTTGGAAAAACTCCGAGTTTTGTCTTGACGTGAATCACATCACCGATGTAACTTACCAAACAACCCCTAGGGGACTTGAAGAGGAAAAGAGAAGTATGTCTGTTGGCATCGACAATTCTAGCCATACTTGGCAAGTCTTGTTATTTCGTACAGTAATAATTTGCTGAGCAAGTGTGCTTCGGTGTGCAAGAAAAACCTTACAATGTGAGGAGAATTTCTCCTAGGCAGAAAACTCTTGAGCAACTTGGTAGAAAACAAGTTACTTCATGCAATACACTTGATGAGCCATAATCATCACTTGGCTTCGATGGGCAAGAAAAACCTTTACCCATGAGTAAACATGAGAAAAAAAGTGTCATGATGGCTTTGGTGGGTCGGGCTTGGGCAACAGCTTGACATTTGAATCACAATTTAGCTCAACATGGCCCAAAAAAATAAACTGTGGACTCATGGACAACCCAGTTTTGGCCTTATCTGATAGATCTAATAGGCTAAGCTTGGGCGATGATTTGAGGCCCAAAACAAACCATGCTTTTTTCTAGCTCAACTTGAGTCTAGCCAGCATGGCCTTTCCCTCGAGTAGGAAAGCTCTCGAGCAATGTGGAATGATACGAGTTATACTTCATGCAATCCACTTGACGAACCATAGTTATCAATTGCTCCTTTGGCAAGTCACCTCGTTGTCAACTACACCCATGGGGAGACGTGTCCCCCTGATGATTCTATCGTCATCATCCGTGCCCGCCCTAGGGCCTAGGCTAGCCAGTCATTCACCTGTGTCCACCGATGAGCCAATCATGTCAACCACATCTGTAGGAGCCCTTGATGTTCTCTACGCCTTCCGGGCCATGTGTTATTAAGTGGTTGTGGGTTCTGTCTTGTGCCTAATGGATTGTTCTTGGTTTAAATAAAATCAACCAAAAAATTGAGGTTTGAGTATTCACTCCTCACATCGTACTTTAGATCTACACCTTTAGATCTAGGAGGTGAACAAACAGTCTTGCCTCTCTTAGCTATAGCCTAATTAGACTAGTTTGTTCTTGCCAAGCTAAGCAAAGAGCACAAAAGATTCAAATGTCCCCATATAAATATGAACAACGGAAAATATTGAAATCACACTAAATTAATAAAGGCCATTATAAATCTTTAGTGCTAGTAGAATGATACGACAACATTATTAGTAAGTAGGTGTATTGTGAGAAATTACCATAAAGGTAAAGTGATAAAACCATTCAAAATTGATCCACAAACTACTAGAAAAGATACTTAATTCATACTATCGTAGAGCTAAGAAATTTCTTGTGTAAGAAAGTTGTATGTCTTAATTAAGTTTCCATTTATTGAACAATGGAAGATTTGTGATTTGCGTGTGCATACTTCAAAGTATAACAAAAAAACATGTGGATGTTTCCATTTATGTTGGTATCGTGGAGAGAGTATCTTCCTGTGCATTTATTTAGCGGAACTCTGGTGGTAACATGTTTCTTGTAATAAACATGCGTAGAAGAATCATGGCTAAATTGCTCTAGATAATATGAATATGTAGTGTAAGTCATTTAATCAACTACCTGTGCACTCCTGGACTGTTATTGAAATTGAACAGCATGCGTTTAGTATTGCTTACATTTCTATGCAGATGCACTCCTTGCCCTTCATACTAAAACCAACATTGATCTGTAGTTTAAAATTCCCAGTGCTAGTGTGTAGATGGCACATACAAGTCTTAAATTTTGAAAACTTTTTTTAAAAGTAGCCTTTTCAGTTTTTACTATTATGTTTATCTGATCTCTCAAAGATGAAACATCTTGGTGTTTGTCATACTTACCATTAAATTTGTTCTTTTAATGTCCATGCGACAATTTAGCAAGGTATGTTCAAGCGAAAACTAGAGAACACCTTGAGCATATTCTCTGCATAGGACATGTATTTTTTTTTTTATCTTTTTTTGATCCATCAGATTGGACTATCATATTCTGAAATATGGGTTAGTCTTTTATGGTAGCGCTGAGGATTCTTACAGGGGCTGTCCTGGCTACTTCAACTATGTATATGTGTGCTTCGCTCATATCTATGTACAATACTAGAATTGGATCAACTGTTGCTTATCATGTTTTGTTTTGTTCGTTACTGATATGCTAACTTCTTATTTTGGGCTTGCAGTGAGATGATCCAACACAGACCATACAACCAAAAAGTTGATGTCTACAGTTTTGGCATTGTTCTGTGGGAGCTCATATCTGGGAACCTTCCTTTTGCAAACATGACAGCAGTGCAAGCTGCATTTGCTGTGGTGAACAAGGGTGTCCGTCCAGCCATACCCCATGACTGCCTCCCTGCCCTTGGGGAGATTATGACCAGGTGCTGGGATGCGAATCCTGATGTCCGTCCTCCGTTCACTGAGATTGTCAGGATGCTGGAGCAAGTGGAGATGGAGGTCGTGAACACTGTCCGCAAGGCCCGATTCCGGTGTTGCATCTCCCAACCAATGACCTTAGACTGAATCAGGCAGAACGCAGAAAAAAATCAACCTGGAAAGAAGTTACACCCTGTGTATTTATCATATTAATAGACTTGAGCTGCAGAAGCAGAAAGCTTACCGGAGGGTTCCTGTATGCTCGGGCTTAGTCCGTTGTCTTCACATATTTATCTTAGACCATACTTAGTTGTCGTCGTCTGTCATTGTGTTAGAAATAGATTTATCCTTAACTTTGTCAAAACATCATGCAGGTTTCCTTTTGTTGTAACAACCGCATGTTCCTGCTGCTCTGTTCATGCGGTATAATTATCTTGCTGGAACATGTGGAAGTTTTAATGTTTCATAGTATATGGTTGTATAATTACGTGGCATGGTTTTGTTCCTGTCTCGTGGTTCAGTGATAAAGTTATGTAACTTTTTCATGGTGTTGTAAGTTTTGTAAGTTCATGGTCTGTCCAGTTAACTGCATGCTGTATTCAGTACGTCAGTCATGTCTGCTGAGTACTGACTCTTGCAAATTGCTTTCAGGTTTGTTCACTGCAATTTTAGGTTTTCATAAATGAACGCCTTAGAATTGCAACCAGAGTTTGGAATGGTTCAGATTGAGAGGAAGAATTTAGGTGCTTTTTCATCTTGTCAAGTTCGGACTGATTAAGGGACAATGATCATCTTGTCAGAAAAAAAATGAAGTTATTGCTTAGCTCGATTTAGTGCGTTGATTTCTGATTGCAGTCCGAGCTGTTAATTTATGATCTAAGAAAAGTCAGCGAACCCTTGAAAATTATATAGACCAACCGGAACTGATCGAACAGTAATGGAAAATATACGAGGAAAGAAAAGAAAATGGGAAAGAGGAGAACAACGAACAAGATCTTTGAAACTATGATACTGAAAGTATAACCCAGATGGAGGTGAAACAAAGCCTATGACGATGTACAACTGAAGCAGCAGCCAACATCTGACACAATCAACCTGCTCTGTTCCCATCTCACCTCCATAAGAGCATCAGATGATCCAACTGCTGCTCCAAATTAGTAAATGATAGCAGACAGATAAATCAACTGCTTTCCTCCACAGGGCTCGTGTTCATGTTTGCCCTGCCTTCTTCGGCCTTCGTGGTGTAGCAGTGGATGCATTGTCAGCTAGGGCCTTGGTCTCTGCTGGCTTCTGGGGCTCTGTGCTTCCAGGTTGCTGCTGACGTCTATTCTCCTGCAAGGCTTTCTACGTCTATTCTCCTGCAAGGCTTTCTCCGGGTCTGTTCTTTTTGGCTGCAGTTTATAGCTTTTTGCTGAAATTTTTGAATTTTAGCTGTTTACGACAGAGATTACGGAGAGAGATACTCGCTTGCGATTTTGGATGGTACAGATGTTGGGCTTTTAACATGTACTATAATTAATATGTAGACTCCATCTTAAAAAAATATTCCGTTTGAAAGTTAAGTACTGTAGCAAAAGTCAAAAGCTGTTTTGAGAAGCTGAAAAAAAACAGGCTCCCGTTGCTCGTAGAAGTCGAGGTCCTCCAGAATGGCTCTCGGCCTCGTGGTTCTTGAAGATGGTTATGACATCTGGGGCCCATGCTCCAGCTTCACCTGCATGTTTTGTTCCTTGGGTTAACACACATATTTCAGAAAAGCTGTATTCACTAGACGCTTACCATTCAACTGACAAGATCCCTAACCACCAAATAAGTAAGATATAAACCCACAAAAGCTGCCAAAGACAAGTTTTACCTCCTGGGTGTCCCTGCTGTTTGTTACAGGTTTGTTGTCACTGTCCTCAAGAATGATGTGCCGTAGTAGGTTGTTCAGGACATCCTTAATAATGTGCCACTTAACAGGAAACTGGCCACTCCACTTGTGATGCTGCCAGTAACAAACACTTTTGTCAAAGTCGACAGGTCCGATCATCTCAGCCACACCACAGAACTGACCACTGTCATTAACCTATAAAAATGTAGTTATGAATTAAGCTCAAATCTCTGCAAAGACAACGCCTAAATTAAAATTGTTCTCACTTTTGTCATCTACTGAAGAGTTCTCTGTGTCTTGTTTCTTTGGTTTTGTTGCTCATTCAGAAATTCCAGAGCACCATTCTGAATACCAAATGACATGCTTCCCTTTTGCTGATTGGAGCTTAAGTCGAAAGTACCAAATTGGCGGCCGGCAGAACTCCAACTTGGAGTAGTACCTCCAAATTTACTCCCTTGCTGGCGTGCCTTATAGGATCCGGCGCCATACATAGATCCATGATGCTGCAATAACATACATTATTGGTACCTGACAATTAAGGGGCACAGTAAACATAACAAAGAACTAAATTTGAGTTCCAGTAATAACTATTAACTACTCCCTTTTTACTGAACTACACGTGTAATCCTAACAAATACAATAAACCAATGCATGCCACAATCCAACTGCATGACAGCATACCATTCCAGGAGCCAGTGGTGCATTCCCTTGCCCAAACAATCCTGGAGCACTGCTTGGTTGTGTTGGTGCTGCAAAAGAAATCCACAATTAGTTCGGCATGGCTCCGAGCAATCTACCACAAACACACATTGCTTACAATCATCACAAGTTTGCCTGCAATAACACAAGAGATTGAAAGGGAGTAAAGTTACCTCTGATGAAAGGCCCGAATGGCTGATGATACCCTGGCGTGGGTGAGTAGAGAAGGCCATCAGGAAGGAAGTATTCTTGCTGTACCATAGGGTCTCCTTGAGATATTCTAGTAGCAGAATTTGAGTAGCCCATGCCCATGCTAGCAGATGGCATCAGTAATTGGCTATCGTTGTAGAATGTCTTCGGCAAAACACTTAGAAAACTTAATGGCAAAATTAGTTAAGAAAAAATAAACAAGTTCAGTAGTCCAGATACTTACAGGTGATGGAGAATGGAGTCCATCCATGTTAACATAATGGGGATGTTCTTCCCATTGCCCCGAAAGGTTCATGTACCATACAGAAGAAAGAAAAAAGAATATTCAAGTAGAAAATAGCATCCCATGAAAAGGAGAAGATGCTGCCTTGTTAAAAAAAAACCAGGCCTTGAAAACGAATAATTTGAGGTCCGCTCTAACGGCATTGCGGTCCGGCTCGTCACAGAGGAGAGGATCCGGGGCCGGAGGGTTCGCGCACGCAAGATGTTCGCTGTCGGCTCCCAGAGGAGAGGGTGAAGCATTCTGTGGTTTTTGCGAAGAAGGGGAGGCGTCCCAAGAGGCAGCGGCCGCGGTGGAAGACGCTGCTCTCGGATTGGAACGACGAGTGTGAGAGCTTGTCCGGTTGGAGGGAGGATGACGAATTGCTTGGGGAGGTTGGCAGCGACAGAGAACTGTCGGAGGACGAGAAGTTCGAAACGTGGAAGAGGTAGCCCGAGGCCATTGTCGAGCCGCGGGAAGCCCAGCAGGACGCCATGAACGCGGAAGGGCGGTCGTGGGAGGATTGGCAGCACGTCGGGGGATGGTGAATGTGGCAGGGATTCACGCATGTCGGAGCAAGTAACTGATGATCCGTCAGAGATGGCGAGGGATAAGAGCTTTGTTGAAATTTTTAGAGATTCCATCGATGAAGATTGCAATGACATGCTGCTCAAAGATCCGGTTTTTGCCTATGCTTCTACAAACTCGGTTCGTTCTTTTGACAACCTTTTTGTGTTACCAAAAATCATAATCCACTGTCCAATTAACGATAATCATGACATACAGTGCTGCTCATCTGTGCTGCCAATGTAATGCGTTTCGCATGTGGTGTACTACTGTAGTAATGCATAGTATAACAATAAACATGTACCTTTTTACTCCGTAATATTGCGGTGGATCCATCGCAATGAAGCACAATGAAAATGTTAAGAGACATTTTAGCATTCGTCGGATTATTGTAACGTGACCTTAGGAAATTGGATCTTTTTAGGGAACATAGGAAATTGTATGTACCAAAAAATCTGTACTTTACAGGCCAAATTTCAAGCGTTACTGATTGCGGTTCCATGGTTGTTGGATTTTCTAGTTCATGATCGTTCTGATTGTTGGGATATAAATAGATTACACTAGCGTAGATTAAAATTTTCTACCGCGTAAACCAAAAAGCCATACAAGTAATAGATCATAGATCATAAAAATCATATTAGATGAACCTATATAGTGTTTATGTACCGATCCCCTTTGCCTCATGATACTATATCAAACTCAAGGCGAGAATCGTGCTATCCTATGATAACTCGACCCTTCACTCGAATTGTAGTAAATTACTTAGTTGTGATTGACTCATCAACTACATTTAGCATGCCTGGGCACTTTCTTAATCAAACCACATCGATGGACCCAAAGATAACTCTCCCATTATATTGGAGAAATGAAGTGTGGAGAGGTTGCTCAAAACTCAAAGATGTTCAATGAAGTGTCTTCAATCTGTCTTTGAGCAGATGGGAGGTATTTATACTCTCACTAACCAAATATAGCCATTACATAAAATAATCCTAAAAAATCAGGGACATTGGTAGTACCGTTGTGTAAACTACATAACTACCGCATTGTACTGTAGCAACGTATAACGGCTATGTCAGAACGTTAGAACTAGTCATTTGAAAGTCGCCGTGGTACTACCGCTGTTGAAATCGTGGTAGTTTCGATCATCAGTAGTTCTGATTTCTAGTGCGGTACTACCGCTTGGCTTAGGGACCAAAAGTTGGTTCTCTCTAGAAAAAATGTATTGCCCAAATTTTTAGAGCTTCCGGGTTCTGATAGTTCTGATTTGGAGTGCGGTCATACCGATGTACAATAGTTCCGCTATTTAAATTCCGATACTACCGATATCGACAAGTCTAAATGTTGAAGAGGGTGCTCTCTGAAAAAATGTACCACTCAAGGTGCTGATGCTACTGAGTTCCGATAGTACCACAGTTAACACGTCGATACTTCCAGAAATCAGTAGTTCCACAAAATACACTCCGGTACTTTTGATTTTTCTGATAGAGCACAGTTGGCTTTCAAATTTAATTTTAAATGCATGTATGATCCTAAATTGATCCAAATAACACAAGAACATACTTTCAAGTTACTTTCTATGGTCTCTCTTGATAGTACGACAATTAAACTAAAATTCGGTATTCCAACCTTTCTCCTAAGACCGGCAAAAATAAAAAAAATGCTATACTACTAGTACATTTGTCTTGAACCATCTTGATCCTCATTTTGACCTTTAGTACAAACTTTGATATGCTCAATTAGAGACTTAACCTATATGATACTCAGCAAACACATTAGTCTTATATTCATATATTATCATTAATTACCAAAACTATTTTTAAAGGTCTAGATGCTTCCACTAGTCTAGCGGTGGGGATAAGTTGGTGATGCCATGGTGGGGCTCTAGTCTAGTGGAATTGGCCAAGGATGGCTCCTATCTGCCAATCCCCGAATGGCCGAAGTTGAAGACAAAGAAGCCTCCGATGAGTTACAGGGACAGTAGGGAACAATTCCGTGAAGGAGGAAAGGCGGTGGAGTGAGGCAAAGCTATCCGTGGCATGCTCTGGCTTTTATGGGTGGCGAAGGGACCGGGCAATGTGGGTGGCCATGGCGGGGGCGTGGGTGTGGCGCAGGGGCTAAAGATGGCTGCGTCACTATGCGTGTGGCACAGGGGCATAGAGTGATGGTGAATAGCACACGGCACGGTGTGGAGCAATGGCACTTAGTACGGTGGTGCACGACACTTGGGGCATGAAGTGCGCAACGGCACAGCGCGGCGCTCGGTCATGGGCGCGGGTATGTGGCAGGGAGACGGAAAGAATGGGACCAGGGGGAAGGAGGACGGCTGCGCACGCAAGGCGAGGTGTGGGCAAGCACAGGCGGGGGCATGCTTTTTGGGCTGTTACATGGTACATGCAGGGCCGTGCCGTGAAATTTGGAGGCCCTGTACAAAGCTCTAAGTGAGGCCTAAACCAAAGTACCAAATATAGTTAAAATAATACCAGGGCCGTGCTGTGCGTCTCCTACCCGCGTCGTTGCTGCAAGACCGCCTCTACGCCGCCATCGCTCGCATGCCACCGCGAGCCGCGACGCCGCGCCACGAGCCGAGCCGTGCCACCGCTCTTCACGCCGCCGCCCATGCCGAGCTCATGCCGCTCTGTGCTACCGGTTCATACTCTCGACTGCGAAGCGATGGCGATCGACAAGCGACATACCTCACGCTCGCACGGCCCTTGGCTTACATAAATCTACCACATTATGCACAATGCGATGCAAAATTTCAACCTTTTTCCCCCGGACATAGGAAATCAAGGGACAAACAGAACAATGAAGCCATAAGCATGCACAGGAGGGTAGTAGAGCAGTATAATACCTTGAGGAGTTTGTGCTTCGTGCCCCCGTCCTGGTGGCTGGTGCTTATGCTTTCCAAGACCCAGCTCCTGAAGAGAGAAAAGAAATCAGAAGAAAAGCCCTGGAAAATGCAGCAGCAGAAGAGGAATCTCAGGATCTCATGGTGCTGATGACCACATGCGCGCGCTCCGATCCATACCACGCACGCACAAAGCAAGCAAGAAATCAGCACAGATCCGCCGAGTCGTAAGTGGGAGGAGGTAGACGGTGAGGACGTGTGCCGGGCGGTGGATGGCGAGGAGGAAGGCGAGGCGGGAGGATGGAGCAGACCACCAGCGCCGGGAGGCGAAGAGGCGCGGCGCCGCGGGGGGGGGGGGAGCCGAGGAGGAGGGGGCTGGGGCGGGGGGAGGAGGAGGAGGAGGCGGCGGCGGGGGAGGAGGAGGCGCGGCGGGGCGCGAGGGGAGGCGGCGGGGGGGAGGAGGCGGCGGGGGGGGGAGGGGGGCGCGGGGAGGGGCGGCGTTGGGGAGGGCGGCGGGGGTCGGGAGAGCGAGGGCTGCGGGAGAGGGAGGAGGCGGCGGGGCTGGGAGAGGAGGAGGCGGCGGGGAGAGGAGGCGGCGGCGGGGGGGAGGGGGGGCGGGGGGAGGGGAGGAGGCGGAGGCGGGGAGGAGGAGGAGGGTGGCGGGGGGCGGCGGGGCCGGGAGAGGGAGGAGGGCGGCGGGGGGAGAGGGAGGCGGCGGCGGCGGGGGAGGGGGCGGCGGGGGTGAGGGGGAGGAGGCAGGAGGCGGGGGGAGAAGGAGGGTGGCGGGGGGCGGCGGGGTCGGGAGAGCGAGGGGGAGGCCCTGAAGCGAGGGGGCGAAGCGAAGTGGCCACGCAGGCAGACACACGCGCGGACTCGACGAGGCCCTTAATTTTTTGAGGCCCTGTGCGGTCGTACCGCTCGCACGCCCATGGGCCCGGGCCTGGGTACACGTAGAGTTATCTTATTTGGAACTTTGTCATGCACAAGCTGGGCTTACTTGGAGCGCTGTTCGTTTACAAGAAACAATGCAATTTCTAAAGAATCATGCGATATTCTCACTTTCCAAATGGAGCCTAAACTTTTGCTAACATTTTCCAGTCTAAGACAGCTACTAACCACCCCATTGCTCCCTTAGCCCCCACCTTGATACTCCTCTCCCCTCTCCAAGGCAAGAATTTCATAGGTAGACAGATACTTGAGCTCACTTGCCACTCCAGAATCAGATCCTTCCCCAACCAAAATTGCTCCTACCAGCTTCATATTTGTGATGAAACATATGTGCATCTCTGCTTCTCCAAGCAAAAAAAAAACAAAGAAAGAAAGAAAGAAAAATAGGGATGGTCAACTCACTCCATACCTTCATTATCTCCTAATGTTGATTTAGCACGTAAATAGGAATGAAAGAAAACTAAGACAGATAAATAGAGCATAACAAACTTGCTTCTGTTCTCACCATCTTTTTTGTTATCGTTGGCTGCCTTTTCATGCTCCTAGGTATGCTATGCTCACCATCTTTCCACAATTTGTGATTGCCTCCCTTTCAATATTTTACAGATGAACATACAAATTGAACCCCCGGCTTCATGTTTCAAATGAGTTTTATGTGTGTGCCTATATTTTTATAAGTGAAAGAGATAATTTTCTTAGAACTTTTTTTAAAGAAAGAGATAATGTGAGTGCATGTACTACTTGCCTAGCACATCTACAGAATACTAATTGTGACGATTGATAGGTGGTCCCTTAGCGGGACTAGGACCAAACCTGGCCAAATGGGCCACCCAGTACGGCACGGCATGGCACGAGCATAGATAAGGCACAACCTGTTAAGCACAGTGGCCCAGTTTGACACTACTCTGCCCACAGCCATCGCCCCGCCATTGCCACCTGTGCGAGAGAAGACTGAAGGTGGTGGTCGGAAAGGAGGGAAACTAATGAGAGGGAGAGCTAGAGAGAGGAGGTGGCGGCCGGCGTGGACGAGGACAGAGGAGGCTACATAGGCGGGGACGAAGGAGGCGGCAGCCAGCAAGGAGGAAGGAGACGGCGATGCTCGGTGAGGGAGGAGAGGAGGCCAGCTGCGGCCCGGCATCCCATGGCGGCACTGCCGGTGTCGGTGCTAGTGCCGCATTTAGCAGTTAGTAGTGGCAGGGCCGCAGGGTTAGGGGGTAGGGAGCCAAGAGGAAGGGGCAATTGGGCAAGGGCCAAGGGGCCACTGGCAGTGGCACGGGTTGAGGTTGATGGAGACTACGGTTGATAGGATGACGACGAAGAGTGATTATTTTGGTGGTTTTACCATATTGTGTACACACTTTTACTATTATTTATGTAACGAATTACTTTCTATAATATAAAGAAAGGAATTCACAATATCTAATCCGACAAGCTATGTGGCCTAATGTTCTCCAAAATACCGAGGAGGGGCTTTGACAGCGTTGAGCTTGTAGAAGAGTACGGGAATAGTAGCTCTACCATGTATACGTTGTCATTCTCCTGCATACAAAAGAGATATGTCATAACCTAAAATAACTACATATCATGATACAATTTACTGCATGTCAGAGAAGAAATTATTGCTTACCAGTTCTATGGTAGTTTGGATCTTCTATTCTTCGCCGTCGTAAAATTCTAGAAACTTCATGGTGAAAAAGGTGCAGCCGTTTGGGAGAACCTGTTTCGGCATGGCAAACAACGGCCTCCTCCAATTCACAAAATTGAAAACTTCCCACTGGTCACGGCATAGAAGGTGTCATACAAACATGCAACTACCTTGTCGCTGACTACACGATGATGGTCATTGGGCTCAATGCATTTTTAACGTAGTCGTTCGAGTCTAGCACATCGATGCGCCTGTACACAATGTTTATGCAGTATACTAATAAATGGGAGTTGTGGAGCAAGGGGAGGAAGACTTGAAAATTGAACTAGAAGGGGTTGACCATCATGTAAAGACAAAATTTACTGCTTGCATAATATAAAATTACTGTAACTCACCAATTTTACTACCTTACGGTCTATCTTGTCGAATTGAGCTCCCAAAATACTCGCGAAGAGCGTGCTGTTGTACTCTTCATTTTTTAAGAACTCCTCGACGTTTAACAACCTCTACGAAATATAAAGTCACACTATGCATCAGATACTTACTGCATATATCTAACAATTAATGCCAGGACACAAAAAGAGTTCACTGCCTAGCAGAATACGTACCGAAAGTTCCCAGCACAAAAAATCCTATGCCTATAGCCAAAGTAATTTGCTGCCAGTTGCAAGTAATTTTACTTCTAGTTGTAAGTATTTTTACTATTAGTCATAAGTAATTTTACTGTCAATCATAAGTAATTTTATTATCAAATCACCCGTCAGTGCTCAGAAAAGTACAGTAACCTAACACAAGTAATTTTATTGTCATTCGTAAGTAATTATATTGCACAACTACAAAAGAGTTACTGCATTCTTCTGAGCGGACTTGGCTTTCTAGGAGGGTTGGGGGAAGGGGTAAATGGTGTGCCTGTTCATGCTAAGGTGCTAGCCCAAGAACGGCATATCCGGTCAAGCTGGCATGGCCTATTTATTATTCATGCCGTGTCATGCCTCGGGGCGACAAAGTTGGCATGACCCATTTGGCCAGATCTGACTAGGGTGATTTACCCTGTTAGAGTCTTATAGTAGTAAATTTAGTTTTTACATCCTAAACGGAGTATTGAAAATATGAGCAGAGTCTATATTTCCTTTACCGTCTTGCAGCTTACACCATGTCATACAGTTTTGACAATAACTGGATATTGCGACCCTGTTTGGAACATAGGAGTTTCTCTATATTCCTACGAAAAATTGAAAAGTCTTCTACGAAATTCTTGCGAGGTTTCTATGAAACTATTATGTTCCAAACAAGCCCTGAAATTGGGCCTGTTCTTTCCGGCTGCGGCTGATGGCTTTTTGGCTGTTTGCGACAGAGATTGTGGAAAGAGAGATACTCGCTTGTGATTTTTGATGATACAGATATTAGTTTTTTAACGTGTACTACAATTAACTTGTAGACCTCATCTTAAAAAAATACTCCGTTTAAAAGTTAGTTACTGTAGCAAAAGTCAAAAGCGGCTTTTAGAAACCGTAAAGAACAGGACCATTATTGCCTTACCTTATTTGAGCATTTTGCCCTCCCCCTCTTAAAAGCCTCACACAAGAAGCACAACTGAAGAGATTCTTTTCTAGAATCTCTTGCCTCATCGCACTGCCACACACTTCATGCACTGCACCACTTCCCTTTAGCTACAGCGTCTATTCTGGTACACCTGGCAAACCTCCTCCTCTTCCTCCTGGTTTTATACCTGCCTTTTCATCCTTTGGAATGCTACTGCTACCTCTCGACATGTCCACAAGTCCATTGCTTGTTCTTGTGATCTTCCTCTAGGCTGGACTAGCCTAGCGCCACTCATCTTAGGGCACAAACACCCTGTTCTTCTCCAATTATTTCGTCTCCTGGTTCCTCTTTTTGAGGTTCTTGCTTGCATCACAGCCCCACTTGGTGACCTATTAATGCCTCCTCCTTTCTCATGCCCTTGTGATCAACGGCTTTGCCTGTCCCTTGCTGGCCTCTGCTTCTACAAAAGCACCCAACTTTGGGGTCCTTTTGATTGCTACTAGTTGGTTTTTGCTGTTCTTTTGGCTCTGTTGGTACAAAAGTTTTTCTTTTCTGGGTTGCAGTTAGTTCTTGATTGGGAAGCCTTGCTCTGCTCTCTGTTTTCTTTTTTTTTCCATTTCCAAGCCCTCAATTTGAGGTGGTTCTTGGTCACTTGGCACTTCTCCACTTGACCAATCAATTATTTGTTCAAAGGAGCTTCTGATTCTTGCCTTGTATGCACCCTAGCCCTAAGCTTGTTGGAGCTAGTTCTTGATTAGCTTCAGGAATCAACTAGGTGCTTGTGTCTCCCAGCGAAATTCCCATACTTTCCAACCTACTTTGATAAATTCCCACAGAATTCTAAGAATTTCCTCAGTTCCATCCACTCAATTCGGTCCAGTCCTTGTCCTCCTGATCCAGTGCTCTGCTTTGCCAAGAAGCAAACGCCATGGCGCCCCTCGCCGCTTCCTCCCACGGCCGCCGCTTGCTCGAGCTGCTACTACTGCTGTGCATGGCGCGGTGGTCGGCGTGCATCGGCGTGAACTGGGGCACGCAGCTGAGCCACCCGTTGCCGGCGGGCACGGTGGTGCGGCTGCTCAAGGACAACGGGTTCGACAAGGTGAAGCTGTTCGACGCCGAGGACGGCGCCCTGAGCGCGCTCAAGGGGTCGGGCATCCAGGTGATGGTCGGCATCCCCAACGACATGCTCGCCGACCTCGCCGGCGGCGGCAAGGCCGCCGAGAACTGGGTCGCCAAGAACGTCTCCACGCACGTTAACGACGGCGTCGACATAAGGTGCAAAAGTTCACATACTCCTACGTACATATATACTTTGCTTTACCTTGGTTACTGTATGTGTGTTATTTTTTTTTGTCTGCTTAATTTGATACCTGCATATGCACGCTCGACCGTTGGATCGAAAACGAACGGTTTACATGACTTTTGGCGCTACAAAATACAGGCTGTAATTTTTTACGTCGGGCCGAGTGCTTAATCTAAACCGGTCAATTCTTCCACGCAGTGCTTGGGCTTATAAGCTTCGGTTTTCAGCTTTTTTTATTATAACTACTGCAAATACACTGTAACCACTGTTAACTTTTTCAGCATAATTCAATTTTAAAAATAAAAAAATTATATCATCATAAATAATACAAAGAAATAAAGAAAAAAATAAAAAAACTTAAAAAAATCAAAAGTTAAAAAAAGATGATTAAAAAATTATAAGTTAGAAGCAGAAAAACCATCAATTCTTCGATGTAGAAATAAAAAAAAGCTAAAACGCTTGTAAGGGAATAATTGCTGTACTACTATGGTACACGATCTTTCCCAATTCTTCGATGCATAAGACTATTCTGGGCGTTTCTAGTGAGTGCAGTAGGGTCCAGCTTGATATCACATAAAGGTTAAGCAACCCCCCAACCCCACAAAAAAATCAGTCTCAAGATTACTGTAGTACAGCAACTACAAGTGTTACCGTCAGATTCTGGAGTTGTTGAAACCAAATCAGATTTAGCCTCCTTGGCATCACTGGTGCATAAGCTTCAGAAGCCTCCTATAATTTACTATTTTTAAATTTCGTTATTTATTTGTTTTTTAGATTTTTTAGACCTTTATCTGTATTTCTTTATATTATTCGTTATAGGTTAACTTATTTTTTATTTTTATTTTTAAAATTTAATTATATTAAATAAATCACCATTAATTACAGTAAAAAATAACTTAGATACAGTAAAAAAAATCATAAAACATCACCAAACCGAGCACCACGGCACCAAAGCTACGCTCTCTTCTCTTTACGGGGGAAGACCACATATACAAGCAACTATGGTCCTGTTTTTTTTTTTCTGCGGCTGATGGTTTTTGGCTACCGATGATGGTTTTTTAGCTGTTTGTGACAGAGATTGCGGAAAGAGATATACTCGCTTGCGATTTTTGATGGTACAGATATTAGGTTTTTAACGTGTACTACAGTTAACTTGTAGACTCCATTTTAAAAAATACTTCGTTTAAAAATTAAATACTGTAACAGAAATCAAAAGTTAAAAGCTGAAAAGAACAGGGCATGTGTATTCTGTCTCAACAGCCGTATATGGAACTTTTTTTTTTGCATGGAATGCGAAAGCTAAGGATGCTTTTTGTGCTTTTGCCAAGTGGTTCGGCACACACCGAGAGCTTTAAGAACCAGCCATGTTGGTATCTTGGTATTGGTTCTGCCACCGCTGTGGGTTTCCCATTTGATGGCCGGCCTCTCCCTGATTGGGACATTTATTGCCAGGAAAGGCCTGGGCAATCAGCAGAACCACCTAGGCAAATGCTTTCGAGAGGGTTCGACACGTCTTGGAAATAGGATCACAATCTGTGGTGCCTTTGTAGACCATCTTGTTCTGCCATCCAGAAAGATCATGCACCTACCTGCCGCATCGATCTCCGGTGTCTTGTCTTTGAGATCTCTTCTCCAAGCTTGCTCGGTGTTGAAAGTGGTGGGTTCGTTTCTACTTTGATTTTGATTTTGGTTTTTATTAATATAGTTACTAGCTTATAAATAATATATCTTTTTCAAATAGTCTATAGGTATATTATATTACATTGTATCGAGTTCAGTTATAACAGTCAAAATCGTATATAATTTTTTCCCTCTTCATACCGTCTCTTGCGAACAGTTAAAATTCAAATATTATTCATACTGTCTTTCATGATCAATTAAAATTTAAAAATTATAAACTAAAAACAAAAGTCATAACAAAAAAAACTCACCCACGTCGCCTCTTTAGGCCTCGTTTGGACTACAGAAATCACGAAGAATTTTTTTTTTTTGGCTATGGAATTCTTGTGTTCGAAATAGGCCGAAATTAGCTGGTAAGTCCCTAGCGCATTGATTAGCGGATACCCGACTTTACTATTAGAGCCCAATTTGAGAGCTTCACATATTATTGTGGACCATGCCACAAATTCTCTCAGCTCAGCATCGTGAATTTTTGTGGCAAATTCTTGGCGAGCGCGCGCGCGTACATATATAGATAGATATTTAAGATTTTCAGTGTTCTAGAATGGTCATGCTTCCCTGTCCGATGCAGATGGCTAACCGTACGGCTGCGATCCTCTCCCATCATGTTCTGCCTCTTAGATTTCACCTCCATCATTTTTGTTCTTCGAAAAGTTTTGCACCAAGAATTATAATGTAAATTTAGGATGTGTTCTTTTAGAAGAAGCTTATAGCTGTGTTTTTTAAATTTTGATTTGCTTGTGAGAGATAATATGCTGAAAAAAATAATTGTATGTGATTTTGACTGATACAATTAAACTTATATAATTTATACTACAATTTACATATAGATTATATCTTAAAAAACATACCATTTAATAATAGATTACTGTAAAAATGAAAGTTAAAACCGTAAGTATAAGTTCAAAAGAATTAAGCCTTAGTTTTGCCATGCGATAAATTTCTCTGTTTTAGCCTGAAATTTATATTCCTTCTGTGAATATATGAAATTTAAATCTCAATCAGCTGCAGTGACGAATTGTGCTCCTTATCAAGAAAATAAAATATTTTCTTTCTCTGACGGGCAGGTTGGTGACCGTTGGGAATGAGCCGTTCCTGACGACGTTCAACGGGTCGTACCTGAACACGACGTTCCCGGCGATGCAGAGCATCCAGGCGGCGCTGGTGAAGGCCGGGCTAAGCCAGGTGAAGGTGACGGTGGCGCTGAACGCCGACGTGTACCAGTCGGCGTCGGGGAAGCCCTCCGACGGCGACTTCCGCGCCGACATCCACGGCCTGATGCTGACCATCGTGCAGTTCCTGGCCTCCACCGGCGCGCCGTTCGTAGCCAACGTGTACCCGTTCATCAGCCTGTACAAGGACCCCAACTTCCCGCTCGACTACGCCTTCTTCCAGGGCTCGTCGTCGCCGGTTGTCGACGGCAGCGTGACGTACCAGAACACCTTCGACGCCAACCACGACACGCTGGTGGCGGCGCTGCGGAAGAACGGCTTCCCGAATGTGTCCATAGTCATCGGCGAGGTCGGCTGGCCCACCGACGGCGACGCCAACGCCAACCTGCAGTACGCGCGGCAGTTCAACCAGGGGTTCCTGACCCACATCGCCTCCGGCCGGGGCACGCCGCTCCGGCCGGGCCCCGTCGACGCCTACCTCTTCAGCCTCATCGACGAGGACCAGAAGAGCATCGAGCCGGGCAACTTCGAGCGCCACTGGGGAATCTTCTACTACGACGGCACGCCCAAGTACCCGCTCAGCCTCCGCGGCGGCAACGGCGGCACGCTCACGCCGGCCAAGGGTGTCAAGTACCTCGAGAGGCGGTGGTGCGTGATCAAGCCCTCGGCCAACCTCGCCGACCAGAAGGTCGGCGACAGCGTCAGCTACGCCTGCGGCCTCGCCGACTGCACCAGCCTCGGGTACAAGACCTCCTGCGGGGGGCTCGACGCCAAGGGTAACGTCTCCTACGCCTTCAACAGCTACTACCAGACCAACGACCAGGACGACCGCGCCTGCGACTTCAATGGCCTCGCCACCACCACCACCGTCGACCCCTCCGCCGGGACGTGCCGGTTCATCATCGAGATCGCACCCAGTAGCGCGGCGTCGAGGAACGTCGCCGGCGGCATGGCCGTCCTCGTCGCGTTCTTGCTGATGTCCGTGTTCTGAATCGACACCTTTAGCTTCTCATCGTGGCTTATGTTTAGTTTCTGAGGGGATTCCTGACAAAAATAGCTGTTCTTATTCTCAGTATTCCGGACAAAATAGTTGTTCTTGTTATTACTAGTCCATCGCACGGATGTTTCTGAAAATCAACCTGTCGTATCGGTTACCGCATCACATATGGATATAGCTCCAATACAACTAGACATGTATCCTATCCGTAGCAATAATTTTCTATTTTTAAAAATAAAAATAATTTCTGATACCTCTCAACACTTCTTTCTTATTTCACTTGTTACGAAGCATATTTTCGTTCATTCTGTTTGTACGTGTGCATACAATTCCTTTCACCCCGACGTTGCTTCCTTGCTCCCCTGCCCACACAGTTATTACTCCCCTGCACTCGCCGGTCAGCTACCTCTCTCAGCCCACGAACCTCTCCTTATACAGACTCCAATTGGATCCTTATTCAACATGAGTAGAAATCGTATTCTACTCAGAGACTATCATCTAAACTCTTATTGTTCTAACTCATTAAGTGTGTAACCCTGTAGGTTCATGTATATTTGGTTATGGGCCGAAAACTCCTTTTCGGTCTATAAGTCGATAGCAGTTCCTAGTAGAGCATAATGACTCTCAAATATACATAAAGATTATATCGGAAGAACTTATATAGTGCTTTTTATTGATTCCTTTGCCTCATGATACTAGATCGAACTCAAGACGAGAAACGTGCCATCCTATGATAGCTCAATACTTCACTCGAATCTATAGTGGATAACTTAGCTGTGATTGACTCATCAACCACATTCGGTATGGCCATGTACTTTCTTAATTCAACCACATCGAGAGGCCTGGAGATATCTTTTCTGTTATATAGGAAAGGTAAATTCCATCTTGATCGCTCATATTCCTCCGCATATTTTATAGTAAACCTGAAAGCTACCTTTATAACCACCTAATCACGGAGTAGTATTTGGTAACCTCAAAGTAAACTATTACATATACGGAAAACAATGATGATCTTAGTACTAAGGATCCTATATACACTATGTATGATACCACTTGATGACACTTAAGAATATAACAATTCTTGCAGTGTCTTATGGTGGATCAATTTAACATTATATTCTCTAACATATGTCCACATTATTGATTTGATATCCTATGTCCATAATTCGTGAAACATGATCAACAATCAATACATATAATGGTTTATAAATTATAATTGTCATATATAATGATATAAGATCAAGTATAGTTTAGAATAACATCAAAACATAAATAAAGAGTTTTACGAATAAGTCGCATACTTGTTGATCAATATGAAAGATATTTTATTCAAGGGACAAAATAATATATTATTCAAAAGATCAGAAACATAGAAGTGATACAATCATCTTATGATTGTCTCTAGGGTATATCACTAACAAGGGAAGCAGTGTGAGATGGCAACAAATCTGGCAGCGACTGCTGCCGGAGACGATGAAGAGGGCAGTGTGGGGGGATTTTGCTGGAGAAGAGGAAGAAGTACGACATAGAGGTGGGGGGAGGCGGGGCGAAGGACGAGGAGGATGGTGGGGGAGGAGTTCATCGGTGCCAAAGAGGCAGCATGCCTGGGGCGGTGGCTAGTGGTTGGGGTGCAACGTGAGGAGGTGAAAGGAGAGGATGGGGGTTGTAGCCCTGCACGAATTTTGGAGCAATCCAAGCCATTGAAAAATTACTGAATTTTTACAAAATTTCAGTCGCCTGGAATTAGACAGATGCTTCTTTATTTGATCTGAGTTGCATATGTGTGTATACTTGTTTCCTTTTACACTGACAACACAAGGAGCTTGTGTCAATTACACTGTGAAGCGATGTTATGTTCTATCTTTTTGATGAAGTGATGTGTAAATGTGGCATCGTTCCTTTTTTATGCAAATGTGGCATCGTTCTGATTCGGGTTTGCTAATTAACTTCATCAATGTTATTTGACTTTTCATTTTATGGCTCGTTCCTACCACCCTTCTACTAATTTAATGCCGCATTGGAACGCAGGAACGAAAAAACATATAAATAGGAAAAATATATAAATTTGATAGGAATACAAGTGCAAAATAAAGGATTATAAAAATATTGTGAAAATTGTAGAAATGGCTATTTCGATAGGACGTAGGGAAAATAAAGGAAAATTGAAACAATCCGATACGAATGAGTGAAAAAAGTGGATGGGGTGAATTTAAAATCTGTGTCACTCACAAGTAGGACCCACTTGTTAGTCCGGTTTACAAATAAATAAAATCTTACTACTGGACCCCACCTGTCTCCCTCACGTACATTCCTAGGATTTTTCTTTATAAATAAAAATAAAAAATCAAATAACAATTCCAGCACAATGCTTTCTCTATATTTTCTCCCAGTAAAACTTTTGATAATTTATTCTCACTCATACGAACTTTGATTGATCTAGTTTTGTATCTAATTTTTTTTTCTAAATTCAAGACCATTATTCCAATACCAAAGTTTTAAATGCTGAGCTTTGTTTGAATTTATTTGTCTTTTCTTCGTTTAAAAACCGATGTGTCGGGAACGTTTGACGACAATCCAGAGTAAGACCAAGTGTTTGATGAGTAAGACAAGCACCCTCTTGACCATGTTGAATCTAGTATTTCAAATGCTATGTTGTTTTTCATTAGAACTATTTGTGCATGCTTAATTTAAATAAAATGGCTATATTTATATAGGATTTAGATAATCCCAATTGTTGAAATGAAAACTTTCTTGAAATTTGTGGAGGATATAGCGGAGGCGACATCTTTGATTTCAGTGCAAAGGCAGCGAAACCGAGGCGATGGCGAGGCAATTCGGTGTGGGGTGACAAGGACGGCTCTCGGGCGTGTCTTTAAGGCCCTGATCATTTCGGCTTTTTTCGGCTTCAGCTTCTAGCTTCAGCTTTTTTTTCACTATTCACTACACTATCCACTAACTCAGCTACAGTGTTTTTTCAGCCAGCTACAGTGTTTCTTCAGCTAAAAGCCATCGCTATTCCGATCACCCCCTAAATAGCATGGCCGAGAAGAACTCCATAGAGGATACGACGGCGGTGGCGGCGTATAAAACTTGGACACAGTGAAAAGAAGAACTCCAGCTAGAAGAAGAAGAGCCTGACAGAGGGAGGCCACCGGTCAGCGGTGCGGAAAAGAGGACGCGACGGGCACGCGAGGCAACAAGTGGCGGGTGCGGAGCGGATCATCTGGGATTCTTGTGTTTTAATTATTACAATGATGTAACCAATACCCTTGTATTATAGTTTGATCTTGTTAGGGCAGTCCCAATGCTATAGTTTCTTACATTAATTAGGCTTGCCACGTAAGCATTTTGGTGATATGGCATAGTAATTAAAGAGGAGAGATAAGGAAATGGTTTCTTCATAAGGAAACTATTTCTTCACGAAGTCCAAAGCCGAGGAAATCAGCAAAATATGCGCTGCAGCGAACTTAGTTTCTTATCATAATGTCTTAGAAGAAACAGTCAATGCATGTGCAGGAAGGGGATGCAAATGATTGGTCACGATTCGATCTGGTCCTACATGAAGAAACCATGGATTAGAGTTGTAATTTGTATCATAGTGTCTTAGAATATTAGAAATTAGTCATGGTTTCAAGCATTGGGACTGCCCTTAGAGCAACTCCAGCAGTAGCCCTCAAAACAGGGCCTGTACTTTTCATTTGAGGGCTCCCCCTACTTTTGAGGGCCCTGTTTTCTGGGCTGCACTCCAGCAGAAGCTCTCAAAACAGAGCCCCTACTTCTCAATTCTCTCTATTTCCTCACACACTATATGCATATGTATAGGACAAAAGCACAATACACAATAAAATATTTATGATTTCACAATGAGGGACAATATGTAAATTTATGAATTCAAATACGAATATTCAAATTTAAATTCAAATTTATTCCGAATTTAAATTGAAAACACAATGAGGGACGTTTAAATTTATGAATTCAAATACAAATATTTAAATTTAAATTCAAATTTGTTCCGAATGAGGGATGTATTTATTCAAATACGAATAAATCTGAGTTTGAGGGCTCAAGTAGGGGCCCCCTAGGAATGAGGGCTTGGAGGCCTCATTTGAGAGGCCCCTATTTTTGAGGGCTCAAGTAGGGGCCCTGCTGGAGTTCAGTTTTTTGCTCTGACTCTCAAATCTGAGTTTAGGGGCTCAAGTAGGGGCCCTGCTGGAGTTGCTCTTAGGGCAGTCCCAATGCTGTAGTTTCTTACATTAATTAGGCTTGCCACATAAGCATTTTGATGACGTGGTATAGTAATTAAAGAAGAGAGATAAGGAAACCGTTTCTTCATAAAGAAACTGTTTCGGCACGTCATCCAAGGCGAGGAAACCAACGAGAGATGTGCTGCAGCGAACTTGGTTGCTTATCATAGTGTTTTAGAAGAAACAGCCAATGCATGTGCAGGAAAGGAGATGAAAGGATTTGTCACGATTCGATCTGGTCCTACACGAAGAAACGATGGATTGGAGCTGTAATTTGTATCATAATGTCTTAGAAGATTAGAAACTAATCATGATTTCAGACATTGGGACTGCCCTTACTCTATACTCTATTAGTATTTAAATGTTGCGGGGGGGTCTTTTTCCCGTTAGGTCATTCTTGTAATTGGATTAGTTATAATTGTGCTATTTGTTAACTGATTCTTAGTTAAGTTTAAATATGTTGCTTAAGTCCAGTAAAAATGAGGGTCTTTTCAAGAAGTCATCCAGGCATGGATGGCGAGCTCCAGCTACCGGTATAGTGAAGATCGATGTTGATGCAGGTTTTGATGCAGATCAAGGTGCTCGAGCGGTGATCGTCCGGGATGACAGCGGAGGTTTCGCGGCGGCAAGCGGAGGAATCGGTACATGGCGCATGCGTTTCAAGTGCTGGAGCGGCGGAGACGCAAGCTATCAGAAACAGCGTAATTTTTCTCTGTGGAAATTAGATGTAACAGTGTGTGCTCTGAATCTGATTCCCAGACGGTAATCGATGCTATCCGTGCGCCTGAAGATTGCGGATCAGTGGAGTGGATGCACGTTGAGAAATGCTTTGCGGAAGCAAACATTGTCCTCCTAGTTTATGGAGCTGTGCAAGCTATGGATGTGGGATTTGGTGGCGTGCGGAGGGATGATCCTCCTAGTTCTGCTGTACGCACAATTGTAGACAACGCAACAACTATCTGAGGTGAAGTTGCTCACTTGGGCTTTTTTTTGTAGCTTTAGCTCTTTTTTTTACTGTAATTGATTTATTTTATACTGTACCAGTTGATAGCTTTTTTACTGTAATTAAATTAAAAAATTTAAAAATAGAAAAAATATGTTATCTTATTACAGACAATGCAAAGAAATACGGAAAAAAAGAAAAACCACAAAAGCTAAAAAAAAGATAAAATTAAGGAATAGTAAACTAGAAGCTAGAAACAAGCGGAAAGTCTATCTTGTAATTCCAAAAATTTGAAATTTTTTATGTGTAGTACCGGAACGGCTACAATACATACAACGCAGCTGGTAGAGAGTTGCGGGTAGAGGAGGCACAACATAAGGAGCCCAAGCGCCATGGCCTACTGCATTTTTCTGTTACACGTAGGGATGGCAATCGTGCACGACGGGCACTGGTAATACTAGCCCTTACTCATACTGCAACCCTGATTTACGCCCATAGGTATACCCACGAAGGACGACGGGCGAAAAACCCCATCCATACCCGTCACCTGCGGGTACCCGTCGCCCACGGGCATACCCGTTTACCTGCGAACTGAGAGTTGAACTAATGACATATACATATAAGTAGCAACTGTTGCTAGGTTTCCTTACTAGGGCCCTTTTCAAACTTATTATGAAAATTAATTATCCCTTATGTCAGAAACTAAAGAGTTTAGCACCAATTCTACGTAATAGCAATAGAGAAGGGAATTGCACAATTGAAGAATATCCCCTTAATTGAAGTATTAAAAATATGCATGTACAAGTAATCATGCACCGGGTAATTGCAAACAAAGAGTACTTCTAATGAGAAATTATAAAATTACAATCAGTAAGAATTATCTCGATTATCTTAAAAACACGCATCTTCTCATGGGTAAACGGGCAAGACGGGTATGGATTAAGCTTACCTATACCTATGCCCGTTTACCCGACGGGCAGAGTGTTCCCTCCATTTTCATGCCCATGAGTAAAGAAAACATTCCATACCCGACTCTATTAGGGTATTTACCCGTAGGTATACAGGTAAACGAGCACAGTTGACATCCCTAGTTACACAGGTTGCACTAGAAAATAGGGGTTGCAACCAGAAGTAGTAGTTGCACATAGTATGTTGCATGCTTGTAAAGTATAGAGTGGGGTTTTTTAGGCTTTAGGTTATGGCTTTTAGCTTTCAATTTTTGGCTGTTTGCGAGACAGTATGAAGAGGGAGACAATAATATGCAATTTTAGCTGGTATAGATGGAGTTAGTACAATATATACTATAATCAACTTGTAGACCTCGTCTTAAAAATACGTACCGTTTGAAAGCTAATTACAATATTAAAAGTGAAAAGCCATAAACGGTAAGCCGGATCGAACCCACCCATATAATTTACATATATGGGCACCATAGTCACCCTTGTTAAAAAAATGAAAATGCTAAGATATCCGTAGTTTAGATCTTATTACCAAATAATTATTCACAAGAGCCAACTTTTTGTAGGTTGTTGGAGCTGTGGGTGTCACTCCACTAATTAGGGTTCAAATATTTGTGCTTACTTTAACATATATGCGAGTGCACTTCAATGTGGGAGCCAACTTTTTGTAGGTTGTTGGAGTTGTGGGTGTCACTCCACTAATTAGGGTTCAAAATATTTATGCTTACTTTTACATACATGCGAGTGCACTTCAATAGAAACTCTATGAAGTCATGGATATATCCCGGCTTCCTTCATTCTAGGCGTGTGCTACAGAATGTACTCGCGTGTGCGTCTTCTTCGTAATCGAGAATAAGTCCTTTAAATATATTAGTATAAAATTAATAGTCGAATTTTAATAAGACCATGAAAAGTGAGTACAATATCCTGAGATGGAGTGCAGTACACCAATACGTAGCGTACGCCAATTGAATTACCAATCCGATCAGAGAAATACATCTAAAAAAACTGATCGGATAAATAATAGGGAAAATTTCGTGTATGCCTATGAGAGTTAACCCGATCCCAGATTTATCATTAGAAAAATGCAAGTCCTTCTACACCACTGAAAAACTTTCAGCATTCCTTCCATGCCACTGTTGTTAGTTTTTTTTAGGGCAATCGACCGTTAGTACTTGAAAACTTATCGTATTTTTTGAGAAATGCCCGTCTTACCCCTCTTAAAATCAGGGGCGAATGTGTTAGTACCCTTCTCTCCTTCCTCTTCTCTCATGCGATCATGCCACTACCACTGGCCACCTCGACCACGACTAGCCACATGGTGGCCCTTATTGAGCATTGCGTGGAGGGCATTGAGGGTGGGGTCCTAGCTGTGAAAGAGGTAGAGCACAGAGATGATGGACGCTGAGCGATAGGGCACGATAGCGAAGAGGGCAAGCTGTCAAGACCTAAATATGCAAATTTGGACATCTTTGTGTATTATGCACCAATCTAGAATTACGCTAGTGCACATGGTGAAAATGTAGATGAAATATTGACCATGATCATGATTGACTATGAAAGATTCAAATATTATTACTTATTAGAGTTGTGACCTTATGGCTAATCTTACATATAATAGCCAAAAGAGCTTAACAAAACTAGCAGCGAAAAATAAAGATAAGCGTATTAGTCATTCAACATTGCCACAGGCAATCGACTGGGGAGCGAAGTACTAATCCGCAAAGTCATTGAAGAATTCTTCCTGAAATACCTTTGGATGATATGGTTCTTCTTTAGCAATTGAGCAACAATTGATATAGTTGTGAGTACATAGAGTATTTAGTAACTCGTTTGTAACAAGATGTAATATAATTATGCGATGTTTACCAAATGATGGCGAGTGGTTAATTTGTAGAAAGTAACAATTTAAAGTAAATACAATAGATAGATTGAAATACATTAATTGAAAATGATTATTAAGTAATTAGTTCAAATAAATTGGATAAACCACAAGTGAACCGCCTATTCACTTCCCAAACCAAACAAGTCTAAGTTTTATGAAATCTCTACCTCTTGTATGAAATCACCAAGTATTGTCCATAACCAGGAACACAACTATTCGAATAGTTTGACATTCTGTAGAGATATAACTTTACCCACATGATATGACCATCTTGTGGTGTCACCAATATAACATGATTTCTTAGGCATGCTGATCGAGAAGATACAATAAAGTCTTTACAATAATGCTCAATTTTAAACTAGTCTTGTCCGCTAAGGATTTGTTACCGAGTAGGCTCGCAATCGTACCGGTAAATGCCCCTCTTGCACCAACAAAATATCTTAATGACAAAATCAAAGTTGAAACATAACAAATTAATTAGCCAGATTCATTCCATACTAGACATATGGTTGTACGATAAGACTCAGATTAATAATGCTCAAAGTTAAGTCCTTAGATATTATCAAGGCAAACATCCACATCCCAGTGTGCTACTAGCATCCATTTTACTGCACGATCATTCGCTAAAGTGAAAACTATTTTATTTAACCAATAACAATTACAATACTCATGTCATGGCACACAAATTTTATAATTGTGGCTACCACCATGATTCAATATCTCATTGAATCAAAATTAATTAATTGATCAACATATAATGATGAGCCCAGTGTAATAGTAAGCATAACTAAGCATACTAAACGTACAACCCAAATGGATAATAATATTGCATCAGTAGATAATTAACCATCCTATGGAGACAATTGACTCTTTATATTCAAATTATCAAAGAGAAATTAATCAATTGGTTGATAACTACCAAGTACAATGGTTTATATTAAATTAGCAATACATGATAATTTAAGATAAAATAATAATACATAGATTTAAAAAAAATAGATTCAATATGATCAAAGATCATAATTTGCTTTGACTTTGCTTAGTTACCAATTCTTGAACTTTGGAGTTTGCTCTGCTCCTTCGAAAACGTTATCTAACAAGAGAGAAAGCGAGTAAAACAAAAATAAATTTAAATAAAAATTTAAAAGACCCAAAAACTACAAAACAAGAACCAAAAGATAAATATTGATTTTAGATAAATTTAGAAAGAAGAATCAGGTTAATCGGAGCTAGGACGGAGAAGAACGGGCTATCAGGTTTAAATCTAAAAAAAGAGCACTATTTAGCTTTTTCTAAATTTATTTTCCTAAAGAAAAATTGGATTATGATGTCAGCCAGACTTAATTTTGGCCAAATTACTTTTCTAAAGAAAATTAGCTTCAGTGACTGACAAGTAGGCCATCGATCTATGGATCAAGTCCACAGGTGTAGTTCACAAGTCTATGGTGCCCATGTTCACGGAACAATGCTCTGATGCGTGGGTCTCACACGACATAGGTTCGGCTCACGATGGATGAAGTTCACGGAGCGGTTTAGAGGCGATGTGGTGAGGGGTGACGTCATCGCTGATGTACTGACTAACGTTAATGCGGCGAGACAACCGAGGTGGCACTTCGAAGATCAAACAGATACACGATGGGTGGAGTGAAGCAGCGCAACACGAATTGATGACCAGCGATGCGAGGCGTGCAGCTGAATATCGGTGAAGACGGAAGATGGAGAGAGGATGGCGCTTGGCAGAGGTCTCGCCGGCGACAATGAGGATGACGGCACAGCTTGGTCGTTCATCAATGTGAAGACGAACCGACGTCAGCGAAAAAGACGAAGACGACGACGAAAATACCTTGGTGACGATGGTCAGCAGCCTCAACAGTGGTGAAGAGGATGGGGTAGCAAGGAAGGGGTGACGCTTCTCCTTGCTGCATGGCTATGAGTCCCTCATCGTCACCACCCTTCTGTGCATCAGAGCCTCTGCCCATCTCAAGTCCCCTTTGCCACCAAAATTGACCGCTGTCGCCTCCGAAGAGAGGGGGGTGAGGAGGCATCATAGTGGCGAAAGAGGGGAAGGTGAAGGGCGCCGTAGAGGTGAGGAGAGGGAAAGAAGAGAGGAAGGTTGTTGACAAGTAGTCATAAGAGCCTATCAGCAGGGAGCCATGAGAGAGAAGAAAGAGAAGATGGGAGGGAGAAGGGAAGAAAAGAAAGACAATGGTATATTTGTCTTTTTATAATTCACTTAATAGCTTATTGATGGAAGAGAGACGATAGTGGGACGGAAAAAGGTGAAAAGTTTTTTTAGTGTAATAGAAATGCCTGTATTCTTCTTTAGTGGCAAATCTGAAATTAGATTAACTCTCCATGGCATTTGTAGAATTATCCCAAGATAATACGCACGATATCCTACTCGGCTACCTGCAAGATTTCGTGATTCGCCCCTCCTCCCGTCCTGATATTTACGCCCCACCCCTTTGTGTTCCCCCTCGATCTTCTTCCCCTCCAAGCAAAGCAAAGCGAACCCCCGACGAACGGACGGACGAGACGTGCGAAACCCGCGGCGAATCGAACGAGGCGGCGGAGTCGTGCGGGCTATGGCGGCGGCGGCAGTGATGGTGAGCTCGGCGAGTGGGCTGCTGGCGATGCTGCAGGAGCCGGCGGCGGAGCTCAAGCTGCACGCGCTCGCCAACCTCAACTCCCTCGTCCACGTCTTCTGGCCCGAGATCTCCACCAGCGTCCCGGCCATGTGAGTCCCCCCCTCCTCCCCCTTCCCCCGTGGCGCGCTTCTTCTCGCCCCAGCCCCCACCCCTTCAACTCTAGTTGCAGACGCTGCAGCCACCACCTCTGCGGTTGTTGCTGCCGCTGTGGTGTCGCGATTCGTTTCGTGAAGTGTGGGTTTGGTTTGGGTTACTTCGGGTTTTGGAGGAGAGGTTCGGCCGGGGCGGCGGCGGCAGCGGTGTTGTGTGGTTCATCCGGTCGGTTCGATCTGGTGCTTGTTGGATGAAACCCTAGGTTTTATCTGTTAGGCTGGAGATTTGGGAGGGCTTAGTGTGCGATTTGTGTCATTGGTAGCAGGAAACCTAGAGTTAGAGCGCAAATTTCAAACGTTTTTAGTTGTTGTGATTCATGTGCTCGAATCGGGTAATGCGGTAAACAGATGTCAATTTTCGAACTAGTTTACATTTACGCTCGGATTTACTAATGGTTTTTGTTGAGGGGAAAGCTATTGAAGTAGAATTTCGATGTTCAGAAGGATTGAATATAGCTTGTGGCTTGTGTGTGTGTGTGCTACGGTTAGATTCTTTTGATCTGTTCTAGGGTTTCGTTTGGGGAAAGACAACAAATCCCAAATTTCAGAAGTCTGAAATTGCAGGGTTAATGTGTGGTGTGGGACTTGATTTGTTTGATCTAGAGCATGACCCAAGTAAAATTGCTACTCTCGGGGTTGATAAGTGTGCCAATTTGTGTTCAAGAGTTGTAAGCCATCGTAAGATAATGTAGAATGAGATGTTTCCTACTAGCTAATTTCACTATGCTTCATTCTTCGTTCTTGAATTCAATGGAAGCTATCTAATTAATATTGGTGAAGAAGGGATTTCCATGTAAATATTTTTACCAGTTGGATTTAGTTTCTGGAAATTATATTCATGGTAGAAGAATAGATAGAACTATCAAACTTGAGGGAGCTTAGTTGTCTGGTGCGATTGATAAGATCCTAAATGTTTTCCGTCTAATCTTGGTGATTGGTTATAAAAAGCTTGAACTGTCAGTGTATGCCTGATTGTTGCATGAATGCTCCTTTGTATTTTTTTTGTTTTTGATAACTTATTTCTTATTATTGCTTCTTGCAGTGAGAGTTTGTATGAAGACGAGGAGTTCGACCAGAGGCAGCTCGCTGCATTGGTTGTTTCTAAGGTACAAAACCATATAACAGCATGGGAAAGCCACAATTTTGTATGTTTCCTGGGAGGTTGAATTTAAAATTTTAATTCCAATGTGCTTTGTATATTTATAGGTGTTTTACTACTTGGGTGAGCTAAATGATTCTCTGTCATATGCACTTGGCGCTGGACCCCTATTTGATGTCTCGGAGGATTCTGATTATGCTCATACACTTTTAGGTACGGAATTGCCTCGATTTTCGATCAATTTCTGATTTGCATTGTGAAAACACTATGTTCACATGATAATTTGCTCGTTTCTTTCTTCAGCAAAAGCATTAGATGAATATGCCAGCATCAGATCAAGGGCTTCCAAAGCTACAGACGAAGAAGAAATGATGGATCCAAGACTGGTGGCCATTGTGGAGAGAATGCTGGACAAGTATGATAGTATCCACTTCATCCTTTAGTTTCTAACAAATGCAACCTCAATATCTCATAAATACTTCTTTCAGGTGTATTCTCGATGGCAAATATCAACAGGCCATGGGTATGGCTGTTGAATGCAGGAGACTTGATAAACTGGAGGAAGCAATCTCTCATTGTGATAATCTTCATGGAGCTCTTTCTTATTGCATCAATCTATCTCATCAATATGTTAACCATCGTGAATATCGCTGTGAGGTAAGGGCATGATGTGGCGCATTGGAATTATAAATTATGTCTATTGCCTAATTCTTAGATCCTTTCTTATTGTCATACAGCAACTACTGTACACAAAATTTTTAGAATATCATCAAGTGACCCAAAACTTCATGTTTTTATCTATTCCAGATCCTTCGATGTCTCGTCAAAATATACCAGACATTGTCAAATCCAGATTATTTGAGCATTTGCCAATGTCTTATGTTTTTGGGTGAACCTGATACTGTCTCAAATATCTTGGATAAGCTTCTTTCTGGAAGCAAGGTATGCACTCGTTAAAAAAGGATTTCTTTGTTCAGCGTCATAAATTAGTGATTAGTTCAGTTTTTTTGCCTAAAACCTTGTGTTTATTTTCCAGGATGATGCTCTCCTTGCATATCAAATCGCATTTGATCTTGTTGAAAACGAAAATCAGGCCTTCCTTCTAAATGTGCGGAATCATCTTGACACACTTAGTGTGCGGACTTCGGCGTTACCAAGTGATCAAACTGGTAATGCTGCTACAGAACCATCTGGGGATGTTCAGATGAGAGACGATGTTACCATGTCAAATGGAAGTGATCACACTGTGGATGCAAATGAAGTAGCACATGCTGATAGGCTGACAAAACTTAAGGGGATACTGTCAGGGGAGACATCTATTCAGTTGACATTACAGTTTTTATATAGCCATAATAGGTAAAGTGATAGTATCTGACTAAATTATAACAGCTGATCTTGATGGCATGTTTTATATTTTATTAATTTGGTTATTTGATTTGACAGGTCTGATCTTTTGATTTTGAAGACTATAAAGCAAGCTGTGGAAATGAGGAACAGTGTTTGCCACAGTGCAACTATATGTTCAAACGCAATCATGCACGCAGGAACAACAGTAGATACCTTCCTAAGAGAAAACTTGGTATGATTTATGCACACTTAATGTACATGATGATGCCAATTTCTAGCATCTTTATCTTTCATTGTGTTCTATGTTGGTATTGTCGTATTTTCTGACCTTGGTATATATTACAGGATTGGTTAAGTAGGGCAACCAACTGGGCTAAGTTCAGCGCCACTGCCGGACTAGGTGTCATTCATAGAGGTCACCTTCAACAAGGCCGAGCTTTGATGGCCCCTTACCTGCCTCAGAGTGGTGCTGTAGGTGGAGGTAGTCCATACTCAGAAGGTGGTGCCCTCTATGCTCTAGGTTTGATTCACGCTAACCATGGTGAAGGAATTAAACAATTTCTTCGTGAGAGCCTTCGCAACACCAGTGCTGAGGTACTATTCAGACCCATGTTGCCCTATTTTTATTCTATGACAGGTTTTTCATATAATACTATTCTAACTTTGGACCACATTATACAGGTTGTCCAGCATGGTGCCTGTCTGGGACTTGGGCTTGCAGCTTTAGGCACAGCTGACGAGGAAATATTTGAGGACATAAAGAATGTTCTCTACACAGACAGTGCTGTGGCTGGTGAAGCTGCTGGTATTGGCCTGGGCTTGCTCATGGTTGGAACGGCTAGTGAGAAGGCTGGAGAGATGCTTGCATATGCACATGATACACAACATGAAAAAATTATTAGGTATCTAATAGGCTGTCATTTTGACAAACAAGTTCTTACTGTAATCTATTACATGATTTTTTCCTCTTAAGATGATAAAGATGTTCATGTCTGATACATTCTCTCCCTTGCTCTCCAGGGGCTTGTCACTTGGAATTGCATTGACAGTGTATGGCAGGGAAGAGGAAGCCGACACCCTGATTGAACAAATGACTAGAGATCAAGACCCCATACTTCGTTATGGTGGTATGTATGCATTAGCTCTAGCATACAGGGGAACTGCAAATAACAAAGCTATCCACCAGCTTCTGCATTTTGCTGTGTCAGATGTGAGCGATGATGTGCGGAGGACTGCAGTATTAGCTCTCGGCTTTGTCCTGTACAATGAGCCTGAGCAGGTTGGTTCTATCTTACCGAACCATTTTATTAAAATCTTCATTGAAAACAAACTAAAAAAAGTTGCCTAATACACATCTAACTGACTACAATTGTGATCAATGCAGACTCCCAGAATTGTCTCCCTGCTCTCTGAATCATACAATCCACATGTCCGCTATGGTGCAGCTTTAGCTGTTGGAATCTCCTGTGCAGGAACAGGATTAAGTGATGCCATCTCTTTGCTGGAGCCTCTTACATCTGATGTTGTTGACTTTGTGCGCCAGGGTGCTCTCATTGCAATGGCAATGGTAATGATCCAGACTAATGAATCTTATGATTCTCGTGTTGGCGCATTTAGGCGTCAGTTGGAAAAGATCATCCTCGACAAGCATGAGGATACCATGAGCAAAATGGGAGCCATTCTGGCTTCTGGTATCCTCGACGCTGGTGGTAGGAATGTCACCATCAGGCTTCAGTCAAGGTCAAAGCATGACAAGCTCACTGCTGTTGTCGGCCTTGCTGTTTTCAGCCAGTTCTGGTATTGGTACCCGCTCACCTATTTCATCAGTCTGGCTTTCTCTCGGACGGCTTTCATTGGCCTCAACTCTGATCTGAAAGTGCCAAAGTTTGAGTTCCTATCGAATGCAAAACCATCACTATTCGATTACCCCAAGCCAACAACTCAGCAAACTACGACTGCATCAGTCAAGCTGCCGGCAGCCATCTTGTCAACGTATGCCAAGGCAAAAGCTAGGGCAAAGAAGGATGCAGAAAGCAAAGCCCAGGAGAAGGCAGAGGCCCCATCAAGTGAAGACGCTTCTACTTCCATGCAGGTAAAGAGTTGCAGCATTCATTCCCAGTTCCAACCTACTGCTTGCTTTGCCTGATAATGGTTTCTTCGATTTGCATCAAATCACTGACATTACTCGATCTTCGAACCCAGGTCGACGGTGCCGCGGAGAAGAAGGCCCCGGAACCAGAACCAACATTCCAGATCCTGACGAACCCGGCCCGGGTCATCCCCACCCAGGAGAAGTTCATAAAGTTCCTGGAGGGCAGCAGATACGACCCCGTGAAGCTCGCGCCCTCTGGATTCGTCCTCCTGCGGGACCTCAAGCCCACCGAGGCCGAGGAACTAGTCCTCACCGACGCCCCCTCAGCCGTGGCGACCAACGCCAGCAGCGCCGCCGCCGCGGCGAGCCAGCAAGGGTCAGGCGACGACGAGCCCCAGCCGCCCCAACCGTTTGAGTACACCTCGTGATGATGCCCCCATGATCTTCGTCGGTTGTTTGTAACTTCTCTATTGGTGGCCTGTGGGAACTTTTCGTTTTACTGATTAATTTCGTTCACCGTCACTGCTATATCTTAATTCTTTTCCTCGAGCATTCAGTGCGTGGAAAAATTTGTTGTTGATCATCAGAAAAGATTTTTTTCCCTGGTAAAGAAATTGTTGCGATCGATGCTGGAAGAAATTGCATCAGTTTGGGAGGCCCTACCATACTGTAGTGTGGGGATGTGATTGGGTTGCATCAATTCGGCTCGGATTTCTCAATGTTCTCATGAGCCTCACGTGCTATTTTGTAATGTTTCATGTCACTCTCGAACTGGTCCATATGTGCTATTCCTGACGTGAATGGGGTAGATGGATGGCCCACGTTACAACGTCCTGCGCGAGCCAACCCGGCGCATTGTTTTACACGTAAGAACAAATTCGAACCCAAGGAACGCCACTCTGTACGAATAAATTCGTCCATATGCATTATGCAGAGCCTTTCGGCAGCACAGAAATAGTTAAAAGTTCTAGTCTTTTCCATCCCAGCTACATGTTTGTAGCGGCTGTTACCTCTTTTATATATTCAATCAAAGAAAAATAGAAAAAATAAAAACTTTATTATATTTTTTTACAGATAATGCAAAGAAAAAAACTAAGTTAAGAAATAAATACGTTCTAAATTATTTTTGGTTTCTGAAGCTAAAAATTTGAAACCATTGCTGATTGAAACAGAGCCGTTGTTAGAAGAACATTCGTGAGTTTTACAATAATGTTCTGCTAGAGACAGGGGCGACCATGAAATGATACCGGATAGTCTCTCAAAAAGATAAAGAAAAGACGCCGCTATTAAGCATAGGCATATAGCAGCGCATGGTGTGTTTGGTGTAGGCGTGCAATTAGAGTGATGGATATTATTTATCATATATTTTATTTTATATTTTTTTTAGTTAGAGTTAGACATGGATAGTCTCATATACCTATTTCTTTAATTTGTATCCATTCTATAATCCTTCATACGGTTAGTTGGACGAAAACTATCCACTTCTTTGCACATGAGTACATGATATTGAACAATAGGTACAATCAGAGCGAACACTGAGAGATTAATCACTAAGATATCGAAGGAAGAATACTCAATATTCCCGTCTATTTAGATGTGACAATATGTCTATATATTATTTTGTTTCAAAGTGAGGTTACAATAAACTTTCTCATATCACTTGACATATGGATATATATAGGCAATTATCATGTATCCTATATCATATTTCATATTTTTTTCTCGGAGTCGAGCTTAAACACGGATGTACTGGATACCTATCTAACTCTTCTGTATTCGTTTTGTGAGCCTTTAATTGATCGATCGGACAGAATTATCCACTCCGTTCACTACTACAAAAAAGGCTAATACTAGACGCCTTATCACATACGGTTTACCAAAATTGTCATTATTAAACACAATCACAGACGATTTTGGTTTAGTGACTGTCTGTGTTACTAGCAGCGCTAAAAACCGTCTGCGAAGAGATAATATCACAGATGGTTCATGTTAAAAATCATCAGTAAAGTGTCACAGGCATTAACAAGAACCATCTGTGATATTAACTCATCATAGACGTTTTGTATTAAAAACCATTTGTGACATTTCATACCCCCTTTATTCAAACTTTCAAACTGAAGCGTCATAATATCTCAACTACTGATCGGTTCCTCTACCCAAATACCCTTATATATATTGCCCACAGGCTTCCTCCAAACACTCTAAACCAAGCACCGCATGCTAGCTAACTCCCCAAACTGTAGTGTGGGGATGTGATTGGGTTGCATCAATTCGGCTCGGATTTCTCAATGTTCTCACGAGCCTCACGTGCTATTTCGTAATGTTTCATGTCACTCTCGAGCTAGTCCATATGTGCTATTCCTGACGTGAATGGAGTAGATGGATGGCCCACGTTGCAACGTCCTGCGCGAGCCAACCCGGCGCATCGTTTTACACGAAAGAACAAATTCGAACCCGCCACTAACTGTACGAATAAATTCGTCCATATGCATTATGCAGAGCCTTTCGGCAGCACAGAAATAGTTAAAAGTTCCGAGTCTTTTCCATCCCAGCAACATGTTTGTAGCGGCTGTTACCTCTTTTATATATTCAATTAAAGAAAAATAGAAAAAATAAAAACTTTATTATATTTTTTTTACAGATAATGCAAAGAAAAAAAACTGAGTTAAGAAGCAAATACGTTCTAAATTATTTTGAGCAGCACTTTAATGCTTTCCTCTCTAATAAGAGTAGCACTAATCTCAAATCAAATGAAGAGGTAAGTAACATCTATCCATCAATCGTCATGCTTTAAAAATTGTGCAAATTACTATTGAGAAAAGCATTGAAACATCTCTCAATTATTTTTGGTTTTTGAAGCCAAGAATGAGAAACATTGCTGATTGAAACGGAGCCGTTGTTAGGGGAACATTTGTGAGTTTTGCAATAATGTTCTGCTAGAGACAGGAGCGACCATGAAATGATACTGGGTAGTCTCTCAAAAGGAAAAAAAGAAAAGACACCGCTATTGAAGCATAGGCATATAGCAGCGCATGGTGTGTTTGGTGTAGGGAGTGCCATTAGAGTGATGGATATTATTCATTATGTATTTTATTTTATATTTTTTTGTTAGAGTTGGATATGAATAATCTCATATACCTATTTCTTTATTTTGTATCCATTCCATAATCTTTCAGACGATCAGTTGGACGAAAACTATCCGTTTCTTTGCACATGAGTACATGACATTGGACAGTAGGGTACAATCAGAGCGAATACGGAGAGACTAATTACTAAGATGTCGAAGGAAGAACACTCAATATTCCCGTCTGTTTAGATGTGACAGTATGCCTATATGTTATCTTATTCCTAAGTGAGGTTACAATAAACTTTCTCATATCACTTGACATACGGATATATACAGGCAACTATCATGTATCCTATATCATATTTCATATTTTTTTTTCTCGGAGTCGGGCTTAAACACTGATGTATCAGATACCTATCTAATTCTTCTATATTCGTTTTGTGAGCCTTTAATTGATCGATCGGATAGAAATTATCCACTCCGTTCACTACTACAAAAAAGCTAATATTAGACGCTTTATCACATACGATTTACCAAAATTGTCATTATTAAACACAATCACAGATGGTTTTGGTTTAGTGACTGTCTGTGTTACTAGCAGCGCTAAAAATCGTCTGTGAAGAGATAATATCATAGATGGTTCATGTTAAAAATCGTCTGTAAAGTATCACAGACGGTTATTAACAAGAATCGTCTGTGATATTAACTCATCATAGATGTTTTGTATTAAAAACCGTCTGCGATATTTCATGCCCCCTTTATTCAAACTTTCAAACTGAAGCGTCACAATATCTCAACTACTGATCGGTTCCACCACCCAAATGCCTTTATATATGTTGCCCACACGCCTCCCCCAAACACTCTAAACCGAAGCACCGCCTGCTAGCTAACTCCCCCAAACTGATCAAAGCACTGCCTCCCTAGCACAACGACGCTGACTACCTCCCTAAGCTCCTCTGCCTCCGGTTGTGACACCATGGTTCACTGCACAAGATACTCTTGTCATAAGAGTGTCTTGTGCAGTGTCATTATTGTGACACAATGGTGACACTATCTCTCCATCGCCAGTGATATATCCCCCATCTGATTCTCTCCCCTCTTTTCCTTGATGCTTGGATTTAAAATTATAAAATTGTTGGATAGCTAGGGTTTCAATCATGTAGATCTTGATGCTTATGTGTGTGAAAATTAATTGTTGATGTCTTAGTTCTTGTGATGATTGATGGATGGCTAGGGTTTTGGCCCATATTGAAATTTATATTTTATTGTAGGATGAAGATATGGCACCATAGTTTTTTTTTTTGAAACAAGGGTAGACACTCTACCACATTCCATTAATAGAGAAGAGAAAACAATAGCAATCCAAGATAAAAAAAAGCCACCTCTTACACACCAATAAAAAGGAGAGAAAACAACAACACCTACAATGACCTATATACAACAAGCTACTAAATACATGACGTCAAAGTTTATTGCATGATGATCTTGTTCTCATAAATATGTCTGCTTTGGTTCATCTGTATTCTCTGATGATCGTACTATTTTATAGTGTAATTTAGATAATGTTGATGAACCGAATGAGGTCTATTTATGACAACATGAGAACGTAATCACAGACGATTCTTAACTAAAACAGTTTATGATAATAGATCGTAGACGGTTTATAGTAATAATTGTCTGTGATAAGGGTTATTATAGATAATTTAAAAATCATCTATAATGTCTTCAGAATATTATTGATTTATAATCATAGATAGTTTATAAAACTGTCTATAATAATATTTTTAAATTATATGTGACAGTTTTTTTTTTTTGTTGTAGTGGTTTGCACCACTAGTTTGGTTCCCGAGGGCATGGCGATTGGTCATGCAGTCTATGTGCACGGTAGCTTGGTAGCATGGTTCACGTACTAGCCAATCATCCATGACTTGTGAGAGGCCTCGTGTCCCTGGACGCTAGTCCAACCAGAACCGCTACGTGTTCCTCCAAGTAAGGCAAGTACGCGTCCCCGCTTTCGTTGGTTCGACAAGCCTCCGTTTCGTACGCAGGTATTTTTTTTCCGATGTCTACAAAAAAAAAGAGAGATAAATCGCTTCCTTCAAAATTCCTGTGTTTTAAATATGATCTAAAATTGCATACATTTTTAACTATTTTCTGTGATGTTTCGAGCAGAGGCGGAGATAAACCTCGAGCCGGTTGGGCAATAGCCTAAGGCCCTAAGAAAACAGTAGTACGAATTTTTAGTATGTATATAAAAAATTTTGAGTACACAATATGAGCCCTGAGGTTTACGGCTCGGCCTGAGGTACATTCACAGCCGGCCTAGTTGAGCTCTCAAGCGGTGGCGACGTGACGTAGCCGGCACGATCCAACCTCATCACCTGATTCACCTCAGTGCTCAAGCTTACGTCCAATTCACAGGCAGCCCTAGCCCCCCGCCTCCTCTCGACTCCATGACTCTCCGATTCCACGGCTCCACCACCCACCGCCGCCCCTGCCTCCTCTCCATGGGTCCACCACCTCGACGCCACGTCGCCACCACTGCCTCCTCTCCACGGCTCCACTGCCCGGTGTCGCTCCACCACCTCCTGCCTCCTCTCCAGAACCTCTTGTGGGAGCGGGATGGCCTGCGTAGTAGCTTGTTGGGTGAGTTCTTGGATTGGGTTTGAAATCCACGGTTTGCTTAGCTAGTTGGCTGGGTTCCTTCATTTTAGCAGTGGAGTTATTGTGTTCGTCGCCTTGTCGGAATCAATTGTGTTATCAAAAGTTGAGATACGATACTTGTTTGTTTAACTAGGTTTTCTTTTTTCCTGACGGATGCTCGAACTTGGCTTGGCACTTCGGCTGCTTTCCTCTGTAATTTGCTTGCGTCAATGCATGCTATTGGCTCCTCTGATCTTGCCTTTCTTGCAGGAACAGCCATGTCCAGCACTATCTACATGAGCAATCTCCACGGCAACATCCGTGAGAGGGAAGTCAATGATCTCTTCTACAAGGTTAGGTTTTTAAATTGATTGGGTTTACTTTATTCATACCATGTCCTAGTACTTTTTGTTTGTAGGAAAACACCAGATCAACTGTAATTTGAATTGATTGAATTGACTGGAAGGTGGAGATTATAGTTTCTGCTAGAACAAAGAACTGTTGTTAGTTAAGAGATGGGTTAAACAAACTCACAAAAGTACCATCTAAACCTAGAGGTTTAAGATCTGACGCTTTTCCATGACACAGTCACACGATAGCCAAATCAAATCAGCCAAACAAAAAAAAGGCAAGATCTTAGTTATTCAGAGGCAATTAAATTTGGCCTGCCAAACAAAAAAACCCTCCCGTGGAGTCTAGCTTCTCCGGTCTTGTTCTAAAGTGTCATGTTTTTTATTTTTGTTTAAAATAATATTATAACAGTTGTTAACTTTATATGATGTATTTAATTAAAGAAAAAATATAAAAGATAAAAATACAGTTATATCTTTTTCAATAATATAAAAAATATAAAAAAAAGGAGAAAGAAACAATCATATTAAAAAATTAACATATTTCTAACTAATTTTACCTCCTGAAAACTAAAAGTCCGAAGGGTGTTAAAAGCTCTCTAACCAGAGCTCAATTAGAACAAGGCGATAAGGAAACGCTTTGCCGTACCTCCCGTCCCGTTTGTAAAGCATCCACTCACTAATTGTTCTCGCGAAAAAAAAAAAGAGATCTGAACAGCATCTTGATCAACAAGGCGATTCGTCGTCGTCGTCGTCTAGTGCGTTGGTATCGTGGCACCGGGAGAGCCGTGCTATTATACTCCCAGCTGTTCTAGAATCCAACGAGGACCATCCAGAAGACGCGCGACACAACCGAGGAAGGAAGGCACGGAGCCCGGCAGTAGAAAACGAACGGATGTTATGAACGCGCAGCCGATGAGCCCGGCACAGCCCGTCGCGCGGTGGACGGGGGCCAAGGCGCGTCGAAGACGACACGCGTCGGACGGGCAGCGACTGGGGGGAGCGTACGGCAGCGCTGAGGAGGCGCCGATTCCTTGGCCTTTTAAAGAAGTTCTGATTCCCCGGTCCGAGGAGGAAAAAAAAAAGTGCACCGCTAGTCGCTTGTCTTGTCGTCTCCTTCCTTCGCTGCTACTCCAACACCGTCTCGGTCTTCCCCCGTCTCCTCGCCCGATTTCTCGAAGCCTGTCCATGTATTCGAGCTCAAGCCATCGTCTTTCCAACTTACGGGGTGATCGGTGTGGTTTTTTTTCTGATTTTAGCTTCTAATTTTAGTTTTTTTTTACTATTCACTATATCATCTACTAACTCAGCTACAGTAAAAAAATCAACTACAGTGAAATTTCAGTCAAAAACCAAAAGCCTAAAACGATCATCCCTTATATAACTTACTTACAGCTTATACTTTTTTTCAAATAAATAAATAAAATAATTTTTATTATTTTTTAAAATAATTTATTAAAATAATTTTTTTAAAAAAACTTACCAGCATTAACTCCCACGCGCTAAAACTAAAATATCAATAGCAAGCATAAACCATCTATCAAATCAATCAATGTAGCAACAAGTACGGCGTCGCGTGTGCTCTCCTGTTCTCTGGCACTTTTGCACCCACCCCCCGCGGTTTGTGGTGAATGCTTTTTCGATCAGAACCACCAGGTCGTCGTATTAGGCACGTGCTGTTATTCCGAATGGCAGATAAACGACAGCCTGTTCCAACTGTACTGCTCCCTCCGATCACGCTTGCTTACCAGTTTTGATAGTAGCATAACAACCAAGGTAATCATCTTTTACCTAGGGGGTGATCATTTTGATTTTTTTTTACTTCAGCTTCTTGCTTCAGCTTTTTTTCACTATTCACTACACTATCCACTAACTCATTTCTGATGTTTTTGATTAGCTACTGATGTTTTTCACCAAAAGCAAAAAGCCATCGCTATTCCGATCATCCCCTTAACATGACCAAAATACCCTTGATGATCTTCTCGGTATTGGTGCCAGCACATGCTACAAATTGCATTACTTAGGAGCCACTCCAAAGAGTTTAAAGTCTCTGGCTTCATTCTTTGACCGTTGATTTTTGGCTAAAATTACATTGTATTAGTTGTTAGTTTTTCTAGGTAATTTAATTAAAAAGAAATTAAAAAGAAAAATAAAAAAAATAAAAAATCGTTATATCATCACCGACAATATAAAGAAATAGCAAAAAAAGAAAAGCAAAAAAACTAAAATAAATTAAAATTAGAAATCGAAGTGTTCTAAGTACTACACTCATCGCTAATTCCTATTCAATATATTGTTATCAATTAAAAGGATAGGCCTGATAATGTTAGTAAAGGCTGCCTAGCCTACCCAACACAATGATCAACAAGCAACTCCATATCTACAGTTGGGGATGTCAACGGATTAAATAGTTCGAATACAAATGTCAGATAAAATAGATAATAAAGATACGATTGATACCTTTTGAATTTAATATATCAAATACAAAATAAATAGTTCAGATATAGATACCGAATAATCCAGATGTGATTGACACCCATCTGCTGGCGTGCCAAGTCAGAAAAAACACTCTTGAGTTTACCGATTTACCCCACCAATATAACACTCTCTAGTCTAGCTACCTAGCTGCATGATCTATGCTACCGCATGGGATAGGAAGGAAAAACACAAAATAGGAGTAACTAATTGAGGATTCCATTTTCTGGCCCCATGAAATGAAATGATGAGCGCGCGAGCCTGACATGGATAAGTGATCATCAGTTCCAAGAGAAGCGTCAGAGGTGGGGTCGTAGGAATGTGCAGCAGCTGGATCTTCAGCTTGTCCCCTCCACGAAAGGCTTCTCTGTCCCCGCGCACGGTATTCCTCTCCGTGTTCCCTCGATCTAGACCGCTCGCTATTGATCCAACGGCCCACCGGCGTAAGTTTTGGACCGTTGGATCAATAGCGAGCGGTTCCGATCGAGGAAACATAGAGGGGAACACTGACGTAGGGATAGGGAAGCTCCGTTCCCACTCCACACCTTGTCGACACCATCCATCAACCATGAAAACGACACACTTTTTCCTCGCCCATTTTACTTGCTAGTTTCTACCCCCACTCCATTATTCAGAAGCAGCTTGTATGTGGCCTTGTTCCAAATTCATGGGATGTTTGCATTAAGGGGATGTTTGCATTAAGGATATTTCATCTGATCAAGCCCCTCTTCCCCCTACCCCGAGTGGTAGCTCCGTCGACCATCTAATCGCCCATAATTACATTTCAACGCAGCACTAGCATCAATAGTTTGTATTTACGCCCTAGTATCCGCTTTCTGAGCTCGAGTGGTATTTTTGTTGGTGACCCCGCTCAACTTAGCTTTTTTTTAGTTTCAGTTTTTTTTTCACTATTCAGTAATTCATCTTTTTCTATTTTTAAAGATATCTTGGGCTTTTTTGTATTTTCTTTTTTCCTGTATTCCTTTGTATTGTCCGTGATGGGCTAATATATTTTTTTTCCTATTTTTATATTTTTTAAATTTAATTATGCCCAAAAAGACAACTCAGCTACAGTAAAAAAAGTCAGCTATAGTGAAATTTCAGTTAGAAGCCAGAAGACATCGCTATTCCGAACGCCCTCGGCTTCCTCTTTATTTACCCAATTTTGACATCCTTTGGTGTTGGTCATACCAGTGACGGCTAGATAACTACCTCATTGTTTCCCTACGCCTTACGGCTATTGGCATTGATGACACTAATTAGTAACGGAGCTAGTAAAGGTAGAGAGTTTTAGAGGCCGATCGATTGGATTAAAATTTGGTAGTTTATTGTTGAAATTGTACTGTATGTAGTTAAAATTACACTATAGCTGATGGTGGATTATTTGGTGTAATTAATTTTAAAAAAATCTAAAAAATAGGAAAAAAACAGGTTAACACATCATGTATAATACAAATGAATATGAAAAAACTGGTAAAAAACTTAAAAATACCGAAAAAATCAGAAAAAAAATAAAATTTATAAATAGTAAAAAATAAATTAAAAATCAGAAATCTAAATTCAAATGAGGTATGCTGTAGTTGTGCATTACTACGACGAAGGTTCCAGACACATCAACCACAAACTGATGAAGCTGTTTCTTGGCGTGTGAGCGCGGAAAGAAACATGGCACGGGAATTTTCTTTCCTCCTGTAGAAATATCACGGGATGGCTCTCCCTCCCCATCTCTCTCTCTCTCAACAAAAAAGGAAAATAATATCAAAGGAATGATAAAATTACAAACTTTTCTCGGGGGCGTAACTGCAAAACATATATTCCTGCCGGTGAGCCCCACTGAAAGCAGTGGGTGGAGGGGAGGAGCCCACCCACGCACCCATTTGCGAGGCGAGACGGTGACGACGAAGAGCTCTCCTCCTCTCCGCTGCCTCCTCCCAAAACAAGAAGACAGAGAGAGAGGCACACACCGAGAGGGAGAGGGAAAGGGGAGGGCGAGCGAGCTCGCCGCGCCGTGGCAGATCCGCGCCGAGGACGGATTCGGGTGCGAGGTCCGCGCTCCCCGCCACCGCCCCGACGGGAATCCTCGCCGCCGTTCCCCTGATTTCGGTCGGTTTCTCGGTACCCTGCCTGCCCACGGGCTGCTTCTGCTGCTCTATTCCCTTGTTCCGGTGCGCGCTTGCGTTCTTGAAATTCTGACAAATCTGCTTGTGTCTGTTCTGTTTTGCGGTTCCCCTGAATCTTGCGGCTTGTTGTTCAAGAAAATACGCGGGATTTTATTTTTTTGTGGTACTTGTTCTTTTTCCCCCCTTTCGGTTCTGCAGTATTTGTTATCTTAGGCGATTGATTCGTGTTGCGTTGGAATTTGGATCGTGGGCGGGTCGACGGAGGCGTGCATGGCCTGCATTTGATGTTTCTGTTGTTTGCGGCATTGGAAATAGGGGAATTTGTGCTGATGCTTTTGCTTTCTCCACCCTTTTGTGATTCTGTTCTTGCTCCTCTTGTTATTGGGACATCTTTAGATTCTCTCTGCCCGCTTAGTTGGGCATAGTTGACTGCAATGCAAAAAAACTGAGCCTTGGCGTTTGCAATGGGAATTAAATTCTTTCATTGATATCTTCGCTCGCTTGATTTCGGTTAGAATTTGAGGTGTAAAGATTGTTTGTTTAAGCTATGCTTCGATGAATTGAAGATAAATTTGGTTATCATTTCCCGTGTTTGCCATCTTTAGGATTGGCAGTCTCTGGAATGTCGGATTATGGTTTCAATTTCCGCCAGATTTTTTTGGCCTTCAATTTTGAATGACTAGTCTCTTTGATTTACCATGGCTACTGATATAGAACAATCTTCTTGTGTTCTGTTTAGTGAAGCTGTATTACTATAGATGAACAATTGACGTTATTGAACAATATTTCTTGATGAGAAAAAAAAGATAGAACAATATCTCATGCTACTAACATGGATTCTTGAGCGAAATTAGTTTTCATGTGGCTTCTTGCAAACTCAATATTAATCTGTTTTAAATTCTCAACGATTTTTTTTGGCCCAAACTGTAGCTTTCTAAAATATCTGGTGGTTAGGATTTGGTCAACATGACTTGGTAGCTAAGCACGTTTAGCAAATATAACTAGTTCTTCTGGTTATACGTCTAATTTCTATACAACCTTTCGTAAGAAAAGTATTGAAAAGGACACACTTTCTTTCTTTCTTTTGAGTGACTTTCTTGTTTTATACATAATAAATAAATTAGGTTGCAAAATCTATCCGCTTCTCCACAGTTTGGACAATGACACGTTTTTCATTTCCTTTCCTATATATATGTCTACCCTGTCTTGCTACAATAATCCACCAACTTTGGTCTCATTTTGGCTGTTTATTTATTGTTTTTCAGAAGCAATACCAGGATAATACATATACACTTCCAAATGATGGTGGGTTTGCTAGCGTTTGAGAGCAACCAAGGGCTTTGGAATGGCGGATGCTATTCACAGTTGTTTGGAATTGGAGGAGTTATGATCACTGTTGCCATTCTTTGGTTATCTACAGGCTACTTTGGAGGAATTGGTGCTCCTTTTGCTCCATATTTTTGGCCATATTTAGGGCAACCTCCCAAGAAGAACGAACGAAAAAGGCCTGTGAGAGTGTACATGGATGGGTGCTTTGACCTCATGCACTACGGCCATGCAAATGCATTGCGACAAGCCAAGTTGTTAGGAGATCAACTGGTAGTGGGAGTTGTCAGTGATGAGGAGATCGTGGCGAATAAGGGTCCGCCTGTACTTTCGATGGAAGAGAGGTACTACAGAGGCTAGTTTTCTTGTCCTATGAAATACACTATTCTATTTCCCAAAAACATGTTGCCAATGTTAGCAGCAGGATTGCAAAATTGACTGGAAAGCTTGTTGAACTATTATATTTGATATTGTCTGAAACTTTATCTAAAGATCTAGACTTCTTGGCCTTCATCGTTACCCGTCCTTTCATTGGAAATTAACTGTAAGAGCTGGGCCTTCCAAAGAGAGAGATTAGAGATGGTCTAGCCCTAGCTTCGTTTTATCACAACTGTAAATTATACTTTTTTGACAAATGCACAAGCTTCTGATTTTCCATTTGAACTTACGGTTCCCGTATGTATCTATATTTTTACTTTCTAGGTTGACGCTTGTTAGTGGATTGAAGTGGGTGGATGAGGTCATTCCAAATGCACCCTATGAGATCACTGAAGAATTTATGAATACCCTCTTCAATAAATACAACATTGATTACATCATACATGGAGATGATCCTTGTCTTCTACCTGATGGAACGGATGCTTATGCGTTAGCAAAGAAGGTTGGACGTTACAAGCAAATCAAGCGTACTGAAGGTGTCTCAAGCACCGATATAGTCGGTAAGATGACCATATAAATCAGTAACATCACCATTGTTTTTGGGATCATAGATTCTCCTGCTGAATGCTATTTACAATTTGATGTCAAAGCGTATCATGCATTCCTTGAAATATGTTTTTCATGTTCATTCTAAATGATATTTTTTGTCCATTGCAAATCTTACATGGGAAAAACATTCTTTCCACACAGGGAGGATATTGCTAGCATTCAAGCATAAAGAGGCTGGCAGGATTGGAACAACCACTGATGCAAATGTTGCTGTTAATGAGAAGGCTGGAGTGGAAGCATGTGATCAACTAAAAAGTCAGTTATCCAATTTTCTTCCAACTTCCCGCCGGATAATGCAGTTTTCAAATGGGCAGGTATGAGACTTTAAGGAGCTCCATTCTCAATTGTTATGTCAGTGCTAAGGTTGCTTATCATTCTTACAGTCCATGTAAGTGACCTTTGTTTGATAAGCCTTTTAGGGCATTTATGGCAAAAATGGTCTGCAATATCTTTCTCAGATAATCTAACTAAACTAAACATACACATACTACATATACAATGCCTCCATTGTACCTTTTCAATCATGTTCCTCAACGATAATTCTGACAGTATAAAGTTGACAATTTATTTTGCATGTTTCTATGACAACGCCCTTCTATTGCTTCTATTAAACAATATGCTCATATGCACTCAGGCTCCTTCGCCAGGTGCTCGCGTTGTATATATAGATGGTGCGTTTGACCTTTTCCATGCTGGCCATGTTGAGGTACCTTTTGTGGTTCTCGTGCAAATCATTTTGTCATCACTCACCATCTTTGGAGTGATTCATATGTTGCCATTAAATATATTTGATGATTATTGTTCAATGCAGATCCTCAGAAGTGCTAGGCAACTTGGTGACTTCCTTCTTGTGGGTGTTCATGATGACCAGGCAATCAGGTGCTTATCTTATTTCTTAAGATTATACAAGGGTGACCACAAACGGACACCAAATATAAATACCTGACCAATTCCTGTTATGTAGTTTGTTTTTATCAATTTAGATACCATGCTTATGAGAACTAGTTGTCCAGGGATAGAAGAGGCTATCGTCCTATCATGCACCTCCATGAGCGTACTCTTAGTGTACTTGCCTGTCGCTATGTTGATGAAGTTATAATCGGCACACCATGGGAGGTTTCAAGGGATATGGTACGTTTAAATTTCTATGAGCTGATTCTTATCTATTTCTCTATACTTTCATGAATTTGTTTCGAGAATGGTTATATTGTGTACGATGCAGTGATTGTGATGTGATTGTCTATTGAAAATTGAACAAAACCTCACACCTCTTTTATCAAATGGCGCAGATCACGACGTTCAATATTTCATTGGTTGTGCATGGGACAGTAGCCGAGGGCAGTTCTGCAGTAAGTACTTAATTACAATCTAATGAATGCTGATGGCAAACTTAACTAAATTAATTGCCCAAACTCAACTTGAAACTTGACGAACACATGCTGCAGGGTGAAATTGATCCTTACGCTGTTCCAAAGAGCATGGGTATTTTCCAAACAGTCACAAGCCCCAAAACTATAACATCAGTTTCAGTGGCTACAAGAATAATCGATAACCATGAAGCTTACAAGGTACATTGTCACAGTGTCAGGGACTTTCTTGATAGTCACATATTCCCCTTTCTATTTAGGTTTGTTTGGTTACTGTTTATCCCTACTAAACATTATTGTTGGGTTTTCTATAAACAGAAAAGGAACTTGAAAAAGAAGGCGAGTGAAGACAGATACTACACACAGAAGAAATTTGTCTCTGGAGACTAATGCTGCGAAAGTAGCTTAGATTTTTGCAGCAAACTAAGGAAGGCATGGCTCCTCCCTATATCGAAGTTATTCTACCACACAGATTGCAACACTTACTCGGCTACAGAAAGGTCATAGTCAGTGATAAATTGATGGCCATTCGGCAGAGGGAATCAGCTCAAGGAACTAAATTAACAAGACTGTCACGTTCTTCTACTGTTGCCTTTTTTCCGGCAGGAATGTCCACTTAACAGCAAGAATTCACATACATTTTCTTCTTTGACTTTGTTATCCCTGGAAGGGAAATATTCATAGCTGAACACCTTCAGCAAACCATTGTTGTATACTTGTATGTTATTACTAGACAGTGTGTGGAGTGATTAGAGTTGCATACTCCCTAATTGTACCAAGTTATATTTGAAAGTTTATACTGCTGAGACAAAGAACCTAGCGATGATTTGTGATCTATGGCATGTTTGATTTGTCTTGCCTGATAAGGTTTTGTTCAGCCCCATCTGTTTATCAGTGTTTGGTCTCACTGTTTATCAGGGTGCACTGGAGACGAAATTTATTTCTCTGTGCTGCAGTCTCATTGTATGTATGATGGTTTGCTAAAGGGCAGTGACCGATCTGACCACTCCATTCTTCTATGAGTTGAACAACATGGTATTGAGTAACGACTGATTTCTTCTCAGATTTTGGCCTAGTTACTGATTAAAAGACGGTTTCGGTTGTGCTTGATATAGTGATTAAAATGGCTTTTCTATTTATCCTGGTGAATTTAATTAAACCCAACACCTTTATGCAAAATCTTGTGCATCTTCCAGGTGGATCCTGGTTCACAATTAAATCTGGAGATGAAATTGACATGATATACTCTAAGCCATTATATGATTATATCAGCGTATTTAAATTAGCATGTACTGATCTATGTGGTGGTGAACATTAGCATACATCGCAACATGGAATTGACATGTTCTATGCAAGTCACATGCTCACATCAGCATGTTCAGAGCAACATGTACTGATCTAGGAGGGGGTGAAGAGAGTTGAGAAATCGATAGAGAATAGATAAACAGCAACACAATCTATACAATCAATTATTAAAAAAATAATAGATTAATCACAGGAGATACCAATTGAGAGAAAACACAACGTAGTCTTTGTTAATTCATATCTGTTTATACAGTTCAATAGCCTCTCTATTTATAGTCTAAACCCATTATAGACAATCCTGGTATTTATCCACACCATAACCTTTTAGGTTTTGTAGCACTCCTCTTAGACGAATATCACAGCATGCATGTACCTCATTAAAAACTTCTTTTAGAAACCTAGTGGGAAAAAATGGAGAAAAGAGTGCATCGTATCCGTTCCTTGTTCCGCACTTGTTGTCTCATTAAAAACCTTCACGTGAGAAAACTTCAGAAAAAACTCACAAAGGAAAAAAAGAGTACAACATTTAGATCTTCAAAATCATATAAACCATCTGATTTTACATAAGAGTTATGGTTCAGAAATTTACTCCCCTTGAATCTTGTAACTCTATAAACCGTCTTGCCTCTATGCCTCGAACACATTTATAGAAACTAGAGGCTGGAAGAGATTTTATGAATAAATCTATTAGATAATCACAAGACCTAGCTTTTAACACCTTTATCTCTCTTTTCTTCAAGAGCTCATGAGGATAAAAGAATTTAAGAGCAATATACTTTGTAATATTATTCTTAACATAGCCCATTTGCATCTGTGCAACACAAACTGTATTACCTTAATAGATAATAGTGGGGTCATCGACGGTGTTTAGGCCATATGACTTCTTAATATGGCTAATTATCCGTTTAAACCAAATATATTCTCGTGAGGCTTCATATAATACGATTATTTCTGAGTGGTCGGTAGATGTAGCTACTAAGGTCTGCTTAAATGATTACCAAGAAATAGTTGTACCACCACAAAGAAATACAAATCTTATCTGTGATTTCGCATTATGTGGATCAGACAGATATCCTGTATTTGTATATCTAACTATAGTCAAATCTTGATTCTTCAGGTAAAATAATCCAAAATCTTGTGCACCCTGAATATACCTAAGTAGGGTTTTAATACCAGTCCAATGTCTTCATGATGGAGCACTGTGTCTGGCTAGCAAGTTTACTGCAAATGCAATATCCGGCCTCGTGTAGTTAGTTAGGTACATTAGTTCCCTAATGGCAGTTAAGTATAAAACTTTTGGTCCAAAAATTTCTCATTTTTCATCCTTGGTCTAATAGGGTCTTTATCCGCTTTGAGGATTGAATCGCCATTGGGGTTTTCACTGGATATAACTTATCCATGTTGAATTTCTTTAAAACCTTTTTAGTACAAGGGAATTGGTGTACTAAAAACTTCTCTAGAGAGGTGCTCCAGTTGCAAACCTAAGCAAAATTTGATTCGTCCCAAATCCTTTATTTTAAACTCTTTAACAAGATAGGAATTTACTTCCTTTATGTCTTCTGTCGTCCCGATGATATTCAGATCATCGACATATACTGAAATAATACAGAATCTATTCTGAGATTTCTTTATGAACACACAGGGACAAGCTTCACTGTTAGTGTATCCTTTTTTCAGGAGGAATTCACTAAGTTAGTTGTACCACATTCTTCCGGATTAATCCATGTAATGACCTTTTCAGCTTGACGCTGTACATATTTTGATGCAATTATTTTAATCCAGAATATTTACTCTTTCTGGGACTTTCATATAAATATCTAAATCCAGTGACCCATATAAATATGCGATCACTACATCCATTAAATGTATACTTAAATTCATACCTGTTGCCATTGATATTAAATATCAAAATGTTATTCTACTCATGACGGGAGAATAAGTTTCATCATAATCAATACCGGGTCTCTGCGTAAACCCTTGTGCTACAAGTCTTGCTTTATATCTCACCACCTCATTATTTTCGTTTCTTTTCCGGACAAAAACCCATTTGTATCCTACAGGGAATATCTTGGGCAGTGTTCGGGCTGTTGGGCTAAACACTTTTCTTTTATTCAGTTAGAGTAATTCTGCCTCAATTGCTTCCTTCCACTTACCTCAGTCTGAACAATTCTGGCATTCAACTAAGGACTTTGGTTCTAAGATCCAGTTCAAGGTTTCTAGCATTTTCAAGACAAAAATAGATATCGACAACTGTAATATTTCTCTTATATAGTTTTCTTGACTCAACAAAATTAGTGGATATTTCTTCATTTATTTCATCCATCTCCTCGTGATTTCCTACAAAGACAGAGTCTGGTTGTTCCGAAATGCTAGTATTAGACTACGTGCGCGCAATTGTACTTAGGGTACTATCTTCAGGATCTTTCTCTTCAGAGATTTTCTCAACTTCAGGTTGAGTATCTTTAACTGATATGAGAGATGTTTTATTTTCATCGAGTTTTGTTTTCTGCGGATGTCTTCGCAAAATTGAGGTCTTATTTTCCGGTGCTCTCCCCCTCTTCTTCACATGAGGGGTTAATATTCTTCTGGAGTACTTTCACTCTTTTTGAAGCATTTGTCGCTATTATGTAAGACTTTGTTACTCCCTTCTAATCAGTGAAAGCATCTAGCAAGTTATTTGTAATTTCCTATGGGTTTATTATTCGTTGAACTTCTAGTTCAATTTCTGTAGTGCGTGGATCTAGAGCTTGAATGCCTGAGGTATTCCAATCTATTTCTCGTCATTTATTATCAATAAGGTATTTTCCTTCCCCTAATACCGAGAAAATATTTCATCGAAGATGCAATCGGCGTGTCGGATTTAATTTACCGAAAACCTAGGGGTTAAACTGTAAAACTGTCATCAGTTAGAGGCCAGAAAAGAAATACTCAGCCCGGTTGGCCCATATGCGAGGCGGCCCAGATTTGGCCAGTGCCACCGATCCAATCTTGTGGCAGCGGCACTTCAAGTGCCGAGCAATGCAGGCGAGTGGGTGGCAATCGGCAGTCGACGACTGACGGGTGTTGACCAGTCGGCAGCCATGGCAGGTGGCTATGGGTGGCTACTAGCGAGTGGCCACTGGTGGGTGGCGTCCAACGGGCAGCTTCGACAGGCGGCTACAGGCAACAACTAGCGGGCGGCCGCGGCAAGCGGCAGCCAGCGGGCAGCTACGGTGGGTGGCTGCGGGATTCGATCGGTGTGCCAGAGCTCTCAGGGTAGCATCATCCATCAAGGCCAAGTTTGGGTGGCGGCGGCCGTCGGGTGTGTGAAGTTCGGCTCTTTGCCTCGAGTGAGTGCGTGGGAGGAGGGTCGGCGGTTGGCAGCGGCGCTGGCGGCTTCTAGCCGGAGGCGGGTGGACGCAGGCGCAAAAGACTTCGGCTTCGAGCATGGTTGGTTGGAGCGGCTGTGACCGGCTTCTTCAAGCATGACGAACGAACGAGGCCGAGCGGGCAGCATCGGCGGGCGAGCGCACAGTGGTAGGGTCTCCGAGCATGCTTTGGGCGTTGAGCAGCGGTGCTGGATTTGGTGACGAGCAGCGGCGACCGAGCCGATCTTCGGGTGGCATTGGGTGGCGACCGGGGCTGGGCTACGGCCGCTGCCGCACGGTAGCGGCTCAATCGGCGAAAATTTCATGACTACTGAATCGAATCCAAGCGAGATTCCCAATTTCTAATCCATCTAGCAAAACCGATCTAGAAACTAGATAATCAATTTACTTGATTCTAGATCTAAACACAAATTCCAGATTAATCTACTGCTAGGAACACTTAACACAAAATTGATCTAATCATAGCATTGCTAGAGAAAAAAGAATCAATCTAGATTGAATAAGAACAGTAATGTGCAATGGATTTGTTTGTGATCCGCATACCTTGCATCTCGTAGAGTAATTTGTACTGATAACGTGTTGAGAAATTGATGAAAATGAACAGCAATGTAATCCACGCAATCAATTACCAAGAATGTAATAAAACAATCACAGGAGACACCAATTAAGAGAGAACACTAGAACGTAATCTTTATTAATTTAGATCTGTTTACGTGGTACAATAGTCTCTATTTATAGTCTAAATCTACTAAAGATAATTCTAGTATTTATCCATACCGTAAACTTACAGGTTTTTGTAACAAAGAGTAGCACATGCTGCTGTACTCTCCCATAATTCCCAGCTGTCTTCACCGATTCTTCAGCAATCAGTAGAGTGCCACTCAGAAGAAACCTGCAGTTGGTAGGATAACAAGAACTCAATTAGCAAAAATCCAAATAAACCTTTCAATAGAATTTTCAGTCTCCAGCCCCACACACATTCATCTAAATTCCAAGAATCCCATGGTGCTTCAGTTCTACATGCTATCAGGATCCAATTCAGTATTTTTTTTTACAGGTAAACAGCACCCAAACAGCCAGTTACTAACCTGACCAGAACGGAGCATGCTGGCACGGCTGCGCCTGCGGCTGGCATTGCCGGACATCCGCCTCGGCATCCATCGGCGCCGCCGCGGTGGCTTGTTCTGCGCTGAATGTTGGTTCTGAAGATTTGCTCCCAGATGCAGTGTTCACTGTGTCATGGACAGCCTCTTGGCCCTGAGGTGGCCCCACCCATGAGGCCACGGTTGGCACGGCAGCAGTTGGCGCAACAGCCAGTTGTCTCTCTTCTTCCATCATCTCTGGAATCTCACCATCCTAGCGACAGCAAGAAGAGAGCAAACATCTGAAATCATAGGTTAGTAATCTGAGTAGATCTTCTAGGTGTGTTGGTAATGATATTCTTCAGATAGCAGAACAATGCATGCAGATCATTAACTCAGCTGAACTTAATTAATCATGCATGGTTATCATGTGGATGAACTCATGCTCGTTATGATCCTGAAACTTGATATGAACACATGACTAACATATATTGTCGATGGGGTATTAAGAGTAAGAAGTTGACATCCTTACGAAAGAAAAATAGAAGAGTTTTCTCAGGGTCTTCTCATATGGTACTGTCATAAGGAGGGGCATCAATGCATCAATTTACCCAGCAAAGCTATCTTCATGAGTACAAGGAGGGCATCACATGCCAGTTGCCATGCCTGCAGTTTGACCCTCTTAGGATCCAGAGAGACGGAGAATCCATGATTTGCCACCTCAGCATCTTTCCTCTTCATGTTCATCGCACAAGATTACATGGATTTCTTCTTATTTAAATTACTGGTACTTGCGCTGCGTTAGAGGTTGTTGAAGCATGAACAGAAATATGTTTTTTTCTCTCTTGAGAGTTCGTTTCTCCAATGGTTATACTACACAAGGAGCACCATGGAGGTAATATACAGACGAGACAATCGCTGGCAACTATGAATCAAGCCAGATTATACGCACAAGTTTATGCAATTTGATACTTTAGCCAGTTGGCCACAGATGTAGCAACTAACATGGTAATGAATCACATTCTATTTCGCCTATCGCATGATGGGCAGTGCCTTGCAGACCTTGCCCGTTAGCTTTTATGATCTTGAAACGACGAAAATGTCACCTATGTCCTTCCGAATCCATGAACAAAGTGCTATTTTGTCAGTCTTGACTCATTATCCCGGGAAGCTTCTCATGACACCAGAATAACCAGATCATGAACTATTCTTGATGTCCATTCACAGTTTCACAATTAGACTAGCCCTGCTCATTATCCACACCCTGCTCATTGATGAGCTCAAAAGAGTTTTTTTTTTCAGTTTCAGCTTCTAACTTCAGTTTTTTTTTCACAATTCAGTAATTCATCTTTTTCTAATTTTTTTAGATATTTTAGGTTTTTTTGTATTTTCTTTTTTTCCCTGTATTCCTTTGCATTGTCCGTGATAGGCTAACATATTTTTTTATTTTTCTATTTTTTAAATTTAATTATACCTAATAAACCAACTTAGCTACAGTAAAAAAAAGAGGCAACTACAGTGAAATTTCAGTTAGAAGTCAGAAGCCATCGCTATTCCGAATGCCCGAAAACTGTAAGCTGTAAGGGAAGTGCATTCACTCAACATACCGTCAATACAAGAGAAATGAAAACAAATGTACAGGATTGACAGAAATTCAGTGAAGCCCAATCAAACAAGCATTGTTTATTCCATCAAACAACTATTGAAGAGATTGTAATCCTGTATTACAACCGCAGCACAGCTAGACTCAGCCCAGGAAGGCGAAAGTATGCGCACGATCATATGGTGCATTGGACATCTAAACTCGACGTACTTAACAGGTAAAAAGATCGCCTCATATGCTGTAAATTTAGTTCGAAACTTGACTCTTGTAAGAAATGAACCTGATCCCATTCTAACCAATGATTCTGCAAGAGAATCACAGTAATACTTGGTATCTTTGCACTATTCGGTTGCGCTAACCAGGAGGAACTCCCCCTCACATACTAGGTCACCACCAACATAAGCTTTTCCTTCCATCTTTGCAATTCCAAATTTCTTCTGAAACTTGGTCAGAGTCATTCTCATGACCAAGGTATCCCCAGCAATTACTGGCTTCCGGAACCTCACTTTATCAATCCCAGCAAAAAAGAAGTTGTCTCGGGATCCACCAACATCAGGTTGCAACATCACCAGACCACCGACCTGGGCCATAGCCTGTGCATAAAGGTACAAAAAGAATATCTCATGTGAGGGAAATTCAGAAACTTGTCTACTTGATAAACAATAGTAGCTATTGAAGATCCAGCCATGCTCTCAGCAGAATACACATTATGGAGACAACTACATATATCAGATGGTTGGGGAATTTTCAGCCATGAATGGGTTCTGATTGGACTATGAAACAGACATCAGCCTGCAGATCATCATAGTTGTAGCTAAAGCTTTACTACAGAACATATATCAGTTGCTTCATGTCGCTTATGACGGCTATGGTTCATTGTAGCCAGTTGATGTCTGAAAACTATTAGGAAATCAATTCCTTACAGCAGAGTGAAAAGAAAAAGATTCATGGAGTTACAAAAATCCAATGTATGCAGTAAAATGATTACATAAAGGCAGTTTTTCATTGAATTCAAACATAAAGAATACACATCTGAACATTTGCAATTATTTTCAAAAAAAAACCATGGCACCTTGGAAATGAATAAATTAATGTCATGTACCTTAATACATAATGGGGTGCCTGTTGAGGTAGAGAGAAACTAGACTAGAGGAGAGGAACTTGAGACTAATTCATCTTCTTGCTTGAGAATAATGATTACAATAGACCTCCTTATATACAGGGCTTTCCTAACAATTATTGATAATATCAATCTAAATAGGGTAAATTGCACTTTCCACCACCTAATTAGACCTCTGTTGCACAAAACACCACATATTACTTTTCTTTGCACATAACACGATCTAATCTTACAATTCGTTGCACTTTGCACCAAGACTCACATCAAATAGAGACAGCCCAGGCCTATCCGCAGGCGTCGCGGGCGTGGTGTTGGTGTCCATGGTGGCCACGGGGAGGTGATGGTTTTGTGCCATTCACATATGCATGCACGGATGAGATCGATTCCGATCATTGAAGAAAACTGAACGTATCCACTGTGTTCGTCCTCGACACTACATGTTCATCCTCAACACCATGCAAAAGGAAAAGAATAGCAGCGGTCATGGCAAGAACTTGGCAACTACCTCGTCACCACCTGATGTACAGGTCCACAATGGTTAGCAGTAGCACACGCAAGAATACAAGAGAGAGAAGGAACTAGCTAGCTCGAAAGGGACATATCAATGGAGATGCCATTCTGCCTCGTCCGACACGCACTCCACCGTCGCCCATCACCTGTGTCCAGTGCGTGCAGTTGAGGGATGCCAACCCGCAGAGCAAGGAGGCCAACATCCTCCATGGCCTCACCATGCTCGCCACCAACCACGCCTCCAGCACCAAGTCCAAGATCGACGACCTTGCAGAGCTTGAGGACTCACCGCCCGCACGTGCCCGCTTAACCACTGCCTCGAGCAGTATAGCATTGTTGCCAGCCTTCTCCCAGACAGGTCCGCATACCGTGGTGCAAAGTGCAACAAATTGTAAACTTAGGTGGTGTTATGTGCAAAGAAAGATAATACCCAGTGTTTTGCACAACAGAGGTTCAATTAGGTGGTGAAAAGTGCAATTTAATAATCTAAATAATATCTTTCTTAGATAATAGAATGCAAAACAACTAATCTTTATCTTAGGAAACTAATCAAGCTATCTAGGAAATAGACAACTTGGTACGGAAGAAGCCACCCCCGCGTGGGCCTGCTGCTACAGTATATGCGAGTACTCTTCATGTACAGTAATTTCTGCACATGCCATTATGTTTATGGAGGTACCCGTGTTATACTTTGACAGCAAAAAGCCAGTAACTATGATAGAATGAGGTCATGGTGAACTAAATGTTGCAACTATCCTTTGTTGGACCACAAATGGACTGACATCTCTATGGATAATGCAAAGACAATTTAATTGCTCCTTAAGAAACAGTAAGATCCAGACATTAAACAAGATGATTAAACTATACAGGGATGGCAGTACAGTGAATCAGTGCATACCTCAACCATGAGAACACCGGGCATTATGGGTCGCTCTGGAAAATGCCCAGGGAAGAAGTTATCGTTTATTGTGACATTCTTGATCCCAACTGCATATTCTCCTGGCTTGTACTCAATCACTCTATCAACCAAAAGGAATGGAAACCTAACACGCACATCCAAATGCATAGGAAGTTAGAAAGAGAGTGCCAAGCAATTGCATACTCATGATCAAGCATCTTTTCTCTTTGGTAGCAGGCTCCCAACAATATAATGCTTATCCCATTTTGCAGTAATATTGACACAGTCAGGCATAAAGGTATGCAAGCTACTTCCTCTTGTCAACAAAAAAAGGTGATGTAATGCATGCAGTTAAACTATTATAACTTTGGCCAATAATCTTTCCAAGTATATAAATTGTCCTTATGAAAATTATATGAATATATTTTTCTCGGAGAATGTGATGATAATACTTTTTTAGGTTTTAAATATGCACTATAATAGAAACTAGTGGTCAAAGTTGTTTTTGGAGACTATGGCAATATCTAGGATGTGACCTTTTGTGATGGCAGGGGAGGTAGCATCCAATTGTATTTATCATATTTCGCACAACAGTGCCTTTAATCCCCAAGTCAGTTCAATGCAAATGGATATGGACCTAGCAGATCACGAATTCGAAGATCCGTGGTGCTACTCTTTTCAGCAGAAAAGGACTGTGATGTTATTCCAACTTTTGTCTATGCATTCAGTTTTATTCTTTTTCAATAGGTCAATGGCACGGGCATGACAACGACACGAACCGCATCCCCTATCATGAATTGCATCTGAGGCACTATGTACGCCTCTCACCCTCACCGAACTTAATTCTAAGGCGTGTTTTGTTCTCGATCAACTTTACCAGGGGTAATACAAACTGCATCACCGCAATACCAACATCTTGCAAGCGAATTCAGTTAAGTGCATATATAAATATAATGACACACATAACGCAAGCCAAGAATTATGCAGTAACAGCAGCGAGTCAATCCGTCGGTGGCTCACCTGTGGGGCAGGATCTCGCGGATCTGGTTGATGTCCATGACGCTCGGGAAGGGAGGGAACCCTGCATGCACACCACCAAGAATCACAACAAACGCTTACAGAAACCCAACTCGGCACCACATAAAGGCAGAAGAAGGGTCACGGGAAGGAAGAAAGGCGCCGACTTTTCTCGATGGGGAGCGCCTCCTGCGCCGCCTCCACCTTGCCGTTGCCGGCGGCGCGGCGGGCAACGAGGCGCCGCCTGGGGGCCGCCGCGGGCGCAGAGAGCGGAGGCGCGCGGCGGGGGCAGGCGGCGACGCGGCTCCGGAGGGGCGCCGGGGAGGGGAGCGCGGCGCGGCAGGCGGACCTGGACACGGCGGCGGCCTCCATTGGCGCGTTGAGGTGGCGGTGGTGGAGGAGGAGTAGAGTGCGCCGCGAACTGTGCTTGCGATGTGGATGGCGATAGGAACGAGGCTTGGTCGGGGAGAGGGTTTTGGGGGCTCCACTTCAGCTCTCGGTTTTGGAACCTGCCTGTGTCTGGTTTGGATTTTGGAACGGTTTTTTTCTGGAAGGTTTCCATAGAATGGTTCGGAATAACCTTAAAATTAAGGTGCCACTGAGATAATGATTCAAAACTTAGAACGTATGCTATATATAATGAGTTCTAAATAAAATGGTCTATTGAAACAACACATAGAATTATCCTTCTAATTATGGCAACACTAATATTTCTACTACTTAAAATACTACTTAAAAAAGGAGTCGGTGTTTCGGTGATGATGGTTCATCCTACATGATGATGGTTCATCTGCCATCCCACCACCACCCTCCTCTCACATAAACAAGTGCAACCATGTGGGCCTTCACCTCGCATTTTGTTATCTCCTAGTACACGAATGCGATTCCTTCTACCTTTCTCCCAAAACGTAACTCCGAACCAAATTTCTTCTAATCCCTCGGGCCTCAACCGAATGCACTCAGAACCCAATTCTCTCATCTCTCACGAATATGTTCCTTTAGCAAACCCCCGCAAGAACCAGAATGATGAGGGTCATTTCTCACAACAACAGAAGTAGACAATGATTGGACAAGAGTGGATAAGTGCAACAGCAGCAGGCAGGAAGGATGAGGGTGGGTGCAGCCAACCAGGGCTTGCATGGTGTCATGCATGAGCCGCACAACATGGCGGTGGCAAACATGCCGTGGGCGCGCCTCCATCATGTGTGAGTGCTCCAGTGGCTACATCCTTGTGGTCCTGCACCATTCCGCCATGAGCGTTATAGCGACCGTTCCCATCGTGAGAAGGAAGATACCAATTAAGGTCATCCTCAAGTGTCTTCCTCTGATGAATAGAGAGGATTTGGATGAAGTTCGTCGGAATTGTGGTCGGCGTCAGTGGTAGAGGAGCAACAATGGTAGGGGGTCAGTAGAGAGAATGCCCAGGATCGAGTAGCGACATATGAACTCAAGTTCTATTGTCCTGGTGGTGGTGCAGATGGGCAATGGTTATGTAGGGTAGCGGCGATTTAGTGGGGAATTGCTTGATGGTGACAACACTTTGGATTAGGCTGAGGCTAAGAGGTGTGATGGCTTAAGCACAAAGGGTCGTCGGGGACGGTGGCAACATGGTGCCGTGGCCATGGACCGATGGATCCGACGCTGGTGCGCGTCGGGGGCGGCAAGATGCGGCGCCATCGGTGTTGGGGAAGAAGCGTGAGGGGTGGTGACACGGTTCAAGGAGGTTGGATCTGGTGCTGTCGTGGCTGAGGAGTGAGGACCACTGGATCAACGATGGTGCAGCGGGGGAGGGTGACATCCCTTCATCGGCTACAAGGATAACGCCAAGATCAGGCACTATGACGTGTCCATAACTGGATCCAGTGTAGAAGGCGGCTGCGGCGAAGGAGGGGTGCTGGAGATGCACCTTCTCCCCGGACGCCAGTGGACTGTTACTTTCGAGGTCACCCACACCGTCGTCGGTGACTAGGGACTGGGAGAGGAGCGGAGATATCGTGAGTGAGGAGAGAGAAAGAGATGGGAGGGAATGAGAGGAGAGAGGCTGAAAGGGCCCTTGGTACATATTATTTTTTGCAAGGGACCCACCATGTATCTGTATCATGCATATTCTAGGTATTTGCACTAATAAAGAAAATCCATCACACATCTTGATGCACATGGATGGCATATATATCAGTTGTGAACACGACAGGTTGGAGATAATCCATTATCTAAGTTTTGTGATGAAACAACTATTCAATTAGAAAAATTGGAACTACATTGCATCCGATCGAAATCGGTGATCAAACAATTTGTATCCATTTCCTACCTCTATTTTTTGAGACACGTTCGTAAGTCTATTAGTGTAGCATGCCAATATTTTTGCGACCGACTGAACCCATTCAGAGTGAATGCGGGGAAAGAAATCGGTATCCCATTGATTTTGTCGAACTCGGAATTGGTGTCAGATAGTATTTGTCGGAACCAAAGTTGAATTCGGGAGAAAGGTATCCGTCAGATATAGGAAATATTTGAGTTTTCTTACTATTATAAAAGGAGGACTTGTGGTGGTGAGTCTACTATCTAGCCCCCAACCTCTTTGAGTTGGTGTGTGTGTGTGTGTGTGTGTGTGTGTGTGTGCATGCATATGCTACTTAAATGACCTTCTGTGGATGATTAGATTACATATGCATGTGGCTTGTGATAAGATTCTACATGACTTGTTGATTGGATACAATTATGTATAAAACTTTCTAAGTTTATTACTTACATTATGTTTACGGGGAAATCCCTTATAAGCCATTGAATAACTTCGAGTGACTACAATATGCCATTGATGTTTCACTGACATGTGGAGCTCGGGTCTACGTGTTAGCCTCACAATGAGTAGCATATTGTAGATCATGTAGTTATTCAGTGGTATATTGTAGATTTTCTCTATGTTTATTTAAAATCTGTTGTAACGCACGGATACTTGGCTAGTAGTATGATATAAAAATGAGGCGATGTCTATTTCTAAGCTAACTTATGCTTTATTAATTACAAGTCATGTTTTGAACCAGGATTAATTCAGAGACCAAAACATGTCTCAAAGCTAATCAAAGACAAAACATCGACTTAGGTTCAAAGACAAACATCGACTTAGGTTTAGTAAAAAAAAGGGGCATCTTAGCAAACCCGCAAAATCATGCCCAGCCTGGATGCTTGATGCTAAGCTTGTTTCTCTAGAGACAAAGTTGCGCAAGTGCCCAAATGTTACTGACATTAGGACATGTACAATAGGGCGATATAAGCTGTCTATAAGAGATGCTATATAGGAATTTTGTTGAGGTGGATGAAAGAGAGAGAGAGAGAAGAGAGAAGGAGGTCAACTGTAATTTTATAGACGGTCGAAACATGAGAAAATAACTTGTTACTAACAATTTTTGTGTTATTATATCAATGTTGTCTATAAATAGCCTGCTATAGATGGCTTTTATGCCATTATATCAATCTTGTCTATATTTTATAGACAACCCATTATAGACAATTTAAAGACAAGCTATTATAGAATGTGTCTTTAGTATTGATTATAGATGATATAAAAATTTTCTATAGACAGTAGCTGTCTGTATCACTATACATGCCCTTGGTTTGACACGAGCTGAGCCTATTAATCTGTTCCGGGATCTGTATAACGTTTCAAAGGGAAAACTACACCATCAGACACCAAAAGCCATGGCACAACACAATCAAACAAGCACCGCAGGAACTAGCCTGCCTTTTAAAAGCCTAGCATGCCAGCCTTACCTACATCATCAATATTCAGGGCTGTATGGATCGGAGGAATAGAAAACATAGGGATTGAAAAAACACACACAAGAATAGGTAAGGAATTGAGGTGCAAAACAGAGAATTGAAAAATAGAGAAAAGTTATAGGAATTATTGTTTAGAACGCAGGAGTAGAAAGAATACATGAATTTGTAATCTCATTTGTTTAGATTAAATGACCAATATATTTTTCCATTCGTAAGACATTAACAAATCGGGCCATGTTGTTAACTAATTAAATTAGAAAAGGTGAAGTTGAAAAAAAAATAAGAGAAAAACACAACGAGGACTTGTTCCTTCGTTCCCCTTTGTCTCGTATCCTCCTCAGAGCATATATGGCGAAAATAGGGTAGGTGTTGAAAACTTGGAAATTTTGCTGTAACTTTTTTTTTATCAATTATTGTAAGGAGATAAAGGGCCTCTTCATTTCGCTTTCTAAAAACTGCCTTTTGGTTTATCTATAATAACTAACTTTAAAATAAAATATATTTTCAAAACAAGGCCTACAAAGTTGATTGTAGTACATACTATAACGATTTCATTTATATCGGCCAAAACTACATGCTAGTTGCTCTTATTACATACTCTCTATTACGAACAGCCAAAAATTATTAACCGCAGCTTAAAAAGGCTACAACAAAGTTAAGTTTGTTACAATATTTCTAAGATTATATACTGTAACAAATCAAATGCTCTTTACCATATTTAGGTAGTACTTAATGTAGCTTCTTACTTATAGCTGAAAAGTATTGTAGCTGTTGTTAACTTTTTTAAGTAATTAAATTTTAAAAAATAAAAAACATTATATTATCACGGACAATACAAATAATAAAGAAAAAGTAAAACAAATCTCTCAAAAGCTAAAATCTAAAAAAATATATTAAGAAATCAATATATTTAAAAAGCCCAAAATCAGAAACCATTTGAAACAAGCCTTAACAAAAGTATTGCACCAAAGTTTTCAAATTTTCAACGCTTATCCCATTTTCACCCACTATACCCCGTGTCCCCTCCCGTCCCTTGTTCTTATCTCGAATTTTGGACATATCTAGCCTCTTTGATCTCCGAAATTCTAATACTAGCCTTCGAAGCACCGAAATTCCATTTCTAACCCCTCCCCGACCGCGTGACTACGGGATGCTAACACATGGCAGATCGTGCAGTCGGGGACCCCACCACCTGGGTGGTGCGCTCCCCCACCACACCACCTCACTGGTTACTATTCATCCACGATTTATTTTTTGTAAATTAAAATTTTGTAGTCTTTAATTTTTTTAAATCATTTGTAATTAGAAAATTTTATTTATTTGTAGAGTGCTCATCCACGAATTTTATTTATTTATTTATAAATAAAATTTTCTAATTACAAATAATTTAAAAAATTAAAGACTACAAAAATTTAAAATTTTAATTTACAAAAAATAAATCATGGATGAATAGTAACCAGTGAGGTGGTGTGGTGAGGGAGCGCACCACCCAGGTGGTACGGTCCCCGACCGCACGATCTGCCATGTGTCAGCATTTTGTGGTCGCGCGACCGAAGAGAAGGTTAGAAATAAAATTTCGGTGCTTCGTGGACTAGTATTGAAATTCTAATATATCCAAATTTCTCTTATCTCATCCAGATCTCGAAGCACACACACCTCTACGTTCCCACCTGTCCTCGACTCCTCCGTCGTGCCGGCGCATCCTTCCCGACCGCCTCCGCACGCGTCCTCTCCTCCCCCATCTCCTCTGCCGTTTCCTCCTCCCACTTCCTCGAAGCCGAGGCGGCGACCATCGAGGCTTGCTGCGGTGGCGGCGGCACGACCATTGATGTCGTGGCCCCCACCTCACGTCTCGGACCGGTAGCAACGACCGTCGGAGCTTACCGCGTTGGCGCCAGTTGAGCCGCACGCGTGGATCTGCCTCGGGCCGAAATTTGGACGTTTGTAGCACCATCACGCGAACAAATTTCACAGCTAGCACTGAGCGCCAAAAAATTCCATCTCTGGCCCCCCGACGCACCGCACGATCAAACATCCGAGCGCACGATCCTTCCGGCGCCAACACTGGCGTTGCGTGCGATGCGATCAGACGACCGGCAGCTACGGTGTGGTCGTCGCGGCACCGACCGCACGATCGCATCGTAGCACCGGTCGTGCGGTCCGGTACCGCACGACCGAACTGTGCTCGGTTTCTTTTCTTCGCTGCCGACCGGACGACCGCGCATCATTCGCACCGAAAGAAGCAGCGCGCTGGCTTGTCCGCTTGCACACGCGTCAGATGTGCAGCATATGTGCATGGCATGGTCCCTCTCCTTTTTCTCAACACACATGCGTAAAGGCTGAAACAATAGCGCGAGGAAGGGAGAAGAAGCTCATTTGGCTCAGTTGTAGTTGGAGTTCAGCGAGAGTGAGGGAGGCAGTGAAGAGAAGTTAGTGAAACCACGTAGTTTAAGTTGTTTTCGTTTAGAATCAAGGGATTTAGCAAGTACAAAAGTTGTAGATCGCCTGGTGAGCTTCAAGAAGAGGTAAGTCTTATACCCGTGTAATTTATTTTTATGTATGTCATTAGTCCATAATTAAGCAAACCGTCCTTTGTTAAGTTGTTTTTGTTTCGAATCAGGGGATTTGGCAAGTACAAAAGTTGTAAATCGCTTTGTGAGCTTCAAGTAGAGGTAAGTCTTGTGCCCGTGCAATTTATTTTTATGTATGTCATTAGTCCATAATTAAGCAAACCGTATTTCTTTAATGTTATTTTATGTTAATCTTTGAAACGCTATATATTTGTAGCAAATCTTCCATATATTACATATGAGGTATTGTTTAGTATATGTAATGTTGTGCTTTATTTGTAGTGAACATACGTATTGAGTTCTCATATTTTTTTGTGAACATACAGTATGTTAGGCATGATGTATTTTTTCATATGTAATGTAGTTTCATTTTGTGAAAAAATATGAACTTGTAAATGTGTAGACGTTGAGAAAGTACGTATTTATGTTAGAGCATTTGTAGGTGATAACAATAGTAGCAGGATTAGAAATATACAATTAGTACGCTTAGGGAAGTAGTAGATACAATGCGGTAGGTGGTAAAAATAAATTTGGTACAGTAGAATTAAAATACAATAACAGTAATACAATGTATAGTACAATTAAATAAATTCTGTATGAAGTAAAAGTTAGAAAAGAAATGTTATAAAATTAGTAATTGATTTTTTGCAGTAATCTAGAAAACATGCAATAAAAACTAAAATATAGATTGAGAGTTAAAAATTTTATTAATCGATATTGTAGATTATAGGAAGGGTACAAAATTAACATGTAAATCTGAAAGTACGGTAGTGGGGGTTTGATGGTACGATTATTGCATGTTGTGTACTAAGATGGTTGATTATGCACTTATGTTAGGTACGCCATGGCTGAGATTCAAGACTTGTTCATATTCTATGGCAGTGGTCTCGTACGTGACGGACCGTATGGGGCGGACGTGTCAAAATGTCACCGACCATGATCCGGCACTGTCCAACGCCATGAGCTTGGTGAGCTACGGAGGTCCGTCTGCTCGACGCTCGATCGGTACACCGCAAGAAAGAAGTTACTGGATCGAGGCATTCTATGCCTCAACGGTGGGTGATGCAGGGGAGAGCATGTGGCAACTTCTGAAGGTGACCAATGATGCATCATGGGCCAACTACATGGAGGTCGTGTGCAATCCCGATCTTTGAGATATATGCCAAGCCAATGGTGTATGTGGAGTTCGTGGAGAGGATGTAATCATCCGGACAGTTGGTCATGATGTCTTTCTTGGTGAAGATGTAGTACTGCGGGAGAACATGTGGGCGAGGAAGTGGGTGATGAAGACCTCGGGAGGCGTGCGGACAATTTTTCGTGCCAACGAAGGTGTGGGGAGAGGTGGTGGGCCGCCCGTATTGGATCGGCATGAGTACCTTGCGGATCGTGGAAGAAGTGGGGAGCGAGGAGGACGAGAATGTGGAAACAGACAGTTCCGGAGAGGACGACGATGGCGGAGGCGAAGGTACAAATGGAGGGGTGGTGGGGGGTGTTGTGACCACCGACGTTGCGTACGTGTCGTCCAGACTGGATGACAACGCAGCGGCATCCCTAGTTCTGCCGCAGGCGGAGGAGGCAGAATGGGGGTTCAGCGAGGCCACACTCATTTTGGGGCGAGGCTTGATAATAGCAGTCTTCAAAGAAAGCTATTGCTAGATATGCCGTGAACATTAGCCGAACGTATCGGGTGCACAGGTCAAACCCGAACACGTACATTGTGAAGTGTGTCAATGGGTCCTGTGCTGACAAAGTTCGTGCACAGCGGTACAAGGGCGCTGGCACGGTGTTTCGGATAACAGTGCTACATGATCACAGTTGCGAGCTTGCGGGGCCAATACATAGGCACCGCAACATGACATCATCTTATGTTGCGGAGCTGGTGAGCCACCTCATCGTGGCAGATGTGTCCATTTCTCCAAAGGTTCTAATGGCAGAGGTAGCGAATATGGTGGGATTTCAAGTCAGCTACAAGAAGGTATGGCGGGCGAAACGAAAGGTGTTGCACCGTATGTTTGGGATTTATGAGGAGGCGTACGACCTGGTTCCAAGAATGCTACAGCAAATTGCAGAATCAAACCCAGGCACGTACATTAACAGGCAGGAGAGAGTGCATCCTACAGAGGGCCCAAATTGTTTTATTCTTGATAGAGTGTTCTGGGCCTTCCATCAGGCGATTGAAGGGTTCAGGTGGTGCCGTCCAGTGCTAACGATGGACGGGACGTTCCTATCGGGCAAGTACAGGGGTACTATCCTTACCGCAGTTGCAGCTGATGCAAATGACCAGTTACTCCTAGTGGCATTTGCACTTGTGGAGAATGAGAGTACGGAGAGCTGGCTTTGGTTCCTTGCAAATATGAAGCAAGTCATAGTGCAAGATCGCCCCGAAATGTGTGTCATCTCGGACCGCAATGCAGGCTTGATGTCTGCATTGCAAACAATGCAGAATGGGACGCAGCCCCCCTTCCAGTGGAATGATCTGAAGAACTGTTGGTGCATGAGGCATCTCGCAGTGAACTTCCATAGAAGGTTCCGTAGCAAGAACCTAATGAAGATGTTCAAGAAGCTATGTATGCAGAACCAGAAGCGGAAGTTCGAGACCTTGTGGAGGCAACTCGATCAAGAGGCTAGCAAGCATGTGCAGACAGAAGCTGGGTCCATAGAGGGAGGCTCCATAAGAGTTGGGGTGTTCACACAGTAGGTTCAATCCAATGCGCCTGACTTGGAGATGTGGTCTTTGTTACATGACACCGGGGGGCAAGGTATGGAATCATGACGACCAATATGTCCGAGGTTTACAACGGTGTTTTGAAGGGCGTCAGATCCCTACCGATCACGGCAATTGTGGACGAGACTTGGAACCGGACTGTCGGGTACTTTGTGAATAGTGCCATGATGGCGAAGAAGCACCTGGACGAAAACAAACAATACTCTGAGGTAATGCAGGCCTATATCGATAAGAAGATGGAGAAGGGTCGTTCCCACATTGCTCAAACCATAGATGGCTTAAGGAAGAAGTTCGAGATCTGCCTCAGACAGAAGTATGTCATGGGTCACATTAGAGGGGATCGCAAGCAGGTATGCACGATTGATGAAAAAGCATATTGCACCTGCAACAAACCCTAGTTTCTGCACAAGCCATGCTCGCATGTGTACGCTGCATGCGCGGTATGGAAGCAGGCGTCGACGCAGTACATCTCAAAGTACTACGACATGCAGCACTTATATGCAACCTGGAGTGCAGAGTTTCATTCATACGGGGTAGACATGCATGCACTACAGGGAATTATGGCCAGGGGAGGTAAAGTGGGTGCCTAATGATGCATTGAAGCATGTCGGTCGTGGAAGACGACAAAGCCGTCGCATCCGTAATGACATGGATGACAGCCAGCGTGGGGATCGAGTTCGGCGTCCGAAGTGTAGGCTATGCAAGACGATTGGGCACTCCCTCAGCCAGTGCCCAAACAGGCCATCATCAAGCAACGCTCCGTAGTAGCAAGCATAATATTTTGCTGTACTCATTATTCCTTTCATGTGTACGATTTGATGGTTCCATGTCTCTATGTCGCGCACATTAGCCTGCAACATTTTACCGTGCGTATTTTATGTATGTTTTGGTACATTTCATATGTTTCCCTGTTGTGTGGGTCATATTGGTGTGCACATTTTATGTATGGTTGGTACGTCCCGTATGTTTCCCTGTCGTTACGTTTGGTGTTAATTATGTTGTCATTGCTTGCACATTTTATTAACAATGTGGACTAACTTGTTTTCCTTCGTTGGCAGGAGATGGCTTACGAGTTGCTAGACCCCCGTTGGGATGAGGGGCACCGATGCCTGTCATGGACCTCAGGAGATGGGCCTCCGTGCTTCATCCTTAGGAGCCCCCGAGAGCACTGGCCTCTCGACCAGCGGTACATCCCACTATTTTGGTACGCCGGGCTGCTATCCATTGCACGTATGTTGGATATACGACATGCGTTCCAGTATAATGCGGCGTTGCTGTCAGCTCTTGCTGATCGTTGGAGGCCGGAGACTCATACCTTCCACTTCCGGTGGGATGAGATGACGGTTACTCAGCAGGACGTGGCGATGCTTACATGTCTACCCATTCGTGGTGCTGCTGTAGTGCTACCCCCAAAGGACCCAGATTGGAAGGTCCATTTGGGTCACCGGTTCGGTCATCCGCTCCCGAACAACGTAGTTGGTGTGCCTCATGGATGGCTTCGTCAGTTCATGACATATCCTGGACACGCAGATGAGGACACGGTGCGGACGCACTTCGTTGCGTACCTGCTATTTCTGTTCGGGTGGGTCTTGTTCCCTACCACCACTGGAGACTCCGTGCAGCCTAGCTACATACACCTAGCAGAGTCGTTGGCAGATGGGTGGCCTGCCGAGGTGCCACAATATAGCTGAGGATCAGCAGTTCTTAGTGCCACATATCGGCGCTTGTGCGATGCCTCGCAGCGTAGTACGGCCAGCGAGCCGGTCCTAGCCGTCTGCTACATTCTTCTTCAGTTGTGGTCGTGGGAACACTTTCCCGTTGGTAGGCCTTACTTCAATCCTGCTGTTCACCCTTATGAGATCGGCCCGCAGTTCTACGGCCTTGATGATGGCGATGACCCTGTTGATGGGCCCACAATGGGTACGCGTTGGACACATGGTCACTTACGGTGGGCCAAGGAGAGACCGAGACGTGCGTACCTGGAGTTTCACAACATGTTCAAGACTCTCCACGACGCCGACATAGTCTGGTGGCCATAGACTCCACGGTTCATTATGGACACGGCCCCCTATGGATTATCATCTCAGTGCGGGTTGGATCACATGTACTGGTTGACGACATGTCACTTGGTGTTCTCGCAGTGTGTCGAGCCATACAACCCACAAAGCCGAGTCATGAGGCGCTCGCCTGTATCAAAGATATCCCACCCTGGCAGACGCCTCTTGCACCCAAAGACCCACCGGTATGTCATTACACGGTAAATTTAATTAATGCATTACTTTGTGCCCCTACTAACTGTGTAATGTCTCGATTACCTTGCAGGCAATCGAGGCGAGGGCGAGCCAACGAAGACTGGATAGTCATACAGCGGCCATGGACAGACATGTGGCGTGACCAGGCGGACACGATGGTTCTGGAGGAGACACGGGAGTACGACCTCGACACGTATACTTCATACCTTCGGTGGTACCTTTCACGCACCCGTAGTAGACTTACTGGGTAACCGCCACATCGTCCAGTCGAGGTCATACACGAGGACGCCGTGCGTGCGTCGTCCGCATCGCATCGAGCGGCACGTAACGCATTTGTGACGGCGATGCGATATTAATATGTAATTATCCTGTGAAGGATTACGTTTTAACTCATTCTTTGTTTTACTGCAGTTGCAGCGGTTACATCGTATCCGCAACGAGTCTGCTCAGGCACTGAACCGTGGGAGGGCAAATTCAAGTGACCGCTGGATCACTTCAATGCGCAATATCTATGAAGAAGCCATGTATGTCTGCGATATGAACCCTCAGTTGTGGTCGCCACAGAGACGATGCTGTTGTACGACGTGGTCACGGAGTACGTGAAGCACCACCACCATCAACACGGCCATCGTCGTCACGTCCATCGCAGTCCAGCAGTCGGCCCAGCTTCGATCGCTCGTCCTCCACGCGCTTCGCACTTTCGGTTGGACAATTGTCAACTTTTTATTCATCCACTCGATTGCCATTTATCTCTAACCACATCTTATTCTCGCAGCATTTCCGACAAAGACAAAGACGCTGTTACGCCCATCGCCGCCACGTCCGACGTAGTCAAGCAGTCAACCCAGCTTCGGTCGCTCGTCCTCCACGCGCTTCGGACCGTCGGTTGGATAATTGCCAACTATTTGTTCGTCCACTTGATTGCCATGTATGTGTAACCACATGTTCTTCTCGCAGATTTGCGGCGGATAGCACGCTGTTACACCCATCGCCATCACGGAGGGCGACGGAGGAGCCAGCGTGCTCTCGGCCGACGGTCCTCACTCCGTGGAGTGACCGTGACTCGGCGCACCAACCGAGGTGCCGTTGCCCTGCTCACCGGCGCGCAGTCCAAAGAGAAGACCGGATAGGTGGCATGGGCAAACCTATCAAGGCTACACAACGCAGAGTACATGCGCGATTTTCCTACGGTATCATCATTTCGAGAGCCTCATACCCCGGTACGCACTAACGTACTAAGCTAACCACGTCTATTTCAAGGCCATCTCATCGCATTGCCAAAAAAATTGTAGGCTTATACGGAGCAACAGGGCCATCAATTTCACGGTGGGTCAGACACATTCCAGACTACCCAGGTAATTACCATGTGGTATTACTATTTATTACTAACGTTGCTGTCCATTGTCTAATTCAGCTATACCATGTTAGCAGGACATAGATCCATCGGCAACTGAATGGCTGAGTAACATATTCGCCCATCCAACACAAGTCCCCACGGAGCCATACGCGCAGACAACATCGGTCGCGAGCTTCGCAGATGACCTTCGCGATGCATCGCACTCGCCCCGTGTTCACCTTCTCGGAGGATCACATGCGGCGTCGGAGGAGGCGACGAGAAGATTCGGAATGAGTTTTTGTAATTAAGATGTTGTAACGTCGCATGGTTCTGTGCAATCATTTATGCAATTGTTATGTTTGTACTGTCAAGGGCTTGTGAAATTATTTTAACTACAATTAAAGCATCATTGCAATATGACAAGTACGCACGCATGTGGACACTGCAGCTTCTTGAATGCATTACACATACATAGATTAACTCTCCAGCAGGAGAAGATACGATAACAACAAACAGAAGGTACAACATAGCATAAAACATTACGAACATAGACGAGAACAACCTACAGCTCTACATATTCACGATAAGAATGAACATAACACAAGAAAGAAAATAGCACACAACATTACATTTATCTTCCACTCCAGTCTATCGAAACGATGCCGCATCTCGACGAGTTCGCTACCCCCCACGACACCTCTCTCTTGCCGAATGTCCGTCCTAGTGCCAATTTCATCCTCCCACACCCAGAATCGGCAACCGCCGAGGGCTTCCTGCGTTTCATGAGAAGAAGATTTTAAAACATACCTACACGATTTAACCGAATCCGAAACAATCGTACTCACCGAGTGATAGGGACACTTGTAGTAGTGTCGCTAGGATTCGCAGCGGTGTGTGAGGTCTTACGTCTAACTACCGTGTTGCATTGTGAGCAAATCACCGTGGGTGCCGATGAAGAGGTGCTGAGATGACTCATTTCGGCGTTCGGGGGAGTGAGTACGAAAGAAAGCTACAACTAATTCAGGAGATGAGGGAGAGCAATGCATGGGTCTAGGTGAGGAATGCCTCCATCTTATAGGCTCGGTGGGGGGCTTCACTAACAGAGGCCACAGAATATTAAACCGACACGCAGTGACAACACGAAAGAGGCCAGCTTTGCAAAGAGGTGAGCTTTACGCAGTGACAAGACGATACGGTCCCGCTTTACGCAGTGTTAGCACATGACTCGGCGACGAGACGAGACGGGTCAGCTTTGGGCAGTGACATCATATGACTTGGCAAGTACGCAGGGAGGGGAAAGAGTTTCCTGTTTTACGCACCGACAAGACGAGACGGGGCGGCTTTACTTTACGCAGTGACAGCACAAGACTGGGCATTGCTTTGCGTAAAGGCTACGATATGTAAAATTAATTCCATACATATCTAAAATTTTATTTAGTCCAAAAATTTATGGCCTCTAAAAAGGCTACGATATATGATTTTATTACGAGGCTACAGACTCTGAAAAGCCTACATACGAATTTTCATGATACAACGCGACATCTTTCCGCAGACTCTGAAAGCTCTGAAAAGGCTACGAAGTACGAATTTATTACGAGACTATAGTCTGTGAAAAGCCTACATAGAGCCATTTATTGCTACACTGGAAACCTGGAAGCCTACACTGGAATTTATTACGAGACTATACTCTCTGAAAAGCCTACATAACGGCCTCCTATGTCTTCCATACCACATCTCCTCAAGACATCACAATACTACTACACAACAATGTCTTCCTGGAGGTCCGACCCATTTGGTGTGCCGGAGTGGCATGAGCGCCCGAAGTGCCATTGCGGCTTTCGGACGATGTTGTGCGTCTCGACGGATGCAGTACAACGAGCCAACTACGGCCATAGGTTCTTCAAGTGTCCAGATCTAGATGACGACTTTGTGGTAACAACGACAACTAAATCCTTTGTTTCTCGTTACCGTTTCTCAACTTGATCCATGACATGTACCACGCCACACATAGCCTTGTGGGTTCATGCAATGGGTGGATCGGGTGCACGGCATGGCCACGAACCGCCGGCTGGAGATGGAAAACAAAGGACAATATTTTGCCAAGATGACTCAGGCTCGCGAGGTGAAACGACAGATGCGGCTTGAGCAAGAGCGCCACGTGAGGGTGGACCAAATCCGTCTGAAGGGTAAGGAGGATGGGCTGCAAAGGAGGCAGGAGCAGTTGATTCTGCGTGAAGCAGCCATCAAGCGTCAGGAGGAAGAGCTTCAAGCTCGTGAGGCAGCTCTCAAGAGCAAGAGGACAGAAGAAGGATGCAATGAGCCATCTTCGTGGCGCGACAAAAGGGGAAACAACCACGCTACACCCAAGAGACAAGATGTAATAGACCAAGTCCGCACGAGAGGTCGTGAGAGCAGTTGGATCGGTTAGTCCGATATCATGCTATATGCTATGCATGTAATAAAAATGTACGCGCCATGGTCATCCCAACTTTATAAGCTTATTATCTCGGCTTTTTGCATGCAATAGCCGGGAAAGAATCTACTTACTACTAACGGCAGGTTCATTCTCTCAGAGTTTGAGCACATTGTGCTTCTTAATAGATTCCAATTGGAGTAGAACAGCTTTGCGCAGTGACATGACAAAATAGTTCAGTTCTGCACACAGACATGATAAAAGCGGTCAGCTTTGCGCACTGACGAGATAGCCCGGCTTTGCGCAGCGACATTAAAACACTAACAGTTTTGCGCAGCGACAGGACGACGAACACAACAAATAAAATACGACACATTAATAACGTAACCACTCTCTTTACTCCACATCGTACAAAACGTACTGATACAAGGTACAAGCATACACCGCGTTGCCTACATACCAAACGAGCCTCGTGGCACCCACATTGAGTATTGCTGAGGGGGACGCCTCGGACGTGGCTGGCCGTCGTTGTAGTGGCACGCACATATACAGCTAGGGTTCGCGCAGCAACATCCGGGATCGTACGAGCTTCCTATGTTCACGACCTCCTTGTTGCCCCTCTCGCGTTGCATCTGTTGGCGGAGGTCGTTGTTCTCCTCGTTGAGAGTCTCGATTCGCTCCTCCAACTCTAATATTCGTTCCTATAATGTACTCACGTAGATGACAACATACCGTTCATGAGGAGGGTCGATCCAGCGTGAGAAGTCGCATTTTGCCATCTGCGGGAAAGAACGGTTACCAAGGATGAACCATAAGTAGTAATGAAAATTGTACTTTTAGCAATTTCTACCCCTGAGTGTGGGCATCGGAAAACGTCGCCGCCATCGATCGGGCCATCCAAGACCTGCACGACCGCGTCCTCATTGTGTCTGCATTTTCGCCACGCGGGTTGAGCACGTCGGCTTGGTACCAGGCGGTACTGTGGACTGAAATTCTCCCTCCTTTCCAAGGGAAGTTCTTCCTTCAGTGACCTATATCCGACTGGACCCTCGACTTCCGACATGGTATGTTTCTGCACGACGGAGAAGGGGCTGGGGCTTCGATCAATTTAAAGAGTTCTCTACGTAGGGGCTGGGGGACCAAGAAAACGACGCAGCTGACACGTGTTCACAAGGGTAGGGTAGTCACGGGGGCCCCTCCAAGCGGGTGTCATCATGTCATTTTATGGCTTGGTCATTTTTTCTATGCGTCACCCACTGCACAGACTAGACGGGGCCAGCTTTGCGCGTCGACATGACCAAAGACTGTAAAGACAGGACTGCACAGCTTTATGCACTGAGCGGAAAGAGAGGTCAGCTTTACGCAGCGAGTAGACAATGACATGTCAAGACGAGACGGGACAAGTGGCCTGCTTTACGCAGTGACAAGACGAGACGGGCCCGCTTTACGCAGCCAAAGACATGACTCGGCAAATAGCAAATGAGGGGGACGAGTGGCTCGCTTTACGCAAATGACGAGACGAGACGAGTCTTCTTTGGGCAGTGACAGCACAAGACTTGTCAGCTTTACGCAGTGAGGGGAAAGAGTGTCCTGCTTTACACATTGACAAGACGAGACGGGCCGGCTTTACTTTACGCAGCGATGCGAGACAAGACTGGTATTGCTTTGTGCAAGGTCACTTCAGCAGGTCGCGACGAGATGAGGGGGGCCAACCCTGCACAGTTTCATTAATTCCCGGGGCACCTTTTCATGGTTCAAATTAACCGCACCATTCCAACCCCGAGCGTACATAAGGAGGTGAAAGGGATTGGAGATAAGGCACTGCTGTAATCCAAACTCCACACTTTCAAGATGGACAATCGCAGAAGGCACAATGGGAGAAGATGCGAAGCAATGGGAGGAGATTCACGACATAGCAAGAGCTGCGCGCCCGCGATTTAACGAACGAAGGCAGTCGCGGCGCTGGCCCAAGAAGCGGTGCGTGAGGAGGACAGCTCCCGAGAAGATATCCCGCGCCGCACCGACCCCATCCCGACAGCCCAACGGAGCGCTCGCGCAAGAGCCGCTGCAGGGGAGAGGCCTCCTCCGTTGGTGTCAAGACCCATGTAAGTTCTTCAAGTCGAAGCACCCACTTAGCTCGGGTATGCGCCATCAAGTTGCGCAAACTACTCCAAATGACTATCCTGACCGACGTTGGGACACGAGGACCTATCGGCAGCCAGTAAGAACCGCTTACAGTGTGTTCCTCCCCACTACTTCTCGTTTCATGTACGCACTAATATTTCTTGTGTACTCGTAGTCCCCGGAACCGCTGTGCGGGTATCGCAAGTGGATCGACCTAGAGATCCACCAGCAAGTGGATCGACCAGTGGACTCTCGACTTCCAGCAGTGGAATGAAAGAACGGCATCAGAGATTCGTGAGGCGGAACGCCGGAACGACGAGCAGGCCGAACGTATACGTCAGGAGACGGAAGCCCATCACGAGGCGTGCACGCGTAGGGGGCACGAAGCTCGCAAAAGGGAGCGCGAAAGGAAGAGGGAGCTAGCGGCCAAGGCGAAAGAGGCATCCGAGGAGTTCGACGCAGAGGTCGTGAGAAAGGGAAAATGGCCCCGGTCCACGCAGTAGGTGGGGCTGTTCCGCACTGGTCTGGTGAATGGCCCCGGTTATTAGGTGTGTGTGTGTGTTCGGGTTTGTTTTCATCTGCATAACAACGCGCACATGTATCGTAGGAGTGTGTCGGTTTGTTTTCTATCGTGCAACTTTGTGCGCTATGTTATTTTCATGTTTACCTTTGCATTCAATTCTTCGTGTCCTCAATATCGCTTACCTTCTTACTTACCATCCGTTTCTACGCTAATCGTATGTTCATCTTCTCATTGCAATCTTCTTCAAAATCTCTTTCAGCAGTACAAATGGCAAGTTCAGACGGATTAAATAATATGACATATGAGAACTTAAATATCGAAATCAACAAAAAAATCACTACATGAAAGGACTAAAATCTATACTTTTCTCATTTTGATAAATTGCTAAAATTTTAGAACTTTGCTTAGTTTTAAGTACATTTCTGATTTTCATATATTTTAATGTGCTCATAATCTGAAGTAGTCATAATTATGACTTTTCATCCTCAGATATTGGTCTATATGAATTTTCTTTTCCAGAATTATTGGACTCTTTTAAGTCAGTTTTTCAGCTAACTTTTGGAGCTCAAATGGAATGCATAAACTTTCACATAATTTTTAGCATTTTTCTGATTTTTATATCTTTTAATGCGCTCATAATCTTAGGTAGTCATAATTATGACTTTTCATCCTCACATATTGGTCTATATGGACAAATTTTTTTAGAATTATTGGAATATTTTAAGTCAGTTTTTCAGCTAGTTTTTGAAGCTCAATTGGAATGCACAAACTTTCACATAGTTTTGAGCACTTTTCTGATTTTCATATATTTTAATGTGCTCATAATCCGAGGTAGTCATAATTACGACTTTTCATCCTCAGATATTGGTCTATATGGACAAATGTTCTCAAAATTATTGGACTCTTATAAGTCACTTTTTCAGCTAACTTTTTAAGCTCAATTGGAATGCACAAACTTTCACAAAATTTTGAGCACTTTTCTGATTTTCATGTCTTTTAATGTGTTCATAATCTGAGGTAGGCATAATTATGACTTTTGATCCTCACATATTGGTCTAGATGGACAAATTTTCTCACAATTATTGCACTCTTCTAAGTCATTTTTTCACCTATCTTTTGAAGCTCAATTGAAATGCAAAACTCAGAAAAGCACTACTTATATTGCAATGTCCAAGCCTACAACAAAACTATCATAAGTTTGATTTTTACAAATATTGTAAATATCTTTTAAGTACGTAATCGACTCCAAAATTAATCATATGTATCAGTTTTCACTTTTTATAATTACATTAAGATGACATAATTACTATCAAACTTCATGTGTTCAATATGTTTCAAATATTTTTTCAGATAGTTGTTACAACAAAATTACACAAGCAGTAAACTGGAATGTACATAGAATTCATATGTTTCAAACATCATTTCATATATCCAAAATTATTTTTATTCTAAATATAACCTTACAAATACATATAAATTCTATACGCTTAGAAATATAACTTTACATATACATATAAATATGATATGTAAAATTAATTCTATACATATCTAAAATTTTATTCATTCCAAAAATTAATTATATACATGTAAATATTTTCTAAATACAACTTCATAAATACAATTTTATCCATTACAAAATTTAATTCTATACATGTAAATACATACGGTCGGAGGCCTGGACGCGCGCTCGGTGGTAGTCCGGTCGTGCGATCAGGACGCACGGCGGTGCTCTATAGTGATCGTCGGTGCCGGACCGCACGATCGCATCAGAGCACCGGTCGTGGCGTCCGGCATCGCACGACCGACAGTGTCGCGCGCGGAAGGGTCGTGCGTTCGGATGTTCGATCGTGCGGTGCGTCAGGGGGTCAAAGATGGAATTTTTTAGCGCTCGGTGCTAACTGTGGAATTTGTTCGCGTGATGCTGCTACAAACATCCAAATTTCCCTCGGGCCTACGCGAAGCGAAGAAGAACAAGAGGTCCGTGTAGATTTCCCTGCGAAAATCGTAGCCATTCCATTGGAATGTAAATTCCTGTACTTTTCCTCCAAAATTCCTCCAATCCAAACAGGCCCTCAATCTTTGCACCACTGACTACACAGTGTCATCATGGTTCCTAGCTGTTGCCACCTGCCAATGGAGACAACGATGACAAATGGACAACCAAAACACACCATCGCGTTACAGCTCGCGACCAAACCAGTGAGGTCCACAAAGAGTAGACAAAGCCCTATTCTTTCCGGCTTATGCCATTTCTCGAATAAACAAATGAGATAATTTCTTCATTGTATTTTTGAAGAATAATATTTTCAAAATGACTTATCAGTTCGTTCGCACAAACGCTCATTCTAGGAAAAAATTGGTCGCAGCCGAAAAGTGCACCGAAAAGAACACATGCTGGGTTGATTACATAAAAATGCTGTCAGCATATCATGGTATACAGAGGTGATACCACAGTTACTGAACATCAGGTAAGGGCGTAAAGCTGCAATACATACAGGTGAGTGGTGAACAAAGCCACAGATGCCGTACTTGAAGCTACTGGCCTGCAGGGTCACATACAAATAAACTAGCATTCAATGCACATGTGGGGATCATGTTGTATCCTGAGCACCGCCTAGAGAATCTCTTCCTACAGGAACCCAAGAAGGGAGCTGATCAAACAGATCGGTGCTTTGCGCAAACATGTAGAGGCAGAAGACGCAGAGCGCTGGTCATGGCAACGAAATGTCGAGCAAGTCATAATTTATTTTAGTGCCAAAGGTGTTACGCAGCAAATATAAAAGAAAGCATACACAAACTTATCGTACAATTACCAGCGTAAGCAATCGCAGCGCCTGACACCACCCTTCCCAAAGCTGCTAGAAAATACAAAGTAAAAACCACCTGCAAGGAAGCAGTTCAATGTAAGCCAATCAATATGTACGAATCTTTTAGCATTTAAATAGGCTCGTATTGACATTTCCTTTCTAAAACATGATCCTAGAATGTATTTCTGACAAATCAAACAACCGAAACTGCGTTAAAATGACAGAAGGGAAAGCTTTTCTCCCTTTCTTTGTGCATGGAAGAGAATGGGTGTGACAATGTGAACTCACCAACTACCACGCTCCATATGATAACCAAATTGTAATTTCCACAAAGAAAAACTTAACAAGACATTAAAAAGCAAGAGCTAATAACATGCAAAAGCAAAACTCATTAAAAATAACATTTCTTTGTCTCAAAGTTCCACAGATAGCACAAGAAAGATGAAGTTTCTAGAAATACCTTGAAAAAGAGCTTCTTGTCATGTCCAGTTGCAGCCACCCTCAATACAGACTCAGCAGCTCCAATTGTGTTAGCCAACGATGCAACTATACTATTAGCCATCTCCTGAGAAATCTGCCATTCAAGAGGATCAACAGGCACCCTATATACAAAACCATTTCATAGAAAAATGAGTCAGTGTAACAGGAACTTCCATATCAAATGACCAACCATAAGTAGATTCTAAGAAAAAGGTGAGCATAATCATAACCAAAATGCATGGCAATAGTCATTGTTAACTCATCAATATCATTGCCACATTCAGGTAAAGAAATTTTGCAAACTAACAAACCTATTACCAAAACAAAACAACTTCATTGTACCATCCAACATTGATAATACACAACACTCTTTTTCAAAACAAAATTGCTTGCGGTGTTGCTAGCATGAACAAAATGCTAGCTGCGACAGTACTTGATACATTTTGCATGGAACTTGACCATCTAGTAAGTGATGGCAAAAAGCAAGCAAGATACAAACAAACATTAAATTGGTTCGCTCTCATAGTGCTGGCAGGGAGAAAGCACCAGCAGCCAGTTACACCACATTAGTTCGACAGGAATATATCAATGGTGAATTTGAAGTGCTCAGTGCAGTTTTCTGTTGGCAAAAAATACCTCAGTAAAGTGAATCGGATGAGGTGGTGATGGATAGTTGCCACATTCTTTTTGGACATGCACATGATGGGTATAAGCATATTTATACCATTTGGAAACATGGCAAGACATTCTATTCAACCCAGTAAGTATAATCAAAGTTACCGGAAGCAGTTTATCAGTGGTGAAGATGTATTTCCAAACTGAGGAATAGGTTATTTTATTGCCAGGGTATGATAACACAAGCCAGTTAAAGACAGTGTATAATTCATGATCGCTCAGTTTTTGTTAATGTCTTTTAGTTTGTGACTTTGTGTCTTGTTCACTCTTAGATATTTGAAGTTGATCTCTGCACAAAAAAGTCAGTTGCTACTATCGAGCTAACCACACAAAAAAAGGGAACTAACACATTTTGAATCAGTGTCCTTAAAGAAGCAAATCGGTTGCTAGTATTGTATACTTGTATGGCCAGAGTTACTGGAAGCAATTTATGTACAATCCTAGAGAAGTGGAGCAGAAGTATTTCCAAACGCGGGAATGGGTTATTCTCTTGGCAGGGCACGATGATGCAATAAGCTAACACTAGCATATAGCTCATGCTCTTTAGGTTTTCTTCCCAAGTCTTTTATGTTGAGTCTTCTTTACTCCAGGCATTTCAAGTTGATTTCTACACAAAAAAGGTCAGTTTTTACAACTGAACCTACCACGTAAAAGGGGAAATGAAACATTTCAGTCGATTTCCAACAAAAAGCAAATAGCTTGCTAGCATTGTACACTTTTATGGCCTAGTTTATGCCAATAACATTTTTTCCAAAAATCCTAAAATCGGGGATCTAGTGTTGAATCACCCCTCTTTACTTCCCATTCCTTTTCCCCTCCGCCTTTGCAATTGAAAATGCCTTAATTCCGAGTCTGAGCCAGTTCTTAATCCCTATATCAAGTATCAAGGATCCACCTAAGCATAATCTAAAGTTGCGCCTTCTTTAGCAAACTAATATCATCACCAGGTTAGAGCCATCAGCAACTACTGCCAACATCATTTTCTAGTAGCCTACTACTATGAGCCAAGAAATCAAGAATCATGGACGTACATCAGACAATAAGCATCATAACCACCAAGAAACAGCAAAAGGAACCCAGCAACCCAAGAACACGACATCGCTGCAATTAAAGCAAAGCGGAGGCCAGAAGAGGACGAGCTGTGGGGTGAAGGAAGCGCTCTCACGAGATGTGGAGGTGGCGGAAGAGGAGGCCGAGGATGGAGAGGGAGCAGAGGAGGACGAGGAGCACGTCGGCGGCGAGGGACACCACGCTCGCCCGCCGCACCGCGCAGTGGTAGTACACCAGCCCCCCGCAGACCGCACCCACCGCCCACCGCCCGGCTCCCGCTTCCCTCGTGGAAATCGCGTCGGCGTCGCCGCCGGCGCCGGCGGTGACCTCCATCTGTCAGCGGACGGAGAAGGGTCGGATTCCGTCGCCTTCTTGGACGGACCGGCTTTCTCCTTCCACACGCGCACACCTGTCGTTGCCTATTTTTCGGGCTGGGCTAAGCCGGAATACTCTCACACTCAGTGGGCCTAGTGATGATAGTACCAGTAGGGCCTTTTTTTTTTTGGAAAGGTGAATAGAAAGCACACGAATAGAAAAAAAAAAGAACGATAATGCAAAGGAAACTTATCTGAATAAGTGTTTGGAATACATGAATAGAAAGCATGTAGGAATTTCCAAGTAATTATAAGAGTGATAGATATGTTGTATATCGGTACGTTCCGAGGTTGAGCATGTAAAGTCTAAAAGAGAACGAAAGAACTAATGAAGTCGAAGTAAAAGAAAAGAACTAAAGTAGTCGAAGTTGAAAAAAGAACTAAAGTAATCAAACTCAAAAAGAAAACCATAGTAGTTGAAGTCAAGAAAAGAACTGCACCAGTCAAAGTTGAAATCTGGCAGCGGTGTCGAAATCTTCGACCGTTACCGGTGTTGAAATCTTCAACCGCAGCTGGAATTGAAACCTTCAACCGTAGCTGAAGTCAAAACCTTCAACTGTGGTAGTCATAATCTTCGACTAACAACCGTAGTCGTAACTTTCGACTGCTAACAATAGTCGTGATATCTGACTGTTACAGTAGTCGTAAAATGCATTGTAGCAACCGAAGAGTATTAGTAGTCGTAAAATGCACTGTAGCAACCGAACAGTATTAGGAGTCGTAAAATGCACTGTAGCAACCGAAAAGTATTAGAAGTTGTAAAATAAATTGTAGCAACTGAAGTGTATTAGAAGTCATAAAATGCGCTGTAACAACCGAAGAGTCCATGAACAAAGATAGAAAAATTATAGGCCGAAATCGGACAGAAGCATTGAAAATATGAGAACAAAACAGAGTTAGAGACAGAGTCCACCAACAGCTAGGAAGCACCGATACGGCACTGCACTGCCGTATCCGTACGCGATACGTATCCGATACGCGATACGTATTCGATACGGCGCGATACGGTATCGGCGAAGTATCGGTAAATATCAGCGCAAAAAAAATTAAAAATACTCCGATACGCATGCGATACGCGGCAATACGGCGCGATACGGCCTGGCCCATGCGCGTCGCTATTTTACCTCGACTCGCCTCCCCCCGCGCTCGCCTCCCCCCATTCGCCGCCTCGCCTCCCCCGCCTCGCCATCGCCGCCCCCGCCGCCACCGCTCCCCTCCCCCCGCTTGCCACCGCCGCCACCGCTCCCCTCCCCCCACTCGCCACCGCCGCCAGATCTGGGCGGGGCGAGGGCAGCAGCGGCCGGATCCGCACGGAGGAGGCCGGAGGCGGGTGCGGCGCGAGCGAGCTCGGCTGGATCCAGCGTTGGAGGTGCTCAGATCTGGGCAAGGCGAGGGCGGCAGCCATCGGATCTGGAGGCGAAGCGGTGGACGGCGGCGGATCCGACGGCGGGAGCAGCCGGAGCGGGGCGAGGGAGCAGCCGGCCGGGCGGCGAGGGGAGCCGGCCGGCTGAGCGAGAGAGAGCGGCGAGCGGAGAGAGAGCGGCCGACTGGGCCGATCACAAGTTCGCAACTGAGTGAGGAGGGAGACGGAGAGACCGAGGAGGGAGTGGCGAGTGGACCGAGTGGAGCACTGAGCTGAGTGGCGACCGGGGTCTCCGAGATTTTCATCTCTGGTGGTGGTGTATATTGTATTTTAGAGTTAAGTTTGTAATTATGTATAAAAAGAGTAGTGATTTTTTTCTTTACATACAGATAGGCTACTAATTGGTTAATTCTTTATAATTTGTTATTTACTTGTTCACTAATATGAGGTCATATTTTTGTTTGTCTAGGTCAAACCATGGATAAAAAGAACTCTTACAACCAGGATCAAGAGTTGTTATCAAATATCTTCTTGGCTCTTGCAACCAATTGGATATGTGCCAAACTGCTAACTACCAAGTGGTATGCCATTCAAACTTTACAATTTTTATTTTTTTTCATTACTAGCTAAGTATTGATAGAATGATATTTATACCATTGGAAACCTGTTTACAATTTGTTTATTTTCATATATATATATATATATATATATATATATATATATATATGTATATATATGTATATATGTATATGTATATATATATGTATATATGTATGTATGTATATATATATATATGTATGTATGTATATATATATATATGTATATATGTATGTATATATATATATATACACACACACTTGCCGTATCGGCGTATCCTTGTTTTTGGAAAATATCGTATCGCCGTATCCGTATCGCCGTACTCGTATCGCGTATCGGTGCATCCTAGACCAACAGTCAAATAACACCATGACCGGACTAGCAAATTACAGACCGAGTCCATGAACAAAGCACATTAGAAAACATCAGAACACCATGACCGGAACTAGCATCCACGCAAGCTAAAAAAACTCCCAAGTCCACCGATAAGCAGCCACTAACGGGAGCTCTGCCGAAACAAAGTTACATGAAAATGATAGTCCATGACCAACGACAAAGTTCAGTCCAAACTCAAGTCCACACGTTCACACAAATCCGGATCACGTATGCTACACTGATTCTAGGCGGAATCTGTTCCGTTTCGGCCTGCACGGCTGCACACAAATCAAGATACTCATATTGTCATATACATACCTTCGCTCGCTGTCGCCGATGCCGATCCTCCGGTAGGTGTACTGCCGCCTCCGCCGTCGTCCTGGTCTCTTCCCCTGCCGTTGTTCCTTGAGACTTCGCCGTCAGCAGCTCGCCGCTCCATTCGCTCGGCCGTTCGCCTCTTCCCCCGCCGTTATGGCTTTTGAGGAGACGAAGCTCGGGAGGGGCCGCATGCTGCGTCTAGCCCCGCAAGACCCTCTCCATGCGTTGATCCGAGGATTGGTAACTGGGATTTGGGAGAAAGAGATTTGGGAGGAAGAGAACCGAGCAGAGAGCGTCGCCCACCGAAATTGAGCCGCCAGGGCACCAGTTTGGGCGGGGCTTTAATTCAAATTAGGCCGAAATTATAACGGAGGTGGCCGGTACAACCGATTTTCAGCAAAAATCGGCCGAAATTTAGTTTTGAACGTACCCTGCCGTCTCCACAGGCTCAATTTGCCTACCATGCAGGGAAATATGTAACACCTCTATTTCTGGGAATATTATGAAATCCCCGCAGCTGCCCAGGACTGTACAACTGCGGATACCTTCAACGAATGTTTAACATTGCCACACCCCTATTTCTGGGAATATTATGAAATCCCCGCAGCTGCCCAGGACTGTACAACTGCGGGTACCTTCAACGAATGTTTAACATTGCCACACCAGCTTAAGAACAAAAGCGGCTTTATTGTAATATAGAGGCTAAAGCCAAGTATCACAGCTAGGCCTACGGCCTTTATATACACAACATAAAAGATACCATAGGCACGCCTGAGCGGAGAACGATCCTAATTCCACGCGTCGTCGACTTCATAGAATACCATCTCGTCGTCTTCACCTGCTACTTCAAAATTCGTGGTTTCTGTTTATGTTGTAGCAAGTATGAGTACAACAACCGTACCCAACAAGTCACACGGAGCTTAACATTAACTATATGCATGGTATCACCAATAGAAAGGGAAAACATGGTTATTATTTTATGTGGATGCAGATTTAATTTAGAGACAAACAAAATTCTTTAAAAAGACTTCTTTTAAATTTAAGGGGGTTTTTCAAACTTGTTTATTTAATTAATGATACTGAACTCTCATCAAAACTACTTATGCCTCGTTAACGGATTCACCATCTCGACACAGTTTCATTAACCGGAAGCACGGCGTACTCGAATACCATTTATAATCGCTTTGCAAAGCTGCCTTGCTTTACCCACAAGATTTCAAAACTCCCGTGACAGAGTTAAGAAAACAAGGACGTTCACTACTCAATTCTTTGTATAGCCTCTGCCCTGTAGGTGTTAAATCCCGACAAGCTCGGATAACCCCACGGATTGCATTCGACTCGTCGCGGTCCTACAGTTGTATGGTTAACTACCTCCCATACGGACTCACCCTCAGGCTCCCCATTTTTCAATTGCAGAGGTTTAAAAGAAGTTAAGTAGGTACTAGGCCAGGTTTGACCAGGTCAACGCTTGTGGTTGGGCGGTTACTATATCATTCACTCAGCATAAGGATCTAGTCCTTACATTTTTTTCGAGGCAACAACTAGCACAAACCCAATTTCAGTACATCTGTACTGCCACCATTCCACTACCAGCCTCCACCATCGGATAAGATCTTCGGATTCGCCTCTGCGATCCTCACTTACCCTAGTTCCAACTTTCCAAAATTATAACCCGACACTTAACAATATATAGCGGGGTTAATACACTAGTGACATACTAATAATGTAACATTTTATGTGACTAAGTCTTATCAAATTGAATGTGGTCCTCAAGTTAAATGAGCTTTTCCGGTGGTAGGACATAGCTAAAATTTCATTTTTCTGAACAATACTTGTACATAAATTAACAACGTAAAATAACATAATGAAAATACTGATAAATAAAAGGTTAACGGAATGTAGGTTCAATATGTTCAAAAATTATGTGTGACTTGCCTTGCTGATCAACTACTTCAACTAGCTCGTACTCGGTGGAATCCGGAACTGGGACTGATGCCTCCTCCTCCTGCGCCGATGGGTTGGTAGCGTCGGCAACTAGCGCAAAACAGATAAATAAATTAGGTCCGTTTTCAAAAGAACTGAAATTGGACCGAAAAATAGAAAATTAAATCGGATAAAGACACAAATAAAAGGATTCTGGTTTAAAGAGGCTTGGTATGGGGATATGGGCCTCGGAAATGGACTCGTGGGATCGAACCGGTTCAAACGAGTATAAACTTGAAATTAGGGTTTACTGTTCACTGGGCTCGGTTGGACACTATTCATCGGGTGCGGCTACTGTTCCTCGGGCTCGGGCGAGCTGACTCGATCGAGTCGAGCTGGTCGGGTCCGGTCGGTTGCAACAGCGCGGTCGCGCGGGCGTGAAAGACTGCCGTCCGATTCCAACGGACGGCTGCGGATGCTCGGGCCCGGCTGGGTTAACGCGCGCACGCGCGCTCGCGCACATGGGCCGCGACTACTGGGCCGATTTAGATAACGCCCGCACGAAGCGGCTACCGCTCGATCCTGATCGAACGACTGACGCGCGAGAGTTTCTAACGGCTGTCGGATGGCTTGGGTATGGAGGGCTAGGATTGGGCCACGTCTTCGTCGTCTACCTCCAGCCGGTTAAATCAGGTCGAAGATAGAGGAGGGAGCGGCGAGAGGCGACGGGGTTAGAGAGCTTCGCGAAAACTTTTAAAGGCATGGGTGGGTTCAGGAGGCTGAGGGGTTTCTATTTTTGGGCTCGACGGTCACTAGCTCTCCGGCGATCGCCGGCGGTGGCGTTTCGAACCACATTCGGTTTTTGGAATATGCTATGCCTTCTAATGGTTGCCGGCACGAATTCAAATGTTTTTAAGCATCCGTGGAGTTGGAGGAGGCTAGGTGTGGTGGTGGTTTGCTCGGGGAGCAGCCGGTTTGGGTTGTCCACGGTGGCCGGCCATGGCCAGGCGGTGGCGCACGTGGACAGGGCAAGGGAGGCTATGGGAGCTTCGGGGAAGGTCAGGGAAGTGCTTCTAGGGTTCCAAGGGTGCTCTAGCCAAAAGCAATTGGATTCTAATGGCTTGAATCGGTGAATTGCCAATTCGAACTCACCTCGGGGATTTTGGGATTTCTGGGTACTGGGGAGAATTCGGACGCAATTGAGGGCGGTTGGGGCCGCCTGCGGGTGTGTGCTTTCCGCTGGGAGGGTTCTTGGAGTTTAAATAGGCGAGGAGGGGATGGCGCGGCTCTGCCCTAGAATCGGCGGTGCAAAGAACTTGTTGGGAGGCTCGAGCTGGCGCGGGTAGGTGAAGGAGCTGGCAGGGGCGAGTAATTGCAGGTGCCAGGGAGGCTTTGGCGGCGGTCCAGAGGCTAATGATTTGCTGTGTCTCCTGAGAGGGGAAGGTCGGCCGAGGGGAGGAAGGAAGCCAGCGGCGGTGGAATTCTCGACGGGAAGGACTAACAGCAGTGCAGAGCAATTAAGGGGAGTGGTACGACAGCTGACAGGTGGGGAGGAGCTGGCAGGGGCGCGCTGGCGGGAGAGGGCGCGAGAGAGAGGCGAGAGGTGGCGGCTTCCAGAGACTGCGACGGTTTTTCGGACGGTGAACAGTACCGCGCGAATTCCCTCCGCAGTGAGCTGGCTGGCAGCGAGGTTGAGTTGGGCTGGGCTCAGATGTGCGCGAATTTGGGATAGGAAAGGCCAGGGAACAAGCAAAAACCAAAGAAAGCAAGAATTCAAATTGTATAAAATTTTGATTTTGTTTCAAAATAGATATGCAAATTGAAATAGTATCTCCTGTTATTAGCCACTATTTTTTTTTGGCCAGGGAAATAGACATGCAATTTGAAGGGGAGGGACCTGTAACTTTGGGAATTGGTACTGCTCGTCTACTCCGCAAGTCCGCAGATTCCTGGTCTATCTCTGATTCTCTGTCTCCTTTTTGAGTCCAGATGTCACACCATACCGCGTGATGAGTGACTTTCGGGGTGATCGTTTTAGCGATAGCTTATGGCTTTTGGCTGAAATTTTACTGTAGCTGATTTAGCCTCTTAGGCATAATTAAATTTAAAAAAAATGTAAAAATAGAAAAAAATATGTTAGCCCATCACGGACAATGCAAAGGAATACGAGAAAAAAAGAAAAATGCAAAAAAACTCAAAAAATCTAAAAAAATTCAGAAAAAGACAAATTACTGAATAGTGAAAAAGTCAAGTTAGAAGTCGTGAAAAAAAAAAAACGAAGCGGATCTTTGACGGTTCCGCGTGATTTCCCATAAATTTGGGAACTGCTCCGCAGATTCCTGGTGTATCTAGTGCTCAACATCTCTATCTCCTTTTTAGGCTCCGCTCATTTCGGCTTTTTTCGGCTTCAGCTTCTAGCTTCAGCTTTTTTTTCACTATTCACTACACTATCCACTAACTCAGCTACAGTGTTTTTTCAGCCAGCTACAGTGTTTTTTCAGCCAAAAGCTAAAAGCCATCGCTATTCCGATCACCCCCTTAACCGCGTGATGAGTGACTTTGACGGTACCGCGCGATTAGAGTCCAGATTTCAATTCATCAATTGGCGCTGATCGGACTTTATGGAATGGGTCTCCTTGATGGACGAAGACTTTGACATAGTGATATTTTTGCCAGAAATGGAAGCCATGTGTGGACGAATATGGGAGAGCTGATTCTATGGGAGATCAATGGCTCAATGTTGGACGTGGCGGCGACATGAGCTAGCACGTCTGCGGTGCGTAGTCGGTGATCAGCGCCAGCTATTGAAAGAGAAGGAAATACAAGAAAGGAAAGAGGAGAAAAGGTAGGAGGGTTTGTTTTTCTTTGTTTTAGTTTATAGTTTATAGTTGAATTTTTTAAATTTTAGCTATTTACGATAGAGATTATGGAGAGATACTCGATTGCAATTTTGGATGGTACATATGTTGGTCTTTTAACGTGTACTATAATTAATTTGTAAATTCCGTTTTCAAAAAATACTCCATTTGAAAGTTAGGTATTGTAGCAAAAGCCAAAAATCGTTTTGAGAAGCTGAAAAGAACAGACCTGAAATCTGGCGTTGCTTCGTTGACATGCACAAATTTGGGGATGTCTAGGCAACATTTGAATTCTTTTTGTGATTGGGGTACTCAGATCTTAAGCCGTGCGCTTCTAATCCGACTCCACACAACAAAATTTTGATTCCTTTCCTCGTTCCGTTTTAGATAGCGTTGGGAATGACAATAGTTTATGGTTTTTTTTATTGTAGTTGGTTGATTTTTTTTCTGTAACTGAGTTAGCTTATTTAACATAATTAAATTAAAAAAATTTAAAATAGAAAAACATATTAGCCCATCATAGACAATACAAAGGAATATGGAAAAAAAGAAAACACAAAAAAAACAAAAGGTGAATAGGAAAAAAAGCCGAAGCTCATCGCCAAACGTCAGCGTCAGTGGACGCTGAGCGCGGCCTAGTTAGAATTTCTGATAAAGATAAAAAAATATCTACACATAAACCCCTACATTATGGGCTGTTTTGCATTTTTTTTGCCCCAACCCTTTTGTGTTTCAACGACTTTTTCTTGTTTGGTCTTTTTAATTTTTGTCCAGCCATTAGTTTATGGCCCACGAAAAAGAAAACATGAGCCGAAAATACATACCCAGATACCATGTTGACTGATCCGTATGGAATGGATGTGACGTCGTAAAAGTGTATGCATGTCTTTTTTTTTACAGTTAATCGATAGGTGATTTACATGAAGTAAAATATGTAAAATGTAGTAATATATGTTGTATAAAAATGTGACGGGCATGATAACATGTGCTAGGTCTTGCCATGGAGATCGGAAATGAATTGGCGTCCTCAAAAAATCAAAATGCACAAGAACCATATTTTTTGAGAGACAAAATAAATAACACCTGTTTGTGTGCGCGTATGGGCCTTCCAAATCGCGAATCACAGAGCGCATCCTATGGACAGAAAATCGAGTACTCCAAAACAAAAGAAACACTCAGTGCTGTTTAAAAGTTTCCATAAATTAATACCTACTGAAATAGTATCTCCTGCCATTAACCACTATTTTTTTTTTTGGCCAGGGAAATAGACATGCAATTTGAAGGGGAGGGACCTGTGACTTTGGGAATTGGTATTGCTCTGCAGATTCCTGATCTATCTCTGGGCCTATTTGATATGATTGCGATTTATAGTTTTTAGCTGAAATTTTTTAATTTTAGCTGTTTGTGACAGAGATTACGGAGAAAGATACTCGCTTGCGATTTTGGATGGTATAAATATTGCGTTTTTAACGTGTACTATGATTAACTTGTAGACTTCATCTTAAAAAAATATTTCATTTGAAAGTTAGGTACTATAATAAAAATCAAAAACCGTTTTGAGAAGCCGAACATAACATGTCCTCTATCTCCTTTTTGAGTCCAGATTTCACACCATACCGCGCGATTAGAGTCCAGATTTCACACCATACCGCGTGATGATGACGGTTCCGCGTGATTAGAATCCAGATTTCAATTCATCCAGTGATTAGTAACTTTGGCGCTGATCGGACTTTATGGAATGGGTCTCCTGATGGACGAAGATTTTGTCCCAGTGATAGTTTGGCCAAACATCTCTTCTGCATGTGTTTATATAATGTCTGGTTCATATGCTTTAACAGCTAGGCTCTCTTGTTCTTCCAGCATGCATCCCACAACCAATCCCTTGCTCCTCCTCCTCATCATCATAAGCACCGCTTCATTCTTCGCCGGTGGTTCACCACAACCCCAGCACCGCCATGGTGGCCGCTGCATCCCCACAGAGAGGGCCGCCTTGCTCTCCTTCAAGAAGGGCATCACGGACTCCAATGGTGAGCCGTCCAAGCTCCGTGCCTTGTGGCACGGCCAAGAGTGCTGCCGGTGGAGAGGCGTCACTTGCAGCAACCGGACCGGCCATGTCGTGGAGCTTCACCTTCGCAATTCAAACCCAGACATCAACAGTGTACAGGGATGTGCTGATGTCAATTCTTTGTTCGGTGAGATAAGTCCCTCTTTGCTTTCCCTGGAGCATCTAGAGCACATGGACCTCAGCATGAACTGCTTGACAGGGCCAAGTAATCGTTTTCCTGAGTTCTTGGGCTTGATGGAGAACTTGAGATATCTCAACCTCTCCGGCATACCATTTACCGGTAGTGTGCCTCCTCAGTTCGGTAACCTGTCTAAGTTGCAATATCTTGACCTTGGCCAGGATGGTATTTCTGAGATGTACTCAACAGATATCACCTGGTTAACAAATCTACCATTGCTACAGTACCTTAGCATGAGTAGTGTAAATCTCGCAAGAATTGCTGACTGGCCTCATATCTTAAATATGCTTCCATCTCTAAGAGTCATTCGTCTTTTTGCCTGTTCACTTGATAGTGCAAACCAATCGCTTCCGTACCTTAATCTCACGAAACTTGAGAAGCTAGATCTCTCCTGGAATAGTTTTCACCACCAGGGCCGGTCCTGGGATTTTAGGAGCCCGGGGCGAAACTAGAAATAAGGGCCCTAGTATAAATATCTAAATATAAATCTACATATACACACATATATATATTTATCTAATTTTACCAACAAACACTTAAAATGCGTTATGTATTAAAGAAAAATTTGTCAATGGATCCCATCTGTGATTCTATAAACTCATATATTTGTTTCCTCTTTTTTCTTTTTTCACTGCTGGATGCATATTTTCTAGATGACATGGTACTGAAAATTTAAAAAATAGTAGATGAAAAATGTTAGAGCCTAGACATGCACAACTACACCTTGAAAAACATTGGCAAGCTAAAGACATTCTTTGATAGATGCCATGATGTATGAGGGTGTCAAAAACTACAGCTAGATTCCAAAGAGTCAATGGCACTATATACCAATGGCACTATATATCAGCTAGTAATCAAAGATACAGATACTTCATATATAACAAATGCCATATTTAGCAAGTTTCTACACATTTGCATAGAAATATGGACATATTGACCATGAGTAAATGAAGTCAATGATTATTATGAATATCACATATTTACATTAGATTCTTAATTAGCTAGTCCCTGTAGCACGTTAACAAAACTGCAAAACTGTTCGTCGCAAATTAACACTCCACTTTTGTGCTATACATAATAATTGATGAGGTTTGAGCATGCCATGTGATATGCAGGATTGTGCATATTTTTAAGCCATCTCTAAACTTATAAGTAAAATGCTGAAAAGTAAAAACTAGCACACACTGACATTGTTGAATGTTAGGTTATCACCACCCAATTGCATCTAGTTGGTTTTGGAAAGCAACTAGCCTCAAGCACCTCAATCTTCAGCAAAACAGATTATTTGGCAAGTTTCATGATGCTCTAGGAAACATGACATCCCTCCAAGTCCTTGATTTGTCATACAATCTGATTACGGACTTGATGATGATAGGCAACATGAAGAACCTCTGCAGTTTGGAAATCCTAGACCTCACCAATAATGAGATAAATGGAGATATAACGGTATTGATGGAAGGGTTGCCGCAATGCGCATGGAAAAAATTGCAGGAGCTGCGTTTCGGTCACAACAGTTTCACCGGAACCCTGCCAAATTTGATAGGGAAATTCATCAACTTGAACATACTTGACCTCTCCGTCAACAACCTCACCGGAAGTATCCCACCAGGGATTAGGCATTTAACTAGCCTAACCACCCTTGACCTCTCCACAAATCAGCTCACTGGAGGTATTCCACCATGGATTAGGCATTTAACAAGACTAACCACCCTTGACCTCTCCGACAACCTCCACAGTGGAATTGTACCCTCTGAAATTGGTGCCCTTACAAATCTGACTTCTTTGGACCTAAGCAAGAACAACTTCAGCGACGTGATCAAGGAAGAGCATTTTGCTAGTCTAGTAAGCTTAAAGAACATAGATCTGTCTTCCAATAATGTGAAGATTGTAGTGGATTCAGATTGGGTTCCTCCCTTCATGCTGGCTTCTGCTCGGTTTGCATCTTGCCAGATGGGTCCTCTGTTTCCAGCTTGGCTTCAGCGGCAGCTGAAAATCACTATACTTGACATTTCAAGAACAGCTCTAAAGGACAAGATTCCTGATTGGTTTTGGTCTACATTTTCACGAGCCACATATGTCGACATCTCAAACAAGTGGCAGTTTGCCAGCATATCTGGATGGCATGGCTTTTGAACAACTCAACCTCAGCTCAAACCAGCTCACTGGACCAATGCCAACATTGCCAAGAAATATCACTGTGTTAGACATCTCCAACAATACCTTGTCGGGAACACTACCATCAAACCTGGAAGCTCCACAACTACAAACATTCCTTGTGTATTCAAATCAAATTGGTGGCAGCATTCCAGAATCTATATGCAAATTGCAGCAGTTGGAAGATCTAGATTTGTCAAGCAATCTTTTGGAGGGTGAAATCCCTCATTGCTTTGAGACCGAATCCATGAGTTTCCTCCTGTTAAGTAACAACAGTTTATCAGGTAGATTCCCAGCATTTTTGCAGAACATGGAAGGTCTGGAGTTCTTGGATCTTGCATGGAATAAGTTCTCTGGGAGGTTACCAACATGGATAGGAGAGCTGAAGAAGTTACGTTTTCTACGACTGAGCCACAATGCGTTTTATGGGAATATTCCGGATGAAATAACTAATCTTAGTCATCTTCAATACTTGGATCTAGCAGGCAACAATATATCTGGTGTTATTCCTTGGCATCTGTCAAACCTAACAGGTATGACCATTAAGGGTTTCGTGCCTATATCTGGTACTGCTGAGGGTCCTGCTGGTTTGGGTTCAGTCACTGTAATTGGTCAATTTGGAGAACTCTTGTCAATAATTACAAAAGGGCAACAGCTTAGATATGGTGGCACACTTGCGTATTTCGTGAGCATTGATTTATCTGGCAACTCCTTGACCAGTGAAATTCCCACGGATATCACCTCCCTCGATGGATTGATAAATTTGAATCTATCATCAAACCAACTCAGCGGAAACATTCCTGACAAGATTGGATCCTTGCAGTCATTGGAATCTCTCGACCTCTCTAAGAACAAGCTTTCCGGTGAAATCCTGTCGAGCATAACAAGCTTGACATCGCTGAGCTACTTGAACTTGTCCTACAACAATTTGTCTGGAAGGATACCCTCAGGCCGCCAGCTTGACACCCTCAACACGGACAACCCCTCGCTCATATACATCGGCAACAGTGGACTTTGTGGGCCTCCTCTTCAAAAGAATTGTTCAGGGAATGGTACGGTCATCCATGGTTATCTCAGAAGCAACAAGCAAGAATTTTAGCTGATGACCTTTTATTTTGGTCTTGTGGTGGGACTTGTGGTGGGTCTCTGGATGGTGTTTTGTGCCCTGTTGTTCAAGAAGACATGGAGGATTGCTTATTTTCGGTTCTTAGACAAGCTGTATGACAAAATTTATGTATTTGTGGCTGTAAACTGGGCAAGCTTGGCTAGGAAGGCACCTCGAGAATAAGCAATTACTTTGAAGGAGCCAATGTCCATCCAACGACCAGTACAATGGGAGCTATGCACTAACCAGGGTGAGGAAGATCTTGACAACATATGTTAAGTTGTGTGCATTGATTGTACATCTAAATAAAGATGAAGATGTTCTTTAATTACTCTGATACATGTAAAACTTTAATGTTCCTCTGGACTACATTCATGAGGTTCTTGAATCGGTGAATAATTTGAACCTTTTTTCTGCGGTTAGCAATGAATTAGTTTTTCCTCTTTATACAGTAGATTTGTCATCTAGATTAATTGATTAAAACTAATTTTCTTTAAGCTAGTACTAGAAAATTCTGCGATGTGTTTGCCTCGCAGGGCATAATCTTGTAATTTTCAACCATTTTAATGAATCAACAAATGAAGGATAGCCTAATGGAGGAAAATTTAAGTATGGAATGTATGTTAGAGCTTATGTATGCAGATAGAAGATTGTTGTCTGAATCCTTACAAGGCTTTTGCCATGACAATACCTATTTAAGGATCCCATTCGCGTGCTTCGCGGTGCCCATCAGCGTTCCGTCAGGCGGGGTTCCTTTAATCTGCGCTCGCGTGTCCAGTGCTCCTCTCGTTCCAAGAGTGCTTCAGCAGGTGAGCATCAACACGACGGACACGGCGCGGGGTGTACCGGGGTCCGGGCATTCCGTCAAACAGTTGGCGTGCTGCTGCGGCGTCCCTCGCCCGCGGAGGGGTACACGTACCTCCCAGCAAGAAAGAATGGCGGTGATGACGCAGGACTCGTGGGCTGGTCATGAGGGCGGTGGCAGCTCGGTAGCCGGTGTTTGTGGCAGCGGTGGCGGGGACTGAGGAGGCACGACACCAGAGACTGTGAAGCCAACATGGTAAGGGACTGAATATTTACAAATTGTTTCTAAATGATATTCTTAAAAAAATATTGTGGCAGAAAGATAAGCAAAGATAATTGAGTTGCCCTTAATCTTAAAAAAAGGTAATTTGCACCATAGCATCCTCCACTTATGTGGTTGTATAACTAAACTCCCTTATACGCAAATTACTTTCGTAGCCCTAACGGGACGGTAAGGCATCTACACAAGGAAGACAGCATGAAGAACATTGTAGTTAAACCACCATGTCCAGAAAACACCATCTCTGCCTTTATCCACCCATTTTTGCATCTCTAAAGTGTAATAATTCATTTTCTAGCGATCTGGTTTGTTAGTGACTCTGTAAAATGGTATTTTATTAATTATATTCAAATGTTTGCCATTGTGTTTTCATCTATTTTCAAAACTATTTGGTTCATAATAGATGATTATGTGTAAGTAGCTACCCAGGGGCTGGGGATATATAGGTGATCTTGTTATTTGAAGACATGTAGGGGATTATGCTTTCATGCATAGTTTTGTGCAATAATTTCGTATCTAGTGTTTGCTAATCTCGTGGCTTGAACAATAGAATCCTAGAAGGCCCCAGGACATCGAAGGTTGAATTGAAGATGGATTGAGTGCCGAGATCCGAAATATGATTCCAATCTCTATGTGTTTATTATACTAGTCCTATAATCAATTGCTAGCACACATATCACTGGCAAACCCTTTGCCAACCAAGTTATGCATAGATTTTCCATCCATACATACCATAAACTGTTTTGCAAAACATAAAACTATTAAGTTGGAGGATTCACCAAGTTGTCTATGATTAGGGACACAGCTATTCGAATAGATTCATACTCTGCAGAGGTCATACAACTTTACCCACTTGGCATAAATGTCCTACTATGTTAAAACATATCACATGATACTATCGGTACCCGATTTGAAAATTTATGATAGAGCCTTTACATTGTTGATCCTAACAACAACTGCACTATGATACATTCTTAGGATATAGTGAGTTTCCCAAAATCCTAAGAACTCATATGTTGTATTTGTAAGCTTTGCGGTCCTCGTAAAACCTTACGAACATGGAGGTACTCTACCATGCTTGCATTAGCCCAAATTTTCACGTATCATCTACCACCTGTAGCTTAATTGCTAGAACACGGTAACTTATTATCTTAGGTCCTCCTTATAAGAGGCACATGTGGTTTATACATTGTTTGTTGGATCTAATTGCCCCATAGATTCGGTACTTGGTGACTTGGGGCGAGACTACAATATACCGAAGTCTCATGCAACTGCACCAGTCTTTATAACCACTCGCCCAAGTTCAAATTAAGTTTTTCATTTTATTTGCTAATAAAGTAACAAAGGTACCACCTATGGACCATTTTCAAGTATTTCTCATAATTTGACAATTTTGACAAATTTTACCAACCTTGCACAACTAGTATTGATGAGCATGGCTAAGCATCAACTACTCTATTTAATCTACAAGTTCCATATTTTACCAACAATTGATAACAATGCTAATGTGACAACAGTGAGGGTACCAATTTATTAAGGTGGGATCAGTGCAATAATCAGGATACAACTACCGACCTTACCAACATAGCATTTTTTATCGAAATTACGTGCATGCATAATAATTTCAAAATAATATACATAACAACAAAATATATGTACAATATGGTCAAATGTGGTGCTTACCTTGCTCATTGAACAATGGTTCTTGTTCTGGTTCGTTGGCGAGAGTTTTTGGAATGTCATATTTACATGCATTAGAGCCAAAAGAATACAAATAGAGGGAAAATCTAAATATTTCTTTTCATATTATGAAAGTTCATGATTTTATAAAAATTTAAAAACATGTTTCACTCAATTTTGACTTTGGATGCAAAAGTTATAAAGTATTTGAAGTTTGTTCGATTTAGAAAATGCTAAACAAGAAAAGAGAAAATACCATGCATGAATTTTCATTTTAATTTCCATTCTTTAAAGGAAAAACCACATTTATTGTGTCATTGGGCTGATAGGTGGGGCCTATTGGTCAGAATTTTATTATTCTACAAAATAAATTGGCACACAAGGTCCATATGGAATGACAAGATCCATGCGAACTAAGAGACCATGTGTGCAGGTGTAACATCCCAAACATTCACCGTCTTTAAAAATTAATTTCAAATTAACTTATTTAAAAGTGTTTGGATTATATGTGTAATTATGAAAGAAAATCTTAAAATTCCAATTTCAATTTCCAATTCCCCGCTCAAATTCCAAAACTACAATTCTAACCCAAAATTCCAAATTCAAATTCCTATTCCAAAAATTCAAGCTCAAATCTCTTGAAAAATAATTGTTCTAATTTTTCTGGATCTAATCTATTTTTTCTTGGCACTTTTCTCTTTTTCTAAAAACCAAACTTCCCGAGAGGTTACCCATCTCAATTCTACTCTAAGTCCAAGCTCGCTTAACTTCCATTTCTTGTGCTATCCGTGCCATCAAGTGCTTTAGCCTCATTCTTTTCATTTTCATTCGGTTGCAACATATTGTATCTCTCCTTTTCCCTGTTCATCTTCCAACAACCTGACTAAACTTCTTCTCTCTCCTCCCTTCTTCAACCGAACTCTAACATAGCAATTGCTTGCAAGCCTAAACCAATTCTTCCCACCAAAATTAAATTGCATGCATGGAAAAAATCTACAATCACTACTAGGAATCAACTCATTTCTGTTTCTTAGCCATTAAATCTTCAATTTTTAGTTTCTTTGCATTAAAGCCTAGAAACCAACATTGAAATAATTTGGCTAATTCATTTATGTTGTTCTCATTATTGTTCTATAAATTGGAGCAATGGGATAGCCTTCAACTCCTTCACACCCCTCCCAAACCTCACAACCTCTCATGCACTTTTGACATCGTGAGCTCGTCTTCCTGAGTGTCGGCCGTCACCGCAACCTCGCCATCTTTTCACTCCGATGATGTTTTTCGAAATTCTTTCTGGTCATATTGTGTTGCCAAGGCTCAGCAACATCCATGCCAAGTTAATTCAATTTTTGTTTAGCCAATCGATGGGAATCGAGATTTTCCCAAAAAAAGCCAATTTCGCTTTCCACCATTGGTTCATCATCTCCAGTGAACCAGCCATTATTCGATTTCTCACATCCACACCATCATCACACCCTCCTCTGCCCGTACCAAGCTTCCGTTCTGCCCATGCATCGCTGTAGAATTCCGGCACTAGCACCACCCCATTGTTCATCGCCGTTCATCGTCGCGAGCCAACTCCGACCATCCTCCAGCCAAGCCAACTTCACCCACACATTCCATGGGCTTAGGTTGTGCCTCATGCTCATGCTACTTCACCATGTTCTTCGCTGAAATGCCGTCGACCACGCGAGCCTGCCCATGGCCGCACCCCAAGCACCACCCCAGTTGCTTTGCCGCGTCTCCGACCATGTTGCCACTTCCTACAGGTTCCTTGGGTCCTCAGCGTTACATTTTGTTGGTTGCCATCACCTCTCACACCTCCTCTCATTGACACCAAGCCCCTCTCCCTGTGCCTCCCCTGCGATTTGGGCAGTCTGTTTCTTCTCTTCTTGTCACTTTATATTCTTTGCTTCAAATGTTTTGCCTTGCGTTATATTGACAAGTCATAGTTAAACCTGGTTGTGAAGCCATTGCTTGGGAATTTTGAGGTCTCGTGTTCAAATCCTAGGAAACGCAAAAAAAATTTCCCTACTGTAGCTTGGTTGGTTCTCATTTTGTTTTTACCTTGAGTCAATGACAAGCAGGACCTACCCATCATACTATCAAATAATTCCCAAAATTCAGCAAAAATAAGATACCAGGGAATATTCCTTATTTTGCAATTTTTTGGAATTTTCATTCAGTTCAATCTTCGGATCGCTCGTTATCCATCGTCCGAACACTGAATCTAGTGATTCAAGTTTCTAAATCCATATAAAATCCTAATCTTTCATTCCATGTATATATATATATATATTATTTTTTGTGATTTTATTTATATTTATTTATTAGTGTTCCTCGCTTTGCGTGTAGAACCCAATGTCACCGAAGAAATCCTTGACCTGCAGAAAGAAGGTCTAGTCAATGTCCAAGAAGGCAAATCTCCTTCAATTATCTTGTACCTATGTTTACCAAAATTATTTTATTATTTCACATTTAAATGCATTGCTATGTTATAGAAAATGATAATTTCTGTCTTAAGGATAATAGTTAATCTAATATTTGTTATGCCCTCATTTGACATTGAATTCCTTGTGTCCTTACCGCCCTAGGCTTCTGTTGTCTCCATATCGAGATTATAATGTTATTTGATAATTTTAGAATGGTAGAATTGCTTAGATAAGCTAGTCGGACATTATAACCCTACGGGTGAAACATTAATATCATATGCTTTAATCATTTTATTCAATAACTTGGTGGCAATATGTATTGCTACTGTTTTTAAAATAAAATAAAATGGTAAAAATAATTTTAGACTTGAGTGGATGGTAATAATTGGGTTGGTGTAGATGGAGCATATGATCTTGTATTGTGAATGTGTCACCCTAGTCAATTAAGGACCGACACTTGTGATTGTCCAAATTGAGTACTACCGTACAACCATAAGTCTATATGGGTATGACCTGGATATTGCAATGGTTTAGCTTATAATTCGCCAATGGTATGAGTGGGTATAGGACAAAGACAGTTTGTCCCACATGTCACAAGAGAGGGCTTCGATGGTGGATAGAACCCATCAGTGGTGAAACCTCAGTGTGCAGAATCTAGTTGGGTTAGTGCATTGTAAAGACCTTGTGATAATTACTTAGTCATACATTTAAGGAAGCGTGTATTTGTTGACATGATAAGTTAATTATTTCTTATGGGTAAAGTTATACAATCTCTACAAAGTGTAAAACTATTCCTATGGTCAAGGACGGGCGATGTGCACTTTCACATGGTAGATCTTTGATTTTAGTTTCAAAGTAAACATTTTGGGAACCCAGGAGTGGATGGAACTCTTGGGAATGTGTCCTGGCACATGGAGCCAGTGCGGGTGGATGGAACTCGTTGTCTTGAACCTTGGAGGTTACAACCTGTCTACTAGTATTGGTGGTTGAAACCCTCACTAGAAAATTTATGTTAATTTATGTTATTGCAATTACTTTGTTAAATTGATGCTTTCAAAAATATATAATGGTAACAGAAATAAAATGTTGCTTTGTGTAAAATTAAGAAGCATATTATCCTTCCTTTTGTAAGCCTTGCATATAACTGTATTTTTCTCAAGACTTGCGGAGTACTCTATGTACTCACACGCTACACTCAAATAAATCTCAGAGGATTATAAAGATCAAGAAGGAGACTATGACTACTTCATGCATGGTTACAAGTACTAGATTGTGCTTTCCGAGTCTAGATTATGCAAAGGGGGCTAGGGGCAAGGGATGGGGGAATCCTACCACCTCCCATCTAAAACACTCCATACCTCAATGAGTTTACGGTGAGGGCGTACGTGATCCTATGCCCCGGCATGCCACGCTTTGGTGCCCACACCATACACGCCCTAGCACTTGCGCCATGGTGCCCTAGCAATGGCGCCCTTGTAGAGCCCAACACCCTCGCTTGGGCTCTTGAGACACTTTTCCCGCATAGGATTTCACCCCCGTGGTGCGTAGGGCATATGACCTCTATGGTCTCCCTAGAAAAGTCCAAGGTGGCTTGAGCGTCCGTCGCCTCCACAATGGCGGCTTGTTCCTGCTGGACCTAGGGCATGAGTGACAACTTGGGCCTAGTGCCCAAATTGATGGATGTGTGAGGACTCGTCCCCCTTAGACTTCGGGCCATACGTCAAATGACCTCCAGGTCACCATATGCCTCACTCCACTGCTTGGCAAGGGTTAAGCATTCTTACGTATTCCCAATCACCAAGAAAAAACCCCACCTACAGGGGTAAAAGGGTTCCACAGCCCTCATACTTCGGAGGCCCATGACTTAGCCTCGTGGGCACCCCTTTAGTATGCCGATGACTTATGTCATAGGCACACCAATAAGGTGCCTGTGAGTAAGCCTCATGAGTGCCTCCAAGCCCACTAGGGGGCTACCACCCTAAGTGGTCATTTGATGACCCACAACTTAGCATCATGGGTATCTCTTCAGTGTACTTATGACTAAGTGTCGTAAGTACACACCTACAAGGTACCCATGAGTAAGCCTTATGGACGCCTCCGAGCCCACTTAGGGGATACCACCAAAGTGGCTATTTGGTGTCTCACAACTTAGTCTCGTGGACACTCCTCCGATGCGCATGTAACTTAATCTTGTCGGCACACCTCTAAGGTTGCTCGTGACTTAGTCTCACTACCACCTCTCCAATATGCCCATAACTCAGACTCATGGGCGTAGCTCCAAAGCGCTCTATGATTTAATCTCATGGGCACTCTCAAGCCTACCGGAGGATGCAACCCCTAATAACTTTGTGTTGCTCTTCAACAACACAGTTACACCTCTCCTAGACAGTTCAAATCATCTACCATCGATCTGGCAACTCTACCTCAGAGATCTCAATATCAATCAAGGATTGTCGTACCTACATAAGACTATCACCTCAGAGATCTCAATATCTAAAAGTAATGGAACTCTACCTGTCCCAGCAAGAACTTCGATCATCTATCATGTCAAATGAATGCTATCTTAATACAAGAAATGAGTGTTAATCATTTTCTCTCTACCTTCTGATATCATGCTCTAATCTCTCGTTATCCGTCTCCACAGCGTTCACAACTCGAGTGTTGATCATTATCCAACAATATTTTTGAGCTCACGTTAACTTGGCAGATTATCCCTGCCTTCTCCTCGGGAGTATTTGACTTTTCTTTAGTAGCTCTTAATTTCTTTTTAGTGTCTTGCAACTTATTTTCGATGTTTCTTAGCTTCTTTTTTGTAGCCCCTAATCTCTCATCGCCTTCATAGGCGCTGCTCCAGCGTGTCACCCACCTCGAAGGCTATGCCTCGGTAGGGTGGCCCTGCGTCTCCAAGGCTATGCCTCAGTAAGACAGCCCCGCATTTCGTACTTTGCGTTAACTGGCGTCGCTCCGACTCGCCCGCCTCAAAGGATATGCCTCGGTAAGGTGGCCCCATGTCTTCAACTTCTCCTTCACATGCTTTGCTCCAATGCACCACCTGCCTAAAAGGCTATGCCTTGGTAGGGTGGCCCTGCATCTCAGACTTTACCTCTATAGGCTTTGCTTTGACGCGCGTCCACCTCAAAGGCTATGCCTCGGTAGGGTGGCCCCGTATCTCCTACTTTGCCTTCATAGGTTTCGCTTCGACGTGCTGTCTGCCTCGAAAGATATGCCTCAGTAGGGTGGCCCCGTGTCTTTGACTTCGCCTTCACAGGTTTCGCTCTGATGCGCCACCTACCTCAAAGGCTATGCCTCGGCAGGATGGCCTCGCATCTCTGACTTCGTTTTCATAGGCTTTGCTCTGATGCGCCATCCGCCTTGAAGCCTATGCCTCGGCAGGGTGGCCCCGCGTGTCCGACTTTGCCTTCACAGGCTTTTGCCCCGATGCATTGCATGCCTCAAATGCTATGCCTCGGTAGGAGGTGGCCCGCGTCTCCTACCTCGCCTCCATATGCGTTGTTCCAGCATGTCACTCACCTCGTAGACTATGCCCTACGTCGAAGACTATGCTTTGGTAGGATGGCCTTACATCCGCTGCTTCGCCTCAATAGGCTTCGCGTCAATGCACCACCCACCTCGAAGGGGGGCTGGTTGCACTTGCAAAAGGAAGGTTACGTGGCAACTAAAGCCTTGCCCTGGTAGTGCTTCCATCATGATAGGCCTTGAGCACTTAGTTGATATGAAGTTCTAGCCCATCGCGTGGAGTACTCACGTGATGTGAAGTCAAGATTTGGCTAAGTTTTGGGCACCCGCATGCCCATCGAGCCAAAATCTTGGCTATGTCATGGATGCTCCCACATGGACCCCTCAGGCCTCATGCCTCATGCGAAGCCATTGCCCTTCGTGTGGAGCACTCATACGATATGATGCTAAAATTTGGCTAAGTCTTGGGCACCCTTATGCCCATCAAGACAAAAAAATTGGTTAAGTCATGGAAGCCCGCGTGGACCCTCAGGCCTTGCTCCTTGCGCGAGGCCCATGCCCCTCGCACAAAGCACTCACGCAATATGAAGCTAAAATTTGGCTAAATCTTGGGCACCGTCGTGCCCATCAAGCCAAAATTTTGGTCAAGTCATGGGTGCCCTCGCATGGACCCCTCAGGCCTCGTTTCTTGTGTGAATCACACGTCTCTTACGTGGAGTACTCAAGCGATGTGAAGCTAAAATTTTGCTAAGTCTTAGGCACCATTGTGCTAAGTCTCTCATGTGGATCCCTTAGGCCTCACCCCTCGTGTGAAGTACTCATGCGTTATGAACCTAAATTTGGCTAAATCTTGGGCACCCTCGTGCCCATCAAGCCAAAATTTTGGCTAAGTCATGTGTACCCTCGCGTAGACCCCTCAGGCCTTGTGCCTTGTGCGAAGCCCTCGTCTCTCGCGTGAAGTACTCACATGATGTGAAGCTAAAATTTGGCTAAGTCTTGGGTACTCTTGTGCCCATTAAGCCAAAATTTTGTCTAACTCATGGGTGTTCTCACGTGGACCCCTCAGGCCTCGTGCCTCGTGCGAAGCCCTCGTCTATCGCGTGTAGTACTCACGCGATGTGAAGCTAAAATTTAGCTAAGTCTTGGGCATCGTATCCATCAAGCCAAAAATTTGGCTAAGTCATGGATGCTCTCGCGTGAATCCCTCGTGCCACGCCTCATGTGAGTCTCTCGCCCCTTGCGCGGAGCACTATCGTGATATGAAGCTAAAATTTGGCTGAGTCTTGGGTACCCTCGTGCCCATCAAGCTAAAATTTTGACTAAGTCATGTGTACCCTCATGTGGATCCCTCAAGCCTTACATCTCACGTGAGACCCTCGCCCCTAGCGCGGAGCACTCTCGTGATATGAAGCAAAAAATTGGCTAAGTTTTGGGCACCTTCGCGCCCATCAAGCTAAAATTTCAGCTAATTCTTGGGTGCCCTTGTGTGGGTCCTCGGACCTTGTGCCCGACGCAAGCCCTTGCCTATCGAGTAGAGCACTCACGCGTATTTCTTGGCCCACATGCCTCGTGACCGCATTGAGTCGAATTTGGCTAAATCTCGTGTGTGCATCCCCATCGAGCCAAAATTTGGCTAAGTCTTTAGCGCTCTGCAGAAACACCCTACAAATGCGCTCTACTAAGTGCACTTTGAAAATACTCATCGGCATGATACAAGACCTCAACACTCCTCTTTGCCCCTCAAGCGTCCTTCAAGGCACCCAAGGGATAGAGGCTAGATCATAGTATTGAGGAATTCTACCATCTCATTTAAAATGCTCTATGCTTCAACAAGTCTATGGAAAAGGTATACCAGGCCCCTTGCACTAGGAGCCCAACGCCCCATGCACCGTGCCCCAGTGCCCCGTGTACTACACGCGTTTTGTCAGCCGCATCCTGTGCCCGTGCACGACACCCGCACTCAACGGTCAAGGCTTGCGTCCGCCCGCAAGACTATGCCCTATGCCACGACTGGCGTGCCATGACCAAGACCTACGTGTCGTGCCCCAGCGGCCACACCCTACGTGCTGCGCCCTACGGGTCATGCCTCGGTAGCTACGCCCTACGCATTGTGCCTTGGCATCCATGCTTTGCATGCACAAACACCCTCGCTCGTAGCCCTATGCGTGCCTTACAGCTTGACGACCTGCTTGCTTCACACTCATGCGCCATGCGTGCCCTAGCGCCCACGCCATCAGCACCCCATGCCCGTCACCCAAGTCTCCGACACCCTACATGCTCTATGCGCCCACGTTGGCCACATCCTCCGCCCATATGCGGCGCCCATGCCCAATCAACTCTACGCCTTGGCCTGCAAGTGCCCTGGCCAAACCGTCTTGACACCCTACCAGGTGTGGTCTCAAGTGCCTTAGCAAGTTCAGCTCTACTGCCCTAGCATTTTAGCCAACACGTCCTGGCACTCTAGTCGACGCCTCGGTAGACCGCCCAGGCAAGCTCGATCGGCCTTAGTGTGCCTCGGCAGCTTCAATCCTCGGTGCCCCCAGCGAGTTCAGTCCTCGGCACCCCCAACAAGCTTAGTCCTCGGCGCCCTAGAGCTCCAACCGGTGCCTAGGTGAGTTTGGCCTTGGCATGACCTAGCAGAAATATGCACTCTGGTGAACTAGGCCTTCGTTGTCTCAGTGCTTCAGTCGATCGACCCCTCGACGAGCCTTGACCATCAGCCACCAAACGCCCTGGTAGCCAGCGGCTTAGTACCTGGATGGCCAACCTCCTTGCGCCTTGACGACCATCTTCACTGTGCTACGGTGCGGCCGCTGGAGCCCTAGCCGCCAACCCTTGGCATGCCCAGGCAAGGACATTGGTGCCTTGGCTGTCCTAGCGCCTACGCCCTGCTGTTCCTAGCCACCTGAGTCCCAAAGTCGGCCTGCCAGTCCCTAGCGAAAACCCATCCAACGCCTTGGCTACCAGTCCTCAACGCGGCCTGGCAAACGCTCGGCTACGCCCTGGCAAAGACAAAGGCTTAAGTGCCACAGCAGCGTCTGGAGCCTAGGATGCACCGATACGGATACGACGATACGATATTTTCCAAAAACAAGAATACGTCGATACGGCATATATATATATATATATATATATATATATATATATCAAAATAAAAAAATTGTAAACATGTTTCTAATGGTATAACTATCAATACTTGGCTAGTAATGAAAAAAAATACAAATTGCAAAGTTTGAATGACATACCACTTGGTAGTTTGCAGTTTGACACATACCCAATTGGTTGTAAGAGCAAGATATTTGATAACTCTTGATCCCGGTTGCAAGACTTCTTTTAATGCATGGTTTGACCTAGGCAAACAAAAGTATGAACTCATATTAGTGAACAACTAAATAACAGATCATGGAGAATTAGACAGGCTCATCTAGTGAGAGATCAGCTGCTTCAAGAACGCCAACACCATCAAAGGACTCAAAGGCATCTCGTTCTAGCGGCTGCATCAGCTGCAGCAACTTCATTGCGAAGTTGCTCAAGAATAGGAACTGTCACCTTATGACAAACCTTAACACCTTGCCCTGAAATCTTCAACAAATGTGCTTTCACTCTAGAATAGCTCCCGGGTATAATGTGACCACAATATCGCATTCTGATTTTGCACGCGCTGCTCTGCTGGGGATCCGATCCGGCGCGGGGATCCAACTCAATCCGTGCTTCCCCAGGTCCTCCCGGTGCGAGGGGAGAAAGAGGGCGAGGGGGAAGCAGCAACGCATTGGGCACCACCCGCCTGCTCCGCTCGACGCTCATCCCACCTACTCCGATCGGCAACAACGCACGTCTCGCCGCCGCCTGTGAAGACCGCCCGGAGCCCCTGGGGCGAGCAAGCGTGCCGACTTCTGGAGGCGCCTGCCGGAACGGTCAGCCAGCTGGCCGCCGGCACTCACCTCCCGCCGTGGCCGCTGGCACTCGCCTCCCGTTGTCTGCTGGTACCGCCTCCGGCCGCTGCCGGCACCCACCTCTGGCCGCTCAGCTCTCCCGCCGATGCAGGTACTGCTGCGTCCAGCCACCGCAAGCCGCCCACGGGGAAGCAGCACCTCTACACCAACGGCGAGATTCGGAAGCAGGGAGACCCCCAGCCACACCTGGAGCAGAAGCAGGGAGCAGCGGGAGAGGCGGGGCGGCTGCGGCGGCGGGAGAGGCGGGGCTGCTACGGCGGCGGGAGACGTGGCGCGGAGGCGGGAGAGGTGGGGCAGCTGCGGCGGCGAGAGAGGCGACTGCGGCGGCGGGGGAGGCGGAGCTGCTACAGCGGCGGGAGAGGCACCAGCGGCGGCGGATCTCCAGGCACCGGCGATCTCCAGGCGGATCGCTTGGCGAGGCGGCTGCACAGGCGGATCTCCAGGCGGCCAGTGGCGGCGGAGGCTGAGAAGAGGAGCCTGGGGGATGTGCTGGAGCCTGGGGGAGCTGCAAGGGGATAGGGTTTCGGGAGGGCAGATGTGCTGGAGGCAGAGAAAATGGTTGTACTCGCGGGTTGGGTCGTTTCTCTCTTGGGCCGTTTCTCTCTTGGGCTAGAATTTAATTGGGCCGCCGTATCGCTTCCGTATCGCCCCGTATCGGCGCCGTATCGGAGGTTTTTTTTATTTTTTTTCGGCTGAAATTCGCCGATACTCCGCCGATACCGTATCGCCGTGTATCGGAACGTATCGCCGTATCTGATACGTATCGGACACGGGTACGGCAGTTCAGCGGAGTATCGGTGCTTCCTAGTCTGGAGCGCCCTGCCAAATGCATACAAACATACATAGTCACACGCAGGCTGTATACAAACACAAACAGAAACCCCATTGAACATGGTCTACATTACATCTTCAGAGATACACTTATCATGCGAGATCACATGAAAACGCCCAGCGCCCTGCATGCTGACGGTGACGCCCTGGCTGTCTACACCAAGCGCCCTGGCACTAAGACGCCCAGCACCCTACATGTTGACAGAAACACCCTAGCGAACACACTCCAACAGAAATCCCTTAGTGGAAACACCCTGGCAGACACGCTAGCGCCCCCACCATGCGCCTTGATGCAGCTCGATCATCATAGCCCTGGCCTGCTCTCAATACTTGGACGACTAAGTTCACTGCGCCATGGCGGTCGCCCTCCTTGCACCTCAGCAGGTTCACCTTCGGCGCCCTGGTAGGTGCGGTCTCCACCGTCTGGATGCTTCAGACACTACTAGAAAACGGATCATCCCTCACGGTTCAAAACCGTCAGAAAAATACAAAAAATCGTCAGGTTAAATATCCCTGACGGGTTCCCGTCAGGCAAAACCCCTCAGGGCTGGCTGGTCAGGGAAATTCAATTTGGCTGACGGTTACCCGTCAGGGAATATTAACCTGACGGTATTACCCGTCGGGGAAATTTAACCTGACGGTCGGTTAACCGACCGTGAGGAAAATTGATTTAACCTGACGGTACTAACCGACCGTAAGGAAAATTGATTTAACCTGACGGTACTAACCGACCGTGAGGAAAATTGATTTAACCTGACAGTACTAACCGACCATGAGGAAAATTGATTTAACCTAACGGTACTAACCGTCAGCAAAATTGGCACAAACTACTAACAAATTATAACAGAGCACACTCTTGATGTAACCAACATAGTGGCTCCTACCTTTTCCCCAACATAAAGTGCCTTCTATACAATCCATCATAATTTCAAAAGAACTAAGACTTCCTTATGTTCCAATGCATTGTGTCCTATTGAGTAAGAGGCTCAGACTATTAACATACATCCAGTACGGTGAAAGTACCTAAGACTATAAGCATGGTTACCTCTAATGGTTATACAGTATATATGCAAAGGCATATGCAAGCATTGTAACTAACAGATAGTAGCAAATATAAAGGCTATAAGCATGGTTACCTCTAATGGGTGGAACATTGCATATAGATTAGATAAGTGCCTTCTCAAGAAACTAGGAAATTAGGGAAGGATTAGCTAATTTAGCATAGTTATTTGATATCACTTCTGATTCCTTAAGTATTACACAAAGAATATATTACAAAAAGGAAAAGAGGGAAGCACACAAAATTAGAGAAGTGAATAGACTATGAATACATGCCTGGAATTGCAGGATTGTGTGCCTGTGGCTGCAAGGCAGGAGCATGGGCTCTCTACAATTCCTATAAAAGGGGAAAATAACTCTTGATAACTATGCAAATAAAAGACTTTGGAACAGATCAAAGAAAAGAAAAGCGGAAAAGGTACACCTTGATCTTGTGGCAACACCTTGATCTCTGCACGCAAATAAAATTAAGTCAAACTCATGTAAATGGTAGAGGCGTTGCAGTCCAAATAATCTAGAATATGGCAAGATTATTCTTTACTCTGATTAGAAGAGAACATTCTGGAATAGATACACTATAGAAATCTATCATCTAACCCATTGGTTGCAATTGACACCAACAATCACAATATACTAAGTAGTAGTCTAGTAGGACACAATTTTGCTCAGGCTGTACCAATCCACCTCACAACCGTTGTTTGCTAATACTGACAGGCTTACCAAGAGGAACCTAAGTAGGCAGCATCAATAAGTATCTCATATAGTCATACTAACCACCATGCAGCATAAATGAAGACATTAAATAAATATTATTAGCCAAAATCATACCGCATAAATTAAAAACACCCGGTAGCCAAATAACTTTATTTTTCAGAGGTACTACCACAAGGGAATTGAAAAAAATGATCAGCATAGAACATAAGTTTGTAATGCACATTATAATGCATTGCATTTAACGAGTCTTTTTACTGCATACTCACTAGTGCAAAGATAATGACCATCAAGAATTGCAAAACGCCCATCTCTATACAATATTTGGCAGTCAGAACGATCCAAACTAAAACTTGATTCATTCACTATCAAGGCCGATCAGGTTCATGGTTAAAACCGTTACTATAACAACCTGAAAAGGGCAGCAGCAAGACAGAAAAGAAAATGATCTGTATCTTATTAACAGCTAGGGAGGTACACCTTAGAAATAGTGACATGAGACCTGTATATCCCAACAGAACTTGGAATGGACCTCCTATCATGATAGCTCCCTGCAGGTGCTTCATTATGTGTTTAAAGTTCTGCAATGAAACACAACAGGTTAAGTTCAATTAGATGCGTACATTGTCATTGAGCCCAAAAATTCAGGAGAGTTAATAATTGCAAGCGCAGGGGCAATAGGTGAAGTAACAATAGGTGACAAACTTCATCACCAAAGTTGAAATTAGAAATATGCAAGAACCTGCAGATCTTCATTGTTGGTGACAAACTGTACCGCTCGATACCATATATCATCACTTACAAAATCTCCTGCTTTGTCAATTAACTGAAGAATTACATCAACATACCTACAGAAACAAAAGTTAGATCCAGCCAACACTTCAAGGACCTGAAGTTACAGAAATAAACCTACAGCCAACCTTTCACAGTGCTAGAGGGAGGCGCCGCCGGTGCCGGAGAGGCGCGGCCCCGAGGCGTGGATGCGTGGAGCCTTCACCGTGGAGGCGTGGAGGGCGTGGCGGCTGGGCCGAGGGGAAGAGGAGAGCGCGGGGAGGGGAGGAGGGGGCGGGGGGCGGATCTGCGGAGGGCGGGGAGGCGGCGACGGGAGGCCGGGAGGAGAGGAGGGGCGGCGGGGAGGGAGGGGAGGGGGCGGCGGGCGGGGCGGATCTGCGAGGGCGCCGGGGCGCGGCGGGGGGAGGGAGAGGGAGGAGGGCTGCGGGGGCGGGGGAGAGCGAGGCTGAGTCCCGCGAGGGGGAGGAGGGCGGCGGAGGAGCGGGCGAGGGGATGGGGAGGAGCCGGGCGAGGGGTTGGGGATCGAGGAGCAGGCGGGCGAGGGGATAGGGGCGCGCGGTTGCTGCGAAAACTAGGTTAGGGTTTTCTGGCGCGCTGCACGAAATTAGCGGGCGGGCTAGATCATAAACCTCACGGGCATGGACCGACAGGAAAATGTATTTTTGTGACGGTGATACGTGGGCCCGTCACAAAAATTGATATCTCTTACGGTCTATGCGGGCCCGTCAGGAAAAATGTATTTTTGCAACGGTGATGCGTAGGCCCGTCACAAAAATTGATATCCCTCACGGTCTATGCGGGCCCGTCAGGAAAACTAAAGCCCGTGAGGGATGATCCGTTTTCTAGTAGTGAGATGACGCCCTGGCAGAATGCCTCAACCCAGAGCACCCTAGCAGAATGGCCTGGTAGGAGACACCTGAGCGAATTTGCCCTCCGATGCCCCAGTAGCTCAAATCTCAGTGCCCCAGCAGGTTCAAGCTTCGGCACTCCAGCGGATTGGGTCTCCACCTCCCGGCGCTCTGGAAATGCCCGGGAGTAGCACCCGAGGAAGCCTCTACCCTGGAGGCCGACCTCGTTGGATTTTTTCTTGCCCCAGCACCAAAGCTATTTCCTTGGTTTTGACTGGCGGCTGCTCAATTCTACATCACCCTCTAATCCAACTGTGTGATGGCTGCTATGAAGGAGATGGGGAATGGCCAGCGCATGGACCCCCTTTTTATCCCCTCACCGAATGTGCCGGTCACATAAAACCCTAAAGGATGAAGGCGCTATTGGGCCGGGATGGCTTGATTCAAAACCTCTCAATAGCCCATGGCCCATTCTCATATTCCAGCTTGTGATCAGATGGCCAGGAAGTCACACGCCTAGGTGATGGCTGAGACCAAAATATCACAAGGCAAATTCAACACCCAATCTAGAATGAAATTAGGGAAAGGAGTTCGTTTACCTTCACCAAGTATCCACCCTGGCACTGCAATCAAAGCAACCCTATGCTGCCCCTTTGGACGTTCCTTCTTCTGAACTCCAAAAGGCAGGGGGACTAGTATTGGATGAATAATTCACCCCTCTACTGGTAGGACTCATGCTACAAAAGATACCTACTTACAGATAAAGAAATGCGACTACACTTACAAAGAACAATTATACCCCTCATTTGTACTCATAGGGTAGCTATCTTCTCATGGGGCATTCTAGATATTTGTACAGATTCAACAGCCTATAAATACCCCATGTATCTCTTATATGAAGGGAAGAGCTCTCTTGAACTCTGATGAGCAATAAAGAATCATATTCAAACTGGTGAACCCTCAGAGCTCCCTCCCCGGAGATAGCCCCCCATTGTCTCACCGACAGGAGTAGAGCGATCCTCTCGGACCCCTGAATATGTATAAATCCTCATGTCATTGTTTACTCTCGTGGATGCCAATCTATAACACAGCTGACATCCACTCTCTCACTTGTGTTTGGATTTCACACCTACAACAATGATGCACAGTCTAAATTTTAGGGCCAACTTTGTTACCATGTATATATGATTATGCATGGGTCGGAGATTATCTTCTTTATTAATCATGCTTATTAATCCTCTAATTTCTAATTTTTTAATATCTGGTGCCACTTTGGATGTTGGCCAATGGCAACTTCTCAAATCCTATTTCATTTGCATGCATATATATGAAAAATTAACATGCGCGTGTTGGACATCAAAGTTACAGTCAGCCTAGTAGACAAGTAGATCTTTTTTCCTCTTCAATTAACATGGTAATTTCTAACCCTTGAAAATGAATATGGCGGCTTCTTTTTCTAAAAACTCGACCTACGGGGGGAAGAAACCCCCTGGATATTTTGCTTAAGAAGAAGATCCTCTCACACAGATCAAGAAAACTCCCGAACTCCTGCTCCACCCTTACATAGTGGCCCACACACTCGCATGAGAACGACTTGGGCGGGGCCTGAGGCCCGCATGCTCACAACCTGAGTGGGGCCTAACATCCTGTGCTTTGGTGTGGTAGCAGGCGAGGGGATTTTTTTCCCTTAGCCTAAATTCACTTCCACTAGGAGTCAAACCTAGGACCTGAGAGGTGCTACTAGAACGCTCTAACTATTTGAGCTAGAGGTCCGTTCACGACGGCTTCTTTTTCTGTCATTGTAATAATTTAATGGACAATTGGTACATTGGAAACATGAAGTAATTGTAGGAACATCAGCAACGTTACTTTGAGCAGACGAAATTGATCGCTCTAAAACTTAAAAATGAACTCTTCAAAAGAAATATGATCGATCCTGAAGGAGGTTATACAAGTCATTAACCTGCCGGTAGTTACGTATGGTCATGCAGCCCAACCTGAAGTCAATCAATGGATTCGATGGCTCTTCAGACATGAGAGAGTAGTAGTGGGCAGCAGAAGATTATAATGTAGACCCCGTAGTTCCACAGGAGTCTCTTAACGATTGGCATCCCTATTCTCCTCCACACCAAAACCCCTGACCTAATATGCAGTATCCTTGCATGAGCAAGGATCTGCCAAATGTCTCTATTCCCAAGAAGCAACAAAGCAAAAGTGACAACACAAACAGCAACAGAAGTCCTTGCAGCAACTGGAGCTAGCACCACATATATGGCCAATGCAAATGCGGTGATCAAACTTCTGACTGACATCTGCAGCAAGCCTATGGCCCTATTAAAGCATGCAATGCGTAGGTACAGGTCAAATGAAGCTATCCCGGAGTACATGAGGTCGAAGGTGGCTACCAAGGAGGAGATGAATGCTAATGTGATGGCCATGATGAATGCGTCAAAGGGATAACTCTCAGCGAGCGTCGGCGTGCCGCCATTAGCGTGGTCATCGGCTCTGTAACCCCCAGGCAGCGTGAAGGCCGTCGCGAATGCGACGGTCGCTATGAGCACAGAGCCAATGCCCACGACCTGCGCTGACTCCACGATCTTCTTTGAGTCCTCAATCTCATCTTTTTTGGGAACACACTGTTCTTGGTAAAGATCCAACCTGCGGTTACCGCCCTGTGCATCAGCAAACAACAACGTCCAGTGTATCCACATAGCTGGATTCTGTCGTAAAAACGATTCATATATAAAAATTAACGAATTAATTGATAGCTGTTAATTAATTGACCCCATTTAAGCTAGGCAATGTTGAAATGGAGAATGCCAGAGTTGATTACCATACCCATAGCTGATGAAGCCATGTAGCTGGTGTGCTCTCTGAAACATCTAGAGGAGTTTGGCCGTTGTTATTTGCCAGGTTCAAGCAAACCTTCGGGTTGCGCATCAGGTAACCAAAGATGTCAAGATCCCCGACCTGGATAGATAGGTGCAGCGCGGTGTTGCCGTCATTATCCTGCCTATTGAGAATGGATGCAAACCTTGCTCCTCCTCCTCCTCCTCGGCAAGCAGCAGCGAACGCCACCACCTTGTCTCTCTTCTTCGCCACGGCGACATGAAGGAAGGTTCTCCCTTGGGCATCTCGCAGCGCAGCGCACTCCGGGCAGATAGCGAGCAAACTGGTGATGAACTCGAGGTTACCAAGTGCGGCGGCGACATGTATTGGGAACGACCCACTGTTATCCAGCTGATAAGCTGAAGATCTGTTGCGCTCTAGTACTAGTTTTGCAAGTTTTTCCGTTGTTGCAGCAAAGTGAAGGGGTGTACTCCCATATTGGTCCTGTTGTGTGGCAAGTTCCGTGTTCCAGTCCAGTAGTATTTCTGTCATCACTGCATGCAGTTGAGAATTGAGATCCTTAATTTCACGCTAAGGACAGGTACGTAGAAGAAGGAAATGCATGAAGCCTATAACGACTTCACACTACTACAGAAAATCGTATCACAGACGATTCAAAAACGTCATCACAGATGGTTTTCTGAACCGTTTGAATTTATGGGTCAGTAATAATCGAAGGTTGAAAACCGTCTGTGGTGTAAATATTACAGACGGTTTGTAACTAAAAACTGTCTGTGATAGCTATAATTACAGACTGTAACCAAAAACCGTCTGTGATATGGATCGTAGAACATGCATGAATCACTAAAGATCCTACTCCTATTGGTTTTGTTAGTGATAAGCCTTAAAACAACCATAGAGATGATTGTATCAATTCTATATTTATAATCTTTTAAATAATATATTATTTCGTCCTTCAAATAAATATCTTTCATAATGACCACAAGTACATGTGGCTTGATCGTAGAACTTTTATTCATGTTTTGATATTATTCTAAAGTATCCTTAATCTTATATCATTATGTGAGATCATAATAATTTATAGATCATCACATATATTAATTGATGATCATATTTCACGGATTATGGATAGATAGATATCAAATCAATAATATGGACATATGTTAGAGAATATGGTGTTGTGGATTGACCAACATTGAGACATTGTTGGGATTGTTTATTTTTATGTGTCATCAGTTGGTCTTAAGTAATGATGACGTATAATCCTTATACCTGATATCAGCAAGTTTCCTACATATGTAATAGTGCATTTAGTGGTTACCAATGCTACTTCTTAACTAGATAGTTATAAAGGTAGTTTTTATGTATACTATGAAATATGTGAAGGAATGTGACTGGTTGATATCAAATTTGCCCCTCCTACACAATAGGAGAGATATATTTGGGTCCCTCATTGTGGTTGAATGAAAAAAAAAGTGTATGGTCATACCACGAATGGTCGAAGAGTCGATCACATAAAGTTATCCATCACTAGATCGAGAAAAGATTAAATAGTCCATATATTATATGTTTCTTGCCTAGAGTTCTATCAGGTATTGTCAGGTAAAAGAAGAAAAGGTAAACATGTCGTTTAGTCTGACCAGATACAAATTAGTCTTATGGGCATACTGACTAGTCGTAAGCTGGTCGGACATATCACAAACTGGTTTGCGAACTGGTCGTATGGGGTTACGAACTGGTCATAAGCAATTTATGAGCTGATCATGAGTAACCGAGACTTGGTTGCAGATCATATTGCATTAGGTTCATGTAGATTGATCTTTATGTATATTTGGGGGTGATATATCCTGCTAGCGATCGCTACCAACTAATGATTGAAAAAGTGTTTTCTGGTTACAACCAAGTATATATGAACTTACAGAGTCACACGTTTAACAGGTTAGAACGATAAGGGTAAGGACGATATACTCCGGCTGAGTGGGATACGATTTCTACTCGTATAAGGATTGGTTGGTACACTTTGAAGAGATACGATTTTTACTTAAATTGGATAAGGATCCGGTCAGAGACTCTCTAAGTGGGATATGGTATCTAATCATGTTAGATGAGAATCCGATCGGAGGCCATATATTAAGAGAGATGTGGGCTAAGGGGTGGATCGTGAGATACACCCACCGAAACCTTAGCCGTCACCTTTCCTAGGCCCTGCAGATGCGCTGGTGCTAGCATACCAGCACACTTCATTCCATCTCTAGACATGTAGACTTTAGTAGAGGTGCTGCTACGACTACGACGTTGATCGAGACGAACACGAGGAGAAAACGGTTGGTTCATAAAGATCGACTACTATTCGAGAACGATCAACTACTTCTACTACATCGACGCGCAGTATGTCGAACCGGACTATTTTAACTCTTGTTCTGTTGCATTGCACATCTAGTGATAACAATTTACGATCTCTTATATAACTTTCTAGTTTACATGATAGAATTTTTTTTATATTAGTGTAACCATCTGGTATCCCAACAAATTTCCGTATGCCAAAAACACTCCGAAAAAACGTCAAAAGCACACGCGAAAGCCTTCCTCAAAGGCCCGCTGACGGGAATAGAATAGGTACGTACCTTTGCCCCGGAGGACCGCAGCATACAAGGCATTTTGCCCATCTGGTCCGGAGTACGACAACTCGGCGTCACAATCATGTAGTAGCAGTGCAATTTCGAGGTGCCCTAGCAAAATAGCTTGGTACAACGGCGACGTGCCGTCGTTGCTAGAGACACGAGCTAAGCCCGAATCCTCCGACATGAGCTTCTCGACCAGATTCTTGTCGGCGGAGTGAATAGCCTGGTGCAAGACCGTCTCCCCACGCTCGTTCTGCTTCCTTAGAACTGAGCTAACACTCTCCTCGCCGCCGCCGCAGCCGCCACCGGCGATGGTGTCGTCGTCTCTAGCCAGGGAAATGAGAAGGCGGACCATCCTGACGTTTCCGGCCCGCGCCGCGCAGTGCAGCGGCGTGTCGCCGGCGTTGTTGCGCGCGTCCAGCAGAAGCCTGGCCTTGTCGTGGATCACCTTGGCGCTCTCCAGGAAGCCTTCGCCGTCCCCACAGGCTGCTACCACGTGGAGGGCTGAGTCGCCCTGAAACGTCACTCCCTCGATGAGCGACGGCGTCGACGGCGACGGCGCTGCAGTTGTATTGGGCTCTGAAACTGCGGCGTAGGAGTGGGACGCCACCGAGCTTCCACTACTGGCGCTGGCGATGACGACGGCCACGTCGACTTGGCGTGCCGCCAAAGCCGGTATGTACTCCAGGAGCTGCCTAAGCCGCGGGCAGTCACCGCGCGATGCGGCCATTAGCAGCTCGGGGTGCATGACCGTGCCGGAATTCTACCTAGCTGCGCTTTCGATGTATCGTGTACTGTGCAAAGTCTAGTGCTGTTATGTAAGCCACCCTTACGATTAGTGCTGTTCGATTGGGACAAGTTGTGACGTGTGTGATTGTGTGAAGAAGTCATCGCCGTCCCCTGTACTATATATAAACGAAGTAGTACTGGTTCGTAAATGTACAACTTTTTTAATATTAACGTAATTTCTAATACACAACGTTGATCATTTTTTTCATATAAATATGTTCATAAGAAATATTAAATAATTTTATTATGAAATATTTTTCATAAAAAATCTCATGATACTATTTTTGCATGACCACTATAAATAGTTTTTTATATATATTATTAGTCAAAGTTAAAAAAATTTAACTGCCCGCTTTCTAATCTTTCTCTGTTTTTAGAAGAGAAAAAGAGATAGTTTGGTCCGATCCAAAAACAGCTTAATTTTGAGCCATCACTGGGGGAGGCTTAACTAATTAACGTGCAGTGCGGTCAACTGCACACTCAAACAGCTGTTTATGGGAGCATGATCAACTGCCCTCCCGTACAGCTAGCTGCTAGTGATCAGTATTCGGTACGTAAATGTACAACTTTTTGAATATTAACGTGATTTCTAATACACAACGTTGATCATTTTTTCATATAAAAATGTTCATAAGAAATATTAAATACTTTTATTATGAAAATATTTTTTTCATAACTAATCTAATGATACTATTTTCACATGAACAATATAAATAGATTTTGGGAGGTGATTCTATACTCTCCTAAATAGTAAATTACACAAATATTAAAGCATCTTTAAGGGTAGATTAATGCTACTTACTCCTTGGTTATGCTTTAAGATTTGTGCATATCTATAGAAGTGGAAAGTATATAATCACTTCTCATAGTTTTTTTATATATTAGTAAATCAAAGTTAAAAAGGTTTAACTGTACGCTTTCTAACAAGCTGTACATTTATGAATGGAGAGAGTATTGATTAGTGCTAATCTTTCTCTGTTTTTTAGAAGAGAAAAAGAGATAGTTTGGTTCGATCTAAAAACAGCTTAGGGTCAGGCGTTCGTTTTAGCGATGGCTTCTGACTTCTGGCTTCTGACTGAAATTTCATTGTAGTTGGTTTTTTTACTGTAGCTGATTTAGATTTTTAGATATAATTAAATTTAAAAAATGTAAAAATAGAAAAAAATATGTTAGCCCATCACGGACAATGCAAAGGAACACAGGAAAAAAAAGAAAAATACAAAAAAGTTCAAAAAATCTAAAAAAATTTAGAAAAAAATAAATTATTAAATAGTGAAAAAAAAGCTGAAACTAAAAAAAACTAAAACGAGCGGATTGGCCATTAGTGGGGGAGGCTTGACTAATTAACGTGCAGTGCGGTCAACTGCACACTCAAACAGCTGTTTATGGGAGCATGATCAACTGCCCTCCCGTACAGCTAGCTGCTGGTGATGAGTATTTGGTAGGCCGGCGCGTACGGTTTGTTATATTGGTTTGCTGATCACTGTTCTCGTAGATAAAAAGAGCATCATTGTAATCATTGTGGAGTTACAAAATATCATCTAAAAAATCAAACTCGACATCATGGTTTCATCCCAAGAGTGCAAAATAATCATTCTGTCCTGTTCTTTCTTTCTGGAATTAAAGGAAAACTACAGAACGTGATCAGTCGTAAAAAAGGAATTAAGGGGCAATTTCTCTTGATTAGGTTATCACATGCTGTTTGATGAGTTATTCTCTCTGTTCTTTTTTGGATAAAGCTTTTAGAATATGTGCTGTGAACCTTTTAAAATTTGACCTACAAAATACACAAAAATTATTTGGATTTGTCATGTGGAAATGATATTGCAAGTTTGTCATAAAAAAATACTTCATATCGTTATATTTTTAATAACTTTTGCAAACATATAATACTAGAAAATAATAGTCAAATGTGAGTGTTAGAGATCATATCATGTCCAAAACGGTAAATAAAGAAAACGGAGGTAGTAATTAAGTAGGCAATGGTAACACTACATACATTATCCTCCATTCGGTTCACAAAAATATATTGTTTTGGAGATACGTGCACTCAAACTTTTGAAACTGAGTGTGTTTTTTTGTTGTGGTTGATAGCTTTGGACCTTAGCGTGAGCATCTATGTGAACAAACCGAATGTCGATAAGCTACATCGAACATGTTGTCTCGATAAATCGCCTCGAACAGAGTTGGAGAAACTAAATCATATGTTTGTTTGTTCGGGTAAAGCCATATGATAAAAAGAAATGGGCCTTTAGCAATCGATATCTTTTTAAATATTTTAATTTGATGCATTCAAACTATATTTGTAGATTCGTCTCAAACAATCCTTTCATAATATTTTTGAGGGGAAAACTGTATGGTGGCTCCTACAGTGTAATTTAATATTAATACGGGGAAAATCAACGGGAATGAGGATATAATTTACAAACCCTCATCGAGGGCAGGAAATTTATTGGGTCTAGTACTTCCATAATATTATAATTTTATTGAGTTTTATAAATATATTATAATAAAAATTAATTATCAAAATTAAGTTTTAGGGACTATATTGATATCCAAAATAATATATTTTGTGACCACAGAGGGTAGCATAATATAATTTTCTGCCATTTGCCAGGTTGGTAAAAGTCAACACGTCTATCTAACATAACATGCCCTTTTCCAGCAAAATGGGAGGCATGCCCTTTGCAATTATTGCGGATTAGTAAACTCCCACCAGTCATTTCTAACGAGTTAATTAAGCTAATTACTGTATTAACTTGCTAGCTACTGGCTTCTTCATTAAATATAGGTCATTTCATTCTGACATTTCACGGTAGCCAAAGTAGTACTTTGACTTTACACTTCTATTGCAATACGGCGAGGAAGAAGAATTGAACTAGCACGTGTCCATATAATGAAAGTAGTGTAACCTCCAATTTAGGGGAATTTGAAATTTCTGAATTAAAGTTGCTATTTGAGCTCTTTTCAAATTCTCAACAAATTGAAATTCAATTTTGAAACGTGAAATTCAAATTCAAAGATGAAAATCGAAACTGAAATCCAAAATTAAAATTCAAAAGCAAATCAAAAATAAAAAGACCTTGGGACAGCCAAATCTTCCCCTCGGCGCGGCCCAGCTGCTTGCCCCCTCCTATCTCTCTCTCCGTTCTCCCTTTGCTTTCAGGCCACATCCACAACCCAGGCTCACTGTGTCCACCACATCGCGTCATCTGCCCGCATTGTGCCCTGCCGTGATTCGAGGATTGGGAATTGGGATTTGGGGGAGAGCATTGAGAGGAAGAGAACTGAACATAGAGTGTTGCCCACCAAAATTAAGACGCCAGGGCACCAGTTTGGCTGGGGCTTTAATTCAAATTAGGTCGAAATTATTTGCCAGACGAAACAAATTACAAGGTGCACAGTACAACCAATTTTCAGCAAAAATCGGTCGAAATTTAGGCCCTGCTCAAGTTAGTGATCGCTTCTGGCTTCTACTTTTTTTCACTATTTTTTAATTTCGTCTTTTTCTAGTTTTTTGTTTCTTTTGGACTTTTTATCTTTTTTTCGTATTCCTTTGTATTCTCCGTAATGGTCTAATCTGTTTTTTTATTTTAAAATTTTTTTAACTTTAATTACACCAAATAAATCATCTTAGCTACAATAAAAAATAAATCAGTTACAGTAAAAAAAATAAGTTATCGTTATTCTGAATACCCCTAATTTTGAACCCTGTCGTCTCCACAGGCTTAATTTGCCTACCATGCAGGGAAGCTGGATGGAGTATGTCACTAGCTAAGCTAGCTCCCACGTACAATCTATGGATCGAGTAGCGACGACGACGAGATATGCATGCATGTACGGCGGCCGGCCAGACGCGTTTGATCCAGAGCTCTACGCGTCATGTTGGGATACAGGTAGGCTACACTAGCGTAAATTAAAAAAATTCTATCGCGTAAATCAGGAAGTCATGCGAGTAAGAGATCATAGATCATTACTACTAGATGTACAGTGCAGCGAAAGTAGGGTTGAAGCAGCTGATTCAACGAACAATGCGTCAGTGTAAGTGAAAGTAGTCGATTGTCCTCCGCCAACCGTCTCCTCCTTGCGATCGTCCCAATCAACGCCATAGTTGTAACCGTGCCTCTACCGAGGTCCACACGTCCAGAGAGGGAACACCATGCGTCGGTGTGCTAGTACTAGTACGCACGGCAAGGGTTATAGAAGTGGTGGCTAGGGTTTTTGGGATGTTGCCTTTAGCCTCCACACCTCTCATTTTATAGTCTCCAATTGGATCTTTATCCAACACGAGTGGAGATCGAATCCCACTCGCAAACTATCATCTGAACCCTTATCGTTTCAGTCCATTAAGTGTATAACCGTGTAGGTTCATGTACATTTGGCCATAGGCCGAAAACTCCTTTTCAGTCTATAAGTCGGTAGCGATCCCTAGCAGGACATAACGACCCCTAAATATATATAAAGATCATATTGGACAAACCTATATAATGCTTATATACCGACCCTTTTACCTTGATATTAGATCGAACTTAAGGCGAAAAGCGTGCCATCCTATGATAACTCGATCGTTCATTTGAGCCTGTGATGGATTACTCAGTTGTGATTGACTTTTCAATCACATTCGGCTGGCCATGCACTTTCTTAATCTAACCACATCGAGAGGCTCAGAGATATCTCTCTTATTATATAGGAGAGGTAAATTCCATCTTAATCGTTCATATTCTTCCGTATGTTTCATAGTAAATCCGAAAGCTACCTTTATAACCACCCAGTCACGGAGTAGTGTTTGGTAACCTCTAAGTAAACTATTACACATGTAGAAAACAATGACGATATCAGATCTAAGGATCATACATACACTATATATGAGACCAACTGATGACATTTAAGAATATAACAATCCTCGCAGTATCTCATGGTAGGTCAATCCAACATCATGTTCTTTAACATGTGTCCATATTATTGATTTGATGTTCTATATCTATGATCCGTGAAACATGATCATCAATCAATACATGCGCTGATCTGTAAAATTATAATTGTTTCATATAATGATATAAGATTAAGGATAATTTAGAATAATATCAAAAAATATAAATAAATAGTTTCACGAACAAATCACATACTTGTTGATCAATATGAAAAACATTTATTCAAAGAATAAAATGATATATTATTCAAAAGATCATAAACATATAAATGATATAATTATCTCTATGATTACCTCTAGAATATATCATTAACACGTCAGCCGTGGGCATTCGATGTCGATGCACATGCATGCCGATGCGGCCGCCGTTAGGAGGTTGCCCGCCGCGATCCGGCATGCCCGGCCGTGCGTTGTGCCGGACGAGAGCTGAGGTGCGATGATATGTCAGGTGAGTCGTTCCCAAACAGGTCGGCCATTACGTACGAGGTCGGTGATCGGTGAGGGAGAGCTGCTGCGCAGGATGCTAGAGAAGGGAGGATCGGATGAGAAGAAGGATGCACGCACGAGTCGATCGATCCGAGGCGGAGACGACGACAAGAATTGATCGATGTCGCGACGGGGACGTATCCATGCCTCTCTGCGGCCCATCTTAGGTTGATCGTGTTCTCGTGGCCCACCTAAACAAACTTTCAAGCCCATCATACACCCATGATAATCCTGGGGAAAAAACTGCTTTCCCAAACAGGCCTAAGAAAAATGAAAAAATGGCAACCTGACACGGTCGCCACGGCACTGGAACTATGAATTGCATCATCCACCGTCGTTGATTCTTGCTTTAAAATTTGTACAATTCACAAATGACGAAGAATGGAAGCACTATTAAAATTTTTTTTAAACCCATGTAACAATAACTATGGTGAAGCATAGTTGCATTAAAATGCTGCAGATGTGGTGCAACAAGAGGGAAGCAGAGGAAATCTCAACACCAATATCCATCGCTGTGACTCGAGATCCCCATGACAACCAGAACAAACATTCATCTTATTCATCTCGGTCAAATCCAAGAAGCAACGCCGCCGTGCCCATGTATGTATTCCTTAGGCTGTCCTTACGGGCAGTAATAAGATCTGCACCACTCATCACAGTCACCATCATAGATCAGTGGATGCTGCCGCACGGTGGTGAGCTCCATGCCATTCTCCCAGGGGCGCCGCCTCCGATGTTTGCCTCCCCTTTGCTATGTTCTTTGACTACGGTTTATGATTTATGCCTACGACTGATGACTTTTGCCTCTAACGAGAGTATTTATGCGAACGAACCGAATTCCGATAAATTGGTTCGAAACGATAACAGAAAAATCATCCTATTTATTTATTTAAAAAAAATTAAAAATTATAAACTGAAAAGAACGAGCTCTCATGGCAAATACCCATAGCGACAGAAATGGAAGATGTAAATAAAATGTAGTAATATATGTTGTATAAAAATGTGACAGGCATGATAACCTGTGCTAGGTCTTGCCATGGGGATCGGAAATGAATTGGCGTTCTCAAAAAAATCAAAATGCACAAGAATCACATTAATTATCAGGTACATGTGGTGTGAAAAGAAAATTTTGTGCGCGCGTATGGGCCTTCCAAATCGCGAATCACAGAGCGCATCCTATGGACAGAAAAACGAGTACTCCAAAACAAAAGAAACACTCGGTGCTGTTTGAAAGTTTCCATAAATTAATACTTACTGAAATATGGAAGTTGTTCTGGGCGCGAGAGCACGCTGTTAAAGTTGGGCGCTGTGCATGGGCGCGCGCGCAGCAGCGGCGACATGGATGGATGTGATGCGGTGCGCTGTCTTGTAGCTCTTGTGTTTCAGGGACTTGCTAGGGTGATATGCTCTCTCTCCTACATGACCAGTGGTTCTTCTCTGTGCCAGGCTCTCAGCTACCCTTACATGGGCCACGGCAATGGGACCTCCATGCAAAATGTAAGTTGCACCCCTCTCTCTCTCTCTCTCTGCATTTGGTCCTGCTCGTTTCAGCTTTTTTTAGCTTCTAGCTTCAGTTTTTTTTCACTATTTAATATTTCATCTTTTTCTGATTTTTTAGATATTTTGGATTTTTTTATATTTTCTTTTTTTTCTTGTATTCCTTTGCATTGTCCATAATGGGTTAACATATTTTTTTTTTCTATTTTTACATTTTTTAAAATTTAATTATACTTAAAAAGTCAACTCAACTACAGTAAAAAAATCAACTACAGTAAAATTTTATCTATAAGGTAGAAGTCATCGCTAGTCCGAACGCCTCCTCAGTACACGAAGGAAAGGAGCTCTTACGTCCGAGTGACAAGATGCCTATGCACGTGCAAGGTGCCGTGAAATGCAGTTGTCACGAACGTTGGTTGTTGTTACTTTCGTCTTGGCTTTGTAGGTCATAAGTTAGCAAAACCTTTTTTTGAAAGGTATGTTAATAAACCTTTTATCAAAGGTTAGTGTGAGTAGGATACCGATTCTTTTTGCGTTTCAAAAAAAAAAGGATACCGATCCTTTTCGTAACCTTTGTGAAAAAACGACTTTAAATCTTTAGGCTTTTTATGGGTGCCAAGTAAGGGAAGAAAAAGATTCTTTTTACATAAGAACCATAATCACTAAGAATTTTTGAATGTATACGGGTATATATCCCGCATAAACATAAGCTTAAAATATTGGAAAATTTATACTCCCAAATAATATGTAGCTCCGCAGATTCCTGGTGTATCTCTATCTCCTTTTTGAGTCCACATTCCACACCATACCGCGCGATTAGAGTCCAGATTTCACACCATCTATTCTGCATGGAAACATCTATTCTGGACTTTATGGAATGGGTCTCCTTGATATTGGGACGAAGACTTTGTCCCAGTCATATTTGGGAACTGCTCCGCAGATTCCTGGTGTATCTAGTGCTCAAAATCTCTATCTCCTTTTTAACTTCTAGAGTCCTGATTTCAATTCATCCATTGGCGCTGATCGGACTTTATGGAATGGGTCTCCTTGATGGACTTTGTCCCAGTGATATTTTGGCCAAACATCTATTCTGCATGTGTTTATATAATGTCTGGTTCATATGCTTCAACAGCTAGGCTCTCTTGTTCTTCCAGCATGCATCCCACAACCAATCCCTTGCTCATCCTCCTCATCATCATAAGCACCACTTCATTCTTCGCCGGTGGTTCCCTGCACCGCCATGGGGGCGGCTGCATCCCCGCCGAGAGGGCCGCCCTGCTCTCCTTCAAGAAGGGCATCAAGGGCTCCAATGGTGAGCCGTCCAATCTCCTCGCCTCGTGGCACGGCCGAGATTGCTGCCGGTGGAGAGGCGTCACTTGCAGCAACCGGACCGGCCATGTCGTGGCGCTTCACCTTCGCAATCCAAACCCAGGCATCAATTATTTACAGCAATGTGATGATGCCAATGCTTTGGTCGGTGATGCTTTGTTCGGTGAGACGATAAATCTCAGTGATGCTTTGTTCGGTGAGATAAGTCCCTCTTTGCTTTCCCTGCGGCATCTAGAACACATGGACCTTAGCATGAACCACTTGATAGGGCCAAGTAATCATTTTCCTGAGTTCTTGGGCTTGATGGAGAACTTGAGATATCTCAACCTCTCCGGCATACCATTTTCCGGTAGAGTGCCTCCTCAGTTCGGTAATCTGTCTAAGTTGCAGTATCTTGACCTTGGCCAGAATAGTTTTTCTGAGATGTACTCAACAGATATCACCTGGTTAACAAATCTACCAGTACTACAGTACCTTAGCATGAGTGGCGTAAATCTCACAGAGATAGCTGACTGGCCTCGTATCCTGAATATGCTTCCGTCTCTAAGAGTCATCCGTCTTTGTGGCTGTTTACTTGATAGTGCAAACCAATCGGTTCCGTACCTTAATCTCACGAAACTTGAGAAGCTCGATCTCTCTTCGAATAGTTTTGACCACCCAATTGCATCTAGCTGGTTTTGGAAAGCAACTAGCCTCAAGCACCTCAATCTTCGGGGTAACAGCTTGTTTGGCCAGTTTCCTGATGCGCTAGGAAACATGACATCTCTCCAAGTCCTTGATTTGTCATACAATCTGAATAAGGATTTGATGATGATAGGCAACGCGACGAGCCTTTGCAATTTGGAAATCCTAGACCTCACCAGTAATTGGATAAATGGAGATATAACGGTATTGATGGAAGGGTTGCTGCAATGCGCATGGAAAACATTGCAGGAGCTGCGTTTCGGTTACAACAGTTTCACCGGAAACCTGCCAAATTTGATAGGGAAATTCACCAACTTGAACATACTTGACCTCTCCAGCAACTTCTTCAGTGGAATTGTACCCTCTGAAATTGGTGCCCTTACAAATCTGACTTCTTTGGACCTAAGCAAGAACAACTTCAGTGGCATGATCAAGCAAGAACATTTTGCTAGTCTAGTAAGCTTAAAGAACATAGATCTGTCATCCAATAATGTGAAGATTGTAGTGGATTCAGATTGGGTTCCTCCCTTCATGCTGGAGTTTGCACGGTTTGCATCTTGTCAGATGGGTCCTTTGTTTCCAGCTTGGCTTCAGCAGCAGCTGAAAATCACTGAACTTGACATTTCAAGCACATCTCTAAAGGACAAGATTCCTGAATGGTTTTGGTCCACATTTTCACAAGCCATATATGTCGACATCTCAAACAACCAAATAAGTGGCAGTTTGCCAGCACATCTGGATGGCATGGCTTTAGAAGCACTCAACCTCAGTTCAAACCGGCTCACTGGACCAATCCCAACGTTGCCAAGAAATATCACTGTGTTAGACATCTCCAACAATACCTTGTCGGGACCACTACCATTCAACCTTGAAGCTCCACAACTACAAACATTCCTTGCATATTCAAATCAAATTGGTGGTAGCGTTCCAGAATCTATATGCAAATTGCAGCAGTTGGAAGATCTAGATTTGTCAAGCAATCTTTTGGAGGGTGAAATTCCTCAGTGCCTCGACACCAAATCCATGAGGTACCTCCTGTTAAGTAACAATAGTTTATCAGGTAAATTTCCAGCATTTTTGCAGAACGCCAAAGGTCTGGAGTTCTTGGATCTTGCATGGAATAAGTTCTCTGGGAGGTTGCCAACATGGATAGGAGAGCTGACGATTTTGACGATTCTACGACTAAGCCAGAATGCGTTTTCTGGGAATATCCCAGTTGAAATAACTAATCTTATTTGTCTTATATACTTGGATCTAGCAGACAATAATTTATCTGGTGTTATTCCTTGGCATCTGTCGAACCTAACAAGTATGACCATTAAGGGTTACGTGCCAATAGCAATCTATGAGGATGCTGCAAATTTCGGCCCAATCGTTGTAGCTGCTCAGTTTGGAGAAATCTTGTCGATAATTACAAAAGGGCAACAGCTTAGATATGGTGGCACACTTGCATATTTTGTGAGCATTGATTTATCTGGCAACTCCTTGACCGGTGAAATTCCCACGGATATCGCCTCCCTCGATGGATTAATAAATTTGAATTTATCATCAAACCAACTCAGCGGAAACATTCCTAACGAGATTGGATCCTTGCAGTCATTGGAATCTCTAGACCTCTCTAAGAACAAGCTTTCCGGTGAAATCCCATCGAGCTTAACAAGTTTGACATCGCTGAGCTACTTGAACTTGTCCTACAACAATTTGTCTGGAAGGATACCCTCAGGCCGCCAGCTTGACACCCTCAATGCAGACAACCCCTCGCTTATATACATCGGCAACAGTGGACTTTGTGGGCCTCCTCTTCAGAAGAATTGTTCAGTGAATGGTACGGTCATCCATGGTTATCCTAGAAGCAACAAGCAAGAATTTGAGCCGATGACCTTTTATTTTGGTCTTGTGGTGGGAATTGTGGTGGGTTTCTGGATGGTGTTTTGTGCCCTGTTGTTCAAGAAGACATGGAGGATTGCTTATTTTCGGCTCTTTGACAAGCTGTATGACAAAATCTATGTATTTGTGGTTGTAAACTGGGCATGCCTGGCTAGGAAGGCACCTCCAGAATAAGCAATTACTTTGAAGGAGCCAATGTCCATCCCACGACCAGTACAATGGGAGCTATGCACTAACTAGGGTGAGGAAGATCTTGACAACATATGTTAAGTCGTGTGCATTGATTGTATATCTAAATAAAGATGAAGATGTTCTTTAATTATTCTGATACATGTAAAACTGTAATGTTCCTCTGGACTGCATTCATGAGGTTCTTTCGGTGAATAAGTTGAACCTTTTTCTGCGGTTAGCAATGAATTAGTTTTTCCTCTCTGTGTATGGAATGAAGGATAGCCTAACGGAGGAAAATTTATGTATGGAATGTATGCTACAGCTTATGTATGCAGATAGAAGATTATTGTCTGAATCCTTACAAGGCTTTTGCCATGACAATACCTATTTAAGAATCCCATTTGCATGCTTGGTGGTGCCCATCAGCGTTCCGGCAGGCGGGGTTCCTTTAATCTGCGGTCGCGTGTCGTCGCCGTCCAGTGCTCCTCTCGTTCCAAGAGTGCTTCAGCAGGTGAGCATCAACACGGCGGACACGGCGCGGGGTGTACCAGGGTCCGGGCATTCCGTCAAACAGTTGGCGTGCTGCTGCGGCGTCCCTCGCCCGCGGAGGGGTACACATACGAGAAAATTGATACTTTACCATCCTATTCGGTGCGCTTCGATAAAATGCCACTCCCTAGAATGACCACTATAAAATACCACTCTTAACATTGACATTTTGATTATTTGCCATTTTGAGGGGTTTTTAGGATTCTTAATTATTTTTTAACCATTTTCAGATTATTTACCATGAGAAAAGACACATTTGCCCTTGGCCCATTTGCTTGTTCTCCAGTGATCAGGCGCACCTGACAAACATGGGTGCTCTATTAGGGTTGTCGAGGAACTAAACCGCACACGTGCTAGCGAGGTCTATATAACTGTACATGCAAGCCGCATCTCTCATGCAGCTCTAAGACAAGAAGCAAGCAAACGCACACCGAAGTTGTACCTCAATTCTTCAGTTCCCACCCCTTTTCTGAGCCGTAGTGGTCGCATGGTTGGTTGACAGCGGCCGGGGAGGGGCGCCGCGTCGGGTTGCTGCGCGGCAGACTGCTCGGCGCGGCCGGGGAGGGGCACCGCAGCCAGGGAGGGGCGCTGCGGCCGGGGAGGGGCGCCGCTGTCGCCGTCGCGGTGGCCGGAGGGCCTCCTCCCTCTCGCCTCGGTCTCTCTCGTGTGCAAATGCAAATGTCTCGCCTGGTTGAGGGGAGATCTCGGTTGAGGGCTGGAGAACAAGCAAATGGCCCAAAAGCAAATGTATCTTTTCCCATAGCAAATAATCTGAAAATAGTTAAAAAATAATTAAGAATCCTAAAAACCCTCAAAATGACAAATAATTAAAGTGTCAATGTTAAGAGTGGCATTTTATAGTGGTTATTTTAGAAAATGGTATTTTGTCAAAACCCACCGAATAGGATGGCAAAGTATCAATTTTCTCCATACGAGAAAATTGATACTTTACCATCCTTCGAAACCCACCGAATAGGATGGCAAAGTATCAATTTTCTCGTACACATACCTCCCAGCAAGAAAGAAGGGCGGTGATGACGCAGGACTCGTGGGCTGGTCGTGAGGCGGTGGTGGTTCGGTAGCCGGTGTTTGTGGCAGCGGTGGCGAGGACAAGGGGAGCCGGGGACTGAGGAGGCACGACACCAGATCGAGACTGTGAAGCCAACATGGTAAGGGACTGAATATTTACAAATTGTTTCTAAATGATATTCTTAAAAAAATATTGTGGCAGAAAGATAAGCAAAGATAATTGAGTTGCCCATAGTAATTTGCACCATAGCATCCTCCACTTATGTGGTTGTATAACTAAACTCCCTTATACGCAAATTACTTTCGTAGCCCCCTAACCTCACGTCCAATTGCAGGACGGGCTGTCCTAACGGGAAAATACCATCTCTACCTTTATCCTCCCATTTTTGCATCTCTAAAGTGTAATAATTCATTTTCTAGTGATCTGGTTGGTTAGTGACTCTGTAAAATGGTATTTTTATAATTATGTTCAAATGGTTGCCATTGTGTTTTCATCTATTTTCAAAACTATTTGGTTCATAATAGATGATTATGTGTAAGTAGCTACCCAGGGGCTGGGGATATATAGGTGGTCTTGTTATTTGAAGAGATGTAGGGGATTATGCTTTCATGTATAGTTTTGTGCAATAATTTCATATCTAGTGTTTGCTAATCTCGTGGCCTGAACAATAGAATCCTAGAAGGCCCCAGGACATTGAAGGTTGAATCGAAGATGGATTGAGTGCCGAGATCCGAAATATGATTCCAACCTCTATGTATTTACCGTACTAGTCCCGTAACCAATTGCTAGCACACATATCACTGGCAAACCCTTTGCCGACCAAGTTATGCATAGTTTCCCGTCCATACATACCATAAACTGTTTTGCAAAACATAAAACTATTAAGTTGGAGGATTCATCAAGTTGTCTATGACCAGGGACACAACTATTCGAATAAATTTATACTCTGCAGAGGTCGTATAACTTTACCCACTTGGCATAAATGTCCTACTATGTTAAAACATATCACATGATACCATCGGTACCCGATTTGAGAGTCTATGATAGAGCCTTTACATTGTTGATCATAACAATAACTGCATTATGATACCTTCTTAGGATATAGTGAGCTCCCCAAAATCCTAAGAACTCATATGTTGTATTTGTAAGCTTTGCGGTCCTCATAAAACCCTACAAACATGGAGGTACTCTACCATGCCTGCACTAGCCTAAATTTTCACATATCATCTACCACCTACGGCTTAATTGCTAGAACACAGTAACTTATTATCTTAGGGCCTCCCCATAAGAGGCACATGTGGTTTATACATTGTTTGTCGGATCTAACTGCACCATAGATTCGGTACTTGGTGACTTGGGCGAGACTACAATATACCAAAGTCTCGTGCAATTGCACCGATCTCTATAACCACTCACCCAAGTTCAAATTAAGTTTTTTATTTTATTTTCTAACTAAAATAACAAAGGTACCACCTCTGGACCATTTTCAAGTATTTCTCATAATTTGACAATTTTGACTAATTTTACCAACCTAGCACAACTGGTATTGATGAGCATGGCTAAGCATCAACTACTTTATTTAATCTACAAGTTCCACATTTTACCAACAGTTGATAACAATACTAATATGACAACAGTGAGGGTATCAATTTATCAAGGTGGGATCAGTGTAATAATCAGGATACAACTACCGACCTTACCAACATAGCAATTTTTATCGAAATTACGTGCGTGCATAATACTTTCAAAATAATATACATACAAACAAAATATAGGTACAACATGGTCAAATGGGGTGCTTGCCTTGCTCATTGAACAATGGTTCTTGTTCTGGCTCGTTGGCGAGAGTTTTTGGGATGTCGTATTGTAACATCCTCTTTTTATGGAGTTCTTAAAGTTTGGAATTTAAAAATTAATGTTTTGGAATTTGCTGGAATTAATTCAAGCTTAAAATGAATTTTTAAAATTTAAAATGATTTAATGTGATTAAAATATACTTTAACATAACTTAAAAATATTTTATTTGAGTTCCTCAGATCTCAAGGATTTTTCTGGTATTTTTAGTGAATTTTTGGGATTTATCTGCTATTTTCTAGAGCTTTTGGAGCTTTATTTGAATTTCTGTAAAAAGAAAAGAAAAAGAAAAAACCTTTCCCCAAAAACCTTGAGCCATCCCGACTATCCGCGCCACCGCCGCCCACGCGTCACCCATCCCCGCACTGCCCGTACCCCCTTTCCCGCTTCTGCCTTGCCCCGCCTTCCGCCGCTCGATCGGCGCCGCTTGCCGCGTGTTGCCATTCCCCGCACCTGCACGCGCCGCCCGCGTGCCCTAGCCGCGCCTGCACTGCGCCAAGTCGCTCGCGCATTGCCCCGTCCCCGCCGTCTGATCTACCACACGGCGGCACCAGCGCTGCCCTTCGCGCTGATCCGCCCTAACCCTAGCGCCCGCCCGTGCCGTCCGATCCTCCGTGATCGAATCTCGGCCGTCCGCGTGTCCTGAACACACCCGCGCCGGCGCCGCACCGTCTCTGGATCGAACTCGCCTCGATTCACGTGTTTTATACGTCGTCATTGCCTCGATTTGCGTGCACCCGCATCACTGCCGCCCTCGCCCTGTCCTCGCACCTGCGCCGTCACCAGAGCCCTACCCCGCCGCCGTCGTCCCCGTCGCCGCCGTCCCCGTCGTCACCGGTGAGAAGCCCCGCGCCGCGCCCCTCTCGCCTTGCCTCCCGCGTCGCCTTCCCTATCGCCGCATTCGCCCACTCGAACGCTGGACGCAGCGCCTGTGCTCCCGCCTCGGTGTCTGTGCTACACCCGCGCCGCGCCCGCGTCGCGTCCGCGACGCTTCGCGCGGCACGCTAGGCCACGCGTCGCTGATCCGTCGGCCGATCGCTCTGATCCGCGTCGTCCACTCAGATCTGGATCCATGCCCCAAATCGCGCCACGCGTCCATCTTCCCGACCGTCCGATCCACACCGCCGCCGCGTCCGCACCCGTGCCACGTCAGCCCTAGCCGCGTCAGCTGCCACGCCAGCCCTACCGCCACGTGGCGTGCCACGTGTCTTGCCACGTCAGCCGCCACCCATCCTAGGTGCCACGTCAGCGCCACATCAGCACCCGTGCACTATTCTGTAGACCCAGTCCACCGTAGACCTCCCTCTCCCGTGAACCCGGTCCACAGCACTGTGTAATTTCTGATTTTTAGGGTTGTCCTTTAGATTAAAATTTTCGAAAGCTGTTCTCCTCCGTCCTAACTCCGATTGACCTCGTTCTTTTTTTCTAAATTCATCTAAAATTGAGCTCTAGCTTTTGGTTTCGTTTCATGATTTTTGGAGTTCATTTACTCATCATTTTATGTGTTTTTGTTGTTTCGATCGTTTTCTCACTCGTTAGATTCCGATTCCGGAGGAGTAGGAGTGACGCCCGAAGACCCCGAGTACCTTGTTGAGCATAACCAAGGCAAGTCGTGTCCTTTGATCATGTTGAACCCAGTTTGTAATATGTTATTTAATTATTTTATTTTAAATTACATTGCATCGCTATTTAATTACAAACTTTGGATATGGTAGTTATCGTTCCAATTGATTAATCCCTCCTTGATACTTTGAAATGTCATGATGCCATTGTCACCAAAGGTTGGGAAACATACTAGTAATACTACGATATTTATCACATGGGTTGTACGATTAGCATGCTTAGCCTTGCTTAATTTACGATTGGGTTTATCACCACTTGCGAATTATTAAATTGACTTAATGTTAAACTTGGTGGTTTATGTTGGAAGTGAATAGGTAGTTCACTGTTGGTGTAACTTGTGGATGGGAGATCTACAAGTGGTTCAGTTCAATTCCTTTGATTATTTATTCATTATTGTCTTATTTAAAGTGTGCCTTCAATCTATTTATTGTATTTACCTTCAAATATTATTTTATGCAAATTAACCTTTCAGCCTTCCATTGGTAAGCCTTGCATACGATATTGCATTCATTTGTTACAAACGACTTGCTGAGTACCAATATACTCACGGTTTTACGCCTTTGTTGCTTAGTTGAGGACGAGGAGTATTATCAGTAGGAGATTTCAGAAGGAGAGTACTTCGACGACTTCACGGATTAGGCTTCGTTCTCCACTCGATAGCCTGTGGGCGTGTCGATTGGCTGCTACGCTTTATTTTGGATTTTCGCTGCTAGATTTTAATTCCTTCTGACTAGAGATATTGTAAGTTTGACCATAAGGTCGTACCTTTGAGATTTATCGATATTTGATGTTTTCTTTTATTTTAGCGTGTGTATGATTATGATTACATCTATGTTTGAATGTGTGCACTAGCGTGATCCTGGACTAGTGTAGTTTACACAGAGAGTCCGAATTTGCATATTCGGGTCTCAACACGTATTTACATGCATGACAGCCAGAAGAATACAAACAAAGGGAAAATCTAAATATTTCTTTTCATATTATGAAAGTTCGTGATTTTATAAAAATTTAAAAACATGTTTCACTTAATTGTGACTTCAGATGCAAAAGTCATAAAGCATTTGAAGTTTGTTCGGTTTAGAAAATGCTGAAAAAGAAAAGAGAAAATACTATGTATGAATTTTCATTTTAATTTCCATTTTTTAAAGGACAAACCACATTTATTGTGTCATTAGGCTGACAGGTGGGGCCTATTGGTCAGAATTTTATTATTCTGCAAAATAAATTGACACACGAGGTCCACATATTAGTGAGACAGTTCTTGAAAAAGGTTTAAATTAGATTTTTGATTAATTGACCTACAAGTCCCACATGCCAATGACTTACTAACCTTAGCTATTTTCATTAATGCTAACCGTAACTCTAATTACATAGGTCCACATGACAGAGGGAGAAAGGAGAGTATGTAGGGGACAGGAGCTCCGGTTGATCTTGCGGGCGGCGATGCAACAGCAAAGTTGCCTCGGGAACCAGCATAATGGAATGACAAGATCCATGCGAACTAAGAGACCATGTGGGTATGTGTAACATCCCAAACATTCACCGTCTTTAAAAATTAATTCCAAATTAACTTATTTAAAAGTGTTTAGATTTTATCTAGATTTTATGTGTAATTATGGAAGAAAATCTTAAAATTCCAATTCCAATTTTCAATTCCCTGCTCAAATTCCAAAACTACAATTCTAACCCAAAATTCCAAATTCAAATTCCTATTCCAAAAATTGAAACTCAAACCTCTAAAATCCTAAATCTCCCAAAAAATAACCATTCTAATTTTTCTGGATCTAATCTATTTTTTCTTGGCACTTTTCTCTTTTTCTAAAAACAAATCTTCCTGAGAGGTTACCCATCTCAATTCTGCTCAAGTCCAAGGTCGCTTAACTTCCATTTATTGTGCTATCCATGCCATCCAGTGCTTTAGCCTCATTCTTTTTATTTTCATTCGGCTGCAACATATTGTATCTCTTCTTTTCCTTGTTCATCTTCGAACAACCTGACTGAACTTCTCTCTCCTCCCTTCTTCAACCGAACTCCATAGCCATTGCTTGCAAGCCTAAATCAATTCTTCCCACCAAAATTAAATTGCATGCATGGAAACATCTACAATCACTGCCAGGAATCAACTCAGTTCTGTTTCTTAGCCATTAAATCTTCAATTTTTAGTTTCTTTGCATTCAAGCCTAGAAACCGACATTAAATCAATTTGGCTGATTCATTTATGTTCCTCTCATTCTTGCTCTATAAATTGGAGCAATGGGATAGCCTTCAACTCCTTCACACCCCTCCCAAATCTCACAACCTCTCGTGCATCTTTGACATTGTGAGCTCATCTTCCTGAGTGTTGGTCGTCACCCCAACCTCACCATCTTTCACTCCAATGATGTTTTTCGAAATTCTTTCAGGTCATATCATGTTCCCAAGGCTTAGCAACATCCATGCCAAGTTAATTCAATTTTTGTTTAGCCAATAGATGGGAATCGAGATTTTCCCAAAAACAGCCGATTTCACTTTCCACCATCGTTTCGTCATCTCCAGTGAGCCGGCCATTATTCGATTTTTTGCATCCACACCATCATCGCACCCTCCTCTACCCGCGCCATGCTTCGGTTCTACCCATGCATCGCTGTAGAACTCTGGCACTGGCGCCACCCCATTGTTCATTGTCGTTCACCGTCGCGAGCCAACTCCGACCATCCTCCTGCCAAGCCAACTTCACCCACACATTCCATGGGCTGAGGTTGTGCCCCGTGCTCATGCTATTTCACCATGTTCTTCATTGAAATGCCGTCGACCACGTGAGCCTGCCCATGGCCGCACCCCGAGCACCACCCCAACTGTTTTGCTGAGTCTCTGACTGTGCTACCACTTCCTATAGGTTCATCGGGTCCTCAGCGTTACATTTTGCTGATTGCCATCACCTCTCGCACCTCCTCTCATTGACACCAAGCCCCTCTCCGTGAGCCTCCCCTGCGATCTAGGCAGTCTATTTCTTCTCTTCTTGTCACTTTCTATTCTTTGCTTCAAATGTTTTGCGTTTTGCGTTGAGTTATATTTACAAGTGATAGTTTAGCCTGGTGGTGAAGCCTTTGCTTCGGAATTTTGAGGTCTTGTATTCAAATCCTAGGAAACGCAAAATTTTTTCCCTACTGTAGCTTGGTTGGTTCTCATTTGTTTTTACCTTGAGTCATTTCTTTGCATTTATCTGAATTTTATCGATTAGACGACGCCATGCGAAACAACTTCGAGAGCGCACCCGAAACATTGTCTGAATAGCAAGAGCATGGCAAGCACCCCTTTGACCATGTTGATCCCAGTATTTTAATTATTATATATTGTTTGCAACATCTATTATGCCACTTCGAAACGGTAGCGAAAAAATCTTTCTATTTGTTTGTTCAGGGGAAGCCATAAGATAAAAAAAGAAATGGGCCTTTAACTGTCGATATCTTTTTAAATATTTGATTGGATGCATTCAAATCGTATTTATAGATTTGTCTTGAAAAATACTTTCATAATATTTTTTAAGGGGAAACATTCCCTTTGCCGGCAAAATGGAAGGCATGTCCTTTGCAATTATTGCGGATTAGTAAACTCCCACCAGTTATTTCTAACGAGTTAATTAAGCTAGTCATTGTATTAACTTGCTACTAGTTACTCCCTTCATTAAATAGCCACTTGCTAGTGATTTTGATAAAAGGCCCTCTCCAGGAAGCCTTCGCCGTCCCCGCAGGTTGCTACCACGTGGAGGGCCGACTCACCCTGAAATGTTACTCCCTCGATGAGCGACGATGACGTATCCGTCGCTACGGCGCTGCGGTGGTACTTGGTTCTGCAACTGCGGCGTGGGAGTGGGACGCTACCGAGCTTCCACTACTAGCGCCGGCGATGACGACGGCCACATCGACTTGGCGTGCCGCCGAACCCGGCGTGCCCAGGAGCTGCCTTACCACGGGCAGTCACCGCGCGATGCGGCCATTAGCAGCTCGGAGCGCATGACCGATCGAGCTGTTAGCGGGAGCTTGCACCGCCGTGCCAGATGGTAATTCCGACGATCACCAGGCCTTTCCGCGTTGCTCGAGGCCATCCCTGCCTGCAGTCGATCACGCGCGCGGGCATGCAGTTGCGAATCTAGCTCAGGGTTTTCATTACCTGTTTTAAACTTTGACTGGGTCACCGATAGAACAGATTCAAGCAATTTTCGGAAAATTTCAGCCGAATTCTTAAACCAAAATTTGTATTGAAAAATTTTCGGCTGAAAATCAATGAAAATCGGCCGAAAATATAGAAGAAAAATAGGCCGAAATCGGACAGAAGCATTGGAAATATGCGAACAAAACAGAGTCCGAGACAGAGTCCACCAACAAAGTCAAATAACACCATGACCGGACTAGCAAATTACAGACCGAGTCCATGAACAAAGAACATTAGAAAACATCAGAACACCATGACTGGAACTAGCATCCATGCAAGCTAAAAATACTCCCAAGTCCACCGATAAGCAGCCACTAGCAGGAGTTGTGCCGAAACAAAGTAACATGAAAATGATAGTCCATGACCAACGACAAAGTTCAGTCCAAACTCCAAGTCCACACGTTCACACAAATCCGGCCTACACGGTTGCACCACAAATCAAGATACCTTCGCTCGCTGTCGCCGATGCCGATCCTCCGGTAGGTGTACTGCCGTCTCCGCCGTCGTCCTAACCTTACTACTACAGAAAACTGTATCATAGACGGTTCAAAAACGTCATCACAGACGGTTTTCTGAACCGTCTGAATTTATGGGTCAGTGATAATCTAAGGTTATCACAGACGATTTTCAAACCATCTGTAGAGTAAATATCACAGACGGTTTGTACCTAAAAACGTCTGTGATAGCTATCATCGCAGACGGTTTGTAAGAAAAAACCTTTCTTCACCTCTGTTTCCTCGTCGTCGTCATCTGATTAATTGTTATGTTTGTATCGGGATGCGTTGCACACCGGACAGACATGCATGTTTGCATACTCTTTACGGTAGATGATACAATCAATCGGACATACATATATTCTTTCTACTTCTATTCCCAATGGACAGAGAACCTTCTTAGCTTTATACGTGGTTTTAGGCAACTCATTTCCCTCCAGAAGCATGTCCGCTAAAAGACCTAGCAGCGCCGTGAAACTCTTGTCGGGCCAACCGTTACTTGCCTTCAATTTCAACAGTTCAAGCACAGCTGACAACTTCGTGTACTTTGATCTGCAGCACGTGAATAAAGATTTCTTCGAGTCCTCCATCAAGCCTCGGAATTTAATATACTCTCTCTCATCATAGTTCTTTTCTACATTACGAAGCATCTGATCCAGATTGTCATCGTGCAGCCTATTCGAATCCGAACCACAATCATCATCTAGCGGCATATCATTGACTTCATCGCCGATGTCGTCCGACGGCATATCATTGACTTCACCAGCGATGTCCTCCGTGGTATACCATTGACTTCACCGGCGATGTCGCCCGACGGCATATCATTGACTTCACCAGCGATGTCCTCCGCGGCATACCATTGACTTCACCGGCGATGTCATCCGGCGGCATATCATTGACTTCGCCATGACTGGTCCAACACATATACCCCTTTTTGAAACCCCTCTGAATCAAGTGCGCTTCAATCTGCTCTCGATTCTTAAACATCTTTAAATTCTCGCAGTTAGTGCATGGACAATGCATATATTCCACCCTCTTATTCAATATATCCTCCTCGGTACCTCTTGTAAAAGTAGACACGCCATTAATGTACTCTTCACTCACACGGTTTGCGGTATACATCCAGTTTCGGTCCTATATTATGCACATATATAACAACTTAGTATTAAAATTAATTTAATTAATTATTACTACAAATATACCACATGCATTGAGGCTAGCTAAATCTAAATTAGCTAGATCTTCAAAGTATATATATAACTGTCACCGAAAATTAATTAGCTAGATCAATTTTGATATTGCAACCAAAAACAAATTTTATTACTAACCATATCTAAGGCAACCAAGAACTCAATGAACCTTCAAAGCAGTACTCCTACCAAATAAGCCTCCTTCCACCATGCAAATAAAATGGCCTGAAAGCCTTACCACCTTCAGCTACAGCACCGGCTAGATCTAGACCGAAATGAAGATAGATGCATATATAGTCTGAGCGACGCAATAAATATATAGCAGGATTATCACAGACGGTTTTTACTGAAAAACCGTCTATGATAGTCTATTATCACAGACGGGTTTTAGTCACAGACGGTTTTTGACTAAAACCCGTTTGTGATAGTGGACTATTACGACGCTTTTACCGAAAACCGCTCGTGATAGTCCGATTATCACGCATTTAATTTTACTAAAAACCGTATATGATAGTTCACTATCACGCAGCGGTTCATTTGTAAGAATCGCTCGTGATAATCTCTTCAGCGGCCTGCACGATTTCTAAATTAAAACCGTCTGTGATAGTGTACATCACAGACGATTTCACAAAACCGTCTGTGACTTACCGTCTAGTATTAGATTTTCTGTAGTAGTGCCACTTCCCCTGCCGTTGTTCCTTGCGACTTCGCCGTCAGCGGCTCGCCGCTCCATTCGCTCGGCCGTTCACCTCTTCCCCTGCCATTATGCATGGCTTTTGTGGAGACGGAGCTCGGGAGGGGTCGCAAGCTGCGTCTATCCCCGCAAGACCCTCTCCACGAGCTGATTCGAGGATATGGGAGGAAGAGAACCGAGCAAAGAGAGTCGCCCACCGACACTGAGCCGCCAGGGCACCATGCACCTGCCGTCTCCACAGGCTTAATTTGCCTACCATGCAGGGAAGCTAGCTGGAGTACGTCACTAGCTAAGCTAGTTCCCACGTACAAATCTATCGATCGAGTAGCGGCGACGACGAGATATGCATGCATGTACGGCGGCCGGCCGGACGCGCTTGATCAGGAGCTCTGCGCGTTAGCCGTGGGCATTCGTTGTCGATGCACTTGCATGCCGATGCGGCAGTCGTTAGGAGGTTGCCCGCCGCGATCCGGCATGCCCGGCCGTGCGTTGTGCCGGACGAGAGCTGAGGTGCGATGATATGTCAGGTGAGTCGTTCCCAAACAGGTCGGCCATGAGTTGGCCATGTAACAATAACTATGGTGAAGCATAATTGCATTAAAATGGTGCAGATGTGGTGCAACAAGAGGGAAGCAGAGAAAATCTCAACACCAAGATCCATCGCTGTGACTCGAGATCCTTATGACAACCAGAACAAGCATTCATCTCATTCCACTTGGTCAAATCCAAGAAGCAATGCCGCCGTGCCCATGTATGTATTCCTTAGGCTCTCCTTACGGGCAGTAATAAGATCTGCACCACTCATCACAGTCACCGTCATAGATCTGTGGATCCTGCCGCACGGCAGTGAGCTCCATGCCAGGGCGCCGCCTCCGCTGTTTGCCTCCCCTTATCTATGTTTTTTTAGACTACAGTTTATAACTTATAACTACAGCTGATAACTTTAATTTGGTATAGAAAATATCTGGCTCGGTATTCGATAAATATCCGGACGGATATCCGCCGGCCCAAGAGCAGTAGAGCGCAGTCAGCCTCAGCCCGGCCGACTGGCCTCACGCCATGACGCCTAACTAGAGCAGACCTAAGCCCCTAACCTGACCAGACCTATTCAATATTCACCGCCGCCGTGTGAGCTTGCGAGTTGCGACCTCGCCCTCGCGTTACACACCGCCTAGGGTTCCGCCACCGTTGTCTAGCCTCCAGTCCAAGAGCAGGCCGTCGCCGTCGGGAGGTTCCAATTCCACCACTACCGCCAGGAGCTGTGGGTTCCGTTCGTCGGGAGCTGCCGCATTCGCCCCCAACCGTCTAGATCCACCATGTCCGCCCCTAGCCGCCTAGTATCCCTCTCGTCTAGTGGCGGCGATGCAGGCGTCTCTCCCCTCCTCCTCCGACTCCGGCAAGGTCAGAGCCTCTCCCCTCCCCTACCGATCAAATCCGTCCAATTCAATCAGTCCCTCCAGTCTTTTTCCTAGTGCAAAATTTCTTCGTGTTATGGTCACTGGCTTGCTTGTGTTTGGCCTGAATTCAAATTCAGAAGGAGAGGTGGATCAGGAAATGACGAGAAGCTAGCATTCGTTCATTCAATCATGGTCGCTGGGCTCCAACTGTGTATGCTTTCTGAAGGTTGTCCAGTGAATTTTGAAGGTTGTCCATTGTATATTTTGAAGCTATAGTGGTTATGGTTAGAAGATAGATAAATGTAAAAACCGGGAGTACTGCATTGAATCAAAATGCTAATGGAAGTTAGAAAAGCACTATGCAAGCTGGTACTCAGATAGTGTATGGATTATCAGATCTGCAAGGTTAAATTCAAATTGGAACTCAATTTTTCTACTCAATACAATAAATTTAGTACTTTGCTAATAGATAATGTGCCCCTAAATATTGATAAATATGTGAGACAATGCACGAGTCGATTTGGCACCATTCGACATCGTTGCGCATCAGGACGGCGTTGAGGGAGCCGTCGACGTGTCGTTGCAGAGCGAACTTTTGGAAGGTGAGCTCGAAGAACGTGCGCCATTGCAGGAAATTGGAGGCATCCATGTCGAGGGTAACCGGGACATGGGAGCGGATGTTTATCATGGCAATGGAGGCAGCGTTTGGCGGTTCAGTAGGGGAGGTTGGAGCAAAGGGGTTGGCGCCATGGCCGGAGGAGTCGGACTGCTCGGAGGGGGCGGACATGGCGACGGAGAGCAGCAGAAGAGAGGACACGGTACCAGTCGAAGGCGGCGTGGAGACAGATCCGAGGCCGGAGGCGGCGGCGTGCAGAGAGGGGACCGGAGGCGGCTGAGCAGCGGGCGGAAGCAACTAGGCGGAGGTCACGAGGGAAAAAAACAGGATCGTGGTCCCTCTAATACCATGTGGAGAATGAAATGCTGGAAAACGCACTGTGTATTCGAGTCAAGAACCGGTTACATATACAACTGAGAGTGCCTGTCATGCCTAGAAGCTAGGATCTGATCGGAAGACTAGGAGGGCAATAACCGATCAAGACCAGGTCTCTGACAGATATGAAGTCCTAGCCCATCGCGTGGAGCATTCACATGATGTGAAGTTAAGATTTGGTTAAGTTTTAGGCACCCGCATACCCATTGAGCCAAAATCTTAGCAATGTCATGGATGCTCCCACATGGACCCATCAGGCTTCATGCCTCATGCGAAGCCATTGCCCTTCGTGTGGAGTAGTCATACGATATGATGCTAAAATTTGGTAAGTCTTGAGCACCCTTATGCCTATCAAGCCGTCGTATGATGCTAAAATTTGGTAAGTCTTAAGCACCATTATACTCATCAAGCCAAAATTTCTGAACCCTGCCGTCTCCACAGGCTTAATTTGCCTACCATGCAGGGAAGCTGGCTGGAGTACGTCAATAGCTAAGCTAGTTCCCACGTACAATCTATCGATCGAGTAGCGGCGATGACGAGATATGCTTGCATGTACGGCGGCTGCCCGGACGCGCTTGATTAGGATGTGAGACCATGTGGAGGTAACCCCGGTTGTGTGATGAGTAATTGACACATGTTCCAAAAAGTCTGAGTTTGTTCCGGGCATTTTTGTGCGAATTACTGATGTGGATATTTAATTATAATATTTTGTGCGGTGCTATGTAATGTGTTTTCTTGTCGGTCATGACTGTAGGACTTTGAGATGGAGTCGTGGCGAGACACTGGGTGACCGGACTAAGCACAAGCGGTGCTGAGGTCAGAGCGGTCGGGATGTGTCGAAGACAGCGAGGACTCGAAGTGATTGCGAGGCGTGCGCGGTAAGAAATGAGGAAGCTTCCAGGAAGGTGCAGGAGTGGCATTTTGGTAAATGCGCAAGGCTGCACAAAAGGAAGCGGATTGGGTTAAGAAAGAATGGGCAAAGTGAATTTTATTAGGAAATGATCCATTAGTGGAGAGGTGTTGTAACCTAATGGGTAAAAAGGTGTGTAAACCCATTAGTGGAGAGTTGGTGTGACCTAATGGGTAAAGTAGGCTTGTAAACTCATTAGTGGAGAGTTGGTGTGACCTAATGGGTAAAGTAGGCTTGTAAACCCATTAGTGGAGGCTATAAATAGAGGTGCTCTCATGAGGAGAGATGTGCATGTGAGAGGGGTGTGAGTGTTAGGGTTTCCTAATGCTTGCGCTCCATGAGAAGTAGTGTTTTACTTGTTCTCTCCATGTGTGTGTGTTGAGAGATGGGAGAGATGGTTGTAAACATTTTCTTTATATAATCCGGGGTATCTCTCTTCCTTTTTTTGAGATATTGTGAGAGCAATCTTTTCTCGTGCTTATGGTGGAAATATGTCTCAAGACCATTTGGTCGGTTATTTTCCATAAGCAAATTGTTTGATTCCGGTGTTTGTTTCTTTTTGGAGTTTAGCTTGGTTGAATCGTTGCTATGATTTGGGTTCTTTCTCAAAGCCAGTTGGCTAACATATTCCCAAGAGCAAAGATCTGAAAATCTCCTTGCTATACTTATGCTCTAGTTGCTGCTATATTTATTTGCTTTGAACTGGGATCTACACCAAAACCAGTTGGCTAGCATATCCCGAGAGCAAAAATCTGAAAATCTCCTTATTATACTTGTGCTCTATTTTCTGCAGATTCTTTTGCTCTATTTCGGATTTCATCTCAAAGCCAGTTGGTTAGCATATTCCTAAGAGCAAAAGTCTCCTCTCCAGTTCTTCATCTATTTTATTTTGAGGTGTGTTCTTATTTGAGGAACTGCGGATATGAGTTTGCTTTGAACTGGGAATTTTCTCATAGTCCCATGACGAGCACATTCCCGAGAGCAAAATAGCAGTATCCATGAATTTCTTTGCTGCAATCTCTAGTTCTTTTTACTGATTTCTTTAGGCTTTTCAGCTTTTGCTTTGTGCTTTTCAGATTTTACTTTGTGCTTTTCAGTTTTTACTTTGTGCTTTTCAGCTTTTACTTTGAGCTACTTTTACTTTGTGCTTTTCAGTTTTTACTTTGTGCTTTTCAGGCTGCTTTGGACAACAATTTATTTACTGTTTGCTCTGATCTATTCTCAGTGAGCAGTGCTGTTTTGTAGTGCAGATTTCTGCAGTTCTTAGTGCTGTTTTTGGGTGCAGTCCACTGCTGTTTTTGACAAGATTTTATTGTTGTTTTCAGTTTGCTCTTGGCTGAAAAGTGAGTGAATATTTGGAGCGGAATTTTTAAAAAGGCACCATTCACCCCCCCTCTGTTGCCATTTCCGATCCTGCAATTGGTATCAGAGCCGGTTAACTCTCGTCTATAGATCTTAACCGGTCTGCGAGCCATGGCAACAGACAGGTATTCGACCAAGCCGCTCGTTTTTTATGGCATTGATTACCCCTTCTGGAAGAGCCGAATGGAGACATACATCCAGGCCCAGGGGTACGCCATCTGGCGCAAGGTTAAGGTCCGGTTTGTTGTTCCTGCCGATGAGAACATCAATGCCGAGAATATGACTGATGTTAAGGCGAATGCAAAGGCAAGGAACATCATCATTCAGGGCCTGAGTCGTAGTGAGTTTGATCGCATATCTCATCTTTCGTCCGCCTTCGATATTTGGGAGACCCTCGATGCTTATCATGAGGGCACCACCCAAATAAAGACGGTACGACATGACCAGTTCAAGCGAGAGTATAACAAGTTTGAAATGCTCGCTGGCGAGTCCCTTGATGAGTGTTTTGCGCATTTTCACAAGATTCTGAGTAACCTCCGAGCGGTCGGTCTCACATACTCCGACTCGGATAACGCTCGACAGATGCTCACTGCACTCGATCTGCGTGTTTGGGAGATGAAAGTGACTACCATCAAGGACACCACGGACCTCTCGACTTTGACTCTTGATGCGCTGTACTCGCGTCTCAAGACTCACGAGATTGACATTGTCTCTCGCAAGTCGAAGTCACAGTCGATGGCCCAAGTCACCGATCCCGCCTAAACTCGGTCTTTCGCCTAATTCATCAGTGGTTTTTCCTTGTCGCTCTCGTGATGTAATCGATGATCGCTAGAGCAGCTCGAGGATGAGCAACTGGCCCTCCTAACTCGGAAGTTTTCCCATGCTTACAAGAGGAGGATGGACAGAAAGAGGGGAAGACCTGTCATTTGCTTCGAGTGTGGTGGCCCCAACCACATTCGGGCAAATTGCCCCAAGCTGGAGAAGGGCAAAGCTGACTTCGGCGGTTCGAGCAAGAACGACTACACCGACAAGAACCGCAACAAGAAGCCTCCAGCGCATCTACAAGGCAAGAAGAAGTTCCGCGACTTCGGGAAGGCCAAGAAGCTCTTCCACCGCGTCCTCGCCGCGTTCGACGACCTCGACCTCAGTGAGGTGGAGGGATGGAGCGACGACGACGGGACGGGTGACCAAGACCCCAAGAGCGGCGATGACTTCTCCGGCATGTGCTTCATGGCCCTCGAGGGCGAACTGAGCGACAGCGAGCTGTACTCCGACTCGGACGAGCTATGCCCCACCTACGACCAGCTCAATCATGCTTTTCTTGGGCTTGATGGAGAACTTGAGATATCTCAACCTCTCCGGCTTACCATTTGGCGGTAGAGTGCCTCCTCAGCTCGGTAACCTGTCTAAGTTGCAGCTGAAAATCGCTATACTTGACATTTCAAGCACAGCTCTAAAGGACAAGATTCCTCATTGGTTTTGGTCTACATTTTCACAAGCCACATATGTCGACATCTCAAACAACCAAATAAGTGGCAATTTGCCAGCACATCTGGATGGCATGGCTAATGTACTACTCAACCTCAGTTCAAACCGGCTCACTGGACCAATGCCAACATTGCCAAGATATATCACTGTGTTAGACATCTCCAACAATGCCTTGTCGGGAACACTACCATCAAACCTGGAAGCTCCACAACTACAAACATTCCTTTCAAGGAGGTAGGAAGGCACCTCCAGAATAAGCAATTACTTTCAAGGAGCCGATGTCCATCCCACGACCAGTACAATCGGAGCTATGCACTAACCAGGGTGAGGAAGATCTTCACAGCATATGTTAAGTCGTGTGCCTTGATTGTACATCTAAATAAAGATGAAGATGTTCTTTAATTATTCTGGTACATATAAAACTTTAATGTTCCTCTGGACTACAATCATGTGGTTCTTTCGGTGAATAATTTGAGCCTTTTTATGCAGTTAGTGTAGGATGGTCGATGGCAATCAAAGGAGTGATGAATGATTGCAGTATGTAGTGGAAACTTTTTCTTAAATTTATATTTTATAAATGAGTGCTTTCCTCTCTAATAAGAGTAGCACTAATTTCAAAGCACATAAAGAGGTAAGTAACATCTATCCACCATTCGTCATACTTTAAAAATTGGACAAATCACTATTAAGGAAAGCATTGAAGCATCTCTCTAAATGAGCAGAAGTATATAGAAAAATATCTAGCCATAAAAGTTAAGACGTAATGTAAAAAGAAAACTAATTAGCGTTTACTAATTATAAGTTGATAGATAAAGAACAAGAAAGCTATCTCTCAACTCTGATGCAATACTGAGCTTCACTTGGTTCAAAGCAACAAGGCAATAAACTGAGAGCAACAGATCATTAACTGGTCACGTATATTCTTTCAAGGGAGGTTCAAAAACCAACTATCGCATGCATGACTTTTTCTTCTCGTAGCTTTCATGCAAACGTGGACTTCATCTAGCAGTACTTTTTCTAGCCATGCACCAAGCCAAGCAATTCACAACATACTGCAGTAATCAAGTAGTAAAGAAGCAAACTTGAGTCACGGGCTACCAGGACATACGCGCAGGGACCAGCCGCCGTCGGCCTTCTTTTTCTTCGTGAACACCCGCATCGCCGCCGCCTTCTTTTCTACCCAAAAATCATCGCAGCGCCCGCACGTTTCTTTTCTTTCGAGAACTCGCCGCAACGCCCGCCGTTTTTTCTTTTTTTAAAAAACAGCCACCGGCCTCCCCAAAAATTATCTAATCGCTGCTTCGTTCCTTGAAAAACAGCAGCGCCCAGCTTTTCGTTTTGACCAAAAATCACGGCCGAACAAAAAATTTGCCGTCACCCTTTTTTTATCTAGTCACTCGTTTTGTTATTTGTACATAACTCTTGCTTTTCTATTTATAGTCCTACAGCCACCATTAACCTTTCTAAAAATCCTCAGTCTACTCCAATATATTATTAACCCTAATACAACCCAAAACCCTTCATAACATGGGGTTTTTTATTATTTTTACGCTTTCGATTTTTCCAACTTATCACATGTCAAAGCCTCCAGAACCACACCTTCTGTATCTTCTCCACGCATCATCTACCTTTGATCTTCACGTGCCCAAGTATGAGCTCGACCATCTCGTGACTCCCTCGACCGCCTGACCTCGGATCTCGCCATCCTAGTCCCGGTCCTCCTCGTCATCGACCACGATCGCCTCTATACTCAACCTGCACATGCAAAGACCAAAGAATATTTTTTCGGCACAAGTTCTCTCCAATTTGACCAACGTCAATCCGTACACATGCAACACACCTTGCTAAATAATATTATCAATTATTCATCATCACGAATTGTCAATTATTCATTACATGATCTGAAAGACCATGTGGAGGTAACCCCGTGTGTGTGATGAGTAATTGACACGTGTTCTGAAAAGTTTGAGTTTGATTTCAGGCATTTTGCGCTATTTATGGATGGTAACGATTTAATTATAATATTTTGTGCGGTGCTATGTGATGCGTTTTCTTGTCGGTGTTGGCTGTAGGACTTTGAGACGGAGTCGTGGCGAGGCACGGGTGACCGGACTAGGCACAGACGGTGCTGAGGTCAGAGAGGTCGAGATGTGTCGAAGACGGCGAGGACTCGAAGTGGTTGCGAGGTGTGCCCGGCAAGAAACGAGGAAGCTTCCCAGAAGGTGCACGAGTGGCATTTTGGTAAATGCGCAGGGCTGCACAAAAGGAAGTGGATTTGGTTAGGAAAAATCCATTAGTGCTATGAGTAGTTGTGACCTAATGGGTAAAGTGGTTTGTAAATCCATTAGTGCTATGGGTTGTTGAGAGCTAATGGATAAAGTGCTAGGAGTTGGTGTGACCTAATGGGTAAAGTAGGCTTGTAAACCCATTAGCGGAGGCTATAAATAGAGGTGCTCTCTAGTGGGAGAGATGGAGAGAAAGAGAGAGAAGGGTGTGAGTGTTAGGATTTTCTCTAATGCTTGTGCTCTATGAGTATTAAAGTTTTCTCTCCATGTGTGGGCTTATGTTCTTGAGAGGGAGAGAGTGGTGAAAGCTAGGGTTTCTATTGTTCTCTCCATATATGTGTGTGTGGGTTTTGAGAGAGAGGAGTTAGGGCTTTCTCTAGTGCTTGATCACTATAGGTGTTGTGTTGCCCAGGATATGAGATTGAGTTGAGATGGCTGAATAGGAACTATTTTATAATCATTCCTCTATATGAATCATTCATCTCTCTTCCTCTATTCTCTTAGCTGTTCTTTCTTTATTGTTCATCTCTTTTCGCTTAATTGTGTGAAATGCTTGTTTGAGATGCTAGTCTTATTCTCTCTTGTCTGATTATGTGTGTTGTTTGATTTTTTGCTTATGGTGGAAATCTGTCTCAAGACCATTTGGTCGGTTAATTTTCATAAGCAAATTGTTTGATCCTTGTGTTCTTCTCTTTGTGGAGTTTGGGTTGGTCGAGTATTTGCTAAATCTTCATGCTCTGAACAGGGTATTTCCTCAAGGTCATTTGGCTAGAATACCCGAGAGCACTTTTCTCTCTAGCATATTTTTCTTGTGTTCTCTCTGATGCAATCTTCCTGTTTTTCTTTTGCTCTGAACTGGAAATCACCTCAAAGCCCTTTGGCTAATTCTTTTCTGAGAGCAAAGATTTAAGAAGTTGAATTATCTCTGAAAATCTGTTGTTTTGCTGCTGTTTTCTTGCTCATTTGGCCTAAGAAAGACAACAGAAATACATGAATATATTTGCTGTTTTGTGGCTGCAGTTTTCAGCAACTTTGTGCTTTTCAGCTTTTACTTTGAGCTGCTTTTACTTTGTGCTTTTCAGGCTGTTTTGGACAACAATTTATGTTACTGTTTTCTTTGCTCTATTCTCAGCCAGCAGTGTTGTTTTGTAGTGCAGGTTTCTGCAGTTCTTAGTGCTGTTTTAGGGTGCAGTTCACTGCTGTTTTGACAAGATTTTATTGTTGTTTTCAGTTTGCTCTTGGCTGAAAAGTGAGTGAATACTTGGGGCGAAATTTTTAAAAAGGCACCATCTACCCCCCTCTGTTGCCATTTTGGATCCTTCAATTGGTATCAGAGCCGGTTAGTTCTCGTTTATAGATTTTAACCGGTCTGCGAGCCATGCCGACAGACAGGTATTCCACCAAGCCTCCTATCTTCGATGGGGTCAACTATCCCTTTTGGAAGAGTAGGATAGAGTCTTATATACAGGCTCAGGGCTGTGCGATTTGGCAAAAAGTAAAGACTCGTTTTGTTGTTTTCTGCCGATGAGACATCACTGTTAATAACATGCCTGATGTTGAGGTAAATGCTAAGACAAGGAACATCATAATTCAGGGTCTGAGCCGGAATGAGTTCGATCGCATTTCTCATCACTCATCGGCCTATGACATCTGGGTGACTCTCGATGCATACCATGAGGGCACCACCCAGATTAAAACTGTACGACAGGACCAGTTCAAGCGAGATTACAACAAGTTTGAAATGCTCGCTGGTGAGTTCTTGGATTAGTGTTTTGCGAGATTTCACAAGATTCTGAGCAACCTCCGAGCCGTCGGTGTCACATATTCCGACTCGGACAACGGTCGTCAGATGCTCTCGGCCTTGGATTTGTGAGGTTAGGAGATGAAAGTAACCACCATCAAGTACACCACTGACCTTTCGACATTGACTCTTGATGCGTTGTACTCACGCCTCAAGACTCACGAGATTGACGTTGTTTCTCGCAAGTCAAAGTCTCAGTCGGTGGCTTTGGTTACCGATCCCAGTTCTACTTCTGGTGTTTTCTCGAATAGTGCTACTGGTTTTTCCCTAGCTGCTCTCTGTGAATAACCGATGATCAATTAGAGCAGCTACCAGAGGACCAGCTAGCCCTTTTAGCCAAAAAGTTTTCGCATGCCTACAAGAGAGTAAGGGATAGAAAAAGGAGTGGACCGATAACTTATTTTGAGTGTGATGGCTCCAACCACATTCGGGCAAATTGCCCCAAGCTGGAAAAGGGTAAGAATGACTACGGCGGCGTGAGAAAGAACAACTACATCAACAAGAACCGCAACAAGAAGCCCTCTGCTCACCTCCAAGGCAAGGAGAAGAAGTTCCGCAACTTTGGTAAAGCCAAGAAACTCTTCCACCGCATCCTCACCGCCTTCGACGACATCGACTTCAGCGACGTGGAGGGGTGGAGCGACGACAACGGCAAGGATGATCAAGATCCCAAGGACGGCGACGACTTCATCGGCATGTGCTTCATGGCCAACGAGACCAATGTCAGCAACAGCGAGCTCTACAGCGACTCCGATGAGGTATGTCCCTCCTACGACCAGCTCAATGATGCATTTCTTAAGGTAGAAAAGTTTTATGCTAGATCTAGAGCTAAGGTTGTTGATCTTGAGAAGGAAGTAGAGAAGTTGTCACAAGAGCTTACTTCACTTACATCTGTTCTCTCTCGTGACGAATGTGATGTATGTTCTTTCTTGCTTGGAGATATGGAGAAGCTAAGAACCTTTCCTGATAGTTTGACTTCTGAGCTTGATTTGCTTAAGGTGAAGAATGTTAGTCTGCTTGCTGAACTAGAGATGAGTAGGGTTGCTTCTATTTCCTCTACTGTTCAAACTATTTCTTGTACCTCATGTGAAGATAAGGACAATGCTTTTAGAGGTCTTTACACTATGCTTGTTGATCTCCCTTAAACTTATGAAAATTGTAATAACTTGAAAATAAACTTAAAAAGAGCAGATCATAAAAGTGCTGAATTGCATGCTTCTTGCTTGAATTGTCCCAAATTGACTGCTGAGTTTGAATCTGTCTCAAAACAGTTTCAAGAAATGATTGATCATAATAAGAAAATAGCTCAATATACGTCTAAAGACCCTGTTAGCTCACCATGCAATAATTGTGAAAAACTAAAATTTGAACTCGTTACTTTGGATGAAAAATGTGTGAAACTAACTAAGAACCTTCTAGAGAAGCAACCATCTGCTTGTAATGTGTGTGCTGGTATTGGGGAGAAGCCCAAGGGTAAAGTAGAGACGTCTAGCGACGTGAACCAAATGGCTAGCAGTAGGACTGTCCCTTCTGAGGCGGCTGTGCATGCACATGCCATTCGTTCCTCTGTATTGGTTATTCTTCTACTTCCTTACCTTCTGCTGTCTCTCCTTCCCCCTACTCTTCTTGCACCTCTCTCTTTCGGGAGTGTCAGTATCTTATGAACACTCTTGAGAGATTTGTAGGAGGCAAGAAGAAGCTAAATCTTATTCTAGACCAGTCCAAGATTTGCAAATTCAATCAATGTCTAGGATATGATTTTCTTAAGAATGTTCGGAAGCATCCACCTGCTGTTCTCAGACCCATAGCAGCAGGTGTGATCGAGGTCAAGCCCAGAACTGAAAAAGTTCAATTCACATCAGCAGGCTTTGTCCAAGGGATTTCTGACAGTAAAGTGGTAACACCTGGTACTTCGACCTCTCAGAAGGCGAAGTTTCATTGCACCTTCTGTCAGAAGGATGGACACTCGGTCGAGAGATGTTTCAGGCGTGCCAAGATCGCGCGTAGAGACCGTGTTGATGCTCTTAGGCGTATTCAGGGTCAGCCCCAGATCTTGAGTGCACCTAAGACCAACACGAGGTCTAGAACTGTTCAGCTTGATGGGTTTGAGCATCATCGAGGACTTGGATTTTCTGAGTTTTCTGGTTTTCGTCCTCGACATGCCTTTGGTTGTGACTTCCGTCGTTCTGAGGGTAGATCTCGTTTTCCCTATCGAGGTGACTACCCGCGACGTGATCAGTGTGTTGTTGGTAGTCCGACTCGCTCTCCTGTAGCAGTCGGACCCAATAACAGCTTCAGGTCTGCTAGTAGACCTTCTAACTCTTTGAGCGACAGAGAGCGTAGGGTAGTTAGAGGTCAGTCGTGTGTGGCTACTTCTTCTGCTCGACGTGTGACTCAGTATTGGGTGCCGAAATCGCTTTTGATTTATCCCAGTACTGAGCCTTCACTCTTTGTGTGACTCAGTATTGTGGCTACTCTCCGGCTGTTCTCGACACATGACCGGAGACTCCCGTTGGTTCTCTTCCTAGCCCGAGCTCCAGGTGATGAGACGATCACCTTCGGAGACGCCTCATCTGGACGCGTCATCGCTAAAGATACTGTGCGCGTTAATGATTCATTTATTTTAAAAGATGTTGCCTTAGTGAGTAAGCTGCAGTACAATTTGCTTTCAGTTTCCCAGCTTACTGATGACGGTTTTGAGGTGAGATTTAAGAAAAGCAATTGCAAAATTCTTGATTCTTCAGGGAGTCTAGTTTGCAGGATTTCTATATATGAGAGGATTTTTTGTGCTGATTTTGTTGAGTCTTCTGGTGTTCCTCTCAGGTGTTTAGTTGCTTCTGAATCCCGTGATCTCATATTCTGGCATAGGAGACTTGGTCATATCGGATTTGACTATTTGACCCGAGTTAGCGGCCACGATCTCATTTGTGGTCTGCCTAAACTCAAGATGATCAAAGATCTAGTTTGCGCTCCTTGTTGGCACAACAAGATGGTTGCCGCTTCTCATCCCCCGGTCATAGTGATTATGACAGATGCACCGGGACAGCTGCTCCACATGGACACAGTTGGACCAGCTAGAGTGCAGTCAGCAAAAGGGAAGTAGTATGTTTTTGTCGTAGTCGATGACTTCTCGAGTTACTCTTGGGTGTTTTTTTAGCCTCGAAGGATGAGATATTTACCCATTTTCGGGGTCTTTTTAGTAGGCTTTCTGTTGAGCTCCCGGCTGTCTTACGAGCGATCCGCAGTGACAATGGCACGGAGTTCAAGAATTCCTACTTTGAGAGGTTTTGCGATGAGACCGGTGTAGAGCACCAGTTCTCTTCTCCGTACGTCCCTCAACAAAATGGCGTTGTGGAGAGGAAGAACCGTATCTTGGTCGAGATGGTCAGGACGATGCTTAATGAGTATTTTACACCTAGGAAGTTTTGAGCTGAGGCGATAGCCACCACGTGCCATGTTTCAAACAGAGTTTTTCTGAGGGCACACTTGCATCGTACTTCTTATGAGTTGAGATATGGGCGAAAGCCTATCGTTTCTCATTTTTGTGTGTTTGGTTACAAGTGTTTTATTCTAAAGTCTGAGAACCTAGATAAGTTCGAGTCACGTTCTTGTGATGGGATTTTTCTGGGTTACTCGACTTCTTCGTGAGCGTATAGGGTCTGAAACTACGAGTCTAGCAAAATGGTAGAGACCTGCGAGATGACCTTCGATGAGGCCAGTCCGGGGACTAGGCCCGATATCTCATATTCAGTAGAGCAGTCCAAACCCATCTTTGCAGATGACGAGGAGGATGAAGATGAGGGTTGTCTACCCGATCCAGTTTCTCCTCCCCTTGAGGTGCCTGCTTCTTCCACCGCACCTCAAGGAGATCAGCCCATTCCTTCCGCATCCTTAGGAGCTAGTGGCTCTGTTCCTACCTCATCAACTCATGAGGTAGAGGCTACTTTTTCTTCTCATCCAGGACCTCCCCGACACATTCAGCGTCGTCATCCTTCTGAGCAGATGATAGGAGATCTTAATGAGCGGGTCACGCGCTCAAAATCTGGCTTATCTCTTTTCTGCTTACACTCTCAAACCGAAGGATGTTTGTCATGCACTATCTGATGAGTCTTGGGTCAATGACATGCATGATGAGTTGAAAAACTTTGAGAGGAACAAGGTCTGCTCGCTTGTCGAGCCCCCTAGAGGTCATAATGTCATAGGAACCAAGTGGGTCTTTAAGAAGAAGCAGAGTGAGGATGGGGTAGTCATTCGAAACAAGGCTAGATTGGTAGCTCAGGGTTTCTCCCAGGTTGAGAGTTTAGATTTTGAGGAGACCTTTGCCCCTGTAGCTAGGCTAGAAGCCATTAGAATCTCGCTTGCTTTCGCGGCGTCTAAGAGCTTCAAGCTTTACCAGATGGATGTCAAGAGTGCCTTCCTCAATGGACATATTGAGGAAGAGGTCTATGTTAGGCAGCCTCCAAGTTTCGAGGACCCCAAATATCCAAACCATGTCTACAAGCTTTTCAAAGCTCTGTATGGACTTAAGCAAGCCCCTAGAGCTTGGTATGAGAGGCTTAAGTCCTATCTGTTGAGTCATAGGTTTGAGTTGGGTAAGGTAGACAAGACCTTGTTCATTCATAAGCATGGCAATGACCTTCTACTCGTCCAGATTTATGTGGATGACATCATCTTTGGCGGCTCCTCTCATGCTCTTGTTTCCCAATTCTCTGATGTTATGAGTACAGAGTTTGAGATGAGCATGATGGGCGAGTTGAGCTTCTTCCTTGGATTCTAAATCAAGCAGAGTTGGGAGGGTATCTTCTTGCATCAGAGCAAGTACACTCGAGACCTCCTGAAGCGCTTTGACATGAGTGATGGCAAGCCAGTGTCAACTCCAATGGCATCATCAGTTTCACTCGATCCAGATGAGGATGGTGAGCCAGTTGATCAAAAAGAGTACAGAAGTATGATTGGCTCTCTGTTGTACATCACCGCCTCGAGACCGGACATACACTTCTCTGTGTGTCTGTATGCTCGATTTCAGGTTTCTCCTCGTGTATCTCACCGCCAGGCGGTGAAACGCATCTTTCGGTACCTTCGAGCAACCATAGACTATGGTATCTGGTACTCTTCCTCGTCCTGTCTTTCCCTCAGAGCCTACTCGGACGCAGACTTTGCTGGCTGTAGGATAGATAGAAAGAGCACTTCTGGCATCAACCAATTCATTGGCACTTCTCTTGTTTCTTGGTCATCTAGGAAGCAGTTCGGTGTTACACAGTCCACCGCAGAGGCCGAGTATGTTGCTGTTGCCAGTTGCTATTGCTAGATACTTTGGATGGCTTCAACCCTGCGGGAATTTGGGTTAGTTATAGACAGTGTTCCACTCTTTTATGATAATACTTCTGCCATTAACATTGCTAAGAACCCAGTGCAGCACTCTCGGACCAAACACATTGATATCAGGTATCACTTCCTTAGAGACCATGTGGAGAAGGGTGACATAGTGCTCCAGTTTGTGGAGAGTGACCACCAGTTGGCTGATATCTTTACCAAGCCTTTGGATAGCTCTAGGTTTTCAGCCTTGCGGGGAGAGCTTGGAGTGGTCTATCCTTATGAACTGTTGTGAGGGAGAGCTTTGTGTTCTATGCTCTATCCTGTTTACATGCTTCTGCCTCTCTTTGTTGCATTTTCTAAGGGTGCTTTCGGGTTAGTCCTTTCAGGATAGATTAGAGTGCTTCTCTCGTCTAGTTGCTCAGTCTTCTTCCTCTCATCTTGTGACGCTAGGATGCTGTTTATTAGCTGTCTCTTTTCTCACTAGGTTGGTTCACTCACTTCTTATAGGTCTAGCAAGAGTTGGGCCACCCTTAGGTAGACAGGGAACGTGTTTACTCCCTAGTGTGTTAGAAGACCAACTGATAGTCCTAGAGTCTCATGGGGTAGATGAGAGTCAGTTTGAGCCATAGTATCCTTTATATCTTGTCTATGTTTTAAGGACTGCCTTTCTGATTTCTTTGCCAGCTTCTCGTTTTATTGCTTTGGTTTAGGGAGAGTTTATTTGGGAGCTTCTAGATTTTAATTTTGACATAACTCAACTTGAACTAAAATGCATCTTATGTTGAGTGGGAGTTGGATTTTCTTGCATTTCATTCTGCATTGTAATATAACTACTTGGAGCCTTGATTATTATCCTTTTATGACATAAAATAATTGCTTTACACCTTGCAATGATCTGTGCTTATTTGCTAGATTTATCATGACTTTATATGTGTAGTCTAGTCTTTGTCATGATAAGTTAATTAAAAATGCTTAACTTGAATTAAACCTTGTCATGGTTAGCTCTTGAGAATAGTCTGTCTTTAGTTATCCTTTTATGGTTCATGCCATGTCAAATAGGCTGAGTTGAGTCTTGAATCTCTGTTGAGTTTTAGATTGAGCTATGCTAGTTCCTTTATGAAGCATGAATGTTCTTTAAACCCTTGGTCTAGAACTACATTTAGCAAAAGGAAATGATCTCTTTTGTGCGAAAAAACTGATCTCACCAATTCTTTCTCATGAGACTACTTGCCATTGCACTAGGCATGAACTCAGGGGGAGTTTTGGATGACCAAGATTGCTTCCTTAAGCTTATTGCTTGGAGTGGTCGCATAAGGCTTGAGAACTAGCACATGGCTAAGAAAATGATATTTGTAAAAATGGTTGAAGCTTAGGAGGCAGTTGTGGATGGCTCCTAATCCAGGACTTGCTTTGCTAAGATAAAACCAAAAATGATTATCAGCAAAAGTCAAATTATGCTAAATTTGCTTATTTACAAAAAGACCAAGTACATGAACAATTGATTCATACTTGAACTAGTAGCACTCTAAACCGTTTCAATACTAGTTTCTTGGTTTCACTTAGATTATTTGACATGGCTTGCATTATCCTTAGATACTTTTAGCTAGACTATATTCTTGATTGACTTGACATTTGGCTAATTCTCATATTATGATTTATTTGGTTTAGCTAGTCTCTACATGAATCGTCATGATCTTGATAGCATTCTTGTAAGTTATGGCTCGGTGTAATACTTAATGGTCATTATGGATAATCTTCATGGCTCTAATTGCTTCAATTGAATAAAATTCAGCCATTTCATCCATATCATGATTTATTTTCCTCCAAGTGTCTTGATGATTTTATTGCCAAAAGGGGGAGAATATCGGGAAAAAGCCATTTCAAGGGAGGAATTTTCTGGAGCTTTGCAGAAAAATTTGCTCTTTCAGTTTTTACTCCAGTTTTCTCTTTTGTCGACATGGTCTTAGTTTTCTTAATTTTCTTTTAGACTATGTTTGACTCACAAACTCAACTTTACGCTTTTTATGTGTTTGTCAATATACTCATAAGGGAGAGATTGAGAGATCATGTGGAGGTAATCCCGTGTGTGTGATGAGTAATTGACACGTGTTCTGAAAAGTTTGAGTTTGATTTCGGGCATTTTGCGCTATTTATGGATGCTAACGATTTAATTATAATATTTTATGCGGTGCTATGTAATGCGTTTTCTTATCGGTGTTGGCTGCAGGACTTTGAGACGGAGTCGTGGCGAGGCACGAGTGACCGGACTAGACACAGGCGGTGCTGAGGTCAGAGCGGTCGAGATGTGTCGAAGACGGCGATGACTCGAAGTGGTTGCGAGGCGTGCCCGGCAAGAAACGAGGAAGCTTCCCAGAAGGTGCAGGAGTGGTTGCAAGGTCATTTGGCTAGTTCATACCCGAGAGCACTTTTTTCTCTAACATATTTTTCTTGTGTTCTCTTTGATGCAATCTTCCTCTTTTTCTTTTGCTCTGAACTGGAAATCACCTCAAAGCCTTTTGACTAATTCTTTTCCGAGAGCAAAGATTTAAGAAGTTGAATTATCTCTGAAAATCTACTGTTTTGCTGCTATTTTCTTGCTCATTTGGCCTAAGAAAGACAGCAGAAATACATCAATATATTTGCTGTTTTGTGGCTGCAGTTTTCAGCAACTTTGTGCTTCTTTTACTTTGTGGTTTTTAGCTTTTACTTTGAGCTGCTTTTACTTTGTGCTTTTCAGGCTGCTTTGGATAGCAATTTATGTTACTGTTTTTTCTGTTCTATTCTCAGCCAGCAGTGCTGTTTTGTAGTGCAGGTTTCTGCAGTTCTTAGTTCTGTTTTAGGGTTCCACTGCTGTTTTGACAAGATTTCATTGCTGTTTTCAGTTTGCTCTTGGCTGAAAAGTGAGTGAATACTTGAGGCGGAATTTTTAAAAAGGCACCATTCACCCCCCCTCTGTTGCCATTTTCGATCCTTCATGATCTAACAGTTAGCAATGAATTAGTTTTTCCTTTTTGTACAATAGATTTGTCATCTAGATTAATTGATTAAAACTAATTTTCTTTAAACTAGTACTAGAAAATTCTGGGATGTGTTAGCCTCTCAGGTCATAATCTTGTAATTATCAAACATTTTAAAGAATTAACAAACGAAGGATAATCTAATGGACGAAAATTTATATATGGAATGTATGGTACAGCTGATGGTAGTGCTCCAACTGGCTTTTAAGCCTAGGTTTCTATCTTTTTTTTGCAATATCATCGCTGAAAATGAACAACAACGACTGTTAGCTTTTTCTAAGTATTTCAATTAAATAATAAAAAATAATAAAAAACATTGTTATACCATGGATATTACAAAGGAATAAGAGAAAAAGTAGAAAAAGCAAAAAGCCTAAAAACTGAAATTAAAAAGCTGATGCTTTCTAGAAGCTAGAAGCAGAAGCGCGTTGGTGTAGAGCCTGTGCTAGAAGATTATTCTATGAATCCTTGCAAGGCTTTTGCCATGACAATACCTATTTAAGAAGAGAAAACTGTTCAGTGCTATCGCAAAGAATCACGTGTTGGAAAATACCATCGCGGAGCGGACATGTGGCCAAATGCCATCGCGAAGGCCGAATTCTTCGAAATGCCATTACCGTGAGGGATTCATGACTAGGCTGCCGTTAGGGGTGTGAAATGACCATTTTGCCCTCATGCAATTTTTAGTTATTGGCGCCAAATGACTTGGTCGGTTCATAATGTGGCTCGCTGGAGATGGTTAGATCTAACCAACTAGGTTTGGGCTCAGTTGGACTCGAGTCTAGCTCAGCTGATGCGGTTTCGCTCAACCACAATGAAACGAACTCGGTTAGATTCAGCATGATGGCTCAATCCAACCATATATGCATAAAAGTGAACCTGAGGAACGACATCGTCTTCCCTGAGATTATGGTGTGGGGAAAACAGGGGAGGCTACCCACCTTGGAGGTCTCAAAGGATCTAACTGTCGTGGCACAACCGGTTCGTATCTTGGAGCGTTCGGAGTATCAATTGCGACGTCGAACCATCTCTTATGTCAAGGTGTTGTGGTCTCACCAGACGGAACGTGAAGCCACTTGGGAGCTAGAGTCCCAAATGCATGAGGGATATCCTGATCTTTTTAATTCAAGTTTGGATTCTGCCGACTTCCTAATCTAAGTAATTTACCACTTCCCACTCATCTTGAATCCCTAGAGGTAATCGTTCCGAGGCCGAAACTCTTAAGGGGGAGAGTTGTTGCAAATTAGGAAATTTACATGATGGTGATCAGTCATAAAAAAGGAATTAAAGGGCAATTTCTCTTGATTAGGTTATCACATGCTGGTTGATGAGTTACTCTCTCAGTTCTTTTTTAGATAACGCTTTAGAATATGTGCAATCAACCTTTAAATTTTAACCTCTAATACTTCATATCGTTATATTTTTAATAATTTTTAACATATAAAACTAGTAAATAATGGTCAGAGGTGAGTATTGGAGACCGTGTTGATGTCTAAAATGATAAATAAAAAAGAACGGAGATATATAGTAATTAAGTAGGCAATGGTAACACTGCATACATTTTACTCCATGCAGATCACAGAACATGGGGATACGTGCAGTCAAACTTTTAAAATTTGAGGTGCATTCTTTTTTTGCTATGGCTGATAGTTTTGAGCCCTAGCATAAGCGCTTGTGCGAACGAACCGAATGCCGATAAGTCACTTCGAAAAGGTTGTCCCGATGAGCAGCTTCGAAACAGTGACGGAGAAGTTGTCCTGTTTATTTATCCAAGGGAAGCCATAAACCATAATATAAAAAGAAATGAGCCTTTAGCTACCAATATCTTTTTAAATATTTTGATTGGCTGCATTTAAATCATATTTGTAGGTCTGTCTCGAAAAAATACTTTCATAATATTTTTGAGGGGAAAACTATATGGGAGGCTCCTACTATGTAATTTAATATTAATGTGAGAAAAATGAACAAGAATGAGGATATAATTTACAAACCCTTACCGAGGGCAGGAAATTTACTAGGTTTAATACTTTTTACAATATTATAGTTTTATTAGATTTTATAAAAAATACTACAATATAAATTAGTGGTTAAAATGGAATTTTAGGGATTATGTCAATGTCCAAAATGACAGGTTTTTGTGATAGGAGAGTAGCATAATTTGTTGCCATTTGCCAGTGATTTTGATAAAAGTCAACTCGTCTATCTAACGTAACATGCCCTTTGCCGGCAAGAAGGAAGGCGCCCTTTGCAATTATCGTGGGTTAGTAAACTCTCATTTGCAATTATTGCGGATTAGTAAACTCCCACCAGTTATTTTTAACGAGTTAATTAAGCTAATCATTGCGTGATGAGAGACTTCGACGGCACCGCGCGATTAGAGTCCAGATTTCAATTCATCCATTGGCGCTGATCGGACTTTTTTGAATGGGTCTCCTTGACGGACGAAGACTTTGAGCCAGTGATAGTTTGGCCAAACATCTATTCTGCATGTGTTTATGTAATGTTTGGTTCATATGCTTCAACAGCTAGACTCTGTTGTTCTTCCAGCATGCATCCCACAGCCAATCCCTTGCTCCTCCTCATCATCATCATAAGCACAGCTTCATTCTTCGCCGGTGGTTCCCTGCACCGCCATGAGGGCGGCTGCATCCCCGCCGAGAGAGCCGCCTTGCTCTCCTTCAAGAAGGGCATCAAGGGCTCCAATGGTGAGTCGTCCAATCTCCTCGCCTCGTGGCGCGGCCGAGATTGCTGCCGGTGGAGAGGCGTCACTTGCAGCAACCGGACCGGCCATGTCGTGAAGCTTCACCTTCGCAATCCAAACCCCGATTATTTTTTCGGTGGATGTGCTGCTGCCAATTCTTTGTTCGGTGAGACGATAAATCTCAGTGATACTTTGTTCGATGAGATAAGTCCCTCTTTGCTTTCCCTGGAGCATCTAGAGCACATGGACCTTAGCATGAACTGCTTGACAAGGCCAAGTAATCGTTTTCCTGATTTCTTGGGCTTGATGGAGAACTTGAGATATCTCAACCTCTCCGGCATACCATTTGTCGATAGAGTGCCTCCTCAGCTCGGTAACCTGTCTAAGTTGCAGTATCTTGACCTTGGTTTTTCTGAGATGTACTCAACAAACATCACCTGGTTAACAAATCTACCATTGCTACAGTACCTTAGCATGAGTTTTGTAAATCTCTCAGGGATAGCTAACTGGCCTCGTATCCTGAATATGCTTCCATCTCTAAGAGTCATCCGTCTTGATGGCTGTTCACTTGATAGTGCAAACCAATCGCTTCCGTACCTTAATCTCACGAAACTTGAGAAGCTGGATCTCTCCTGGAATAGTTTTCGCCACCCAATTGCATCTAGTTGGTTTTGGAAAGCAACTAGCCTCAAGCACCTCAATCTTCGGCAAAACATATTATTTGGCAAGTTTCCTGATGCACTAGGAAACATGACATCCCTCCAAGTCCTTGATTTCTCATACAATCTAAATAAGGACTTGATGATGATAGGCAACGCGAAGAACCTTTGTAGTTTGGAAATCCTAGACCTCACCACTAATGAGATAAATGGAGATATAACAGTATTGATGGAAGGGTTGCCGCAATGCGCATGGAAAAAATTGCAGGAGCTGCGTTTCGGTGACAACAGTTTCACCGGAACCCTGCCAAATTTGATTGAGAAATTCACCAACTTGAACATACTTGACCTCTCCAGCAACGACCTCACTGGAAGTATCCCACCATGGATTAGGCATTTAACTAGCCTAACCACCCTTGACCTCTCCAACAACCTCCACAGTGGAACTGTACCCTGTGAAATTGGTGCCCTTACAAATCTGACTTATTTTGACCTGAGCAAGAACAACTTCAGTGGCTTGATCAAGGAAGAGCATTTTGCTAGTCTAGTAAGCTTAAAGAACATAGGTCTTTCTTCCAATAATGTGAAGATTGTAGTGGATTCAGATTGGGTTCCTCCCTTCATGCTGGAGTCTGCTTGGTTTGCATCTTGCCAGATGGGTCCTCTGTTTCTAGCTTGGCTTCAGCGGCAGCTGAAAATCACTAAACTTGACATTTCAAGCACAGCTCTAAAGGACAAGATTCCTGATTGGTTTTGGTCTACATTTTCACAAGCCACACATGTCGACATCTCGAACAACCAAATAAGTGGCAGTTTGCCAGCATATATGGATGGCATGGCTTTTGAACATCTCAACCTCAGTTCAAACTTGCTCACTGGACCAATGCCAACATTGCCAAGAGATATCACTGTGTTAGACATCTCCAACAATACCTTGTCGGGAACACTACCATCAAACCTGGAAGATACACAACTACGAACATTCCTTGTGTATTCAAATCAAATTGGTGGCAGCATTCCAGAATCTATATGCAAATTGCGGTTGGGAGATCTAGATTTGTCAAGCAATCTTTTGGAGGGTGAAATCCCTCAGTGCTTTGAGACCGAACACATGGCGTACCTCCTGTTAAGTAACAACAGTTTATCAGGTAGATTCCCAGCATTTTTGCAGAACGTTGAAGGTCTGGAGTTCTTGGATCTTGCATGGAATAAGTTCTCTGGGAGGTTACCAACATGGATATGAGAGCTGACGAATTTACGTTTTCTACGACTGAGCCACAATGCGTTTTATGGGAATATTCCGGATGAAATAACTAATCTTAGTCATCTTCAATACTTGGATCTAGCAGGCAACCATATATCTGGTGTTATTCCTTGGCATCTGTCAAACCTAACAGGTATGACCATTAAGGGTTTCGTGCCTATATCTGGTACTGCTGAGGGTCCTGCTGGTTTGGGTTCAGTCACTGTAATTGGTCAATTTGGAGAACTCTTGTCAATAATTACAAAAGGGCAACAGCTTAGATATGGTGGCACACTTGCATATTTCGTGAGCATTGATTTATCTGGCAACTCCTTGACCGGTGAAATTCCCACGGATATCACCTCCCTCGATGGATTGATAAATTTGAATCTATCATCAAACCAAATCAGCGGAAACATTCCTGACAAGATTGGATCCTTGCAGTCATTGGAATCTCTCGACCTCTCTAAGAACAAGCTTTCCGGTGAAATCCCGTCGAGCATAACAAGCTTGACATCGCTGAGCTACTTGAACTTGTCCTACAACAATTTGTGCGAAGGATACCCTCGGGCGCCGACTTGACACCTCAACACGGACAACCCCTCGCTCATATACATCGGCAACAGTGGACTTTGAGCTGATGACCTTTTATTTTGTTCAACAGTGGGCCTCCTCTTCAAAAGAATTGTTCAGGGAATGGTACGGTCATCCATGGTTATCTCAGAAGCAACAAGCAAGAATTTGAGCTGATGACCTTTTATTTTGGTCTTGTGGTGGGACTTGTGGTGGGTCTCTGGATGGTGTTTTGTGCCCTGTTGTTCAAGAAGACATGGAGGATTGCTTATTTTCGGTTCTTTGACAAGCTGTATGACAAAATTTATGTATTTGTGGCTGTAAACTGGGCAAGCTTGGCTAGGAAGGCACCTCGAGAATAAGCAATTACTTTGAAGGAGCCAATGTCCATCCCACGACCAGTACAATGGGAGCTATGCACTAACCAGGGTGAGGAAGATCTTGACTACATATGTTAAGTCATGTGCATTGATTGTTGTAGGACCGAAATGGCGACAGAGGGGGGTGAATGTCGCTCTAAAAATGCCTCTGAAAATTTGTACACTTTATTTTTCAAAAAGATGCAGAATAAAGCAACTCACAGAAAATTAATTTTGGACTGCGTGCAACAGAGTAAAAGATTGGGACGCATGCAGTACTAAAAAATTCAGCATAAATCAGAAACTAACCAGTAAAAATTTCAGCTGAAAATAATATCGTTTTGACTACATGCAAAAATCTTGAAAATCAGCAAAAGAAAGAAATGGAAAGGCTAAGTACTACTTGAGGCTTCAAACTGGACGTAGCAAGCAAAAGAAAATGCTTGACCGAAAACTGCATTTAACAAAGAAAGAGAAACTGCAGTGATCCACCAAATCGAAAAGCTACTTGCTCCAGACAACCTGGCCGAAAGGACAAAATAAGATACTTGATTTATTTGCCTCTGAAACTTAGTTACTTAGAACAAGGAAACAAAAAGCAGACAAAAACTTGAGAAGAAAGAACTGCAGTTAAATAGACTAAAGTAGTTCTGCTACAGCTGTAACAGGGCAGCACATGCTGTACTCCCTCCAACCGAGCAGCTGCATCACCTCACCTGTACAGAGGCTGTAGACTGGCAGTAGTACTAACCGAACAGCAAACACACATCAGGCGATTGGTACCTAAACAGCCGAACAGGGGACTTTAAAAGCAATTGAACCGAGAGAGCAGCAGCTAACCGAGTCAAAACAAAACAGCCGAGTACATGCACTGTTCTGCAGACTGCTGCCTGAACAAAAGGCCTGCGTAGGGAATAGTCTGTTAACCGAAACAGCAAACAGGGATACTGTGCATATTTCTGCCGAACAGCCCCTGGACTATACCACCGAGACACAAACTAGTACTCATCCGAACTAAAAACTGCTTGCAGCCGAACAGCACACATACACTCGCAGAAATTGCAGCAGCAATAGTACCGCACAGAAGAACACGCTGCAGAAAATTTATGCACTGGAAACACACGCGCTGCTCACCAAAAACACTTGAACCGAGTAGCAGAGATTGGAACTACAGACCACCAAAAACAGCCGAAAAACAGCAATACTGCAGACCGAAACCTGAAGGCTGAGCTAGCAAATTTCTGCACAACTTCAACCGAAAACAAAAAGAAACTGGGCTTATGTCCTTGCTGTTTTTCTACGGAAGACACAAGAGCTTAAACAAACAGCATGGTTCTTACAATAATCACTAGTGCTGAACCAAAAATCAGAAGAACAGGAACTTCTTGCTGCACCAAAAACAACAGTAAATTTGCTTTCGGGATGTGCTAGCCATAATGCCTTGAGATTAATCCCCGTGAAAGCAAGAACACATATCAACTAGAACAAGAACATTAATTAAAAGGAAAGCAAGTAAATAGCACAAGACATAAAACAAGCATGTTCATATTGAGACGAAGAGCGATGAACGATATATAACAAATGAATGTTTATATCACTCTTCCATGTCTCATCCAAGAACACACACAAGGAGAGAATAGAACCCTAGAACTTGTAAAAAAAATATTTCTCTCCCAAGAAAACAAATATTAGGAAACCCTAATACTCATACCCATTTTTCTTTCTCTCTCTCTCAAGGTGCACTTCTCCACCTAGAGAGCACCTTTATTTATAGCCTCCACTAATGGGTCTAGTAGACTACTTTACCCATTAGGTCACACCACTCTTCACTAATGGGTTTATACTCAATTTTACCCATTAGGTTACAACTCCTCTCCACTAATGGGTTTACACTCAATTATACCCATTAGGTTACAACACCTCTCCACTAATGGATCATTCCATATAAAATCCGCTTCCGATTGTGCAGCTTTGCATATTTTCCAAAACACCCCTCCTGCACCTTCCTGGAAGCTTCCTCGTCTCTTGCCGTGCACGCCTCGCAGCCACTTCGAGTCCACGTCGTCTTCGACACATCCCGACTGTTCTGACCTCAGCGCCACCTGCGCCTAGTCCAGTCCTTCGTGTCTTGCCACGACTCCACTCGACGTCCATGCAATCACACGACAAGAAAATATATTTCATAGCACCGCACCAGATGATTTAATTAAATATCCGCATCAGTAATTATCATAATAATGCCCGGAACAAACTCAGACTTTAGGACACGCGTCAATTACTCATCACACAACCGGGGTTACCTCCACATGGTCTCTCAATTGTACATCTAAATAAAGATGAAGATGTTCTTTAATTACTCTGATACATGTAAAACTTTAATGTTCCTCTGGACTACATTCATGAGGTTCTTGAATCGGTGAATAATTTGAACCTTTTTCTGCGGTTAGCAATGAATTAGTTTTTCCTCTTTATACAGTAGATTTGTCATCTAGATTAATTGATTAAAACTAATTTTCTTTAAGCTAGTACTAGAAAATTCTGCGATGTGTTTGCCTCATGAGGCATAATCTTGTAATTTTCAACCATTTTAATGAATCAACAAATGAAGGATAGCCTAATGGAGGAAAATTTAAGTATGGAATGTATGTTAGAGCTTATGTATGCAGATAGAAGATTGTTGTCTGAATCCTTACAAGGCTTTTGCCATGACAATACCTATTTAAGGATCCCATTCGCGTGCTTCGCGGTGCCCATCAGCGTTCCGTCAGGCGGGGTTCCTTTAATCTGCGCTCGCGTCTCGTCGCCGTCCAGTGCTCCTCTCGTTCCAAGAACATAGATCTGTCTTCCAATAATGTGAAGATTGTAGTGGATTCAGATTGGGTTCCTCCCTTCATGCTGGAGTCTGCTTGGTTTGCATCTTGCCAGATGGGTCCTCTATTTCCAGCTTGGCTTCAACGGCAGTCGAAAATCACTAAACTTGGCATTCCAAGCACAGCTCTAAAGGACAAGATGCCTGATTGGTTTTGGTCTACATTTTGACAAGCCACAAATGTCGACATCTCAAACAACCAAATAAGTGGCAGTTTGCCTGTACATCTGGATGGCATGGCTTTTAAAACACTCAACCTCAGTTCAAACCGGTTCACTGGACCAATCCCAACATTGCCAAGACATATCGCTGCGTTAGACATCTCCAACAATACCTTGTCGGGAACACTACCATCAAACCTTGAAGCTCCACGACTACAAACATTCCTTTTGTATTCAAACCGAATTGGTGGCAGCATTCCAGAATCTATATGCAAATTGCAGCGGTTGGAAGATCTAGATTTGTCAAGCAATCTTTTGGAGGGTGAAATTCCTCAGTGCTTTGAGACCAAATACATGGCGTACCTTCTGTTAAGTAACAACAGTTTCTCAGGTAAATTCCCAGCATTTTTGCAGAACTTCACACGTTTGGAGTTCTTGGATCTTGCATGGAATAACTTCTCTGGGAGGTTACCAACATGGATAGGAGAGCTGAAGAAGTTACGTTTTCTACGACTGAGCCACAATGCGTTTTCTGGGAATATTCCGGTTGAAATAACTCATCTTAGTCATCTTCAATACTTGGATCTAGCAGGCAATAATATATCTGGTGTTATTCCTTGGCATCTGTCAAACCTAACAGGTATGACCATTAAGGGTTTCCAACCTATATCTGGTAGCTATGACGCTTCTGCTTCGGGTACAGTCACTATAACTGATCAGTTTGGAGAAATCTTGTCAATAATTACAAAAGGGCGACAGCTTAGATATGGTGGCACACTTGCATATTTCGTGAGCATTGATTTATCTTGCAACTCCTTGACCGGTGAAATTCCCACGGATATCACCTCCCTCGATGGATTAATAAATTTGAATCTATCATCAAACCAACTCAGCGGAAGCATTCCTAACAAGATTGGATCCTTGCAGTCGTTGGAATCTCTCGACCTCTCTAAGGACAAGCTTTCCGGTGAAATCCCATCGAGCTTCACAAGTTTGACGTCGCTAAGCTACTTGAAATTGTCCTACAACAATTTTTCTGGAAGGATACCCTTAGGCTGCCAGCTTGACACCCTCAGTGCGGACAACCCCTCGCTTATATACATCGGCAACAGTGGACTTTGTGGGCCTCCTCTTCAGAAGAATTGTTCAGGGAATGGTACGGTCATCCATGGTTATCCCAGAAGCAACAAGCAAGAATTTGAGCCGATGACCTTTTATTTTGGACTTGTGGTGGGTCTCTGGATGGTGTTTTGTGCCCTGTTGTTCAAGAGGACATGGAGGATTGCTTATTTTCGGTTCTTTGACAAGTTGTATGACAAAATCTATGTATTTGTGGCTGTAAACTGGGCAAGCTTGGCTAGGAAGGCACCTGCAGAATAAGCAATTACTTTGAAGGAGCCAATGTCCATACCACGACTCGTACAATGGCAGCTATGCACTAACCAGGGTGAGGAAGATCTTGACAACATATGTTAAGTCATGTGCCTTGATTGTACATCTAAATAAAGATGAAGATGTTCTTTAATTATTCTGATAAATGTAAAACTTTAATGTTCCTATGGACTACATTCATGAGGATCTTTCGGTGAATAATTTGAACCTTTTTCTGCGGTTAGCAATGAATTAGTTTTTCCTCTTTGTGTATGGAATGAAGGATAGCCTAACGGAGGAAAATTTATGTATGGAATGTATGCTACAGCTTATGTATGAAGATAGAAGATTATTGTCTAAATCCTTACAAGGCTTTTGCCATGACAATACCTATTTAAGAATCCCATTCGCGTGCTTCGCGGTGCCCATCAGCGTTCCGACAGGCGGGGTTCCTTTAATCTGCGCTCGCGTGTCATCGCCGTCCAGTGCTCCTCTCGTTCCAAGAGTGCTTCAGCAGGTGAGCATCAACACGTCGGACACGGCGCGGGGTGTACCGGGGTTCGGGCATTCCGTCAAACAGTTGGCGTGCTGCTGCGGCGTCCCTCGCCCGCGGAGGGGTACACGTACCTCCCAGCAAGAAAGAAGGGCGGTGATGACGCAGGACTCGTGGGCTGGTCGTGAGGCGGTGGTAGCTGAAACAACCTGAAAACTCAAATTTCGGATTTGTTTGCTGTTAATTTTGTTTTGCTCCTTAACCCCCCCTTAACCCCTCTTAAAATTTCTACCTAATCTCCTCCCCTTTGAAACTTCCGCCTCCCCCTTCCGCTGGCGCCTGGCCGAAGCCGCCTCCTCCCTCCCCTCGCGCGTTGTCGCGCTCAGCCTCGCCCATCCCTCGCTGTGCCCACTTGCCGCCTCTCCCACGTCAACGCCTGCCAGGGGCCCCACCTCGACGTCCGCGCTCCAATCGCCTCCGCTCCTCCCTTCTGCCCCGCGGACACAGCGCCCCCACCGCGCAGCACCTCGCTTTACCCGGTGGTGCAACGCCGCCCCTCCCTGAGCCGTCTCTCCCCCCCCCCTCGTCAACTCCTGCCAAAGGCGCAGACCAACCCAGGGTGGCCGCCCACACCTCCGGTCACATCTCCCTCGTCCTTTCCCCTCGCGCGTCAGCGGCTCCGCACACCCCCGCAAGCCTCCCCTCCCTCACCCCTCTATAAAGCCAAATCGCGGCCTCAGGCGACGCCGCACCACCCCCATCTCCCTCCTCGCTTGGCGGTAATCAAATTGCTCGCGGCCGCAACACCCCTTTAACCTCCCCTTCCCAATCCCCAACTCACCTTCGCAGTAGCGCCTGCCGATCGGCCCCGTAGCGCAAACCCGCTCCCTGGCCGCCGCCCCTCCTCTCGAGGCCCTCGATTGTCCCTCCGAGGCCGAAGAGGAGCCCCTCTCTCCCCCCCCCCGCCCCGGCGCCAGCCTGGCCGTGGGATCCTCCCCACGGCCGACTCGCGGTGGCCCGCGCCTCCCCTCTCTCCGGCCGCCACCCCGAGCGAGAGGAGAGAATCCTCGCGACCTCCCTTCTACCCGCCCACTCCTCGCGCGCTGCCGCTGGCGCCACGTGTCGACCATCCGGGCGCGTGGGCCAGCAGCGCGTCGTGTGGCCGCGCCTCGGCCCACTCCCCACGGCGCGCGCGCAAGGCCGCGCGGGCCACTCTGCCGCGTGGGCTGATTTCTCCCTCGGGCCGCACTGTAGCAAAAAGGCGGGCTGGTTACTGTTCAAAAAGGTTTTCCCGATTTTTATTCATTTCCAGAAATCAGAAAAATCGAAATAAATTCTAGAAAATTCCAGAAAATTCCAAAAATCACCAAAATATACCATCTTGCACATTTTAATGTCCTAAACCCATTTTTGGCCTCCACTCCTCCAAATTCATCCCAGGAAAATTCTAAAAATTCTCCCTTTGTTATTTAAGCTTTTCTTTTCTAAATAAAATGTTTTTTATTTGCTTTTGATATATTCCTGTTTTATTGCGTTTTGCGCTAGTGTCGGGGATTCCGGAAGTGTCAGTACAAGCACAGGATCCCGGTGTTTCTTCGTTCGAGATTGCGGAGATCGTCCAGATTAACGGCAAGTCGCAATCCCTTTGAACATGTTGTGTACCATGTTTATTAAATTATGTAATTATGCTATTTTCATTATTGTTAGTTGTAAAATGCTAGTTTAAGTAAAATCAAATGTTTAGAATAATGTGCTAATTTTAGATACGTCCTACCACTATTATATGCCATATTAAATTGTAGCCCCGCCATTGTGAGCCCTAGGTTTAATTTATGTGTACTATTATCACGTGTAGATTATTATCATCTTATGCAAATTTCTTTACACTACCAAGGTTGTGGCCGTGGGCCGGTAGATTTGGAAAACCCAAGCTAGGGTAGGGTGGTATGGGACACCGTACCCTAGAATGGTTGTACTGGCATGTGCAGTTTAGGGTAAAGGTGTGTGGGAAACCATGAGGCAGTGCGCCCACCGCTTTACCATAAGTTTGTGCAGTGTAGGGTAAGGGTGTTGTGGGACATCGCGAGACGGTCTTCGCCCACCGCTTTACCTGAAGTTGGAGGTTGCGGACCTCGAGGAAATATAAGGATTAGACCCTTATGCCGAGCAAATGACATAGTAACCGCTCGACCACAGGTGTTGATTTGTCAACCCTAGTTTAGTACCTGCTCAACTCAGGCAGAGTGCGACTTGAGAGTCAGTGCGGGTTGCGGACCCCGGGCCAAGAGTTGAGCAGCGAAACGACCCGGTTCCTTAACTCATCATGAGGTTAAGGTTGCATGTGGGTAAAGTTGGGCAACTCTGCAGAGTCAATTAAATGGTATTCGAATACGCCGTGCTCCCGGTTAACGGAGCTATGTCACTTGGGTGATTCCAGTTGCGAAGCTTAAGTAGTTTTTACCAGTGTTTTAATCGGACTAGTTGGTTAATTAACTTTTCGTGAAAACCCCCCTAATATTAAGGAGTAGTTGTCGTTTCTTGAACTTCTAAAAGTGTTTACAAATAAAACTGCATCCACATAAATTAATAAACCAGTATACTACCTTCCTTTGGAATCCTGTGCATGTAGTAAATTGGGATTTTCCATTGTGACTTGCTGAGTACGGTTGGTTGTACTCAAACTTGCTATATTACCCCACCCGGATACGGAAGAAGCAACTACAGTTCAAGTGTCCGTGTTAGGGTTGCGACCGCACCCAGGCGTTCATGTGGGTGTGTTCTTCGGCTCTTCTGATTGTAAGTTACCATTTGGGCTTGGACGCCCATAAAAATGCTAAAACTGACCATTAGGTCTTATCTTTGTCAAACTAACCCTTTTAAACTTTCGTAAGCAGGCTCGATGCTACCTCTGTCCGTAACAGAACACCTGGGCTGTTGCGGGGCGTCTGACAACCGTTCCCAAAACAGGCGTTACAGAATGGTATCAGAGCAAGGCTTGGCTGTAGGTTGTAACCCTAGGTATAGATCTGGTAACGATAGGAATACGGTTTTGCAAACTCTAATTCGAAATACAAAAGAATTTCGCAAACAATAAGTATTATTGCTGTCTCATCTTTCCCATTTCTATCTCATCTATCTTAGACATGCATTAAAAAGCTTTTCTTTTGAATTTATCAAAAATCTCAAAAACACGTGTAGACGTGTAGACTAATTTCTTACTGTAGGTGTTGACCAGGTTGAACGAAAGCTAACTTTAGTTGAAGATGTTAAGGATGTTGTGAAGAATAGTACGAGTGCCCCGACCAAGACTTTTCCTTTCAAGAAGTTGCAAGGTCACCGTTCGAATATTTAGAAAATAAGTACCCGTTGATTTCTTTGATGCAACAGGAAAAGACCACTTAAATTAGTCGAATCTCTCTGGTTGTATTAATAGCCAAATTGCACTACTAGCCAGTTAGGCTGATATATAAGCAATTTGTGCAAAACTAATTCGTTATTGAAATAAGATTATGTTAAAAAGCTTTCTGCTTCTACCCCAGTTCGTCTCAACCTTACCTACACTCGTCTAATTTATTCTTTCCTTACCTATCCGATTCAAAATCTCAAAGAAATTAAAGGCAAACTTCAGATTGCATTTAGTCTCGCTCTGTTCCTCACCCACTTTCTTTTTACTCTCACCCCAGTTCATTCTCACTTTCCCTTGCTAAGCCCAAAAATGTTGTAGACTGATTCCTAAAAGATTCGGTTACCATAAAATAAGGCACTACTGACAAATGGAAGTTCTGGCAATACAATAAATGAAGAAAGGAAGTCCGGAAAGACAACTCGGTGCAATGGAAGTCTTGATCACCATGAAGAGGAATCAGATTGAATACCACCAGGAACATGCCAAGATCTTGGGAGCAACAAGTAGAAGTACTAGAACGTTTGACTACGGCAGCAATGTCACAAAAGGATCAATAACAGTCTCAGATACAACAGCATTCAAGTTTACAACCTTCCTGAAGACTCAACTGCCCCAATTCTCATCAGCCACGGAACTACTAAGTGCGGATAATTAGTTACAAGAAATTGAAAAGAGAACGGACGTAATCCAATGTTCAGATAAGGATAAAGTTTTGTTTGCCGCGTATCAGCTAACAGGACCAGCCATCGACTGGTGGAAGATTATTCAACGGATATACCCAAATAAGGATGGCACTAAAAAAATGGCTTTGTGGTATAAGAGTCATGGATTGATGGATGAGATCTGTACTTATTCTATAAAACCTCTTAATCAAAAGGTATTATAAATTTTGGTCCAAAGAAGGATATCAACAGGATACTAAGAGAGTTTATAAGGGATATTAACATGCCAAGGAAACTATGACGAATCCGTGAGACATCAAGCAGTTCATAAAGAAAAACAGTAAAGTGAGATATACGACAAGGATGATATACAGGAATTGTGACATAGTTTCTCAGGGTCACCCAGAAGGATCAAATGTTATGACCGATGCATTAGGTCAAAAGACAACTTGCAAGGTGGCTACTATCCAAACTACCCGTCTTAACTACAAGAGGAAGAAATATCAGAATATATAATATGCTACTAGGACTATTCCAATTACTATCAATCCCAAAATGGAAAGGAGAATATATTGATGTGGATTGTATTGCAAATCTTTAGAGTCATAAGAAGGATCAAGAGTCATGGGTAAAACCAGATCAGTCGACTAAAGGACCACACACCCTGATGATTAAACAAACCCATGGCAAGGATAGCAACCCTATACTTGGCCAAGACCCTAGTGTTACATACAATATCAGAGGGAATCATCCTTCACGTAAGAACGCAGGCAGACTATTTTGGGAAGTATTTTATAAAGACGTGAGGGCCTAGATAAAACCCAGAAAAATAACCTCGATGAAACGCACCAGCCAACAAATACAGCAGGGAGATCGTCCTGTAGGATGAGCAAGATTAAAGTAAGAGAAAATGACCCAGAATAGGAAGTCCTGGATCGGTACAGCCGGATTGATTAGGATGCACGCTCTATCAAGTTAAGCAAGCCATGAGGAAGTCAACAGGACTATACTCGACCAGAACTATAATATTGCAGGTAGCTTCATGGAAGATTATTTGGGACCAAAACAAGGGTCACCTATGTTCGAAAGAATATAGTATGAAGACACAACGACTTGAAGGCAGTTCAGAAGAGAGACATCAGCAGACCCGTCAGTCAACAAATACAACAAAGAGGCTATCTCGCATGATAAATAGGACTAAAGGAAAGGAATCAGACTATAACAAATTTGTTTTATCCCAAGTTTTAACCTGGGTGAATCTCGAGGACGAGATTCTTTTTAAGGAGGGTAGATTGAAACAACCTGAAAACTCAAATTTCGGATTTGTTTGATGTTAATTTTGTTTTGCTCCTTAACCCCCCTTAACCCCTCTTAAAATTTCTACCTAATCTCCTCCCCTTTGAAACTTCCGCCTCCCCCTTCCGTTGGCGCCTGGCCGAAGCCGCCTCCTCCCTCCCCTCGCGCGTTGTCGCGCTCGGCCTCGCCCATCCCTCGCTGTGCCCACTTGCCGCCTCTCCCGCGTCAACGCCTGCCAGGGGCCCCACCTCGACGTCCGCGCTCCAATCGCCTCCGCTCCTCCCTTCTGCCCCGCGGACCCAGCGCCCCTACCGCGCAGCACCTCGCTTTACCCGGTCGTGCAACGCCGCCCCTCCCTGAGCCGTCTCTTCCCCCCCCCCCCTCGTCAACTCCTGCCAGAGGCGCAGACCAACCCAGGGTGGCCGCCCACGCCTCCGGTCACATCTCCCTCGTCCTTTCCCCTCGCGTGTCAGCGGCTCCGCACACCCCCGCAAGCCTCCCCTCCCTCACCCCTCTATAAAGCCAAATCGCGGCCTCAGGCGACGCCGCACCACCCCCATCTCCCTCCTCGCTTGGCGGTAATCAAATTGCTCGCAGCCGCAACACCCCTTTAACCTCCCCTTCCCAATCCCCAACTCACCTTCGCAGTAGCGCCTGCCGGTCGGCCCCGTAGCGCGAACCCGCTCCCTGGCCGCCGCCGCCGCCCCTCCTCTCGAGGCCCTCGATTGTCCCTCCGAGGCCGAAGAGGAGCCCCTCTCTCCCCCCCCCCCAAAGCCCCGGCGCCAGCCTGGCCGTGGGATCCTCCCCACGGCCGACTCGCGGTGGCCCGCGCCTCCCCTCTCTCCGGCGCCACCCGGCGAGAGGAGAGAATCCTCGCGACCTCCCCTTCTACCCGCCCACTCCTCGCCGCGCGCCGCTGGCGCCACGTGTCGACCATCCAGGCGCGTGGGCGCCGCGTCGTGCGTGGCGCCCTCGGCCCACTCCCCCGCGCTGAGCGCGCGCAAGGCCGCGCGGGCCGCTCTGCCGCGTGGGCTGATTTCTCCCTCGGGCCGCACTGTAGCAAAAAGGCGGGCGATTCTTCGTTCAAAGGGTTTTCCGATTTTTATTCATTTCAATCGAAAAAATCCAAATAAATACTAGAAAATTCCAAAAAATTCCAAAAATCACCAAAATATACCATCTTGCACATTTTAATGTCCTAAACCCATTTTTGGCCTCCACTCCTCCAAATTCATCCCAGGAAAATTCTAAAAATTCTCCCTTTGTTATTTAAGCTTTTCTTTTCTAAATAAAATGTTTTTTTATTTGCTTTTGATATATTCTGTTTTATTGCGTTTTGCGCTAGTGTCGGGATTAGGAAGTGTCAGTACAAGCACAGGATCCCGGTGTTTCTTCGTTCGAGATTGCGGAGATCGTCCAGATTAACGGCAAGTCGCAATCCCTTTGAACATGTTGTATACCATGTTTATTAAATTATGTAATTATGCTATTTTCATTATTGTTAGTTGTAAAATGCTAGTTTAAGTAAAATCAAATGTTTAGAATAATGTGCTAATTTTAGATACGTCCTACCACTATTATATGCCATATTAAATTGTAGCCCCGCCATTGTGAGCCCTAGGTTTAATTTATGTGTACTATTATCACGTGTAGATTATTATCATCTTATGCAAATTTCTTTACACTACCAAGGTTGTGGCCGTGGGCCGGTAGATTTGGAAAACCCAAGCTAGGGTAGGGTGGTATGGGACACCGTACCCTAGAATGGTTGTACTGGCATGTGCAGTTTAGGGTAAAGGTGTGTGGGAAACCATGAGACGGTCTGCGCCCACCGCTTTACCATAAGTTTGTGCAGTGTAGGGTAAGGGTGTTGTGGGACATCGCGAGACGGTCTTCGCCTTTGCTTTACTGAAGTTGGAGGTTGCGGACCTCGAGGAAATATAAGGATTAGACCCTTATGCCGAGCAAATGACATAGTAACCGCTCGACCACAGGTGTTGATTTGTCAACCCTAGTTTAGTACCTGCTCAACTCAGGCAGAGTGCGACTTGAGAGTCAGTGCGGGTTGCGGACCCGGCCAAGAGTTGAGCGGTGAACGACCGGTTCCTTAACTTCGATCATGAGGTTAAGGTTGCATGTGGGTAAAGTTGGGCAACTCTGCGAGTCAATTAAATGGTATTCGAATACGCGTGCTCGGTTAGCAATTTGTGTCACTTGGGTGATTCGATTGCGAAGCTTAAGTAGTTTTACGGTGTTTTAATCGGACTAGTTGGTTAATTAACTTTTCGTGAAAACCCCCCTAATCTTAAGGAGTAGTTGTCGTTTCTTGAACTTCTAAAAGTGTTTACAAATAAAACTGCATCCACATAAATTAATAAACCAGTATACTACCTTCCTTTGGAATCCTGTGCATGTAGTAAATTGGGATTTTCCATTGTGACTTGCTGAGTACGGTTGGTTGTACTCAAACTTGCTATATTACCCCACCCAGATACCAGAAGAAGCAACTACAGTTCAAGTGTCCGTGTTAGGGTTGCGACCGCACCCAGGTGTTCATGTGGGTGTGTTCTTCGGCTCTTCTGATTGTAAGTTACCATTTAGGCTTGGACGCCCATAAAAATGCTAAAACTGACCATTAGGTCTTATCTTTGTCAAACTAACCCTTTTAAACTTTCGTAAGCAGGCTCGATGCTACCTCTGTCCGTAACAGAACACATGGGCTGTTGCGGGACGTACGACGCTTCTGTTCCCGAAAACAGGGGCGTTACAGTAGCTCGGTAGCCGGTGTTTGTGCAGCGGTGGCGGGGACAAGGGGAGCCGGGACTGAGGACGCACGACACGACAGACTGTGAAGCCAACATGGTAAGGGACTGAATATTTACAAATTGTTTCTAAATGATATTCTTAAAAAAAAATATTGTGGCAGAAAGATAATTGAGTTGCCCTTTCTTAAAAAAAAAGTAATTTGCACCATAGCATCCTCCACTTATGTGGTTGTATAACTAAACTCCCTTATACGCAAATAACTTTCTTAGCCCCCTAAGCTCACGTCCAATTGCTGGACGGGCTGTCCTAACGGGACGGTATGGCATCTACACAAGGAAGACAGCATGAAGAACATTGTAGCTAAACCACCATGTCCAGAAAACACCATGTCTACCTTTATCCACCCATTTTTGCATCTCTAAAGTGTAATAATTCATTTTCTAGTGATCTGGTTGGTTAGTGACTCTGTAAAATGGTTTTTTTAATTATATTCAAATGGTTGCGATTGTGTTTTCATCTATTTTCAAAACTATTTGGTTCATAATAGATGATTATGTGTAAGTAGCTACCCAAGGGCTGGGGATATATAGGTGATCTAGTTATTTGAAGAGATGTAGGGGATTATGCTTTCATGTATAGTTTTGTGCAATAATTTTGTATCTAGTGTTTGCTAATCTCGTGGCCTGAACAATAGAATCCTAGAAGTCTCGCGCAACTACACCGACCTCTATAACCACTCGCCCAAGTTCAAATTAAGATTTTCATTTTATTTGCTAACTAAAATAACAAAGGTACCACCTCTGGACCATTTTCAAGTATTTCTCATAATTTGACAATTTTGACAACTTTTACCAACCTAGCACAACTAGTATTGAGGAGCATGGATAAGCATCAACTACTTTATTTAATCTACAAGTTCCAGATTTTTACCAACAATTGATAACAATGCTAATGTGACAACAGTGAGGGTATCAATTTATCAAGGTGGGGATCAGTGCAATAATCAAGATACAACTACCGACCTTACCAACATAGCAATTTTTATCAAAATTACATGCATGCATAATAATTTCAAAATAATATACGTAACAACAAAATATAGGTACAACATGGTCAAATGGGGTGCTTGCCTTGCTCGTTGAACAATGGTTCTTGTTCTGGTTCGTTGGCGAGAGTTTTTGGAATGTCGTATTTACATGCATTAGAGCCAAAAGAATACAAACAGAGGGAAAATCTAAATATTTCTTTTCATATTATGAAAGTTCATGATTTTATAAATATTTAAAAACATGTTTCACTCAATTTTGACTTCGGATGCAAAAGTTATAAAGTATTTGAAGTTTGTTCGGTTTAGAAAATGCTGAAAAAGAAAAGAGAAAATACTATGCATGAATTTTCATTTTAATTTCCATTTGTTAAAGGAAAAACCACATTTATTGCGTCATTGGGCTGACAGGTGAGACCTATTGGTCAGAATCTTATTATTCTGCAAAATAAATTGGCACACGAGGTCCACATGTTAGTGAGACAGTTCTTGAAAAAGGTTTAAATTAGATTTTTGATTAATTGACCTACTAGTCCCACATGCCAGTGACTTACTAACCTTAGCTATTTTCATTAATGCTAACCTTAACTCTAATTACATGTGCCCACATGACAGAGGGAGAAAGGAGAGTAGGTAGGGGACACGAGCTTCGATTGAGCTTGTGGGCGGCGATGCATTGGCAAAGTTGCCTCGGGAACTAGCATAATGGAATGATAAGATCCATGCGAACTAAGAGACCATGTGGGTAGGTGTAATATCCCAAATATTCACCGTCTTTAAAAATTAATTTCAAATTAACTTATTTAAAAGTGTTTGGATTTTATCTAGATTTTATGTGTAATTATGGAAGAAAATCCTAAAATTTCAATTCCAATTCCAATTTCCAATTCCCCGCTAAAATTCCAAAACTACAATTCTAACCCAAAATTCCAAATTCAAATTCCTATTCCAAAAATTCAAACTCAAATCTCCAAAAAATCTAAATCTCCCGAAAAATAACTGTTCTAATTTTTCTGAATCTAATTTATTTTTTCTTGGCATTTTTCTCTTTTTCTAAAAACAAATCTTCCCGAGAGGTTACCCATCTCAACTCTGATCTAAGTCCAAGCTCACTTAACTTCCATTTCTTGTGCTATCCATGCCATCCAGTGCTTTAGCCTCATTCTTTTTATTTTCATTCGGCTGCAACATATTGTATCTCTCCTTTTCCCTGTTCATCTTCCAACAACCTGGCTGAACTTCTTCTCTCTCCTCCCTTCTTCAACCGAACTCCAACATAGCCATTGCTTGCAAGCCTAAATCAATTCTTCCCACCAAAATTAAATTGCATGCATGGAAAACATCTACAATCACTGTCAGGAATCAACTCATTTCTGTTTCTTAGCCATTAAATCTTCAATTTTTAGTTTCTTTGCATTCAAGCCTAGAAATCGACATTGAATCAATTTGGCTGATTCATTTATGTTCCTCTCATTCTTGCTCTATAAATTGGAGCAATGGGATAGCCTTCAACTCCTTCACACCCCTCCCAAACCTCACAACCTCTCATGCATCTTTGACATCGTGAGCTCGTCTTCTCGAGTGTCGGCCGTCACCCCAATCTCGCCAGCTTTTCACTCCGGTGATGTTTTTCGAAATTCTTTAAGGTCATATCGTGTTCCCAAGGCTCAGAAACATCCATACCAAGTTAATTCAATTTTTGTTTAGCCAATTGATGGGAATCAAGATTTTCCCAAAAGCAGTCGCCTCAACAAAAGCAATCGGCGGCCACATCTCGACCAAGAAATGTGCCCTGGCAGGCGCCTTAGCGCTCGGCCTTCGGTGTCTAGCAAATCGGCTCATCGGTGCCCTAGCACACACGCACCTGTGCCCTAGCGCCACCTCCTCCACGCGCCCCGACACGGCTCACCGGCGTCTTGGCAAGCGCCCCGGCACTTAGCCCTCAGCACCTTGGTAAGCACCCAGCACTTGGCCCTCTGCGCCCAACAAATCGGCTTGTCGGTCCCCAGGCACGCCTGCCAGGCACCCTGGCATACGCATGCCCGTACCCTGGCATAGCTCGATGGCGCCCTAGCGTGCCCACCATGCGCCTTGATGCAGCTCATCATCGCCCTGGCGTGCTCTCAATACTTGGACGACTAAGTTCACTGCGCCATGGTGGTCGCCCTCCTTGCACCTCGGCAGGTTCACCTTCGGTGCCCTGGTAGGTGCGGTCTCCAGATGGCGCCCTGGCAAAATGCCTCGGCCCAGAGCACCCTAGCAGAATGCCCTGGTAGGAGACACCTGAGCGAATTTGCCCTCCGGTGCCCGAGTAGCTCGGATCTCGGTGCCCAAGCAGGTTCAAGCTTCGGCACTCCAACGGATTCGGTCTCCACCTCCCGGCGCTCCGAAAACACCTGGGAGTAGCACCCGGGGAAGCCTCTACCTTGGAGGCCAACCTCGTTGGATTTTTTCTTGCCTCAGCACCAAAGCTATTTCCTTGGTTTTGACTGGCGGCTGCTCAATTCTACATCACCCTCTAATCCAACTGTGTGATGGTGGTTATGAAGGAGATGGGGAATGGCCAGCGCATGGACCTCCTTTTTATCCCCTCACCGAATGTACTGGTCACATAAAACCCAAAAGGGTGAAGGCGCTATTGGGCCAGGATGGCTTGATTCAAAACCTCTCAATAGCCCATGGCCCATTCTCATATTCCAGCTTGTGATCAGATGGCCAGGAAGTCACACGCCTAAGTGTTGGCTGAGACCAAAAGATCACAAGGCAAATTCAACACCCAATCTAGAATGAAATAAGGGAAAGGAGTTTGTTGACCTTCACCAAGTATCCACCCTGGCACTGCAATCAGAGCAACCCTATGCTGCCCCTTTGGATGTTCCTTTTGAACGCCAAAAGGCAGGAGGTTAGTGTTGGATGAATAATTCACCCCTCTACTAGGAGGACTCGTGCTACAGAAGATACCTACCTATAGATAAAGAAATGAGATTATACTCACAAAGGACAATTATACCTCTTATTTGTACTCATAGGATAGCTATCCCCTCATGACCTCATGGGGCATTCTGGATATTTGTACATACCTAAGGGCCTATAAATATCCCATGTATCTCTTATTTGAAGGGGAGAGCTCTCTTGAGCTTTGATGAGCAATAAAAAATTATATTCAAACTGGTGAGCCCTCGGGGCTCCCTTCCCGGAGGTAACCCCCGTTGTCTCACCGACAGAAGTAGGGCGATCCTCTTAGACCCCTAAACCTGTATAAATCCTCATGTCATTGTTTACTCTCATGGATGCCGATCTGTAACACGACTGACGTCTACCTCCTCACTTATATTTGGGTTTCACACTTACAACAATGATGCACAGTCTAAATTTTAGGGCCAACTTTGTTAACATGTATATATGATTATGCATGGGTCGGACATTATCTTCTTTATTAATCATGCTAATTAATCCTCTAATTTCTAATTTTTTAATATGCGGTGCCACTTTGGATGTTGGCCAATGCATGGTAACTTCTCAAATGCTATTTCATTAGCATGCATGTATATGAAAAATTAACATGCGCGTGTTGGACATCAAAGTTACAGTCAGCCTAGTAGACTAGTAGATCTCCTTTCCTCTTTAATTAATATGATAATTTTTAACTTTTGAAAGTGAATGTGACGGTTTCTTTTTCTATCGTTGTAATAATTTAATAGACAATTGGTACATTGGAAACATGAAGTAATTGTAGGAACATTTATTACAGCAACGTTACTTTGAGCAAAGCGAAACTGTTCGCTCTAAAACTTAAAAATGAATTCTTCAAAAGAAATAGGATCGATACTGAAGGAGGATACTAAATTTTAGTGCCAAGTTTGTTACCATGTATATATGATTATGCATGGGTCGGAGATTATCTTCTTTATTAATCATGCTTATTAATCTTCTAATTTCTATTTTTTTTAATTTCTGGTGTCACTTTGGATGTTGGCCAATGGTAACTTCTCAAACGCTATTTCATTTGCATGCATATATATGAAAAATTAAGATGCGCGTGTTGGACATCAAAGTTACAGTCAGCCTAGTAGACTAGTAGATCTTTATTCCTCTTCAATTAACATGGTAATTTTTAACCTTTGAAAGTGAATATGATGACTTCTTTTTCTATCGTTGTAGTAGTTTAATAGACAATTGGTACATTGGAAACATAAAGTAATTGTAGGAACATCTATTACAGCAACGTTACTTTGAGCAAAGCAAAATTGATCGCTCTAAAACTTAAAAATGAATTCTTCAAAAGAAATAGGATATACAAGTCCTTAACCTGCCGGTTGTTACGTACGGTCATGCAGCCCAACCTGAAGTCAATCAATGGATTCGATGGCTCTTCAGACATGAGAGAGTAGTAGTGGGCAGCAGAAGATTATAATGTACACCCCGTAGTTCCACAAGAGTCTCTTAACGATTGGCATCCCTATTCTCCTCCACACCAAAACCCCTGACCTAATATGCAGTATCCTTGCATGAGCAAGGAGCTGAAAAATGTCTCTATTCCCAAGGAGCAACAAAGCAAAAGTGATAACACAAACAGCAACAGAAGTCCTTGCAGCAACTGGAGCTAGCACCACATATATGGCCAATGCAAATGCGGTGATCAAACTTCTGACTGACAACTGCAGCAAGCCTATAGCCCTATTAAAGCATGCAATGCGTAGGTACAGGTCAAATGAAGCTATCCCGGAGTACATGAGGTCGAAGGTGGCTACCAAGGAGGAGATGAATGCTAATGTGATGGCCATGATGAATGCGTCAAAGGGATAACTCTCAGCGAGCGTCGGCGTGCCGCCATTAGCGTGGTCATCGGCTCTGTAACCCCCAGGCAGCGTGAAGGCCGCCGCGAATGTGACGGTCGCTATGAGCACAGAGCCAATGCCCACGACCTGCGCTGACTCCACGATCTTCTTGGAGTCCTCAATCTCATCTTTTTTGGGAACACACTGTTCTTGGTAAAGATCCAGCCTGCGGTTACCGCCTTGTGCATCAGCGAACAACAACGTCCAGTGTATCCACATCGCTGGATTCTGCCGTAAAAACGATTCATATATAAAAATTAACCGGAAGACCTCATTTTAAGCTAGGGCATAACATATAATGTTGAAATGGAGAATGCCAGAGTTGATTACCATACCCATAGCTGATGAAGTCATGTAGCTGGTGTGCTCTCTGAAACATCTAGAGGAGTTTGGCCGTTGTTATTTGCCAGGTTCAAGCAAACCTTCGGGTTGCGCATCAGGTAACCAAAGATGTCAAGATCCCCGACCTGGATAGCTAGGTGCAGCGCGGTGTTGCCATCATTATCCTGCCTACTGAGAAGGGATGCAAACCTTGCTCCTCCTCCTCGGCAAGCAGCAGCGAACGCCACCACCTTGTCTCTCTTCTTCGCCACGGCGACATGAAGGAAGGTTCTCCCTTGGGCATCTCGCAGCGCAGCGCAATCCGGGCAGATAGCGAGCAAACTGGTGATGAACTCGAGGTTACCAAGTGCGGCGGCGGCATGTATTGGGAACGACCCACTGTTATCCAGCTGATAAGCTGAAGATCTGTTGCGCTCTAGTACTAGTTTTGCAAGTTTTTCCGTTGTTGCTGCAAAGTGAAGGGGTGTACTCCCATATTGGTCCTGTTGTGTGGCAAGTTCCGTGTTCCAGTCCAGTAGTATTTCTGTCATCACTGCATGCAGTTGAGAATTGAGATCCTTAATTTCACGCTAAGGACAGGTACGTAGAAGAAGGAAATGCATGAAGCCTATAACGACTTCACACTACTACAGAAAATCGTATCACAGACGATTCAAAAACGTCATCATAGACGGTTTTCGAACCGTCTGTGATGTAAATATTACAGACGGTTTGTAACTAAA